>JAYKKI010000129.1:130000-1500000 GCA_039881145.1 Druceiella hillmani | reverse complement strand
TTGCCGTTTGTATTTATTTGTAATATATGGGGGGCATTATTAGTATGAGGGTGATGGTTATTTTCAATGAGGTGTTTAGCAAAGTGAGACGTATCTGGTTTGTTATTTCGCCAGCTGGCAATATGTTCTTTGTACCTTGTAGTAATATCTCTTCCTGTTTGACCTATGTATACAGTATTACGAACATATACCACCAATATACAACCTAAAGATTGCCTACTGAACAATATACCACCAAAGGATGCCTAAATATTATTTCAGATATCTTAGAAAAGAAACGGTTAAAACCTAAAAAAAAAACTTTCATCGTCTGAGTCTGCTTTCCGTTCTTAACATGGATCACAAGATCTCTTTTTTCAGTCAAACCAGTAGTTTAATAAATATTAGTTTTCTTAAAGAGTTTGGCTTCATTTTGTTAAATTTTGTTTATATTTCCTATATTAACCATAATTATGAAAGGCCGTGCAAAAAATAATTTTTCTTTATTATCATTCATTTCATCTAATTACTTTGTCATTTTAGTTTTGCAGGGTTGACCTTCAGCGTTCATAGGTTTTATTTGCGCATTTTCAAAAACCGAACGGCTCGTGTTTTTTAAGTATATTTGTGTCTTACGACCAATGTATTTTCATAATTGTTACGTAACAAATTATATATTATAAAGGTAATTTAAACAGTGGTCTTAAAATACAACTATATATTTTATGTTGATGTAATTCACTTTCTAAATCAGTTTTGTTGCAACTAAAAGAAAATAATACACACACATTTTATTAAACTTAACACTAATTGCAAACTTGTTAAAAAAGTTTAATTTCCTGGAAATTTTTGTACTAAATACATAGTTTTTAATATTTCAAATTTTGCGACCATTATTTCTTAAATAAGTGTGTAAAATAATTTTCATACAATTATTCTTTAAACAAATTGGGAAAATACTGTGAATCTCAGCAGTGGGTATCATTTCAAATTTCTGGTAAATATACATGAGATTATGAATTTCATACGTAAGATTTAAAAAAAATAAATAATTTATTGCAAATATTTTCTTGATTTGGATGAACATATAAAATTTTGTTACTATTGTTTTTATGATATTTCAATTAACAAAATCCACGTTTAATATTAAACTTTATTAAGAAAACCAGCATCTTATATAATAGTGCAGTTTAAAATATTTTGTAATAACATATAATGGTATTACGCATAATGTAAAATTATTCGTAATACCATTATATATGTATACTCTCATTTATAAATACATTTAAGGAAGAAAATTTTATATTTAAAAAAAGTTAAATACAATTTAGACCTTGTAAATGAACTCTTAATGTGAGGCTATTTCTCTTTTAATACTTTTTGTATAGATTTATACGCAATTATCATTTTTCAAAAGTTGAAATTTTCATCACTTGTCGATGTAAACAAAAAAATCCAATAGAAACTAACCTCACAGCCAATGACGTGACCTCGGTATGTGCCAGGGCACAAATTGAGTTACATGAATAAATCAGAATGAACGATCGTGTTGACATACTTTTGTTTGTGTTACATACTATAGAAAATTATGATAACGGAATGACACCTGTACGCTGTCGGCGCGAAAGTGTTTTTCAAACTCTAAATCACTTTTTAAATTTGCGTTAAATTTTTTATGTGAAACTTATTGCAGCCACAAACATTAATTATAAATTATTGAGTAGAGCCATACGATGTTTTGCGGTTTATAAAAAAATAGATACTTTAGAATTAAAAATAAATTTAATTTTTTGTAATAAAATACCCTTTTGGTGTAAAATACCTGATAACCTAAACTCGCGCCACGAAAGCTCATTATTTTTCCCTTCTAAAATGTTCATATAAATATTTTAGATAATAAAGATATATGCGGGTTAATATGCTTTACTATGCCAAATTTCAAGATTCTACGCCATGCGATTTCTGAGAAACAAGGCTATGATAGACAGACAAACCGAAATGGACGTAGATGATTGCTTCATTCTGAATTATATTTAAATTCATATTTCTTGTTGATACACAGTAAATAAAAAAACTATTTTGTTATTAATAAATAGTAACATGTACTATAATATTCAACACAATTCATAATATGTCATAAATATATAATCTATATATCGACATTTAAAAATTCAGTCAGCATTTTCGTTGTGTGACAAAAATGTTTTAAAAGTTTGTAAGGATTGTATAACGGTTTAATTAGAGAACTTCTGTTCAAAGTAAGATAATAAAAGAGTTAAATATGGCGGTGTTGCAAGGCTATTATGTTTCAAACCGTTTTTCCTGTCGATGAAGGTTTGTGATGATATTCCTATTTTGTTAATGTTTTTTTATTCCATAATAAAATTAAAATAAGATAAACCTTTTTACCCTAACAAACTCGTTACGAAAAATCTTTATATTTCACCATATTTACAAGTGTTGTTTAATTCGAATTATCGAAAGGAATTTAATTTTTTTCTTACAGTTTTATATTTTCTCTGTAATCTAAATTACATTGCACTCCCAATGGAAAAAAATGTAACTAAAGTAATCGTATTTTTTAAACATACATTTCTCTTTAACCTATTATGCAATATTAATTTTCTTAAATTAATCTCTTAGTGCGTTAAATAAATGGTTTACAATATTTCTACGTGAACAATATCAAAAGTTACATACATGCACGCACGTATTTTCACATATTACGTCCTAATAAGAAAAAAATGCCTGTTGAGTAACGGTTTTAGAACCATTGTTCTCCCAGAGAAAACTTGTCAAATACACAACTTTGAATATAATTTATGGAAATGGATCTGGAAGTAAGTGAGTAGACGAGTCAGTCATATGAAGGTATGGAAGCCAAAGGGGAGAGACATAAAGAAGCCACAAAATTGTGCATATTAAGTGTATAAAATCATCCTGGTAAGGGATGGAAACGTATGAAAAGACTGTGCACCTAATCATACACCGAGGTGTACATAATCTGCTAGAATCTGCATCCAAATTTTTTCTTGTGTACGTATGAGATTTTCACAGTGACTTCTGAACATATTTCCCTTCGGTTTTCTTTAGTAGATAGACTAATTAACAAGAATGTTTTAAATGTATCCCGATGAATACGGACAAAGTTGAAAAACTTTTGTAACTCAGGTACATCTACTTGCGCTTCTTAAATAATTAAATATATGAAAAAAACACATATTGCTACATGGTGTTTCTCAAATTGATATAATAAAATTCACGATAACATGATAACGATATAAATGTGTATATTATATACGATAATAATATAAGTGTGTATATTATATAAAATCGATTATAAAAGTCTCATCGCTTTAAAAACTATCTTAATCTTTATCTAATTAAATAATGACTTTCCTCAGATTACACAGATTAAATTTTGGTAGTTACCTAGAGAACAGTTTGAAAGTTACGATGACATTTTTAAGTAAGTAAAATAATACGTCCGTTAACTGTTAAATATATGGTCACACTTACGAAGCCGAAATGGGTCACTTATTGACAATAAATGCACAACATGTTTATAACAACCCTAATGAAACTATGGCGATCTGACATTGGCTAACACATATTTGTTTTTTTTTCTCTCTAATATAGAAAATAAATATCTAAACAAAAAATAAACAAGAAAAAGAAAATTGTTTCACAAAAAGCTTTAGTAAGAATTCACTTTGCCTACGAAAGTTCTAATTAAATTATATTAAAAAGCGTAATATTTAAACAATATTGAATGAAGTGAAAGCGAAGATCCTAAAGACATCTAGAAGAGTGTGGATAGAATAGTTTTATAATCTATTATATTTTGTAAATAGGACGCATTACAAAATATAATAGATTATATAATAAATATATACGGAGCTGTGCCCAGAGACGTCACATACGTAGGATTACTTTTATACTCCCCCCAATTTCCTACCTTCCTCCCCCCCCCCCCCCCCATAATCACTAAACACCTTCTCTATATGTACCAAACGTGAGCATGAGAAAAGAAGTAATAATAAGAAACTACTGTAATTTTGTTATGAGGAATTGATTAATATATCAACAACATTTAAATAGTACACTTTTGAATATCATGTACAAAACCATCATGTAAACAGATTTAATATGAAAACTGAATCATCAATATAATGTTTCTTCCTGCGGAATAATATTCGCATCGTTGACGAATAAGGTGTTCGTCACTTCGCTTCGTTGATGGGGCGCGCCACTCGACGTACGTGCACTGTGGTATGTTTAATTCTTTTGGTAACATTAAAATAATGTAACTTGGGAACGAGATGATATATGAATTAGTTTTATTAATTATAGTAATCTCAAATTGTACTCATTAACCCATAGACGCCGAATTGCCGTACTAATTTAACAACAGTCGATATATGTGTATATATCGGGCAAACACAAATGCTAATTAACTACTTTGACGTTGTTTCTCAGGTTTGTCACATGATAAGTAAACCTAATAGACTATTAACCCTTAACTGGTATCGTGGGGGCCGCGCGGACCCCACGCATAACATTTTCTATATGTCCTAACAAGCTAAATATCGTGGGCAGCCGCCATTTTAAGTATTCTCATTACGTCGCTATTCGCGGCGGGTGCCGGACGTTGGGCGCTGCATCTCTTACCAGGACGCAGGTATGAACGTGTTGGGTCTGCGCGGTCTCCACGATACCAGTTACGTTAGTTTTTTGACATTATAATTTTTATTTGTTTCTTCTTTATTACAGTTATTTAATCAAGATGTCGCGGCCTTTAAGTGATAAAACAATAGGAGAGATCGTAAACGAAGATTCTGATTCTGAATCAGTGATTGGAGCCAGATCAGAAGACGAATGTAGGGATGGTGAAATTTTAAATTATTTTGAAGATCCAGTAACCCTTGATTCTGACGATGATGGCGACGTAGATTCTGATACTAAAGCGTCTTCCTCAGAGTGTGAAGATGAAAACGTTAGAGGACCTAGTCAATCCAGCTACTACGGAAAAAATAATTACAATTGGTCTAAATATCCACCAGCACCTTCACGTACTCGTCAGCATAATATAATAAGGCAAACACCTGGTTTGATTGGTCCCGCTGCATCTAAAAGTAATATTACTACCAAGGAATCGTTTGAATTGCTAGTTGATATTAAAATTATACAAATTATGACCAGGTACACCAACGAGAAGATTACCGAGAAATCGGAAAAGACTACTGCGGTTGCATATTGGACGAACCGCGTATCCGTTACAGAGATGAAAGCTTATATAGGTATTTTGATGCTGACAGGAGTGTTCAAATCAGGACATGAAGACGTAGAATCTTTGTGGGATACAGACGGAAGAGGTCTTGACATTTTTAGAGCTACCATGTCTTTGAAAAGATTTTTGTTTATTTTGTCAAATCTTCGGTTTGATGATATTGCATCAAGAGAAGAGCGAAAGGCTGTGAATCGCGCAGTACTAATTTCTGAAATATTTGATAAGTTTAAGGAAAACTGCCAAAAAAATATTGTTGTTCAGAATATATCACTATTGACGAAATGTTATGTCCATTCCGAGGCCGAGACCTTTTCAGAGTGTACATGAAATCAAAGCCTGCTAAATACGGCATCAAAATATTATGTATGTGTGATACTAAGACTCACTATTTATATAACGCTTTCATATATACAGGTAAACAGCAGGAACGTATAAGAAGGCAATCATCTATTCCTACACAATCCGTGCTATAGTTGGCTTCCCCGATTTTGGGATCAAACAGGAACATAAGAGCAGATAACTGATTTTCTTCGGTGGAGTTGGTTGATGCATTACTCGAAAAAAATTTGACGTACGTTGGGACTTTACAAAAAAACAAACGTGAAATCCCCACTGCATTCAAACCACATAAGCATAGAGAACACTATCTAAACTAATACCATCTTCTTTTATACCAAAAAAAAATCAAAGCATTGAAATGATTTCTTCAATGCATCATGACAATAGTGTTATTCAACGTACAAAGAAATCGGAGATTATTGAGTTTTACAACTCCACAAAAGGTGAAGTAGATGCCTTAGATCAAAAATGCGCCAATTACTCAGTAGCTCTCACAACACAACGTTGGCCAAGTGTAGTATTTGCTGGTATTCTAATTATTGCTTGCTTGAACGGCTATGTCTTGTGCAAAGGTTCAAACACTGGGAGAAGAATGAAGCAAAAGAACTACATAAAATCTGTTGGTGTAGAACTCATCAAAGAACACATTACAAACAGAAAAGCTGAGTATTTGAAGTACCCCCGAAATTTGCGCGATATAATTGATAATTTCTTAGCAGCTAACGGGGCGTCATTACCCTCGACGTCTAATGTTGCTACTTCAAGCCAAAACGTCTTGAAAAGAGGACGCTGTCACTTATGTGATAGAAAAAAAAAATGGAAAATTTTTCTACAAATTGCAATAATTGTTCAAAATTCATTTGCAAAGTACATAGTAGCAAAAAACACTATGTGATAATTCTCAAGACTGAACAAAGTTTTGTTATTGTATTCATAAGTCTTAAGTGAATACGAGTATTCAACTAGATTTTTCTGAAATGTTAATAAGAGACTATAAAGCGTTATTTTTTATTTAAGTTTACATATTATAGATTAAGTAAAATAATATATTTTTTTTTGGTACTTTCCAAACAATAACTTTCATATATATTATTAACGTAAAAAAAATATTACCAAAAAGTTTTTACTATTTTGTGATCTCTTGTAATAATTAAGTAAGAAGATTTATAAAAATAAAAAGTAATTGATTTCATAAATCGAGCCTATTATTTGTCATTTATGAGCATTTAATCAAGTACATAGTTAACATTTGTTTACTAGAAGCAAAAATCATACGGGGGCCGCGCGGCCCCCATAATACCAGTTATGTTTGTCAAATTTACAATACCAGTTAAGGGTTAAATAGAAAATTGTAAACAATTAACATTTAATTTTGAATTCAACCCATATTTTTTTAAATTATTTATTTTTATTTATATACTTTAATTAAGCATACAGCTGATATGTATTACGAATTTATTGCTACAAGAACAATGTCTTACCACGATTCATCAATTTCGAAGACTGACCCTATCGGTCCTATACTATTGATGCGGATGCAAAACATGGACTTTTCACAAAAAAAACCTCATTATGCTTGATTTATTCCAACTAAAATATCTACAAAATATTCTCAACCATAGGCTTGGGAATTTTGCGACTTTACTAAATAATGTTTAAAAAACTAATTAACCATCAAAGAGCATACAAAGCCACAATTTTGCTAGTTTGAATACATAATTAGCTTCTCTGGAAATTCGCACTCCCTGGAGCAACTAGATAAAATTAAAACTAAGAAAATGAGATTCATACGGCTACCTATATATTTTGACATTACAGTCGAGCTTTGACTCTCAAAACATTGCGTTCATTCCTTTCGGTACACACAAAACGGCTGAAAATAGCAACAAAAATACAAAAAAGTAACAATACGAGTATGTTCTTAGTTAGTTCCATATTCCTTTGAGGCAATTCAAGAAAAAGGGGTAAAGTTTGCCCGTCACGTATCGTTACGTTCATCCTTTGGTTCGCACACTTCCTTCCGTGAATTTCCAACATTGTTGTCATATTTACTCACAAGGGGCGCGCTGCCTTTAACCTAATATAAAGGCAAAGTTCTAAACATATATATTTGCTTTTCGACTTAAGTTGTTTGGCGGAAAAACAGGATGGTAAGGCAGCTTTTCTTTTGTGTATTTTGGAGGCCTTACTGAGCAATTATTAAATGAATGGACTATTTCACAACTCGGGTAGCCGCTTTGTCTGAAGCGGAATAGATATTGAGTTTGGGTGTGAAATACAATTCAAAAGAGTTTCTATTCAACTAAAAGAAAAGTGTACGGTTTATGACTTAAGTATTATATGAATATAATTAAATCATTACTGTAGTCTTTGTAATGTCCACAACATTGAATGCCGACATACGACGGAGTCATTATTTAAAATCGCGTTTTAAGATTGTAGTGATAAAACATGTGTTAAAAGTTGACTGCTATCAATGCTATATATATACGGTATGTATGCAATGCTATAAATAAACGGTATGTATATAACATTTTTCCAAATGAAAACTTTTTAAACACGTCGTATGTTTTAAAAAATCCTTAAAAGATACTGGGGAACTGAATTCTATTCTTTTCACTCTATGTGTGCCGTTGTCTTCCTGTTTTTTTCTTTCGTCTTTTATGATAAAAAGGGCAAAATACATTCAAATAATTCAGGATAAGTGAATAAATTAGTAAATGAATGTTCAGACAATCCTAGATGTGTAAATATTTTCTTAAGGAAATCCAGGTATCCAGGTAGTCAAATTGAATATCATCTGTATAAATAACAAAAAAGTATTTACCGTAAAATTACCACGTGGATCGAGGTATTCATGCTTTCGAACATTATTAAAAAGACTTTTAATTTTGTAATAAAGCATACGTTCAAAGTTTGCAAGGAATTGTGTCAACTTTAAAAATCTGCCGCAAACTTCGCTCGTACGTGCAAAAAAAACAAGAAATCGCAATTCTATGAAAATATTAAATTATACTCATTGTTCTCGTATGTAATGTGTATTCTTAGTAGTTTTTGTAGGGTAGAAATTAATTGCCTATATTTCACATGTGTAATTTTAACAATTATTTTTACGACAAAGTTTTAAAATGTTTCCTTATATTTTTGCCGAGATTCTTGGTACTTGTGACTAATAAGTCTATAAGTTAAGTAGTTGTTGAAATTTCATTGTCAGTATTATCACTTGCGAGTAGAAAAACTGAAAAAAAGTCTACGTCATTCGTAATAGCAGGCAGCGTACTATTTTTTGGCACATTGACAATATTGTTTGCAAAGATAAAGCAAACCAGTACTTTTGACTCCGGTATAAAATTAAGCACTCGTACCTATTATTTCCTATTCGCAAAATACGAAGACAAAAAAATAAGAGTAAAAGGAAAATCCAGTTTCGCAGGGTAGTTTCTTAGGGTATCATACCTATGCCTTCTTATGTCGTTGGTACTTGCCGACTTCTTGATTAGAACACTTTTGACGGCATGAATAATAAAATTTTATTAAACCGCTAAAATAGAATATACATCTCCATACAGATTTTGATTTGTTCATTGTCAATTTAATTGTCCAAAGAATTGTTCTATTCTTGACAACAATGTGTAAAATGTTAGCAATCAATGAGGAGAATACTATCATGAACTATTGAAAATTGTTCTACCGTAACGCAAACATTTTTAATGTTTATAGATTTTTATAGCCGGATTGGGTTGGATTGCGATTGGGAAGAATCGATATCAAACTATTTACAGACATGAGAGCATAAATAAAAATCAATGCAAATAATTTGTTAGATATGTATTCTTCAAAATGAGATAGAAGCGAAAAAAATAAATTAAGATTTTAGTTATTTTAGGGAAACATAAAAATTATATACTAACTTTGATTATTTTCCTTTACACACGCTTTCTTATGTCACTTCGAACTTTTTTTTTGATGTCCATGAATATGAATATAGGATTACATTAGTATTAATTAGTAGTGTAGGATTATACTTAAAGTGGTCTCTCTCGAAAAAAAATTGGCTATGAGAGAATCTATGAGTTGGTACGTAATTATTAAAAAAAATACCGAAAAATGAGCTTATCTTTTCTCATATCAATAATTATTGGTTTCATTTAAAATATTCTAAAATATTAAGGATTCGTTTAACAAAATTTCTGTATGTAACAATAAGCTAGTTTATGTCATTGATTTAAAATTTTGATAAACATATATTTAAAAAATCTGCTTTTAATGTAGATCGTGCGAATTATTTGATCAAAAAACTGTTTTGAAAGTAAAGAATCCGAAAGGTTTTCTGTATTTCTGTAGTTTTTGGAAATCTATTGAAAAAAAAATGATCAAATCTAGAAATCAAATGTTGCTATTGCAGTATTTGTATGTCTTGCACGTTCTGGATCCTAGATTTATTCATTTCAGAGGAGGAATAAAAGAATTTTGCACAGATTTTATTTTATTTTCACCGAAGAAAAAATCCGGACAAAAAACTTATTAAGGCAAAGAGAAGAAATTTTATTGAAACGTCAATTGGTTTTTGCTGTCCACTTAGACGCTAATAAAATATGTCTTCAAATATCTTTATTGGAGGTATTTGTTTTGTCGATACAGTTAATTGTAAAAAGTAAAATTTGACATATTTACCCTCAAGAGATAATTAAAAGTATGCACGTGACCTAGAAGACAAGGCAGGATAGCTTGTAAATCATAATTGTTTCCATCTTCATCCATAATTTACTTTTGTCTTGAAAGCTTCTTCGCAACATAATATTTTTTCATATCCACTCACAATGTAGTAAGTATTCTTTTTCTTAACCTATGGAATCATTGAAAGCCACACAGCTCTCATTTAAATCTTTTTTGATGCTTAAAAGCCATTTTAAATTCATCGTTGAGGATAAAGTTAGAAAATCAATAATTTCTTAATGGCCTTTTAAGGAGGTAATAAAATAACAGTGTCATTGTAAGACGAACTCATTTAGATTCGAAAATAAGATAATACCCAATTAAATTTAAATCACCTATTAATTTAGTTGGAAAAGCGAATAAAATATTAATATTTTTCACAAATCATTAATACATCAGTATCATAAAGTTTTTGAAGAATTTGAAGAATTTTACTTTTGAGAAAAATTTTCTTGAATAAAAACCTCTCTTGTTACCCACACTTTTTGATTTGATCCCAATACAACCGAAAGAGTATCATTTTTAATACCTCGCATAGTGGGTGGTGTTTGTGATTGATATGCTAGCAGAGGTTTTAATTTAAAATTGCAAGTTGCATTACCTACTAAAAAAGAGTAAACCTTTCTTTCGATGCTTTAAAACAACTTGTATATCTTTCTTATTTAGAAATAAATGTGCAACAGTTTCATCGGCGTTAAAGATGAGGCAAGCAGGAATTTTCTCTCGCAGTAAGAAATTGTGTGGTTGGGTAGAAAACCTCGTCTCAGTTTCTATATTAATGGTTACAGCTTCACCCGTTGTTGCCATGCTTTGAAGGTTTATTCGATTTTTAAATTTGTTAAACCAGCCTCTGCTAGCTGCAAACGGAGTAGTAAAAGACCCTTCGCCTTCCTGATTTTTCAGGCCCTCGTATATCAACTTTCTTTTGAGCATATTAGATCTTAACTCAGTTTTAACTCAGACAGCCAGGATTTTCTACATTTTCCTTAAAATAACCAGTCTCAAACGAATAAGTTTTGCTGCGTAAGTAGATGTTGGAAATTCACTGAAACATATAATTTGGTCAAGATTCTTTACACTTGTATGTACGGTAGATTCTGATAGCCCAAACTGTCGTCGAATTTCTGGAAATTGGCCTCGGTTTTCCATTTTTTGTATAACTTTTAACTTAACCTTCTAAACTTTAACCTCAAGCTCTTTTGTTCTTTTTTTGCAGCCGGTGGCGACATAGTAAGTAGATAATATTAGGTTTACAATGCACAGACATACACATAGTACGTGTAAACTTAAACTAAAGACAAATATATCAATATACAAGATATAACCAATTTTTAAGTCAACTACGTGATGTAGTATTATTTCTACTTTCTTTAAGTTCTTTACCACGACCTAGGTTTCGTTGTATTACTACATCTTCAGGTGAGCTATTATATATAATTAATGGCCCACCTAAAGATATTGTAATACAACGAAACCTAGGTCGTGGTAAAAAATTTAAAGAAAGTAGAAATAATACCACATCACATAGTTTCATTTAATTGTGAGGTTATATAATAAAATTAAATGGAAATTATTCTAAGTAATATATTTATACAATAGCAAGGGTATCTAAAAGTTAGAACAAGGTTATACCGCTAATTTTACACATCTCCCGCTTTATTTATTAATTTACTTATTTGTTAGTTTGTTTCTCTTTTTTATTTAATTATTTTTTTTTATATATTTATATTTAGATGTGTAGTTGGGCTGAATCAATTTGAAGGGTACTGTAGTATCAATGTTGTTTAATTATATTTTGTCTAGAAGATATTAAGTATGGGTGCTGATATTATATTTAGTTGTTCATTTAATATATTAAGTTGATTGCCTTTTGTATTTATTTGTAATATATAGGGGGCATTTTCAGTATGAGGGTGATGGTTATTTTTAATGAGGTATTTAGCAAAGTGAGATGCGTCTGGTTTTTATTTCGCCAGCTAGCAATGTGTTCTTTGAATCTTGTAGTAAAATCTTTTCTTGTTTGACCTATGTATACACTATTACAGTCGTTACATTTAAATTTATAAATACCACTCTTTTTAAGTTTATCCATAGGCACTATTAATATTTTTATTAATAATTAAGAGTTTTCCTAATTTCAGTGATACATTACCTAAGTATGAGATGGATTTATAATTAATTTTATTATTATTATGTACGTCCGGGTATATTTCTTGTATTAGTATTGTTTCATAGTATTGTTTCATTCATTTAACATCAATTTAATTTATTACCCTCACTAACATATTTATATATCGTATAACTCTCGAAAATGTCATAAAACCTACACCGCTCCCCTACAATAAATTCACTAATAACATCAGTGAGAAAACCCACACAAACCCGGCTTCCGCTATTGTTTTTAAAACATTTGAATATTTTTGGATGTATCTAATAGTTAATCCTTGCTAATAGCTCACTTGAAGATGTTGTAATAAAACGAAACCTAGGTCGTGGTAAAAAATATAAAGAAAGTAGAAATAATACCACATCACGTAGTTCCATTTATTTGTAAATAATGCATTTCTACAAAATTACCCCCAAATATATTCACTATTAGAGTCATTGCTTCAGTTTTCCGGGAAAATTTTGGTAAAGCTCCTTTTCGTATTTGAAAGTGTAGCAACTTTCTATGTATATGCGGTTTAATAAATATTATATCTGAGCTATAACTCAAGTTTCCGCTGTTTTAAAAAAAACGCCGTGGACATTCTGCAAAAAATATTTTTGGAACTCTTGATTTTATTTCTCAATTGGTAATTTCGACGATGTACGAAATTGAAACAAAAAATATCTTTTATTTGACTTTCCTATTTTTTGGAGAATTAGTTTTGAGTTTGTTAATTATTACATATTCAAATGAACACGTTTTATTACCCTAGAAATTGTAAATGTTTACGTCAAACGGTTTCTGAGAAAAATAGTTTTGACTGACGGATAGAAGTACTATAAATGATAGAACTGTATATAGGATAGAAGACTGACGGATACGTGCCCCACATAGGTTTTTATTACCTTTTCTCTTTTTGTACACTTTTATTCACAACAAAATCCTGAAAAATCATTTTGTGTTCTATATCTCTATTTCTTTAGAAAAGTTTCTTTGTAAAAATAAATATTTGAACAAATAAAAGTATCTTGAAATAAAATATTTTTTACGAAGGTCGTGTCGAGGCGACGTTAAATCGTAACGGGATGTATAATGGAAGAATGGATATGTGAATATTGTTTCAACATACATAAATAATTGTTAACGAAATTCGTATTTATATAAAAACAAAGTAGGTTTTTGTTTTTATTTATTTACTATCGTTACTTGTAATTTTATTTGATATATTCTAGGCTTATGTTTTCATTAGTTTATTCTATCGATTTATTTACATAAATTATTATCGACTTGGACATCTCAGTGTGATAGGCATTTAATAGTAAGTAAAATCATTGAATAAAGTGAATATAGGCACATAAGCAATTAGCGTAAATATTTAAACAATTATGACATCCAAAATCATTAATATAGTTCTTCTACAAATTTTACCTAGGCTTCGAAAAAACATATTTTTTAAAATAAATTAGATTCAATAGTCTTCTACTAAGGAAAGACATGTATTTTTTGTAACACATTTTAGTATACATCTGAAGATATGTTGCCTTAAATTATGAACGTAATATTTCTTTGAAACCACATCCCCATATTACCACACACCCCACTACATCCACACATTACCACCACATCCACATCCCCATCGAGTACTTGATTTGGTCCTTTATTTAACGGTGTTTGCTTAATTAAACTACCTATCTGCTATATTTTTTGAAAGTTCTAAAATATTTCACTAAAATAAATGAAATACGAGGTAATCTCTAAAATTGTTCTAATTACAAAACATTCTAACACTTTGAAGAATACGAAAAAAAATTTATATCTTTTTTATGCTATTTTTGAACAAAAATTATTTTCGTTAAAATATTTATAAAAATGTGTTGAAAGAGCTTGTCATTTCGAAAACCCACGACATATTTATTCTAAAATTGGTATATAAATTAGTCGAATGCCTAAAAATATGTTATTGTTCATAAAACAGAATTTGAAAGAGACGAAACAACATAAGCATTCCTCTAGTAAGCCTATCCGTCAATGTCACTTGTGTTCTTTGTAACAATGTCCCTATTCTCTTGCATTCCATACACAATTTCGTCCCGTCAGGGTTAGATACGGCTCATCTCTAAGGTATTCGCTGTCTTTTCATCCCCTGGATAAGTTTGGAAGACGAATTAGTTTATGTTTTTGTATACTTTATTATTCATAATTTTTGTTTGAAGGAATATTATGGAACAAAGTTTTAGGTTTATCATAAATTATAAAAAAATCCACTGGTCACTGCATATCTCTATATTATACAAATTAACTGTGGATATTAACATTTATTTTAAAAAGTGACCTAATATATGATGTACATTTTTTATCTTGATTAACGATTTAAATAGACATGATACAATTTTTGATAATGCAATATTATTGTTTACCCAATCCATTTATATAATTTGTCAGTATACTACAGAATATACTGACAAATTATTAGAATAAACACATTATTAAAATAATTTTAGAGAAATATTCATGGAGAAAAGTGTTTTTTGTTTTTCTCAACTATGTTTAATATCACAATTCAGACCGAAGTATTTTTTGTTATTTTATTTTAGACTATAAAATAATTCTGAGGTTGATACCTAGTTCTTTAGAATGCAGCCTTCTGTACTTTACTACTCCCCCCATAATCCATTTAGAAAAACGACCAAACACACTACTATTTACATTTTCTCTTCACTCTACATACTCATATCTTACAAATAGCGATATCTTAGTTGTCTTTAAGGTCCAAATTTTAATTACAAGGTTTATTCTTTATTTTATTAAAAAAAATCATCCCCAGATTCAAAACAAGTACTTCTGAGTTTAAACTCCAGTACTTTATTGCTACGCTAATGACTTGTTTGACCAGCCATGAAATACTGTTATACTTAATGGGTAATTATTTATTATCGTATTTTTTGTCATAATTAACTAAATAAAATGGTAATATCTGAAACATCTGGCAATAACTAAATACTAGTAATTTTTCAAGGTTTCTTTGACTAATATATACCCAAATACAAAATTTCAAATTCCTAGCTCAACTTTTTAATGACTAAAAATATGATTAAATAATAGCCATCGTCATGAACGTGTCCCACCTTAAAATTTGTAAAGTGGAAAGATAAAGTTTAGAGAAGTTTGGCGTACGATGATAACTGTCTACCTAAACTACATAAAACAACATTTAAAAGTTTCTAATTACCTTTTCTAACTCTAATATTATAATTTATAATAAAAATAAAAAACATTTCTTATAAAATAAGTATAAAATTGAGTTATCCAGGACATAATTAAAGTTTCCCTTGTTGATCAAAGTTGAAAAGCAAATAATTATGCGAAGAAAGTAAATCATGAAAAAAAACCTTGACATTAAGTACTTAATTTAATAAACAGACTTTGTTTTATAAATGTATAAATTGTACTATGACGACCAACTGAAAAAATAAACAATTATTCTGATGATAAGAGAAAGATATGTAAGTTTGGTTTGAACACAAAATTAGCAATTTCAGTAAATTTTATGAATTTGGCAACTGAAATGTTTCGTATCTAAGGCGTATTAATTTATGAAAATATATGTATAAATCTATTAGTAATACCTATTCCAAATAGAAACTACGGTCGCTGAACCGATCCTCAGATCTCTACGTCCTTGTAACTACACAACCTGTCATGCTCGAATTAACCCCATCTATTATCAACTTGCCAATTTATGTGCAGGTTGTGTTGCCAAGGAATAGTAATTTTATTTCATGCAAGCTTTACGGTAGGTGGTCTTATTTTACGCAAACACCGGAACAAGTCATCACATTCGGGACGTCTGAGCGTAGCGCCTTGACTGTCTCGTAGCGTCTTAGACACGACGCCTAATGGGTAAGGGCCTGCTTACTATGCGTCTTGTGTTCAATGACTACGTTCAAAAATTAGATTAAATATTCACGGTTAGTTTATCTTAATATGTAGGTCGACAGAATAAGTCTTATTCACAGTGTTGTGATACTACACTATTTTTTTTTCTTAAATTAAATTGTTTTTGTAATTTAAAATTTTGTGGAGTGTCATATCTTAAATTTAAATCTCACAAAAGACGTATTTCGCAGAACACGGTATAGTGGTTAACTAGTCGTTTTTGACATGTACGAGTGTATACATACAATTTTATTTCAAGATGTTTCTTATCCACTTTTAGTGATAATTATCAATGACATATTCCATATTCAATAACCAAATTAAAAAAAAACCAAACACTTTCATAACCTAGATTTGAGACATTTAAGGAGTTATAATATTTTACTGATTTAAGTTGAAAATAAATATTATTGCGAAGATGTTTAGAATGGGCGATAAAAAAATTATTAAAAATAATATTATAAAATAAAAAGGCTTTTGGTACAGGTTATATTGATCTTTCGTATACTTGTGGGGTGAGATCAATAGGTTATTTTTTTCAAGGGTATGAATATTATTTTATTTTAAGAAACTATCTCTATAATATCATTCTCCCTCTCCTGTTCGGCTCTCTCTCCCCCTCTCCAGAAAATTTTTGTGGACTTTAAACTTTTGAACGCAATGCAAAGCTTGTATCTGACCGCTTGTAATATGTACATAGTAACATAAGAATTATGTTTTGCTAAACTGACAAAATAGGAATATTAAATAAAACACATGATTAGAAATAGCAGTAAATCGTTTTTATACTCCCTGCCTTAAGTTTTGTCTTTAATAGACTGGAAAAATGGAATGTTTCTGAAATTAAGTAGATACGCAGGAGGTTGTTAAATTGGTATAACAAGCCGAATTCAGTGGGTTTCTAAGTACGAAATACGACTATTATAATATCTAAGTGTTTGCACCTAATCCTGTTCACGAAGAATACTAATTCAATATTAATGCGCAGGTAAACGTATTGCAATGCACGCACGCTGGGCGTCCTGCGGAATTGTCAAAGGGAGAAGAAGCATCGCGGCGAACTCCTTGTTCAGTTTTGAATATTTAACGATATGATTGTTACGGATGGATAAGTTTAATTACATATTTTTTCTTTTTTTTATGACAAAGAAAACTTTAAATATAATTTAGAATAAATTATTCCTACAGTTTACCGTTATAATATATTTGGCGTTAATTTTGTAGAAATTCATTATTTACAATTCAATGAAACTACGTTATGTAGTATTGTTTCTACTTTCTTTAATTTCTTTACCACGACCTAGGTTTCGTTGTATTAGAACATCTTCAGGTGATCTATTAGCAAAGATTCTTGCCAATAGCCCACCTGAAGATATTGTATTACAACGAAAGATTTTTGCTAATAGCGACACCAATGATCTTTACTAATAGCCCACCTGAAGTTGTGGTAATATAACGAAAGCTAGATCGTGGTAAAGAACTTAAAAAAAGTAGAAATAATACTACATCACGTAGTTTCATTTAATTGTTAATAATGAATTTCTACAAAATTAACGCCAAATATATTCAATAGAAAAAAAAAGTTAGATAACTTTCGTCTCATATTTTTGAGGCGAAACCGAAAAAAATTTTGCTGTGCCAATAATTACATTCATCCTCTCGTCCGCCGACGAAAAATTAACGCCAAATATATTCGATATCAAAAAAAAAAGTTAGATAACTTTTGTCTTATCTTTTTGAGGCGAATCCGAAAAAAATTTTGCTGTGCCAATAATTACATTCATCCTCTCGTCCGCCGACGAGAAATTAACTCCAAATATATTCAATATGAAAAAAAAAGTTAGATAACTTTTGTCTCATATTTTTGAGGCGAATCCTAAAAAAAAATTGCTGTGCCAATAATTACATTCATCCTCTTCGCCGAAACCATGTAAGGTAGAAATTCACATTTTGATCCAGATATATTTAATAAAATCATAGATAAAAAAATGTTAGTGGACGTAAATATAAAAAAATTAATTATCGAATCTAGGGGTAATTCAGATTGAAAAGACAAATGGGTCACCAAATGACAGCATTCAAAGTGGGAGTTTAAGACAATAACATTGATTTATGTCGTAAAATATGAAGTATATGAAATACATTGTCACTTCCACGTCTTTCCTTCAATTTCTCATAGCAACAACAAGGAAAATTTATAGAAATCAATGAGACATGACACAATTTTTGCGTGGTAAAAAAGCGTGTAAAATTTTTTTTTTCCCGATAATAGAATAAAGAAATTTAAAGCTCAGAGTTTTATCAAATAAATTGAAAAGTGGCTGAAAAAAAAAGTTTTCAAGTCTCTATCATATAAATTTGATTAATATAAAATCAAAGCATAAGGATCATAAATTAATAAAATTTACTTATTTGCTAAATTTATACCACAACTCAATGTACCAGACATTTTTATACTGGTACATTGAGTTGTGGTACACAAATAAACCGGTGCAGCAAATGTTAAATTAAAAAAATCACCCTGTTAACCTTGTAAAAACAAGCTTAACAGGACACTCAAGACTCAACGAAAATTACTCGTCTAGCAAAAGAAGAATTCCCAATAAAGTAGTTTCGTACACGTTTGGCACTTACATACATAAGTATTATTAATATAAAGCATAAGTATAATAATACTTGTGTAGCATAAGTATACTACATAAGTATTATTCCTATTAAATTATTTACAAATATTAACTTTTCACAATTTTAATATATTGACTGTTTTATATTATACAGGGGATGATTGCTATATTTTTTCTGTAAGCTTTTTCTTAACGGTTTTTGGTTTAATACTTTTGGAATAAGAGAGACTTTTCAGAATATTTTTTTACATGCAATTTCAAATTATGAAAATAATATTTTTGTTCTTTTCTCAAAGATTGTGTAAATAATATTCTTAAAAAAAATTTTCAATAATAATATTTAAACAATCTTTAATTATTGCGTGAAGATTTAAAAAAACTTATGGGTTCATAAGATGTATTACAATTCCAAATTACAAATTTCTGTGAAGCGTTTTTTTCCTAAGAGAATCGGCAGTGAAAATAAACAAACAAACACATTGCATATTATAATTTTCATGGGCATTGGAATATGGTGCATACTTAAAAATATATGATATCTGGAATCATTACTATAGTTTCTCTGCAACTTTTGCTTGGGCTTCCAAAAACCGCGAGAAGCCGGAAGGTTGGAATGGTATAAAATGGAACTCTTAAAACTTTGTCATGTTTATCTATCCGTCTGGCCGTTCCTATTTTACAGTAGCATAACTTTTTCAATTTAAGGCTGATCGCAATATAATTTTACCTAAATATTTATTCCAATTATATCAATATGTAGAAAATAAAACTTTAATTTTTTTGACATTCTTTTTGTAACTTGGGTATGAATTTTATTTTCCTTGACACCATCATATGAAGTGCTTCATAATGCAATCGATAATGTCATATCTACTCTTTATGGTTTTTATGGGACCATTTCGTTTTCCGTCTAATGATCCGTCAGGATCCTTTTTCTCAAGAATGAGTGGAGGCATCCAGTTGAGATTAATATCAATTACTCGAGTTTGTGGTCCCTTTGAAGAGTTAAAAAATCAAAATTCTCAGTCAAAGCGATGAAGAAGAATTCTATAAAATATGGCCATTTATGCTGCACATTTTGGCACTCGCAAATGAATCAAAACTACAGAGTTATTTTCGTTGACCTAGAGTCTCATTGCATACAAAATAAAAATCGTTAATTTTTAGTTATATCTTATATGTTTTTAATATTTTTTAAACATACAACTGTGAGAAATACTTTCATTGATATGTTTTTGTTATGAAAAATTAAAATTATGTCAATAGTTTAAAAGTAATATTATGTCCCATTAAATGTTTATAAATGCGTAAAGGTGTACGGTCTCCTCGTAATGCAAGTTCCACTCGTGCTGAGCAGGTTTTTTTGCAACGTTGTTTCCTTCATGAGATATGAGTAATCAAAATATTAAAAACTTTCCAACCATTACTATTTAACTAGGCATATAAAAATTTTATAAATTTGATAATGAATCCATTGATTAAATATTATAATGATATACATATAGTAGTCGATATCTTTGCGAAGTGAGAAATATTTCTAATAAATAAATTAAACGACTTGATATTCAATTGTTTAAACTTTCTATGTTTCAAAGGGTTACGGATCCTAATGGCGTGAGGCCTTCTCATACTCAACAGCTTTATATAAGAATTTATTGTATTTTATTTCAGATTTTTTTTCAAGTACGTCTTTTTAAAATAACACATACGAAGAAACGAGTAACACACATGTTTTAAAACAATGTTGTTTTATCTAAATACATTTTAAAGAAGCTGCAATATAATTTATTATATGTACTTCCAATCATATATATATATATATATATATATATATATATATATATATATATATATATATATATATATATATATAAATATATATATATTTGCATATATGATTAGGTTTACATTTGACGTTTTACCTAAATAATATCAGATAGCTAAATTTAATCAATACAACCAACCACAGCACCCAACGGTCACTGGGAATCTAGAATGAAAATGGAATGTTTGCTTAAATTACGTTAGAAGTTTTGAAATTACTCGTAAATTTTTATTTTCTAAAACAAAGCTGTACAGCGACAATAACGCAATATGCTACAAACTACTATGGACGCAGTTAAGGACGAATAGACACCTCCCACCGTTTCCCCGGCTTATCTTTGAACAATTAGTAGTCTGCAGGTGTTTTGCGAGTTTAATGTAGTATTTTATATTTTCCAACCATTTCAAAGCCATTGAGTGTAAATTAAAGATATGTAATGTTTTATTACAAGATATAATGTAAATCATTTCAGTTCGTTTTGACTTGCCATTTAATGAACAATTCCGCTAAAAACTTGTCTGATGGATAATATTTCAATTATTTCTATGCAAATAATTGTAAAAATCATATTATGTACCTATTCTTTCCAAACAGTATTGCAATTGTCTATTATTATTAGTATTTTCCCCAGGTTACGTGAATAATTTTTAAAATCCATGTGAATTATTACATTCAGAATTTCCCTCCCTTTCATTATTTTACAGAAAATATATCCACTTAATTTTTGACCGACTTAATTTATCCAGTGATTTTCAAGCTTGGGAGTAGGTTTTTCCAGTTTTATACAAAGAAATTCACCCTCTCCATAATAAACCATCCTCTAATTGTAAGTAGAGGTATAATATAAAAATTCAAAAATGTCTTGCTTTATTTAATAATTCGATCGATTCACTCATATTATCGAACCATTTCCTCGTTGTAAAACAAAGATTTCATGACACGTGATATATAATATTTCAGTAAGTAGATGGTTTAACTTATTTGATCATAATCCCACTGAAATGGTTATAGTAACATTTGAATAATATTTTGTTTCGAAAACCAAAAATAAAAAAATTTAGCAAAGTGTAAAATTTTGTTTTAAACGTTTCTTTTTTAAATTTATTTAAAAATATACTCGAAGCAAATCGCCATAGCAGATCCAAACGCCGAGGTATTAAAATTCTTATACAGCTGCCACATGCCTTTATGGGCAAGTCGTGAAGTTTAATAAAATACATCAAATTCTATTTCATGTGAACTTATTATGTAGCCCTAATTTAAGTATATATTATGCTGGACGCCGTATAGATTTGACATATTATTTGACGTAGCTATCATAGATGTAGCTATAATGCTAAGACTTAAAAATATGCAAACAAAACTTTCTTTTCTATAATATTAATATTATGACAGAACTTTTTTCTTTGTAAAGCAGGTCTTTAAATTTTATAAAATAACTGTGATTAATAAATTATATTCTGGCCATTTCTTGACTATAAATAAAATAAGAAGATAATTTAATTTGAAGTAACTTAACAATTTTGTGCTTAATGTATTAGCAAAATCAGAAAAATTGATGATTTTTGCATCATGTTATTTATTTTCACATCATTATTCAGAACGCCGTACAGATGTAGGTTTCAGTAAACATATATAGGAAATTGAATATGAAAAATAAATTTTTAAAATCTGTGACATTTATAATTTTCACAATAGTTCTTCGGTAAACTTTGGGAAAACTACTAGTAGCTTTAGGTACACTGTTTTCTGTCATAATTTTGAATTTACCATTTTGAAACAGGCTCTCATTTTTGTAGTCATTTTCAACATCTCTCGCACAATACTTTTGGAAAACTTAATGAAACACCTTTAATAAAAAAACTCTTATTTTCAGACGTAATTTCGGACTTGTTTAGGAAGTAATTTAATATTCAAAGAAATCTCAAAGTCATCTAAAAGTGTTTAATCAATACTAAACAAGTTTTCACCTAGCCCTACACTATATATGTTATATATGCTGATAACATCCACTTGTTGTTATATCCTGTACTGTTTTTCTCTCGCCGGGTGAATCTATTCCACTTCGTAAGTACCACTTTTCCTTTATAATTAACATCTTCTACAATACCTTGTAATAACGTTCTAATTACTAAATGAAAGTTTGACTGTTCACTCAAACGACTGTGCTTAAGGTGTATGAGATATATGGGTGCGTATTATCCTATTACTGCAGACAGTTATATCTAATTATTAATAAAAATGGTGGTTTAATTTGTGCTTATAATTTGCATGGGCATGTACTAAATTTAATGAACAGTTTCATGTTTTTAAAATGAAGGTTCGAGCAACATTTTGGTTAAAAAAAGCTGTGCATATAATGTTTTCTTCACTGTGATCCCCATAGTCTTACAAACAAGCGGAGTCGTATATTATAAATAAGCAAATTTGATTTGAATACTTCATAACGTTACTTTTTGTCAAAAACCTGCAATTAGTGAACTGTTTATAATAATATGAAACTGCAAAATATTTTGAATATTTTTGTTAAACCTAGTTTAGCCGATAGAAGCTGATATTTTTATTAAAGATATTACCATATTTACTGAATTATTGTATGGCGTATAATAAACAAAATATCATTATTATTATAGTACACGGTACTACTTACCGTACTACTAATTGGTTACACATTCGGTAAGGTGCTCCTAAATTTGCTCTTTTTATTTAAATATAGTAAAAATATTCGAGATTAATTAAGAACTGTATTTAACAAATATAAAAATTTATTAAAAAATAAGTAAGTTATATTCTTATTAATTTAATTGTAGGGAGAAATCGGGGATGTCTTCCTATCTCATTTCCTGTCGTAGAATACAACGAGCAGTACTAAAAGTGACATACAAATTCAGTATTTCCGTTCTTATCTAATCGTAAATTTATTTAATGTTTATCATTGTTTAATTTCTTGTCAGCTTACACATTATAATTATGATTTATGGAATCATATCAAAGTATTCGAAAACCGTATTAGGCCTAATAAAGACTTTATAATTATACCGTAAATTTTAGATTCCTTTGAATGACATCTCTTCTCATTTCCATTGTCTACCATTTTTTTATACTTTCAGAAAAAGGAGCAAGGTATTACTATATAGAATTTTGTTGAATCATAATGTAATACTTTGCTCTTTTTGCTGAAAGTATCCAAAAATGATAGACAATGGAAACGTAAATAATAGACAATGGAACGAACGAAGAGTACATAGAGATATAAATCTATTTGTACTCTTCACAGGTGTGTATATGCTCTTTGTGTACTTTCAAGGGCTTGCCAAATTTCAGCCTTCCAAATTCAAGCCTTTGATTTGGAAATATTCGTGTATGGCTGGGTACGTGCACAGCAATATAAGAATATTAAAAGCGCTGTTAATGATGTAAAATCCAAAAAAAATTAAGTCTATTTATTCTGGTGTATAAACAGCATAACCATTTTTGCGGCTTGAAAATAATAAAATATTTTTGGAATGATTCAATTGAGCTTTTGAGGTATACTTAAAAGCATAAATCCATAATTATTAAAAGTTAACATAATACTAGTTGAGTCTGAACTAGGCAAATTTCAGTCTCGTTGATTTGGTATATGAATATAGATTTGCAGTCAAAACGGTGTAGAGGTTAAGAGCGTTCAATAGAAGAATAGCTTGGCCTTGGTTAATTCATTTGACAGTTACAATTTTTCTGTAAAACTTTAGCTGTGTGTTTTTGAGGAAGTTTAGAACCGGGATTTTTGAGCAGATTTTTTTTAATATACGGTCGTTCCTAATTAATACATAATTTTTTATGGGTTTCTCCTGCCATAAATAAATATAAAACTTATATACTCAATGTGAGGTTGAAGTAAATGTTCCATAAATGAGAAATGGGCGAACTATTTAACTTAAGCCTTTGGTATGGTAGGTTGGAAAAAGTATATAGTAGTTACGCCAAATGACGACATAGAAGTTGCTAAAATTTACATAAATACATAAAAATATAACAAAAGGCTGTTTTTATAGCTTCAGTTTGATATAAAATTCTTTATTTTTTAAAAATAGATATTTTTGATAGCAATATATTTAGGGATCTTCCCTGACCTGGAAGTTGACTAAGTAGAAACCGTTGCCGTTTTTCTTATATTTTCCGCATCCTATAATAAATAACAAAACAAAATCTTATGTATAAATAAAATGTTAGAGAGAGTTAATTTTACCAATGCCAGATCAATTAGACCCACCGCGAGGTTTAAACAAAAGCTTACGAGAAATAAGTAATTTTGGCTTTAAATTTGTTTTAAAAATCGAAAGTTAATTGTGTCGTTTAATTTTTTGGCATTGTATAGTTATTAATATTAGGAGTATTATTTTATTTCCAGCGATATGCAGAAGAATTTAGATAGAAAAAAAGTTATAATTATATTACCGACACTTGAAAAACTGACTTCTACGTGTAATGAAATATACTCGTATCTTTAACGATATAAGACGAATTCGATTCTTTTCGAATTCGATTCTTTTATATTATAATGCCATAATCAATCTCTTATAATTTAAATCACTTTCCATTATTATCTCTTCTTCTCTTACATTGATATATTTTTTGACGGGATTTTACTTAGGTTTGTATCTATTTATCTTCTTCCAACAACTGATTGAGCATGAAGAAAGACTCTAGTTTTATAACAATTAAAGAGTATAGTTCACGAAAAAGGTATTTCCGTTTTTAACACGATATTATGGTAATTTACTATAAGATTAAATCGACAAAATATATTTTTACATTAACAATTGAAACGTACATAAATGTATGATATATATCTTAATTTTGCGAAATTTGTATCCGTGCAAAACATAGTATTACAACTTGTGATATGATATGAAAAAATTATATACAATATGTAAATTGAAAAGCTAACTCGAGATGAATTCCATATGTTATAAGCATGTGGAATTCATCTCGAAATCAATCAGTAACTTTTTGTGCAGAGATTATCATTCATTACAAATGCAAAAACAGGTATCAATGAATAGAAACGTTAAATATATTTGATTATTGGCTATTATTGACAAATAGGTGCTTCATTAGTACTGATTGTCATTTATACATGAAGAGACTAACAGGTAATAAAACATTGAATTCGATATGATTTAAGCAGTGCCTTGTTTCGTTTTAGCAGTGTAGTAATTTACACTGGCCTTTGTCACTTGTATATATTTTTGCTTATAATATAAAGTATTAATCATTAAAATTTTGTTTTATAATTTATGATCATTATTGATGTGAGTTCCATAAACATATCAATGGAGGCACTTTAAGCATTAGTTGTAATGTTGCTTTGTATATGTTTCGTTAATTTTAATGTTATGGATAAAAACAATGGACTTTTTCTATTAAAAATAGGGATATATTATAACATATGTAGATTACATTATACATATAGCGTTCGATTTATAAGTTTTTAGACACGATAATGATATTCAAAAGTTCATATTATACCATCAAATAAACCTTTTGCTTGCCGATGTCCTACTTTCTTTTAACCGATTTCAAAAAACAAGGAGATCCTCAATGGACTATATTTTGTGTATTTGTACGACACACATTATTTATTTTGTGTACTTGCCTTATATCTCCTGCAATTTTTGAATAAATTCAGATGATTCGCTTTTTAATTGGAGAGGTATACTCTTAGCATAACCCTATGAAAATTTTATTAGAACCTAAATATAAAAAATTTAAATATACCATGATCCCAATAATGAAGGATATAGGTGCCGTAATAAAGTTTGGATGGTATGGAGCAAATGTTACTTAGAAAAGTTACAACTAAAGATAGCATAATTTGGTTCTTTAAAAACACGGGGGTATAATGACGAAACCGGAAGGCGGTGAAAGGAATTCTTCAATGATCGAGAGTAAACTCTTTGAGTTTGGGACTGGTCTGATTTCTACATCTTTGTTGATGTGAAATATATAATGGTTCATTTAGATGTGTTTTAAAACGTCCTGATAGTATGTTGCGACGCACCATTTGGCTAGATTCGCATCTTATCGGCTAACAGTATTATGAAATTAAATATATATTTACAATAAATTGTAAAGACATATTTTTATGATGAATTATTTCATAAAAATTAAATGATTGAAATAAATTTATTATTCTATTATTAAAAACTACTTGAATTTTTGTTTTTTCTTTGTAAATTTGTTCAAATATGAATGATTCAATATAAGAAAAATGATGTGGTAAACATCTGCCAGGCGTCCCACGATAGCTCAAAATTGTTTGTATAAATATTTACTATTGTCAACAAAAATTGATCTCCATATATGAGTAGAATATTTTTACAATAATTAACTAAATTTTAAGCAATCGTTATGAAAATATTGACAATGTATCTTGGGGATCAACAGACAATTATTGTTGCACTTTCATTGAAAGTGTATTCAATTTTATTATCGTCTGTTGTGTTTTTTACCCCTTGGTTTCTCTTATGTTTTATTCATCAAAAGAATCAGGTTTACTTAAAACACGTATTTAAAAGATTACATATATTTTACCCACAACGTTTATAAAGTATAAGAACATCAAAAATTTTACAAAAAAATAACTTGACGCATTATCAGCTACCCACACGTGAAGTAAGGTAGAATGAAATATAAGAAAATGAAATATGAAACTAAAATATACAAATTTTTTGCTTTATATCTGCGGATTTATGTAATTTAAATATTTTTTTCATCATTGTAAATAAATTATAATAATTGTTTAAAGAAATTTGGAGGATGTCCCAATCAGAATGACAGCAAAAAAATATATGACTTCAAAACAGAGCATATTGCAACATAATGATCATAAAATAATTATATTCAATAAATAATCTATGATTACTTACTGTCTTGATAATTATATTATATGTGTATATATTATTATTACAAAAAGCAATAAATGTAATTTTATGAGAGAAAATAAAGGATGTATGGAGTAGTTATTATCCGTCCATTTTTATTTACAAGAATGATAATTTTGCCTACAAGACTAATGAAAAGACTAGACTTTTATTGCCCGTACAATACCGTATTGAAAAACAAATGAATTTCGATTGATAATGCTTTTTAGCCTGACCACTTATCACGTGCTACGTGGCTATTCTTATATGACATCCTATAATACATTTTTCTCGTTTTATTAGTGTTTTTCGATTCTTTTTTGCTTTCTATTCTATTTAATATTTTGGTCTAAAAGTTCTTCTTTGAATATTTAAAAATTCGATCATTGAAGAAAAATACTTGAAAAATATATGAAATACCCTGATCGAGGCGTGAAAATGTTAACGAAGGTTGCAAAAAAATTAATCGAAATGATTTCGTGCTTCCTAATTAATCCCAAAGATATAAAAAATTACTTGCCGGTGAAAAATATGCGTTAATGAAACCTTAACTTTATATCATTAATTGCATTCAATAGGTAAAATGTAAAGAAAACGAACTGTGAAAATTCATGAAAATTCATTAAATTTCATTTAAATGCGCCAGTTCAATAATATCTAATTTTATGGTGTGGCAATCTTAGCTACTGTGATTAGATTCGATCACCAGAGCCAATAAGGTCAGGTGTGGCCAAAATAACCAGTGCGGTTAAGGGCGAATTATAGCAAATGTGTTTAGGCGTGGGTGTCGTAGCCAGTGTGGTTAGATGTGGCAATCATAATCAATATGGTAGGTGTAGCTAGTCAGTGTGGTCAGTGAGACCATTTTGGTCCATTACTGTTTATATGCGACCAAATGTCAAAATTTTTTTTTTTTGTTATTATTCAAAAAGTTCAGTTTTTATTTTATATGGTAACTTTTCCAAAAAATATATAAATTACCTACACGAGATTATATATAAATTACCAAACATGGTATAAATGACATACATGATATAAATTACATACACTTATACATATTCAAGGTACTTTTGTTCATTAAATACTTCCTTCAGTAAACAATAATATTCAAATTTGTTTTTTTTCCTGCATCCCGCAACATTTAGGATCTATTATTTGAAGTAACGACCTTTTATTCTTAGTAAAAAATAGAGATTGGCTATTTTGTAATCCCCCACATCTTGCTAGATATAAATATTTTCAGAAACTATGCTAGTGCATCCGTATGATTTTTGAAAGTTTTAAAACAAACGGGATATGTGTGCCTTAGTTAAAAATAGAATGTTTCTCCATCATCCAATTCTAATTAGCACGCACTAGAGTAAAATAAAGTTGTGTTATTCGACATTGTCGAAGGAGTTCTTGAGCTTGGGCAGGTCTAAAGGCGCATAGGTTTTTCATTTAACCTTTTTAATGTTCGTTGACAAGTGTTTTTCACTTGAAGCAATCGATTATGACCGTAAATCGATTTCTTAATACTTATTTCATAAAGAGCATACCGAGTACGCGAGCAATATAACTTTGGTTGAATCTTTGGTCTATAAGAGCCACAGTCATGGCAAATCCAGATGAGTTTTTAAATTAATGTAGTAAGACTTGGATTTTTATATACCTCAAACCAAAATTTATTCCTTATTTTAAAACAGTAATATACCCTAATCCTTCCTGGATACTTAAGAAAAATATAATTTAAAGTTAGTAACTTTTGTTGCTGCTTTTCCACATTCTACAGAGAGGAAAATAAAACAATCTACGACCTTGTAAGCCAATTAATCACCGACAATGGATGATAACGGTTTGTTAATAGAACACATAAGTAGGATCCAAAATTTCTCACACAAGAATATTTAAATATTAAACTATTGTACATGTTCCCTGATTCCAAAAATGCAACTGTTTTGATAAATGACTGTCGTACGGTGCTGGTCGATATATCATGCCGCTACATTGCTTGTAATACTCAATAGCCGCATAAATATACTCAGTCGACTATCAGAAAATATAATTGATAAAAACTTGATCTAGCAACGAGTGTTCTTTGAAATCTCAAGAGACTTATTTCATGAGACTTACTTCAACTGCAAAATTTACCCACAATTTTCAGATGATAATTTAATTACCTATGCACTGGCATCTATTACAACTATGATATATTATTTCTTTTGCCGAACACTTAGAAATTCCAAAATTTAAAAAGTCATTCAAAGAGGAAATTTGGACGAAAATACCGTGAAATAGCTGCATTATGTGTCTTGGAAAAGAATTTATTGCTTAGACAAGCAGCTGAGAAGTATGGTGTGCCTAGAAGTAAAACTGGGAGATTTTGATAAATGTTATCAAAAAATTATTCTCATTTTTTTTATAGTCAAGTAATAGATATGCGCTTGACTTTAATTTTCAAATTAGCCAAGTGCTTAAAATTCAGCGTAGGTGTAACAAAAGGAAAAAAAATTTCTGGGAAGGATTTTTGTTTTATATTTATTAAGAAATATCCAGATATTGCTCTCAGATCTCCAGAATTAAGATTGATCGTTTTTGCGATAACCTTTACCAATTACTACAATAAATTGACTACCCTGCCTTCAAAATTTACAATGTGGATGATACTCAAGTCTCTGTTATTCAGAAAAATAAGAGAGCCATTTCTATTAAAAAAAAAAAGTTGCCAAGTTTAAATCCGGTGATAGGGGAAGAAGTATTACTTTAATATTTGTCATGAGCATATCTAGCCATTATATAAGACCTCTTCTCATTTTTTCGATAAAAAGTGTGAACCAAACTGATCTTTTAATGATGCCACCCAAAAAACATTTTTTTCCACATTACTTTTTTAAACGTGGCTGAATGTATGTTAAGATATGTTTAATGTGGTTATGACATTTGAAACAACATACCCAGCTATCTAAGAAGAACTTTATTCTTTCATTTGTTGATAGTCATGGAAGTTAAAAAATGCTAGCAGTTATAGAGTATGCGCTTGCTAATATATATATATATATATATATATATATATATATATATATATATATATATATATATACACATATATATGTATGTATACATATATATATATATATATATATATATAAATGTGTGTGTGTGTGTGTGTGTATGTGTGTTCAGTACTCCGCCACTTACTACACATAAACTGCAACTGCTCGATAGGGTACTTTTTAACCCATTCAAGGCTGCGTTTGTTTCAGAAAGTTCAATGTAGATGAAATGAAATCTAGGTGAAGGAAACACTGATTAATGCATCACTGCTATAGTCAATTTGACTTTTGTTAAAACTAGACTTAAAATAGTATAGAGTGATTTCCAACGTTTAGAAATTATTTCTCTTAATCGGAATATTTTCAGTGAATTAGTTTTATGCTATTTTAAGTAACCAATATCAGTCGTGACAAACAATTCACGATGCAACGTTACTATTATTGATAAAACATTTCAGTCACTAATTAGCGGCGACTAGTAGTTACCTTCTAGCTTCATTTTGCACCAAAAAGCAGGCAAAAATTTTAATCTTCAGCCATCCACTAATACGACTTCCCAACCAGTTATCGCCAACGAAATACTGCACATAAATTGATAAAACTGTTGCCCCCTCTTCCCTATGCATCTAACGTACGTCTTCTGACGTGAACACGAAAAACATAATAAAGCAAAATTACCATATTTTTACCCTTCACACCTTGGTACATAAAAAAATTACAATCGATAAAAATAAAGCAATGGCAACAAAGAAGGAAATTAAAAAAGCATGACATTCAAAATTTGAAAAGAAACGTGAATTAGAATGCGTCGTTTGCGGCAAAACTTTCAAAGAAGACTGGACAAAATGTCGTAAATATAAAGATTGACCATATAAAGGCTGTTGACATATTGATCTTTCACAGCTTTACAAATATCGTGACGTTTATAAAGTCAGAGAACGACTTGGTTATAGTTAATATATATATCCAGGGCCACCTGCCAAAAAAAAATTTGTCAAAATTTAAAAACTGATAATAATAGTTGGTTTAAGCTGATATAGGAGCAGTCTGCTTGTTATTTAAATTGTTTTAGATATGTTATATTCAATAATGTTTCTAAATAATTATTTAATTATACTGATTTTCAACATTTTTTCATTTTTGTTAATGTGTCCGAGGCCAGCCAACCTTTCCCTATACTCAATAAGTTAAAGAAAATTTTAATATATGAATAAAAGAGTTAATGTTTTGGGAATGTGTTTGGGTGACATAATGAGACATTTGGATACAGCTGCAAGACATATGGGTAAGCACCCACAGTAAAACTAATGTTTTCCTTTTCAAGAAAGAATTTAAAAAAAAAATAAATTGCAGTAACGTAAGACTAATAATTAGGCATTCGAAATCAGGCTGCGATTACATTTTGCTAACCAATTTGAACTGGATGTGCTAAAGTTTTACCTAGGAAAAGATGTTGCTCTTCAAAAATTATACTTTTTACTTTTAAGTGAGAAGGTAATGTAGCCCATTTAAAGAGGAATTTTCATCTTTTATATAATCGTTAGGCCAAAGTTTATAATTGACATATTCGTTTATCTTTCCATTCTTACCAAGGCATTTTATAATGTGATTAGCGTTAGGAAATTATAATTTATTTACGTTGAATTTAAATTACTAATATATTTCTGTAGTGATATAGTAATATATGAATAAATAAATACTCGATATGCACAGGTTAAGGTCATATTTTAGTAATGACTCAATTAAATAAAACAGAATGAGGAAGCACAAGAGCACAAAATATAAAAGATTATAGCCAAATTGAATTTACTTAGGTTGAATGTGTGAAAATTAATTTCCGACGATTGTATATAATATCATGGCAATGTACCACAATGACCACTTAAAAACTTTTACAAAATATCAATCCTCCTACATTACCTTACTCATACATTGAAATAAATTGTTCTCCACATTAACAAATTTTTATTCCAACAAATATGTGTTGGCATCAAAAATGGCATAGACAAACTTTCGAAATAATGACAATGTTAATGTTTGTTATATCAAAATAATACGTTGAATGTAAATTAGGGAAGACTCTAACTATTTATTCACTTTGACGCATGTGCGAAGCGATTGTCCAACACAACTCGTAAAATAACCATTTATTTACAAACTCGGCCGGTACCGTAAAAATATTTTGTCTTTGGTCATCCATATATTATACAACTGCAAACATAATCCTCTAAAGTGAACATGCAGACGTTTATAAATAAACTACAGTGCTGTTAGAAGGTATGCTACCCGTATCAACCACCAATTATTCAATTCACTACCAGTAAGTGCATTTTGTACTTACTTTGTTTGTATGTCGTATGGAAATTAATAGTAGAAACAATTGCCTTTATGCCATTTCCCCACACGCCATTGTATTTTGTGCGTTGTATTCCCCAGACATTTATTCAAGTTTAATCTCCAAATTGGACACTTGGTTTTAATTGCATAAAATTAAATACTACAAATATTAATCACATGGTGTCCCGCCATAATTTGGAACTTTTATTGAGAAAAAAGAATCGATTTATTAAATTAAACCAGTCAAGTAAGAATAGAAGTCGCAAGTTATGAACATTTAATGGTAGATAGCGTTTATAGATGCCGAATTTTATATTATTTTTATGAATTTAATTGTGATGTTATACTGTTTATAAATACTGAATTTTCACAACGTAAATATATTGCCTACAGAAGCTATCACAGGCTAAATACATGAAGTATATTTCAATAATTAAGAAGCCTGAAAGGATCGCCTTATTTTCCCTATAACCTTTTCGTAGGCCTACAAGCATTTTTTTTCATAATTTTTGGTTCACTAGTCTGGAATGGGAGAGTATACAAAAAATGTACCCTGCATTTTTTGTATAATTTTGAGTTAAATCTGAACATATTATACCAGAACTTTCGAAAAAGTAATTTTGAAGCTCCTGTGATTAACTATTTAAAAAGATACTACACACCAATATAAGGAATGAAAATAAAATTCCTATATTAATTGATATGAACGGGTAAATTAATTTTTTTAACAAAAACGGCTATAGCACTCAATCAGATACATAAATGATCATTATAGTTTCCGTTTTTAATTTGAAAATGCAAAACCCTAAATTATAAAGTAATTGAAAAATACTTTTTTTAATTAATACGATTATTTAGTATGAAAGGAAAAAAACGGAACTCTTGTTAGATTACTCATGTGTTCGTCTATTCATTTCTGAGTTGCATACATTTTTTTCTAAAGAGAAAAACGAATGTGAAAGGTATATTTAGAATGAGTAAATGATATAACGTATTTTTTAAAAGGTATAAATTGAAAAGCAAGTACGGCTTGGTTTTTATACTAATTTCATAGTTATATTTTTACGAATAAAAGGAATAAAATACACTAAGTTTTAAATGTCGAAATCAGTGTCTTTATCATAATTACATACATATTCATATAAACAATTAACAATATTAACCCAAAACTACTCCCAGTTAAAAAAACAGATAATATTAAATTAAATAAGAAAGTTGTCTTTTAGCATAGAACAGTTACATTCACGAAAAAAAATTAAACACATATGTAAATATATATATGTAAATAGATACGCATGTTTTTTTCAAATATGAAATATAATTCAGAACCAGTTGAATTTTTTAAAATTTTAGTATTAAATTATTATTTTCGAAATTTGGTCTTCAGTGAAGTATATTCATTATAACATTTTATTTTTACTACACATGCAGACGCAAAGACACGTCAGAGTTTTGGTGTGACTAAATACTTCCCACTTTACCAAAAATATTATGTATATTTGAAAAAAATCTAACCTCCACTTCCGTTTGAAGGATATATTATGACATAATTTAGGTAATAATTTCTTAAGATATAAATACAACGTCGATGTAGAAGAACGTAGTAAAACGACGTGAAAATAGCGACAATTTATTAACGAAATCCATAGTAGACTTTGCAATATCCATAAAGTGTAATAAAAATAAAAAAAGATAGTTTTTAATTCCAGGGGTATTATGAATCAAGGAGGTATAGAGATAAGAATTTAACCCAGGCCAGTTTAATATTGTGATAGATGTAAAATTCTAGTCTAGATATATCAAATTTTACCAGTAGTTTTAGCAATAGTTAGTCTTATCACTCATTTAAATATAATTTTTGGTATTATTTTCACGACATTCATCACACTTGTACAATTAAAGCTCTTGCCAACGTTCTTCTATTACACAATTATTTATCTGACTCTAAAAATGCACTTCAGCAGATAAAATGAGTAGACATATCGTAAATATGAATCATGGACTGCCATATGATGTGGCATTTTGGCACATAGCTAGCTGTTATCAACTTCTAAGAGTTTGCTTTTTTGCTATGAAATATTTTACAGTATGTGTTATAAACAGATACTTCTCTAAAAATTCACACCTACTTTTGTCGTGTAAAAATGTACAACATGCTCCCTTGAACACAGAATACCGCTCAATGATGACAAATTAGTTTTTAGATACACCAAATTAAACCATATAATATAATCAATTGTCCCAGTTACTTGCAAAATACACATGTATAAATCACTTATATAGTGTAATATAACAATATGTTAGCAACACCCATGACAAAATTGATTTAATTAATTTATTTATTTAAATTTTCATAGAACTATAATTGTAATTGCAATATAAGTGAAGTATATAGTGGTAGCGATATACTTTAAGAGTGATAAACTTTAAATTTTTTTTTTGGTTACAAATGCCAGATTTAAATTTTTCCTAAATTTATGTACTTGATACGATTTACAAATTTTAACATTTTATCTTTTTGGACCTGTAGGTTTTGATTATTTGCCAATACGAAACTGATCACTTTTGCGTGATATACATTAAAAAATTTATCACCTTATAAACAAGCAATAGTATGGTAAAAGTCAGACTTACGGAATTTATTTAAGCCGAGGTATGATGGTGTTAAAATAGATGCGAAATGCTTCAGGTAAGGCGACTCGGTTTAATGCAGCACGCCACTCAACACTCAGATAATAATTCGTTAAATTTGAGTTAATTTGTTGCTTTAATTGTAGGTATATTATGATACATTACTTTTTCTTACATTGCTATATATATGCATATAAAATTTGGTTCACATCTCCCGCTGTTTACGTTTACCGTTTATAATTAATAACACTTATTGACGCGAGTTCCTTAGAGACATCAGTGGAGGCATGACAAGTTTTCTTTGACTTTGGTAATGCTACTGTATATTTTTATACTTTTTGATGTCTTGAATGAAAGCCACGATCTTTGTGGGAAATTATTATTAGGTAAAATTATAATTGTTGGTGTTTATGTTACTTAACGCGTCATGTAACGAAACAAATAGTTTTGTCTTTCCCATTCATATATTTCAATGATAGATGAGAAATATAGGTGAAAATTTATTTGGCTAAATTGGAAAAAAATATAGTATATAATTTAAATTAAAATGAACTATATTTTGCAATTGTTATATTTACTATCAGTAAAATATTTCCATTTGCCTTAACCTGTATTGGAAAAGTTGGTGGTTGTCTTTTAAATTTGGTGAGAAGAATGTTTACTAAATATGATTTCTACGAAGGAAACCCAATGGAGAAAATATAAAGGATTATAATCATAATAGACAAAAATTATACTTGTGTAAATTAAAGATGCTGCAGATTTTTCACGGTTATTAATGTTGTTTTTCTTTATACCTGATTTTGTTAACGCAATGTTAATTTTCTTGCTTGGTTTAATACGAAAGTATCGCTAATTTTAAAAATTTTAATTTGTTTTCATAGTAAAATATTATATTATATATTTATATGTTATGCCTTTTTCATTTATTTAATGCTAATGAAATATGAAATTTTCACTAACTCATGAAATTTTTATGGTTTCATACTTGACTTGAATTTATATGGTTTCATGGTGTAAACCGCTAGATCGTTTTTCGTGGAAAACGCTGAACGAAGAAATTAAAAAATTTGAGATAGTAATAAAGCTCACATAAAGTATCTCAATAGCTAACATTCAAACATGTTTATATAAAAGATTTGTAGGGGGAAAATATTTTAAATATCTCATTATTTTTCTATTGAAGGTGTAACTTGTAAGGATTTAAAAACTACCTATTTTCGAATTTCTAAATAAATGTCTCTATGTTTTTTGAATCGTTGCTACGTACGTAAAATTAAACAACAGTACATGTAAATATAATTATTTTGTCACATAACAATTTCCCGTACCGAACCGCTGCTTTTATTGGAAACACGAAAATTAATGAAAAATATGCAAATGGTATTACGGTCGACAACGAATACCTATAAACAAACTTCATAAATAAGGGTAAAGGTGTGACTTTACCCTTATTTATGAAGTTTGTTTCAGTAAAAGTTATTAATTATAAATCGTACACGTGAACTTTGTGTTATCGACATATTTTAAATTTTTCTAAACTAATAAAATACATATAGGCGTTTTCAGTTGTAATTTATTATCCAGTTATAATGATACTCAATCGATGTGATTTGGTAAAAAAAATTAAATTATATGAATGTGATAATATAATTTTATGTAATATCAATTAGTGAATAAAGGCAAGTAATATCGTATTTATAGTACTTATGATGCAATTTAGTATTATATAATTGTTTTAATGATATGATTTTTATGTAAAAGACAACTATAATAATCGCGTTGTTTTGGACCTTCAAACCATATGACGTTAGTGTTTTATATGAGGTAAATAAATTGTCCACATTTTAATTTTAAGATTCATTGCCACAAAAGGAAAAAGGGAGCCCTTATGAGATTAATCACATGTCCGTCTATGATGGCAGTTATCCTCATAACAGCTTAACAAAAATTTGAAATGTTGTATAGTCATAAACTATAATCATTTCCACGTATCTGAACAACTGATATTCAAAACTGTTTATATACAGGCTGTCCAGTGGCAGATTTCAATGTTTGAAAAATTGTAAAAAAAAAACTACACCTCTAATACAAAGTAGGTTTCTTTTATCTTTATAACAACAAATGCGGATTTCATTTTTGAAAACCACGTTTTCAAAATGGCGGCCATCAAGTCTGACACACTCTTCGAGTCTAGCACGCATGTTTTCAAAAACGCGTTTGCAGAGCTACTGGGGTATCCTGCTGACTTTGGCTCGAATATTTTATTTAAGTTGTGTCACAGTGCTCGGATTTGTTTTGTAAACAACGGATTTTAAGTATCCCCATGAGAAAAAGTCACATGAGCTTAAATCGGGTGACCTAGGTGGCCACGGTACGGTACCGTTTCGGGACATGTTCTTTTCTGGAAATAACTGCCGCATTCCATTCATGGACACATTAGCAGTATGAGCTGTGGCCCCGTCCTGCTGGAACGATGTGTTTTGGTTTGGACTATTCTGTAGTTCTACTCTGAAAAAGTCATTTAACATCTGGGCATATCTATCCGAATTCATAGTTACAGTTTGGCCACGTTGATTTTCAAAGAAATAAGGCCCTATGATTGCAGATGCAGACATGGCACAGCAGACTGTTACTTTAGGCTTATGTAAAGGCTCTTGATACATTTGTCTTGGGTTGCGGACATCCCAGTAACGAAAGTTCTGCTTATTCACATATCCTCCAATGTGAAAGTGAGCTTCGTCACTAAAGAATATGTTGCCCATCCGGGTAGCAGTACGAAATTTTAACAACATCACCTCGGCATAAGTTTTTCTTAATTCATAGTCAGGATCGGGTAAATATTGAATAATTTGAATTTTATATGGATGGAACTTGAGCTGTTGTTGCATTATTGCCTGTAAAGTTGATTTCGGAATTTCCAATATCGATGAACGTGTACGCAGTGATAAACGGCGATTTTCAACGATAGAAACCATAACACGCTCGACATTTTCATCCGTCGCTACCAATGGTGTAGGTCCTGGCCTGGGCCTATTTAATGTTGATCCTGTAGCTCTGAACCTTGCTATCCATGACTGAATGAGGTTGATTGATGGTTCATCACGTAATCGACGAATACTGTAACGATTATTAAATCGACGGCGTGCTACAGACAGCGAAAATCCACTCGAAATGTGCGCCTCGACGGCAAAAGCGCGGTGCTCTCCACTCCACTGTTCCATGGCTACTAAAACATCCGCACCGCTTGCGCTTCTAGCGACCCCCGCGCCCCTCTTATGAGTTGCGTTCATAAACTATGTTTGTTCAAACTTTGAAATCTGCCACTGGACACCTTGTATATATATATATATATATATATATATATATATATATATATATATATATATATATATATATATATATATATATAAAATTGCTTATAATGCTTGTCAATGGAAATTTTAGGGCAAGATAAGTAGCGACTAGGTTTTTTTTTAATTCCATGCATATTGTAAAAGACCAATGACAAATATTACGCCGGAGCCAGACTCGCAATCGTGCAGATTCTTTATTATACTAAATACGCTGTTTGAAATTTATTGAATATCTGTAATGTTATTATATAATAACATTACAGATATTCCATAATAACACTGTAATGTTATTTAGTAACACGTAAATAAACGCCGAAAAGGGATATCATTGCAATTTTTTACCACTTTTGTTATATTTATAAGGTGTTTTTGGTAATATTCCTTTACCGTCTTTTCGTTCTCTTACTTTAATTATATTGGCTAACTGAGTAAAATTTAATTGCTTATGCTTTTACAATGCCACGTTTGTCTCTTGAATTAATTTCTTAATCCATCTTGTTAACATTTTCCTTTCTGTCTCATTATCATGCCTCAGAAATCCTTTGCATACATATTGTTACCACAATATTACTTTGTTTTTATATTTATCAAAGTTTTTCCGTAGTTTCGAAAAAAACTAAATTATCTATGATTTCAATTAGCGCAATATTTCTAGAATTGAAATCAATGATTAAAAAATACAAATTTAATAAAATGTTATTTTTATTGACTAAGATTCTATGGACGGTTTATTTCTCGTTCCTATGCATAGAACGTTTGCTAAAATCAAATGGCCATGAACGTATAATGTGTCGTGATAAGTTCATATAACGTGTTAATAATGAAGATACTAACCTAATATAAATAGCCATTTCTACTCAATCAAAATGAAAATCGTTTTAAAAAATACATTTTCGTAATCTTGGGAGAAAAGCTTCTTTTTTCCGAGAAAATTACGTTCTAACTTAATTCTTATAAAACAGCGTAGTGGTGTCCACGGTACGCTGTTTTATAAGTAGCACGTTGACCTATATAACAAGTAAAAGGTGGCCACCGTCACGAACCCGGAGCGAATTTAATATTTGTTTATTTTGCACGCTTACGGAGTTCAGTGTACTTGTCTCAAGGGTGTTTTCTTAAACTATGTTTGTAGTTCTATTTCCCGGCTTTAAATTTTATAAAGTTACCTCATTAAATTTGAAAGCGAAAGAGACGTGACTTTTCGACTTATTTAAAACGTTGTTCAACCATATTCAATTTTAGTAAATATTAGATTAAAACTGCCAAAGCTGGAAAATTCTATCACCATTTCGTCAAATTACATCTTTTAATAGAACGATAATTTCGTAAATTAATTTAAATTAGCGAAATATCTTGACAGAAATATAACTGATAAATAATTTATTTCAAAAACATCAAGAACGTAACAGGTATTTAATATATTTTATGTAAGGCTGTGTCTAACCGTGAGATATTTAATGAAAATATTAGATAATTGAGAATTCTCCAGTAATTAATATATTTTTAGAGTTAATAAATTTATTTTTAATTAAAATTTAACTTCGCTCTATATATATATATATATTTAAACGCCTTTCTAGTGGCGTTTAGTTTAAGTTATGTATAATTTTTTAATCAATATCGAGAAAGGAGTAAGTTCTCTAATAGATACCTATATTGGTTTTTTTTTTAAATAAATTATATTCACTCATCACTTTTTATTGGGTAGACTAATTTTGAAATTCAGGCGACTTAAAAAAGAACATGAAATAAGAAGTTGTAGATAAATAAAAAATACTAGCTTTCTTGCACCTATAATTTTAAAAAGTAAAAAATTCACCTATTTCACCTTTTACTGAAACTGTGACTGAAAAGATGACTGAAGATTGCACATCAAATTTAAATATTTTATCGTCTTTAACCTTCCCATTTGAGTAAATAAAATGAAAAGAACGCTTGCCAACTATTACCAAAACATAAAGGTATATTAGCTTTAAATTCATACTCATGCACTATAATGCTTGCCATTAAACTACATGATGTACCGGATAATTTTTAAGGCCAAAAAAAAACCAGGATCTTTATTTTGATCCTGCAACAGACTTCAAAGTTATCAAAAGAAATTTAACGAAGAAAATTACATTTATCGAAGTCCAATTCAGGTTACTTTTCAGCTCATTTTACATAGATTTTAGAACTAATGCGTATGGCGAACTCTGACTGGCTAACGTTAACGCCTTACTCAAGTTTTATACATTCTCATAATTTGTACGTACAAAAATAAATTTTTAGGCACTTTTTAAATGTAAATGTCACGTTCCTTTGCTCTTACATATCCTCATTTTGCATTATCGCTCCAAATTTATACTAAAGTATTTCTACAGATATCGTTTCATCCAACACTTTCTTCAGTCGCCTTGCTTTCGTTATTGTTATGGTTCACTCCCACGCATAATCTTAACTGTAGGTACCTTCATTATATGCGGCCATCCATCTTCCTTTTGAGATCGACATTATAGCTTTTCTCCCAAGTATTTGTTGCATATCTTGGACTGACTGCAAATTCGTTATAAACACATTGACTAAATACACAATCACTTTAACTGACTTATACGAAGAGATATTGTCAATTTTGATGTACACTTTTCAGAATATAAATTAACTATGAATAATTTTAAAATGTTTATTAATAAGTTAGTCATTTCAAGCTATACACACACACTCACACTCACACACACACACACACACACACACACATATATATATATATATATATATATATACATCAATAGAGTTATCCAAAGCTGCATATCTCGGCGAAAATTGAAGTATAATTGTACTTTATGTAAAAAAACCTACATAAATAATTCTAATAAAATTAATATGATATTCATATAAGGTACGAATTACATACTACCAATTAGTTTGTATCTTTTGAAAATGAAAAGGAAATTAATGGGTTCATTCGTAATCCTCATTAATATCACGAATGCAAAAGTATGCTTGTTTGTTCTTCTATCAAGACATAAAAAAAACAAAAAATTATAATTATTTTTTTAAAAATAATAATAGACTGTAGATTAGAAAGTAATATTGGTTTCTTCTGTTTTACAAACTCCTACTTCTTTAAGAATCATTTTATTTCAGACTGAATAAGTACGCAAACCGAATAATAAGCAAACTCGCAAACTAACAAAGGATTGATGGAATTTTTTTGTAATACGCAATATATATTACCAATAAAATAATTCTTTTAATATCAAATTAAGAATATAAATATTTTGGTTTTCATTGTAATTTGTATTATAAATTTACGAAAACAAAGACTTAACATATAATTTCTATTAATAATTCAAGATCATTATGGAAAAATAAATATTTCTGAAATAATAGAGAAATTAAATCAAGCTTTGTGTATATTATTAAATTATTGGAATTGTGCTTACTCGGGCAGCTAAATATCTTCGTTGTTTTTTGCTGGTTATTCCCCTGAGGGGCGCTGAATAATGTGCACAAGTACATAAAGATTACACACATACAAGGCACAAAAGATTAAAAAATATTATGAATATTTTTAAAATTTTCTATTTTATAAATTTTTTACTATTTTTCAAGGAATAACTTCTGATATTATATATATATATATATATATAAACTCTTTGCAAAAGAAACGGACACTTATAGGAATTAACAATATCAGAGTTATTTTATTATTATTTGATGCATTTTATATGGAGATATGATGAGAATATTGTTATTTATTATTGAGATATCGTTTTTACCCACCTCAGTTGTTAAAAATGCGAATAAACAAAAAAAAACGATGTAAAGTCCACAGATGAGCGTTTTCTTACTGGCACATAAATAATGGCTAATGTTTATTTTTGAATATTTTTTATTAATTTAACATAAAATTTGAATATTTAGTAACGAGTATGGCTTCCTCTAGCTAAAATCAATGCGCTTAATCTGATGGACATGCTTTCGACGATGTTTTTTATAATTTTCTGAGGAATACGTTCCCAGTCAACGACGATCACATTTTTAAGGGCCTGAATGTTTTCTGGAGGTGGTTTTACGGCTCTGACGCGTCGTTTGAGATTATCCCATGTGTGTTCTATCGGATTGAGGTCAGGACTTCTAGCTGGCTAGTCTAACCGACAAATTCCGGCCTCCTGCATATACGCATCAACGTCTCTAGAGAGGTGGGCGCTAGCGTTGTCGTTCATTAAAATGGACTCCCCTTCAATTGCTGTTAATGCGGTTTGGGCATGAGGAATAAGAACTTCTGTTATGTACCTTTACGCATTAAATGTGCCATTTTCAATAAAAGTTAACTCGGTACAGTCATCCGAGTTGATACCAGCCCAAAACATTTCGGAGCCTTCACTGTAAGGGGTGATTTCCTCAAAGCACACTTCTTCGAAGTGTTCTCCAAGTCTTCGTAAGACACGTCGACGTCGATCCTCACCACTAATCGATATACGAGCTTCATCGGAGAGTAAAACACTATTCCAATATTGTTGAGTCCATGACGAACAATTTTGAGCGAATCTCAATCTGGCAACTCGATGCTCACGGAGCAATGTAGGGCCCCGAGCTGGGCGATAGCTACGTATATTGACGGCCTGAAGTCTCCTTCTAACTGTATAGTCCATAGGCTTACTCGTGTACTTCTGACGTCCTCGAGGTTCTGTTTGAGATTTATTGACGATTTTGTAGCGTTTGACTGACTATGAAGCGATCGTCCCGTGGCTAAATGCACCGTTATCTTCCAGAATTGGGCCTTCTACTGACAGAGCCCGTTTCTTGGTGTCGTTATCAATTCGTTCCACCGTCGTATCGTTCCCCCGTCCTTTGGATGGTGGAACGGCTCACATTATACTGCTGAGACACATAATATTGGCTACAGCCTTCTTCAAGCAGCGCAATAATTTTACTAGCTCTTATCGTATTTTCGACCATACTGAAAACAGCAAACAGAAGTGAACTAATGCAGCATACATCAGAAATTTAATTAAAATTCATACAATTCATAAAAAAACGTAACAAATAAAAAAGAACTTAATAAGAGATGGATTTAATTTACCGCCAAAAATACGTTTTTGTCAGTGAAAGAGAATTTTTATTCAAAAAGAATAAATTTCAAATTTAGAACGTTCGTTTTTATGCCAGAATACACTATACCTGCCACTAACAATTGCAATTAATACAACCTCTTAATAAATAATATTTTGTTAATAATATGACAAAATTAAAATAGGCCGTTTTTATGCAAAAGAGTATATGTATATACATATATATATATATATATGTATATATATATATATATATATATATATATATATAATATATATATATATATATATATATATATATATTATATATATATATATATATATATATATATATATATATATTCTACGATATCACAATGACAGGAGTACTACGATAATATATCATTTCGAAAAGCAAATATGAAATTTGCGAAACCCATTCTTATATGTTCAGTTTCTGGTGTAATATAGCCAAAAAAGACTTTTGTAATTACGAATTATATTATTGTACTAATTGAGATATTAAAAATTATCCATTTTTAGTGAAAATTATCTTTATATTTTTGAATGCACTACCTTCTGCCCGCAGTCGCGTAGATCTAGTAAACCAGACAATGTGTCAAGTCAGGTTGCAATTTATTTCTGTTACTATATCTGACGGCAAGAATTAATGCATGCCAAAGTCAAACTTTCCTTATAGCCTATTCCATATCAAGAAGAAAGGACCTAACGACCGTTAAAAAAGGTGAATGCTATCTCTCGGGAACTACTTCAAATTTCGAGAAAATATACACCATAAATCATTAACAGCATTCTCCATACATCCATCGATCCAAATTTTCACATTTCTAATATTAATTATGAATGTAATATTTTATTCTTTACTTGCTGTGCCTCGCAGTTTTACTAGCGTAGAATTATCTTAATTACGCTAATTCGTCTACCTGTGATTGCTAAACGCTTCCACTCCGTTTACCAATAACATCGGTTGTCCGGGTTTGAGGTATATCGACAGGAATACTCGTTATTATCAGTCAGAAAATAAGACTGTATCTCTCTCAAACTTACATTCTTTATTCAATGTTCTCCAACTTCTGTCACATTTTTTATTTCGACTATTATTCGTAGCATGATGACATATAGTCTTTTATATTCCTGAAAATATGGGGAATGTAACACAAAATGTTAAAACCATTATATTTTCAGGAATAAACACAATATTATACACGAACTTTAAAGTGAAATTATTTTTCTCAAATATCTCCTTGTAGCTTCTATCGAAACAATTTTGGTATTCTTTATGAAATATAGTTTTCAGTATTTCAATAGACCTCGTGAAATGATTTTTGAGTGACTTGTACTTGGCAAGCTATGAAAAAAGACGTGTTTTGGGATTTTTATAGAAAATATGATCCGAAATGAGGAGATTCTAAGTTTTTGTTGACCAAATGTATGTAAAATATGGTGTTTGTTTTAACATGTTTTTTCCATTAGACATAGAATGTCAAAATATGTATACTTTGTTTTAATTCGTTAAATATTGGTTGGTAAATAAATAAACTTAAACGTGTATACTTTAAACAAATAAGAGATAAATAAACCTCATCAATTTTGTTGCCTTTTGCTCTATGCCAATCCTAATTCAAAGTTTAAACATATTTCCTAAAATATTTTTGACTTATAAATAAACGGCACAATTAATCAAACTTTACTTTTTCACTTAAAGCCACAAATATAACCATAGGTTTTGCTAATATTCGACAATATTCAACTCTGAACTGATCAGTTATTTTCATGCATAAAAATCAGGACGGTTTTAACGTATTGTCGAAGGGCAGACATTCTAGTCCTCCGCAGCTCGTAAGCTTCATTCAAGCGGTAAGGATTTATATTTTCACGTTTGATTTTTCGCAGTCGGTCGAAAGAAACTGGACTGAAAAAGGTAAGTAGGGTTACGTGTATAGGCGAGTAAAATAGCGAGCAAAAATAGCTATAAAATCAATTAGGGCCCGAACGTTCTAGGCACTGCGACAAGTCGATTTTAAATGACACTAACACAGCTTGTGTTAGTGTAATTTAAAATCGACTTCAATTTATAAAGATTTGGAAAATATATTTCGTGACCTAATTAATACAAAAAAATCTATGAGCTAAATATATGAGCTATCTTTATTCATGATTTTTCTTTGCTTTTTGATAGGCAGTTACAACATATCGTCACCGTCAAAACCTGTTAATGTAGAAAACAAATTGCAAGGTTTTTGAAGGGCTTCTGTAACATAGATTTTTTTTCCTTAAATAGCTACATAGATATATAAATAATGGGAAGATGTACGATCAGATGAATAATATAAGTGTACAAACAGAATTCAACCCGTTTCTAAAAGAAAATTTACGAAGATTATATTTTACTTTATATTTATCTGATGTTGTCAAACTCAGCAATGGATTTAATTGCAGGCTTCTGCTAATTGTATATAAGGTTAGGAAAAAGAGAAACAATTGAATCTTTTGTCTTGTTCCTATTTTTAAAAATGTATTATACTATTTTAATTCACAGAAGCCGCGTTTAAAAATAATTACCAACGAAAAACTGTCACCTTACATAATATCTGTTCTTAAAAATTATTTGACCCAAAGAAAATCAAATTGAACTTTAGTATTGACTACCTAGTTTGATAGTTAGTCGATCTAATCACTTTAAAATACAATAGACCAATTATAATAACAGAAATTGAAAAGGTATAGAAATATATACTGATTTTGAAGAAAGTAGACAAAATATAAAGCAATATCTATAGAAAATGGATACGGAAACAAAAAGCAGAAAGGATTATGTATTTAAATCTTGTCAGTATCTGGCACATTTTGTTGAAATTTTGGTATTGTTATCGATTACTCACATAAATATGAATCTGAATTACATTTTAACAAATTGTCTACACCAATGGCCATAAATTTTAATATTTCGGGGATAAGAGAATGCTTTAAATATTTCTTACATAACGTTTTTACGTTGTTTTAAATTTAGCTCAAAAATTTCGAAACTCTTCAAATAAATGTGGTACATCTTCATAAGGTTTATAATTTAGGGCAATTTTGAACTTTTTCAAAAAGCTTGCGTCGTCTGCATTTGCTTTCCATTTTCAACAAGGGTCACAAAATCTTCACAAATTCTATTCAATCATACTTTAATAAATATTAGTTTTCTTAAAGAGTATGGCTTAATTTTTTATTAATTTGTTTAGCTTTCTATATTTACCATAAATATGAAAGGTCGTTCATTTCGCAAGCTCCAAAATCAAAATTAGTCTCAAAATATTCAGTTTTGAAATAGAGTGTTCATTGAGTGAGAAAATATAATATATATATATATATATATATATATATATATATATATATATATATATATATATATATATACTTAACTCATAGTAACATTAGTCGAAATCAAATGACTACTAATTTCGATATATTTCATTATTACCGATAATAGTTCATCAAAATGTATTTTGTAGTTAGTTATCCAAACTGTTAGAAAGTACTTCGAAAGGATAACTGCGCTTATAATACATCTAATGATAAATTTACATGAACTGTTATGAAAAGTGACCTGTCAATTCTCCATTAAAATAATACATCGCAATCGCTGCGGTGAAGCCGCGCCACAAAATCAATGAGGGCTGCTATCTTCACGGGAAGATGACTAAACAATGTTCCTATGTCTTACTGAGATATTATTATATAAGAAAAACCAAAGAGCCTTAAATATTTATGTACTAATGATTGAGCAATGTTTAAACAGCAATATCTGGCTGCGTGGTTGTATATAAATCTTTTTTTTTTTCATATCGTCCACTCATTCTCCTCACTTTGCCACACGTTTTGGCACCGTAGACAATATCGAATAATCTTCAGCGTTTATATTTTTATTTGTATCTTTTTAAAATTCGAACGCTATACGTTTCATAAATGTACGCTTCAATCGTTTTTATTTGATGTCATTCACCCGTTCTCACCGTATAAAGTTGTGGTTTTGCCGAATAGATCAAATGACCTTCAGCTCAATTTGTTTTAGTTGTGCGTTTTTGTGAATCGAAAATTATGTTTTTCTTACATATATCTATAAGTCTTTTTTTCATGTTCAGTCGCTATCATCAGTTTGTCACGTTTTCGTTTCGCCAAGTAAGTCAAATGACCTTAAGCTTTTATGGATTTTTTTTGCACTTTTGAAAATCGAACGTTATGTGTTTCTTAAACATATGTCGTAATTTGTTTTTTTATTATTCTTAATACGTTCTAATCGGTCTATTACGTGTTGGCTTCTAGGGGAAGATCGAATGACCTTCAGTGTATATAAGTTTTATTTTTGTGTTTTTAATCGTTAAACGGGAAACGTTTCGTTAATATATGCTTAAAACTCTTTTATTTATAATTTGGTTTATTTGTAATCGTCAGTTTGTTAAGTTTTAATTTCGCCGGGTAGATTTAATGACCGGGTTGATTTAATGAGATAAATTATCCTTTAATGGTTTTATAGGCCTTTTCAAAAGTTGAACGTTATATGTTTCATAAAGATTTAACCTGTTGGTTTTTTTCTTTTCATACATTCACGTGCTCTCATAAGTTTCTCACATTTTGATATCGTGGGGTAAATCGAATGACCTTCAGGTTTTATTAGTTTTATTTGCTCGTTTAAAAGACAAACGCAATATATTTCTTAAATAACTGTAAAAATATTTTTTCTTTATTATCAGTCATTTTTTATTGTCACTTTGTCGTTTTGGTTTCGTAGGGTAGACCTATGACATTCATAGGTTTTATTTAGGTGTTTATAAAACCGAACCCGACGTGTTTTGTAAATGCTTTTGTGTGTTACGATAAATGTATTTTTATAATTTTTATGAATCACATTATATATAATAAAGGTAATTTACACATTGGTCTTAAAGCACAACTATATATTACATTGATTGAATTCGTTTTCTAAAACAGTTTTATTGCAATAAAAAAAAAATACTACACATTTACACTATTTATAAAACTTAAAACTGATTGTAAACTTGTTAAAAAAGTTTGTTTTCCTATAAATTTTCTGGATTAAATATGTAGTTTTCAATATTTCAAATTTTGCGACCATTATTTCCTAAATAAATGAGTAAGATAATTTTCATACAATTATTCTTTAAAAAAATTGGAATAATTATTTTTATATCAGGAGTGGACATAATTTCACATTTCTGGTAATTTTACATGAGATTATGAATTTCATATTTCTGGTAATTATACGTGAGATTTGGAAAAAGAAAACACACAATTTCCTGCAAATGTTTTCTTGGTTTGAACTTAGATATTAAATCCAGTTACTATAATTTTTGCGATATTTCAATTGACAGAACCCATGTTTAATAACAAACTTTAGTAAGAAAACCACCATCATGGTTTATTATAATTTATACCAGTATTACGAGTTGTGTAAAATTACAATTTGGTATCTTTGGTAATTTGGTTTGCTAACATATAGTGGTATTAAGAGTTGTGTAAAATTAAAGTTAAATTAAATTTAGACCTTTTAAATGTACTCTTAATGTAAGGCATTTTATTTTTTAATACTTTTATTATAGACTTATACACAATTGTCATTCTCCGAACTTGGAAATGTTTGTCACTTCTCGAAATAAACAAAAAAATCCAATTGAACCAACCGCACAGCCAATGTCGTGACCCCGTTACGGGCCAGGGCACAAATTGAGTTACATAAATAAATCAAATTAATACAAAATTGATAAAAACTATTTTGTTATTATTCGATTTTAACATATACTACAGTATTTAATACAATTCATAAAATAGCTTAAAAATGTAGTCTATATATCGAGATTTGAAAACTCAATCATCATCTTGATCACGTGTCAATTTTTTTTAAAGTTCGTTAGTATTATATAACCGAACAATTATAGAGCATTCCTTAAAAAATAATCCTAAAAAATAAAATAATATTTGTTTCAAACCATTTTTCCTCTCGATGATCATTTTGTCTTGATATTCCCAATTTCTAAATATTTTTATTCCATAACAAAATGAAAATAAGATAAACCTTTTTATACAAACAACTTCGTTTCTACAAACCTTTATATTTCACCATATTTACAAATGTTATTTTATTCACATTATCAAAATAAATTTATATTTTTCTTGCAGTTTTATATTTTCTCTACAATCGAAATGACATTGCACTGTGAATAGAAAAAGAGTAACTAAAGTAGTCGTGTTTTTAAAATATACATTACTCCTTAACCCATTTTGCAATATCTATTTTACTAAATTAAACACCGCCTTAAGTAAACACTTTGCACTATTTCACGTAAACAATGTCAATATTACATATATGCACGTGTATATTTTCACATAAAACATCTCTCAATAAGAAAACATAAGCTATATAGCAACTGTTTTAGAACCATTGTTCTCCTAGAGAAAACTACACAAGTACGCAACTTTGATAATTTATGGAAATGGATCTGGAACTATGTGAGTCGACGAGTCAGTAATATGGAGGGATGGATGTCAAAGGGAGAGATATAAAGAAGCCGAAAAATTGTGCATATTAAGTGTATAAGATCATCCTGGTAAGGGAATGGAGCGTATGAAAAGACTGCGCACTTAGTTACATACCGACCCGTACGTATACTGCTAGCAGGGAGCATATGTTGCGAATAGTTGAGTAGAACCTAGTACCAACTTGATTTTCGTAAATTGCGGGGCGTGTTTATTCGATTTGTGCTCTTTTTTTGCTCTCGTCAATAAAGTTTCACGACGATATATTACTTATTAAAGTTTTATATAAATGGAAGTTGTTACTGAATTTCTTAACCCATATATTACTGCATGTATTCGTGTTTATGACAGAAAATGTAATTTTTGCTAGGGAAAAGAGTCATCGTCAATACATATTATAAAACGAACTACTTCATCACATTTGTCCTTGTATATGTACGAGACACACATTTCGTTTTTCAAATACAGAAAAGAAATATCTAAAACAAAATACAAACATGAAAAAGAAAATTTAGTAGATTTCACAAAAATATCTAGTTAGAATTCACTTTGCTAACAACAATTCTAATTTGATTCTATAAATAGCGTGTAGAACTTTGAATGAAGTGGTAACAAATATGAATAAAATTGCTCATTTTGATAAATCGAAGATCCTAAAATTATCAAGACGAGTGTGGAATGTTTATATCTATTATATTTACAATCTATTGTATTTTGTAAATACGGCATATCACAAAACATAATAGTATATATAATAGATATACGCGGAGCAGTGCTCAGACGTGTCACCTACGTAGGATTATTTTTATACTACCCCCCCCCCTCCCACTCTCCCTCCCACTTCGTAATCACTAAACACCTCCCCTCTTTGCGCCCAAGGTGAGAATAAGAAAAGTTTTACAATAGAGACATTTTTAAAATAAGATCTATATTACAGAAATGTTAGGGTTGATATATCTCGATAGAGTTTTACCTGCACAAAACCTGCACTCTGCTTGTGTAAATTATTTTATACATTTACAAATAAATTATTTGACGAGTAGAAGCCTAGGGATAAACATACTATTGGGCTATCCTTATTAAACATTTTAAATAATGAAGAGTAAAACTCCGTAAATAGCAACTATTTTAAAGTATATGAAAAAAATTGTGATTTGTATATATATATATATATATATATATGTATATATATATATATATATATATATGTATATATATGTATATATATATATATATATATATATATATATATATATATATATATATATATATATATGCTGCATACAAAACACGGAGTTATATAATGTATGAAAATCGTTAATTCCTGAGATACTTGATTCGCTTTTGTATATATTTTCTTATCTATTACGTATTGCGTATATATTGTGTATGTTTTTTTACAGTCGTAATTTTTTTTTTTCCAGAAAAATTGCGAATTATCATTAAGTTTTTTTTAAATAATCAACTTACAATTTGACGTAAGAAAATTTTAATTTTTCTTATTCTCTTTATCAAGTTTATTAACTACGAAGTTGACACATATCTAGTTTAAATGACTCTTCCCCATCGGATAATTAAAAGGTATTAGATGATTACTGAACACTAAGGTGATAACTGAGTCTCTTATGCAGAGTCATCTCCATGTTTACTTTCTTTAGCATAAAAATTTGAAAAGTATAAATTAAAATAACATACCAAACTATTCAATGGGAAAAATATAATTATTTGATTACATCGTTATTTTTGCGAAGACAGAAATATAAATAGCCGGGGTTTATGATACTAAAAATAGGAAAATAAAAACCTTTTAATTTCCGTAGAATCAAAACATTATGACTATGCGTAATGGGTTAGAAATAAATCTATTCACAATTTTTCCAATCGTCAGAACTCTATTTATGCGGAATCAAATAAAAGTTAACTACTCTCCTTAGCTTAATGAGAAGAAGCCGCGCTGTGTTTAAATAACCGTTCAAAGTGTGGTATTACATCTATTTCTCTTCACCTCATGCACATGCGCAAACGCTCTATCCATAAAAATTCCCTGCCCGCTCAGAATACTTAGCACCGCATGAATACATATAATAATTTATTGCCTTTATAACCACTTGATTATAAACAATAAGCTAAACTTAAATATTCTAAAGCTTTACATTTTTACTTTACACTTTTCGGAATACATTTACTTTCACACAGTGAAATTTATTTATTGAAATGATTCAAAAGCTCTTATAATAAATAACCATGAATATGATATTCAACAATAATATTTTATTTATCATTTAAGCTCTTATTGTAGGTTGCATATTGACAAATATCACAAACTTTTCTGGTAGTTTTGGCAGCGCATTCAGTTTTTCCTGCGGAATAACATTCTTTCAGTGTTTATTTTTACTGCTCCCTTTCGGTAAATGAAAGCAAAAATATAATTAATCTATATAGTATATTTTGGATCTGTGGTATATGTTATTTACTTAAAAAAATCTCGTTACGATATAATAAACCAATAAAAAGAACGTTTAACTTTGGTTGTCTTAGGATTCATGAAAATGTAAAGTTGAAATGCATAAAAAACATTATGTTCTTTGGAAGGTACATCAGACACATCAATTTTTGTGACATGGATTTCTGCTGATTATCTTCAAATATACAAATTTTCAAACAAATCGAAGTAGTCAAATTCTTTTCATCTTGCCGATCTATTGGAAGAATATTAATATAAATTGAAAGTAAATTGGCTTGTTTATGATTCCTTAAATTCGTGTTTTTTCAATATACAAAATAATACCTTTTTTTCAGCCGTATTGTACTTTCAATGCCCTATATTTGCTATTTTATAAAATAAAGCTGTGATTAGAGAAAACATTTTCATCAAATTAATCGTTAATATAAAACTACTTTAGATAGTAAGTGACTACTATATAACTAAAATTCAGGAAACCGTTTCGCAATCCTGTGATTTTTATGCACCGTCGTTCATTGGTGGTAACGTTCATTAGTGTATCATATCAAAATATATGAAATAAATTGAATATCTAAAATAGCGAAATGGAGCTTATCAAATTATGAGTTATTACATAGCTATTTTCGAATTTGGTAGTTAAAAATTTTACTAAGAAATAAAAAATAGTCTCTTATTTAATAACGACATTAATTTTAAAAGGAAGAATATCTATCTATAATATCTCTATGCTATTAAATACCGTACATAATTCTGAAAAATATGGGAATTTTATTTAATAAGAGCGGAAACCAAAATAAATCTCCTAAATTAATTAAAAATATTATCTATAGATCGTGGATACATGTTTAATAATATTTTGTTAATTTTTTAATTTTTTTTTCCAAATTACCTACATCTACTAGATGTAGGTAATCTACTGATCATTTACCATCTACTAGATCAACTACCGTCTTCTATATTTATGTTTAATGTAAATAAAAAATAGAGTTCCATGAGCGTAATAAAATTTATTTATTTTATGTTTGGTTGTAGCAGTTACTCATTTAAAATTACAATTATTTAATTTATTTGAACCAAGCAACACTAATAAAAATTTAATTGAAGATATACTTACTTATTTAAACGAGTAAAAATACTGGACTGTGTACTCCTGACACGAAAAATTTCGAGTGACCAAGGTTAGACAATAGAGTCGATATATGTTTGATAATATAGAGAGTTAGGTCTGTCAACGAAGTGAGTAGATATCCATCCCTTTTATAATATTAATTTATTGATTGTTTCTGTTTTAAGTCTCCTCTTTTAATGGTTACGTAATATTATGTTGATTTATATTTCTTCGTCCTTTCCCTAGGTGCAAAATCCAATGACATGAATTTGTTGTATAATACGCATCGTATTGAATGTGAGTTGACTCGACTGGTTATATAAAGTGGTGACTCGGAGACAGACGACAAATAGAGTGTATCGAAGTGTGGTAATTTGGTCAGTGCGGTCACTCATAGAGAAACAAAACGTAGAGAAAACCGTTGTATTAATTTCAAAGCAGTTATTTTTTACTAATCTATTGTCGATGTAGAGCTACACAGAATATACTTAGAATTGAATTGATGAACAATATACGCTGAAAAACTTTAATTCAAAAATATGAAATTAAGAAGAAACGTATTTGGGCAATAAACATTACTCATTTAAAAAAAAAAAAGATATTGTTAAAATTTTGAAGCATAAACCAACGTACGTACAAATCAATGATTTAAATGAAAATACGTTGATGAAGGAAGGGAGAGAAGTTTTTAAGAACCTTATGGAAAAACACACATTAACCGAGCTAGTTAATGAATGACTATTAATAAGTCTCCAGCAACTATTTTTTATTTTTAATAATCACAATTGAAACTGATAGTGTAATGTTGTAGACCAGTCTCATCATTTTCTTAAATACATCGACGCGTAGTACAGATGTAAAATAAATTTGGCAATAACTTGAGTATATATATATATATATATATATATATATATATATATACATTTATAATTTTATATTCATTATAGAGAAGTTACTTTATTACACTTGCAAGCAAATTCACATACATAAATTTAACAGAATTTTTCGATATCAACAGGTATTACCTTTTCTGAGTTTTATCGAGCTGTATACCGTTAAGAGGCATTATATAATTTTAAAAAAGCTGCTATGGAGTATTATGACTTTTATGTAATTGTAGAAAAGTTCAGAATATGATTCCACCTAATTATCTTAAAAATTAATATGAAGAGATATCCACCTAAGTATCGGTCTTTCACACAGCTTCCTTTGTGAACCATTCGTAACTTTATAAGACATAAATTTGAACGTATTTATTAAATTCATTACTTAATAATTTGTAAAGGAATCGAAATCCAACCCAAGGGCGAAATTCGGTATTCGTGCAATATATACTTAAAAATTTATTGATAGCCTCACTAGCTATTCGGGGAAATTAAAAAAGCAACTTTAATATTGATAATTTTCTTCAATCATAATTTATCACTCAGATGGAAAGCAATTTACCGTTACTTAATCACATTTATGGCATCGTCGCCTATGCTAGCACCATCTATGGATACCAGCATGGAGAGGAATGTATGGCATACAACACGCTGCTTATTTATAAATATATGCAGACGATGAACACACTTACTGCCTTAGTTGTGTCACATACGACTGTTTTATTGTACAGTAATATAAAAATAATTGTCGTGGATATCCAGTTTTCCTTTTATATCGGAATGTTTCCTAAAATGTGATTTGTTCTATAGGTGAATATAATATAATGTATTACAGGGAGTCCCTAATTGTCCACGGTGTTATATACAGTAAAAAAGAAATAAGAGAAAAAAATAATTTATTATGTTTCCTAGGTATGGAAATTATTGCGTGCATTAGTGATTAATGTATCAATAATAATAAATATAATTTAGAAACCCATTGCATTCCTGAGGTGTGAGTATTATTTTGTCTCCAATTTATACAGGATAAAAATAGAGTTCAGTTAAAATTTAGTGAGCACAATTACCAAAATCTGTCAATATAGTTATGTCGATGTGGCAACTTTAAATATTAATTTCATACTGGTTACGGTACTGTCACAAAATATGTCGTTAATTGTGCCATCAAAATATCTATCAATCTATTGACGATTTACCTCCAATCCGGATACCAGTCTTAACATCCGTAACAGTGGCATTTAGAGCAAACATATGGAATATTTATGGAAATTTATTATATGACTTCCTCAATATATAGACCAATACCTTATATATATATATATATATATATATATATATATATATATATACATATATATATATATTAACATAATCATATGCAGCTATAAACAGAACCAGAATTTGTTGTGAAAAATTTCTACTTAAAGAAAATGCGCAAAGAATGTTTTGCATGTTACTTATACTGTTAAAAATATTAACCTCAGAAATGTGTCTGAAAGCAAAACTTATACAATAAAATAGTAAAGAAACAAAAAATTGTTTTTGAAGGAAACTACCTAAAAAATATTCTGCAATTTCAAATATTTCTTTATATGAATAACAGGTGTTATGAAAATATGGAGCAAAAAACAGCACTGCAATATTATACAATTGCTTATTCTGTGTGACTTTAACCCAATTCTTTAAAGACCACATCACAAATTGTAATAGGCGGTGATCGTTTCGGAAGGCTTCTTTGGCACTTTTAGGTGTTATATTATTCACTGTCCAATGTTTTTTGTTGATTTCCTAAATATAATATCGGATAGTTTAATTAATAAGAAAAAAATGAAGGTATTAAAGTGAATTCAGATGACTTTATCATAGTTTCAAGCAATATATAAACAATTAATTATAATAATGTAGATAAAACATAAAATAAGTTAGAAATTTTTCACTGTTTAGAAACTTAACTTCAGCAATTTTAAATACAGAATATATTTAAACTGTATATTTTTTTGATGAATATGTAATTAAAAATAATTTTAATTTCTATTAATTACGAAGTAACGGGTTTTTATATTTTTGCCTCTAATATGTAAAATATTTCACCGGTTTCAGGGCTATTATTGGTTGACCAGACAACTTATATAACCTTTTCAATAATATGAAACTATGTGTTGGCAACGTCTTTTATTTACATGAGTCAACCTGCACTTTTTAAAATTCCTCGTATATTTTACGATTAATCAGATTTTTTTTTCTGATCTGAATGATATTATAATCCAAGTGTGTTGGACAAATATTGTGCTATCACTACGTTATTATAATTGTTGTCTTAAATTCAGATATTGATTTTTACTTTATACTTATTTCGTTTCACCGTCTGACTGTGTTTAAAAGTTTGGTGTTTATACAACCAATATTCCAAAACTGATAAAAAACAATTATTCTATTAATAAAATGCGTCATCCTGAAATCTTTTAAAAAACAAATAAAGTGAAATATTAATACAGTGAATAGATGAAATGTAACTTCCCACACAGTAAAAATTTGAGCGAACCGCAAAATATCCAAAACAATTTAAAATCAAAGTCATCCGCCACGCCTATAGATATGTATGCCCTTTTCTCAGCAATAACTAACGAGTTTTTTAACTGGTTTTATTATTGAATATACTTAATACAAGGGGAAATTTAAAATGTACTGTCAATGAAAATTCGATAACAATTACACGACTTGTAACACTGAAATTTGATAAGGGTGGAAAAAAAATTGCTAGGATAGGTATTAGCAAGCACTGCTTAAATTATTAGTGACAACGTATCGCCATTTTATATTCCAACGTATCGCCATTTTATATTCCTCTCAAAAAACTACTATATCTTTAGTCAGATTTGTTCACATATTAAAACAAATTCTTGATAAATGTTCTATGTTATAAAAATTAGCCAGTGTGAAGCGCCTGAAAGAGGTGAAACTTCTAATTTTTTTTTTGTTTATAGTGAAATATTTCAAGAAGGTTGTACGTTCGCTACCGAAGTTTATAAATGCCGATATAAACAATAAAACTGTAAGTGTTAGTAAATGAGAAACAATGCTAATATACTAAAATACAAGTAAAGGAGCGTGTGTGTAGTATAGTAGAGAAGTAAACGTCCCAAAGAACCGACAAGACTCGGAACTTGCCGAATGGGACGTTGCGATGTTCCATCAGAACGTTTTAACTCTCATCCAGACGCCATTACATGTTTTGCATCAAAATATAATCACCTAACTCAATTTTCTAGAGCTTATTTTTGTGTTCAATCCTTATCAGATTATATTTTATAGTGACAGCCACACTTTTGTTAGTTGAAATATCTCGTTAGTTTCTCTGTAAAATTGCACTCCCTCGAGCAACTAGATAAAAATAAAATTAAGAGAATGTGGTTCGTACAACTGCATACATATTTTCAGGTTAAAGTCAAAGCTCAACGTCTTTCAAAGCATTGCAGTAATTTCTTTCGGCACACACAAAACGACCAAATATAGCCCCATAAATACACGAAAGTAACAATAAGATTATGTTCTTAGTTAGTGGCATATTCTTTTGAGGTAATTCAAGAGAAAGGGGTAAAGTTAGCCCGTCACGTGTCATTCCGTTCATCCATTGCTTCGCGCATTTCCTACCATAAATTTTCAACATTGTTGTCATATTTACTCACAAGGGGTGCGCTGTCTTTAACTGAATATAATGGCAAAGTTCAAAACATATATGTTTGCTTTTCAACTTAAGTCGTTTGGGGGAAAAACAGGATAGCGAGGCAGCTTTCTTTTGTATGCTTTGGATGCCTTACTGGATTAGAATGAACAGTTTCACAGTTCGGGTAGTCGCTTTGTCTGGAAATGAATAGATATTGAGTTTGGGTGTGAAATGCGATTCAAAAGAGTTTCTATTCAATCGAATGAAAAGTATATGATTCATGACTTTGATTTTCCTCTATTCTTTGTAGTGCTTATAACAATAAGAACCGACATACCACGGACTTATTTGAAATCATGTAATATTGTGCATGCTGTGCATAAATAACAAAAGACATGTTAGCTCATCTCAGTGGAAAAAATAACTACAATATTTTTCAATTATTATACGGTTTTAATTATTTACAGGAGACTGATATATGTATATTTTTATCGCTAATGGGAATACCCTTTCGTTTCCATATATACAGTACTTGTTACAATTTTATAACTGAAAAAAAAATTAATAAAAAGTAATGATACTAAATTTTATTCTTTTCACCGTACGAGTGGTCTTTATACTTCTTGCTTTCGTATTTTATTATAAAAAAGGCAATGTATATTTTCAGAATTCAGAAACAGTGAATAAATTACTAAATAAATATTTAGAAAATCCTAGGTATGTAATATACGTATATTCAAGTATTCAGGTAGTAACACTGAATATTGTCTGTATTAAGAACAATGATGTATTTACCGCAACATTACCACATGGCTATCTCTATGTTAGTTATTCACACTCTTGAACATTATTAAAATGAGTTTTAATTTAATAATAATACATCATTTTAAAACTTTCTAAGAATTTTATGAGTTTCTAAGAAAATTCTAAGAATTAGATCAAATTATCCTCCTTTTTCTCATCATCAGATAAAATTTTTTACAAAAATGAAATTAAAATTTTTTTACACAAATCAGCGCGGATGATTTTCATTAGTAGTAGTAGTAGTAGTAGCAATTAATTAATTATATTTATTAATTTCAACATCTTAAATTCCATAGAATTTATTTATTAAATATCGATTACGCTAAGTAATCGAATAAAGGGATTACATATAAGTTATGATTTAAGTAATTTTTAAAGCAAAAGGAGATGTCATGTAGCAATGTGTGGTTTGTAATTTCTATAGGACAGAAGGGACCTGCCTGTTTTGCATAGGTGTAAGTATAGCATTTATTTATACGCCATATTTGTTTAATACTGCTCAAGGTTAGTATGTAATTTCTTCATTATGTGTTTGTCGAGATTGTGGGTACTTGTGACTATTAAGTTTATGAGGTAAGTGGTTGTTGGAATTTCATTGTCAGTATTATTGATTGTCTTTCATTGTTTCATAGTGATTCGCTGGTCTATTTGGGTTCATCCATACGTCTTTAATGACGTTCCGTGCCAATGTGAATTTGCTTGTCGGTATTTAGCCCTTCGTCAAGCTTTTAAATTTGTTTATAAAAGTACTAACCAGGCTTTCATAAAAAATAGCCACCCTGTTCATGCGCTTCGAATTTTTTTAAACATGGTTCTATTTATTTTTAAATCATTTATTTAAAATTTTTTTAAGTTAGTTTCTCCTATCTTGCACCACTTAAACAATTTTTCACGACTTATGTTGCATTCTTTTATCACCGATTTATATATCTCTATGAATTATCGCATAATAATAAATAGCCTATAACTTTCTTGGAATTTTACTTTTTAAGACAAGAATAATTTTTAAAATCGAGTGTGGATTTCCATCTATTAGAGCGAATAAACAAATGGGCAAAGTACCTTTCTGTTTTTATATTTTTATGTAGCTATTTCTAAATTTGTTTGTAGCTATTTCTAAATTATATCAAAATTACAAGTAGTAATTTTGAAGACACTATATGGCCCAATCACCCTGTGGTACAATCAAAAAAATAACAGGGCAATTACGCACTACGGAAAGGTGAAATTTGCTGAAAAGAAACTACGGCATTCGTAAACAGCGTACTATTTTTACCGCATTAACAATGTTTTTGCAGGAATGAGGCACAGTAAAAGCCAGAGATTTGAAACCTGGGTCACTTTGAACCTCATCGTAAAATAGGATTCAGTTATGACATTAAGTACTCGAACGTATTATTTCCTATTCGCAAGATACGAAGAGAACAAATGAAAGAAAGAATCCTGTTTCACAGAGTAGTTTATTAGGGTGCCATACCAATTTTATTAAAAACTTTCCTGTCAGAAAGCTATTTATGGCATGGGCAATTGCTCTTTTTCGTATTAGAAAACTTTTAATGTCATGAATAATGACACCCTATTAAACCGCTGAAATACATTATTCATCTCCATACTTTTCTCATCTTATAGTAATAGTGTTTTTGAAAGAATTTTTCTATGCTTGAAGAAAATGTTGGCAAGCAATGGGGGTGGGAGGTGACCGAACAATTGAAAACTGTTCTACCGCGAGGAAAACTTTTGATTATTATAGCCGGATTGGGATGAATTGACCTCATTAAAATATTTATAGATATTAAAACATAAATAAAGATATATGCAAATAATTTGTTAGATTTTTATTCTTCAAAATTAACTAGGAGCGAAAAAAAATTAATTAATATTTAAATTTACCTTAGTACATAATTTAAAATATCTGTCTTTACATATGATTTCTTGTGATCATGTCAAAGGTTTTTTTTTTAATATTTTAATTTATAATCAAGGTTTATGTACATTTACTTCGTTTAAAATTGGGCAAGAATTAAGAATTCAACCAGCTATCAACGAAATGATATCATGCCATCTTTTTTTATAATTTTATTAATCATTTGGACCGAACAAATTAAGTTAATTGATTGATTTTATTATACTATTACATGAAAACAAATAAATTGATTCCAGTGACGTTACATGAGACCTAATCAAGTCGCAGTATAAAAGACAGTGGATTGAGTTGTACAGAAGTTATTTCAAAGCAAATTAATTTTCATGAAAATAGGAAAAAAACTTACAGCTACTTAAATTTTTTATAAATTTAACTTTAAAAAAATTAATGGAAGCCAGGTTTTGCGTAAGAGATTTTACTAACTTTAACTTGGATATTTAATGAAAACTTCTGCGTCAGTAAAAACAAATGGCTTAGTTGATTTCATAAATTTAGATTTATAAAAATACAAATGCCAGCTTTATATTTTTATTTTCGAAAACTGTGATTCTTATAGTCATTTCTTCTCAATCATTTCAATTTTACCGTTAGAACTAGATTATATTCTATGCAATGTAGGATTATATTTAAAGTCTCTCGAAAAAAATAGACTATGAGGGAATCTAAGAATTAGCTTTCCTTTTCTCTGAAATATGAATGATTTCTCTAATAAAATTTGTGTATCTAATGACAAACTAGTTTATGTCATTGGTTTAAAATGTTGATAAGCATATTTACAAAAATCTGCTTTTTTATGTAGAAGATGCAACTTACTTGATAAAAAATATATTTCGAACGTAAAGGATCCGAAAGCCTTTCTGTATTTCTATAATTTCTAGGAATCTGTTGAAATAAAAAATAAAATCGAAAAATGAAATATTGCTACACAATTGTAATATTTGTATATCTTGCACGTACTAGGTCCTTGATTTATTCACTTCAAACAAGGAAAAAAAAATTAACATTGATTTTATTTTTTTCGCCGAAGATAAAACTAAATAATAAAATTTCATACTGGCTGGAACGATATACGATTAGAAATTTCCTCGATTATTTATCGATTTCAATTTGCCTAAGTGACAAGCTTTGAGGTGGTTTCGAATGGGCAATATAAATATAATTATGATGGTCGAGAGTTTCGTTGGGCTTTTGCTATCCACTTAGTCTCTAATAAAATCGGTCTTCAAATTCTTGATTGGAGGGCTTCTTTTGTCGATATATTTAATCAGCTTTTTTTTAATCTGTGTTGTTCATATCGTTGAGTCGTTCAAGTATAGAAGGTATTTTAATTCGTGGTGCTTAAATTTATATGATGGTATAATTTACAAAGATTAATCAGAATCCATATTTTAGTTTAGTGATGAGTATATACTAATCGTTATCAAGAGCCCTCCATTTCAAAATCCGTATGGAGCAAAAATATTCTATGCAATATATTTCATTTTTTTTTGTTATTAAACATTTTCCGAGATTACATTGATTCAACAATCGATTACTACAAGTATTATTTTGTTGAATCTGTATAATTTTGATGATTGTTTGGTATTAAATACCTACAATGAAGATTGAGTGAATGTTATAATATATTATTGGTGTATAAATGAAACTAAAATACCTTCGCTTTTATACTTTATATCAAGTTCTTAAAATCATCGCTATGTTTTTTTATTTAGAAAATATTACATAAGTAAGGATGTAGGTTTTCCTTTACGCACATATTTATTTGTTTTTGGATGTTTATCAAATACGTGTTTTCGCTAGAGTTATATACGATACGCCATCCTATCAAAACTTTTTACAACGGGAAACCCTTTGTAAAAAGTTTTCTACAAAATTATATATCGCATATTTTTACATTATTGTAAAATATTGAAAAGAGGTGATCGAAACTAATTAATTTATAGTAGAAAAGTTTAATTTTTAGTACTTATTTATGTTTGATTCAATATAAATTTCACCAAGCTAAATAACCTAGGAAGATGATATTCATATTGAATAATACCTAACTTTTTCTTGATATATGATTTTTTCATAGTTTATTCCCTTGATATTTTAATAATTATTGCTGCAATATAATATCCTAATTTATTTTCGTTTCCTTTTAACGGTTATATCTCAAGATATCTTATTATTATTATGTCTCATTTAGGTTAAATATATCGAATACTAATCATAGTCTGTTCAATAATATATATGACATATATAATCAGGTAAATTGTATCAAAATATCTGGGAAATATGAAGAACACCTATGTTTATGGAAATGGAAAATGGAACCCAAATCATATATCGTTTACTTACATGGCCAGGGCAGTAATAAAAAATTACTTTTTAGGAGAGCAGTTTAAACCTTTGGTTTTGACATTCTTGGCTTATTAAACTATTCAATTCAATATCTAAGTCAAATAAAACACTACACTTTTGACCAGATGTCTGCCCAGATTTTAATTGAATTTATGATATCTGTAAACAATACTTTTATTTTCAAAGATGTACACGATACTACTGTTTAAAATTAAAAGAAAATGATAAAAAGACCAGTAGCCATAAAAAAATAAATTTTAATTCGGTATTACAGATAACTACAAATTTTAAAAATATTTATTAATACATGACATTACATTAAAATTCACATTATCTTGAAATAAACATACAAAACAAATGAGCATAGAAAATTCTCACTTGTGCTTTCTTTTCATTTGATCAAATGGAATCTAAAAAATCAAAAGTTGCCAAAATCTTTGGAATTGAAGATACAATGTTATATAAACATTAATATGTCCAGATAAAACAAAATCTTTCTCATCTACCTACTCTAGGCCTAAAATGAATAGGTAACATTTTTATAAATAGGTAACAGTAAAATAATAATTAGTAACGATTTTATTTGTTTTACCAATAATTTCGGAATCGTAAGTGACCTGAATAGGAAGCAACTTAATTTAATTACATTCAATGACGTACATTATAAATGTACATTACAAAACTTAAATAACTTTTGTATGTCTTGAATATCTAAAAGTGTAATCAAATATAAATAAAAGTCTCATATAAATTTCTTAATATTTTTGGAAATATTCATGTTAATAAAATTTTTGTAACGTTATTTTTCAGATCAGAAATTTTAAGATTTTATTTCATTAAGTCATTAAGTTAATTTATATTTCATTAAGTTAATTTCAGGGATAAGTTGTATCTGACTTTCCTTTATTACCATGAATTTCTGAGCAAGGTCTTTTGTAGAACAGCTAATAAATATTTTGTGCTTAAATTTTCATATCCTTTATTTTCATAGGTTTATTCTCAGTATTTTTTGGTGGTAAGGTCTGTTTTATTGTCTGTAGTTCTGATTTAAAAAAACAAAAAAAAGATTAAGGATATTAAGATTCAACATCATTTCGGCTATAGGCTTTTATTAAAAAAAATTGGGTTATTAATAATAATAAAATAATTTTTTCTGTAGAGAGAAGGTTCATATGCACCATGAACGTATTATTGCAGATCACAGTCATTGTCGCTGTGAAGTACAACGTGGAATGGCTTTGACGCATAATATGAAAGTTAAGTTCTAAATCTTTCGTTTACACCTCGATTACCACCGCCGTCGTGCCAAGCAAAATGTTTTAATTGTTTAAATCTTAAGTTGGGAAAAGGAACAAATTTAAATATTTAACTTTGATAGATTATTATATGTAAGCACATGACCTAGAAGACAGGGCAGGCCAGCTTATAAATCATAATTATTTCCATCTTTATCCACAATTTTCTCTTATCTTGAAAGCTTTTTCACAGCCTGATGTTTTCATATTTGCATAGTCGCAAGGTTATAAATTTTCTTTTCCTTCGCCTGTGGAATTATTGTAAGCCACATAGCTGTCATATAGATCTTTTTATTACCTAAAAAACCATTTTAAATTCATTGTTAAGGCGAGAGCTATAACTCAAATAATTTCCTAATGGTCTGTTAAGAAGTTTACAAACCTCTTCACTCTCATCATAATATTTTCCACGATGATATTCTGCAAAAAATCTTCTTCCACCTATGTAGACGTACTTTTAGTTGACATACTTTGACAGTAGTGGTAGGTGTAGATTTCATGAGATAACGAATTTCAAATTTGATTTCCTCTAGAATTTTCAAATAATGAACGTATCTTTAACTTTTAGCAATCTAATGGTGTGTTTTAGGATTTCTCTTTGACATTGCAGTTCTTATGACTTCATCGTTGATCGACAAAGTCAACTAAAAATTTGTAAATGCAAATATTCTTATCGACCATTGTAAAGAACTATGAGTATTTATCCTGGCGAGTATTCTCTGCATTTGCGTAATGATATTTTTAGGTTTAACAATCTTTGATAATAGCCCGCCTGAAGATGTTGTAAAAGGACGAAACCTAGGTCGTGATAAAGAACTTAAAGAAAGTGGAAATAATACTATATCACAAAGTTTCAATTCATTGTGAAGGTGAAAGCTATTAAATATAAATTGTATTTTCCGATTTACACCAGGCAACTCGTAATACCTTTTGAAAGTAGAAGCATTCTTTTCCTCAGCTAACTTGCAAAAACATTGTTCACGATATTTTTCCATGCATGAGGACCCTATTTTTCTGCCAGGCATAACTTTGTATTCTAAATATAGCATTTTCCACTATTCCTCATTTTTATTTTTCTATGGACGCCACCAATTATTTATATTTCTTTGTCTCTTACAGTTAATTTTTCTGCCATTAGCTTATATATAGAATCGGTACAAGCTATATTTATAGCATTATATATCATGTATCAGTACAAGCTATAGAACTGGTTGGTGCAGATATCTGAGGTTTCTCTCCACTGCAAGAACTGGAATCGCTCGATTCTCGTGAATTGAAAACTTTTCACTACTAAAATGAGTTGCGGTTGTAATCCGGATCTTGTAATATATAAGATCAGAATTGATTTAAGCAAGAAAGTAACCTGAAAGAAAGAAAGTTTAAAAATATCGATACACAAATAGAAAATAAAAGGAATATAAAGAAATATATATGAATTTCGTAGTCCTTTTCTTAAATGATTTAGATATCTATACCCCTTCACTCAAATTTCTGAGACAATATCTAAATGAAAAAAAAAACTAATAGTAGATTTACATTTAGCCAATAATTCTACGGTATCATTTTAAAAATAACACAAAGCCAGTGGTTGATTTGGTTGATTTGCAAATTCTGACAGAGTTTCAAATCTGTGTCACAGGTAGATTCTAAAATGAAATAACATTCAATTAAATTTGAATGACTAATTGATTTATGTAAAAATAGTGAGTAAAATATTTATATTTTTCACAAGTCATAAACACATCGAGACCTCCAATCTGTTGAAAAATGTTAAGAATCTGCATTTTTGAGAACGAGAAGCAGTGTTTCTTGTGTCAATTAAATTCTTTTTTACTTTTCTGTAATAACATTTTTTTATTAGTTTTTAAAAGTAAAATAATAAATCATTGCAAAAATAATTACATTTAATAATATAAATAAAATAATAGGAAAATTAAATAATTGCTTGCGTCTAATTCTTTAATGGTGTCTTTATCAGGTATATAATAAGTTGGTGGTTTTTTGTATTTAAGTTTGTAAGCATTCCTGATCTTTATTATTCTTTGTAGAACCATTCTGAAAAAAACAAATCGAAATAACCACAATACGTTTCAAAAATAAATCAATCCATGTAGAAAAATTTATTTAAAAAAACACTTTTTAGTTATGACACCCGTATTCTTTTTTGCTTTCTGAATAGAAAACATTAAAATTTAACAAAACCATACTAAGTAAATATTTCATTTAATATAATTTTTAAAGATTTGTAATAAAAAAGAAATTTACATAATATGATAGATACATTTTTCAGCAAACATAGTGGTATGTCTAGTATGTTCTATACATTAACGATATCGGCAAATATTCAGGTACCACAGTTTATAGCAAAAAAAGGAATTATCTTGAAATAATGCCATATTTTACTTTTTTACCATTTACTTATAAAAGTTTGCAATAAAAAAAAAATTAGATATTGTGATAGATTCACTTTCAATAAACTTAATGATAAGTCTAGTAAGTTCTATACATTACCGATACCGGCAATTATTCAGGTGCCACATTTTATAGCAAAAAAATAAATTATCTTGAAGTAATGCCACAATACAGATTAAACGAAACTTACTATTTTGGTTAAACACAATACTTTTAAAAGTTAAGACTTTTTGTAACATGCGAGCGACATACATTTGTCACGGCAAAGCGAATTAAACGGAATACGTCTATGTTGCTCAAATATGTCTTAATAAAAGTGCAAAAGAGACGAAGATATAATCTCCCTCCTTTCCTTGACCTATCTTATCTACCTTTACATGACCTATCTTATCTGAAAGAGCTCAGTTTCTTTTATGATTTGTTATATTGATGACAGAAAACTCCACATTTAAGAATTAAAACCCTGTACATTTAATCAAAGGTAATATTGAGATTAGTACTGAATTGGGCGTGTTTTAGTTTTTACATTTCATGACCTTCGATGCGGTATAAATGTTACCGGAAATGTATATAATCCGTTATTGTATGGAATACCTAGGAAATGTATGCAATGCCGAAAATCGTTAGGAAATGTGAGAAACAAATAATATTACACAAATTTTCGAGGAACTCTATACATTTCCTAAACAGTAAGCGCAAATGTGTTAAATTTGGTAGATTGGTAAGTTACAGTGGGTTAAAGAGAGCGAGGGGGTATTGCTATCTGGTCAGTTAAGTTCAACTACGTATCAGTGATAAAAACTTGGATAATTCAGAGTAATACAGTTGAACGAAATTAGAAAACATCCAATATTGTAAATGTGAGAAGACGAGAAATTGAAAAGCGTGAATGAAAGAATTTATGACAATAAGTGAAAACGAATATTAGCCTAGAGAAGTACGGCATAACCGCAAGCGAGAGATTTTGTAAGGTTATGTATGGTAGATTGATAATCATAGGTCGGCAAAAATACCTTAAACGACATTAAATATCTTATCTTACAATCTTTTTTATTCATCTAAGAAATTGTATTCCTTGTGAAAATATTCTGAAGAAAATATTTGAAAATTCAAAATGACCTTTTATCTTCTTGTTAGTAGAAAGTTTCTGTTTATATGTTAATAATATACATGTATCTCTCAATATTAATAATCCGGTACTAAAAGGAGTTATTTTACTGTATACCCCCCAAAACCTAAGCATACATTTTAATAAAGCTTTTAGAAATGTATTATCTAGATTCTGAAAATGTCCCTACTTTCAAAATGTATATTATCATTATCAATATTTTATTTCATTATCTTAGGGCTAGACTTTCGGCTTTCGGTGTCCACGCCCATGGCTTGGATTTCAGATTGAATTTCTTCTGCGAGTTTTCCTTCTTTCTATACGTCGCTACACTATGGTGTAATTTGGACCCTAATATCCGGGATTCCCATGCAAAGGATTTTCGAAAAAAATTCTTAACTTCCATTCGTAACATTCCATTATTTGTCCTATGTCCTATCCCTCTCCACTATTCGCATATATATTTATGACTGAATTTGTGAATAGAAACACAGTGTTTCATGCAATATATTCAGCGATTATAGGGAAAACGTGGATAGGTAATATGGGACTGGATTTTATGTACTGTTACTTTTGTCAATAACGTAGTTCTAAAAGAAATACTATCCTGCACTTTTAAATTTAGCAAAAATCTTATGAAAATATCTGTCTCTCAAACCTGCATTTATCTATTTCAGAATGTTGGGCGACCAATAATATTGTTTGTCACTCAAAAAATTACACACAACGGAAATAGTCACATTACGCTGGTAAGGGGATATGATTATGCTATACAAAATAAGAAATGAGAGCAAAAAAAGGAATTTTAAAATCGTTCCGATAGCAGATAAATTAAACGAAAACGTGCTCAAAACTAATATTGCAGTGTTTATGAAACTTAAAAGCGAAAGTAAGTAAATAAATAAATTAAATTAGTGTTATTAAAATAATAATAAAAACTCAGTTATTTAAAGACTATTAAAGAAAGGTTGTGTGTTCATTAATAAGTGGAATAATTAATTTTTTAGTTACAAGTAAAGTGATAAGTGAAACGTTAAACTCTGTGTGGGTAAGCACACAGAGCGGAGAGCCGCTACCCTATTCCACGCCAACTTCTCGGAGCCGTAATTGGCCGCGTAGATAACTGGGCAGTGTGGTGCTTCACTGAACTTTACATTGCCTAGCTGGGGTCTACACGTGATATCCATTCGGAATTTTGTGTATTTATAGTATATCATATTGACATTAGCTAACTTGAGATTAGCTGACAAATAATATAGTTAAATGAGAGAAGTTCTGGCAGCTAACACATAAACATGAATGTCAACAAGTCCAATGGAATAAAATCGAAAAATATTACTAAGTATTGTCAACTTCTCATTGCAAAACCTAAGACCACTAAAAGGAAGTTTAATAAACATACACACAAACTTGTAAAAAGTGTTACCACATAAAAACTTAAAATCACCCAAAAGAACAACTTATTACCTCACCATGGATAAAAATATGGAGTTATTGCTACTAAAACTGGATAAAAAATTAGAGAAAGAAGCCGAACTTTTAACACATTCGGGAACCAAAATTTTTACGGAATCAATAGACGTTAAATTCAAAACAATAATAACTTTACAAGCAAAATATCAAAGCACGGACATAAACTTAAATCGGCAGAAATCGACAAACGAAAAAATAACCTGGTTTTCTTCGGAGTAGAAGAAAAGGGCAAACAAAACTAGTAGATAACACCAAAAAATCATAGTGGATATGGGAGTACATATCGAGAGCCAAGAAATTAGCAAAATTTATAGAATCAGGAGACAAATCGAAAATAAAAACCGACACAGAAGAATGTTAATACAAAGAAAACCCTGAATAACCCAAATCAGTCGTTACTCAAAACAAATATGAATGATATCACCAAGCCTAATATGTTAAACTACGTAGAGAGAGGAAGGTTCAATCTACAACTGAATACACCAAAAAGCTAAATATTGCCTCGGAACACCGGAAACAAACTATAAATACACCAACAAATAGCTACGAACACAACCAATCGATAATACGTCTCCCACTACGGCTGGTCCCGCGGTTGATCTGGACCTTCGCCCTCCAACAGGAAGAAAGAAATTAATTAACGTTGCAATATACGAGAACCCTTAGTTCAGAAGAAAGCCTACACGAGCTAAAAAAAACCCTCGAAGACATAAATTGGGATATCCTGGGTATAAGTGAGACGAGAAGACTAGGAAGGAATCTTGATCGTATCAAACTGGTATCCCAGAGACGGTAAAACAAATAGAGGGCGCCCACTAACAAGATGGGAAGATGATTAAAACTTACGGCTGAACACCACTGGAGAAGGGTGGCGCGTGACAGAATACAATGGAAGATACTGGAGAAAGTCTATGCCAAAAGGTACACTGAACTGCGAAATATCCTGTAACCTTGCAGTTCAGAACAAATTGGGCTTGAAAAAAAACTTGTAAAAAAAACAAATTATTTTGATCCAAAATTCAGATTGTTCAGTAATATTTAATAAGTTCTTGTTTCAGTTAGAGGAAGACATGAACGGTATTGTCAATAAATATACCGATGTCTAACGCGCGAAATAAAAGGAAATAAGGAAAAAAATAGGAAAAGTTTTTAATTATTGTACGAGAGTAATGACTTAATTTGTTCTCCCTGGTAATGAATTTTTTTTACACAACCCTCAATTTATTTTTAATATCATATACATAAACATACGTACGATCGCTAACATTCATGCGCACGTACGTATATGTGCGTATATTAAAAAAATTAATTAACTCGGCTTAGATAGTTTGCAGTAATAGATCCAAAAGGCAAACCGTGTTACTCCGTTGCCAGTAATATATTGCCTATTTAAGTTTTTGATCAACACAAATTAAATATTTATTTGAAAATTCTGTCAATTGAATGATACTTTTTCTATTTTAAATTTAATATAGGATTTAAATATTTCTTAACGTAAACAACGACCGTGCTATTTTTTTATTATCTGCCACGAGAATTATCAGAAAACTCAAACTGAACATGAATTGAAATATCTAAAAGTGATTTACTTTTGATGACAATTTTTTTACGTATAATATACTTGTTAAATGCATTAAAATTCTAAACAAAATGAGCGGGCTACTCTTATAAATTTAACTAAACTAAATGAAAAGTGATTTGTACGAGATTAAGTTTTTAAAACTAATTTTCTCTTACTCAGTATCCTTCATATTCTAGAAATTTTAAATTCAGAAATAAAACAATGAAATAAATATATTATATATATATATATATATATATATATATATATATATATATATATATGTGTGTGTGTAACACTAGTAAATATCTACGAGCTGAACCCGTTCTATGAGGTTTTCATATAGTAAGGTTCTTACAAAAAACTGGAATGTTCAAATTTCGTTTCTATTAAAGTAGTCATAAATGTCGATAGAATGTTTAACATGCAAATATGTTATCTAGTACGACTTTCGCAGACGTAAAACAAAGAACTATTTTCTACCCCGCTGAGGTTTTTTTACTTTTTCTTTTTTTTTTAATTTGACGCGTTTGGTTGCAATGTTCAGGGAGTGAGGAACGTATATTGCAACATAATTTGGAGAATCACCTCACTTTAATAAGAGTGTGTATCAATAAAATTTAACCTAATTGCACATCAGTCGATCAGGTTTTGTGGAAAAACTAAACTTTTCCTTACCAGACGTGAAACTTAGGTAAAGCTTCACGTCTAATAAGGAAATTTAGAAAAAAGAATTATATTTTTTCTTTGTTTCCGTGTCATTTAACTACTTGCTACCTGCAAGATTTAATAGTATCATTCTTAAACTGAAAGAGCTACGGCACTGTAGTATAACGACATCTAAATTATGAAGAATTTTCGTTATTTAGCTAAGAATTAATAAATTTAACCTATTACGTTAGAAAAGTACATATTGTTTTTATTACAGTTTTCCATACAAACTTTCGTACATATAAAGGTCTATAGTATTTATTTTTAAACATTTACACATATTAATATTAATTTCCACCATGTAAATATATTGCTTAGTGTATCTTTCTCCAACTTAAATATATCGTAAATTTTCCAAGGAATACGAAATTTAAAATCATTGCTGTAGTTTTCCGATAAACTTCTAGTAAAGCTCTTTTTAAATTATTGAGAATGTAGAAATTTTTATGTATGTGTGGTTTAACATATTTTATCTCTGGACTATATCTCGAGTTTCTGCTCCCCTACAGGTTTAATAAAAACGGCGTCGACATTTTGAACAATATGTCCAGAATTATCTGATTAAAAATTCTGAAAAATATTTTTGTTACCCTTGTAATTTTATTTCTCGATTAGCTGTTTGAACGACATACAAAATTTAAACATAAAAATCGTAAATCTTGTTTGACACTCTTGAATTTTTTTGGAAATGTTTTTGGGTTTTAGTTGTTTAATTATTACATATATAAATCAATATGTTTCATTACCATATAAATTGCAAATTTACGTCAAACTTTTCTGAGGAAATCTAATGGATAGGAGAAGGGCACGTGGGCGATAGTGTTTTTAATTTCTCAGTTTCTTTAGGAGAGTTTTTTTCAATCATTTTTAATATGTATTTTGAGAAACAAGTGTCTAGAAATATTATAATTCTTAACAAGATTACGACGAGGCGATATCAAACGTATGTGACTGGATGTATAATTTAAGAATGAATGTCTAAATGTTTTTTCATCATGGATGAATAATTTTTAACGAAATTTATATTTGAATAATTCAGAGTCAGTGATTGGTGGGGAAATTAATTATATTTATGCTTTTGAAAAAGGTTTGAGTTTTTATTTAATTACTAGTTTTATTCGAATCTTTATTTGTACACACGAGGCCGATGTTTTCGTTAGGTTAAAGTGGATTTATTTTATTTATGATAAGTCATCACTGACTTTCATTTCTCAGTATAATAAATATCTAATAGTAACTAAAATAATTAAATAGGGTCTATAGAAAGATATGAATCAATAACGTAAATATCTAATAAATTGTAACATCCTTATTATAGTTTTCTTACAGGCCTTACGTGGACTCCTGAAATCCCAGTTTTTAATCAAATTAGTTTAAGTAGTTTTGTATTAAGTGACCTATCTTTTTAAATATATTTTAGTGTATACCTCTGAAAATAAATAGCCTAAAATTACGAACGAAATATTGTCGGGAATTTTCTCTTTGACAGGACACACCCACATGTAAAATTTAATTATTTTTATAAGTAGATAACTTGCTCACTTATTTAATGGTACTCATTTAATTATATGATAAATTTCTGCTTTAATTTTTGGAAGTTCTGCCCCTATTCTCATGCATTCCATACGTAATTTCGTCCCGTCGCGGCTAGATGCGGCTCATCCCTGAGGTATTCGCTTTCTCTTCATCCGCCAGATAAGTTAGAAAGTCAAATTAGTTTATATATTTGTGTAATTTAATATTTATAATTTTTGTTTGAGATAATATTATAGAACAAAATTGTATTTTTATCTTAAATATAATAAAAATCCACCATTCTAAATTTCTGAGAAACTCGGATATTTCTTTATTGTAGAAGAAACTTGCATATTTCTATATTATGCAAGTTAATTAATAATATTTACATTTATTGCAAAAGTAACTAAATGATTGCGTTAAAAAATTAGATTATATATTCATGGTTGGTTTATCCTAATATACGGTGCTGGAAGAAATCTTATTTGCAGTGCGATGAGAGTACAACATTTTTTTATTTGACATGTGAATGGAAGTTAATTATTTTTTTTATCTGAACATCCATTTAAAATTTTGCATTTTATTATCTGCTGTAATGTATACGGACTTAAATCTTATGTTATTACTGCGTGTTTAACAAGGCAAAATATCGATTAAGTCAGAGTGCCATATCGTAAATTTAATCCTCACGAAGGTCGCCTTTTGCAGAACACGGTATAGTGGTTAACTCGTCATACTCTGAATGTACGAATTTATTTAGTACATATAATTTTTTTCCGTAATGCATCTTATCCACTTTTAGTGATAATTATTCTCTTCATTTTGTAGGAGCTAAGACATTGTAATTCCGGTTCAGATTAGATAATGAAATGGTGGCTTATTTATGTTGCTACTGGATATAAAACGTGTAAACGAACTCTATTCGCCTCTATCTTTCTCTCTCTCTCTTTCCTTCTCTCTCCACTGGTATGTACGTAGTAACAGAATTATGTTCTGTTTTACTGAAAAAAAACGGCAATGACAAATATAACTGGTCATCAAAAATAATAGTCAATGGTTTTTCCACTTCCATGCCTTAATATATTTAAGTTTTTTGTGCTTTGTACCACGACTGAGTATATATATATATATATATATACAAATACATATGTATATATATGTATATATATATATATATATGTGTGTATGTGTGTGTGTGTGTGTATGTGTGTGAATAATGTAACCATGATTTTTAGAATAAAAGAATCCGATAAATTTTTAAATAAATTTCATTGAATTTTAGAAAATTGATGTTACGTTGATACCAATGAACACTCACAATTTTTATATTAGAAAACATTTACGTATTACCATACAAAATAAAAAAAATACCGGCAGGATCGAAACGGTCTCCTTTCTCATGGAAAACGAAGTTTAGAAAATAAAGCAAGTTTGCGATTTCCACACGAATTCCTTCATCATATTGTAATACAGGTAACGACAAATATTCTCCTGGAGGATTTGAAATGAAACAATTTTTTCATAATTTTCAACAAATTTAACAATTCGCTATTGATGATTATAATTTGAGATTAAAATAATGTCTTTTTATTTGTATTATAAAAGTTATGCTACGAAGTGATGCATAAAAGTTACGATGGATAAGCCGGAATGGTGGAATAGTTTAAAACGAAACTCTTAAAACTTTGTCATGTTAATCTATCCGTATGGCCGTTCCCATTTTACAGTACCATAACTTTTTAAATTTATGACTGTTTTAATTATATACATAGAAAACACAGTTTTAATTTTTTTGACATTTTTTTCGTAACTTGGGTATGAAAATTTCTCCTGGACACCATTATAAAAAGTGCTTCATAATGAAATCGATAAAGTCATATCCACTATTTATGGTTATTATGAGATCATTTCGTATGTGTCTGACTATCTGTCAGGACACTTTTTATCAGGAACGCGTAGAGGTATCGAGTTGAGATTACTATCAAAAACTTGAGTTCATGGTCCCTTTGAAGAGTAAAAAAATCAAACTTCTAAGTCAATGCAATAAAGAAGAATCCTAAAAAATATGGCCATTTATACTGCACATTTTGGTACTCGCAAATGAATCAAAACTGTTGAGTAATTTCCGTTGACCTAGAGTCAGGAAATTTAGTAAAAAGCAAGGTCTCACAGTACAAATAATTTAAAAATCCAAAAATCGTTAATTTGTAGTAAACGTTTTGAAAATGCATCAGGTAAATTTTTTTTAAAAATATTATAGTATAAAAGTAATATTATGTCCCATTAAATGTTTATAAATGCGTAAATGTGTACGTAATTCTCGTAGTGCGAGTTCCACTCGTGCCTGGCAGAATTTTTTTGTAACCTTTTTTCCTTCACGAGATATGAGTAATATAAATATTAAAAACTTTCCAACCATTATTGTTTAACTAGGCGTATGAAAATTTTATAAATTTAAAATTAATGCATATAAAAAAAACATTACAGTGATATACTACATATAATAGTCGACATATTAGCGTAGTGAGAAAAAATTGTAACAGGTAAATGAAAAGATTTAATATTCAAATATTGAAACTTTCCGTGTTCCAAAATGGTCACGGAATCCTCATGGTGTGAGGCCAATTCATACTCCATAGTTTTATACTTGAATTTATAGTAAGTATTTTATATCAGATTTTTTCCGTAAGTACGTTCTTCCTAAAATAATACATAAGAAAAAAACTAATAACAGGCATATTTTAAATTATTGTTCTTTTATCTGACTATATTTTAGAGAAGCTGCAATATATGTCATTATATCTACTTCGATATATATATATATATATATATATATATATATATATATATATATATATATATATCTATATATATAGATATATATATATATATATATATATATACTTATATGAATCGAAGTAGATATGATGACCTATATTGCAGCTTCTCTAAAATATATTCAGATAAAAAAACAATCATTTAAAATATGCCTGTTATTGGTTTCTTTTCTTATGTATTATTTTAGGTATTTTCTAATGTGTTATATATATATATATATATATATATATATATATATATATATATATATATATATATGTATATATCTATATATATAGATATGTGTGTGTGCGTGTGTCTGTGTGTGTGAAAAGATATGATTAGATTTATATATCACGTTTTACCTTAAATATCATATAGCTATATTTAATCAATACAATCAATCACAGCAACTAACGATCACGCGGAATTTAGAATAAAAATGGAAGGTTTATTTGTATTACGTTAGAAGCTTTGAAAATAATCGTAAATCTTTATTTTCTACATCAAAGCAGTACAACGACAAAAACCCAATATGCTACAATGGACACGCTTAAGGTACAATGGATGCAGTTAACAAGGAATACACCTCCCGCCGTTTCCCGGCTAATCTTTGAATAATCCATTCAAAATGCAAATAAAATTATTCGAGAAAATGTTCAAGGCAACGACGATCAATCATAATACACAATACAAAAGCATCAAGTGAACAGCCTAATACAGAAAGGTTTTTCATTAATTTTGTTTAATTAGGGAATGCTACAGTAGCCGTTGTTATACTTGACGCTAGAATTTAGTCGTTTAGTGTTATCGTTGCAGGTCGAGAATTATAGGACTCAATACAGGCGAGTCAATAGCGACAGGTAGGGGATAGAGCTACCAAAACTTCGAAGTTTTCGTTTTAATGTCTTATTATTCTTTATTAATATTTTATTAATATATGAAAATATCTTGAATATCAATCCAGAGCATAAAAACTGCTTATGTATAGAATTTTAGTCCCCGACAAATATTATTTTTTAGTTTTTTTAATAATTAAATAATTATATGCGTATAAAGTACCTCGGTTCGAGTTAAGTGACGTTTTATATTTCTGATTATATTAGATGTGTTTATTAAACAAAGTCTTAATTTAATTTTTTAACGTTTTTACATAAGCTATAATACTCGTTTTCTTATGTACTGTCAGTTAATTACATTTTAATGTGCAGCGCTTAGTATCGAAATTTTTCCATCAGATAATTACTCCACGAATATGACAGTGGAGTCGTTTAAAAGTTTATAAACGACCATTAGTTAAGTTTTCTTTAAATTTAAGAAGTATTCATTTTTAAATATTTAATGTTTCTCTCTATTTTTCAAGATTATGTACAAGAATGTGTTTAATCGTAATTGGGTCTATGTGTATCATTAAGCCATATCAATTAAATGGTAATTATACTAAAGGATTCTAAGGTCATAATAAGCTTGCATTAACTTTTCTGTGCAAAGGTATATTACATGTAAGAAATTATGGAACATTCACTCAAATGACCTGGTTTGAATAGCTTTCATATAGTTTATTTAGCTGATGATTATTCAGTAACATGATACTTCAAGGAAATATTTGCCACAGATGTAGTTAGAAAGGTAAACTCCTCTATTTTCACATCGTTATAAAATCTTAGGCTTTCTGTTTCTATAGCTTGACAAATAACTTTTAAATATAAATAATTCATGTGGTTATTTGGTGACTATCATTATATTTACCGTAAAATTTGTCATATAAAAATGTGTAACGAAAATAATTATTAAATAAACTTTTTTCAAATAAATACGGTTTGTATTTAAATTTTAAATATCTTATCTTTCTGTTTCAGCAACTTATTCATAGTGTAAAACAAAATCAAGCAGTATAGGTCTTACAGAATCTAACAATAAAATTTAAATAAAATATTTTTAGTATTTCTTGCTTAATGCCGAACAAATATTAATTGTCTGTGACTAAGTACAGACAAAGAGAAAAAAAACCAGAACAACATCCGTTTTTTTTATTTATCTCGTCTTAAATAATTGTTTCATCAATATCTTTAATTTAAATGCATAGAAATTTAAAATTGTTGCCATATGTGTTATTAATATATTATATATTTTCTTAATTATAACAATATTCATTACGTACTTTACTTATTTACTTTAATAATAAGGATACAGAAATGCTAAAGCATAAAGATGTAAGAAATATTTTATAATGCGAAATATAAAAGTTATATAGAGTAGAAAATTTTTATTATTTTATAGTTTTCTGGAGCTTGAATTAAAGTATTATATTTAGCGTACTCATTATTTTTAGCTATTGTTATGCTCTCAATTTAAAAAAAACACTTATTTTTACTCTTTTTTCACCATGACACAATAATTAGTTAATAAATTTTTTGGGAGCGTTATGTTAATGATATGTTTACAAATCTTCTTATTATTGCAACTCTTTAAGCTGATCTCGAAGAGGATAATAAAAAAGAACAAAGTGAGGATTGAAAAGATATGGTACAGAAAGTAGTATCGTCCACAGAAAACGAGATATTTAAATAACAATTCTCTCTTCTATGGCTCAATAAATTTTAAAAATAAGTTCTTCCATATCTTATTCTATTTTTAGGAATAAGGTCACTGTTTTATTATTTTAGTAGTTGTGCCTCTTCTTTATTTCTATTATATCTATCCCCATAAAATAAAATGAAATCACCAATTATTCATTTATTTGTCTTGAGCATAGTAACACATTTGGTAAAAGTATTACTTGTTGAGTAACTTCTTCCCGTCATTGAAAACACCGGAAGTTAAAAATTTAGGGATATATATATATAAAGATACGTTTATTGCGGAACACAAAGACATTTTTTTTTCAGTATATTAAGTGATATACCCTTATGGACAGTGTAAAAGTATTTATTCACAAAACGCACAACAAGCTTCAAACATCTTATTATTTTTTAGATTAATATAATCGGGGCCGCTTAGAACGCTAGTGAGAAAAGAGTCTGCAAAAATATTGTCACAGATTTTAGAACAAAAAAAACTGTGGCCAAAAATGCTTTCACATACAATATTCTGATGGCAACCCTGCTGCTGGTGGGTATATTAATTATTCTATCACACGTGGCGAGTTGGACGCGGTTCCTGAACGAGAACATTCGGATATAAATTTAAAATACTTACATACATTTGGCCATATTCTGCTTCGGGCGTAGCATGTAATCGCCGCAGCCACACAGCAATGTTTACTTTGTTTCCATATTGTCATACGCATTTATCGAAATTGGATATTTGCATGGCCTAATTGAAAATTGTATAGTAACATTTAGTAATATTTCTTTTGCATTTATTTGTTTCATTTGGACTCTAACACTTACCACGATAAATTAAAGGTATAACTAATTATTTCCAGTAATACAAAGAAGAATTAAAAAAAGAGTGTGAGTTAGAAGGAAGTGATTTGAGGTCTGTTAGGTTAGAAGGAAACAAATTATAAATGTTAAAATAAAAATGTTGAATTAAAACAGTGATATTTTGATCTGGTAATTCAGAAGAGGATAATAATAAAGAACAAAGTGAGGATTGAAAAGGTATGGTACAGAAAGTAGTATCGTCAACAGAAAATGAGATATTTAAATAACAATTCTCTCTTCTGTGTTTTAATACATTTTAAAAATAAGTTCTTCTATATCTTATTCTATTTTAAGAATAAGGTGACTGTTTTATTATTTTTGTTGTTGTGTCTCTTCATTATTTCGATTATACCTATCCCCATAAAATAACATCAAATAACCAATTAGTCATTTATTTGTCTTGAGCATAGTAACACATTTGGTAAAAGTATTACTTGTTGAGTAACTTCTTCCCGTCATTGAAAACACCGGAAGTTAAAAATTTAGGGATATATATATATATATATATATATATATATATATATATATATATATATATACACAGCGACAATTTTTTTTTTAAGTTTTGTTCCAAAAAAATATTTCTTATTTGTTTGCATAATTGAGAATAAAAAAATAATATAATATATATATATATATATATATATATATATATATATATATATATATATATACACAACAACATTACTTTACCCTCTCTTCCATGCGAATACGCTGCATCGAATGTTCATATCTTTTCTTAATTGACATTAAAATTTGATGAGATTCTGTATTCCCTTCTAGTGAAATATACATGGGTGCCACTTTAGAAGATATTGGAAACAGCAAGTATGTAGCCTTTTTTTTCAAAAACCATGTGGATAAATCAGGTTTTAAATATAATATCACAAAGGGACTATTTATCTATTACATTTCTATATAATCTATAAACATTGGTGGTAAAAAAAATCTTATCTTCATGGTATGCATTTTCTATGAACCGCTATGCAACGAGATAATTAAATTATAACATGTACATGTAATATACAATAAAATGTAATGTAATGTACAATAAAATACATGTAATATACAATAAAATGTAATATAAATATACAATAAAAATGTAACATACATTTTTGTGGCTCTATATATGTAACTTGAAAATGAAAAAAAATCAGTGCTCATAGACGTACAGGATATAATCAAATACAGGCTACAAAATACCTTTTTTATTTTAAATCAATAGTCGGTGAGATATACACTTTTAAAATCTTAAAACACTTTGTAACCTTCCCTCTCAACTTTATTTTGTAGAATTCGGGAATAATTAAGGTACTTGAACGAATGAAACTTATAGGGAAGACACGCTTGCATAAAACACGTTGTATTATATTACAGTTGTATATATTTTGTATTATATATATATATATATATATATATATATATATATATATATATATATGTATATATATATATATATATATATGTATATATATAAATATATATATATATATATATATATATATATATATATATATATATATATATATATGTATATATATGTGTGTGTGTGTGTATGTAAAATTCAATTCGCGTTTTTCACATTCGCAGCGGATTTCCTAGGACACCAGACGATGTACCATAAATATACATCTTATTAACTCATCTTATTATCTGTTGCAAACTTTTTTGAAATTTTCATCTTAAAATTGAATTTTTTAAATATTTTTATTGATGGGGGGTATCATTTTATATTACTTACTGTGAATATTACAAAAATATTTTTTTCGTAATTCTCAATTGCAATTGACAAATACGCGAAAATAGAGCGAATGCTCTATTATTCCCCCCCCCCTAATTACGAAAGTACTTAACCATAAATCCTAAACAAACAAGTTTGGTAAAATCTGACTCTAAGTTTACATTGAACTTTTAGGGTTTACCATAAATTGCAAACGTTTTTAATTATGCACCTTGTTTTACGCACATATATATATATATATATATATATATATATATATATATATAGATATAATATGCAATAAATTTTTGTTGTGAAAATTAATTAATATGATTAATATTTTTAAAAACTTTAATAGAAGCGCCATGTACCCTTAAATATTTATAAGCATCTATTTTTGCAATGATCCATAATAGTGCAAGTTCAACTCGTTGGCGATATGTTTTTTAATTCTGACATTTTGATAAAAAATGTGAGATTATCATTGGAACAAAAGCTCTTTTAAAATTAAAATGATTTTACTTAAGTAATGCATAAAAACCTACGAGTGTGTGTGTGTGTGTGTATACTGGTATTTATTTTTATAGCTTCTACTTTATTATCAACGTCATTATCGTAAAGTATTTTAAATTGTGTAAATTCCTCATTTCCTGCAAAAATTATTGTTTTCGATGCAATTTGAGCTAAACTATCTGCGCTTCAACACCACCCTCCCCCCTCCCCCCGCCCGCTGCAAGGTACAGACGACCGTGTCGTTGACAGTGTCTACCTCGTTACAATTTTTCCCATTTCTCGCTGAAATTTGAGGAATTTATTTCACTCGCTTTTCCGAAAAAAAGTTCTCCGAACGGGTGTACTCGACTAACTATGACATGGTGAAAGCTCCGAGAATGGTCGTTTCTTCTATTTGCATGATTGGCTTTGAATTTCTTTTACAGCATGGTTGAAATTACAGAATTGTAACTATGATAAACAATTAGTTATTTTACATTCTTCAGTTGCAATTATAAAACAGTTTTATTTAATTTCTATATTTATTTTACAATTGTCGATATATATATATATATATATATATATATATATATATATATATATATATATATACATATATATATATATATATATATATATATATATATATATATATTACATATATATATTTATATATTTATTTAACAATTGTAGGTGTAATTAATTTCTACCATAAAAATCATTGCATAAATTTACACTTCCTAATGTATAAATTAAGTGCGACTTTACAGCGACATCTGCTTCTGTTTTAATTAAAAATAATAGATATATGTTTATTAAAAGTCTGTACTGGATGGTGCCATTTGCAATATTTTTAAACATATTTTTAACCGTTAATGAAAAATGAAAACTATTCATGTATGATTTATTTTAATTCACTTTACATAAACATATTTGATTACACTAGCCTTTTTTCTACAATATTTTAAAGAAGAGTATCATAATTTATAACACATTTAATAAATCCAGTTTTAATAAATTACAAAACTGTTATCAGTAATCATTTTCCAATAATAAATTACTAATGAGAACGTAGAGATATAAACCAGAATTACCAATTTTTCATCCAAAGTCGTCTTATTTTCGACCGTGTCTGTCTTCTTTTTCTATTTTTCCTCTCTTATTTATGTTTGGGCAATATAAATTCATATAAGGAAAAACTTCCTCAACCGGTACGATATTACGTAGACAAAGCGTTGAATGAAAGTAAATCTGGAAGCAAGTGGAGCGCAAGTAACGTGCGCGCGGTCGCAGCTCATCTCGTGGCTGCGGGGATGAAAGGCCTTTATTTGAGTTAGTTTATTTAAAAAGTAATCGAGAAAAATTAATATATTTTTTGGTCATGGTTTTTAAATAGACATTCGATGCGTGTAATATCATTACAACTTATTTCATTGCATTTCGAGGGGGATTTTTTGAAGTGTTTTTAATCATAATTTGAATAAATATTACAATGTTTCATGTTTTGCATTTCATTTTGGTAATTCCTTTTTATAATGGGTATTGATAATTTGATTAACAACAAATACATTATTGAATTTGGCATGAAGCAAGTTCAAAAATCGAGAGTCACGAATTGATTCTGACTTCTATGGTAAAATTATCATGAACCTTTTTTTAGATCCTGTTTTGGTTAACGGCTCTCTCGCGCACTTTTGCTTAAAGAGTAAGGAAGGTATCCATATTTCACATTGGAAAGTAAAATTTGAGTATCAACAGTAAAATTTGAGCAACAATAAGTTTTTAAAAGCAAGAGATACGATTGCGCTAATGTTTATTACAATCGACACAATTTTTATTACATAATATATAATTAAAAAAAAATTATGTTAAATTATTTTAAAGCAATAGGGCAGCATTTTGTAATGCCGTGTTATATTTGAAGAAAACATGAAGAAACACTTTATGTCTAGTCTCGTAGCGAGTAAACGAAAAAAATCAGGGAGTTCTTTCTCCAAGAACAGAAAAAGACAATAAAATTCGATCCAAATATAAATATTCAGTCGAGATAGCATAACATGCCCCATAATTATGTATAATACCTATTATTTTAAATAATGGGCTATTATTATATTAGATACATAGGTACGATTTAATAGACAGATACTTAGCTACCTATTAGTAGACACCGCAAAAATCTCTCAAGAAAAGAAACCAAAAACCCATATCACATCAAACAAACAACAAAAAATGCAACAAAACAAAGTTAGAAATGATGATACATAGCGTAGGGCTTTGCATTAGAGCAATAAAATAGAAATAATTTCATTAAAATAATTTACCATTATACAATGTATATTATCACGAAGACACAATCAAAGCAACTTACGCTGACAATAACTAAAAACTTTATAAAGTAAAGTTTGTTTCGATTAAAGTTAGGTTACCTATGTTTACAAACAGTACTAACTACTAACGTCAGCGCCATGCCACCAAAAAGGAAGGCGGCTAGGAAATTTTGGCGACGATGTATATGTGTAATCAACACACGCTAACTTTTAAATTAATAGATATCTATCTACCCAGCCAAAAATGAATAATTAGTATGTTGTCAAAAATGTGACATAAAGTGTCAGCATATCGTCTATGACTAAGTACTTCGCTGCATTCCGAATCACGCACGATTTATTGTTTGATTCATTGTTCTGAGAAACACCATCTAGTATATGAGGATCCATTTGATATCGAACGGTTGTATATATGCCGAATGAACGAGATACAAGCAAACGTTCACTATAGTAATTTGATTGTAGCCTAAATAATTGTTACGTTTTACATATTACATTTATGTTTTTCAACCACATTTAGGTCATTCAGAATACCTTGTTTCTTCTTGAAACATTCTGTTTTAATGCAGCTTGCAGGAGATTTTTGTTTCACTTCTTCTTCCATTTTAATAACCAAATCTGCTAACATCTTGTCGTATGGATTAATATTTTTAATATTATAATATAAATAACTAGCGTGACCCGTGCGAAGTCTTCGCATTATAAATTATTCAACTCAATTTAATAAATCAAAATTGATTGCAGGTATTCAATTCATTTCTAATTTTGCACACTGCTTATTACGTTTTTATTCCATTATGAAGCTCAGATGACAGATCAAACAAATATTTTACTAAAATTGACATATAGAGGCGCAAGTATCAAAAGCATTGAGCTAAAGCGCCACTTTATTTATACGTGAGTGGATTTGAAATTAAACAAAAATTTTACCGACCGTCAATCATATTGACGTTGAGCCGCTAGATGGCAGCATTGCTGTTTTGTGTATATAATTTTAATAATTAATTAATTTGCAAAAACAATAGCAATAATAAATTTTTTAGTTGTGGATGCCGGTAGAGCAAGCAATTATCTATAAAATGATATATAATTTATGTGGATTAGTTGTGAGGTTTTTTCTAAAAAGGGAGAGTAACATCTTAACCTTAGCGTATTAATATATATGATGATGATGATTCTGAAAATAATTTTAGATATCTACATATTACATATTTTATAGACCACAAGGTTTTATACGTTATTATTTTTACCATACGTATTTTTTACAAAATTCCTAATATTAAAATCAAATATAAATCTTGGTTACCTGAGATGTTGATAATCTTACCATTTATTCGTTCCCATTATTTTTAAGGACTGGGAAAAGTTATCATTTTTATAGTACGTACACGTACATCGATGCAACATAACGTTTACTTGCTGATATTCAAACCTACCTTAGTAAAAACACCAGAAGGTAAAAAAAGACAAAAAGTTCATTTATTATAAATATGATACATTACATTCGAACAGTATATGTTAAAATTATTATGTAACTAAATATTTTGCAAATATTTTCAAGTTTATTTTCTTCGCAAAATCAATGGTCGTTTTATTGAGTATAAATTTATTTTGCAATTATATTTTAATTATACTGCGGTAGTTATCTTTATATTATACCTTGTAAAAACATGAGGAAAGAAGTTAATTTTCTCGGCTTAGTTTTGACTAAATTGACTCAAAAGAAATCATATTTTCCAGGCGTGGAAATCACTACTGCGCATTTTACTGACGTTCTAGTTCCTCTGCCCAAATTCCAGATTTATTTTTTTTGCAACTACGTCCGCAATGTCATAGTGGTTTAAAAAAACCTGTACTTATTTGGTCTAAATTTGTTCGGATCAAAGTAAGTATTAGAGACAGGGATGCATATCACCACGTAAATTAACACAAAACGGTGCTCAAAAATATCCCGCCTGTTAATTTTGGGCCAAAACTCCATTTTATCAACTCAAATTTTCTTAAACGATTTCTTCCTCTACTGAATTATAGTTTAAACGATATATTTTCCTCAATTTTATTCTAACTTAATCGCAAGCAAGCGTTTTTCCAAATCACCTCATGTTTTAACTTGCTTTAATATAACTATTTTTAGGGTCATTTATTTCTTAGATTGTAATTGGCACCTGGCTTTATATTCAGTCAAATTTTCATCAAAGTTTGTATGCAAATATTTCTTGACACAAGATTTAATTTTTTGACTTTTCACACAAGATTGAATATTTTGATAAGAGAAAGACAAAGAGAGTCTGAAAGAACGATTCAAAGAGTGGGTAAAGATTCACTTTAATCTTTTTTAAATAAATCAAACTATTATTAATTATTTTTTAAAACGTATAAAATAAACTTAGAATATTTTTTTAGTATGCCTTCTTTTAAGAAAAATATAAGAAACAGACACATTGCTTCTCTTTGCACATTTATTTTGAGTTTCATATCGGCTAATATTTCGACTAAAACATGCAATATAAATGATTAAAAAGACCTCAAATTTATATATATCAATACAATACATATACATACACACACACACACACACATATATATATATGTATATATATATATATATATATATATATATATATATCTATATATGTATATATGTATATATATATATATATATATATATATATATATATATATATATATATATATATATATATCAGCAGAATTAAAGAAATAAAATACTAGTGTTTCATATCATTCTGCAGGCACATATAGATATCAAATCGTAAATAAAATACGTATGATTTGATACCTATTATATCCACACAATCTTTGGTTTTGTTATGTTATTGTATTATTGATATAGTAATAACTTGATCAATTATAAAAAAGTGAGGAAAAACGCTAATACTTTTTATTTATATCATAATTAAAAATATGTTTTAATAATTATTTTTTGCCCATTGTTAATATAATATATACAAATTTAACTGATTTAATTAAATGGTTGTGGAAAGATACCTGGATAATCTGAGGTGGGTAAATTTAGTGAATAAACCTTATCGCTAAGGTTCCAGATTTATCTTTATTTTTCTGATCTAAAACCGTAAGAGTAGCCGGATTTTATTAGATATTATTTGGAAATAATGTGAAATATTATATTTTTTGGAAATAATGTGAATACTTTTTTAAATTGAGTTTTATTATGCTTTCATTTAGTACCACACAGAACGATATTGATATAAGAAAATTTAATATTCTCTCTCACTCCTCCAACATCTATGGCAAATAAAGTGACAACTAGGTCCATCAGGATTTTGTTTTCATAATTCCGATGCAACATTGTAAAAAATCACCCAGTATTCAAAAAAATTAAAATATGTTTATATTAAATTATGAGGAATCTACTTTGTAAATACTATTTTTAATACCAAATTGGAAAACCATCAATATACGTATGGCTATAAATATGCAGTTACAGGCTTTCAATGCATGCTGATTTGGGTTTTAGTACCATTTCTATTTTTATTTCGTTTAGTGGAAAGACAACCGAGTTTGTATACATTACACAGTTGTTTTATGTTTATTTAAGTTTTAAATTATTCAGCTGAAATTTGTGGTATATTTCTAGATTTTTCGAAATCTGCAAACGACAAGTGGTACGCATTTTCTTTATATATACATTCCTTGTATACATCAAGACATTACAAACATTGTTCTATTGTTTCAAAATGACTTAACACAAATTGAATAAACTACAATGTTGCATTTTTTTAAATTATATATACTGGATTTTGCATTGATTTGATTTTTTAACCAACATTAGCATAATCGAACGTTACATTTGAAAACTAGGGTCGCTTATATTTAACTGTCGACATTATTTTTATCCTTAACAAAAGGTATCCTAAGCACTGAGCAGAGTAACACAGGAGAGAGCTTTTAAAATGCTTAATGAATTATTCGTCGTTAATTTACCCAACAACATGGTCACGATCTGAAGAAACGTTCATTAAAAATGTTTTCAAAATGAATAGAAACGATTTTGTGAAAACTGAATTTTTCGAAATTGCTCTACATCCAGTACCAAACTCAAAGACTTATCAATGTAAATATTTATAATCCTTACCCATTAAAAATGAAATTACCAAAAATAAATTTTAAATATAAGTGAAAATCTTATGTATACTTCAATTCTAATAAAAAAATCCATTAAATTTTCTTTCCGAAAAGAAAGTAAGTAATTATCATTACATTGTTCACATTCAATGCCTTTAGAAAACATGACTACAAATATAATAATTTTACTTGATTACTTTTCGAATAAACTAACTCAAATTCAGATGTTTCTACTCTGCAGCCACGAGATGAACTGGTGTCGCGCACACGTTATCAGCGCTAGGCTGGCTTCCGCATTTATTCTCGTTCAACAATTCGCCACAATAATAACCTATTGTTTGGGGACGTTTCTATTACTGACTTTAGCTTGAGCGACCAAAACTAGAAGAGAAAAAAGTAGAAGCAAGCAAACGAACAATACCGAGAAGAACGGGACTGCGCTAAACGAAATATTATAAATTTTGTTTCTACGTAGGAAGCACTTCCTGGAAAATATTTTAAAACAATTTTATAATTCGTACAGATCATATTATTTACACATACGCTATAGATGGTGATACTATAATACAAAGGACGACTTTCAAAAAAAGTAACGTAATTAACTGTATTTACAGAGACGTTACCAGGTTTTTTAAATCCTTTAATACGTATTGGCTACAAGCATAGATTAATAAAAAAGTTAATATAACATAATATCACAATTGAATTTATCGATTAGGTATTTCTTTGAAACTCTCTATTATTTATTTAACTTCAATATACTATTTCACATAAGTAAATTCATATACACTTTATAACAAGAAAAACAATTGTTACGGAGATATGATAAATTAAATAAATATCTGATGTAAAATATTTTACCCTTAATATTCACGCAATATCTCTCCCGTAAACAACTTTAGTCCTTAATGCTGGAAAAATAAAACATATTACAAAATATATGCGTCGAAAATAAAAAAAAAAAAATTCTATTAATCATTGGCTTAGTGCGGTATTTAGTTAATTGATCGGGAATTTCATCCACTTTCATCATTTTGGGCAACGAACACAAAACAGGATTAAGAAACACAGGTTTCATGATATTAAAATTGTTATCCTAAATTTTCATATAATCTTCAAAAACAAAAACTTTATTTCAGCTTCTTTATTTAATTTAGCTTTAAAAGAATTAAACTGAAGATTAATCTAAAGATTATTATTCAAAACCCGTCCTTTTTTATTAGACATATGATAATATTTGTAAACTTCCAAATAAGAAATATACTACAGAAATAATAAGACAACTTTGTTATTACTTTTATGTGTGTTTTCAATTTTTTTTATTTTATTTACATAACTTTATGAAGATGATCACGTTGTACGACCCTAATTCATTGATGAATTAACACTTAATTTGAAAGAGGTAATTTTGCAGTTATTGACGTATATGTTAATGGATAAAATTAGTCAATACTACAAACTTTCTTTGTAATTCATGTTTACTCCTTCGAATAAATTAGAATTAGATCAAATAAATTAGGATTAGAATAACACGAAAATAAAGTATAACTGTATGGATATAAATGCGGAATATGATTGCGGTTTTATTAAATTGAACGGAATAAAACGTCCTTACAGTTCAGCTAACTGATGAATCAAGGTCGAGCCAATTCATTTCGGTAATGATTGATTAATTGTAATGATTGTGACTGTATATCTCTCAGGAAAGATTATTTTATTTCCAAATTAGATTGGTAGATATTTAAAAAATGTAAAAGAAAATAATTACAGTGTTCCGTTTATATATGACGCAAGCATATTTTTTGTATATGCGTGTGAGTGTGGGCGTTCGCGTGCACGCGTGCTCACAGGTACACATAAAAATCTATGGCAGCTGAATAAGTACTCATATGAATCAAAATTTGTACCTAATATTGCGAACTTTATTTTGTATTTTTGAAATAAATATTGCAAAACCTACTTTAATAATTTTTATTAATTTATTTTTAATAAACTAGCAATCACTATCGTCCAGTAATTTGTATCTGGGTGATATATTTGCACTTAAATGTTTTTTTGAAAGTTCCAAAACTAACCTAGTTAGATTACACAGAATAATTTCATGTAAAAATCTATTTTATGAATATTTTCCAAACCTAAATTTCGAGATTTTTTCCAGGTTTTTAAATAGTATTGCTTGGAAATAAAAAAACACATAATGAAGCGATTTGAAAACCAAATTTTTCATAAATGTCACTAAAAAATTAAAAATGATAAATGAAACACAAATTTCATTTTAAAAGTCCTTTCTTACAATCTTAAAGTATTGGATACTGGAGTGTGGTGGAAATGGAAGTGATGGAATCACAAGAGTTCCTTGTTTTATTACGAGATCCTAAAAATACTGAAAAATTAAAATAAATCCTGAAATAGGATATTAGCACGAAAGCACGAAACGTCTAATCATGAAATACAATGAAATAAGATATTAACAAGCTCGAGAAAATAAATCGTTGTTAGTCATATACAAAAAATTACGACGTTATATGTATGTCATTTATACGAAATGGTCTAAAGATAAATAAATTGTAATTAATAATATAACAACTACAATACTAAACTTAACATGATACTGAGAATATTATTTCAAATATATTCAACGAGATATTTCTGAGAAGCGAATTCCTGAAATAAGCCCAGCATCCTTTTTTTCCAAAAATATTATTTTTTATTACAATATTTTTTTTTTTTTTTAATTTTATTATTGCAATCTGTCATTTGAGACATTCAGCAATTGGTGCGTATGTTAGCATGTCTTGTACTGAATTCGTCCTTTTGAACTCATTTCATTTTGCCCCTATATAAGGTCTTGGGGAAGTTTTTTCTTTTTACAATATAATTACGATTTTGTTTAATAAATCTGCAACCCGTCAACATCGTATTTCCGTATCATATTTATATTTTTCATAATTTTTTTCCCTTATTTATTTTTTATACGTTTAATGAAGTAAAAAACAATCACATACCTTTTACTTGTTTTGTCTTTAAATACAAAAATAATAAATTGTTTTATATCATTACACTTTAAATCGTTATTAACTTCACTAAAAGTACTTGATTCGAGTTAAATTAAAATCGTACAGACTATTCTGTTGCGTCCCTATTTTTTTAAGGCTATTTGTTTTTAATTTTGTTTTCAATTTTTGTTTTAAAATTTGAATTAAAATTTTATTGCTTTTATGGCATTTTTTATTTTTGCAATAAAAATTCATATGTTTATTACAATTAGTATATTGTTTAAATTATTTCAGACACTACTATTTTTATATTATATCAAATTAGTATTTTTTTCGACACCTGATATTAGAATTTTTTCGACACTATGTAATCGTAATTGATGTCATCTATCCCTCTTTTTTATATCATCTGGCTTAACCATACATTATTATAAGAGGGTGGTAGTCAGTTTTTGCTGAAAAAGGGTGATTTTATTAATGGCTTGATTTCTAAATATATGACTTTGAAATTAAAAATAGAGCTATATGATTTATTGGAAAGTATTGTTATATCGATTTCTACGTAAGCAAACTGCGAGAAAAAGCTAGTTGAAAATAAAAGGACACAATACTGCAATAAGATATCCTCAAATTATACTAAATTTATAAGGGATTAAATATTTTACTAATATATGAATTCAAACGTTGTTGTCACTATGGCTGTAAATTTCATTACTTTTTTCACATCATCATAGATCACAACGAACGTGGTATTGGAAGTGAATTCATTAATTGCCAACCAAATAAAAAAGTAAATCAAAAAAAGTTGAAATAAATCAGTTCGTTTCAAATTGTTAATAAATATTACATTCCACAAAATGTTTACGTAATAATTTAGTATGCAAAGTAAGACCTTTCGAGGAAAGTAAGACCAAATTAATATCAAATGACAGAGATTAATAGAAAGGGGCAAATTTTCTGACTTATAGAGTATAGCAAAACGCTATTTATTTAAAAAAAACTGAATAATATTCTCGTTTCAGAAAAATTATCGAAATTAAATTGTTAATGTAAGGGAGTGTTTCAATATTTATTTGAAACTTGACAATACAAAACACTTAAATTTCCTTTCCCAAATCGGTTCTTCCCGTAATTTCTCTTAAATTATTAAAACATTATTTGCATTCAAAACCTTACCATAAAACGCGACTAGATACTTTCTCTCTATTTTGTTTCAACCGACTTAATTCAAACACAGACGTTTTTTTTGCTGCGGCCGTGAGATGAACTGCGGGCGCGCGGAGTTTACTCACGTTCTAAAAACTTTCATATTTATCCTTTTCCAACAATTCACCTTCATAACATTGGAAAGGTTAACGGATTTTTTTTACATAGTTCCATTGCGGATAGCGGAAAATAAATCAAGGAAAATAGTGTCAAGCGTGCAAATAAATTCGGTAATGAAAACACAACTGCACCTAATGCTCCAGTACACACACGTTGGAAACTCACATACAGTGAGTTTCCAACGTGTGTACTGGAAAAAGCTTATTAATTTAAAATATTTAACAATTTTAAACTAGCTTCCGATTCATGTGGTGGAGATTTTTTAATCTACATTTGAAGTGTTTTTACACATATGTTTTCATTTTTAATATTTAAAATGATTTATGCGTATATATTATTTTTTATCTAAGAGTAACTTTAAATTTTGCAAAAATAAATTACATCTCAACTTAAAGTTAACTTAAAGTAAATTAGAACCAATATTATAGTCACGACAAATTTATTGATCGGTCGGTTTTACATAATTGGTAAAGTAATTAAATAGTAAATTCAATTTAGTTTTAGAACCGTGTAGAAAATATTCATGACCATGTCAAATAAAGTAACCTTACAGTCAAGGTGGATTTATACAAAATCTGTACTTATATACAGAAGTCATTCCAATTAGAACCTCTGCGAATAAGACTCCAGATCTCTAAGATTTCGAGATTTTATGGCGCAATGGAATCAATTAATAAAGAGTTCATCAGTACATTTGTTAAAGTTTTAAAAATCTTTCCTACACATAACCTTCAGCTATATTCCTCACGTTTTCCTTCTTAAATATATACAATTTTCATAAAATTTAAAACTATTTAATTGTTCTCTACGAGTTATTTTCATGGTCCTGCTTATAATTAAACAACGTTTCACACAAAGGCAGTAGAACGACTAACTACTTGTAAAGTAAAGTTACACATTGTTGTACATAGATGGCAGCACTAGTTTCATATTTTTGATATTAACATTACAACACTGCTTATGGTCAAAAATATTGTCAAAATAATATATGAATTTTAAAAATAGTTTTTCTTCCTGAAGAATGAATAGAGAACAAAAGGTACAAAAAATTAACTAAAATAAATGTAGATATTACCAAAATAAATAAAGATATCTAATTTGAAAGCTATTTATAAAAAGCATGGAATAATAAAAACGAAATATATGAATTAAGTGAAAATAGGTACTCATCTGTTCGCAGAGAGGTATAGTCCAAACAGTACACAGTTTCACTCTGTGAAGTAGACATGTCACATGTCAATTATTTCAACAATCCTTTTATTAATCAGTAGTTACAATGTCATACTCACACACTGAACAGAAAAATAGAACGTAGATTTCAATATCTTATTATAAATAATAAATGTAAATATATTTTTCGTTTTATTTTTGCCCCAATATTATACAAGACCCAATCAATCTTCGTTGTAAGTAATTAATACCGAAGAAACATCCAAATTATATTGATATAATCTCCGAAAATACTTAATAACTAGAAACATGAAAAATATTGTGCAAAATATTTTTGTTTTGTGCAGATTTCTAAACCAAGGGCTCTATATGATGACCAATATGTGTACATTACAAAACTGAACCACATATTCTGATTTGGCTTTGTATATTATAAGAAACTTCCTATATATGTCACAGGACAAATACTTTATGACTTCTTGGAGAGAGGGACAATTAATAAATTTAAATACGGGTCCTGATTAAACTGCATTTATAATAATTGATGTTGTGGGAAAAGTTATAAAGAGATTTAATGTGTTAGCACAATTTACTAACATTTTATTAACATTATAAATTTGATAATTAAAATACCTTCCATCGTTGAACGAATCAGCGATATAAGCAACACTGATTAAAAAGCTGATTAACTGTATCGACAAAATGAAGTCCTCAAATAAAGACATCTGAAGATCGATTCTATTAACCTCTAAGTGGACAGCGAAAAACCTCTCGATTGTCATAATTACATTTCAACTGCCCATTCGAAATCACTTCAAAGCCTGTCACTTACGCAAATTGAATTCGATAAATAATCGAGGAAATTTTCAATAGCATATCATCCCAGTCAGTATTGATTCTTCCTTGATGTTGCAATAAAATTTCGTTTCTTTAACTTTAGTAGTGTTTTGTCCTTATTTATCTTCGGCAAAAAACTCAATGCTAAATTGTTTTATTTTCCTCTGATTTGAATCAATCGGTGAATCAGAACGTGCGAGACATTCAAATGCTGCAAGCAAGTTACCACATTTGATTTCCTGATTTAATTTTTTTTTCTACTGATACCTAGGAAGTATTGAGGCATAGAAAGTCTTTCAGATCCTTTACATTCATCATACAAATCTTTTATCAAATCATTCACACCGTCTGCATTAAACATAGATTTTATTAAAAATGTGTGTATCAAAATTTTAATCCAATGACTGAGCTAACTAGCTTATCATTATACAAAGAATTTTGATTAAATGGGTCTTTAATATTTCAAAGTATTTTAAACAAACTTATAACTACGAGGTAGTAATTAATGGATACGAGAAAAGGTAAGATTATTTTTTTGATACTTTTTTTAATAATAAAGTATCTGACTCATAGATTCCTTCATAGCTTATTTTTTTCGATGTCTCTATCGATTTTAAATATAATAATACACTGCATATAAATAATCTAGTTCTGACGGTAAAATTTAACTCATTGAGAGAAAAAGGCTATCTGATTATCTGTTTTCACCAAAAAAAAAGTTAGGCAGCCTAGCAGCATTTGTAATATTATAAGTCTAAATTTATGTAATCAAATAAATAATCTGTTTTCAATAATACAGAAGCTTTATATACAATTTACATTAAAGTTAATAAAACCTCTTAGGCAACAGCTGGGTCTCATTAACTTTTTTAAAGTTAAGTTTATGAACAATTTAATTTATTATCAGTTTTTTTTCTTCTTTTCATAAAAATTCATTCACTTTGAAATACCTTCTGTAAAACTGAATCCACTTCATTTCATACTGTGACTTGATTAGGCTTCGTGTAAAGTCACTCGAATCAATCGATGTGTTTTCATGTATAATACAACATGTACAAAACAATCAATAAATAAACTCCATTTGTTAGATCTAAATGATTAATTAGATTATAGACAAATATCGCACAATATCATTTTGTTCAAGTCTGTTATACTTCTTAATTCTTTGCTAATTTTACATAAACCAATAAAAACCATATGTAAAAAGTAAATTATAAATATGAGCATAAAAAAAGTTAGAAGTGATCATAAAAAAACCGATGTCAAAGGAGATATTCAAAGCGATGTACTGAGACAAACTAAAATCATAATTAATTTTCTTTTTAAATTCTAGTTTCATTTCACAAATACGAATCTAACAAATTATTTACCTTTACTTTTATTTAAGTCCTCATACCCATAAATCTATATATATATATATATATATATATATATATATATATATATATATATATATATATATATATATATATATATATATATATATATATTATAAAAGTAAGCCCATACCGCTAAAACTAAGAAACGAGTCCCGGTACAATCAAGAGGATGATATGGTGTAGTAGCCCTCTATTTCCCCTCCATGAAGAAGGTTCCCGTTTTTACCTGAAGTGGGTGCTGAAGAGCTGGAAATTTGACCTTCTAGAAATTTATAATTATTAATTAATTATTATATTATAATTAGAACAGTTCAGAACATTTGAGAGTATTCGAGAGCATTCCACAATATTCCAGAATATCCCGGAATATTCTGAAATGTTGTTGAATGTTTGGGATTAGTTTTATCGAATTTAAAAATCAAGAATTGCGTCACAATCTCATAATAAAAGATTGCAAATGCAAGCCATCTATGAAAAAAATATCATCCCACGAGAAGTGATAACGAGAACAAGTAAACAGTACAGCTCAAGAAATAAAGAATAACACTACGACTACTTTTTCTGGAATTCATTCATCTCATTTATTCTTGAAAAATTTTTTATTTTTGCAAAGATTTTTGTCTGGTTATAAGAAAAAGGAGGATAATTTGATAATTTTATTAGACTTGTTGTTTGTGGTTAATTTATGCACATACGTGCGAAATTCGACGAAATTTTGAAAATAAATAAAATTTTTTTCAAACATTAGAATTAGGCATTATTACGAAATTAAAAATCTTTTTAATAACATCCAAAAGCAACAATACTTCGCCCCGAGATGGTAATTTTACAGCAAATACTTCGCTGTCCTTCGCTGCTTTAAAAAATATTTGCATGCCTAGGATTGTCCAAATATTTATTTATTAATTTATTAATTTTACTGAATTTTTGAGAACCTATTTTGTCTTTTTTATAATAAAAACGGAATAAAAAATAGAAAGACCACGGCACGCATACAGTGAAAAGAATAAAATTCAGTGGCATTATTTTTAAGCATTTTTTAAAAACATGCATTTTGTCCAAAAGTTTTCTGTTGTAAAATTTTTATATCTACCGTATATATGAAAAGGCAGCACAGCGTGAATGGCAGTAAACTTTTAACAATTGTTTGATCGCTGCAATATTAAAACACGATTAGAAATTATGACTCGGTCGTACGTCAATACACAATGTTATAAGCACTGTAAAGAATAAAGTAAAATCAAAGTCATAAACCGAACACTTTTCATTTAACTGAATAGAACATGTTTTGAATCGTATTTCACACAAAAACTCAATATCTATTCAATTCCAGATAAAGCAGCTACCCGGGGTGTGAAATTGTTCATTCATTTAATAATTGCTCCGTAAGGCCTCTTGAAAAGCTGCTTTGCCATCCTGTTTTTGCGCCAAACGACTAAAGTCGAAAAGCAAATATATATGTTTTAAACTTCGTCATTATATTCAGTTATAGAGAGCATACCCCTTGCGAGTAAATATGACAACAATGTTGAAAATTCACGGGAAGGAAGTGCGCGAAGCGACGAATGAACATAACGATACGTGACGTGCAAACTTTACCCCTTTCTCTTGAATTGCCTCAAAGGAATACGCGACTAACTAAGAACATACTTGTATTGTTACCTTCGTGTATTTATGTAGCTATTTTCAGTCGTTTCTTGTGTGCCAAAAAGAACGAACGCTTTGTTTTGAGAAGATGTTAAGTTTTTGACTTTAATTTTAAAATATGTAGGTGGCTGAACGAATCTAACATTCATATTTTACTTTTATCTAGTTGCTGGTGGGAAACAAAGAAGCTTTTTCTTAATACTATGTTTGTTATGTAATATGAAAATAATTAGATATTCGTTGATTGTCTTACTTTAATATTGTATTAGTTTCATTGAAAATGAAAATTATGTCGTTTTCGGAAATAAGTAGGTAAGTCATGATTTTTAATAATAAAAGGGAATTGCAGTATCGTATTTAAAAATCGTGGTAAGAGATATAAATTTGGCATGTATTTTTTTATCTCAACCATATGCTCGTACCAGGAAAAATTACTTATATCGGAAAATATTTTTTCTTTTATCACGTTAATGTTAATCTTAAAGATTATCACGGGTGCCTCTGAACCACTAAGTGCGCAATTGATGTTTTTCATTCTATTCGGTCCGTGGCATTGACCTTCAATCAGATGAAACTTTTACTTTCTCTGGTTTTTCTTAATTTAAGATGAGAGATTAATCTTCCCGTTATTGACCGGAAAATTCCAAAGAAACGAACGAGGTATCCGAACTACCAGTAGTGCGTCTGGGTATTCTCTTTGGTGGTTAATTAGTTTTCTAAATCTCTCTTATTTAGTAAGGTCGCAGAACTCTCGAACCCAAAGTTGAAAGTATTTTGTAGATATCTTGTTTGGAATACGTCAAGCACGTTGAGGTTATTTTTTGTTTAAAGTTCATGTTTTGAATTTTTAGTGCAGAACTGGCAGGAATAGTCTCTGAAGTAAGTAAATCGTAGTTACTTTACTGATGTGGTTTTTCTTTCAAAGAATATATATAAGAGTCTCAATATCAGACATTGACGAAAATATTGGAGAATAAGTTTTAAATTTTGTAAAAGAAATACAAATATGGATGTGAAAGGGTACGAAGTTATAATTCATCATTTTCCTTGCCACGGTGTGGTAGATTGATCACAAGGTTCAATTCCCGCCCTGGACTGGGTTTATGTTTTGATTGACCGTAATTTTCTCATAATAATAGCTTTTCCGCATGTATCAGTTGTATACATTAAAGAACATAAATAAATAAAAAAACGAAATAATTAAACATTTAGGTTGAATTCACAAAGAGTAATTCTGTACAGTGTTTCATCTTGGCATCGATCGTTGAACATATTTTTGTATACTTTCTCTCATTAACTGCAATTCTACTTGCATTATATCTTCATTTTAAAACAATTTTAAATATTATAAAAATAAAATATTAAAATTTAATTACAATATCAAAAACTATGTATTTTTCTGATTAACGTCCTTCAATTTATCTCCATAATTACTACACAGTAAATATTCGTCAACTTATATAAAAGTGAATTTAATCTAGGTACACATTTTTCTATATATAAAAAGATCGGCAAACAGCTTTTCTGGTCGTGCTGATTTTTTTCTTTCATTACATATTCAAAAAGCTGCATGCAATACATATTCAAAATTTGCTACGGACCGGCGTATGCTACGGTATGTAGCATGCTTACTTTTTCAACTTGTAAGGTAATTATTATATAAATTGGAATACACAAATTGTATGGAATGATTTATCGAAAATATTTAATTTTGTTAGTAACGTGCACGAATGACTGTCGGTAATCAATTTTGTATTCAAAACTCTACAAGTTTATTAATATATATATATATATATATATGTATGTGTGTGTGTGTGTATATATATATATATATATATATATATGCGTGCGTCTGCGCATGCTTTTGCGTATGCACGTGTATGAGCGCTGTGTTCGTGTTCGTGTGACAATACCAATTTTGTTAAGAAAACGTAAGACGCACGGTAGAAAAAACTGCAATATTGCTTCTATTTTATTCCGAGGAATATTGTTTATTACCAACATAGTCCATAATATTTATGCACTTGATATATAGTTTGTATAACATATATAACAATAATTTTCATACATAACGTATATTGTTAATAACATAACACTGTGGACAATCAATAACTCCTTATAATATATTCATTTATATAAAAAACAAAATTTTTGGAATAATATAATAATAAAATATAAAACAAAACTGGATATCCACGACAAATATTCAATATGACTGTACAATAAAACATTCGTATGCGATGCAAGAACAGTAGTAAGTGCGTTCATCGTCTGCATACATTTATAAATAAGCAGCGTGCTCTAGGTTCTCGAAGCTGGTATCCGTAGGCAGTGCCAGCATAGGCGACGATGTCATAAATTTGATTAAGATCCTGTAAATAGCTTTCCTTCTGACACTTTGACAAATCATGACTGAAGGAAACTATCAACATTAAAGTTGCATCTCTTTAATTAATTCCCCCGAATAACGAATGACGCCATCATTAAGTCTTTAAGTATATATTGCACGAATACCGGATTTCATCCTTTGATTTGATTTTGTTACTTCTTGGAAATTATTAAGTAATTAATTTGGTATACGATCATATTTATATCCCACAAAATTACGGATGGTTCACAAAGAAACAGTGTGAAAGACCAATACTTGGACGACCAATACTTCACATAACTTTTAAAGGTAATTGTGCGGAATATTATACGTCTCTACTAGGCATAGAGGGATTCATGAAAACTAATGAGACTTGTCTACAAGATTTCATTATCCGTTGCAATTTTGATTGTTATAAGTTAAATACTTTTTCAAAGGTTTTATTACTTAATTCGGTGTATGAATAGTAATTGAAATATATCAATAGCTAATACTGTTAAATAGTCAATGTGTGTATTATCATATGTGTCTTAAAAAATTGTCTCCTTTCCTTCATCGACATATATTCATTAATATAATTGACTTGCAGGTACGTTTGCTTTTGCCTAAAAAAAATAACAATATCTTTTTTTCTATAATTAAGTACTGATATTTTTCCAAATACTCTTGTTTTGAATTGTAAATTTCTTAATTAAACTTTTTCGATATATATTTTTCAGGAAATAAATTTTACGTATATTGTTATCTAAAATCAAGCATTGACAATAAAATAATAACTAATAGATAAATAGAACTATTTTAATATAAATAGACTGGTTTGATTTACGTTTCGTCTGTCTATAAGTGACTACACTAACCAAACTATCGCATATCGATAGAATCAATTTGTCGCCTGTCTCCCAGTGACCGCTTTAAATACCCAGTCGAATTCTCATATTCAAAACAACGCGTCTTATGCAACAAATACATGTCATCGGACATAACACTTAGACAAAGAACGAAAGAATATAAATCGCCGTACTAGAAACCTTAACCGTTAGAAAACGGCACTCAAGACAAAAACAATCAACAAACGAATATTATAAAAGGGATGGATATCTGCTCACTTCGTTTAGAGACCTAGTTTCATTATCAAGCATCTGCCGACTGTATTGTTAAGCGTTCTTCATTTCGAATTTGTCCTGTACTCCTGTCCAATATTGTTAAAATATACGAGTAGAATCAAATCATTTTTAACCATTTAAATAAATAAATATGTTTGCAATTCAGTATAAATTAAAATTGCTTGATTCAAATAAATAAAATAATTGTAATCTTGAATGAGTTTTTTCTCTAACCAAATATCCTTTCAAACAAATAACTTTAGTTACGCTCACCAAACTTTATTTTTAAAAACTAGGAAACTCAGACATCCACCTCATCATGAATTTTTTTTTCACTGTCACGCGTCATCACGAAGCTCGACGATCGGCGGCGTCGAATTATTAAAATTTCAAAATTGTTAAAATTATTAAAAGTTCGAATTATATAAATCTAGATATTCTGTTGTAAGTAATATTGAAAAAAAATTAAAACTTGTAATACAATAGAATTAAACAGGTCTCGGCCATCTATAGATAATATTTTGAAAAATTTGAAGATATTAATTTTGGTTTCCAACATTATTAAAAATAAATCTGCCCTAAATTTTTCGAAAACCTGGACATTATCGAAAAGTACAGAGGCCTATGGATAGATATAATTTCTTTTCAAATATATTAAATAAGAGATTATATCGCAGTAAAATTTTTAACTGAGAAATTCTAAAATATCTATGTAAATAGTAGAAATAATTTTACTTAAGTTTTACGGATAACTCAAAATTTTTTATGTTTAATTTTTCTTAGTAAAATTGTTAACTAAACAATTTGAAAATTCCTATATAAATAGTAAGAATGGATTTATCTAAGTTTTTTTTCTCAATTTATTTCCGATATTTTGCTATGATACACGAATTAATACCACCAATGAACGACGGTCAATAAACTTCACAAGATTGCTAAACGGTAAAAATTAATCTAAGTTCCCATATTTTAAAATATTACAGTTTCCTGAATTTTAGTTAAAAAATAGTGTCTTACTCTGAAGTAGTTTTACATTAACAATTAATTTAACGAAAACATTTACTCTATTCACTACTTTATTTTATATAGTGTCAAATACAAGGCTTTGAAAAATGTAAAAACCCGGCTCTAATCATAAATATCATTTTGTGTATTAAAATAACACGAATTTAAAGAACCATAAACAAGACAATTTACTTGTCATTTCTAACATGAAGATTCATCCAATAGGCCGGCAACACGAAAAGAATTTTGGAAACTTTGATTTGTTTCAAAATTGTTTGTGTAAAAATACTTCGTAAAAATCCATGTTAGAAAAACTTATTTGTGTCCGATATTCTTTGCAAACAACATAGCGTTTCTCATGTATTTCAGTTTGGCAACTTCATAAATCCTAATATATTAAAAATTAGTGGTCTGTTTACAAGTTTCTTTTTTTCTCTTTCACGTTTCCATAACTCAAAATAATTTAACGTGACTTTTTAAAGAAAGAAAATGTATCATAGAACAAAAGACCGACTAGGTAAACTATAATTAATGTGCTGTCGTTTACAGAAACAAATCAGTAAATATAAAACCTAAAACAATGTTTTCTGGCAGGAAAAACTAAATGCCCTGCCAAAACGATAAGTAGACTTTGCGGTCATTTTAAATATGCAACACACAAGAAGAGCTTTAATGATAAATAAAGTATTACTGCTGAATGTCATGTTCATGGTTATTTATTACTTTCGTAATCGTTTTTAAATCCTTTCAATAAATAAATTTCACTGTTTACAAATAAATATATTCGGGTAAAAAAGTTTCCCCAACGCTGTTACTTATCATTCATAGTTTAATATGTATAAAGGTAACGTCTATTAAATACATTCACGGGATAATAAATATTTTCGTTGGGCAGAGAAGTATAGCGAATAGAGTGTTTGCGCATATGCATGAGGTGCAGAGAGATGGGTATAATACCACATTGCAAAGGCTATTTAAACACAAGGTGGCTTCTTCTCGTGTAGCGAAGAAGAGCAGTTAAATTATTTTGGATTTCACATAAATCTAATTCTAAGAGCTGCAAAAATTGTGTTTTGATTTAATTCGATGTTTCCAAACCATTACGCATGGTCATATTATTTTGATTTTATGGCAGTAAAAATGTTTTTATTCTTTATTTTATAAGTATTATAAACCCCGCCTATCTACGCTTTTTCCTTCGCTGTCCCTGTAGAGGTAGGTGTATGGATTTATACATTTAAAAAATAACGAAGCAATCTGATATCCTATTTCCATCATAAAATATTATATTTTGTTACTTTATTTTGTAAACTTTTAATATTTTCATGCTAAAATAATAAACATGGAGATGACTCAGCACAAGAAACTGAGTTATCAGCTCAGTATTCAGTTATCATCTAATACTTTTTAATTATCCTATTTGGACGAGTCTTTGATATAAAGAATTGTTAACTTCACTGTTAATAAACATGATATTTTAAATAGGCATTAAAATTTTCTGACTTCAAATTTTATGTCGACAATTTAATAAAAAAAACGAAAGACAATTCACAATTTTTGGTAACGAGTAAATATTGATTGAAAAGAAACTTTCAAAATATATACCCAGTAATTAACAGGTAAGCAAATATATACAAAAGCGAATCAAGTATGGCCAAATTAAATTGTCTGTCTCTAGAGTGAAGTGGACAATGCCTATGCCCACTCTGTCCTCTAATGACAGTGCACCACAATTCATTCGCTACGACACGTTGCGACATTCCACCACGATAGATGCTGTATTCGAAGAGTGTATGAGATTATATATTTTTCTGCAATATCTAATTTATATAAACACTCTGAAAAATAGTAATCATGAGATCAGATGAAGAGGGTGTTAACAAAAATGATGTATGAATGACAATTAATTAAATTTGTATGAGTACCTAAATAGGATTGAAGGTTTTATGGCTAATATCGTTGCACCCTGTTTATTTGGCATTTGGCGTTCGATAAAGGTTATCTGGCGATAACCTGTAATGATATAAAAATAAAGAAAAACACTTGCCTTATTTACTGTCACACTAATTAATGATATCCATTCAAACATGGCTCCAAATTATATTTGCAGCGTACTTCCTATTTATAGCTGAATGTACACACACACACACACATATATATATATATATATATATATATATATATAATATATACATATATATATATATATACATATATATATATATATATATATATATATATATATATATATTTAGAGAGAGAGAGTATAGAGGAACAAAACTAGGAGAGTAGAGTAGAGAGGAATAAAACTTTATCACTTTAAACAATTGTTATTACAATATGTTATTTTGGTCAACTAGTCGCCTAGTTTATAAATTAATTAAAGTTTAAATTTTGTATGAATTCACATCTATGTTTAAATTAAGGCACTATAATCTTTTACACTAAATATCAGTTTCGAAACGTGTGCTAACTATCAGTTGGCCTACTGCAAAACTTTGCAAACTGTCAAGTGTCAAAATTAAATATCATTTATCATTTCAAAAAACCAAGTTTTTAAACACCCATACATAGTAATTAATAAAGAAATAATTTTATTTTAGAATATATTTATTATTTACACATACCTCAATTTTGTGTTCCGTTTCCGTGTTAAGTGTCTTCCCCATATTTCCCCGTATTGCGCTTTCACAACCGACGACAATAGTTTTGACTTAAATTATTTATGTTATACATTTGGTATTCGAATTTTGCTTCCTTCTGAAATGAGTTAGCACATTTTGTTCCATGTTTGTCGATATTATTGGAAAAATATTAGCTGATATCACTGAAATGACAGGTTATTCTCCTTTATTGAATTGATCATAACAAGAGTTGGTTGTCTGTAACAAGATTATGTTGGTGATTGTTTGTGATAATGTTGGACGTACATTATCAGGGATATTATAATGACATTTGGCATACTAATACTATGTTCCCTCAGCACTAAAAAACGACATTTAGTAATTTCACTCACTCGATATCCTAAATAACAAATCGTTTAAAGGAATAAATTCGCATTAAATCAACAACGGTTTTATCAAATTAAACTTTAAAAAATATTCTGACCAGAAGAAATGAAGGTTGAAATATTAAATAATAAATAATCCATAAAGAATAATTTTAAAAGAAACAAATAAATTAATGTTATTTTATTAATAAGAAGCGAATAATTATTTGTCCAAACGACGAGTGAAAAAATAACGTATAAAAATTTTTCCGACAAGTTTGTTTTAAATATTTATAATAATTTTTTTTTAATGTTTATGTTTTAGGGAACAATGAATGGATGTTAAAGATTTTTAAATGGCAATAAATTTGATTTGTGAAATGTAAATAAAGTTGGCCTTGAAATTAATTTTGTTATCCTTTTCTTTTTTTATTCTTTTTACGGTAAAATTATGCAAGTGAAATAGATAGTTAGATGAGACAATTCCACCTTCGATCGCTAAGAAGAGTAATTATGCAATATTGCCATATTTCTTATGTTTATCGGATTATAAGGTATAGGTTGATGCATTTTCATGTTAATGACTTATGACAATTTTGATATATCGAAAAAAGTGGTTTGATTTAAACAAAAATAGGTGTATTGCAATCTACTCATGTAGTACTATTATAGATTAAAGACAACAATACATATATAGATATATATATATATATATATATATATATATATTATATATATATATATATATTTATATATATATACATATTTATATATATATATATATATATACATATATATATATATATATATATATATATATATATATATATATATCTTTGTATATCATGAAGGTATTAGTTGCCTTTTAGAAATAATAATAAATTTAGAGTTAATAAAAAATTATCTAAATCTTAAAATATTAATTGTAATTAATTTAACATAATTTCCACACACCACAATACACGTTATTATTGTAATTGCTCTAAAATAAAACACAAAATCGGTAGTGATTTTTTAACTAACAAATAAAATAATTCCAGGTTCTAATTAATGGATAACGAATCTATCATGTTTCTATTTATAACACAACCTATACCCACAACTAACCGTGATTTTTATACGAACCAAAGATACAATTCTAATAATTAAACAAGTAAAAAAACTCAATTGATATCTAATTATAACAAAAAAATCGGTGGTGTTTTCCAAACTAAGCACTAAAGCAATCCCTCACGTGTTTGCACGCGTTCGTGTCGTGCACTCAGCGATGGGGCGTGACGTTGCCTCCTCCGCCCCTCCACCCTCGTATCGTAGGCGTGTTTTAATAGCGCTCTGCTCAAGTCATTCATATCGTGATAACTTTAGAACTATTTGTCAATATCATTAACCGTGAAAAACAAACTTCATCTACTTTAAATACTAAAAGCGATAAACGTATTTTTTATAAGAATTCATTTAATATTATGAAATGTGCACCGTAAAAAAATATAAATTAATAGTATTTACACTTGACTCTTTTGGTTATAATGGCTTAGACACATAAAGGTAGATATATGCTGTTCCAGATTTTTAGTTAGAACTGTTAAATAAAAACAATCCCACCATACTTTATCTTCGTGTAACTTCAACGGTTTCGGCAGCGCGCGCTAAGATATGTCCAGGAGGACAGGTATTTTTTCGACTTATCTGATTCTTGACGTTATATAATAGGTAAATTAAATGTTTTTGTAAACTGTAACCTATGTGTGATGGTTAAGCTATATTATAGCAATGTTTAATTAAAATTCGTTCAGTAGTTTAGGCCAGAAAGAGCAACAAATATCCATCCATACATCCTCAAAAATACTTTTGCCTGTATAATAGTGATACATATCAAAAATTTTATACATAATTTGACATGATTACTATGTATGAAGTTACATGCTTCATTATTTAAAATGTTTCAAAAAGATTGCCTTGAAAAATATTCATCTCTAAGCTTCTACTCGTCAGACAAGTTATTTTCAAATGTATAAAACATTTATTACAGGCACAGTACAGGTTTTGTGCAAGTCCAAATCTGTCTACTTATATCAACTCTAATATTTCTCTAATAAAGATATTATTTTAATAATGCTATTTCTTTCCTCATGCATACGTTTGGCGAACGGACCGGAGGTGTTTAGTGATTATGGGGCGGTAGGATGAGAGGAAGGTGGGGGAATATAATTATAATAATACTACATAGGTGACCTCTTTGGGCACAGCTCTGTATATATTTATTAAATAATCAATTATATTCTGTAATACGCCGTATTCACAAAACACAATAGATTATGATATGCACTCCACATTCTTCTCGATATTTTTAGGATCTTCGCTTTTTAAATATGGACAATTTTATTAATAAATTATTACCACTTCATTAAATAATATTTAAACGTTTCGTTATTTAAAGTTATCAGAGTAGAATTATTGTTGGGAAAATAAATTCTCACTCAATATTTTTGTGAAATATACCAAAAAAATTTCTCTCCTATGTTTACTTTCGTTTTAGATGTTTCTTTTCAATATTAAAAAAAATGTGTTAGCCGATAGCAGATCGCAATAGTTCTATCTGGTTCATATAAACATGTCCTGCATTTATTATTAACTAGTGATTCAATATTTATTCACTTGATAGTGCATTTATTATTAACTAGTGATTGAGTGAGAAGAACCATATTGCAACGCATGGTTCCATGTACATAATGATTTAAGTAGCGCCAGCCAACATATTTGCGCGGCGATAGATTTCTTCAAGTTCATCTATATTCATAGTTACATATATTAACTTTCCTTTTAATTAGTCTATCCATTAAAGAAAACAAGAGTAAAAAAGGTGCAAAACTTACTGAGAATCATACGTACGCAAGGACAAATGTAATGGGTAATTTGTTTAAGAATATGTATTGACTATGACTTTTCCTTTCCAGAAATTGCATTTTCTAACATAAGCACTAACATTTCCAGTATATACGATTATAAAAAAGTAAATAATATATGGGTTATAAAATTCAATAAAAATGTCCGCTTATATAAAACTTTAGTAATCAATAAATCAACTTGAGACATTATTGACGTGAGCACAAAAAGAGCACAAATCGAATAAACACGCCCCGCAATTTACGAAAATCACATTGATATTAGGTTCAACTGAACTGTTAGCAACATATGCTTTCTTGCTAGCGGTGTACGTACACGTCGGTGTATAACTAAGTACGCATTCTTTTCGTAAGTTTCCTTCCCGACGATGATCTTATATATTTAATATGCATAAATTTCTGGTGTCTTTATATCTCTTCCGTTTGACTTCCATCCCTGCATATTATTTGACTCGCCTACTCATATTCTTCCAGATCCATTTCCACAAATTTTAAAAGTTGCTTACTTGCGTTGTTTTCTCTTGGCGAACAATGGTTCTAAGACAGTTGTTCTATAATTTATTATCTTTTTATTAAGACGTTTCCTGTGGATTTATAATTATCGTATCCCCATTTACAGTGCAATTAATTATGAATATGGGAAAAATATATAACTTTACAAACACTTGTAAATATGGTAAAATATAAAGAGTATAATTAACGAGCATGTTATGTAAAACATTTTCATATTGTTATAGAATAAAAAGTATTAACAAAACAAGAATATCAACACAGCATGATCATTGACGGGAAAAATTGTTTGAAATAAATAGCTATTGCAAAACCATCTTACTTAAACTCTTTTATTGTTTCATTTTGAAAAGAAAATGAATTTCCAGATTTCAATATATAGATTATATATTTATGCCATATTGTGAATTGTGTTAAGTATTGTAGTACATGTTACCATTTTTTGCTCACAAAAGGCGTTTTTTTTACTGTGTATCAACAAGAAATATAAGTCTAAATATAATTCAGAATAAAGCAATCATCCATGTTAATTTCCGTCCGACTGTAGGTCATAGCGCTGTTTTCTCAGAAACTGTTTGGGGTAGAATCTCAAAATTTGGCATAGTAAAGCATATTAACCCGCGTGTTTCTTTATTGTCTAAAATATGTATAAAAATGTTTTTAAGGAAAAAATTAACGGAATCTCATAGAGCTAGTTTAGGTTAATATGTATTTTATACCAAAGGGATATTTTGTTAGAAAAAAAAATGGTGTATTGTTCATTTCTTGCTTTTATTTTTTAAGCATCCATTATTTTATAAATAGCAAAATACCTACCAACTATACCCAATAATTTAAAATAAAATTTTGTGCCTGCTTTACAATTCACATCGAATTATCTCCAAACATTTTGGCGTATTCAAAAAGCTTAGAGTTTGAGAAACACTTTGCCGCCGACTGGGTAAATATATTCTCCCGTAACCATGATTTGCTATAGTATGTAACCCAAACAAAAGTATGTCAACACGATCGTTCATTCCGATTTATTCATGTAACTCAATTTGCGCCCTAGCCCGTAACGGGGGCATTGGCGGTGCGGGGGGTTCAATTGGATTTTTTTCGTTTATATCGAAAAGTGACACAGACTTAAACTTTCGGAAAATTACAATTCTATGTATGTCTGTCATTTCTGAAAGTGTTAAACAATTAAATGGCTCACATTTAGAGTGTATTTACAAACTATAAATTTAATTTAACTTCATTTGAAATCTACAGTTGCCATAGTTAAATTTATTTATAACTGAAAGTTATACTAAGAACTTTGTAAGTTATAAACACATAATTAGAACTGCACCATTAGTTAAAATGGGAATTTTCTTACTAACGTTTCTTATTAAACCTGGATTGTGTTAATTGAAATAACAAAAAAAAATTATAATAATAGAATTTAATTTCAAAGCCCAAATGAGGAAAACAATTGCAATCAATCGTTTATTTTTTTTAACAAAATCTCATGTATAATTACAAACAATTTTAAATAATGTCCACTGTTGAGATTCAAACTATTTTCTCAATTTAAAAATTTTAAAATTTTATCAATTTAAAAAAAAAAGAAACAATGAGAGATATATTTATGAAACATATCACGTTCCATTTTTAAAAAGACACAAATAAAACTCATAAACACTGAAGGTTATTAGATCTATCCGCCAAAACCAAAACGTAATACACTGACGAAAAGGAATGAAAAATATAAAAAAAATATATAAGCATACATTTACGAAACGTTTTGCGTTTAACTGTTAAGAAAGCACAAACAAAACTTATAAACACTGAAGGTCATTCGATCTACCCCACGAAGCCAAAACGTGAAAAACTGATGACGAATGAACGATGAGAAATAAAATGATATTTATGGATATATTTAGAGAATACATTTTGTTCGATTCTGAAAAAGGCACAAATAATAATGCATAAACGCTGAAGGTCATTTGATCTACCTGCAAAACCAAAATTTGACCAACTGATGAAAACGAATGAACGATATCAAAGAAAAAAGATTGAAGCGTACCTTTACGAAACGTATCGCGTTCGACTTTTAAAAACCAAAAAAAAAATTATGCTGAAGGCCATTTCATCTGCTTTCCGAAGGCAAAATTTGACAATGTGAGGAGAACGAGTGACAACAAAGAAAAAAAAATTATATATAAGCACGCAGTCAGATATTACCATTTGATCATTGCTCAATGGCTTGTACATAAACCTTTAAGATTATTTTGTTTTCCTTATATAATAATTTCTCAGCAAGACATAGGTATATTGTTTCGGCTTCACTCACAATGAATGCGATTTGTAGATAATGATTACATATTCAATGTGTTACTCAAGTAGAGAATTAACAAGTCAACTGTAATTACAGCGAGTAAGTTTATCATTGCATGTCATATAAGTGCTGTATTCCTTTCGAAATACTTGCTAACTGTTTTGATAACTAATTACAATATATATTTTCATGAACCATTATCAGTAATAATGAAATTTTTATCGAAATCAGTAAAAAACGTTATTCGAAAGTTGTTGTCGAAAAGACTACTACTCATTAAAGTACCGGTAGAACGGGAAAGGAAGATTTTGTGATCCATATTCATAACGAAAAGCAAACTCCGACCACGCAAACTTTTTTAAAAAGCTCAAAATTACCCTAAACTATAATACTCGTGAAGACTTATCACATTTAGTTGAAGAGTTTTCCAAATTTTTTAAGTAAATTTCAAAACAACGTAAATTACATGACTGTAAGAAATATTTCAAATAGGATAAAAGAAGCATTTTGTTATAGAAATAAATAAATTTTATGATCATTGGCTTCTAGACTATTCATTAAATTCATATTTGTGTGTTACCGACAACAATACCACAATTTCCATAAAATATGCCGGAAATTGACAAGGTTTCAATAGGTAAACTCTCTTTTTGATTTTATGTTGCTTATTGTTTCGATTTTCTGTTGACATTATTCTGAATTTTTTTCACATTCTTTAAGATCGATATATTTCTATACCTTTTCAATTTCAGGAATTGTAAGTAATAGATTCTGTTTTAAAGTAAACATACCAGAACATAGATGTATTTAAACTGTACCCAAAATAATTTAAAACATCTACACGAATAAGGCACTCTCTCCGAATGGTTGTCTGAATTTGTAGAGGAAATTATTAAAATAAACAAATGTTACGTATAGGACACTCTTTACGATATGCGTTTGGCCCAAGTCACAATACAAAGATGTATCTTCACTCAATAGAAGCAGCGATATCTAGTTATGAAAAGATAATTACGTGTAATGATAAAATATGAACACGTCAATGACTTAGTGTAAAATAAACAGAATTTTGAGTAGCTTAATCTCAACTGAATACCACAAACGCAATTATAAACAGCTCATAGGATAACAAGTTAGTTTTTAATTAGTAGTTGTGTCCCAAGTGATTTGCGATGAATGCAAAGATATCATATCACCAATTAGATTGACTAACTGTTAAACTAAATAGTCAATACTGACGTATATTTTAATTTTCGCTGTGTCAAATTATTTTCAAAGCCAGATATTGTAAAATATTGTAAAATATTGTTTTAAGATCGGACCAAGTATAAATACTAAATTATTTTTTTAAATCTAACGTGCAATTAGTGGAAACCCGTAATTATGTCCACTATCTAATTTGGCAATACCAGATCAACAGACGGTAAAATAAAACGTGTATACGAGAATGGTATTGGGTTCTGCTAGTATCCCTCTCTTATTCATCTGCTGGTACATCTTGTCATTATTGGGGATCTAAGTAGTTATTTATGGAATAAAAACTATATTACATAAGTCCTCAAAACATCTTATACTTTTTTAATCTATATTTCCAGGTTTTTACTCTGAAGTTACGTTGTCACTGCCCACCAAAAAGCGACGAATCATGGGTAGAGGTGGCTCACATATGTATAATTATATTTTGTTGTAAAATTTAGATCATGAAACATGTTTTCCATATCTTTATAAAAAAAAGTCGATTTTAAATGGATTAACAAAACTCATTGTCGCAGTTCATAGGACGTTAGTCCCCTACCCGGTATTGCAGCTATTTTTGCTTGCTATGTACGCCGTCTATATATGAAACCCCCACCTGCCTTTATTTGAGCCCAGATTCTTTCTCTCGACAGCAAAAAACAACAGCTTGAACGAATCTTGCGAGGTGCGGAGGACTAGAATGTCAAGCATTCGAAAATAAGTTCGCATATGATATTTATACATGAAAATAACTGATGAGTTCACAGTTGGATGGCATCGTATATTAACAAATTTATGACTATATTTCTGGCCTTATGTGATAGTGTAAAATGTTATGGTTTATGCCGTTTATTTTTACGTCAAAGGCATTTCTGAAAATACGTTTACTCAATGACTTGGGATTGGATAAAAAATAAGATGACAGAATTGATCAACTTTGTTTATCTCACACACACATATATATATATATATATATACATATATATATATATATATATATATATATATATATATATATATATATATATATATATATATATATACACATAATATTTTGAGCCTAATACCTGCAATACCATGAATTATTAGGTTCCATTTATGCTTTACACGAGCTTTAGATTAATTAATATCTTCGCCATCACCAACAAGAAGTCTATTGCTAAATACAGGTTTCCTACAAAAAAAAATATTTCCCTAGAATTTATCACGTGACGCTCACTTTTACTAGGTAATCTCTCCATCCAGTCTTATTTTCTGATTTACTTCATAACGAGTTTTCCTGCCGATATACCTCTTCTCAGACAACAGATGTAGTTTGGTGAACGGAGAGGAGGCGTTTAGTAGCCGCACGAAGGAAAGTGGCAAAATCAAGATATTTAAACGCTAGTGAAACTCTCTGCAGCTACAGCAAGTTTTACCTTAGATTAATAATATTATGATTTGGATGAACGGATATGTGGAGAATACTGTTTATGTTTGTTACCTAGAAATCTGCAGTAAATACTTATATTTTAAAGGTGGATGCTATCCCTAAGGAAATCCTTAGGTATTATTCATATTTTATAATGTTCGTTATGTCCTTTCTTTATAATGTGGAACTGAGAATAAAACAAGCTTAAATTTGGCATGCATTAACTCTTACCGTCTGAAATAGCATCGGGGATAAGTTATAAAATAACTTGATACCTTGCTTTCGTTACCAGGTCTACGCGGAGGAAACTGTGGAAGAAGCTTTTACATTCAGAAATATGAAGTTATTTTCAGCACATATGGAAAAATTTATTGTCTCAATTAGTACTATAATTTAATTCGTAAGTGCAAGTGTCGTTTTGGGCTAAAATGCATCAGAAATTAAATGTTTAAGAATAGGAGTGTGCATTTATTAAAATGTTCCGCGTGAATGAATAATCAACTGGTGCCACAATGTCATCTTTAAATTTTAAATTCATTGTCCTTGCACTCAATATTCCTTTGGAAATGGTGATATTTAGGAAAATAAATCTTTTCATTTCACAAAATTTCTTATGTTCGTTAATTAGATTTGTCAAAAATGTTATTGCTTTAATATATGGATGGATATAAGTGTATGTGTGTGCGTGCGTGTTTGCGTGCACATGTGAGTGCGTGCGAACATGCATGCGGGCGTGCATGCGAGGGTGCCTGTGTGCGTCCGTGCGAGGGTGCATGCCTGAGTGCATGCGCGCGTGCTTATATGCGTATGCGTGTGCGTGCAAGCATGCGTGCATTTGTGCATGCGTGCAATTACCAGAATCTTCTCTTTGCAATTACCAGAAATGCCATTACACTGTCTGCGACTGAATATTAGATCTCCGATCAAACTATTCAGAAATCTCAACTCACTTAAACTATGTATTAGAACAAGGATGACCGTCAAACAGCTATCGAATAACATCTTCAAAGCCTAGATTATGACTGAAAAGGACAAAGGACACCCAGTATTTATATCGAAAATATTACTGATCTGTACTGAACTGCCATTCCAATTTACAATACTGCAATTTCCAATCATATTAGCCTATAGTTTCACAACTAATTTAACGCAGGGACAAATTTTCAAACATTGCGGCATCAACCTCAAATAAGCCTGCTTTTCTTACGGTCAACAATACGTAAGAAATTTGAAAAATTTGTACATATATACCCCGAATAACAAAATGAAAATAGTGTTTATAAACAAGTATTTTAAATAGTTAGATTATATTTTCAATAAAAATGTTTACCTCTTATATTTTAAAGTTTTTACTTTTATTCCAACTACCGCATAATCTCAAATCAACTCTTTGATCGAAGCCGGGTATCTCAGCTAGTAATGTAATAAGATCGATTCATCCCAATCGCAATCCGTCCCAATCCGGCTATTAGTTATCTATAAATATTAAACATGTTAACTCGCGGTAAAACAGTTTACCCCTATTGCTTGCCAACATAGTACACATTTTATTCTGCAAAAGAAAATTCCTTTGGAAAATACTATTACAGATTGATGACAATAAAAATATCAAGATCAGTATGGAGTTGAAGAATTAATTTCAGCGGTTTAATAGAGTGCCATTATTAATGTCGTCAAATGTTTTGTAATAATAAAAACAGGAATACCGATGTCATAGAAAGCTTCCGGCCAGAAAGGTGTTGATGGCATATGTGTGATATCATAATGAACTATATGTTGTTTTTCAATTCTGACCTTCTTCTCTTCGTGTCTTGCGGATAGGAAGTAATAAGGGCGAGTACTCAATTTCATATTTACGATTAAGTATTATCCCACGATGAGATCAAAAGTCATGATGATGAGATGTTTCATCCTTGCAAACAACAATGTAAATGGAGCAAAAATAGTAGGCTACCTGTTATTTGCGAATGACTTATGGTTTTCCTCTTTTTTCAGAATACTCTTCACCTTTCCACGGAGAACAATTTCTTTGTTATCTGAATATGGTTGTACCTATATAGTGTCATTGAAATGACTATTTACGTAAAGTTATTAATTAAGAATTTTTTCATTTCCTAGTGCCTTGAACAGAATAAGTACATAACCATAATGTTTTTGTAACCAATAAATAAAAAAACAATCTAAATTAAAACGGAAAGTGTTTTTGCTCATTTTTTTGTTCGTTTTAATTTCTGAAAATGCAAACGCAATTCAAAAATTATTTTTGTCTTAGAAAGGTTGATTGGGGAAAGTTATAGGCTATATATTATTATGTGATGATTCATAGTGATATCTACACCCTTAATAAAAATCGTTTACAGAAACACTGTTTACGTGGTGCTAGGTACAAAGAAACTTTGGAACACCTAATTTAGAAGTAAATAAAATATAAAAGTAAATAGAATATAAGATATTTAAGGCAATGCTAAGTGAGTGAAACCCCATGGCTATTTTTTTATAAAATCCTAGTCAGTTTTATACAAAATTCTGACTGAGGTCAAAACCTGACAAGTCAATTTATATTGGTACATAATATGGCGTAAAAATAAATGCTAAAATTACACTTATGAATAATTACATGACATCTCCTTTTGGCTTAAAAACAACCTAAATCATATCTTATCATATACTTAAATATACCCTTCATTTGAGCACTGAGCGTAATCCGTATTTAACAAATAAATTTGATGGAATTTAAGAAGGTATTCTCTAATTGTTTTTACTGAAATTAATCCACTATGATTTGTTCTAAATAAATTTTTATTTCATTTTTGCAAAGATTGTTTCTGATGATCAGAAAAAGGTGGATAATTTTTTTATTAGAATTGTGGTTTGTGGTTTATTTATTCTTTATTCTTTTTTTTTTTATAAATTCTACGAAATTTTTAAAATAAAAAAAAATTTTAAATATTAAAATTAGGTATTATTAGGAAATTAAAAATCTTTTTAATAATGTCCAAAAGCGTGAATACTTCTCTCCAAGGTGGCAATTTTATGGCAAATACTTCATTGTCCTGCGTTACCTTAAAATATTTAGATGCCTAGGATTGTTCAAATATTTATTTACTAATTTATTCATTTTAACTAAATTTTTGAGTACATATTTTGCCTTTTTTGTAATAAAACACGAAAGAAGAAATAGACCACGGCACGCCACAGTGAAAAGAATAAAATTCAGTTGCATTACTTTTAAAGGATTTTTTTAAACATGCATGGTTTCTAAAGGTTTTCAGTTGTAAAATTTTTATATGTACCGTATATATGAAAAGGAAGTACAGTGTGAATGGCAGTAAACTTTTATCAATTGTTTGATCGCTGCAACATTAAAACACTATTTGAAATTATGACTCCGTCATACGTCGGTACTCAATGTTATAAGCACTGCAAAGAATAGAGAAAAAAAAAAGTCATAAACCGGACCTTTCTCATTTAGTTGAACAGAAAATGTTTTGAATCGTATTTCACACCCAAACTCAATATCTATTCAGTTCCAGACAAAGTGACTACCCGGGGTGAAAATTGTTCATTCATTTAATTTTTGCTCAATAAGGCCTCCAAAACATACAAAAGAAAAGCTGCTTTGCCATCCTGTTTTTCCGCCAAGCGACTAAGGTCGAAAGGAAAATATATATGTTTTAAACTTCGCTATTATATTCGGTTATAGACAGTTCACCCCTTGGAAGTAAATATGACGACAATGTTGAAAATTTACGGTAGGCAGTGCGCGAAGCGACGCATGAACATAACGATACATGACGGGCAAACTTTACCCCTTTCTCTTGAATTGCCTCAAAGGAATACGCGACTAACTAAGAACATACTTGTATTGTTACCTTCGTGTATTTATGTGGCTATTTTTAGTCGTTTCTTTTAAGGCAAAAGGAACGAACCCTTTGTTTTGAGAATATGTTAAGCTTTGATTTAATATTAAAATATATGGGTGGTTGTACGAATCTCATTTTCATAATTTATTTTTATCTAGATGATTTTCTTAATGCTGTATTTGTTAGGTAATATATAAATAATTAGATATTCCTTGATTGAATTACTTTAATATTGTATTAATTTTATTGAAAGTAAAAATTATGCCGTTTTTGGAAATAGGTAATGTTTATTATTTTTAACAATAAAAGGAAATTGCAGTTCATCTTTGAAAATGGTGGTAAGAGATGTAAATTAAGCATGAGTTTTTGTATCTCAACCATATGCTCGTACCAGAAAAAAAAGTACTTATTTCGAAAGATATTTTTTTCTTTTATCCTGTTAATGTTAATCTTGAAGCTTATCACGGTTGCCTCTGAACCACTAAGTGCGCAATTGATGTTTTTCATTCTATTCAGTCCGTTACGTTGACTTTCGAATAAATAAAAGCTTTATTTGCTTTAATTTTTCATAATTTGTTTCGACTGTGTTTCTTTAGCAGAGAGTTGAATCTTCCCGTCATTGCCTGGAAAATTTCAAGAAGTTAACCAGGTATCCAAACTACCAAAAGTGTGTCTGGGTATGCTTTTTGATGGTTGATTAGTTCTCTAAATCCCACTTATTTAGTAAAGTCGTAGAATCCTCGAACCCAAAGTTGAAAGTATTTTGTAGATATCTTGTTTGGAATTCGTCAAGCACGTTGAGGTTTTTTTTGTTCAAAGTCCAAATTTTGCATCTTTGGTGCAGGACTAGCAGGAATAGTCTTTGAAGTAAGTAAATCGTGGTTACTTTACTGATGTGGTTTTTCTTTCAAAAAATATATATATAAGAGTCTTAATATCAGAGATCTACGAAAATATTGGAGCACAGGTTATAAATTTTGTAAAAGAAACACAAATATATGTGATTTAATAGTGAATGTGAAAGAGTATGAAGTTAGAAGTCATAACTTTTTTGCTACGGTGTGGTAGTTTGATCACAATGGTCATACCGTCTTGACGGCGCGTCGTACCGCGAAGATCAGTGTTTAATTCCCGTCCTGGACTGGATTGATGTTTTGATTGGCCGTAATTTTCTCATCATAATATTATTTCAGTATGTGTAAGTTGTATACATTAAAGTACATAAATAAATAAAAAGAGGAAAAAAATAATTTAAAAGGTTGAATTCACAAAGAGTAATTTTGTACAGTTTTCCATCTTGACATAGATCGTTGAATATATTTTTCAACATTTCCTCTTATTAATTGCAATACTACTCGCATAATATCTTAATTTTAAAACAACTTTAAGTATTATAAAAATAAAATATGAAAATTTAATTACAGTATTAAAAACTATGCATTTTTCTGATTAACGTCCTTTAATTTATTTCCATAATTACTACACAGTAAATATTCGTCAACGTACATAAAAATGAATTTTTTCTCGTTACTCATTTTTCTACATATGAAAAAGATCGGGGAATAGCTTTTCTGGTCGTGCTTATTTTATTCTTTCATTACATATTTAAAAAGCTGCATGCAATACATATTCAAAATTTACTGTGGACCGGCATATGCGCCGGCATGTAACAAGCTTACTTTTTCAACTCAGAAGGCAGTTATTATATAAATATGGAATACACAAATTTTACGGAATGATTTCTCGAAAATATTTAATGTGTTTGTAACGTGCCCGAATGTAATCGGTAATCAATTTTGTATCTAAAACTCTACAAGTTTATATATATGCATGTTTTTGCGTGTGCCCGTGTGTGAGCGCATATCTTGGCGTGTGTATGTGTTGCGTGTTGCATGTTCGTGTTCGTGTGTCAATACAAATTTAGTTAAGAAAACGTAAGACGCACCGTAGAAAAAACTGCAATATTGCATCCTTTTTATTCCGAGGAATAATGTTTATTAACAAGGTTTGTGAAATAGTCCATAATATTTATGCACGTGATATATAGCTTGCATAACATATAACAGTTTTTAAAATTAATGATTTGAATTTAGATACAAAAATATTAATACGATAAATTGCATACATCCAAATCCTATCAAAACATCTTAATGTCAAAAACGAATCATACTGATTGGACTTAGAAATATCAACCAGATTTGGAATCTATTATCAGAAGTTAAAATATCTGCCCCTGGCTTAATAATCCAAGTAATGAAGTATACTCGGATTGCTCAGTTAGAACGATGGCAGAGTTAATTAAATTTCCGATCGTAATATTAGGAATTTCTTCATGAGACGTATAACGTTGAAGAAAGTTGTAGAAATATTGGCGGAGGTGCTCGCTATATGTTCCCTGTGCACATTGAAAGACCATGGACGTACCATTAACGATGAAAGCGCTTTGATAGCTCGACTTTTGTTCCACAAGCATCTCGAAGTGAGTTATGTGTAATTTTCTTTGATTATTTCTGACGATAGTTCTACTGCATCGATAAATATACGCAAACTTAATATACGACCAATAAGTTTATTAAATTTAATTGTTCCAATATTAAAATTTCAAAGCAAACTTACAAAAAAGAAATTATTTAAGTAATAATTTTTCATCATCATATCCTTATTTATTTAATACTAACAACCCGACCCGCCTTCTCGCGGGCAGGCAAAAATCGATTCTATACTGTTAAATATTTATAAATCACGTTAAGAAAACATTGGAACTCGGCTGTCGGCACGGGTGTTGTGTTGGTACATGGGTCAATACGTGAAAACCGGCGCGTATAATTTCGTTTACTTAAAAAATCACTGGCCTAATTTCTGTATTATTATATGGAAAACTATCAGTGGCTGACTTGTATAAGTTAAGGAAGATCACTATAAAATATGATCTGATAAAAACTAAGACAATCTTGTAAAGTATGCTCTAGAAATTTGAGTTAAATAATTATATTTTGATGTGAAATATTTAATCGCGTTTGGATGAGAGTTAAACGTTTTGATAGCACATCGCAACATGCCATTCGGCAAGTTTCGCGTCTTGTTAGACCTTTCTCGCTTAATTCGGCCAACTTCGCATCTTGTCGGCTCTGTCCAACTTAACGCTTCCTTCTCTACTACACTACACACACGCTATTTTATGTGTATGTTATTAATATTAGCATTGTTTCTCATTTACTCACACTTGTAGTTTTACTTGTTTATCTCGGCATTTATATACTCAGGTACCCAACGTACTTCGACTATTTTTTAATAGATTTCATACTAAAATGTTTCATTAATAAAATAATTATCATTTCCTATCAGTTTTGGTGTAGAGATTTTCTAAACCAAAAATTCCAAACCTTTTAACAAAGACGGTGAAACGAAATAGGTAAAAGATTATCACAGTAAAATCAATGTTTGAATATTTAAAATTTTTAATACTGATTTCATTCTGTTGATCTAATGTAGTGATAGACAATATTTGTTTACTACACTTGGGTTATAATATCATCCAAATCATAAAAGATAAAAATCGGATAAATCATAAAATAACTTCAAAATTTTAAAAACTGCAGACTGACATATGTTAATGAAAGCCGGTGCCAACACATAATATCATGTTATTGAAAATGTTACGAAAATTGTCAGGTAAACCAATGTTAGCAAAAATTAAAGGCAAAAATATTGTAAAAAGTGTTTTTCTTCCAACATAATACAAATTAAATAAATTTTGTTTTAGACATTTATTTCAAAATAAACAGTCTAAATATTTTCTGTACTTTAAATTGAAAAAGTTAATATTCAAAATAATAGATTATCTAGAACATATTTTTTGCTTCATCTGCATTACCATGAGTAATTGTTTATATCTTGCTTGAAAAAGTGTTAAAGTCATTTGAAAACCCTTTCACATAGTTTTTTTTCCTAATAACTGAACTACTCGGTACTACATTTAGAAAATTGATAAAAGATTTGAAAGAAGTCAATAATATAACACGTTAAAAAAGTATTTACAAAAAGATTACCTTATTATTTTATTCTGTTCGTGGACAAGAAAATATAAGTCGCTGAGTTACTCTCAACAAATCTTTCGAAACGATCAGGGTTTTGTAATGTCATTTTGTGTGGGTTACAGTCAGATAGAATAATCAGTGTTTGATATTACAGTGATGTTTTTGCTCCCTATTTTCATAACAATTTGTGAGTAGTTTCTCTCAAAAACAATTTTTTGTTTCGTGACGATTTTATTGCATAAGTTTTTTCTTCAGACACATTTATGAGAGTATTTAGATATAGGTATGAATAACCTGCAAAACATTTCTTTACTCATTTTCTTTATTTGGTCATTTTTCTTAGCAAATTCAGGGTCTACATTTAACTCTGCATATGATCATGTGAAATTTTCTATGTATATATGTTAGTGTTCTAAATGTTTAATAAGTGATATAATACATTTCTATAAATATCCAATATCCTGAAGCTACTGTTACAGATCTTAAGACTGTGGTATCTGGGTTGTATTGCAAATTATATTGTAAGAATGAGTATTTTGACGGTACAATTAACGATATATTTTGTAACAATATCATAACCAGAATGAAATCAGTATTAAAAATTGATACATCAACACATCGTTATAACTATTTTGGCAGATTTTGATCATTATGCCTACTAAATTTATACAGAAGGCTATTTTCACCTTCTCTAAATTGGAGAGAAAAAATGGTCACAATTCAGTAAGAAATGAGTTACTAATTATATTTATCTTTATTGCTACCTAAATGATCAATGCACTCAATAAGTTTCATACATAACGGATATTGTTAATAACATAACACTGTGGACAATCAATAACTCCTTCTAATAGATTCGTTTACATAAAAAACAAAATTTTAAGAATAATAAAATATAAAACAAAACTGGATATCCACGACAAGTATTTTAATATGACTGTACAATAAAACACTCGTATGCGATACAAGAACAGCAGTAAGTGCGTTCATCGTCTGCATACATTTATAAATAAGCAGCATGCTGTAGGCCATATATTTCTCTGAGCGCTGGTATCCGTAGGCAGTGCCAGCATAGGCGACGATGTCATAAATTTGATTAAGATCCTGTAAATAGCTTTCCTTCTGACACTTTGATAAATTATGACTGAAGGAAATTTTCAACATTAAAGTTGCATCGCAATAATTAATTCCCCCGAATAACGAATGACGCCATCATTAAGTCTTTAAATATATATTGCACGAATACTGAATTTCATACTTTGATTGGATTTCGTTAGTTCTAGGAAATTATTAAATAATTAATTTAGTATACGATCATAATTATACCCCACAAAATTACGGATGGTTCACAAAGAAACAGTGTGAAAGACCTATATTTGGACGACCAATACTTCACATAACTTTTTAAGGTAATTGTGCGGAATATTATACATCTCTACTAGGCATTGAGGGATTCGTAAAAACTAATGAGACATGTCTACAATATTCCATTGTCCGTTTCAATTTTGATTGTTATAAGTTAAATACTATTTTGTCCCAAAAATTTTTCAAAGGTTTTATTACTTAATTCGGTGTATGAATAGTAATTGAAATATATCAAAAGCTAATACTGTTCAATAGTCATATTCAGCAACTAGCTCGGTCAATGTGTGTATTATCATATATATCTTATAAAATTGTCTCCTTTCCTTCACCGACATATATTCATTAATATAAAAAAAATAACAATGTCTTTTTTTCTATAATTAAGTATTGATATTTTTCCAAATACTCTTGTTTTGAATTGTGAATTTCTTAATTAAACTTTTTCGATATGTATTTTTGAGGAAATAAATTTTAAGTATATTATTATCTAAAATCAAGCATTGAAAATAGATTAATAACGAAGAACTATTTTTATATAAATAGACTGGTTTGATTTACGCTTCGTCTGTCTATAACTGACTACACTAAACAAACTATCGCATGTTGATAGGATCAATTTGTCGCCTGTCTCCCAGTGACCGCTTTAATTACCCAGTCGAATTCTCATATTCAAAACAACGTGTCTTATGCAACAAATACATGTCATCGGACATAACACTTAGACAAAGAGCGAAGGAATATAAATCGCTGTACTAGAAACCTTAACCGTTAGAATACGGGACTCAAGACAAAAACAATCAACAAACGAATATTATAAAAGGGATGGATATCTGCTCACTTCGTTTAGAGACCTAGTTTCATTATCAAGCATATGCCGACTGTATTCTTAAGCGTTCTTCATTTCGAATTTGTCCTGTACTCCTGTCCAATATTGTTAAAATATACGAGTAGAATCAAATCATTTTTAACCATTTAAATAAATAAATATATTTGCAATTCAGTATAAATTAAAATTGCTTAGTTCAAATAAATAAAATAATTGTAATCTTGAATGAGTTTTTTCTCTAACCAAATATCCTTTCAAACAAATAACTTTAGTTACGCTTACCAAACTTTATTTTTAAAAACTAGGAAACTCAGACATCCACCTCATAATGAATTTTTTTTTTCACTGTCACGCGTCATCACGAAGCTCGACGATCGGCGGCGTCGAATTATTAAATATAAATCTAGATATTCTTATGTAAGTAAAATTGAAAAAAAATTAAAACTTGTAATAAAATAGAATTAAACAGGTCTCCGCCATCTACAGATAATATTTTGAAAAATTTGAATATATTAATTTTGGTTTCCAACATTATTAAAAAAAAATCTACCCTTATTTTTAAAAAACATGGACATTATCGAAAAGTACAGAGGCCTATGGATAGATATAATTTCTTTTCAAATATACTTCATTATTAAATAAGGGATTATTTATTACTTCGCAGTAAAATTTTTAACTGAGAAATTCAAAAATATCTATGTAAATAGTAGAAATAATTTTACCTAAGTTTTACGGATTACTCAAAATTGTTTATGTTTCATTTTTCTTAGTAAAATTGTTAACTAAACAATTTGAAAATTCCTATGTAAATAGCAAGAATGGATTTATCTAAGTTTTACGGGTAAATCAAAATAAGTTTTCAATTTATTTCCGATATTTTGCTATGATACACGAATTGATACCACCAATGAACGACGGTCAATAAACTTCACAAGATTGCTAAACGGTAAAAATTAATCTAAGTTCCCATATTTTAAAATATTACAGTTTCCTGAATTTTAGTTAAAAAATAGTGTCTTACTCTGAAGTAGTTTTACATTAACAATTAATTTAACCAAACATTTACTCTATTCGCAACTTTATTTTATATAGTATCAAATATAAGGCTTTGAAAATTGTAAAAACACGGCTCTAATCATAAATATCATTTTGTGTATTAAAATAACACGAGTTTAAAGAACCATAAACAAGACAATATACTTGTCATTTGTAACATGAAGATTCGTCCAATAGACCGGCAACACGAAAAGAATTTTGGAAAGTTTGATTTGTTTAAAATCCATGTTAGAAAAACTTATTTGTGTACGATATTCTTTGCAAACAACATAGCGTTTCTCATGTATTTCAGTTTTGCAACTTCATAAATCCTAATATATTAAAAATGTCTTCTTACAAGTGGTCTGTTTACAAGTTTCTTTTTTTTCTCTTTCACGTTTCAATAACTCAAAATAATTTAACGTGACTTTTTAAATAACGAAAATATATCATAGAACAAAAGACAGACTAGATAAACTATAAATAATATGCTGTCGTTTACAGAAACAGAGCAGTAAATATAAAACCTAAAACAATGTTCTTTGGCAGGAAAAACTAAATTCCCTGCCAAAACGATAAGAAGACTTTGCGGTCATTTTAAATAAGCAACACACAAGAAAAGCTTTAATGATAAAGTATTATTGCTGAATGTCATGTTCATGGTTATTTATTACTTTCGTAATCGTTTTTAAATCCTTTAAATAAATCAATTTCACTGTTTACAAATAAATATATTCGGCTAAAAAAGTTTCCCCAACGCTGTTACTTATCATTCATAGTTTAATATTTATGAAGGTAATGTCTATTAAATACATTCACGGGACATTAAATATTTTCATTGGGCAGAGAAGTATAGCAAATAGAGTGTTTGCGCATATACATCAGGTGCAGAGAGATGGGTATAATACCACATCGCAAAGGCTATTTAAACACAAGGTGGCTTCTTCTCGTGTAGCGAAGACGAGTAGTTAAATTATTTTGTATTTCACATAAATCTAATTCTAAGAGCTGCAAAAAGTGTGTTTAGGTTTAATTCGATGTTTCCAAACCATTACGCATGGTCATATTATTTTGATTTTATGGCATTAAAAATGTTTTTATTCTTTATTTACAGAATATTATAAACACAGCCTATCTAATCTTTTTCCTTCGCTGTCCCTGTAGTGTATGGATTTATACATTTAAAAAATAACGAAGTAATTTGATATCCTATTTCCCCCATAAAATATTATATTTTGTTATTTTATTTTGTAAACTTTTCAAATTTTCATGCGAAAATAGTAAACATGGAGATGACTCAGCACAAGAAACTGAGTTATCAGCTCAGTATTCAGTGATCATCTAATACTTTTTAATTATCCTATGTGGACGAGTCTTTGAAATAAAGAATTGTTAACGTCACTTTTAATAAACATGATATTTTAAATAGGAATTAAAATTTTCTTACTTCAAATTTTAAGTCGATAATTTAATAAAAAAAACTAAAGAAAATTCACAATTTTTTGGTAACGAGTAAATTATGATTGTAAAAGAAACTTACGAAATATATACGCAATACGTAACAGGTAAGCAAATATATACAAAAGCGAATCAAGTATGGCCAAATTAAATTGTCTGTCTCTAGAGTGAAGTGGACAGATCCTTATGCCCACTCTGTCCTCTAATGACAGCCCACCCCAATTCATTCGCTACGACACGTTGCGACATTCCACCACGATAAATGCTGTATTCGAAGGGTGTATGAGATTATATATTTTTCTATAATACATGATTTATGTAAACACTATGAAAAATAGTAATCATATGATCAGATGAAGAGGGTGTTAACAAAAATGATGTATGAATGATAATTAATTAAATTTGTATGAGTACCTAAATAGGATTGAAGGTTTTACGGCTAATATCGTTGCACCCTGTTTATTTGGCATTTGGCGTTCGATAAAGGTTATTTGGCGATAACCTGTAATGATATAAAAATATAGAAAAAACTTGCCTTATTAATGTCACAGGAATTAATGATATCCATTCAAACATGGCCCCAAATTATATTTGAAGCGTACTTCCTGTTTATAGCTAAATGTATATATATATATATATATATATATATATATATATATATATATATATATATATATGTATATATATATATATATATATATATATATATATATAGAGAGAGAGAGAGAGAGAGAGAGAGAGAGTATATAGGAACAAAACTTTGTCACTTCAAACACTTGTTATTACAATATGTTATTTTGGTCAACTAGTCGCCTAGTTTATAAAATAATTAAATTTTAAAGTTTGTATGAATTCACAACTATGTTTAAATTAACGCACTATAATCTTTACATTAAATATCAGTTTCGCAACGTGTGCTATCAGTTGGCCTACTGCAAAACTTTGCAAACTGTCAAGTGTCAAAATGAAATATCATTTATCGTTTCAAAAAACCAAGTTTTTTAAACATCAGTATATAGTAATTAAAATACAAATAATGTTATTTTAGAATATATTTATTATTTGCACATACCTAAATTTTGTTTTTCGTTTCCGTGTTAAGTGTCTTCCCCATATTTCCCCGTATTGCGCTTTCACAACCGACGACAATAGTTTTGACTTAAATTATTTTCGTTATACATTTGGTATTCGAATTTTGCTTCCTTCTAAAATGAGTTAGCACATTTTGTTCCATGTTTATCGATATTATTGGAAAAGTGTTACCTGATATCACTGAAATGACTGGTTATTCTCCTTTATTGAATGGATCATAACAAGGGTTGATTGCCCGTAACAAGATTATGTTGGTGAATGTTTGTGATAACGTTGGATGTACATTATCAGTGATGTTATAATGACATTTGGCATACTAATACTATGTTCCCGCAGCACTAAAAAACGACATATCAGTAATTTCACTCACTCGATATCATAAATAACAAATCGTCGTTAATAATTTTTTTTAATGTTTATATTTGAGAGAATAATGAATGGATGTTAAAGATTTTTAAATGGCAATAAATTTGATTTAGGAAAGGTAAATAAAGTTTGTTATCCTTTTCTTTTTTTATTCTTTTTACGGTAAAATTATGCAAATGAAAGGGACAGTTAGACGAGACAATTCCACTATCGATCGCTAAGAAGAGTAATTATGCAATATTGCCATATTTCTTATGTTTATCGGATTATAAGATGTAGGTTGATGCATTTTCATGTTAATGACTTATAACAATTTTGATATATCGAAAAAAGTGGTATGATTTAAACAAAAATAGTTTTATTGCAATCTACTCATGTAGTACTATTACAGATTAAAGTCAACAATATATATATATATATATATATATATATATATATATATATATATATATATACATATATATCTTTGTATATCATGAAGGTATTAGTTGCCTTTTCAAAATATTAATCAATTTAGAGTAAATGAAAAATTATCTAAATGTTAAAACATTAATTGTAATGAATTTAACATAATTTCCACACACCACAATATATATGCACAAATATAATAAAGAAATACCACAATTTCATTAAAAATTTACTAGATTTTGCTCGCGGCCTCGCCTGTGTGAACATTGGAAAACGACATCGTTATTATTGTAATTGCTCTTTAAAATAAAACACAAAATCGGTAGTGATTTTTAAACTAACAAATAAAATAATTCCAGGATCTAATTAAAGGATAACAAATCTATCATGTTTCTATTTATAACACAACCTATACCCACAACTAACCGTCATTTTTATACTAACCAAAAATAAAATTCTAATAATTAAACAAATAAAAAAACTCAATTGATATCTAATTATAACAAAAAAATCGGTGGTGTTTTCCAAACTAAGAACTAAAGCAATCCCTCACGTGTCTACACTCGTTCGGGTCGTGCATTCGGCGATGGGGCGTGACGTTGCCTCGTCCGCCCCTCCACCCTCGTATTGTAGGCGTGTTTTAATAGCGCTCCGCTCAAGTCATTCATATCGTGATAACTTTTGAACTATTTCTCAATATTATTTACCGTGAAAAACAAACTTTATCTACTTTAAATATTAAAAGCGATAAACGTATTTTTTGTAAGAATTCATTTAATATTTTAAAATGTGCACCGTAAAAAAAATATAAATTAATAGTATTTACACTTGACTCTTTTGGTTATAATGGCTTAGACACATAAAGGTAGATAGACACATAAAGGTGTTTTCGACTTTTTAGTTAGACCTGTTTAAGGAAAACAATCCCGCCATACATTATCTTTGTGTAACTTCAACGGTTTAGTCAGCGCACGCTAACATAACTCTCAGAGTACAGGTATTTTTTCGACTTATTTGATTCTTATCGTTATATAATAGGTAAATCACAAAATGTTTTTGTAAGCTATAACCTATGTGTGATGGTTAAGCTATATTATTGTAAACTTTAATAAATACCCGTGAAGTGGTTTTTGCGAGAAGGAGCAACAAATATCTATCTATACATGCCCACAAACTTTCGCGTTTTAAATAGTGATACACATCAAACATTTTTTATATAATTTGAAATTATTGCTTATAAAAAGAAGTTGCATGCCTCGTTATTTAAAAGGTTTTATAAAGATAGCCTTGAAAAATATTCATCTCTAAGCTTCCACTCGTCAGACAAGTTATTTTCAAATGTATAAAACATTTAATACAGGCACAGTACAGGTTTTGTGCAAATCCAAATCTATCGACTTATATCAACTCTGATATTTCTCTAATAAAGATCTTATTTTAATAATGCTATTTCTTTTCTCATGCAGACGTTTGGCGAACCGGAGGTCTTTAATGATTATGGGGCGGTAGGGAGACAGGAAGGCGGGGGGAACATAATTATAATAATACTACGTAGGTGACATCTTTGGGCACAGCTCCGTAATATTTATTATATAATCAATTATATTCTGTAATACGCAGTATTTATAAAATTTAATATAATATGCTATGCACTGCACACTCTTCTCGATATTTTTTTGAATCTTCGCTTTTTAAATATGGACAATTTCATTAATAGTTATTACCACTTCATTAGATAATATATAGAGGTTTCGTTATTTAAAGTAATCAGAGTAGAATTGTTGTTGGGAAAATGAATTCTCACTAAATATATTTTTGTGAAATACACCAAAAAATTTTCTCTTTTATGTTTACTTTTGTTTTAGACGTTTCCTTTCTATATTAAAAAAAAATGTGTTAGCCGATAGCAGATCGCAATAGTTCTATCTGGTTCATATAAACATGTCGTGCATTTATTATTAACTAGTGATTCACCTCGGCGTCATAAGTGTAACCAAATATTTAGAATTTAACGGACGCGTATTACTTTGCTTGTGTAAAAATATAGTCATAACATTTAAATTGCTCTCTAGATAACTACCAAAATTTTATGTGCAAGTTGAGTTAGGTCACTATTTTATTTGATAAAAATTAGCACAGTTTTTAACAAAAGATTTTATTAAAACGATGATGAGTTTATTATAAAATTTTAGCACGCATATGAGCATGTTACCCTAAATTTTATTATATTGTTTTGAGAAGAACCATATTGCCACGCATTGTTCCATGTACATAATGATTTAAGTAGCGCCAGCCAACATATTTGCGCGGTGAAAGATTTCTTCAACATCATCTATATTCATAGTTACATATAATAACTTTCCTTTTAATTAGTCCATCCACTAAAGAAAACGAGAGGAAAAATGGTTCAAAACTTACTGAGAATCATACGTACATAAGGACAAACCTAATGAGTAATTTGATTAACAATATGTATTGACTATGACTCTTTTCCTTTCCAGAAATTGCATTTTCTAACCTAAGCACTAACATATCTAGTATATACGAGTATAAAAAAGTAAATAATGTATGGGTTACAAAATTCAGTAACAATCTCCGCTTATATAAAACTTTAATAATCAATAAATCAGCTTGAGACATTATTGACGTGAGCACAAAAAGAGCACAAATCGAATAAACACGCCCCGCAATTTACGAAAATCACATTGATATTAAGTTCGACTGAACTGTTCGCAACATATGCTTTCCTGCTAGCGGTGTACGTACACGTCGGTGTATAACTAAGAGCGCAGTCTTTTCGTAAGTTTCGTTCTCGACGATGATCTGATATATTTAATATGCATAAATTCCTGGTGTCTTTATATCTCTTCCGTTTGACTTCCATCCCTGCATATTATTTGACTCGCCGACTCATATTCTTCCAGATCCATTTCCGTAAATTATAAAAATTGCGTACTTCCGTAGTTTTCTCTTAGCGAACAATGGTTCTAAGACAGTTGTTCTATAATTTATTTTCTTTTTATTAAGACGATTCATGTGAATTTATAATTATTGTATCCCCATTTACAGTGCAATTCATTTTGAATATGGGAAAAATATATAACTTTAGGAAAAAAATTAATTTTCTTTCGATCATGCAAAACGAAAAACAGTTGTAAATATGGTAAAATATAAAGAGTTTAATTAACGAGCATGTTATGTAAAACATTTTCATATTGTTATAGAATAAAAAGTATTAACAAAACAAGAATATCAACACAGCATGACCATTGACGGGAAAAATTGTTTAAAATAAATAGCTATTGCAAAACCATCTTACTTAAACTCTTTTATTGTTTCATTTTGAAAAGAAAATGAATTTCCAGATTTCGATATATAGATTATATATTTATGCCATATTGTGAATTGTGTTAAGTATTGTAGTACATGTTACCATTTTTTATTAACAAAAAGCGTTTTATCTACTGTGTATCAACAAGGAATATAAGTCTAAATACAATTCAGAATAAAGCAATCATCCATGTTAATTTCCGTCCGACTGTAGGTCATAGCCCTGTTTTCTCAGAAACTGTTTGGGTAGAATCTCGAAATTTGGCATAGTGAAGCGTATTTCTTTATTGTCTAAAATATGTATAAAAAAGTTTTTAAGGAAAAAATTAACGGAATCTCATAGAGCTAGTTTAGGTTAATATGTATTTTATACCAAAGGGATATTTTGTTACAAAAAAATAGTATATTGTTAATTTCTTGTTTTTATTTTTTAAGCATTTATTATTTTATAAATTGCAAAATACCTAACAACTATACCCAATAATTTAAAATAAAATTTTGTGGCTACATTACAATTCACATCGAATTATCTCCAAACATTTTGGCGTATTCAAAACGCTTAGAGTTTGAGAAACACTTTGCCGCCGACTGGGTACATACATTCTTCCGTAACCATGGTTTGCTATAGTATGTAACCCAAACAAAAGTATGTCAATACGATCGTTCATTCCGATTTATTCATGTAACTCAATTTGCGCCCTAGCCCGTAACGGAGTCACGGCATTGGCGGTGCGGTGGGTTCAATTGGATTTTTTCGTTTGTATCGAGAAGTGACAAAAACTTAAACTTCCGGAAAATTACAATTGTATATATGTCTGTCATTTCTGAAAGTGTTAAACAATTAAATGGCTCACACTGAGAGTGTATATACAAGCTATATATATAATTTAACTTCATTTGAAATCTACAGTTGCCATAGTTAAATTTATTTATAACTGTGAAAAATGGGAATTTTCTTACTAACGTTTCTTATTAAACCTGGATGGTGTTAATTGAAATACCAAAAAAAAAAATAATAATAGAATTTAATTTCAAATTACAAATGAGAAAAACAATTGCAATCAATCGTTTATTTTTTTTAACAAAATCTTATATATAATTACCAAAAATTTTAAATTATGTCCACTGTTACTATTTTCTCAATTTAAAAATTTAAAAATTTTATCAATTTAAAAAGAAAAAAAAACAATGAGATATATATTTATGAAACATATCACGTTCCACTTTTAAAAAGACACAAATAAAACCCATAAATACTGAAGGTTATTAGATCTATCCGGCAAAGCCAAAACGTAATACACTGACGATAAAGAACGAAAAATATACGAAAAAATATATAAGCATATATTTACGAAACGTTTTGCGTTTAACTGTTAAGAAAGCACAAACGAAACTTATAAACACTGAAGGTTATTCGATCTACCCCACGAAGCCAAAACGTGAAAAACTGATGACGAATGAACGATGAGAAAAAAAACGATATTTATGGATATATTTAGAGAATACATTTTGTTAGATTCTCAAAAAGGCACAAATAAAATGCATAAACGCTGAAGGTCATTTGATCTACCTGCAAAAACAAAATTTGACAAACTGATGAAAACGAGTGAACGATATCAAAGAAAAAAATTGAAGCGTACCTTTACGAAACGTATCGCGTCGACTTTTTAAAAACCAAAAAAAAGCATAAATGCTGAAGGCCATTTCATCTGTTTTCCGAAGGCAAAACGTAACAATGTGAGGAGAACGACTGATAGAAAACAAAGAAAAAAAAAATTGTATGTAAGCACGCAACCAGATATTAGCATTTGATCATTGCTCAATGGATTGTACATAAATCTTTAAGATTATTTTGTTTTCCTTATATTATAATTTCTCAGCAAGACATTGGTATATTGTTTCAGCTTCACTCACAACGACTGCGATTTGTGGATAATGATTACATATTCAGTGTGTTACCCAAGTAGAGAATTAACAAATCAACTGTAATTACAGCGAGTAAGTTTATCAATGCATGTAATATAAGTGCTGTATTCCTTTCGAAATACTTGCTAACTGTTTTGATAACTAATTACAATATATTTTTTCATAAACCATTATCAGAAATAATGAAATTTTTATCGAAATCAGTAAAAAATATTATTCGAAAGTTGTTGTCGAAAGGACTACTACTCATTCAAGTACCGGTAGAACGGAAAAGGAAGATTTTGTGATCCATATTCATAACGAAAAGCAAACTCCGACCACGCAAACTTTTTTAAAAAGCTCAAATTACTCTAAACTATAATACCCGTGAAGACTTATCACATTTAGTTGAAAATGTTTTCAAATTTTTGAAGTAAATTTCAAAACAACGTAAACTACATGACTAAGAAATATATGGGATAGGATAAAAGAATATAATAGGATAAAAGAAGCCCCTAGTCCTAGGAATAAATAAAATTTATGATCATTGGCTTCTAGACTATTCATTAAAATTCATATTTGTGTGTGTTACCGACAATAATATCACAATTTCAATAAAATATGCCGGAAATTGACCAGATTTCATTAGGTAAACTCTCTTTTTGATTTTATGTCGCTTATTGTTTCGATTTTTTGTTGACATTATTCTGAATTTTGTCCACATTCTTTAAGATCATTATATATTTCTATACCTTTTCAATTTCAGGAATTGTAAGTAATAGATTCTATTTTAACGTAATCATACCTGAACATAGATGTATTTAAACTGTACCCAAAATAATTTAAAACATCTACACGAATAAGGCACTCTCTCTGAATGGTTGTCTGAATTTGTGGAAGAAATTATTAAAATAAACAAATATTAGGTATAGGACACTCTTTACGATATGCGTTTGGCCCAAGTCATAATACAAAGATGTAACTTCACTCAATAGAAGCACCGATATCTAGTTATGAAAAGATAATTACGTGTAATGATAATATTTAAACACGTCAATGACTTAGTGTAAAATAAACAGAATTTTGCGTAGCTTAATCTCAACTGAGTACCACAAACGCAATTATAAACAGCTCATAGGATAACAAGTTAGTTTTTAATTAGTAGTTGTGTCCCAAGTGATTTGCGATGAATGCAAAGATATCATATCACCAATTAGATCAACTAGCTGTTAAACTAAATAGTCAATACTGAAGTATAGTTTAATTTCCGCTGTGTCAAATTATTTTCAAGATCAGATATTATACGACATGGTAGATTTTATCTATAATTAATATTAAAGCTGGCTTCTGCAAATTGCAATATTGTACAATATTGTTTTAAGATCGGACCAAGTATAAATACTATATTATTTTTTAAATCTAACGTGCAATTAGTGGAAACCTGTAATTATGTCCACTATCTAATTTGGCAATACCAGATCAACATACGGTAAAATAAAACATGTATACGAGAATTGGGTTGGGTTCTGCTAGTATCCCTCTCTTATACATCTGCTGGTACATCTTGTCATTATTGGGGATCAAAGTAGTTATTTATGGAATAAAAACTATATTACATAAGTCCTCAAAAAACCTTATACTTTTTTAATCTATATTTCCAGGTTTTTACTCTGAAGTTACGTTGTCACTGCCCACCAAAAAGCGACGAATCATGGGTAGAGGTGGCTTACATATGTATAATTAGATTTTGTTGTAAAATTTAGATCATAAAACATTTTTTCCATATCTTTATAAAAAAAAGTCGATTTTAAATGGATTAACAAAACTCATTGTCGCACGTTAGGCCCTTATCCGATTTTACAGCTATTTTTGATTGCTATGTATGCCGTCTATATATGAAACCCCCACCTGCCTTTATTTAAGCCCTGATTCTTTCTCTCGACAGCAAAAAACGACATCTTGAACGAATCTTGCGAGGTGCGGAGGACTAGAATGTCAAGCATTCGAAAATAAGTTCGCATATGATATTTATACATATGCGACAACTGATGAGTTTACAGTTAGATGGCATCGTATATTAACGAATTTACGACTATATTTCTGGCCTTATGTGATAGTGTAAAATGTTAGGGTTTATGCCGTTTATTTTTACGTCAAAGGCATTTCTGAAAATACATTTAATCAATGACTTGGGATTGGATAAAATATATGATGACAGAAGTGATCAACTTTGTTTATCTCATATATATATATATATATATATATATATATATATATATATATATATATATACACATAATATTTTGAACACATATTATTATGTTCCAATTATGCTATACATGAGCGTTAGATTAATTAATATCTTCGCCATCACCAACAAGAAGTCTATTGCTAAATACAGGTTTCCTACAAAAAAAAATATTTTCCTAAAATGTATCACGTGACGCTCATCTTTACTAGGTAATCTCTCCATCCAGTCTTATTTTCTGATTTATTTCATAACAAGTTTTCCTGCCGATATACCTCTTCTCAGAAAACAGATGTCGTTTGGTGAACAGAGTGGAGGCGTTTAGTAACCGCAGGAAGGAAAGTGGCATAATTAAGATAATTAAACTCTAGTGAATCTCTCTGCAGCTACAACAAGTAAAGAATAAAGTTTTACAATTCTAACTTAGATTAATAATATTATGATTTGGATGAACGGATATGTGGAGAATACTGTTCATGTTTGTTACCTAGAAATCTTCAGTAAATACTTATATTTTAAAGGTGGATGCTATCCCTAAGGAAATCCTTATGTATAGTGTCCATATTTTATAACGTTCGTTATGTCCTTTCTTTATAACGTGGAACTGAGAATAAAAGAAGCTTAAATTTGGCACGCATTAACTCTTACCGTCTGAAATAGCATCAGAGATAAGTTATAAAATAACTTGATACCTTGCTTTCGTAACTAGGTCCACGCGAAGGAAACTGTAGAAGAAGCTTTTACATTCAGAAATATGGAGTTATTTTCACCACACATGGAAAATTTTATTGTCTCAATTAGTACTTGTATTTAATTCGTAAGTGCAAGTGTCGTTTTGCGCTAAAATGCATCAGAAATTAAACGTTTAAGAATAGGTGTGTGCATTTATTATAAATGTTCCGTGTGAATGAATAATCAACTGGTGCCACAATGTCATCTATAAATTCATTGTCCTTGTACTCAATATTCCTTTGAAAATGGTAATATTTATGAAAATATATCATTTCAGTTCACAAAAGTTCTTAAGTTCGTTAATTTGATTTGTCAAAAATGTTATGGTTTTAATATATGGATACAAGTATATGTGTGTGCGGGTATGTTTGCGTGCACGTGTGAGTGCGTGCGAGGATGCATGCGGGCGTGCATGCGAGGGTGCCTGCGTGCGTGCGTGCGAGGGTGCATGCCTGAGTGTATGCGCGCGTTCGTGCGTGCGTGCTTATATGCGTATGCGTGTGCGTGCAATCATGCGTGCATGTGTGCGTGAGTGCAATTACCAGAATCTTCTCTTTGCAATTACCAGAAATGCCATTACACTGTCTTCGACTGAATACTGAATCTCCGATCAAACTATTCAGAAATCTCAACTCACTTAAACTATGTATTAGAACAAGGATGACCGTCAAACAGCTATCAAATAACATCTTCAAAGCCTAGATTATGACTGAAAAGGACAAAGGACACCCGGTATTTATATCGAAAATATTACTGATCTGTACTGAACTGCCATTCCAATTTACAATACTGAAATTTCCAATCGAATTATCCTATAGTTTCACAAATAATTTAACGCAGGGACAAATTTTAAAACATTGCGGCATTAATCTCAAATAATCCTGCTTTTCTTACGGTCAACAATACGTAAGAAATTTCAAAAATTTGTACATGTATACCCCGAATAACAAAATGAAAATAGTGTTTATAAACAAGTATTTTAAATAGTTAGATTATGTTCTCAATAAAAATGTTTACCTCTTATATTTAAAGTTTTTACTTTTATTCCAACTACCACATAATCTCATATCAACTCTTTGATCGAAGCCGGGTATATCAGCTAGTAATATAATAAGATCAATTCATCCCAATCTCAATCCGTCCTAATCCAGCTGTTAGTTATCTATAAACATTAAAAATTTTACCTCTCGATAAAACAGTTTCCAATTGTTCATGTTTACCTCCCACCCCTATTGCTTGCCAACATAGTACACATTTTATTCTGAAAAAGAAAAATCCTTTGGAAAATACTATTACAGATTGATGACAATAAAAAGATCAAGATTAGTATAGAGTTGAAGAATTAATTTCAGCGGTTTAATAGAGTGACATTATTAATATCGTCAAATGTTTTCTAATAAGAAAAACAGGAATACCCATGTCATAGAAAGGTCCCGACCAGAAAGGTGTTGATGGCATATGTGTGACATCATAATGAACTATATGTTGTTTTTTAATTCTTACCTTCTTCTCTTCGTGTCTTGCGGATTGGAAGTAATAAATGCGAGTACTCAATTTCATATTTACGAGTAAGTACTATCCCATGATGAAATCAAAATTCATGATGATGAGATATTTCCTCCTTGCAAACAACAATGTAAATAGAGCAAAAATAATAGGCTGCCTGTTATTTGCGAATGACATGGTTTTCCACTTTTTTCAGAATACTTTTCACCTTTTCACGGAGAACAATTTCTTTGTTATCTGAATATGGTTGTACCTATATAGTGTCATTGAAATGACTATTTACGTAAAGTTATTAATCAAGCATTTTTTCATTTCCTACAGAACTGAACAGAATAAGTATATAACTATAATGTTTTTGTAACCCTTGAATAAAAAAACAATCTAAGTTAAAACGGAAGGTGTTTGTTCTCATTTGTTTGTTCGCTTTAATCTCTGAAAATGCAAATGCAATTCAAAAATTCTTCTTGTCTTCGAAAGGTTGATTGGGGAAAGTTATAGGCTATATATTATTATGTGATGATTCATAGTGATATCTACAACCTTAATAAAAAACCTTTACAGAAACACTGTTTACGTGGTGCTAGGTACAAAAAAACTAACTTAAAAAATTTCGGTACACCTAATTTAGTAGTAAATAGAATATAAAAGTAAATAGAATATAAGATATTTAAGGCAATGCTAAGCGAGTGAAACCCCGTGGCTATTTTTTTATAAAAGCCTAGTCAGTTTTATACAGAATCCTGACTGAGGTCAAAACCCGACAAGTAAATTTAAATTGGTACAGAATATGGCGTAAAAATAAATGCTAAAATTACACTTAGGAAAAATTACGACATCTTCTTTTGGCTTAAAAACAACCTAAATCTTATCTCTAATCCCTTCATTTGATCACTTAGCGTAATCCATATTTAACAAATAAATTTGATGGAATTTAAGAAGATATTCTCTAAAATGAAAAATGATTATTAATTAATTGCTTCTAATACTTTTACTGAAATTAATCCACTACGATTTGTTCTAAATAAATTTTTATTTAATTTTTGCAAAGATTTTTTCTGATGATAAGAAAAAGGAGGATAATTTTATTAGAATTTTGGTTTGTGGTTTATTTATGCACATCCGTACTAAATTCGACGAAATTTTTAAAATAAATAAAAAAATTTCAAATATTAAAATTAGGCATTATTAACCTTTTTATTAATATCCAAAAGCATGAATACTTCGCCCCAAGGTGGTAATTTTACGGCAAATACTTCACTGTCCTGCATTGCCCTAAAATATTTGGATGCCTAGGATTTTCCAAATATTTATTTACTAATTTATTCATTTTAACACAATTTTTAAGTACATATTTTGTCTTTTTTATAATAAAACAAGAAAGAAGAAATAGAAAGACCACGGCACGCCACAGTCAAAAGAATAAAATTCAGTTGCATTACTTTTAAAGGATTTTTTTAAACATGGATGGTTTCTAATGGTTGTCAGTTGTAAAATTTGTATATGTACCTTATATATGAAAAGGAAGTACAGTGTGAATGGCAATAAACTTTTATCAATTGTTTGATCGCTGCAACCTTAAAATACGATTTCAAATTATGACTCCTTCATACGTCGGTACTCAATGTTATAAGCACTGCAAAGAATAGAGCAAAATCAAGTCATAAACCGAACACTTTTCATTTAATTGAATAGAAAATGTTTTGAATCGTATTTCACACCCAAACTCAATATCTATTCAGTTCCAGACAAAGTGGCTACCCGGGGTGTGAAATTGTTCATTCATTTAATTTTTGTTCAGTAAGGCCTCCAAAACATACAAAAGAAAAGCTGCTTTGCCATCCTGTTTTTCCGCCAAGCGACTAAGGTCGAAAGGCAAATATATAAGTTTTAAACTTCGCCATTATATTTGGTTATAGACAGTTCACCCTTTGCGAGTAAATATGACAACAATGTTGAAAATTTACGGTAGGAAGTGCGCATGAACACAACGATACGTGACGGGCAAACTTTACCCCTTTCTCTTGAATTGCCTCAAAGGAATACGCGACTAACTAAGAACATACTTGTATTGTTACCTTCGTGTATTTATGTGGCTATTTTTAGTCGTTTCTTGTGTGCCAAAAGGAACGAACGCTTTATTTTGAGAACATGTTAAACTTTGAATTTAATTTTAAAATATGTTGGTGGTTGTACGAATCTCATTTTCATATTTTATTTTTATCTAGATGCTCGAAGTAAACAAAGGAGCGTTTTCTTAATGCTTAATTTGTTAGGTAATATATAAAAAATTAGATATTCGTTGATTGAATTACTTTAATAGTGAAAAGTTGAAGTTGAAAATAAAAATTGTGCCGTTTTCGGAAATAGGTAATTTCATTATTTTTAGCAATAAAAGGAAATTGCACTTCATCTATGAAAATCGTGGTAAGAGATATAAATTAAGCATGAGTTTTTGTATCTCAACCATATGCTCGTACCAGGAAAAAAAGGACTTATTTCGAAAGATATTTTTTTCTTTTATCCCGTTAATGTTAATATTGAAGCTTATCACGGGTGCCTCTGAACCACTAAGTGCGCAATTGATGACTTTCGATCAAGTAAACGCTTTATTTCCTTTAATTTTTCTTAATTTATTTCGACTGTGTTTCTTTAGCAGAGAGTTGAATCTTTCCGTCATTGACTGGAAAATTCCAAGAAGCTAACCAGGTATCCAAACTACCAAAAGTGTGTCTGGGTATGCTCTTTGATGGTTGATTAGTTTTCTAAATCCCACTTATTTAGTAAAGTCGCAGTATCCTCGGACCCAAAGTTGAAAGTATTTTATGGATATCTTGTTTGGAATTCGTCAAGCACGTTGAGGTTTTTTTGTTCAAAGTCCAAGTTTTGCATCTTTAGTGCAGGACTGGCAGGAATAGTCTTTGAAGTAAGTAAATCGTGGTTACTTTACTGATGTGGTTTTTCTTTCAAAAATATACATAAGAGTCTTAATATCAGATATCTCCGAAAATATATGAGCACAAGTTGTAAATTTTGTAAAAGAACCACAAATATATGTGATTGAATCGTGAATGTGAAAGGGTATGAAGTCAGAAGTCATAATTTTTTTTCCCACGGTGTGGTAGATTGATCACAATGGTCCTACCGTCTTGACGGCGCGTCGTACCGCGAAGATCAGTGTTTAATTCCCGTCCTGGGCTAGATTGATGTTTTAATTGGCCGTAATTTTCTCGTAATAATAGCTTTTCCGCATGTATCAGTTGTATACATTAAAGTACATAAATAAATAAAAAAAGAATAAAAAAAAAAATTTAAAAACCTTCAGGTTGAATTCACAAAGAGTAATTTTGTGCAATTTTCCATCTTGGCATCGATCGTTGAACATATTTTTGGACATTTCCTCTTATTAATTGCAATGCTACTTGCATAATATCTTCATTTTAAAACAATTTCAAATATTATAAAATAACATATGAAAATTTAGTTACAGTATCAAAAACTATGCATTTTTCTAATTAACGTCCTATAATTTATTTCCATAATTACTACACAGTAAATATTCGTCAACGTATATAAAAGTGAAATATATTCTCGTTACACATTTTTCTACATATAAAAAAGATCGGGGAACAGCTTTTCTAGTCGTGCTTATTTTATATTTGCAATACATATTCAAAATTTGCTACGGACCGGCATATGCGCCGGTATGTAGCAAGCTTACTTTTTCAACTTATAAGGCAATTATTATATAAATATGGAATACACAAATTTTATGGAATGTTTCCTCGAAAATATTTAATGTGTTTGTAACGTGCTCGAATTACAGTCGGTAATCAATTTTGTATTCAAAACCCTAAAAGTTTATTATATATATATATATATATATATATATATATATATATATATATATATATATATACATATATATGTGTGTGTTTTTGCGTATGCCCGTGTATGAGCGCGTGCGAGCGCGTGTTTGCGCATGTGTTGTATATTGCATGTTCGTGTTAGTGTGTCAATACCAATTTTGTTAAGCAAACGTAAGGCGCACCGTAGAAAAAACTGCAATATTGCATACATCTTATTCCGAAGAACATTGTTTATTACCTAGGTTTATGACATAGTTCATAATATTTATGCACTTGATATATAGTTTACATAACATATAACCGTTTTTAAAATCAATTATTTGAATTTAAATATAAAAATATTAATACGATAAATTGCATACATCCAAATCCCATCAAAATATTTTAATATCAAAAACACACAATACTGATTGGACTTAGAAATATCTACCAGATTTGAAATCTATCGTCAGTAGTTAAAACATATTCCCTGGCCCTTAACAATCCAAGTTAATGAAGTAGACTCGGATTGCTCCGTTACGACGACGGCAGAGATAATGAAATTTCCTATCGCAATATTTCAAATTTCTTCATGAGACGTATAACGTTGCAGAAAGTTGTAGAAATATTGCCGGAGGTGCTCGCTATCTGTTCCCTGTGCACATTGGGCGTACCGTTAATGATGAAAAGCACTTTGATAGCTCGACTTTTAGCACCATAATTATCGCGAAGTGAGTTATGTAAAATTTTCTTTTATTATTTTTGAAAATAGTTCTACTGCATCCGTTTTGTAAATCTCGGTAAATATACGCAAACTTATTATTTACTATACGAGCAATAACTTTATTAAATTAAAGAGTTCCAATTATTCATTTAGAGTCTATTAAAATTTCATAGCAACCTAAAACAAAAGAAATTATTTAAGTAATAAATTTTCATCATTGCATCTTTATTTATTTAATACTAGCAACCCGACCCGCCTTCCCGCGGGCAGACAAAAATCGATTCTATACTGTTAAATCTTGATATATCACGTTAAACAATCATTGGGACTCGGCTGTTGGCACGGGTGTTGTGTTGGTACATGTATCCACACGTGAAAGCCGGCGCGTATAATTTCGTTTACTTAAAAAACACTGGCATAATGTTCAAATTATTACAAAGAAAACTATCAGTGGCTGATCTATACGGGTTAAGGAAGATCACTATAAAATATGAACTGATAAAGACTAAGATAATCTTGTTAAACATGCTCTAGAAAGTTCAATAATTATATTTTAATGTAAAACATCTAATGGCGTTTGGATGAGAGTCAAACGTTCTGATGGCACATCGCAACGTGCCATTCGGCAAGTTCCGTGTCTAGGTGGCCCTTTCCGGCTTAATTCAGCCAGCTTCACATCTTATCGGCTCTTTCCGACTTACACACATGCTACTTTACGTGTATATTATTATATCAGCATTGTTTCTCATTTACTAACACTTACAGTTTTATTTGTTAATATAGGCATTTATATATTTAGATAGCGAACGTATGACCGTCTTATAATATTTAGCTATATTTGTATACTTGTTTATATTTACATTTATATACTTGGACACCGAACGTATGACCTTCTTATATTTCGCTATGAATATGTACAAAATTAAAAGTTTCACTTCTGACTGGCTCTGATTTTTTTAAGATAAAACATTTATTAAAATTTTTATGTAATATATAAACAAATCTAATTAGAAACTAATTCTTAGAGAGAAATAATATGGCTATACATTGTTAACTTGTGTCACTAATAATTGAAGGAATGCTTGCCAAAACCTCATCTATGAAATTTTATCCACCCTTATCACAGTTCAATGTTACAAGTTGGATAATTGTCATAGAATTTTCACCGCCTATACATATTCATTTCCATCTTGTATTCAGTATATTCAGAAAAAGGCATACATACTGATAAGCGTGGCGGAGAACTTTGTTTTATAATATTTATGGATATTTTGCGGGTCGTTTAAATTTTTACCGTATGGAAAGTTAAATTTCAATTATTCTTTATAATAATATTACACTTCAACTATTTTTTTCCTAATATAATTTTTCATTATGAAAATAATTATCATTGCCTCTCAGTTTTGGTGTACAGATTACACAAATTCCAAACTTTCAAACAAAGACGGTGAAACGAAATAGGTAAAAAATTATCACAGTAAAATCAATGTCTGAATATATTGTAACTATTGTTCTAACGTAGTGCTAGACCATATTTATCTACCACACTTGGATTACGATACCATTACAATCAGAAAAAATGAAAATCTGATAAATCATAAAATAACTGTGAAGTTTTTAAAACTGCAGACGGACATATGTTAATGAAAGCCGTTGCCAACACAATTTCATGTTATTGAAAATGTTACGAAAATTGTCAGGTCAACCAATGTTTTCACTGAAACCATTGAATTCTTTCACATATTAAAGGCAAAAATATTATAAAAAGTTCTTTTCTTCCAATTTAACAGAAATTAAATACATTTTCTGTTACATATTTATTTCAAAATTAACAGTATTAATATTTCCTGTACTTAAAATTCAAAAGTTAACATTCAAAAAAGTAGATTATCTAGTACATATTTTTTGCTTCATCTGCATTACCATGAGTGATTGTTTATATCTTGCTTGAAAGTTGTTAAAGTTCTCTGAATTCCCTTTCACCTAGCTTTTTTTTTTCTTAATAACTGAACTATTCGGTACTACATTTAGAAAATCGATAAAATATATGAAAGGAGTAAATAATATAACATCTTACAACAATATTTAAAAGAAAATTACGTTATTATTTTATTCTGTTCGTGGACAAGTAAATAGGAATCGCTAAGCTCCGCTCAACAAATCTTCCGAAATGATCAGGGCTTTGTAATAAGTGATTATGTCTGGTTTACAGTCAGATAGAATCAGTTGTATATTACAAGAGTGATGTTTTTGCTTCCTATTTTCAAAACATCCAGTTACATATATAAAGTAATATTTCATTTAGGCAGAACATTTCGTAAGTAGTTTCCTTCAAAAAGAATTGTTTGTTTCGTTACGATTTTATTGCACAAATTTTTTCTTCAGAGACACATTTATGAGAGTAATAAGATATAGGTATGAATAACATGCAAACATTTATTTCCTCATTTTCTTTATTTGGACATTTTTCTTAACAAATTTTGGTCCTATATTAACTCTGCATATGATTGTATGAAATTTTCTATGTAAATATGTTATTATTCTAAATATTAAATATAATAAATTTCTATAAATATTCAATAGGTCTACTCCTAAAGCCACTGTTACGGATCTTAAGGCTGTAGTACCTGAATTGGAATGCAAATTAGATTGTATAGATGAGTATTTTAATGGTACAATTAACGATACATTTTGTAACAATATTGTAACCAGAACGAAATTGGTATTAAAAATTGACACATCGTCATAATTATTTTGACAAATTTTGATAATTAAACCCACTAATTTTATACAAAAATCTCTTTTACTTTCTCTAAATTAGAGAGAAAAAATAGTCACAGTTCAGTAAGAAATGAGTTATTAAATTTATATTTATCTTGATTGCTACCTAAATTATTAATACACTCAATAATTTTCACACATGTTCTATATTTTTAATAACATAACACATTTATGTATAAAACAAAACTGGATATCCACGACAAATATTTAACATGACTGTACAATAAAACACTCTTATGCGACACAAGAACCGCAGTGAGCGCGTTCATCGTCTGCATACATTTATAAATAAGCAGCATGCTGTAGGCCATATGTTTCTCTCCTCACTGGTATCCGTAGGCGGTGCCAGCATAGGCGACGATGTCATAAATTTGATTAAGATCCTGTAAATAGCTTTACTTCTGACACTTTGATAAATTATGACTGAAGGAAATTATCAACATTAAAGTTGCATCGCATTAATTAATTCCCCCGAATAACGAATGACGCCATCATTAAGTTTTTAAATATATATTGCACGAATACTGAATTTCATACTTTGATTGGATTTCGTTACTTCTAGGAAATTATTAAGTAATTAATTTAGTATATGTTATTATTTATACCCCACAAAATTACGGATGGTTCACAAAGAAACAGTGTGAAACACCAATACTTGGATGGAAATCTCTTCACATAACTTTTTAAGGGAATTGGGCGGAATTATATTTGGAAATTTTTCACAATGACATCAAAGTCTTAATATCCTACAGTAGTTTCCTTTAACATTATATGATACTTGTTAACAGTAAATAGCTCGGTTTAACACCGAAATGTTAATGCCTACTAATATTAATTAACTGTTAATATTGAACCTGGGTTAATTTTTTCGTGTGAATGACTACAATGTAGATATTATAATGTATATATTAAATATATGCACATATATACTTTTGAGTTATTGCCAAAATCATTGTAAGTTTTTACTACCCTTAGAGGAATTTATGAAAATATTGAGACTGGTCTACAATATTCCATTACCAGTTTCAATTGTAATTGTTATAAGTTAAATACTATTTTTTTACAAATATTTTTTCAAAACTTTTATTACTCAATTCAGTGTATAAATAGTCATTAAAATATCTCAAAAGTTATTACTGTTAAATAGTCATATTCAGTAACTAGCTCGGTCAATTTATGTGTTATCATATCGAACTTAAAAAACTTCTTTCATTTCCTTCATCGACATATATTAATTAATATAATTGATATCAATGTACGTTTCCTTTTGGGTAAAAAAATTAACAATGTCTTTTTTTCTATAATTAATTAGTGATATTTGTCCAAATACTCTTCTTTTCGATTACAAATTCCTTAATTAAACTTTTTCGATATATATTTTTCACGAATTCAATTTTACCTATATTGTATGTATCGTTATCTAAAAACTAGCATCAACAATATATTAATAAAAAAGAACTGTTTTGAAATGAATAGTCTGGTTTTCTCTACGTTTGGTCCATCTATGAGTAACTGCCCTAACAAAACTATCACACATCGACAGGATTTATCATTCGCCTGTCGCCGGGCTATCCCTTTAAATAAACAGCCGAATCAACTCACACTCAATACAACGCGTGTAATACAACAAGTGCAAGTCGTCGGACCTCACATTTAGACAAAGAACGAAAGGATATAAATTGGCATATTAGAAACCTTAACCATTAGAAGACGGGACCCGAGGCAGAAACAATCATTCAATGAATATTATAAAAGGGACGGATCTCTACTCAGTTCGTTCATAGACTCAGATCTTTACATTATCAAGCATCTGTCGACTGTATTTTTAAGCTTTCGTCACCAAGAATTTGTCCTGTATTGCGTTCCAGTATTATTAAATTGTACAAGTAGAATCATATAATTTTTACCTTTTTAAATGAATGAATATATTTGCAATGGGGTATATATTAAAATTCAAATAAATAAAATAATTGTAATCTTTGATGTGTTTTTGTTTCAATCAAATTATTTCTAAAATACATAAATTTTATTACGTTCAGCAAACTTTATTTTTAAAAACAAGGAAACTCCGATACGATGCGTAATCCACCTCATCATGAAATTGTGTTCACTGTGACACGTCATCATTAAGCTCGCCTATCGGCGGCGTTGAATCATTAAATATAAATTCAGATATTTTGTTGCATGTATGCATGTTTTGATCGTTGTATTTATGATATTAATTTTGGTTTCCAACATTATTAAAAAAATTCGCCCTAATTTTTTGAAAACCTGGACGTTATTGAAAGACACTGAGAAACTTTAGATAGATATGATTAATTTTCAAATCTACTTCATTATTTAATAAGGGTTTATTTATTACTTTTTAGTAAAATGTTTAACTAAGAAATTCGAAAATGCCGATGTAAATAGTAAGAATGGGTTTACCTAAGTTTCACGGATCACTCAAAATTGTATAAGGTTCATTTTTCTCAGTAAAATTGGAACTAAAAATTTTGAAAATTCTTATGTAAATAGTAAGAATGGGTTTACCTAAGTTTCACGGATCACTCAAAATTGTAAAAGATTAATTTTTCTCAGTAAAATTATTAACTAAAAATTTTGAAAATTCCTATGTAAACAGTAAGAATGGATTCACTTATGTTTTACGGGTAACTCAAAATATTTAATGGTCCATTTTGCTGTTTTAAGTTTTCAGTTTTATATTTTGCTATGATACACGAATTGATACCACCGATAAGCGATGGTCAATAAACTTTGCAAGGATTGCTAAATGGTAAAAATTATTCTAGTTTCAGTTTCCTGAAATTTAACTAAAACATAGTTTCTTAGTATAAAGATGTTTTATACTAACAATTAATTTAAAGAAAATATTTGCTCTATATTATTTTACATGGTGAGAAATATGAGGCATTGAAAATGATAAAAACACGGCTCCAATCATAAATATTATTTAATGTATTAAAATAACAGGAATTTAATAATCATAAACAAGTCAATTTACTTGTCATTTGTAACATTCATCCAATAGACCGGCAACAGGAAAAGAATTTTAGAAACTTTGTTTTTTAATTTTTTTACGTAAAAATACTCCCTAGAAATCCAGGTTAGAAACACTTATTTGTGTCCGATATACTTTGGAAATAACATAGCGTTTCTCATGCATTTCAATTTTACAATTTCATAAATCCTAATATAATAATAATTAATGGTCTGTTTACTAGTTTCTTTTTTTTTCTCTTTCACGTTTCAATAACTCAAAATATTGTAACGGGACTTTTTAAATAAATAAAATATATCATAGAACAAAAGGTAGACTAAGTAAACTATATATAATTGTACTGTCGTTTACAGAAACAAAGTAGTAAAAATAAACGTTAAAATAATGTTCCCTGGCAGGAAAAACTAAATGCGCTACCGAAGCTATAAGAAAATTTTGCGATCATTTTAAATATGCAAGACAAAATAAGAGTTTAATGATAAAGTCTTATTACTGAAAAGTAATAAATAACCATGTCATGTTCATGGTTATTTCTTACTTTTGTAATTGCTTTTAAATCCTTTCAATAAATAAATTTCACTGTTTACAAATAAATATATTCTGCTAAAAAAGTTTCATTTTATCGTTTTTACTTTAATATTTATAAAGGTAATGTCTATTAAATACATTCACGGGATACCAAATATTTTCAATGGGCAGTGAAGTCTAGCGTATAGATTGTTTGCGCATATGCATTAGGTGCAGAGAGATGGTTTTAATATCACACTGCAAAGGCTATTTAAACACAAGGCGGCTTCTTCTCCTGTAGCGAAGAAGAGTAGTTAAATTATTTTGAATTTCATATAAATGGAATTCTAAGGACTACAAAAAGCGTGTTTAGGTTTAGTTGGATGTTTCTAAACCATCACGCATGGTCACATTATTTATATTTTACGACAGAAAATCTCCATTTTCTGAATATTATAAACCCCGCCTATCTACGCTTTTGCCTTCACAGGAACTGTTGAGGTAGGGGTAACGATTTATACCTTTGAAAAATAAAGAGAAATCTGATAATCCTATCTCCCCCATTGAATATTATATTTTGTTATTTTGTTTTGTAAACTTTTAAAATTTTCATGCTTAAAGAGTAAACATGGAGATAACTCAGCACAACAGACTCAGTTATCAGCTCAAAATTCAGTTATCATCATATAATTTTATTTATGATGTGTAGACGAGTCTTTGAAATAAAGATTTGTTAACTTCGCTGTTAATAAACATGATATAGTAAATAGGAATTAAAATTTTGTTACTTTAAATTTTAGGTCGATTATTTAATAAAGAAAAATACAGACTACTCACAATTTTTCCGTTACCAAGTAAATTATGATTGTAAATGAAACATACAAAGTATATACGCAATACGTATACGGTAAGCAAATATATACAAAAACAAATCAAGTACGGCCAAATTAAATTGTCTGTCTCTAGAGTGAAGTGGACAGATACTTATGTCCACTCTGTCCTCTCACGAGAGCCCACCCCGATTCATTCGCTACGACACGTTGCGACACGTGCAATAAATATTAAACGTGTCGCACCGTCCACACCGATAGTAGCTGTATTCGAAGGGTGTATGAGACTCTATATTTTTCTGCAATACATGATTTATGTTAACACTGTGAAAAATAGTAATCATGAGATCAGATGAAGAGGGTGTTAACAAAAATGATGTATGAATGATAATTAATTAAATTTGTCTGAATACCGAAATCGTATTGAAGGTTTTACGGCTAATATCGTTGAATCCTGTTTGTTTGGTATTTGGCGTTTGATATAGGTTATCTGGCAATAACCTGTAATTAAAAAAAACACTTGCCTTATTTACGGTCATAGGAATTAATCATTTCCATTCAAACATGGCTCCAAATTATAATTGAAGCGTACTTCCTATTTATGGCTAAATGTATATATATATATATATATATATATATATATGTATATATATACGTATATATATATATATATATGTGTGTATATATATATATATATGTATATATATATATATATATATATATACATATAAATATATAGAATATATATAGGGACGAAACTTTGTCACTTCAAACACTTGTTGTTACAATATGTTATTTTTGTCAACTAGTAACCTAGTTTATAAAATAATTAAAGTTAAATTTTCTATCAATTCATAATTATGTTTAAATTAACATCCTATTATCTTTACACTTAATATTACTTTCGCAACGTGTACTAAATATCAGTTGGCCTACTGCAAATTTTTCAAACAGTCAAATGTCAAAATGAAATGTCACTTATCCGTTTCAAAAAACCAAGTTTTTTAAACATCAGTATATAGTAATTAAAATACAAATAATTTTATTTTAGAATGTATTATGTAATGTTTATTATGTACACATAATTAAAATCAGTCACTCATGTAGTACTATTACATATTAAAGTCCCAAAGTTTTCTATATATATATATATATATATATATATATATATATATATATATATATATATATTTGTATGTATATATATATTCACACTATGTAAAGTTAAGAAACTTTGGGAATTTAATCTATAATAGTACCACATGAGACCTCGCATGTGTAAAAACGACATCGTTATTATTGTAAGTGCTCTTAAAAAAACACAAAATCGGTACTGATTTTCAAACTAGCGAATAAATTAATTCCAGTATCTAATTAAGGGAAAATGTTTAATTGCAATACAACCAATTTAATTAAATTATAATACAACCTATACCCACAACTAACTGTTATTTTCATACTACCTAAAAATATAATTCTATCTAATAAAATATGTTCCTCAAATAAAAAAATCAATTTTATATCTAATTATAAAAAAAATCTGTATTGTTTTCCAAACTAAGAACTAAAACAATCCCTTACGTGTCTGCACGCGTTCGGGTCGTGCACTCGGCGATGTGGCGTGACGTTGCCTCGTCCGCCCCTCCACCCTCATATCGTAGGCCTGTTTTAATAGCGTTCCGCTCAAGTCATTCATATCATGATAACTTTTAAACTATTTGTCAATATTATTTACCGTGAAAAACAAACTTTATCTACTTTAAATCTAAAAGCGATACACGTATTTTTTATAAGAATTCATTTAATACTAACGTGCATCGTAAAAAAACTACAAATTAATAGTATTTGCACCGGACTCTTTTGGTTATAATGGCCTCCACGCAAAGGTAGATATATGCTGTTCCAGATTTTTAGTTAGAACTGTTATATAAAAACAATCCCACCATACTTTATCTTCGTTTAACGTCAACGGTTTAGGCAGCGCACGCTAAGATATCTCTAGGAGGACAGGTATTTTTTCGACTTATTTGATTCTTGAAGTTATATAATAGGTAAATAAAATGTTTTTGTAAAACCTAACCTAACCTATGTGTGATGGTTAACCTATATTATAGCAATGTTTAATTAAAATTCGTTCAGTAGTTTAGGCGAGAAAGAGCAACAAATATCCATCCATACATCCTCATAATTTTTTGCGTGTATAATAGTGATACACTTAAAAAAATTTATTCATAATTTGACATAATTACTATATATGAAGTTAAACGCCTCGTTATTTAAAATGTTTTATAAAGATTGCCTTGAAGAATATTCATCTCTAAGCTTCCACTCGTCAGACAAGTTATTTTCAAATGTATAAAACATTTAATACAGGTACAGTACAGGTTTTGTGCAAGTCCAAATCTATCCACTTATATCAACTCTAATATTTCTCTAATAAAGATCTTATTTTAATAATGCTATTTCTTTTTCCATGCAGACGTTTGGCGAACCGGAGGTCTTTAATGATTATGGGGCGGTAGGAAGAGAGGAAGGTGGGGGGAATATAATTATAATAATACTACGTAAGTGAAACCTCTGGGCACAGCTCCGTAATATTTATTATATAATCAATTATATTTTGTAATACGCCGTATTTACAAAATTTAATATAATATGCTATGCACTGCACATCTTCGCTTTTTAAATATGGACAATTTTAATAATAGTTATTACCACTTCATTAAATAATATGTAATGGTTTCGTTATTTAAAGTAATCAGGGTAGAATTGTTGTTGGGAAAATTAATTCTCACTAAATATTTTTTTGTGAAATATACCAAAAAATTTACTCTTTTATGTTTACTTTTGTTTCAGATGTTTCTTTTCAATATTATAAAAAAATTGTGTTAGCCTATAGCAGATCACATTAGTTCTATCTGGATTCATATAAACATGTGAAATATACCAAAAAATTTACTCTTTTATGTTTACTTTTGTTTCAAATGTTTATTTTCAATATTATAAAAAAATTGTGTTAGCCTATAGCAGATCACATTAGTTCTATCTGGATTCATATAAACATGTGCATTTATTATTAACTAGTGATTCACCTGGGCTTCGTAAGTGTAACCAAATATTTAGCAGTTAACAGACGCGTATTGCTTGTGTAAGAATATCGTCATAACATTTAAGCTGCTCTCTAGATAACTACCAAAATTTGATGTGCAAGTTGAGGAAGGTTATTATTTAACTTGATAAAGATTAGCACAGTTTTTAACAAAAGATTTTATTAACGCGATGAAAAGTTTATTATAAATTTTACCTAATAAGCACACATATGAGCATGTTACACTAAATTTTATTATATTGTTTTGAGAAGAACCACATTGCCATGCATTGTTCCATGTACATAATGATTTAAATAGGGCCAGCCAATATATTTTCGTGGCGAAAAATTTTTTCAACTTCATTCATAATTTGTCTATCCACAACAGAAAACGAGGGGAAATTGGTTCAAAACTTACTGAGAATCATATGTACACAAGAATAGATGTAATGGGTAATTTGATTAACAATATGTATTGACGATGACTCTTTTCCCTTCCAGAAATTGCATTTTCTAACATAAGCACGAACCTATCTAGTAATATATGAGTTACGAAATTCAATAACGACCTTCGCTTATATAAAACTTTAATAGTCAATAAATCAGCTTGAGACATTATTGACGGGATCACAAAAAGAGCACAAACGAATAAACACGCCCCGCAATTTTCGAAAATGATATTGATATTAGGTTCGACTGAACTATTCGCAACATGTGCTCCTTGCTAGCAGTGCACGTACACGTCGGTGCATAACAAAGTGCGTAGTCTTTTCGTAAGTTTCCTTCAGTAACCATGATTATCTTGTATATTTAATATGCATAATTTTCTGGTGTCTTTATATCTTTTCTCTTCAAATTCTATTCCTTCTTGTTATTTGACTCGCCGACTCATATATTTCCAGATCCATTTCCATAAAGTATCAAAGTTACGTAGTTTTCCTTGGAGAATAATGGTTCTAAAACAGTTGCTCTATAATTTATTTTCTTGTTATTAAGATATTTTATGTAAAATTACGTGCTTGCATTTATGGAACTTTTCACATTATTTACGTGAAAATAACGTAAAGCTTTTATTTAACTCACTAAGGGATTAATTTGGGAAAGTAAATATTTCTAAATAGGTTAAAGAGTAATATATATTTAAAAAAACACGACTATTTTAATTATTGTTTTCCCGTATACAGTGCAATTTAATTTTGAATATAGGAAAAATATGAAACTGTGAGGAAAAATTAATTTTCTTTCGATATTGCAAAATGAATAACACTTGTAAATATGGTAAAATATAGAGTTTTAGTAACGAGCTTGTTAGGGAAAACATTTTCAAATTGTTATAGAATAGAGAGTATTAAAAACATAAGAATATCAAAACAACATGATCATCGACAGGGAAAATGGTTTGAAATAAATAGCTATTATAAAAGCATCTTACTTAACTCATTTATTGTTTTTTTTTTGAAAGAATTTCTTTAATTTTTAATTTATATAGTCCTTACAAACTTTTGAAAATTTTTTTCATCTGACCAAGATGGTGACTGAATTTCCATATGTCGATATATATATTATATATTTATTTTATATTGTGAACTGTGTATTGTAGTACGTGTTACCATTTATTAATAACAAAAGGCATTTTCTGTACTGCGTATCAAGAAGAAATATTAGTAATTCAGAATGAACCAAGCATCCACATTCATTTCCGTCCGACTGCAGGTCATCGTACTGTTTTCTCAGAAACCGTTTGGAGTAGAATCTTGAAATTTGGCATAGTGAAGCATATTAACCAGCGTGTTTCTTTATTGTGTAAAATATGTATAAAAAAGTTTCTAAGGGAAAAATTAACGGAATCTCATAGAGCTAGTTTAGGTTAATATGTTTTTTATACCAAAAGAGTATTTTATTACAACAAAAATAATATTTTGTTTATTTCTTGTTTTTATTTTTAAAATGTCTATTATTTTATAAATAGCAAAATATCTTACCACTATACCCAATAATTTAAAATTAAATTTTGTGGCTGCATTATGTTTCACATCGAATTATGTACAAACATTTTGGCGTATTCAAAAAGCTTAGAGTTTGAGAAACACTTTCCCGCCGACTGGGTACATACATTCTCCCATAACCATGGTTTGCTATAGTATGTAACCCAAACAAAAGTATGTCAACACGATCGTTCATTCCGTGCGGTTGGTTCAATTGAATTTTTTCATTTATATCGAGAAGTTACGAAAATTTTAACTTTCGGAAAATGATAATTGTGTATCAGTGTACAGACAGTGTTAAACAATTAAATAACTCACGTTGAGAGTATATTTACAAAGTATAAATTTAATTTAACTTCATAAGAATTGTACAGTTGCTTTAGTTAAATGAACTTATAACTGAAAGTCATTTAGAAGAAAATATAATTTATACTAGTCGTAACACCTTTATAAGTTATAACAACATAATTTAAACTGCACCATTAGTTAATATGGGAATTTTCTTACTAACGTATATTATTAGACGTAGCTTCTCTAAATTGAAATACCAAAAAAATCAAAATAACAGAATTTAATTTCAAAACTTAAATGAGGAAACCATTTACAATCAATTGTTTATTTTTTTTGTCAAAACCTCAAGTATAATTACAAGAAATTTTAAATTATGTCCACTGATGAGATTCAAAGTAATTTCTCAATTTGCTCAAAGAATAATTTCATGAAAATTATTTGACTTATTCTAGAAATAATAACTTCGTATTTTGTCCAAAAATTTTCAAGGAAAACAAACTTTTTTTAACAAACATACAATTCGTTTTAAATTTTTTAAAACTGTGTATATGCGTATTATTTTCATTTTATTTATATCAAAACTGATTTGAAAAAAATTTATTTCATCGACCTAATATATGGTTGTTTTTTAAGTATTATATATGCATTAAATTACCTTTATAATTTGCAAGAAAAACAAACTTTCTTAACATGTATCCAATTCGTTTTAAATTTTATAAAACTGTGTATATGTGTATTATTTTCATTTCATTTATATCAAAACTGATTTGAAAAAAAATAATTTCATCGACCTAATATATGGTTGTGTTTTAAGTATTATATATGCATTAAATTAACTTTATAATTTGCAAGAAAAACAAACTTTCTTAACACGTATCCAATTCGTTTTAAATTGTATAAAACTGTATATATGTGTATTATTTTCATTTCATTTACATCAAAGCTGATTTAAAAGAATTTTATTTCATCGACATAATATATGGTTGTGTTTTAAGTATTATATATGAATATAAATTTTTTAAAGAAAAACTGACGAGATCTCATAGAGCTAGTTTAGGTCAATATGTATTTTATACCTAATTAACTTTATAATATATATTTTGATTCATAGAAATCATTTCCTATATCTAAATATATATTATGAAAATAACCTATTAAATTGATCGTAAGATATAACTATATTTATCAAATATGTCTCGTTTGGGTTTTAAAAATGCGCAAATAAAAACCCATGAACGCTATAGGTTCACCCTGCGAAACCAAAATAACGATGTGACGCGAACAAATTAATGATAATAACAAGAAAAATATTTTTGCATTTATTTATTACATGTATCGCGTTTTTTTTAAAAACGCACAAATATTACTTGTAAATGCTAAAAGTAATTCGATCTACCCCACGAAGCCAAAATATGAGAAACTGGTGAAAGCATGTGAACGATATAAAACCAAAAAAAACAATGAGATATATATTTATAAAACACATGACGTTCCACTTTTAAAAAGACACAAATAAAACTCATAAACACTGAAGGTCATTAGATCTATCCATCGAAACCAAAACGTAATACACTGACGATAAATAACGAAAAATATACGAAAAAATATAAAAGCATATATTTACGAAATATTTCGAGTTTAACAGTTAAGAACAAATAAAACTTATAAACACTGAAGGTCATTCGATCTACTCCATGAAGCCAAACGTCAAAGACTGATGACGAATGAACGATGTGAAAGAAAATTTATGGATATATTTAGAGAACGCATTGCGTTCGATTCTCAAAAAGGCACAAATAAAACTCAAACGCTGAAGGTCATTTGATCTACCTGGCGAAAGCAAAACTTGACAAACTGTAAAGAACGAATGAACGATGTCAAAGAAAAAAGATTGAAGTCTAACTTTAAAAAACGTATCGCGTTCGACTTTTTAAAAACCAAAAAAAAATCATAAATGCTGAAAGACATTTGATCTGTTTTCCGAAGGGAAAACGTGAAAATGTGAGGAGAATAAGGAATAGATAACAAAGAAAAAAAAGATTTATACATAAGCACGCAGCCAGATATTACCATTTGATCATTGTTCAATGGCTTGTACATGAATCTTTAAAAATATTTTGTTCTCCTTATATAATAATTTCCCAGCAAGACATAGGTATATTGTTTAGTCGCCTTCCCTCGAAGATAACGGCCCATCTTGGTTTTAGTGGCGCGGCTTCACTCACGACAACTGCTATTTGTAAATAATTACTACACGTTCAGTGTGTTATCTAAGTAGAGAATTAACAAGTCAACTATAATTAGAGCGAGTAAATTTATCATTACATGTAATATAAGTGCAGTCTTCCTTTCTAAATACTTGCTATTTGTTTTGACAACTAATTACAATATAAATTTTTATGAACCATTATCAGTAGTAATGAAATTTTAATCGAAATCAGAAAAAAAATTATTTTGCTTAATATTATTCTGAGTTGAGTACATGTATATACAATATTCTTAACACTTAAAAGTAAGGCTGACGTTTTTAAATTGTACTGAGATATACTATAATACTTCATTGTTTGATTTAATAAACATTTTATTACAAAACTTAAAATTTTTGGAGCTGGTTAAATGAGCAATCTTTCATATTATTGGTATACACAGAAAACATAAACAAATTTAACAAAATGTAGACATATTCTTTAAAAAAACTGCGACTCATTAAAGTACCGGTATGACAGAAAAGGAAGATTTTGTCATTCATGTTCATAACGGAAAGCAAACTCCGACCACGCAAACTTTTTGAAAAACTCAAAATTACCCTAAATTTCAATAATCATGAAGCCTTCTCCAAATTTCTTTAGTTGAAGAATTTCCCAAATTTTTGAGGTGAATTTCTAAACAAAGTAAAACAGTTATGTAATAAATATTTCAAATGGGATAAAAGAAGCCCAAGAGGTTTCTTTTATCCTGGGAAAAAAACAACTATTCATTAAAATTCATATTTGTGTGTGTTACCAATAACAATACCACAATTTCAATAAAATATGGCGGATATTGACAAGGTTTCAATAAAATTATTTTTTTCGATTTTATTTTATTTCTTGTTTTGAGTTTCTGTTGACTTTACTCTACATTTTATCCATATTCTTTTTTAAATCAGTATTTATTTTTATAACTTTTCAATTTCAAGTATTGTAATTAATTGATTCTGTTTTAAAGTAAGGATAACTAAGCATAGATATATTAAAACTATACCCAAAATAATTTAAAATATTTACACGAATAAGGCACTCTCCCCGATATGTTGTCTGAATTTTCAGAACAAATTATTAAAATAAATAAATATTAGGTATTCACGATATGCGTTTGTCCCAAGTCACTATACAAAGATGTAACTTGGTAGAAGCACCGATATCTAGTTATGAAAAGTTAATTACGTGCAATGACAATATATGAAAACGTCAATGACTTAGTACGAAATAAACAGAATTTTGAGTAGTTTAATCTCAACAGAATACCATAAAAGCAATTATAAACCGCTCATAGAATAACAAGTTAGTTTTTAATTAGTAGTTGTTTCCCGAGTGATCTGCGATGAATGCAAAGATATCATATCAGCAATTAGTCCGACTAGCAGTTAAAGTAAATAGTCAATATTGAGGTTCAATATAATTTCCGTCGTGTCAAATTATTTCAAGACCAGATATTATACAAAATGGTAGATTTTGTATATAATTACTATTCAACGTTGCTTCTGCAAATTGCAATATTATAAAATATTGTTATAAGGTAAATCTTTTTTGCAATTAGCAGAAACCTGCAATTATGTCCGTATATCTAATTTGACAATACCAGATCAACGTACCGTAAAATAAAACATGTATGCAAGAATCGGATTGGGTTCTGCTAGTGTCCGTCTCATCTTTATCTTTATATTGATGGTACATCTTTACATTATTAAGGATCTAAGTAGTTATTTATGAAAAAAAAACTATATTACATAAGTCCTCAAAAAATCTTATACTTTTTTCATCAATATTTCTAGATTTTTACTCTGAAGTTACGTTGTCACTACCCACCAAAAAGCGACGACTCATGGGTAGAGGTGGCTCACATATGTATAATTAGATTTCGTTGTAAAATTTAGATCATAAAACATGTTTTCCATATCTTTATAAATAAAAGTTTATTTTAAATTTAATAACACAACTCATTGTCGCAATACATAGGACGTTAGTACCCTACCCGGTATTGCAGCTATTTTTGGTTGCTATGTATGCCGTCTACATATGAAACCCCACCTGCCTTTATTTTAGCCCTGATTCTTTCTCTGGACAGCAAAAAATCAGATGCGAGAATATAAATCCTTACCGCTTGAACGAAGCTTACGAGGTGCGGAGGACTAAAATGTCAACCATTCGAAAATACGTTCGCACCTGATATTTATGCATGAAAATAACTGACGAGTTCACAGTTGGATGGCATCGAATATTAACCAATTTATGTCTATGTTTGTGGCCACATGTGAGAGAGTAAAATTTTAAGGTTTAAGCCGTTTATTTTTATGTCAAAGGTATTTCTGGAAATATGTTTAATCAATGACTTGGGATTGAATAAAACACATGACAACAGAACTGATCATATTTGTTTTTCACATATATGTATAAAATATACTCGTTTAAATTTATGTATTTACCCAATAACATCTAACGAATTAAAACCCGAGTATATATATATATATATATATATATATATATATATATATATATATATATACATGTATACAAATTTTCATATGTATATATACATAACATTTTGAGCCTAATACCTGCAATACCATGAATTATTAAGTTCCAATTATATTATATACGAACGGTATATTAATAATTATCTCCACAGTCACCAACAAGAAGAAATCTATTACTAAATATAGGTCTCCTCCAAAACAATACATTTCCATAAAATTTATCACGTGACTCTCACCTTTACTATATACCTCCGCCTCCGACAACCGATGTCGTTTGTTGAACGGAATGGAGGCTTTTAGTAACCGCAGGAAGGAAAGTGGCAAAATCAAGATAAACGCTAGTAAAATTGCCAGCAGCTACAACGAGTAAAGAATACAATTTTACAATTCTAACTTAGATTAATAATATTATGATTTGGATGAACGGATATGTGGGGAATACCGATTATGACTCATAACGTTCGTTACCTAGAAATCTGAAGTAAATACTTATATTTTCAAATGTGCATGCTATCCCTAAGGAAATCCTTAGGGTTAGCATCCACCTTTTATAATATTCGTTAGGTCCTTTTTTATGACGTGGAATTGTCAGTAAAGAAACTTAAATTTGGTATGCATTAACTCTTACCGTCTGAAATAGCATCAGATATAAATTATGAACTAACTTCATACTTTGTTTTCGTTAATAGGTCTACGCGAAAGAAGCTGTAGTAAGAAGCTAGTACATTCAGAAATATGAAGTTATTTTCACCACACATGGAAAAGTTTAATGTATCAATTAGTATTATAATTTTATTTATAAATGCAAGTGTCGTTTTAGGCTACAATGCTTCAGAAATTATACGTTTAAGAATGGGTGTCTGTATTTATTATAAATGTTCCTCGTGAACAAATTCTCAATTGATGCCACAATTTCATCTTATCATTTTAAATTCATTGTCGTTACAATGACTATTCCTTTGGAAATGGTGATATTTTTGAAAATTAATCTTTTTCATTTCACAAAATTTCTTAAGTTCGTCAATTTGATTTGTCAAAAATGTTATTGTTTTAATATAAGGATACAACTATATGTGTGAGTGCGTGTGTGCGTGCATATATGCATACGTGCGAACGTGCGTGCGAGCGTGCGTGCGAGCGTTCGTACCTGCGTACTTACGTGCGTGCGTGTGTGTGTGCGTGCAAGCATGCGTTAATGTGTGCGTACGTTCGTACATGCGTGCGTGCAAGCATCCGTGCATGCGTGGATGCACGCGTGCATGCGTGCGTGCGTACGTAATTGCGTGCACGTGTGCGCGCATATACGTACGCATTTATAACTTAAACTCGTAATTTGGTCTTATGGCACATCATAAAAATAATGCATCACAATCAAGTTTGTCGATATAATCCGAAATATTTAACCCATTAATTGCCAAGGGTAAAAATAAAGACATTATAAATACACCCAAAAAGAGCAAATTATAGTAAAAAAAAAATATTGATTAATTATTTTACATTCCTCAAAATGTTGCGTCTAAGGAACGTTGGGATTACTGAACTTCAATTTTACAGGCAAGTCTAACAACGCTAGAGTATTAGCGTGAGTGAAATATTTTAAAACAATCAGCATGAAGATGTACTTGACATTTTTTACACATATAAATTGTTGTACTTCTACACTGTCGACATCTTCTTCGATGTTTACTTTCGTGCTCTTCTATGACATGACCAATATTATCGAAGCGAATATTGGAAGGTAACGCATTAATACATTTTTGTCTTCATCTTTTGACCAGTTCAATTTCGCAGCAAGCAATGAATGATATCCAGTCAGTAATAATATACCAAAAAATCTTTTGAGTTCTGCTACCGTGAGTTATGGTCACAAGCATATTTTTTTGAAAAACCTACAATCTGTTCCCAAACTTTATCACTAAAAAATAGGGAAAATACTTCAATAGGTGTTTTTCCACCTACACGTTTTTCAATATTCTATGTCATTGCTGTTTCGTCACTTGTAGGAAAATGTGTATAAGTTGGATGTTCTTTTTCCAGTCTGGAACACATTTTGGTGTCTTTTTCGGCAGTCTTGGCTTTTCAAAGTTGAAGGACCGGGATCACCTTGCGTATTTTCAGGCTCTGTGGGTAAATCGGTGTGGATTTCATACGTTCCAGCGATATCAGTGGGCACAGTATTTTCATAATCAGTATTGTAATAATATTATTGTGGAATCATAAATGTAGTAAGGTTTTTCATGTTTTGTAATTAATTTTTATTTTTACATAATAACAGATTTACATCTGCACAGTCATTGTAATTTATTTTTATCTCTATATATGTAAATAAGTATTTAAAAAAAAATTTATAAATTTGTGTTTTTAAAATTATTTCCAATTTTTGGTCCCATTCTTATTAATGCAAAAAGCTGTACATAAAGTCAATTTAATTTCTTAATTTAATTATAATTATGCTGACTAAAAAAATATGATAATAAAAAATCATACCGCTTAATAAAGATTAATTATATAATTAGATTAAATTAAGAACAATTGTATTATTACAGAGCAAAATAAATTTTACCATTGTACCATTTTATTTTTTATTAAGTTTATGCTATAAATTTTATTTGGCTACTGTTTTGCACTATGGTAATTTTTATCAGGGTCCTCTATAAATTTTATTATAATTTCTTTTCCGTGTATCTAAGTTAACGCATGTATTATGATAATTTATTTGCCTTAACCGTAACTTATTTAGTTTTATTTTATATTTACAGGTAAACTACTTAACATCAAGGACGTTACAAGTATTCTTACCGATGAAGAAAAATTTCAATGGTTGAAAAATGTTTGACAACTTACAACAGACTTTAAGTTTCCACAGGTACGAGAAGCAAAGAAAAACAGGTCTTTTCAAATTAACGGGCTAAAGGTACATGAATGGCTTGCATACAGCAAAATTGCCGGTGGCGGATTGTGTAAGATGTATATTATTTTTGGATGGCGTGAAGCGGGCACTAATGATGTAAAGCTAGAAAAGTTGGTGACGGGGCCTTTGAAAACATTTAAAAAAGGTATTGAAATAGTAACACACCATGGGAACACGAAATACCTCCAAATTATACGGTAGCATTTAAAAATTGTTTGGTGATAATGGCGGGAAAGTCGATGGATATTGTAGTCCAAATGAGATCTCAAGAACGAAAAACAATTGAAGAGAATCGTAAAAAGCTTGTATCCATTATAAAAACCGTTATATTATATAGAGTGCAAAATTTACCATTAAGGGGACATAGGGATGACGGTTATTTAGAATCCGAAAGTTCTCTTTGGAGAAGGTAATTTTCGAACACTATTGAAATTCAGAATCGACGCTGGGGCCGAGATACTGCGTGATCACGTTAGAGATTGTGCTAAAAATGCTTCTTACATTAGCAAGTCAACACAAAATGATTTGGTCGAGTGCTGCGTAATCGCAAACAAAATAGTGTACAAAATTAAAAAAGCCAAATATTTTACTATTATAGCAGATGAAATCACAGATGTTTCTATTAGGGTGCAACTGTCCATTAGTATTCGTTATTTCGATGTTGATATGAATGAAATTCAAGAAGACTTTCTTAAATTTGTTAAAATTATGCATCTTACGGCATATTTTGGAAAAGTTAGATAGCTTGCATTTGTATATTTTTTTATGCCGAGGTCAAGCATATGATGTAGGAGCCACTATGATAAATATATATGTGGTAAATTAAAAGGTCCATATGTGTCCAATATTCAGCCTTTAGCTTTTTACACACACCGTACAAGTCACCGAATCAACTTAGCCATTAGTGCAGCTTGCACTGTGGCTAGCGTAAGAAATGCTTTGTGGGTTATTTCGACCATTGCAACCTTTTTCCCTGAGTCGGCTGGACGAATGAATATCCTCCAAGAAAAAATGCAAGCTAATTTGCATAAGGAAAAACAAAACACACGAAAGAAAATGTGTGAGACGAGATGGGTGGAAAGACATAAAGCAGTTCTAACATGTTTTGCCGTGTCTTTCTGCAATTATGTTATATTTCACGACACTACGGTTAACTTTTTCCGTACTATTTCAATCCGTTTGGTGACATTTTTCCTATTACCAAAAAAAAAAGGAAAGTTTAATCTTCAAAATACGGATTATGTCAAATGAAAGAAAAACAATTTTATTTGATATTTATTAGAAAGAGATATATGCTATACATTACCGATATTAACGGAGAGGGAAAATAACTTCCAGGTCGTTCGCCATAATAAGAAAACCGAAAATTACACACGATATTTACTCTCTTAATAAATTCTTACAAGAAATTCATGGGTATAATTTGGAGTAAAGAATAATAAATAAAATTATTAGTTGGCATGTATTTAATGAATGTACTATTTAGTAATTGATACCACCAATGGATTTTCCTCTTGAAATTTATAACAAACGATGTTCTTTTTAACGGCATCGAGAAAGCTTTCATATTTATTTGAAAATATAAAATCCCAATTAACTTTAAATTCGATAATACGTACTTATTTTTCCTACTTAAAGAATTTCCATATGAATTTTTTCAATTTATATAATTCTAAAATATTTCACAACTTAATTTACTTAAATTTTCACTGAGTTGCACAAAAACCTAGAGTGTAAATAAAATATTAAAATTTTTTTTAATTACGACCAGTTAATACAAATTTTATAATCATTAAATTGCTTGGTATTAAATAACATGATTTACAAACTATGGCCGCGGCTACGCTCAAGTGGTATGATTAAAAACTTGTAGAGATAAATTAAAACATGCGGCGTTTGATTAAATTTCTCTGGTATTTTAGAAGTAATTGATTTTTCTCAATAAAATAAAATTATTAAGGTAAATTACATACTAAGTCTTTAATATTGTGACTATATAATATAAATGACAATGAAAATATAAATATTTCAAACCTAAATTAGATATTAAAGGAAATTATGTTCCTGTTTCATATTGCGTGTGTAGCATTTCAAAAAATCATAACGATCCTTAGTAACTATGCGACATTCTTCATTATCCGTTTGCATTCTTTTTCAGTCTCAAGTAACAATGGTCCTAAAGAACTAAGATTTTGAAAGATAAAAGTAACCAATATTAGTTCTTTATCTACTACATATTATTTCTAAAATAAAATGATTCTTATTCCTTGGTGACGTGAAAAAATAACAAACCAACACACTTTTGCTTTCCTGATCTAGTGGGGATTAACAATAAACAAAACAACTTTCCTTTTTATTTTCAAAAGATACAAAATAGTTGGCAATGAGTATTTTCTACCTAAATTACCTTATAATCTGAACAAGCACTCGACATTAAAAATGATTTACATCATTCTTTTTCCGTATTTATATTAATATCCAATTTATTTGTGTAATGTTATTACAATATTTTAATTAGGTATTTTTATATATACTAACCGTATTTTTATTTATACTAGCTCTGGATAATTGTTTATCTGCATATCGCTTGAAATAATTAGTAGATTATTTAATATGTTAAAACTATTCGTAGTTAATTTATATTTTGAAAAATGTCCAATATGAAAATTGACAATATCTGTACGTATAAATCAGTTCAAGAAGATTGTGTACTTAACAGAAATGTTTACAAGTAATTTGAAGTTGGTTAGAGATATACAATAAATACTTTGAAGAAAAGCTGCAAAAAGAAATTGAAATTTACCAAATGTAATGAAAGGAAAACGGATTTCGAGAGGCCAATAATGGGGATACTTATTATTATGATTATACGTGGAAATAAACTATAATAATAATAAAAGCAGGGCGAATGAAGTGAAAATGATAACTATGAGAAATACTTTTGGATAAGTTTGGAGTGATAAGGTAAATTGGAGTTATATAAAAGTAAGGGAACGTAAATTTTACGTTTAAAAAGTACTTAAAAATTTCGAATTAATTCGAACGAACAGATTAGGAGAATGTATGTAACTTGAGTAAGCCTTTAACGCACTGCAAGTTTTGAAGCGTAAATTTCCATGTCAAAGTGTAATAAACCGAATACGAAGATGAAGAAACTGGAAGATGAAATAATGTTTTCCTTAAGGTGTCATTTTTTGAGATAAGTCAATTCCACATAAAAAAGTTTCCTTTATAGGATAATAATTTATGTAATTTTATGGGTATTTATAAATAAATAATTTTATGGGTATTTTTTGTTAGATTCAGACACAATTTTATCTCAGTACTTAAAAAAAAACAAAAAGAGGAAACATAAGAGTTCTATACTTAAGTTATTTAAACTGAGGCACCGTTCATTTATTGATATATACTTTAATTTAAAGAGCACAGCGGGGGTATAAAATCCATTTATTTATTATGTAGGATAATTGCATTGGTTTGATTTTTGTAATGAACCTATGAAAGTCACAATGGTAAGAACGATCGTACACAAATTAAGGTTTTGGTGGATTATTGTCCTTGACAATTTATGATCATTAAAATACTCAACGTCAATTTTAGAATGATACCATATTCACCGTGTTGATTGTCTAGTCCAAGCGATAATTATTGTGAAATTGCACGCCGTGAAATTATTGGCTAGTTTCTAGTTTGTTAATAAAAAGAAAGAAAAGAAAGCGCAGAAATAATTTTATTTGATTAATTTTAATTTTCATATTTATTACAATGAAAATGTTTGGAAACAAAAAGATTATAGTAAATAAATACATATTATTTTAATTCCGACTCTATGAACTGCGAATAATTTACTGAACACAATTAGAATAAAGAACACAAAGTTGCGTGCGTAGAATGCTCAGATTAGCCGATCAGAAATCGCCATACGCATTCGTCCTAAAATCTATATAAAAAGTTCCGAAAAGTTTGTAAGCAATTTAAAATTTACTAGGATACATTCAATCCTCTTTTTTAAATGATAACTTTTAACTTTTTTGCAGGATTAAAAAAGAATCATAGCATATACTACGACATTTGCTGCGGTTTTATAATGCGACATTTGCTATGGTTACGATTAAACAACGACATTAGCGTGACAATTTAAACTACAACATAGAGAATGATGGTTACTAAGAAACATATTTTTCTATTACTCTTAATTTACAAACTATTATAGTTGAATACGTACTTAACATTTTTTATTTAAATAGAGAATGTAAACAATCACAATGAGCCAAATGATAAAGTCAAGTTTTGTTGTACACCATAATTTATTTATTATCTCGAATTAATTAAATATAAATATAGAAAATATAAATGAAAATATAGAAAATATACAGAAAGTTTAATTTGTCGATTATGATAGATAATATAGTTTCAGATATCTTAATCACAGGAATAAAGGCGAAATTTGTATATTTCTCTATATAGTAATCTAGTAGCATACATGGTAAAAGGTTCTCCATAGGATACAGTTTTGCGTTGAGGGATTAAAACTTCAAGTTTCTATAAACAAGGATATACAGAAATAGGTTTGGCAAGTATGTTTTGTATACAGAAATAGGTTCGTCAAATACAAGTATGCACTATGTTTTGAAAGAGTAGAAATGTTTGAAGCCGTTTAAAATGTGTTTGAATATACCATGTAATATATCGATAAGTCAATAGTATTTATGGTACTTTATTGACCTTAATTTTGACCTTATTAAATTTATTAGCTTTAGACCAATTACGAGTAGTTCACAAAGGAGAAGTTAAACGCCTCTTGCAGACAAACTACCGGAAATAAAGCACTGTGATGACAATAACGCTATGTTCAGATATTTTGATTCGGATTTTCATGGTTCGAAAACATGAAAAAATTAATAATTTTATAGCAAAATCGTTTCTTTTTGGTCTTGGCGCCGTACGTAACAAGTTAAATATAGCCTTAGAAATATTTTCTAAAAATATTTGTAACTGAAAATTTATAATTAAGAAGTTGGCGTAGGCCACATAACAATTGTGGCTTTTGAATTGCGAATTCATTAATATATAATATATAACCCAGAGAAATTAGAGCAATACTAAATATTTTAAATGTTTTGGGTAATTTTTAAAATACAACGATTTTAAAAATTGTCAGAAAAATTAACTTATGAGGATCTTTAGCCTAAATCTTGTAATTGCCAAAAAAAGTTGGCAGATATTTTAATATTTTAAGATTTGTAACCGGTGAAAACAATTTCGGCAAAAAAAACTTGAAAAATATTTACATAATTAAAATTATTCCACGTGGTGAGATTACTTATTTTTTAAAGATTTTTTTAGCTTCTAAAAAAGTTTAGTGGTTGAGCACTTTCTGCCAAATAGTGTCACTTATAAATACAGAAAATTGCAATTTGTAAAGGTTTATTAAATTTGATTTCTTGCAAAATTTTTGCTTTGATTTGTTTGGCCTTAAATATTGTTCAATACATCATAAAGTTTAAGGGCGGGCATTATAGTGCATGAGTAAGAATTGAAGACTAAACTCTTTATGCTGAGACAACATGTGGTAGGCGTTCCTTTAATTTTATTTACTCAAATGAGAATTTTAAAGACCCTAAAATATTTAGATTTTTTTTATAATCTTCAGTCCTCGCAATTTTATTAATTTTATTAAATTTTAATTTTTTTCTTTTTAAACCTAACCTAGTTCTTTTTTTACTTTTCTACAACTTTCCGTTTCATATTACTTCAGAAGTTGTTGCCTGAATTAGAGAATTATTCCGCCCAATAAAAGTTATGCGTGAACATATTTTATTTAAAAAAAAATTTAATAAACGTGTCTAGCAGAGAACAGAGAACTTATTTCTTCTTTAATGTCGATTAAAAAATTATGTCATGTCACGTAGTTTAAACCAAACGTTTTTCTCTTGTTAAAAAAAAAAAAGTATATATATATATATATATATACACAATTATAATTCAAAATCTTTCAAAATTTATACGAAAAGCAACGTCTCATTTGCTTTCAATTTCAATGAGGTAATTTTATAGAATTAAAAGGCGGGAAGTAGAACTTTGAACACAGTTTAAGAAAACACAAATATTAAACTCGCTCCTGGTCCGTGATAGCGGCAACTCTTTACTTGTTATACAGGTCGCCGTACCACTAATAACACAGCATGGTGCGAACACCACGACCACGTTTGAATGTTATTTGCTCGGAAAAAAGAAAATGTTTTTTCCGAAATTGCCAAAATGTGCTTCTTACTCCATATTCATAAGAGGGATATCAAAAACTCGTGCTTTGTATATAAATATATAAATATATTTATATTAATAATAAATACAAAAATAGAAAATATATATTTACACTAATATAAATATTGTTGTCCCATAGAATTTTATATAAATATTAATATAAATATAAATTCTCCATAGAAAAAAGTCATAAGGGTTTAAGTCGAATGATCTGGATGGCCAAATTATGTCTCATAATCGGCTTTTGACTTTTCCCAGATAAAGCGCTCTAATTGTCCCATGGAGACCCTGGCTATATGAGCAGTGGCCCCATTTTGCTGAAACCGCGCATCGGACTCGTCAGCATCCTCTTCTCGTAGTTTCGGTACAAAAAATTATTAATCATTTCGATATACCGCTCGCACGTCACTGTAACCGTTGCACCGCGGTCAGTCGCGAAGAAAAATGGCCTGATGAATTTTTAGACGATATTGCGCATTATACTGTAACTTTAGGTCTATGTAATGCTTTTTGATGCTTTTTTCAAATTGTTGGATGACCAGTAATAACAATTTTAACCATATACGTAACCTTCAAGATGAAAGTGTGACTCATCACGAAAATAAATATTGTCAATTCCAGTTTGCTGTAAAAAAATATCTAATATTTCCTAATAGTAAATTTTTCGTTTTCTGTGGTTTTCTTGTTTGATTTTTTGAACGATTTGTATTTTGCAGTAATGTAATTTTAAGTCTAAACATAAAGTTCTTTGTAGGCTTGAACGATTGATATTTAAAGAGGCAGCATGTTTTCCAACTGGTCTTCGACTGCAGCGGCTATGCGGTTAATGTTTTCAATTGATCGCACAGATCTAATTCGAGGTCCACTTGAGTGATATAGTGTGCATCCTGACACTATGAACTACGATACCTACAACGTGATTAACTGAACACTGCACCGTGCCTTACTAACAGAAAAACCGTTGCATAAATACATTGCACAACGCAAATGCGGTGTGTCATACCACTGCAACATAACGATTAAAAAATCCGCGCCAATGGGCTATCCAACGCCATCTTTCCCCCCACTAGCCCTTTTGCTTGCCGAGATATTCGAGTTTCTAATTTGAATTTGGCCCTAAGACACCTTCGTTACATCAACCTATATTGTCACATTTATATAATTGAATTGTTTATTGCATATGCATTGCGTTTCTTTTTAACTGGATAATAAATTGCCATTACATAGGTCAATATATATGTCAATAACATATAAAAATTTAAAACGTTTCGATACACAATAATTTCACGCTTATGATTTATAATTAATAACTTTTGTTGGAACAAACTTCATGAACACGCATAAAGATGTGACAGGTATTCGCTGTCAACCGTAATGCCATTTGCATATTTTCCATTAATTTTCGTGTTTCAAATAAAAGGAGTGTTTCGTACGAGAAATTATTATCGTGATAAAATACTAATATGTAATGTTGCTTGATGTTGTTTTTTTACTCGTTTTTACGTATACCTACAAAAAAACGAGTCAAAAAACACGACCTCATTTATTTAGAAAATTTGGAAATATATCATTTCAAAATCCTTACAAGTTACTCTTTCGATTGTTAATCTGTGCGACAGATAAAATTAAAAAAAAAATCCACGTGGTTTATTTGCCTTCTACAAAATTTTCATAGTTATATATTTGAATGTTAGCTATTGAGATATATAAAGACTATATATCTCAATAGCTAACATTCAAATATATATAACAATAATATGCTTTATAACTATCTGAAATATACAATTTCTTCCTTAAGCGGTTTCCATAAAAACGGCTCTGACATATGGACAGGCGAACAGAAAGTTTTCCTTTTAAGTATGTAAAGATGCATTAGTGAGTATAAATGCTTACTATATCAAGAGAATAAATATTTTGCCATGAAAGCCAATTAATATTTTTAAAATGAGCGATACTTTTGTATCAAACCAAACCAAAAGGTTAGTAATGCGTTAGCCAGATCAGAAATAAAGAAAAACAACATTATTAACCATCAACAATTTTTGGCATTTTATACTTATTCGTATATACGAATAACTATCGGCAATTTATACTTATTCGTATATAAAGAATATAATCCTGTATATGTTCTCTGTTAGGTTTTCTTCGTAGAAATAATATTTAGTAAGCGTCCTTCTCACCAAAGTTTAAAGCTACTAACGGCGTTTTCGATACAGGTTAAGGCAAATGGAAATATTTTACTGATATTAAATTTTTCATGTATAAAATATAAATCATTTTAATTTAAATTACTTTTTTTTTCAATTTAGCTAAATAGATTTTGACATCCACTTTTCATTTATTCTGTCCAAAAATTTTCTTTAAAATAAATGGATGGGAATAACATAGCTATTGGGTCCGTTACCTCACGAGTTAAGTGGCAAAAACATCAACCTTCTTAACTTTACCTAACAATCGTTTCTTCCCTGGGATCGTAGGTTTCATTTAAAACATGGAAAATGACAGAAAATATGCAAAGTAGCAATATAAATGTCAAAGAAAACATGTTATGCGTTAGCTGATGTTTTTGAGGAAATCGGAAATTAGAAAGTAATATCTATGTTTTTAGAACATTATATTTACCATAATATTAAACTTGAAGAAACTTGTAAGAATTTATAAAAACACCAGAATTTATTCTGCAAAGCTTTGGCTCTTAAAGCAGTGTCATTGAAAATTATCCGTCGCGATAATTATTATATCTCGTATAATGGGTTATACTTTAAGGACGTTGTAAAGTCTACTATGTATTTCGATATAAATCGTCGATATTTGCTCTCGACACAAGCAGGCAGACATACCGCTCTACTCATTTTCCTTTCAGATCGATGTTGTATTTACATTCTTATTTTGTAACAACGAAATTTTTGCAAAGGCCAGAATTAATGTCTGCATATGTAGTAAAAATAAAATGTTTTAATGGACGTATTTTGTTGGAGACCAAATTTTGGAAATAAAAATTTAATTCTTAAACTAGGTAAAGTTTTACATCAGCTTTTGTATTTTAAAATTACATGCGGATATATTCACATATGCATATAACTTCTTTTTTTCATCGATGCGTGGTCAAAATCTTTTCGCTAAACCTTGAATGTCGAAACGTTTATAGTTTAACGGGTTATAGTATATTCCATTCGATAGCTATCATAATGAATTTTTCAATTTACTTCAATACCTTAGCAATATTATTGTTCTCATAAGACCATGATGTATTTACCTTTATGGTCTTCAAGTCTTACCTAATATTCAAGAATAATTGTCGCTCTACATCCGTAAATTCCCTATAGTCGTTTATGCAAATGTTTGTGTATCAATTAAAGGGTTATTAAGAAATAAGATAGTAATAAAGTTTTATAAATAGGTAGTAAATCGTAGAAATATTGGTACTCGTAATGAGAATAATTATATTAATGACATTTTGCACCTCGTCACTAAGTTTTAAATCTTGCAGTTCTAAATGGTTCCATGGTTCCGTAAATCCTTGAAATATATATGGCATTTGAAATAATTTTATTCTCAATTTAGGGTTACTCATCATTTGCATTAAATTTTGCAAAAAAAAAACAATCCATTCATCCCTTGATACCAATAGCCACACTAAAATAGATTAAACGCCACCATTTTTATCAATTATGGGGTAAATATTAATATTTAAAAACATCACTAGGAAACTCACTCTTCTTCTCGCACGGCATTTTTAAATTTTTTTCGCGTCTGATAATACGAATACACTTGTTTCAAATTAACTTTATCAATCCTTTTTTACTCATTTTACAGTGAACATTTTCCATTAACGTGTATTATGGTGAAAGTTTTTAATAATACCTTTAATATTATCTTACATCCAAGTTGTTAAAAAAACTTGCTTTAAAACTTTTAAAAGTTGATTTTTAATTGACGCTCCACACGAAGTATGAAATAAAAAAAAAATTGCTTAATCAAATCGCAAAATCTAAAATTTTAGGAAATAAATGATACAGAGATTAGTAAGTGTTTTGTTTTTTTTCCTCTCGAGGTATGGAATCCTAATTTTGATACTGCTGGTTTGTTGTTTATTTGTCTATTACGTCATTATAAATAACAAATAAATAAATTTGAATGATATTTTTGCTGATTATTAGCTTAGAATTCAATACAATTTTCAGGTTTCAATAGCTTTGCGATTTCAATACCACTTTAAAGCTCTTTTCTTCTGGATTATGTGCTTTTACATAAAAACTACCAAGCAAATATCAATCATTATTTAATAAAAATCAGTTTAAAATTGCAGATAATATATAAATTACCAACAAATGCACTACATTATAGAGTATAAGCGAATTAATAGCATAATCGTGTTTATGTACACTATGCATATCAGCATAAAGAAGAAATTCAGTTAGTAAACAAAGTATTCAAATATTTTTTTATCAACTACTTGTTTTTTTTCTAGTGGTATTCATAGATAATATAAAACTGCTTTTTAAGCAATAATTTCATTACTATATACTTTTTCCGAGTTTCAATATGCAATAATTAAATATATAAATAAAACGAATATAATTAAGCATGACGATAGTTTGTTTTTTAAAATAATCATAATAATAACTATTTAGCCATATTACAATTCTTAGTTTTATGGACTATTAATTTTTTTTCAAATATGCCAATAAATTTGCAAATACACCTTAAGACTACCTTTTTTTAGCTCTTGTGAGCTGCTATAATGAATGACCAAAATTTCTATTTTATTCATATATTTTCAAATAGGCTCACATGTGTTTAGTAGTAGAGATTTTTTAAATTAAAATTAATTCGCGTCTTTACAAAAAAATTAAAGGATTTTTAGAAAACAGAGCAAAAAGTTCGTGGACTTACTTCTAAATGAAAATTGCCTGGAGCCAACCACAATAAGAAATACGCACACACATACACACATATATACACTTACAGACACATACACAAGTGTGCGCGTCCGCGCACGCACACACTCACTTACACACACATATAAAACGATATATATAAATATATGCAATATATATAAATATATAATGTACCAATATTATATGACTATAGGTAAAAGAACACATGATCTTTCGGACGTTGGGTGTAAAAAAGGGATGAGAAGATAATGAGGCATAAAACACAAAAGGGATTTCGACCCGCAGAAAACACTGATGATGCGATTACAGATGCCTGCTGAGCAAACAGATACTGTTATATATTTACGAAACAGATACTGTTATATATTAACCATTTTTATATATTTACGTTTAATATTACCTTTAGTTTTGGGGCGTAAATGTAAAGGTTCCCTTATGATATGTAGTTCTTTGCTAAAGGATAAGGAGATAGCGTTCTTATCTAATCTAACACTAAAATGATTTTATTAACTGGTAGTAATTTTGGGTTAGGATTTTTTATTTTTTTATGAACAAAGCCACGTAAAAACTTATAAACCCGTACATATCCATAGCTAACACTCCAAAATATTCATATAGAAATTAAAGGGAGGGGAATTAAGTACTACAATTTATTTCGGTCGATGTATAGTATGGGATACCTTTCTAAATGGTCAAGAAAAAGAGTTTTAAATAATTTTTTCAAATTTTGGAGTACATTGTATTCAAAGTATACTTGAAAATATAAAAAAAAATGTGCCCTTTCTCCTACTTCTGAGACTAATGAACCAAAGATTATGAAAATAAAATTATATTTATAAGCCTAGTTAAAGGCTATAAAGAAAATATAGCGATCATTCTAGACTTCATAATGATCGAAATATGTTCCGGCCTTTGATATTTCTTAATAATGATATAACAAAAATCCTTCGCAGTTATTTTTTAAACCTATGCGAATTTTTTATGTGCCTGACGAATTAAAATGCTAATTTAAAAAACTCAAGTCTAGTTAGAGGCATTAGGGGATTATCAAGATCTTCTACGTGGCTATATAAATACTGTGAAAAATATTCTGGTTCTATATACAAGAGTTTATCTAATTCTCCCCAGTTTTAGCTTTATTGCAAATTCTTGTTCACAGTTCAAGGTTTTCATCCGATCCTTAAAAGTACATCTATGCATATCATATCTCTCAGCTACTTGTTTAAACAAAAATTGTTTTTCTCTGACCTGTTTCACGCTCTTTACGTCCTAATTCTCTTTTTGAGTTGCTCTGTAAATTTTGGAATATTTAAGTGATTGGCAGAGAAAATAATATATCATAATTATAATAGGCCCTAGATGAATTCAACTGATAAGTGGCGGGTGCAAAAGTAATTAAATTATCATTCGAAAATTGTGGATCAATATTGCTTGATGTAATACTTTCAAAGAACACTTGTTATTAGATTAGATTTTAGCAGTTAGATTTTTAGCAGTTAAATTATTGATTGTGCATATTTATGTAGCTATTGATTATTACAATAACTGTTGCTTGATGATAAATAGACCAGCACCGAGTGACAGGGATTTATCCAGACAGTTTTATTTTTGAAATCAGTAAACATGTGTGACACTGCAATATTAAATATTCTTGTTTCAAAAATTTGGAGTCGTAATTTCATTTTCTATTTACAATCTCAACAGGCCACCTACAAATCCTTCATTGATTTATTGGGTTACGAAGTCGTTCATTGTTTTTCTTTCCTCTTTGTAGAATGTGGAACGGCAGCAATATAATCCACTTACTTTAAATTAGATACGCTTTCTCTAAAGCCTCGCTCCAATGTTATTAGTAAATTACATTATCTACAATTTATTGTATAAGCTATCTCTTAAGCCTCAGTCTAATATTGTTCATTAATTACATAATCTTAACGGTCTAATAGTATTCATAAAATATTTAATATACTTACATTCATATATTCTGGAGGTTTTATTGATTGATGGGACTCATGTAAATCTACTACCTATTTTTATGTATCCAGAAATGTATAAGGACATATTCCGCGGAGAGTCCTTTTAAAATAAGGATCAATTATGGGTTTGGGGGTATAAAAATCTACGGTCTTCCAGTATATTTATTTCTAAACTCAACTGGATTTGCCAGGATTGTCGCTCTTGTCGACCAAGGATTCAGTCAAAGTTATATTGCTTGCGTACGCCGTGTGTTCTTAAAAAAAAAGCCTTGATAGATCGATTGACCATTACTACAGAGGCTCGCAATCGATTGTTTCAAGTGAGGAATGTGGGTTCAATCGATTGTTTAAAGTGAGGAATATGGGTCAGTGAACGAATAGTGAAAAAATAATATTTGAAAAAACTATGTGTCTTTAGACTTGCTCGAGCTCCAGAACTCCTTTCAAAATGTCAAAGAACCAAATTGGATTTTTTTCGAGGGAATGCTAATTTAAATGGAGTTAACGGAGGAACCATTTGTTATTAAACAAGGCGCGAATTGACATATATGCTGTCATCAATGGGTGTGCAAACGCCCAAACTAACTAATTGATTTTCTTTTAATGCACGATAATCCCCACACACATATCCTGTTTTGTTTTAAAACTTTCAAAAATCATATTGATGCACTAGCATAGTTTCTGAAATTACTGATATCTAGCAAGATATAGAGGAGAAACTCTTACAAAAGAATAACAGATCGTTACTTCAAATAACAGGTTTTAAATGTCGCGGAATACATGAAAAATTGAATTTTGACGAAAACATTAAAGAATATTACTATTTACTACAGAAAGTATTTAAAGAACAAAAGTAACGTGCGTATATAAAACTACGTATACGCATTTTATACCATGTTTGATAATGTTGCCATATAAAATTTTTAAAAAATAACTTCTTGAACAATCACAGCCGATGCCATAAAAATGTTACCATTTGGTCATATACAAATTCACTAAGGGTCTACATATTTTTGTCCGTGTTGCGCTTATAGACTATATTGGATAATAATGGTCTCACTGACCACACTGACTATGAAAACCACACCTACCACATTGGTCCTGACTGCTACATTTAACCACACTGGCTGTGACAGCCATGCCTAAACACATTGGTTCTGATTGTCACCCCTGACCACACCGGTTATTTGGCCACACCTATCCTTATTGGCTATGGTTGTCAAATCTAATCACAGTGGCTAAGATTGCAACACCAAACAATACTAACTCTGACAGCCACACCTAACCACATTAGCCACACACAAAATTAGATGTTATTGAACTTGTACCTTTCATTGAAATTTTCTCAGTTCTTTTCCCTTAAATTTTACAGTTAAGGTTCCTTTAATGCATATTTTTCATAAGCAAGTATTTTTTTTATACTGATTTCTTTGGGATGAATTAGAAGGTATGAAATATGATCGTGGACTTACTTCTAAAAGAAAATTGCCTGGAGCCAATCACAATAAGAAATACGCACACACACACACACATACCCACTTACACGTACACACACACACATACCCACCCACTCATGCGTGAAATAATTTCGATTAATTTGTTTAAGTAACAACATTATCTTCGTTAAAAAAATCAAAGAAGAACTATTAGCATAGTTTAAAAGAGAACTATTAAAACATTAGGTAGAAAAGAAAGCAAAAAAAGAATCGAAAAATATTAATAAAACAAGCATAATATATTACAATATATTATAAAATGGTAGCCCCCAAACGTATTATAAGTGTTTAGGCTAAAGGTTTAAAAAGTATTTCTTTTTTAAAATTACCTCCAATAACATAAATTAAAATATTTTTGTATTATTTTAACACGTGATTATAAATGACTGCACACTTATTTTGATTTATGGGTCAATCATTTTAATTGAAAATATTAAAAATAAGTATCCATTTTTTAGTCAAAAGATCCTTAGGAAGATTTTCGAAGGTTTTCTTTACTATTACATTACTCGTTAAAATATCATCAAAGAGCATTAATACAAATGAGCGTTATGAGCATTTATTTCGGCAAATATACTTATATATTGAACATTATAAATTATGATATACAGGAATATACTTTAGCCATTTTCAATATTCAATTTCTTTACATTGTTTTTACAAAACAAATCATGAATAACATCAAAAGAGTATTTAAGGCCCTCACTCTTGTCTGGTAAAACTAACAGCATCAAGGAGTTTGAAGCTTTCAAAAGAACGTTAATAATTATCTAAAAAATAGACGCTAAAGCCACAAATCTGGACTGATTTATAGAAATTATTCTTTGAAGTTCAATTTTATTTAGTTTAAAATATCAAAATAAACATTTTTTAATACAACTCAAAAAGTATCACTTCTTACTTCCTTCAACTTCTGTTTTTGGGATCTGGTTTATTTAGATTCCATACCAGTAGATCGTTCAGTAAAAAAAGCATTATTAATAGAAATTCTTCTGTTTTTCCATACAGTATTTTATGGACAAGAAGAGTCAAGTCTCTTCATTAGTCTTGTAAAACAAGATATTATTCCTGTAAGCAAAAATAGATGCATAATACTCCATACACCGTTTATTTCCTTCATGAAATTATAATTATTGGGATGCCCATCTGTACCACTGCATGGACTTTATTGCTTCGTATCAAGACGGTAAGTAGACGTGGAGTATTTATTGAATATATTTATTTTATGTTTAATATGTTGCAATATTATTATCGACAGTAGTTTGATAATCTTAGGTAGACCCTGGCCTTCTGAAGCAGACTATTCCAAGCCCTACTTCTAGGCCCCACGGTTTTCTAGTTTGTTATATTGAGAGCGTCGAAAACACTTTGTAGGTAATCCACCCATCTTAATGTGGGTCTTCCTCTTCCTCTTGAGCCAAAAAGTTCGTTTTGCCGTTCTATCTTCCTTTATCCTAATTACATGGCCGACTTATTTCTACGTTGATTTTTATAAATTTTATTATATCTGATCCATTATATAAGCGATAAAGTTCGATATTAGTTCTTCTTCCCCATAACCCATTGTCAGAGAACCCACCAAAAATGGATCTCAGGATTTTTAGTTCAAAAATTATTCTATTAAAAATATTTACATATAAACAATTTTTTGATATTATTAGGTTTCAGAAATCTTCTTAGTCCATGAAAGAATCTGATGGCTGCCGTTTTTCGTCTCCTCAGCTCTGGAGCCAAATTCTTGCCGGTGTCGATTTCAGATTCAAGTAAGATGAAGGAATTTACTCTTTTACATTTGAAATCACCAATTTTAAAATGCGTAGGGGACTCACAGTTGGTCACAGATTGTATGTATTTGATTTTGATTTTGTTGATTTTTCAATCCCTAATAATCTTTTCAAGAGCAATGTTGAAAAGAAGACACGCTAGTGCATGTCCCTGTCTAACACCGTTTGTAATTTCGACTAATTCAGAGAGGCTTTATTGAATTTTAACACTCATTTTCGTGTCAGTTAGACTGAGGAAAATCAACCTAACCAGTTTATCAGGAATATTAAATTCATTCGGACAATCGATTAGACGTTCGTTATTGACACCCTCAGAGGCGGTTTTGAAATCGAGAAAGAGGTAATAAGTATTAATTTGGAATTATCTTGTTTTTTCTAAAACTTATCGGAGATTAAACATTTGCTTAGTTGTGGATCTATCTCTTCTGAATTTGTACTGGTGATCACCAATAAAGTTTTCGTCATAATAAGAAGTCTGATGAAGGGTATGTTTTAAAGTATTTTGTACGTAGTATACAAAAGACTGATTCCTCTGTAGTTGGAGCAGTCAGAGATTCCAATCTTGGGGAAGTGTCTTGGAATTTCACACTGATAAAATTAAGTGGTGGATCATTTTCTTAGCATCTATTCCTGATTTTCCTTTAAATTATGACCATATAGTATCTGGGCCAGGGGCCTTGGAGTTTTTCAATTTTTTAATTCCTTCTACAACCTCATCTAGTGATGATGGTCAATGAGGTCTTGATTGTTGCTTTGAGTTTTTAATAATTTGCGGATGATCCTCGTTGAGAAGATTCTAAAAATGCTTGTTCCGTCTTTCAAGGATTTTTACCTTGTCACTAAGAATCTCCTCATTCTTATTACCGCAGAATGCTGTCTTGGCTTCATGTCTCTGCGGCCAAAGTTTATCTCATGAAATAAAGCTATGATTCCATTTGACTCTTTAAGATGTTTAAAATCTATGAGTAGATCATCGTTGAATTTCCTTTCCCCTCCCCCCCTGTATTTTCATTTTCCTTCCTTTCTGGCCGCTTCTCTCGTTAATCTTCTACTCGGTTTCTTGAAGGCTTTCTGCTAAGCATTTTTTGATAGGCTGAATTTTTCTTTTGGATAACTGTATAGCATTTAGCGTCAAACGAATCCTACCTTTCTTGTCTTTTGATACTGCGCATTATATTTTTTCCTGTTTCAACAACAGCTTTCGAGAACACGCTCCACTTATCATCGATATCTTCAATCGTTATTATTTTTTTGATCTTTAATGTAAGTGACAGTTGAACTATTCAGAGCGTTCTCTGTCAAATTTACGTTCATTAGAGAGTCGAGACCTTAGATTAGCTTTAACCAAATAGTGGTCTGAGTCGAAGCTGGCTCCTTGATATGTTCTAACATCTAGAAGGTCAGATATGTGGCTTGTGCTGATTAGCAAATGGTGAATTTGATTAAATTTCTCTTTGTCTGACGACTTCCATGTCATTTTGTGATTGTTTTGTGTGAAAATAATGAGCTAGATATCACCATATGATGATCAGCGACAAATCCAAAAAGTTGTTTTTTATTCTCGTTTGATAAGTCACGTAGAATGTATCTTCCTATGATAGGTCTCAATTCAGTCTCGCCGATGTTCCCAAGCACTATCTTAATATCACTTTTAGGACATGAAATGTAAAGTTCATCTGCAGAATGCTTCCTTTTCATTACCATCTTTTTCCTCTGTGCAGGTAGTTTAATTTTGCAAAGCTTTGGAAATTTGACCACAATATCAATTATTAAGTATTTGACAAGTTTTCCGACAATAAAGCCGGTTCCAAATATCGAACGTTCGAATGTTCCAAGTTTCAAAATTTAGGCCCTTAAGCCGTTTTCCAGGTCGTTGACGGAAATAGAGGTCCGGCTATTTTCTAACTTGATATTTCGTAACGAGAGATTATTAGAGGGTTGGGTTGTTAGCCCCATCCTGGGTGACCAGCCCCTGATATAATTCCCAGGGACAAGGTACCCAGCTATCCTTCCAGGCACTGAGCACCTATTTTAGTCGCGTCTTACGACACACATAAGCTATATTGGGACGATTTTTACCCCCCTGTCACACGGGACATGTTGCAATATGCTGTGATTTTAAGTTACCATATTTTTATTTATCTTCCTGAATGGGAAATCCTTAAAAAATTTCTAAACGTTTATTATTTTTTGGTAAACACTCTTGAAATAAATATTCAAATTACATATACTTTGGTTTAATATCTGATTTTATTACCTCAGATCCTACTTTACTCCACGTGTGGCTAGCTGTTAGTACGCCAGGTTTGGGCGGCAAGTTATTTATTTATATATGTTTTTCGTTCTTACATTTTATAAAGCTTGTGGATAAAATATATGTAATCATTTTAAAAAAATGCGGTTGTTTTAAATAAACGTGATTCTTTTGATAAATAAAATATAACAAAAGCAAAGGAGTACAAAATACAACAGATGATAATATGATTGAAAATACTTTGGATGAAAGTGCGAAAGAAATTATCCGTTGATCCCAAAAGACATAAAGTAAATATTTTCATACCGATTACGGAAAAGTTTATGTCTTAATATAAATTTCCATGTAAATCACTACTTATGTATTGAGACCGATTCTTCTAACAATAGTAAATATTTATAAAAAATATTTTGAACAGTCATGGGTCGCCGCCTGACAGAAGTTTAACATCTTAATTTTTTTAACTTTTTTATTTGAACGAACTAAAAAAGAAAAAAATTCAAATAGTTTTTATTAATAAAATAATCAATTTAATTTAATTATTTAATTTTTATGTAATAATTTGCCAAAGAAAAATGACAACAATTTATTGAAAATACATTTTTAATATTAAAATAGTGTTAGCTAAGAAGACATGAATCGGGATAAATAGTACGTCGCAACATGCCCACAGAACGTTTTAACTCCCACCCAAATTCGCCATTAGATGTTTTACATCAACAAAGATGGCACCGGCAAACTCTCAAAACGATACCAGCGTTAATGGTCGTTTTACCAAAATAACAAGAAAAATCTAAATCAACGAAGGCTATAAGCGTACATTTACTTTGATGCATGCGCAATAAGATTGTTCAACGGCATTCGTAAAATAACAATTTACCAACATTCTTGGCCGTAACTGTCATGCCGTGTATGATTTTCTGTTGTATAAGCATTTGTAATCAATGGTAATATGTGTATGGCAATGGTAATATAAAGTGACTGACTTATAAGTATGTGGAATTCATCTTGTCGGTTTTTCAACATGTATATTTTAAATGACTTCTTCACATCATATCACAAGTCTTCATACCATGTTTGTAAGGATATGGATTACATAAAATTAGGAAATTTTTCATACTTTTATCTTCGATTAAATTGTGAATATGAAAAAATATTTGATCGATTTAATCTTTTAGTAAATTACCATATGTTAGTGAAAAGGAGATATCTTTTCCGCGAACGAAAAACGTATATTATATACACAAGTGATGACAACCTCGTGTTAGAAAACGTGACAAAACTAGAGTCGTACTTCATGCTACGTTAATTATTGGGAGATTAAAAAAAGAACAATACTAAGTAAAATCCCATTATAAATATATCATCATAAAAAAAGATAATAATTGAAGTTATTGAAATAACAAGAGATTGAGAATATCATGATAATATGAAAGATACCAAATAATCTGTATACCTGAAACAATGGGATACCATAAATATATTTTTTTTCGTTCCCGCTCATTGATAATAGCAGGTAATTAAAAAGAGGAAAGTGAAGCTTGCTATATATTAAATCGGATCTTTACCTAAAATAAACCTAAGCCTAGAAAATTTGCAGAAAGTACTAAGAATCACGAGAGTCTACAGACGGAGACATATACATACACACACACACACACACACACATGTGACGAACAATACACACACACACACATGTGACGAACTTATGAGGGTTCCGTATGATATTAAAATTTACTCTGTAATCCTAAAAAGAAAGAATTGTTTTTCATGTTATGGCGATTGAGAATTATTTCTTTTAAGCATGCTTTTCTTACGAAAATCAGCATCTATTTGTTTTCAACTTAAAATTGGAATAAAAAAAAAACATTTTTTTATCGTCAATAAATTAATCATTAATAAATTTTTATAATAAAAGTGGGACAGAAATTAAAAAAAAATTTTAAGAAACTAGAATACAAAAATATTTAAGCTTACTCACTATTTTGATATTGTTAACTTTCGGCCACTTTCGCATATAACTGAGCGGTCAAAGAAGTTTAACAACAATGAAGTCACGCCAACCTCATATTAGAAAAAAGTGGAAACTTATGACTAAAGCTTACTGATAAACTAATTGGCTAAACTTAGTCATAGTAGTTTTATTTTCTGTTGATAATTTTTCAATTTAACTGTCACTATTTGTAACCTACAAAAAAGTCTGGTCCCAATGAGATGATAATTTTATTTAGCCTTGGAGAGGAGGGTTTTGTGTTGGGTTTGTTTTTTGAATAGTTTTGAATTTGAAATTAAGAGCGTATTTCAGAAATGAAAAAAGGTTCCCAGAATTAGTCTATACATGACGGTTTCTCTATTTGCTAGAGAATCAGCTAAATCTCCAGTCTGCATCGAATACAATTTACAATTTAAGATACTACTATCACTGAAATTTGTTGATTTATTTTGTTCAAACATCCTTTAAATTATTCAAAATATATTTTTTATCTTTCACGCCACAAGAACTCAATGTGTGTGATAAATAACTTATCAATATACTTATTGAGATTGTTACTGTTATAGTGTTTCAGCTAACTTCAACTTGAAACGTAAGTTTTTTTTGCAAAAATTGAAATCAATCTTAGATGCTAAGGGTTACTTGATAATGAAACTAGAAAGGCCTACAAAAACTCTTCAACTACAGATTAGAAAACTACTACCACTAGAACCGGAAGCCAATTTTAAATTATTAAATTGTTTTAAATTACATACATGTAGGAAGCGAAATTCACGAAATGTCATTAAGCACAATTTTGTTTTCATTTCCGTGTCTATTTACATGCTTGACGTTAGTTTTCCTGATATATTTTTCGTCATACGCAATGGAATCGTGTAAGATAAGCGTCTCTCATCCGTTCCAACATTACGGAGGCGAATTGTTGGAAAAGAATAAACGTGGAAACAAGCAGAGCGCGAGTAATTTGCGCACGACCGCAGTTCATCTCACGGCTGCGCCAAAAAAAACGCCGTTAGATCGGTTGAAAGGAAATCGAGAGAAATTATTATATTTACAGTCATGTTTGAATGCGAACATTGTCATGATAATTTGTGGGAAGAACACATTTGGGAAAGGAAATTGAATTGTTTTGTATTTTCAGGTATTAAATAAATATTGAAACTCTTTTCCTTCTATAGAAATTTATTAGTATTTTCTTTAGAGGGAGAACACTACTGAATTATTTAAAATAAACTGAAAGTTCCTTTTGAATCAAATCAGATAATAAATTCCTCTCTTTCTAGTATAATATTTGCGTTTTTAAATTGGTTAAAGGTTTTTATTTTCTATAATTTCTTTTTGATTTGGTGTTAGTTCACACGTTTAAGAAACTTGTCATAAGAGATAATCAAATACTGACTGAAGAAAGCTTCACTAATTTTTATATATTGAATTAAAGGCATAGGACACGCGGGCGTGGCCGTAGTTCATCTCGTGGTGCCGAAGGAGAAATTCGAAAATTAATCTAGGCAGATTATCACATTTGTAGTTGTATTTTCTAGAAAGGAATTGAATGCGAACAATACAACGATACTTATTTCCTCACATTTCAGATAGGAAATTGAAGGAAACCTTTTTTGTTATTAAAATTTAAAAAAATAATATAAGATTTTATTCTTATATTAAAATTTAATTTTGGTAATTTCGTTTTTTTAGTCGATAATGAAAACAAATATTGACGTGAATAAGTCATTGAAATAGGTACGGGACTTAGGGTAATTTATGAAATTCAAGTTTTGCGAATTGTTTTCTATTAATTTAGTGAATATTTCTATGACCTTTTGTTTCAGAATCTAATAATGGCCTTGGCTAATTAAATGAGGAATATTCATTAAACATGTTTAAAGATATCAGCGTTCCTCTACTTAATAAGTGAGACGTTGCTACTTGAAAATGGAAATAAAGTCGACAGTCAATTTTGAATGATCGTAGTTTCAAAATGTGATATTCTATTATGCAAACGTTTCTATTAATAAATATCAAATCTCTTAAAATTGAACAAAAACAATGTTTTCGTTTAAGCGACTTGCGTTCAGTTATTTTAAAACAACAGAACAATAAAATATAATAAAACATTACAAAACTCTTTGTAATGTTTGTTATATTTTATGTCAGAAATATATAAAGAAAAAAATTTAAAAAAAACGATTTTCGAAACGACGACAAATTCCAGTTAAATAATTCAAGATTTAAAGAGAGAAAAACGACTATGTGGTCTCTACGAAAGTTTAATTGAAAAAAAAATTTAATTGAAAATTGCATTAAAATTCACGCCACAAGGCACTATATTTTTGTACCTGCTTATTTATACAATACGTTCTTGGATGGTTTTTCAATTTGGTATAAAAAAACTCTTATTAATTTTTCATTAATATTCATCCAACGACATTATCAGGTTCTGAAGGAAAGATCATAAAAAATGTTTACGAAATTAATAGAAACTCTTTCGCAAACACAAAGCCAAAGTTTGTGCATACGCAAGTGTTGAGTTTGTGTAACACAAATTCATTGTACAAACTCAAAAATTGTGCACATATAATACGGTTGGTACGGATTTTATATATTTTTAATACATGCAAAATAGTATGAAACACTAGGTTTTTATATACATTTGAGTTTATAATTTTTTTAATTCAAATGATATTTTTATGTCTTTAATCATTTGTATTATATGTTTAATCGAAGCTTTTATGAATGTGGAACAAATAGAAACACTTTTTTTTTTATTTTTGATCGATTTAAAAACAATACAATATAATTTCTGTTAGTCTTTGAATTGTTCATACAGACCTCTTTTGTCCAATTGAATTGCTGCACGTGGAATAAATATAAAGCTAAGTGCTAATTACGATCGCAAAAGTGAAGAACCCAGACAGGTATTTCCATTAAAGCAATTTAAATCATAAAATGATTTAAGAAAATGTTTTTTTGCGGTTAAGCTCAATTAATAATGTAGAAAAATGTATATTTCACACTTTAATTGGATATGGAAAGAAGTTGTTTAAGAAAATTTATTTCTCAATTAGTTTCCATCACACAAAATATTGTCAAATTCGGACACAAAAATTAATAATTGGAATATTTTTCAGTTCCATTATGCGTTCACATTGCACGGTGATATTCAACTTTTCCTCTTATATTTACTTTTACCCCGACAAAATGATATCAAATAGGAAAAGGTTTTTTTTAGCCACCCTAATATTAAGGGCACAGTTGTTGAAAAAAAAATTAATTTGAAATCAGTTTGAAGGAATTAGAACGCAGTAGTGAGTTCCACTCGCACTTGCGGAAAATATGCCTGCTTTTAAGTTAATTTTATCAAAACTAAGCCGAAAAAAATAATTAGTAATCTAATAAATTATTTTACGGATGTTTTTGCAGGGCATAATATAACTATCACAGTGTAGATTGCAGTATGATAGCAAAAAACATATGCCCATTGTAGATCACATCGATTTCATAAAGAAAGTAAGCTTTTAAAATATTTCTCTTATTAAATAAGTACTAAAAATGGTGTAAATGTATATTTTGCTTCCGTAAATGGTCTTTTTTTCTTTTACTTTCTGGTGTTTTTACTAAGGTAAGTGTGAATAACAGCAAGTAAACGCTATATAGCATGTTTAAGTAAATATACTAACAATTTTCCTTTTGCACCAAATTATTTTGAAATTCATATAGTTTTAGTCAGTAAAACACTTTGTTATTTATTTTGCCCCAATAAATTAATATATATAATAAAGTTTTCAAAGAAAAAAAATACGCAAAACTTTCTCTAACCTGTATTAGAACATGCAGTGCCAACATTGTTCTGTGAAGACATTAAAAAAAGGATTAGCAGTCATAGTATGTATTTCTAAAATTTGTATTGAGGACATATTTTGGTCATAATATATTCTTATTTCCATTATATAACTTAAATGCTAATAAAAATTTCCTAGATGAATTTATGTCAATCAAATAAAATAAGTCGTATAATTGAAGACAGGAGAAGGATATCTCAGATTTTCGGTAAAATAATGAAAACCGGGAAAATGCTGAGAGTATAAGTGTGGATGAATAATAACTAAAATTTATGCAAAATTTTAAACAGTTCTTAGCTGAAATGTTCATTGAATCGAAAGACAAAGTAAACCGAAGAATTTTAAATATCCTATAGTAAAACAAAATGTACCTTCAAGGTATTCTGAATCGCACGAATGTGTTTACAAAAACACACATATATATATATATATATATATATATATATATATATATATAAGGCTTACAGGTTATGACCTAGTTCGTCATGGTGAAGGAATGCTTGTATCACGTTTTTTCGAAGTATATAAAATGTGGAATTGACAGTACTAAATAATATTCAGTACCTGGTATTTATAGTGCCTCGTATAATTTTCACGATTTCGGAATACAATGACATGGTTTTGATTTATGGAGAAGTTCGTCGAAACATAACTCAAGCTATATGAATATTTCGGGAGAGATATGAAAATAGCTGTTTATATCCTTCGAATCCACGAATCATTGTTCAAGCATTCAAAAAATATGCCAATACAAGCTTATAATTCCACAATAAGAAAAGGTACCTCCACGAGAAATATAAGTAGTCGTGAGGACTGAATATTGGTCCTACTAGGCTACTTATATTGACCTCCGTCCATCGCGGTTGATCATTTGATTCTATCACGACCGCGCGCGGTTGCCACTTTGCTAAAAACAGTAATGTAAACATTACACATGCTGTTTATATTTTGGCTACATAAAAATGCCATTAAATTTGTTTGATTTTTTGTACTTGGCGCAATTGTTTATTTTATTATTTTAAAATACTTATGAAAACTAGTACTGACTGGATTATCATTTAATGTCTGATAATTAAATTTAGAGCTATAGTTAGTGATAAATAGTTAATAGTGCTACTTGTTCTTTAGCAATTATAATTTTCAACAAGGCTTTAAGATATTATTTTTTTGATAGTTCTTTTAGTAGAACTAAAAGGTTTTTTAAAAATGTGTAAAAAAAGAATTAAAATGAACGTGAATATAGCATAATTTGACTACTAGTATTATATAAGGTTATTTAAAGAATTTTTGAAACTTGTAATTTTCGGAAGAATTCATATTCATTTGAAGTAGATTATAATATAGTGTCATTATTTTAAGCCCACACTAAAGTATATTTGAAACAGTCTGATGATAGCGTAGAGTCATAATGTGTATGTTTGAATTTTTTTTTGTTTCATGTTCATGCCAGTTCAATTTTCGGGAAAATTTTATTGAATTGTTTTCTACTGGTTAGTCTTAACTGGTTTTTCAATCTAGTGATACAAACTACAAACTATAATGTGCGTAGTCGTGACGTATTGGATGATTCGTGATTTTTTTCTGTTGTTTCTTCATTTTCAATGTCCCTTAATAAAATTTTAATCACCTCGGTGGCTACACATATTTTAGCTTAATAAATTTGTATACAATGATTATGTAATATATAATAATTTTATTTAGAAGTGAGAGTATGGGAAGTAAAAAATGCTATTAGCATAGATTCATTAAAGTGTGAATCTTTGCTAATAGCCCACCTGAAGACGTTGTAATTCAATTTTTAGCATGATTATAAAGTATATTGACCCGCATATATATATATATATATATATATATATATATGACATATGTATACATAGCTAACATACAAAAATATTTGTATTGAAATTTTTGGTGAGATTAATAAACACTCGAAAAAAATTTTAAAATACTTTTATATTGTGTTATATTGTCTGAAAAGGTCTTTTATATGGACCGCATAAAAATTGCATTCATAATTTTAGATAATTTATCTCAGAAGGTGTATGAAAAAATTTGATACCCCCTTATTTTTGAAAATACTGAACATAAAAATAAGAAAAAAAACAAAGAGAATTTTAGAAAGTTCCCAAGAAAACTGCACCGATTATTTTGGATCACCTATTTTTCTCTTCATAGCTTTAGAATACTTGAAGTAGTATCTTTGAGTTTCTTAACATCAGTATTTGTAACATTATGCAATATGAAGAAAAAAAACTAATATTAACTAAAGGAATTGTGATTTATTTACCACAATACTAGCATGTAAATAACTGTCAAGTTTGTACTAAAGCTCGCTTCACGGGGGATTCGTACACAATTAAATATTTAACGCGAAATATTTCTGTTAACCTGGCATCTTGAAATTGAATGAGGCTGAATAGTGACATTTTACATTTCGATTTATAGACTTTGGATAAAATTCTTAGATTCAGGATTTAAGATGGTCTTTCTCAGATCACAGAATCTTCGCTACATTAGCGTACACGAAAATTATTTGACATGAAAAAACTATAATTTTTTACCTGGCTAGTTTAAGACCAAAAGAAAAGGTAACGATTTTAGCAGTTTGTGCATATGTATGCATGTACGTGATTTACAAATAGATGCTCCATCTTAAGACCCAAAATACTGTACTCATTTTGTCGGATGAGGTTATTGATTCGTCTCAATATTAAGAGTGCCGTAGGTTATATACCCAATCCAATATTACACCGACTGGCCGCCATATTGTCAAGGTTGTTATTAAAGTTTAAACCACATCGAAGCGAATATCAAATAAAAAGCTTAAAAGAAAAAAAAATTATGTTTATTTTATATATGTACGCAAACCATATAACTTGAATAATCCTAAACCACTAAATCAATTTTTACAAGTGAGATTGCTTTATTACACTTAAACATATTAATACAACAGTAAAAATATTTGTAAGTTGGCTATGGAACGGTTCCCTAAGTTGATAAAATTTTAAAGGCCCTCACGGCCGGTATCGATTAATATAAAAATTTTAAACTACAGTTCAAAAATGTATATGTCATATAGGAAAATTTTGTGTAACGAAATCAAAAATTAAAATTAAATAATTAATTGTAATCTATCATAAATGACTTATATAACACATCCAGAAGAACATTATAGAATTATGATAGTTAACAAAATTTATTTCGTATTTACATTTTAAACTTCTATATTATCGTAGTCAGGTTTTTTTTGTTAAGGGGTCTGCTTGTTCTATTAATTATTATATGAAAACAAAAATTTAACTATCACTTGGAATGATTTTAACTATAACGTGGAATGATGCAAGGCAGATTGACTCGTGATATTAATTAATAATTGATAAAAATAAAATTTGTTGGGTTATAAAAATTATTTTCCATGTTTTGATATTATTGGAAATCAACTTAATTAGCATACTTTATGGTCTGCATATTTCTTTCGTATTATATTGCTGAAAATGTACTTCCTATATTTCATATTATTTCGTTTTCAATATTCATATTTGCAAGTATTTCGTGTGGTAAGTGAGCTTATATAAATAAATATAAAATATTTAGATAAATGATAACTTTTGTAAGAGGTTATTCTTTATATCGGACGGTTAAAATTATACAAAAAACATAATAATTTTTTACTGTGTGAATATATTGACTAGCGTATCTTTTAAAGGTTTATAAAAATGGAGAACATCTCAAAAACAATGAATTTAAAAGCAAAATGTTGGTTAATCAGTTTCCAAGATTTGGAGCAGCGTACGCAGCCACACATATACAGTCTGGCATATATACTTTAGTTAAATATATTAATGTCTATCTAAAATATTTCAATGTCTAGTTATGGCTTCTCCTTCATATTTGTAAAATATTGTGCACTACCATCCTTTATAGTCTCATTATATCTGAATGATGGATTTTAATGGGAATTTAGTAAAATAACTTTTCTCTATAATTTACCGTCCCAAATATTAAGCAAATTAAATCAAAGAATATGAATTTTTTTTCACGAGTACGATATGTTATGATTGAAAGTTGATAAAAGTCCATTAAAGTGATTCTTAATCACAAGTCAAACGTAATTTTTTGTTTTATTTTTGGTTCAACTTCTTCACGCAGCCGTATTGAATTTTTGTATTTATTTGTTTTTCTTGTTGATAAATATGTCTAACTGATATTAAAAAGATAGGTATTAGAATGTTTGTCAATACAAGCAGTAAAAAGTACACATGAAAGAAGTCCGACTAAAGGTAAATTAAATGTTTATAAATCCAATAGATTAAAGGAAACGTAACAAAACGAAAGGGTTCAGAAAAAAAGTTGATAACCTGCTCTCCAGAAATAATATTTAGCATAGTTTTAATTAAATTATTTGTGTATTTATTCTTAGCTGAGGAAGGATATGGTTATATAATTACAATTTAAGTCCATCTAAGCACTCTTTAAACTACATAAATCATAATGTCTTACATTACTATTCGAGGAAATAATATTAAATATTATATTTCATGAAAATAAGTAAAAGCTTTAATCGATTAATTTTTTTATTATACTTATTACACCAAAGAATTAAGGGTTGTTCTTTAAGTCAGAATGTTTATCTTCATGTCATCCCAAAACATAACAGTATGATCTACATTGTATTAGAAAAAATACTAACATTAAGGGCTGTTTGGTGTAATTCAGTTACACATAGTTTTCTTTTTCAAGTAATTGTTTTGTGTGAGATAAGCCAAAAATCCGTACTTAGGCCAAAATTTCCCTCATGATCCAATATTTTTAAATTTGTTTTCAATCACGATATCCATTGTGGTTCTATTTCAAAGTTTTTCGAAATGCTTTATCCTAATTTATTTAAAACATGATTTAAATTAAAGGTTGTCTTCGGCGACATTAGCAATTTTAAAATTCGGAAAGTGCAGGCGTTTGTAATTTTTTCCCATTTCTTTTAATGGAATGTGACGGAGGATGTGTGGTTTACCTTCCACGTATCTGTCTTTAATGACAATTTAAGGCCACAATTATTGAATTTTGGTAAATCTAGTAAGAATTCCTTTTAAATACCCTTTAGCCATTTATCTAAAATTTGTATTACATATATTTACCTAATCGTAGCTTTAAATATTTCATTCTTAAATTTTAATTTGATTTCTAAGAATTACAATGTGAATATGATTAATAGTACATCTATGAAGTAATATCTACGGAGTTATGGAACTAAAATGAAATTACTCGTAAATACACGACGTTAGTTTTATATGATACGAGCATAATATTTTCTATAGTACGTTCTGTTTTCTTATTATTATTTAAAAAGAATATAAGTAGGTAATCTATAAAAACTCATATAAAATTTGCTGGTCAACACACATATTATCTTTGAATTTAAATGTATTCAAAGGTATAATTATAGAGAAGAAATAAATTTTCTAGCATTAATTTGTGTGATCCATTTAACATTTACATCTGAAAGTGTAGAAAATACTATATCAAATTAAATATAATAATTGATACAATCATTTAATGGTTAATTAGGTCGTAAAATATAACACTGGACGATAGAAAATTATATAAACAAAAGACGGAAATTTGGAAATTCACATGAAAGTGAACAGAAGATATTTTATAATTTCTGCCGTCTGCCTCTTATTTAAAAACCCTATACACCATAGTTCATTTAATGTTTTTACATGTTGTAGTCATCAATTCAACAAGAGGGAACGAGTCTTCTTTCAGTTTAAACCGTTTAATACTAAATTAAATTATTAATACCTGATATATTTTTTACTTTAAAGATTAAATGAGAAATTTACGGTAAAAATCGTAATTTTGAGACCACTGAACTATGTTTTATATTTGTTTGCTCTAAGTACTAAAAATAGATAAGAATTCCAATAAATTACTAAGCAAATTATTATTGAAATCAATTTATAATTACAATAAACGTGCTGCCGGTAATTAATAATGGAACAGTATTCAGGAACACATCCTTGTTAAATATTCGAAACATGTATTTATAGTACATTTTCAGTTTCCAAAATTCAAAAATAAAATCATTTGCAGGGGACTTATTACTCGAGCAACAGGCGAAAATAATTTTTTTATCGATTTATATCATTTATATTCTACTACTTTTTTCAGTTTTATTGATCTGAGACAAGGAGAACTGCTTCGTTTTTTAGAAATTTTTTGGAAATAATATAAATAGATACATTTTTAAACATGCATTTCATAAAGTTATTCAACAGGATGAACGTGAAAAAAAAATGTGTCCACGTTCTTTACATGTTGCTTTGGATATATAAGTACCATTATCAAATACCGTTTTATCTTTCAGCTTTATTGAAAAGCAACAGCATTTGTAGAGTCCATTTGTCTTTTGGTCTCTTCAAGTTTTAAATATTTCAGCTGGGATTGGTCGTAATTTTTTTTATATATATTTTATGGTACAAATTATCAAATTATGCATAATTTCTGAAAGTTTTTCTTCGTATTTTCTTCATATAGAGAAGGATTTCATAAAATGATGCCCCATTGTTTTAAGAAATTTAACTTAAATTGAAAAAGTTTAATAAAATATTATATATTATATGAGGCAAATTGTGTTTTTTGAAATAAATATTCGCGCAATGGCCCACTTTTAAAAAGCTTTTGATGTTCAATTTAGCTTTAGTTTTGGATAAATGATACGTTAAACAAAGGGACGCAGGATAGAAAGCTGTTAATGTGAAAAACGCATATTCATTCTTCAATAATCCGGAAATATCGAAATCTTCCGGATGTAAAGAAAAGTTAATGAAAATTTAACGATGTAATAACATTATTATAATTATTAATTTATTAAATAAAATAATAATTAAAAGAAGGAATTACCAAAATATAATGCAAAATATAAAATATTGTTATATTTACTCAAATTATAATAAAAAAATCTTCAGTTGGCCCTCCAAAACGGAAGAAAATAGATTATAATGATACTAGTCATATTGAGTACCTTTTTAGAAAACATGACTATGAATATAAGATTTTTTTCGATTTATTGTTAAATGAACTAACTCAAATAAAGGCGTTTCATCTCCTCAGCCACGAGATGAACTGCGACCGCGCACATGTTACTTGCGCTCCACTTGCTTCCAGATTTACCCTCGTTCAACGCACGAAACGTTGAACGAAAGTAAAGGAAAATTTTTCTCAAGGGAGGATTTTCATATATGGATTTATAGAGCACGAACATTAATGGAAGAGGAAATAGAAAAGGAAAGACAGAGTTGGACGAAAATAAGACGAAGCTCGATGAAAAATTGGTAATTTCTTTTCCTATTTGGTGTTCGGGAAACGATTTTTGGAAATTACTTTCGGGGAATGTTGTTTGCCCACATGCTTATTAATTTTTTATAATCAAGTTCATTACATGTTTGCTATACATTATAGATCTCTAATTTAAAAGACGATAAGAAAGAAAGTGAGGTTAATTAATTATATTCACAATAAGTAAATAATACAAAACCTGTACGATTTATTTTTATTTTTATTAAGGGTCAGTAATAAGTTTAAAAATAAAGTAAATTGCAACATTTAGTGGAGACCCTTTATAAACATATATCTAGTATTTTTAATTATGACAAAGTCAAATGTCGCCGTAAAGTAGTAATTTATTAATTTATTAGAGAGGAGTAAATTCGAGGAGTAATTTTAACGAATTTTATTGCAGAAGTAACCATGTATTTGACGCATAAAACTAAAAAATATCATGAGATTTGTATTGCGGCGATTTAAATGTATTTCGCGATAAGACACGAGGTCATCGGCATTTTATTATGACACACATATACCCACACACGCACGCACACACATGCTTCTATGCGCATACGTACATCCACATGCACACTTACACGTACATACACACATATATATATATATATACATACATATTACTTAATCTTACACAAACTCACTTTAAAAATAGCCAGAATTTTTAAACAGTTATCAAATAATTAACAGGTATTCAATATATACAATTCATTTTACAATAGCATTATACAAATCATTTTAAATTACGATCACTGTATTTGAATAGCTTGGAAAAAGTTTGTAATGTAATCTGAGAAATGTTTAGACTACAGCTTATTTATTGACGCATATTATTCAAAACACTTTCTTTGGAAAATTAGTCATAGTTAATTACCTTTATACTATGCCCTGCAATTACTTTTCTGGAAAACTTTAATTTAATTTAATAAATATTCTCTACCTACATTCAATCGAATAAATTCAATTTTTTGCAAATAGGAGTGAACTCACTTCTACGCTCATCACTTTCACTTTGGTTCCTACGCCCAGATTCCAGTTTTATTTTTTTAGCAACTAACTTCCGCAATATCGGAGCAGTTGGGAGGAGCTTTTCTCGTTTGTTCTTATTTTGTTCGACCTGAAGGACGTATAAGATACAGAATAGTATAGTGTTCTTATGGTTTTACTATTTCTGTATACAGAAATGGAGATCTATATTTATTTTAAATTATAGTTCTGTATTGATTAAATTTGGAAAGAGATTAACCATTCATATTACGACAAAGTGGCATTAGTTAAAATATGGAAAAATATCATGTGTGGAAGACCACAAACAATGGCGTTTGACCTCATCCGTTTGCCCCCTTTTCATTTGTTCATTTAAGCACCTACTTCTTCCGCACCGCTCCGTTACATTTCAACTTCGGCCACGCCCGTTTCGCCAATCTCTGTCCGGGTTAAAAACTTCATTGCACGGTTTAAAATATTTGTAGCGCCATCTATTGATGTATATGTACACTATACATTTCTGTTATTATAATGTGTCGAGTACTTTTTATGGTAGTTGAACTAACGCCATGTAAATGATCTTTTGAAAATATTAAATATATATATTTTTAACTTATGATAAAATAAAAACCAAATTTTAGTTGATCTGTATATTCTTCTTGAAACACCAATTTATTTGGTTTAGTAGCTAACCAACAAACAAATAAACAATAATTCCAAAAGTAATATTTTTTTTGTGACTTCCACTTTACTCCCCATACTTTTTCTTTATTAGTGTTTTTAATATACAAATAGGCTGCTTTTGCAGGTTTATTATATTATAACTAAAGCCACAAACATAATTGAATTAAAAATTCAGACAACAGGTCAAATTTAAAACTAATTGAGGAAACAAAATTATTCTATTGAACACATAAAATATTCAGGAATTTTATGTACGAAAGACGTGTGATAACGATCTCTGGCTTTTTGTGTCAACCGGGATTCAAATTACTGTATGTCAAGATGGAGTTCTATCTCCTCTCCTTTTCTCAGTATTTATTGATGATTTTGTTAAAAATATTTCTATCATCTCTATGCATTTGACTTACAAATCTATGTGTACTCGAACCTCCATTCCTTATCAAAAACCATTGACATCCTTAATCAAGTCTTGCTTCAATTGGTCAGTGAGCTCATGAAATGGGTCTTTTAGTTAACCCTAGTAAGTCACAAGCTATTATAATTGGTAGTCAAAGACTGAATTTTAAAGTAAACCTATCTAGTTTATCGAAATTACTACTAAATATTACAATGATACCACATACGTCAACTGTTAAAAACCTGAGCCTACTGATCGATCAAAATCTTAGTTGGCGGCCTCAAGATGTTAGTAGTCGTGTTTTTAACAGGATATACTCTGAAACATCTTCAAAATTTTCTGCCGACTGAAACGAAAATCTACATTTGTCAAACACTTTTATTGCCATTAATTTATTATGGAGATGTGTGCTATCCTGATCTTAATGAAGAATATTTGTACAAGTTAGAAGGTCTTAAATATTTATGCATCCGATATATCTTCGGTTTCAGAAAATATGATCATATTTCTGAATACAGGTCACTTCTCAAATGGCTGAAGATCCGTGATCGACGCCACCTTCACATAATTACATTTGTTTTCAATATATTAAAAAAATCCTCCTAGTTCAAATTAACTTAGTGGCAAATTTAAAAATTTGTCTGCTTATTGCTTGGACTACGATCTAAAATTTCAGTCATCCTACTTATTCCTAAACATACCACCACCACTTACGAAAAATTGTTAACTGTCCAAGGAGCAAAAATTTGGAATCACCTAGATACTGAGATCAGAAAAATTACGTCTCTAATTATTTTCAAAGATCAAGTGAACAATTCCTGCCTCTCCTGAAACTTTTTCCTTTGTTTCCTTGTCCTTTTCTGTTTTTCCCATCCCAAATCATGTCAAGATTTCTTTTTCTTTGTATTTTTGTATTTTTCTTAAATTTTTTTTTCCTCTAATGTGCTATAAAGAATTTTCATAGTAAAATATCTTACAGTCTACCAAATAAATTTCAATTTAAATTGCTATGGTTCACTGGAAGAGATTGTTCATGTCCGCCATATGTATTATACATAATAAATTACAAATAAAATATATATACATATATATATGTATATATATGTATATATATATATACATATATATATATATATATATATATATATATATATATATATATATATATATACATATATATATATATATATCGACAAATTAAAAAATTGTGACATCCAGAATCAACGCATGATATCAAATAATGTTCCTATAAACTTTGCTTGGGCTTCTAAACACCCATAATTTTTCGTAACTTTGGGTAGAGTAATATACTCAACTGGAAACAAGGTCTAGCGGACTCATTATTGTTTTCATATTTTCTAGTATATTTCAGCATATACGGTTAAAAACATTTATTTCCTGCACGGTATATTGTTAAAAATATATATCTTCGATCACACTATCTATAAGATACTATGCACGGGATTGAAAAATATTTTTCGAGCATTTAATTTGCTTCTCTTAAAATTCATAAATTAAAATTATTCTATAAATTAAATGCGGGACAATATGTTTCATTGCTATACCAAATTTCTGTACAAAGAGATTATAGAGAAAACAGCTATGATGTACTGCTGAATGAACAATTAATTTTTTGATATACAAATCCATATAAATGTGAATCCTAAATTTTTTATTTCGATTTTGAAGTGTATATTCGTACAACTTTCTCCGAAAAATTGTACATATCCATATTAAGGGAAATTTAAAAATATCATATTCTTTCCAGAGAAATAATTTTATAAACTAATTTTATTTTAATCTTATTTATTTAACCCGTCACTATTGACGTATGGCTCTGTGAGACTGGGCGGTTCGATAACGTCGAATAACTCTTTCATGTGGCATCGATTGTTGGAGCAGCTACCTTATTGTGCGTTCCCCACCCACAGCCTTAGCCACAACGGCAACGCGGACGTTCATTTCAGACTTTCTATGCCCGTCAGTTTCAATTTCTTTTCAATTTCCGCTGCGAGTTTTAAAATTCGATGATTTAGGTAACAGGAAACAGGAAAGGAAACCACATGACAAGATTTGCTATTGAGATTTTTGCATTTGAGAAATTGGTCGAAAATTTCAAGGATAATTTCACGTTATCCGATTTTGTGATTATTAATGAAAAAGTTTAATTCTGGCCTAACGGTTATTCGAAGATTATGCGACCCGATTTTCAATACTGGTCGCCAGGTCACAATTAACCACTTGGACACCAGTCTACCTTTAGTTGAATCGTTAATCCAGGAAGATCTAACAGCATTTGGAACAATCAAAAAGAATAATAAGGAAATCCTTCCTGACTTCTTTGTACCCTTACCTGAAGCGTTGCTTCAGATAGGTTTAACAACAGTTGAAAAATCGAAAAGAACAAAAAGGAAATTCTTCCTAACTTCAATGTAATGCAAGGTCAAAATGTGAAGTCCTATATGTTTGGTTTTTGCGACATCATGGTATTGGTTTCACATATCCTAAGGGCAAGAAAGAATTACTGATGTACTACTCATTAGTACTATACACAGTGATGATAAAGTCGATACTGAAACTCATAAATCCGATATAATTTTGAGCTATAATGTCACTAAGGACGGAGTCAATATCGCATATAGTTCATGTGCTAATTACAATCGTGCACGTGCAACAAGGCGTTGGCTTATAGTAATCTTTTACGCTGTGCTGAATGTCAGTACCATAAACAGTCAGGTGGCACATACATCTAATAATCAAAACACTACAATTCAATGCCGTCTGGTCATTGCAAATTTGACCATTGGAATAATTGAACCTTTGAGTTACAATGCCGCTAAAGACGGAGTCATTGTCGTAGATCGTTTATGTGCTATCTACAATTATGCACGAGTAACAAAGCGTTAGCCTATGGTAATCTTTTACGCTATTCTAAATATTAGTACTGTAAAGAGTTACGTGATATATATAGCTAATTCGTAAAACACAAAACTTCAGCGTCGACATTTTGTTGAGAATTTGTCCATGGGAATAATAGAACTTCATATAAGAGAATGGTAGACACAGTTGAATTTGCCTCGTCCCTTTATACAAAGACTTACAGAAATTTTGAAGATCGATGAAGTCCCCGAGCCGGCTAGTCCTTTCAAAAATAATCAGTTCCATGAGTGTGGATGAAAAGAAAAATAGAAAAACCAAGTACACGTCCATAAATGCAAGAAATATTTGTGTCTTGCACACGTAGTGCCTTATTGCGCAAGCTGTTTGGCTATTGTAGAAGAGAGATTTTAGAGATTTTTTATTTTTTGTAACAAAGATAAATATTTTTGCTTATTTTCAAAAAATTCCTATAGTCATGAGATTAAAAAAGGCTGATATAATTACAAAGTTATGAGAGTGTTGCATGTGTTTTTAATTTTAAAAATAGGTTCTAATAAACTATCTTTGTTTTATGAAACCCTTAGGTTTTATTATCAAAAAGCTTGTACTGTGATTAGAATTGTATTCAAAAAATTAAGAATATATAACAACTTAATGCAGTACTCTTATGTTAAAAATCCCGGTGCGTGGGACTGGTGTCACAAATTTTATAAGTCATATTGACGTCATCAGTGGCGGGGTAAATAGCGTAAAAATAACAACATATTAATGTAAAATGGAACTGGGTAGATGTTAAAACAAAGTGAGAAAGCAAAAACCATCAAAGATCATATTCAAACTATAAAAACTTTCTATATAATAAGAGCTAAGCGAAATCTTAAAAAATATCAACTTTTAAAATCTGCAAATATTTCTAATTCAAGTTTTGTTACTGTCTATCTTGAATAAATTATAAGACCTTCCCTGTGTTTAATGGTACGTCAAAAAAAAAGCAAAATTAATTTTTATCCAAAATAAATCCTGTAATTACCGGAAATTAAATTAATATCCATAATTTTAAAAAAATCTGCTCCACGAAAAATTCAAGTTTTAGCCCAATAATTACCATTAAATCTATTAATTACTTGAAATTGAATCATGACCCGTAATTAAATTTGAAACGAATAATTCTGCTTTGCGAAATAATTTAAGTTTAAGCCAAACTAATATTATATGCATTTCATCATCATTCAAACTACTAACAACTACTTCAAGAGGAAGTAGCCGCAGGCCTTTCCAAATGCAACGCAAACATTTTTCTAAGACTTTTAAATTTATTAATACACAATTCAAAAAGTATAAGGCAATTTTGGGAACATAACTGATAGAATTACAAATTAAATTATTGTCTATTTAGTAAGTTATTCCTCTTCCTTTTGAGGAAAAATATCTATGAAAATTAAACCGATTTTTTTTTCATTTTTATTTGTGGTAATATTATAAAATACTGGGGTCATGTTATACAGGTAACTAAATAAATGTGCTGCGGAATTGGCTACATAACTGAATATTGTGAGAGAAATAGGAAGATACGGTTTCTTTAATTCATAATAAATTATAGAATTGTAGTTATAACAAATAAGTATCTGAAAACTACAAAGAATTTAAAATTCGTCCTTCTGCATAGTGAAAAAAACCGGCCAAGAGCGTGGTAGACTTGCTCACGAGGGGTGGTTTGTATTAAATCACCCTTCAGCAAAAGAAAAAAAATAGCCTAGGGCATGTCGGACTGACGCATCAAGGGTTCAATAGCCAAAACCAAAATTAAACCTACAAATTTTTATTTCTAAAAAACACTGTAAAAAACAAAATGATTTCTGCAGTTGGTAACATAAATATCACATATTTCAAAACCTTAAGATCATCCCATATCTCAAATTTTGAAAAAAATACTCAAGTCTATTATATTTGTAAGTTTACTTTACATTCTACATAAGTAATTATTTCATAATTTTACACATGTTAGTTAAAAAATGAAGAGGGAAGGACATAATTTTTAAAACTTTAGAATCTCACCGTATATTGACTTAAAATAAGAAAGGTAATTTGAGACCTCTATAAAATATCACCGATTATTAGCTCAAATAAAAAAAATATTTTAAAACTTCTTAAATAAAAAAGTTATTTTGAAACCATTTTTTATGTTTAACACGCCTATGAGCACTGAATTTTTTTTCAACCCCCAGTTACATATCCGGAGGCCACCCTTATTATATATTTTTTTACATAATTCCACTATCACATTGCACAGCGGTTTCTAGAAGATGCCTACCATAAAAAAAATCATCAATACAGTGTCAATGATTTCCGAGAAAAATGGCTGTGATATACGGACAGACAAACGGACGGATAGACAAAGGAAGGAGACAAAATTATAACGGTTCCGTTTTTGCTATTTGGTCAAGGAACCTTAAAAAACTATACAATGCTCAAATTAAATTATCAAATTACCAATTTAATGGGGACGTTTCCTAACTGAACCAAATAAACCACAAAACAGATTAATTTACCTCCAATATTTACGGATTATGTAGAATTGGAAAAGGTAAATATTTGTAAAATAACAATATATTTAAACTTAATTTATCCACGTCGTTTTTTAAAATAAAATGTCTGGTAACAAACCTATATTTCACTAAAGAGGAATATAAAATTGAATTAAATTTTAATTTCAATAAAGAAAAACTACGAAGATTCGATGGAGCGCATTTGTATGGAAGAGGCGGCAAAGCGATACTGACGCCAAGTTACTGTTGTCATATAAAATGAATCGTCATTACAATGTATATATAATCTAACTTAAAGGAAACAATGTTGAGTTGTAAATTTATAACTAGCCCCATCTGTTAGTCACACAATACCGTAAATTAGTTTATTTTTATAATATGACTACATGGCCATTTGATAACTGAATTCTTTTAACGACGCCATCTTTGTTACATCGACATAACAAGAGATAACCGTTATTCTCTAGTGCAGCATCATGCGATTGCCGATCTTTTGAACGAATGGGTCACGCATCTCGCCCTCTGTGAAATGCTAAACTTCTGCATAATCTATGTCTATATTTCACCGTAAGTAATTAAATTGTAAGTGTACACATTATTGTTATTAGAATCGGATCGATTCTTGCTCTTAGTTTTAAAATGGAATCAAAATTATATTGTTCATGATTTTCGACTTCCAGTAATTTTCTAGCTCGATATATATATATATATATATATATATATATATATATATATATATATATATATATATATATATGTCTATGTCTATGTATATGTATATATATATATATATATATATATATATATATATATATATATATATATATATACCATATCAAAATATCCTTGTTAGAAGATTTCTTAGTCCAACATTTATTATTTTTTTTCTTTTTAATCTAACAAAAAAAAACCATTAACCTCTAACTCACACCCTTCTTTTTGTTTTGCCTTTTAGATTACTGGATATAATTAGCGATACCTTTTATATATCGTGGTAAGTACTAAAATTCACACGATGCTGATAAATACAAAACAAATATTATTAAATATTAGTATACAATTTTCAATTAGGTTACGCAAATATCCAATTTCTATAAACGCGAATGATACTATGGTAACGAATAAAGTAAACTTTGCTGTGTGGCTGGGGCGATTGCACTGTCCGGAGCAGTATAATGTTCAACGTATGTCAGTATTTTAAATTAATGTCCAAATGTTCTCGTTCAGGAATCGCGTTCAACTCGCGAAGTGTTGTAAAATCATTAATGTACCCACCAGCAGCACGGTTATCATCAGAATAATTTATATGAAAATATTTTTGGCTACAGTTTTCTTTTTGTTCTAAATTTTGAGATAACATTTTTAAAGTCTCTCTTCTTCCTAGCCTTCTAAACAATCACAACTATTTCAATCTAAAGAATAATATGATGTTTAAATCGAGTAATGAGTTTTGTGAATAAATACTTCTACATTGTCCATAAAGGTATGTCACTTAATATTATGAAAAAAAAATTCTTTGGATTCTATAATTGACAAATATAAGGACATATATATATATATATATATATATATATATATATATATGTATATATATATATATATATATATATATATATATATATATATATATATATATATATATATATATATATATATATAAATAAGGTTCCATTTTTCTTCTAACGTAACGGAATCTTAAATTATTTAGAACGATAGCTCTAAACCTGCACTATTAATAAAATTCTAACAAAGTCAATTCTGCACATAAAAAATATTTCAAAATGAGTGATAGAGCCATAAAACCTGTTTTTAAAATTTTCGTCGGTTTTTCTGTGTTAATTTGTTCGTCAGTAACGGGAAATCAGGTTGACGGATTTTGAAGAATTTGATACGGTATTAGTTTATATCCGTGGGTAAAAACAATTCAGTTAACTTTATTTATTCCGAATTTCCTATGAGTAAAACCATGTAGCACATTTAGCATCAAATATTATTAAATACTGAAAGCGATAATGAACCACTCGAATAGTTTATGACTTCGATTGCAAAATGAAATAAAAGCGGAATAGGTCGAAATGTGGCATCAATGCCTTTAGAAACAAAATAAATAAATACAGTGCACGGGTCATTTCAAACATTAATTTGCTGATCATACGCGTACGTAGTTCTTGTATAAGAAGTAATATGACTGTAACTAACTCTACATTTAAAATTACAATCTACAGATTTACCCATCACAAATTCCTAAGTTCATAAATGTGACATCTACATTGATATTTAGAAATATAATGTCCGATTGACATTAAACTGTCATGCAAATAATTTATTATCATTATAAACGGATGTAAATAAGAATTTAGAATACTCAATTCTTTTTTCCTTAATGACTCGAATTTCCAATATTTCTTGGCATAATTATTTCTCTTCCAACCGTGATAAAGAACTGAAATCTTCCATATATCCTGGATAACTCAAAAAGTTATGCTTACTTCATTAGAATTATATTTATTTTTTTAAAATCTCTTATATTTCAATTAAAAAAATACTTTTAATAGGTAAATTTAAGCGTTATTTGGGGCAGAATATTTAGATAGTACTTTGACAAGTGAAAATTGCGTCATTATCCCACGACACACATTTCCAAACTTAAACTTTCTACTTTAAAAATTGTAAGGTTAGAGACGTTTAGGAGGATGTTTTTCGCTACTATGTACTAACATTTTTGGTTACCAGAAATGTTGAGCTGGGAACTTGAAACTTGGCGTTTGGTTAGTACCTTAGCTGAAGAAGCCTGAAAAAATTGCAAGTATTTGGGTATTACTAGACGTTTCAGACATTATTATTTTCTTTACCTAATTATGACAAAAATTACAGTAAGTAAACAGTTATCCATTAAGTAAAACTATACTTCATCGTTGTTCAAAGCAAGTCGTTAGCATATCGATAAAGTACTGGAGTTTAAATTCGGAAGTATTCGTTTTGAACCTAGTAAGGACATTATTTTCTTTTACTAAAATAAAGCAAAAAATCCTATAGTTCAAATTCCAATGTTACGAAAAATAAACAAATGTTTTCTTTTAAAAAATTATTTAAGACTATTTTAGGTATGAAAACATTTCATTGCCATCTGCTCTCTATGAGTATGTAAAATCGAACGAAAAAGTAAATAGAAGTATATTTGGTCACTTTTCCAAATGGGTTATGGGGGCAGTAATAAAGTAAAAGAGGCTGAATTCTATAGAACTAGGTGACAATCTCGGAATAAATTTCCATACTTAAATAAAATAACAAAAAAATATTTCAATCTAAATTGTGACATTAAACATCAAACATCAATTTCAAAGAAGTCAACAATTCAACAACCACAATCAGTTTTCAGCAATCACATTAAATATTTTTAAACAAGAAAATAATTTTCTCTATTAATACGTCTCTACAATTATTCCAAAAATATGTAAATTTTGATTTTCACGCTAACAACAAGGTTTCCAACGTAAACAATATTATTATTAGAAGAATGCACATATATAATTGGCCAGTATATTACAGATTACGTACAAAAACAATTCATTGAATTCTATGAATTGTTTTTGTACTTAAACTATTGGATTCAATGAATTGTTTTTGTACTTAATCGGTAATATACTGGCCAATTATATATGTGCATTCTTCTAATAATAATATTTTCATTCAAAATTTGAACACTTCTCTTTAAATCGTTAATCAGCATAAACTTTTAAAACATCTAAATTATTTTTTTCATTTAGTGTACTTTGTATAATACATGTAAATATCAACAGACAACTTGTATAATACAGAAATATGAAAAATTTTCTGACGGATTATTATATTTTATATTAAAAATAAAACTTTGTTCCATAATATTATTTGAAACAAAAATTATGAATATTAAAGTATACAAACGTATAAACTAATCCGTCTTCCTCACTTATCCAGGAGATGAAAGGAGAAGGAATACTTCAGAGATGAACCGCATCTAACCCCGACGGGACGAAATTACGTATGGAATGCAAGAGAATAGAGACATTGTTAAAAAGAACACAAGTGACATTGATGGATAGGCTTAATAGAGGAATGCTTATGTGGTTTTGTTTCTTTCACATTCTGTTTTATGAGCAATAACATATTTTTAGACAATCTTTTAAAGGTTACAAAATATTCTAATATTTTGTAACCTTTTATTTTATATATTTTAGTGAAAAGTTTTAGAACTTCCAAAAATTATAGAGGAAAATTATTACTTAATTAAATGGGTACCGTTAAATAAGTGAGCAAATTAAGTACCTATAAAGATTATTTAAATTTTATATGTGGGGGTGTCGTCCCAAAGAGACAATTCCCGAAAGTATTTCGTTCATAACTTTAGGTAACATATCTTCAGAGGTATACACTAAAATACGATTAAAAACTACATTTCCTCCCTTAATACAAAACTACTGAAACTAATTTTATTAAAATACAGGGATTTCAGAAGCCAACGTAAAGCTTGTAGCAAAACTATAATAAGGATGTCACAATTTATGAGATATTTACGTTAATAATTTATGTGCTTCTATCCACCCTATTTAATTCTTTTATTCAATATTAGATACTTATTACACTGAAAAATCCAAATTAGTGATAACTAATGTAAACTAAAGTAATTCCACTTCAACTTAGTGAAAAAATTGGCCTCGTGTGTGTCACATAAATATACGAGTAAAAATAGTAAATAAAAGCGGAAACCTTTTTCTATTAACATAAACATAATTCATTTTCTCACGAACCACTGACTGAATTATTTAAGCATAAGTTTCGTTAAAGTTTATTCATCTATGACGAAATAACATTTACATATCCATTCTTCCATTATACATTCCGTCCATACATCGCTTCGTTACGATCTTGATAAGAATTATATTATTTTTAGACACTTTTATTTGTCGGAATACGTATTAAAAAATATCGACAAAAACTTTCCTAAAGAAATTGAGAAAGTAAAAATACAACATTGTTTTCAGAGTATTGTAGTAAAAAAAGAAAAAGCGGAAGCGTTGTACAATCGCCCACGTACCCCTTCTTTTATCCATTAATAGTGTTTCTCAGAAATAAGTTTTTCAATTAAAACAGTTTTCTCAGAAACCGTTTGACTTAAACATTTCCAATTTATATGGTAATAAAATATATCGACTTTTGTGTGTAATAATTAAACAGTTTAAACCACAAAAATAGTTCTAAAAAATTTAGGAGTGTCAAATAAAATTAACAATTTTATTTGTTTTAATTTCGGACATAAAATTGGAAATAAAATTACAAGGGCTACTAAAAATTTGTTTGCGGAATTTTAAGTCAAATTATTCTTAACATATTGTTTAAAATGTCCACGCCGTTTTTATTAAACCTGTTGGGAGAGCAGAAACTTGAGATATAGCCCAGAGATAAAACGTATTAAACCATATATACATAAAAAATTTCTATACACTCAATAACGCAGTTTTACTAGAAATTTACCGGAAAACTATAGCAATTATTCTAAATTTCAAATTCCATGGGAAATTCACGACATATTTAAGCTCGAGAAAGATATATAAAGTAATATACTTATATGATGGAAATTATTATTAATATATGTAAATATTTAAAAATAAATACTATAGACCTTTATATGTAGCAAAGTTTATATGGCAAACTCGTTCGGCGAGATTTACTCTTCCAATTTAATAGGTTTCATTTCTTAATTCTTAGCTAAATGACTAAAATTTCTTATAATTTAAATATGTCGCTTATTTTTATATCAATCGTTATACCACAGTGCCATAGCTCTTTCAGTTTAAGAATGATACTATGAAATTTTGCAGGTAGCAAGTAGTTAAATGATATGGAAGCAAAGAAAAAATGTAAACTTTTTAAAAATTTCCTTACCATACGTGAAATATAGGGACGAATATTTTAGTTTTTCCGCAAAATCTCATCAACTGGTGTACAAATAGACTGAACTTTGATTGATACAGCCTCATATTCAAATGACATGATTCTCCAAATTATGTTGCAGTGTCCGTTTCTCACTCCACAAAAGATTGTAACCACACGCGGCAACAATTAAAAAAGAAACGTAGAATAAACTCAGTGGGGAAGTAAATAGTTATTTGTTTTACGTCTGCGAAAGTCGTACTAGATAATATATTTGTATATTAAAAATAATATTGATATTTATAACTACTTGGGTTATCTTATTCACAAGGCTTTTTCTTTTTCGGTGGAACTTGGTTTCTTGTGAACTGTGTAAATATATATACATATATATATATATATATATATATATATATATATATATATATATATATATATATCTATCTATGTATATATTTATTTATTTAAACAAATTTCGAAAAAAATAGTGGATGTATAACTTACAACGGAATAACACGGTTTGCCTTTCCGAGCTATTACTGCAAACTAAGCAGAGTTAATTAAAATTGTCAATATATATATATATGTGTGCGTGTACATGAAAGTTAGCGATCATACGTATGTCTGTGTGTTTATGATATTAATTATAAATTGAGGTGTCTATAAAAGCAATTCATTACCAGGCAGAATAAAAACTCATTACCATTGTTCAATAATTAAAAAAAGGTTCCTTTTTTTTCCTTATTTGTGTCGGTATATTTATTTACAATACGGCTCACGTCTTCCTCTAACTAAAACAACACCTTTTTAAATATTACTAAACCGTCTGAATTTTGGGGTCAAAATAATATTCAGCTATTAAAAGTTGTCTGCATATTTCAAAGTTTAATTTAACTTTTTTACTTGAAAATGTCATCAATCAAATATATATCTTCTATTATCCATATCATAAAAAGACAAACGTGCTATTTTTTCATCTGAATTTCAAATTACTTCGGTCCCATTTCCTAACTCAATTATTATTCAGTTAAAATCTGAGTAAAAGGCTTTTGGTATATGATATATATGTATATTGTTCTACCATTGATGAGATTAGTAAGTGCCTTATAATATGATCCTAATTTGCCTTTATGTTTACTCCGATAACCCAAACCCGATTTAACAAATTAAGAAAAATCTGTTAATAATAATACATAAAGGATTTTGGTATATGATATATTTGTATATTGTTCTACCATTGATGAGATTAGTAAGTGCCTTATAATATGATCCTAATTTGCCTTTATGTTTACTCCGATAACCCAAACCCGATTTAACAAATTAAGAAAAATATGTTAATAATAATACATATTCGTAATTTAGTTTTAAAAAAAATTTATTTCCAAATCGATTACCATATCCTTACATACTAAAGATGGCTTAAAACTTAACAAAGAAATCACAGGTAATATGATTTCTTTGTTTAGTTTTAAAATAATTTTGAACATTTTGAAAATCAGAGAAATCGACCTTGTTTGTCCTTATTTTACGTCGAGCCCTATTTTTTTGTTATATTTGCGAAAATTTTGGCTTGTTTCATGTCTTTTTCCAATACCGTCAAGAAAGTGAAGAGTGATCTTCCATGTCTATTTTTCGTCTTCAGCAAGTTTAGAGAAAGCTACAGTCATTTGAAATATTTATATGTTTGCTTAAAGTATTTCAATAAGGAATATTGCTTCTTTGATGAATATAAAAAAAAGTTCTAAGATAAGATATTAAAGGTCGTTGAAGGTATTTTTGTGTATATAAGTCTATTAATCTACCATACATATCCTTACATCATTTCTCGCTTATGGTTATGCCATATTTTGCTAGGCTAATATATCTATTCACTTATTGTCGTATCCTTTCAATTACGCTTTTCATTTTCTTGTTTTTTTACATTTATAACATTCCGATGTTTGCTAATTTCGTTGAACTCTGTAACCCCGGATTGTCCAAATTTTTTATTGACGTTACGTAGTTGAACGTAGCTGAAACAAAACAATACCCCCTCGTACTATTTACCCCATTGTAACTTACCAATGTTGGATTATTTATTTATTTTCTTTTAGACTTTCAGATGACTAAGGCTTACAAAAATTATCTAAGTTTTGTAATGTAGATTGATAAATCCGTTATGGAATCTAGGTAAGTTAATTTTCTTCCTATACGAGTCACTTACGATGCTAAATGCTTAGTAAAACCAAGAAAATTGTTACTATATCTTATTTTTCTGTTACTTTTTATAACAAAATTACCGATTAAATTTAAGTCTGAGTTAGTAAAAGAGAAAAATTCTGTTTTACCAGCATTAGTGTTTATAAAACATTGTTTTTTCAATTCTTAAAGTATTGACATCTTTTGATTTTTTTTATTTCATTTGATCAAAGGAAAAAGAAACCGAAATGAGAATTTTAAATGTTTCTTTGTTTTATTTGCTTATTTCTAGATAGTGTGAAATTTTAAAGTAAATAACTACCACAGCGTTACATGTTTTTTTCTTCTTTTTTTATTTACTAACTAGTTCTAAATATGTTTTATATTTTTTGGAACAGGGTAGTATTATAACTATACTGCAATAAAAAATTTTACGATATTGAAATCATGCTAAATGTAGGATTTATTTATTATATGTATTTAAAACTTATTTTTAATGGCATACTGGCTTTTTTTACATTTTTTATGTTAAACGGTGGTATCGTGTACATCTTTGAAAATAAAAGTATTTTTTATAATGATCAAAAATTAAATTAAAATGTGGGTTAGACAGACATCTGGTCAAAACTTTAGTGTTTTATTTTCTTCAAATATGGTCAACTGAATATCAATAATAAACCAACAATTTTAAAACCAAATGTTTAAATTGCTCTCCTGAAAAATGACAATAAAAATTTTTACGATTTTTAAATCTTGCTAAATGTAGGATTCATTTTTTATATGTATTGAAACCATATTTTTTAATGGCTACTGGCTTTTTTAACATTTTTTATGTAAAAAGGTGGTATGGTGTACATCTTTGAAAATAAAAGTATTTTTACAATGGTCAAAAATTCTATTAAAATGTGGGTTAAATAGACATCTGGTCAAAACTTTAGTGTTTTATTTTCTTTAAATATGGTCAATTATGTAGCAATAAGCCAAAAATTTTAAAACCTAAAGTTTAAATTGCTCTCCTGAAAAATTACCTTTTTTGTGTTACTACGTTGTTCCTTTAAGTAAACGATATATGGTTTGGATTCCATTTTCCATGTATTATTATAAACTTATGTGTTTCTTTCATATCTTTTCAGATATTTCTGCACAATTTGCTTTTTTAAATACATTGAATTAAAACTATGATACCTATGCTATATATTTAACCAAAAAGAAACATAATAATAATAACACATCTTGAGAAATAGCCGTTGTAATTAAACAAAAAGAAAATTGGGACAGTACACTGCATTAATTATAATTGAAATATTAAGAGCAAAAAATGCGAAAAAACCATATATAAGAAATAAATATAATGGCATGTATAATCCAACATGAAATATTATTTTTCTAGCTATTCTGACCTGGTGAAATTTATATTGAATCAAACTTTTTAAAATCAATAATTCAATGTAAATATATTTCAATCAGCCCTTTTTCATATTTTCAATAATTTTCTAGAAAAATGTTCACAATGGAAAACAGCTGTGATAGGATGGTATATCGTATATATCTGAATCAAAAACACGTATTTGATAAACATCCAGGAATAAATAAATGTGTATGTAAAGGAAAACCTACATCCATATTTACCTAATATTTCTATAAACAAAAAATAGAATGATGATTTTGATATCTTGTTATAAATTATGAATGCTGATGCATATTTCGTTTCATTTATGCACAAATAATATATTATAACATTCAATCAATCTTCATTGTAAGTATTTAATACCAAACAATCATTTAAATTATTTTGATTCAACAAAAGGATACTTGCAGTAATCGATCATTAAATGTATGTAATTTTGGAAATTTTTCAATAACTAAAAACATGAAAAATATTGCGCAACATATTTTTCCTCTTTACAGATTTCGAAATCTAAGGCTCTTGATAACGATTAGTGTATGTGCATTTAAAAACTAATGTGCGGATTCTGATTGAGCTTTGTATATTATACGAAACTTCCTATATATACCATTGACCAAATACTTTGTGACTTTTTAAAGAGAGGAGAATTCATAAATGTACAAAAAATATGCTGATTAACCTGTTTTTTATAAATATTACTTTTGTAGGAAAATTTATAATGATACTTAACGTGTTGAAACAATTTACCAATATTTTATTAACATTGTAAATTTGAGCGTCACGAATGAAAATACCTTCTATCCTTGAATGACTCTACAATAGGAACAACACTGATTAAAAAGCTGATTAACTGTATCGACCAAATGAAACCCTCCAACCAAGACTTGTGAAGATTGATTTTATTGGCGTCTAAGTAGACAGCCAAAACTCAATGAAACTCTCCCCCATCATAATTACTTTTAAATTGCCCATTCAAAACCACTTCAAAGCCCGTCACTTAAGCAAATTGTATTCGATAAATATTCCAGGAAACTGTCAATTGTATATCGTCCCAGCCAATATTAAATTTTCCCTAACGTTTCAATAAAATTTTCTTCTTTTTAGCTTCTGTACTTTTTTCCGTGTTTCTTTAAAATTGTTATTGGGGAAAAAATAAAATCAATGCTAAATTGTTTTATTCCTCGCCTGAACTGAATAAATTCAGGACCTGGAACGTGCAAGACATACAAATGCTACAAGTGCGTAGCAACAATTTATTTCTCGACCTAAAATTGTTTTTCAACAGATTCCCAGAAAGTATATAAATACAGAAAGACTTTTGGATCCTTTACGTTCGAAACAGACTTTTTAATATAATCATTTGCATCTTTTACATTAAAAACAAATTTATTTTTAAATATATTTGTCAAAATTTGAATTCAATAACATAAACCAGCTTCTCATTATATAGAGATATTTATTAGAGAATAACATTTATTAAAGAAATATTATAATTTCAGAGTATTTTAAACGAAACCAATAATTGTGGATAAGAGAAAACGAAAGCTGATATTTTGGCTGTTATTTTAATAATAACGGATCTAACTCTTAGATTCTTTTACAGTCTACTTTTTTTGAGAAGACCTACTTCAGATATAAACCTACATTGCGTTAAAGATAATCTAGTCCAACCGATGAAATTGAAATGACTGAGAAGAAATGAGTATTTGAATATCTGTTTTCAAAAACAAAATTTAAGAGTTAGGCGGCTTAGCTGCACCTTTTTTCTTGTCAGTCTAAATTTTTGAAATCAACCAAGCCATTTGTTTTCAAGAACACAGAAACTTTGTTAAAATATTCATATTAAAGTTAGCAAAATCTTTTTCATTTGAAATTTTTGGGTTCAATTTATGAAAAATTTAAGTTAATATTTTTTTTCTTTTCCTGAAAATGCATTTACTTCGATATAACTTCTATACAACTGGTTTCATTCTATTTTATACTGCGATTTGATTAGGCTTTATGTAACGTCACTCGAATCAATCGATTTGTTTTTATATAGTAGTATAATATAATCAATTATTGAACTCGATTTGTTGTCTTTAAATGATTAATAAAATTGTAGACAAATGTGGTATAAAATTATATCGTGAAATGTAGTGTACTTCCTAATTCTTACCTAATTTTAAATGAAACAAAAAAACATACATAAAAGTTAATTATGAATTGAAGTATCAAAAAAAAAGTTTAAAGTGATCGTAAGAAAGCCTACGTCAAGGAAAATATTCAAAGTTATCTACTAAGTTAAATTAAAGTCATTATTAATTTATTCGCTTCTAGTTAATTTTGAAGAATGCAAGTCTAAAAAATTAAAAAAATATTTACTTTGATCTTTTTTTATGCTTTTATATCTATCGATAGTTTAATAAGATCGACTCATCCCAGTTGCGATCCATCCCAATAGGGCTATAATAATATATAAATATTAAAAACTTTGCCTCGAGGTAGAGAAATTTTCAATTGTTCATGTTCACCTCGCATCACCATTGCTTGACAACATTTTGCACATTTTCTTCAAGAATAGAAAAAATTCTTTGGAAAACACTGTTACTCTTAAATGACACTGAAAAAAAAAACAAAATGAGAATGGACTTAAATAATCTAATTCAGCGGGATATTAGAATGTCATTAGTCATAGCGTCAAAGGTTTACTAATGAGAAAAAGAGCAAGTACCCACGCCATAAAAGTTTTCGGAGAAGAAAGGTATAAATATATAATATATAATAAATTGCGTAACTATGACCCCCCTCATAAACTACCTTGCGAAACAAGATTCTTTCTTTCATTCATTATTTTGGTATCTTGCGAATGGGAAATAATAAGTGCGAGTACTTAATTTAATACATGAAGCCCATTTGATTTAAAAAATTCTTCTTGTTTTAGAAAGCCTAATTCGAAAAAAGTTATAGGCTATTTACTAAATCATTCCATATTAGCATTAACCTATAACAGGTTATATGCTAATATGGAATGATTCACATAGATATCTAAATCGGTGATAAAAGAATGTGATAAAAGTCGTGTAAAATTGCTTAAGCGGTGCGAAGTAGAACAAAAAACAGCTTACAAAATTTCGGAATAAATGATTTAAAAATAAATAGAACCATATTTAAGAAAATGCTAAGCGAGTGAAACCGTACGGCCATTCTTTATAAACGCCTAGTTAGTTGTATATAAAAGTCTGACTAAGGATTAAAAACCGACAAGCAAATTTACATTGGTACAGAACGTCATTATAGACGTATGGATGAACCCAAATAGACCAGTGAATCACTGTGAAAAAATTAAAGACAAGTAATAGTACTTACATTGATATTTCAACAACAACTTACCTCATTGACTTAGTGGTAACAAGTACCCAGAATCTCTACAAAAGCATATGGAAAAAATTGCGTACTAACCTTTAGAACCTCTGAACAAATATGGCGTAAAAATAAATGCTAAAATTACATCTCTGCAAAATAGACATGACATATACTTCTGCCTTAAAAGCAACGTAAATCATATCTTATCTGCAATCCCTTCATTTATTCACTTAGCTTAATTCGTATTTAGTAAATAAATTCCATGGAATTTAAGATGTTTGAATAAACATAAATAATTAATTGCTACTAAAAAAACAAAATCAGTACATTAAAAACATTAAAAAAACAAAGTCAACTACTTGTAATTAAATTGTAATTGCATTTTTATAAAGATTTTTGCCTGATGATAAGAAAAAGAAGAATAAATTGATACACTTATTAGATTTGTGATTTGTTGTTTATTTCTGCACGTGTGTGCAAAATTCGATGCACATTTATCAAATTAATGCAAAATCATGTAAACCTAAAATTATAAATTTTTACAATATTAAAACTCCTCTTGATAATGTTCAAAAGCGTGAATACCTCACCCGCAGATAGCCACGTGGTAATTTTGCGGTAAATGCTACGTTTTTATTAATACAGGCAATATTCAATATTACTACCAGAATACATGAATTTACATATATTATATGGCTTTAAGAAAATATACCTAGGATTTTCTAAATATTTACTTAGTAATTTTTTCACAATTTCTGAATTTCCCAAACATATTTAATTTTTTTATAATAAAACACGAAAGCAAGAAATAGAAAAATCATAGCAGTCATACAGTGAGAGAAAAATAATTTAGAACCACTACTTTTTAACAATTTGTTAAACATGCAACGTGTCTGAAAAGTCATCAATTATAAAATTGTTAACCGTTTCGTGGTTGCTTACTGAATATAGAAAGGGGCCAGTGGTATTCCCATCGACAACATAAGTATATATATATATATATATATACATATATATATATATATATATATATATATATATATATATATATATATATATATAACAGTATATAATGTAAATAATCAAAATAGTGTAACTGAGATATATTGTAGTTACTCCTTTCTATTGGGATGAGTTAACATGTCTTTTGTTATTTATGTACAGCGTGGGTTGCTGTCAACTTTTAATAAATGTTTGATGGCTGCGTTATTCAAACACGATTTGATATAATGACTCCGTCGTATGTCGGCACTTAATGTTTTAAGCACTACAAAGAATAGAGCAAAATCAAAAGTCATAAACCATACACTTTCTATTTAATTAAAAAGAAATCCTTTTGGAGAAAGCGGATACTCCAGCTGTGAAATTGTTCTTTCATTTAATAATGCCCAGTAAAGCATCTGAAATACAATAAAGAAAAGTTGCCTTGCCATCTTGTGTTTGCGCCAAACGAATTAAGCCAAAAAGCAAATATACACCATTTTGAACTTCGGCATTATATTTTATTAAAGACAGCGCACCCCTTGTGAATAAATATGACAACAATGTGGAAAATTCAGTTGGAAATGGCGAAATAACGGATGAGCGTAACAAGACGTGTTGGGTAAATTTTACCCCTTCCTTTTAAATTGTCTCAAAAGAATATGCGACTAAGAATATACTCGTTACTTTTGTGTATTCATGCGGCTAGTTTTAGTCGTTTTCTGTGTGCCGAAAGGAATGGAGCAATGTTTTTACAGGAGGCTGAGCTTTGACTTTAATCTGGAAATATGTAAGTAGCTTTATGAACCTCATTTTCTTCTAATTGGTCGATGGGGTGCAAAATTTCCAGAGAAGCTAACGAGGTATTGAAACTATCAAAGTGTGGCTGGGCATGCTTTTGATGATTAATTTGTTATCTAAACCTTATTTGGTAAATTCGTAGAGTTCTTAAGCCTAATGTTGAGAGTATTTTGTAAATATCTTATTTGGAATATATCAAGCACACTGAGGTTTGTTTTGCGCAAGGTCTATGTTTTACATCCACAGTACAGGATCAGTAGAAATAGTTTTTGAAATAGCTGGACAGCGGTTGCTTCACTCAAAGTAGCTTTTCTTTCAAAGAACCTGTACGAGTCTTAGTGTCATAGATCTATGAAGTTATTTGAGTACAAGCTATAAATTGTAGAATAAATACAAGAATAGTGCTTAAATCGTGGACGTAAGAGGGTGTGAAGGGAGAAGTCATAATTTTTGTCTCCATGGCGTGTTATATTAATCACAAGCATACGGTGTTAGACGGCGCGGCGCGCCGCGAGGATCCGGCTTTGATTCCCATCCTGGACTGGACTGGAGTTATGGTTGCCTGTAAGGCGTTGTTCTCGTAGCAACAAATTCGTCATATGTATCAGCCGTATAGATAAAAGTATAAAAATAAATGAATAATTGAATAAATTTAAAAAAATTGTGGGTTAAATTCAAAATAAAATAGTAATTCTGTGTAAATTTCAATCTTAGCATAATTTTGCGGACATATTTTTGCCTATTTCTTTCTACTAATTTCGGTTATACTTGCTTAATATCTTTACTTTAAAATGTTGATAAATGTCATAAAACAATTGCACGCAAATCGAATTATAATATCAAAAACATTATGTATTTTCCCTAGTCACGTTCTTTGTCTTATACATACATAAAGGTTCCTGTTACATTTATCCTCGTTACACATTTTTCTGTTAAAGACGATTAGGAAATAGTCTTGCTAGTTGTGATGATTTTTTTTCCAACACTTATTTAAAAAGCTGCTCCCAGAAACGTTGGTCTGTGGCGAATTACTTTTTCAAGTCATGGCGCAATTGTTACATAAATTTGCAATACACTTATTCTAGACGTCAATTTCTTGAAAACGGTTAGTAGTAACATGCTGGAATGACTGTCAGTAATTACTTTTATATTTAAAAGTCAATCAAGTTAGCTTATCATTTTCCAAACCTGAGAAAGAACGCAAAAGTCGTTAATTTACATTTGCGTTTGCACGCTATATACACAAATATCAAGTGTTGCTGAATCGGTACAGCAATCCGGCTTCTGTGGGATTAGGAGGTGAACATGAAACAATTATGATCAATAAAACTGTTCCATACCTCATTTCATCCACAAGTTATACTATTTCAACATAATCAAAAGAGTTAAACATACCACATTGCACGTACGTCGAGTGCCACGCCACATCATCAAAGCAAAGTGGCGAACACCTTATTCGTTAAAGATACGAATATTATTCCGTAAAAAGAAATATCGATCATACTGAGGAGATATTCACAAAAGAATTTACATATATATATATATATATATATATATATATATATATGTATATATATACACACATATATATATATATATATATATATATATATATATATATATATACACGCATAAATATGTCTGCGTGCGTGTGTACGTGTATGCGCGTTTCTTCGCGCGTGTGCGTGTGAATGTGCGTGGGCCTGTGTGTATATGTGTGCATAAATTCAACATATATTTCAATACCAATTTCGTTAAAACAACGTGGGTATTACCACGGTAGAAAAAACTAAAATTATTTCTGCAATGTTAGTTCTTTTTATATCCCGAAGAATATTGTTTATTCCCGAAGCTTGCAGCATAGCTCATAACACTTATACACGTGATATATAGTTTAGTCAACACATAAAAGTTTTTAAAATCTATGATTAGAATCTGAATACAAAAATAATAATGCAATAAAACCCGATTTTCAATAATCGCTTTAATATAGAAACACACCATATTCATTGGAATTAGAAATGTTAACCGGATTTGGAATCTATCATCAGTAGTTAAAACGTATTCCCCAGACACTTAATAATCTAAGTTAAATAAGCAGACTCGAATGGCTTCGTCAGGACGACGGTAGAGTTAATGAAATTTCCTATCGCAAGGCTTTAAATTTCCTCGCGAGACATATAACGTTACAAAAAGTTGTAGAAATATTGACGGAGGCGCCGTTTCCCGTGATGGTTGGAAGACCCTGCGTATACGTGGCGAAAGCGCCTTGGCAGCTCGACTTTTAGCACCCCAAGTATCTACAAGTGAGTTACATGAAAATGTTTTTTTATTATTTTTTGACGATAGTTCGTAGTCGTTCGTTTTATAAGTCTCGATAAATATATGCAAATTTATTATGCAATATACGTCCAATAACTCTTTTAAATGTATGTGTTTGATATAATATTTATTAAGAGTCTATTCAAATTCAAAGCAACATTAAACATAAGAAATTATTTAGATAATAAATTTTCATCATTACATCCTCTTTTATTTAGTACTAGTAACCTGATCCGGCTTTCTACGGTAGACAAATTTGTTTCTAACCTATATAATATTTATATTTTACGTTAAATAAACATCGAAACTCGGCTGTTGGCATGGGTCTTGTTGTTATGTTTTTTCATGGGTCCATAAGTGAAAGCCAGCGCGTATAATTACGTTTACTTAAAGACACTCATATAACGTTTAAATTATTATTTAGAAAGCTATCATTAGTCAATAAATCACTATTAAATATAATCTGATAAGGATGGAGACAATTTTGTAAATTTGAGTTAATTAACTATATTTTGATGTGAAACATATAATGGCGTGAAATAAGTATCTGAATATATTATAAAAATTATTTTAACGTATTGATAGCACAATATTTGTTCAGAACACTTATTTAAAAACAGAACACTATATTAAAAAATTATAATCCGATAAATCGTAAAATAAACGAGAAGTTTTAAAAAGCGCAGGCTGACTTGTGTGAATGAAAGGCATGACCAACACATAAGTTATTGAAAAGGTTACATCAGTTGTCAGGTCAACCAATATTACTACTGGTACCGGTGAAATCTTTTACATATAAAAAGCAAAAGTGTTTTAAAATATCCCTCACTTCCAACTTAATTGAAATGAGGGATATTTTAAAACACGTTTTGTATTACATTTTCATTAAAACATTTACGGTTTAAATATCTCCTGTATAACAATTTGGTAAAGTTAATTTCATTCTTCTCCGCGCTGGTATTCGTAGGTAGTGCCTGCATAGGCAACGATGACATAAATATGACTAAGATCCGGTAAGTTGCTATCTTTCTGACTCTTTGATATTTCATGACCACAGGAAATTATCAATTATGAAGTATCTTAATAATTAATTTCCGCGAATAGCGAGCGAGGCTATTATTAAATGTTTATAATGATATAAGAATATCGGATTTTATACCTTGATTGGATTTCGTTACTTCTAGGAAATGATTGAATAATTAATTTAGTATACGTTCATATTTATATCTGATAAAGTTTCGTATGGTTCACAAAAGGAATAGTGTGAAAGAGGAATACTTAGATGAAAATATTTTCATATTTATTTTTAGATAACTGGTGGAATGATTTGTGAACTTTTGTATAATTACATCAAAGTCGTACTATCCCCCATTTTTTAAGCTATATGATGCCTTTTAACTGTATTCAACTTGATTAATTTTTATATGTGAATTTGTTTGTAAGTGTAATAAAGTAACTTCTCTATAATGAATATATATATATATATATATATATATATATATATATATATATATATATATATGTATATGTGTATGTACATATATTTTAATTTATATATATATATATATATATATATATATATATGTATAATCGTTTGAATCGAAATGAAATCGATTTCACTGCGACGCGGCTAATATCTGCACCCTGCTTACCTCATACTGAAAAAACATTTTGAAAAGTGATAAAATAGGATTAAACATGTATTCATGATCTATTTATAATATTTTAAAATAATTTAGGAGATTAATTTTGTTTTCCAATAGTATTAAAAAAAATTTCTTTTTATTTCAAAAATGTAAACATTATCGAATAGAATAGACAAATTATAGTTTAATATCCTTCCTTTTAAATTTTACTTCATTATTAAATAAGAGACATTTTTATTATTTCTTAGTAAAATTATTAAAGTTACAGCATCCTGTATTTTAGTTATGAAATAGTTTCTCAATCTAAATTGTATTTTAAATTAACAATTAATCTGATGAAAATGTTTACTCTATTGCAAAATTACAAATGACATATCCTAATCTTTATTTAAAAAAATTTAAAATTGTAGTAACACGACTAAAATCAGAAATATTGTTTTGTATATTAAAAAAACACGAATTTGAGTCTTTCTTGTCATTTGAACAAGGAATATTCATCCAATACAAATCCAATGCTTTGTTTTTTTTCTCTCACGTTTCAATGACTCAATATATTGTAATGAAATTTTTTTATGAATTATATAAATATATATATATATTTATATATATATATATATATATATATATATTTTTATATATATATATATATATATATATATATACATATATATATATATATATATATATATATATATATATATATATATTTATTCATTATAGAGAAGTTACTTTATTACACTTACAAGCAAATTCACTTATAAAAATTAATCAAGTTGAATAACGTTGACAGGCATCATATAGCTTAAAAAATGGGGGATAGTACGACTTTGATGTAATTATACAAAAGTTCACAAATCATTCCATTAATTATCTAAAAATTAATATGAAAATATTTCCATCTAAGTATTCCTCTTTCACACTATTCCTTTTGTGAACCATATGAAACTTTATCAGATATACATATGAACGTATATTAATTTAATTACTCAATCATTTCCTAGAAGTAACGAAATCCAATCAAGGTATAAAATCCGATATTCTTGCAATATATACTTAAAGATTTAATAATAGCCTCGCTCCCTATTCGCGGAAATTAATTAATAAGATACTTCATAATTGATAATTTCCTTTGGTCATGAATTATCAAAGAGTCAGAAAGATAGCAACTTACCCGGTATATATAAATATATATATATATATATATATATATATATATATATACACATATATATGTATATATATAATGAATTAAACCAAAGTACCTGCGCAGCGAAATATTTATCAATTTCATCGGTATTCATTCTTATATATTTAAAACTTTCTTGTTAATTAGTCTATCTACTAAAGAAAACCGGGAGAAAATCCATTCATCAGGTACAAACGTAAGGGATAATTTGTTTCCCTTCCAAAAATTACATTTTCTATCATAAGCACGAAAGCATGCAGTGATATATGAGTTACGAAATTCAGTAACCACCTCCGCTTATATAAAACTTTAATGATCAATAAATCAGCATGAGACGTTATTGACGACAGCACAAAAAGAGCACAAATTGAATAAACACGCCCCGCAATTTACGAAAATCAAATTGATATTAGGTTCGACTATACTATCCGCAACATATGCTTCTCTGCTGACAGCGTACGTGTACGTCGGTATGTAACTAAGTGCGTAGTCTTTTCATACGTTCCCTTCGTTTACCAAGATGATCTTATACACTTAATATGCACAATTTTCCGGCTTCTTTATATCTCTCCCCTTTGACTATCATCCCCCCATATTACTGACTCGTCGTCTCACATACTTCCCGATCCATTTTCATAAATTATCAAAGTGAGCACTTGCGTAGTTTTCTCTTGGGGAACAATGGTTCCAAAACAGTTGTTCTATAGTTTATTTATTTTTTATTTAAGATCTTTTATGTAACTTTTTGCATTATTGACGTAGAAATAATCGAAAGCTTTGATCAAACGCATTAAGAGACTAATTTAAGAAAATAAATATTGCAAAATAGTTTAAACAATTATGTGTATTTAAAAAACATATTTACCCTTTTTTCTATTCACAGTGAAATTTAATTTCGATTATAGAAAAAATATAAAAGTGTAAGAAAAAAATTAAATTACTTTCGATAATGTGAATTAAATTACACTTGTAAATATGGTGAAATACAAAGATTTTTAGTAACGAGCTTGTTAGGGTAAAAAGGTTTATCTCATTTTCATATTGTTATGGAATAAAAAAATATTAACAAAGTGGTTCGAAAAATGGTTTGAGACAAATGGCTATCGCAGAACAGTCCTACTGACCTATTTTATCGTTGTATTTTTTTAAATTAAAGAAGTTTCTCTTTATTTGTTCAGTTGTACAAATAAAAAATTTTGACACAGGGCCAGATATCGAGTGAATTTTCAGATCACGATTTATAGATTACATTTTTATGCCATGTTGCGAATTGTATTAACTATTTTAGTATATGTTAAGATCTACTAAGGGCAAAAGATCTTTTATTTACTGTGCATTGACAAGAAATATAAGCCTAAATATAATCCAGATTGAAGCAGCCATCCATTAAACCGAAAGGGTATATTTTATTGGAAAACAATTAAATTTTTATTAACTTCCTGTTTTTATTTTCGAAGTATCTATTTTTTTATAAATGGCAAAATATAATTTATAATTTAATTTTGTAGATGCATTACGTTTCACATCTCATCTCCGAACATTTTAGCATATTTAAAATTGGCTTAGAGTTTGAGAAACACTTTCGCGCCGAGAGCGTATATGTATCATTCCGTAACCATGGTTTGTTATAGTATGTAACACAAATAAAATATGTCAAGACAATTGTTTTTTTCGATTTATTTATGTAACACAATTTTCGCCCTCGGGGTCACGACATTCCTTTTAATTAGATTTTTTTTTGTTTATGTCGAGAATCGACGAAAATGTTAACTTTCGAAAAATGAAAATCATATATAAGGTGTTAAGAAATAAAATGTTAAAAAATAAAATGGCTTACATTAAGAGTATGTTTACAAGGTATAAATTTAATTAAACTTTATTTGAAATGTAAAGTTTTCTTAGTGAAATGAATTTATAACTGAAAGTTATTTAGAAGAAAACATAATTATGCACTACTCGTAATATCATTATGTCTTATAACAAAATATTTCTAACACCACCATTAGATAAGATGGTGGTTTCCTTACTAAAGTTTATTATTAAACGTGGCTTCTGTTAATTGACAGAGCACAAAAATAATAGTAACAAAATTTAACTCTAAGTCCAAATGAAGGAAACGTTTGCAAGAAATTGTTTGTTTCCTTTATATATAAAATACACTTGTAATAAAAATATTAACGGTTTAAATATCTCCTGTATAGAAATTTGCAAAAGTTAATTTCAATAATACGAAATATTTTATATTTGATCTAAATTACAATGACTAGTTATATATATCTTGCTTATAAACATGATAGAGTCATCTGAATTAACTTTCCTATAGCTTCTTCTTTTTTCTTGGTAATTAAACTACCCAACACTCTATTTAGGAAATCAATACAAAAATTTAAAGAAGTTAATAATATAACACTTAAAAAAACAATATATATAAATAAAGATTACGTTACTGTTTTATTCTCTTCATGGATAAATAAAGTCAAATCCCTAAACTCCGTCCAAGAAGCTTTCCGAAAAGATTAGGGCTCATTACTCTTTGCGATATGGTCTTTAAAGGGTTGGGTTAAAAATAACCAATTGTATATTATTGCTATTATGTTAAAACTCCCTATTTTCATTCATGGCAAAAATAATTTTTCAATTTATTTTTGGAGAAAACTACCCACAGAATATTCTGTGGGTAGTTTTCTCCAAAAATAAGTTTTCGTTTGGTGACGATTTTATTGCATAACTTGTCTTGAAAGACACATTTGTAAGAGTATTAAAATAAAGGTAACATGCAAAACAATCCTTTGTTCATTTTCTTTAAATGGAATTTTTTTAGCAAATTCTGGTTCTATATTTATCGCTGTATACTATTGTGTAAAATGTTCTAAATAAATATGTTATTGCTCTAAATATTTAATGATTGATATAATAAATTTTCATAAATATCCTATGGGTCTATTATAAATTCCACTGTGGTATTCGGATTAGAATATAAATTATGAGTAGATTGTTGGATATTTTGATAGCACAATTGACGATATATTTTGTAACAGTACCATGACTACTACGAAATTAGTATCGAAAATTGACACATCGTTATAACTATATTGAGAGATTTTGGTAATCATGCCCACTAAATTTAAAGCGGAGTCTATTTTTATCCTCCATAAATTGAAGAGGAAATAATATTCACACTTCAAGAAGAAATGGATTTCTAAATTATATTCATCTTTATTGTTACATTAATACACTCAATAATATCGATACCTAAGAAATATAATAAAATATGGTTTTCTTCGGCTCCTTTTTTACGGTTAATTATTTAACACTGTTGGCAATTAATGACTCCCTATAATATATTATAATATATTCACCTACACGAAAAGCTTCATTTCAGGAAATATTCCTGTATAAAGCAAAACGGGATATCCACGAAAATTATTTTAATACAATTGTACTACAAAACTCTCCTAGTGCAGCAGTAGACGCGTTCATCGACGCGTTCATCGAATAGCGAGCGAGGCTATCATTAAATCTTTAAGTACATATGGCACGAATATCTGATTTGGCGAAATGGTATTGTGACATTTCGTATAATTACATTAAATTCGTACTATCCCCAACAATTTTTTTTAAACTATATGATACCTCTCAACGGTATTCAGCTAGATTTAATTTTAATATGTGAATTTGCTTGTAAGTGTAATAAAATAATATTCTATAATGAGTATGTACATATACACTTACACAAATCCGAAAATTTATTATAAAAATTGAAAATTATGACAACAGGGCTACAACCATAAATATTGTTTTGTATATTATAAAACACGAATTCAAAGAATCATAAACAAGCCAAATTTACATGTCATTTGTAACATGAATATTCATTCAAAATAAATCCAGTGATTGTTTTTTTTTCTTTCACGCTTCATTATATTGTAATGAAATTTATTAGTTATTTTGCTATCGTATATGGAAAGAGATTAGTAAATATAAACGATACAAAAATGTTCTCATGCAGGAAAACCTAAATGGGCTGCCAAAGCGAAAGAAAAGTTCTCGATCATTGTCAATACGCAACATAAAATAAGAGCTTTAATGATAAATAAAATATTATTTGTGAACGTCATGTTCATGGTTATTTATTATGAAAGATTTTAAATCTTTCCAAAAAATCAAATTCACTGTTTGCGAATAAATATATCCTGCCAAAAAAGTTTCTCTAACGATATTACTTATCGTGTATGGTTTAGTAGCTATGAAGATAATCATTTATCCTATAATTCTGATGAATTCTGACGGATAGAGCCTTTGCGCATATGCATGAAGTGTTTAAAGATGGGTATAATACCACACTGTAAAATGTTATTTAAACACAACGCCCTTTCTTCTCGTGTAGCTAAGGAGAGTAATTAAGTTATTTTCGATTTCAGGTAAATGTAATTCTGACAACTGCAAAAATCGATGTTTCCAAACCATTACACATAATCATGTTAATTTTATTTTATGACAGAAAAATATTTTCATTCTCCTTTGCTGAATATTATAGACCCGCCTATCTATTTTTTTTCTTTGCAGTCCCTATAGAAGTTACGATTTAAAACCCTTAAAAAATAAATATAGGATCTAATAATCTTTTTTTCTCCATCAAATGATTTAGTCTGCTATTTTAATTTATAAACTTTAAAAATTTTTGTGTTAAAAAAGTGAACACGAAGATGACTATAGACTCAGTTACCATAAAATACATTTTAATTATCCGACGTGAGCGAGTGATTAGATTAGATTCGTAAACTCCGCAATTAGTAAACTTGACAATGTGAATAAGAAAAAATACCAAAATTGAAGTTGACAGTTTCAAGTCTAAGGAAACGTATAAATTATGAGTGTAGAAGAAACATACAAAATATACGCGCAATACGTAATAGATAAATAAATATTTACAAAACTGAATCAAGGAGGGTCAAATTAAATTTTGATCTCTACAGTGAAGTGGACAGATACTTATGCCCACTGTATCTTCACATGAGAGCCCATCCCGTTGCATCAGCTACAATATGACACGTGCAATTTATGCTTAACGCATCTCACCTTCCACCACTTTAGTAAGTGCATTCCAAGGATGTATAAAACTATATATTTTTCTGGAATACAAAATTTACGTATTAGTTCTGAAAAACTGAACTAGCAATTTTTCCGAAAACGAATAAATTATGAGTGTAGAAGAAACATATACAATATATGCGCAATAGGTAATAGATAAATAAATATTTACAAAACTGAATCAAGGAGGTTCAAATTAAATATTGATCTCTACAGTGAAGTGGACAAATACTTATGCCCACTGTATCTTCTCATGAGAGCCCATCCCGTTTCATCAGCTACAATGTGACACGTGCAATTTATGTTAAATACGCCGCGACTTCCACCACAGTGGCAGTTGTATTCCAAGGATGTATAGAATAATTTTTTTTCTGGAATGCAAAATGTATATATACGTTCTGAAAAATTGTAATCATGAGATCAGATAAAGACCCTTTTCATAATAACAGTAATTACATTTTTAAATCTTATAAAAAGATTACCATTAACGTCTACCTGAATGACAATTAAATTTGTTATGAATACTTAAATGTAATAGAAGATTTGACGGCTAATATCTTTGCACACTGCTAATATCTTTGCACCCTTCATCTCTAAACTTCCACTTGTCAGATAACTTATTTTCAAATGTATGAAACATTTAATGCAGGCTCAATATATGTTTTGTACATGTCTAACTCAATCCAATTATATCAGCTCTAACATTTCTCTAATAAAGATCTTATTTTAAAAATATCATTTCTTTTCTCATGCACACGTTTGGCGAACGAGCGGTATACTCCCCCAATATAGCAGATTATATAATGAATATATACCTCCCCTACCTCACGTAGGTGAGGGAGTGCTTTAATTATACTCCCCCACCTTCCTTTCTCCCTACCGCCCCTTAACCAAAAAACGACGTAATGATTACGGGGCGGGAGGGAGAAAGAAAGGTGGGGGAGTATAATTAAAGTAATCTCACGTAGGTGCACCTCTGGACACAGCTCCGTATATATTCATTATATAGCCTGCTATATTTTGTACTACGTCGTATATAAAAATATAATAGATTACAAAACTATGCTCCCAACACTCTTATTTTTAGATCTTCCCTTTTTCAATATGGACAATATGAATAAATCATAGTGGTAACACCACTACATTAAATATTGTGTATACATTACACTATGTAAAGATATCAAACTATGATTGTTGTGGGCAAAGTGAATTGTAACTAAATAATTTTTTTTAATCTACTAAACAATTTTTTTTTGTTCAATTTTATTTTAGATATTCTTTTTTTATATTAGAGAAACGTAAACAAACATGTGTTAAGTGATGGCAGACGGAATAATATTTTCAGGGTTGATATAAATATGTCGTATATTTATTATCAACAAGTGACCTCGGCTTTGGAAGTGTAACCATTTCATTTTAACAGATGCGTATGATTGTGTTTACTTAATATATAAATATATATATATATATATATATATATATATATATATATATATATATATATATATACAATGATTTAGGCCAAAGTACCTGTGCGACGAAAGATTTATTAATTTCATCTGTATTCATCCGTGTATATTTAATTTCCTTGTTAATTAGTCTATCTACTAAAGAAAACTGGGGGGAAATCCAGTCATCAGGGACAAACGTGATGGTATAATTTGTTTCCCTTCCAAAAATTACATTTTCAATCATAAGTACGAAAGCGTGCAATGATATATGAGTTACGAAATTCAGTTACAACCTCCGCTTTTATAAAACTTTAATATTCAATAAATCGGCATGAAACGTTATTGACGACAGCACAAAAAGAGCACAAATCGAATAAACACGCCCCACAATTTACGAAAATCACATTGATATTAGGTTCGACTTTACTATCCGCAACATATGCTTCTCTGCTGGCAGTTTACGTACACGTACGTGTGTAACTAAGTGCGCAGTCTTTTCATACGTTCCCTTCCTTTACCAAGATGTTCGTATACACTTAATATGCACAATTTTCCGGCTTCTTCCTATCTCTCCCATTTGAATTCCATCCCCTCATATTACTGACTCGTTGACTCACATACTTCCAGAACCATTTCCATAAATTATCAAAGTTGCGTACTTGCGTAGTTTTCTCTGTGGGAACAATGGTTCCAAAACAGTTGCTTTATAGTTTATTTTTTTTATTTTAGAACTTTTATGTGAAAATTCGCGCGTGCATGTAACTTTTTGCAGTATTGACGTGGAAATAATGGAAAGCTTTGATTAAACTCATTAAGAAACTACTTTAAGGAAGTAAATATTGTAAAATAGTTTAAAGAATAATGTGTATTTAAAAAACACGATTACTCTTCTTCCATTCATAGTGAAATTTAATTACGTTTATAGGAAAAAATAAAAGTGTAAGAAAAAAATTAAATTACTTTTGATAATGTGAATTACATTACACTTGTAAATATGGTGAAATACAAAGATTTTTAGTAACGAGCTTCTTAGGGTAAAAAGGTTTATCTCATTTACATATTGTTATGGAATGAAAAAATACAAACAAAGTGAGAATATCAACACAAAACGATCATTGACAGGAAAAATGCTTTGAAACAAATAGCTATTGCAAAACAGTCTCACTGAACAATTTTATCGTTTTACTTTTTAAAGAAAGCTCTTTAATTGTTCAGTTATATAAATGAAAAAATTTGGCACAGGGCCAAGATATCGAATGAATTTTTAGATCACGATATATAAATTCTGTTTTTATGCCATGTTGTGAATTGCATTAAATATTGTAGTATATGTTAAGATCTATTAATAACAAAATACCTTTTATTTACTGTACATTAAAAAGAAATATAATTTAGATTGATGCAACCATCCACGTTTCTTTCCATCCATCTGTCTATCATATCCATGTTTTCTCAAAAATAGTTTGGCGTAAAATCTTGAAATTTGGCAAAGTAAAACATGTTAACCCGCATTTATCTTAAATATTTATATGTAAGTTTTAGAAGGGAAAAGTATCGGGACTTAGCAATGCGAGTTTAGGTCAATAGGTACATTACACCGAAAGGGTATTAGAAAAAAATTAAATTTTTGTTAACTTCCTCTTTTTATTTTCGAAGTATCTATTTTTTTATAAATGGAAAAATATAATTCATAATTTAATTTTGTGGCTGCATTACGTTTCACATCTCATCATCTCCGAACATTTTAGCATATTAAAAAATTAGCTTAGAGTTTGAGAAACACTTTCGCGCCGACAGCGAACATGTATCATCCCGTAACCATGGTTTGCTATAGTATGTAACACAAATCAAATATGTCAAGACAATTGTTTTTTCCGATTTATTCGTGTAACAGATTCGCGCTTGGGGTCACGACATTGCTTTCAATCAGATTTTTTTGTTTACATCGAGAATTGACGAAAATTTCAACTTTCGGAAAATGACAATTGTGTATAAGGCTATTCTAAAAATGTTAGAAAAAATGTTTTACATTAAGAGTATGTTTACAAGGTATAAATTTAATTTAACTTTATTTGAAATGTAAAGTTTTCTTAATGAAATGAATTTATAACTGAAAGTTGTTTAGAAAAAAAAATAATTATATTATGCAAATTTAAACTTTCCTCGTAATACTATTATATATTATAAAAAAATATTTCTAACAACACCATTAGATAAGATGATGGTTTCCTTTCTAAAGTGTTTTATTAAACGTGGCTTCTGTTAATTGACAGAGAACAAAAATAATAGTAACAAAATTTAATTTCTAAGTTCAAATGAAGGAAACGTATGCCAGAAATTGTTTGTTTTTTTATTTAAAAATGTTATAAATAATTACTAGAAATATAAAATTATGTTGACTGCTGGGATTCAAAATATTTTCCCAATTGGCTTAAAGAATAATTACATGATAATTATCTTACTCACTTATTTAAGAAATAATACTCACAAAATTTTAAATATTGAATACTTCGTATTTTATCCTGAAAATTTCCAGAAAAACAAACTTTTTTCAATAAGTTTTCAATCAATTTTTGAAACGTGTAAATATGTATTATTTTCTTTTAATTGCAAGAAAATTGATCAGGAGACTAATTCCATCAACTTAATATATAATTTTACTTTAAGACTAATTTATAAATTACCTTTATAACATATAATTTAAATCGTAAAAATTATTTTACGTACTATAATATATACTATAGAGATACATTTATCGTAAGATACAAATATATTTACGAAAAACGTCGCTTTCAGTTTTTGAAAAATGCGCAAATAAAACCTGTTAACACTGTAGGTCTACCCTGAGAAACCAAAGTGACTAGAACAGAGGAATGATCATACAGAAAAAATGTTTTTGCATTTAATTCTAGAAATATACCGCGTTTATCTTTTAAAAATGCACAAATAAAAGTCCTAAATGTTGAAGGTCATTTAATTTACCCCACAAAACCAAAATGTGAGAAATTTTTAAAAAAGGTAAAAATAAAACCAATATAGGTTAAAGGTCATTAGATCTACCCGGCGAAATTACAACGCAACAAACTGACCATAACGAGTAAACCAAATTATAATTAAAGAAGATTTACGCATAAATTTACAAAAAGTTTCGCGTTCAACTATTAAATATGCAAATATAAAATTTATACACCTCGATGGTCATTTGATCTACCCCACGAAGCCAAAACATAACAAATTGATGAGAACGTATGAACGATATTAAAAAAAAATTTCCACCTTTATTTAGGAATCACATAACGTTCGATTCTCAAAAATGCAAAAACAAAACTCATGAACGCTAAAGGTCATTTGACTTAGTCGGCGAAACCAAAACGTGATAAACTGACGATGACGAATGACCATATTACAGAAAAAACATTTAAGGATATATTGACGAAACGTATCGCGTTCGATTTTTTATAACTCAGAAATAATACCCATAAACTCTGAAAGCCATTCGATCTACACCATGAAGCGAAAACGTAACCAACTATCGAGGACGAATGAACAATATGAAAGAAAAATACATTTATATTACGAAAGTCATGTGTTTCCTAAGTATTAGTTTCGATTCTCAAAAACACACAAATAAAACACATAAACGCTGGAGGTCATTTGATCTATTCGGGGAAACACAACTTGACATACTGATGAGAACGACTGGTTGACATCAAAGAAAAACAATTGAAGCGTAGATTTACGAAAAGAACCGCGTTGGACTTTTATTTTAAAAAGGCACAAATAAAACCCATAAATGCTGTAAGATCACTTGATATGTTTCATGAAGTTAAAACGTGACAAAGTGAGGAGAACGAGTGAAAGATAAGAAAGAAAAAAAAGATTTATGCATAACCACTCAGCCAGATATTGCTGTTTGATCATTGCTCAATGATTTGTATATAAATCTTCTGGGCTGTTTGTTTTTTCTCAAATAATATCTCAGTAAGGCATGGTAGCCTGTTTTGTCGACCTCCGTGAAGACAGCGACCCTATTTGGTTTTGTGGCGCAGCTTCACTGCAGCGACTGCGATTTGTGAATAATGACTACATGGTCAGTGTATTATTTTAAAAGAGAATATTCCATGTAATATAAGTGCAGTCATCCTTTTGAAGTAATTTCTAACTACTTTAATAACTAATAACAAAATACCTTTTGCTGAACCATTACTGGTAGTAATGAAATATATCGAAATTAGTAATCATTTGACTTGGATAATATTATTTAGGGTTAAGTATATATATATATATATATATATATATATATATATATATATATATATATATATATATATACATATTAAGAAGTCCTATAAAACTTCATTGTTTCACTCACTAAACACTCAATTTAGAAACTGAATAATTTGAGACAATTTTGGAGCTTATGAAATGAAGTACCTTTCATAATTATGGTAAATATAGGCAATATAAACTAATTTAACAAAATGAAGCCAAACTCAAAAAAATATAATCCTCATGAAGAATTATTACATTCAGTGGAAGAGTTTTGTAAATTTTTGAGATAAATTTTAAAACAACGTAAAACAGTCGTATAAAAAATATTTAAAGCATTATGAAAGAAACCATTTATCCCCAGAATAAATAAAATGTATTACCATTGGCTTGTAAACTATTTATTAAAATGTAACTTAAATTCATGTTTGTGTGTGGGTAACCGTTACCCGTACCAAAATTTCAATAAAATATGCCAGATACCTATATATAAAGTAACTTTGAGATAGATATATAAAGTAATTTTGCACGAATATACATACTCAAAAAAGGATAAATGAAATAATTTAATATAATTTAGCTAAACGAATGAAGAACTCTTCTCGAAAGTTGTCTGAATTTCCAGAATATATTATTTAAATGAAAAGATGTTAGGCATGGACACTCTTCATGATATGAGTTCTGCCCAATTCACGATACGAAGACGTAACCTCGATTAATAAAAGCAACAATATATAGTTGCGAAAATTTTATTACATGGATTAATGATATATGCAAACATCAATGACAGTACAAAATAAACAGAAGTTTGAGTAGCTAAATCTTCACTGAACACCATAAAAGTAATTCTAAACCGCTCATAAGATACCAAGAAGGTTTTTAGTTAGTAGTTTTTTCCAGAGGGATCTAGGGTAAATTCAAAGATTTCATATGAGCAATTAAATCGACTAGCTATCAAAGTAATTAGTCAATACTAAGGTTGAGATTAATTTTCTTCGTGTCAAATAATATTTAAGAAGAAATATTTTATAAAGTGATAGTTTCCTATTGGTAATTATTCTTAAACAATACTTTTGTTCATTAAAATAGATTAAAACATTATAAAAAAAGGAACAAGTAAAAAATAATTTTATTTCTATTAATATTATGTACAATTAGCGGAAATCTGCAATTATATCCATTGTCTAGTTTAGCAACACCAGATCAACGTGAGGTAAAATACACTCTTTGAAAATTTAACAGAAGAATTATGTTGGATTATATTAGTACACCCATCTTATTCAACTGATCGTACATCTTCCTATTACTTAGGACCTAAGTAGTTATTTACGGAACAAAAAATCTATGTAACAGAAGGACTCAAAAAAACTTGCAATTATTTTTCCACATTAACAGGCTTTCAGGGAAGACATGTTGTCGCTTCGCACCAAAAAGGAAAGAAAGAATCATTAATAAGGATAGCTTACATATTTATAATTAGATTTCTTTGTAACATTTAGATCATAAAGTATATTTTCCATATCAATATAAATAAAAGTAGATTTTAAATAGAGCTAACATAGCTCATTGTCGCAGTGCATAGGTCCGGGCCTTAACAGATTTCATAGCTATTTTTGGCTTGCTTTTTAAGTCGCATATATATGTGACCCCGCCTGTCTTTATTTCAGCCCAGATTCTTTCTATCGACAGCGAAAAATCAAACGATAGATTATAAATCTTTGCCGCTTGAACGAAGCTTGCGAGCTGCGGAGTACTAGAATGTCAGCCATTCGAAAATACGTTCGCACCGTCCTGATATTTATTAAGAAAATAACTGACGAGTTTACAGTTGCATGGTATCGATTATCAGCAAACCTACGGTTATATTTGTGGCCTTGTGTGAGAGAGTCAAATTTGATGGATTGTGCCGTTTATTTTTACTTTAAAAATATTTTCGGAAACATGTTTGAGCTTTGAATTGGGTTTGGATTAGAGCATACCACAATAAAACTGATCAGGTTTACTTATCTCATATTTGTATAAACTATACACTTTTAAGTTTATTTCCTTATCAACTTATATTTAAAGAATTAAAAGGAAGTGCACATATTTCTTGGTGTTCTATGTCTAAGGTAAGCAATATGTTAAAACAAATACCATATCTTACATATATTCGATCAATAAGCGAAGTCGTTCTCCCAAACGATACGCTTTTCAATAGTTGTTGTTTTACTTTAATTTATATATGTATATATAATTAATATAAATATATAATTATAATATATATATATATATATATATATATATATATATATATATATAATTATAATATATAATATATAGCTAATTATATTATAATTGGATTAATTAATATCTTCATCTTCACAAACAAAAAGAGGTTTATTGCTAAATATAGGCGTCTCCAAACAAAATCGATCACCTGACGTTTACTTTTTATGGGTAATCTGTCCATCTAGCCGTGGGCGTTATAATATGTGCGTTCCGGTACTTGGGCGCACTTAAAAACTTGTCTTGCTCAATGATCGCCAGTTCTGGCATCATGTGGTCTGGCCATGATTACTTCAGTTTGTTAGTCTTATGACCTATGTTGGGAGATATTGTTTATCTTGGAAACTCCTCATTGCGGATCATATATTCTATAAAAATCCCAAAACACGTTTTTTTCCATAGCTTGCCGAGTGCAAGTCACTCAGCAGTTATTTCACTAGGCTAATTTAAAAAATGAATAGTTTATTTTTATTAGGAATAATAAAATCGTCTGAATAGCAGCGATAAGGGGATATTTGAAAGATAATAACTTCACTCAATTTTCAAGTTTAGAATTTTGTGTGTTTCAAAAAATAAAGGAGTTCTAACATTTTGTGTCAGAACCCCCTAATTTTCAGGAATATAATAATTATATATCATCATGCTGAGAATAGTATATACAAGTTTCGTGATAAAAAATGTGAAGGAAATCGGAAAACATTACATAATCTATGTAAGTTTGAAAGAGATAACTTCTTATTTACTGACTGATCATAACGTGTATTCCAGCTGATATACTTCCGAACCCGACAACCGATGTCGATTGGTAGACGGAGCGGAAGCGTTTAGTAATTGTAGGGTGAAAATAACTGCAATTAAGATAATTCAACTCTAGTGAAACTGCGGGTCACAGCAAGTTATAATTGTAGTAAGATATTACAAACATAACTAATATTAGAAACGTGAAAGTTTGGATGGACGTATATATGGAGAATACTGTTAATGATTCATGATGTATACTATCTATAAATATGAAGTAGTTCCTTAGAGATAGCATCCATCTTTTATAATATTCGTTAGGTCCTTTCTTCGTGGCATGGAATCGACTGTAAAAGAAACTTGATATCACCATGTATTAACGCTTACCGTCTGAAACAGTATCAGAAATAAATCGCAACCTGATTTGACACATTTTCTGCTTTACTAGGTCTACGCGAACCAAACTGCGGGTAGAAGGTTGTTCATTAAAAACATACAATATGGAAAATGTTAATGTTTAAATTAGTACAATAATATAATCCGTAATTGCAAGTGCCGTTTTTGGCTATATTACACCAGAAAAACGTTTAAAAATGTGTGTCGTATTTATTTTACGTGTTTCGTGTAAATAAATTATCATTTGATGGTACAACGTTATGTTATAATTTTAATAATTTCATCGTCGCACTGAGTATTGCTTTGGAAATGATATAATATATAAATATATATATATATATATATATATATATATATATATATATATATATATACCACTTTTGAACGATAATACCGGAAAACTCATAATTTGGGCTTAGGAGACCTCATAAAAATGTTGCACCACAATAACATTTTTCTATCCGTAGAATCGTTATAATCGAAAATATTTAAACGGGTTGTTTTAAAGAAGAACGCTCATGTCACTAAAACTACTGTACTCACTAAAATCCCTTCGTATGCAATGAGTATATTGACATAAAAGAAATTTCTAAACCTTATGTATAACTAAATATCGACGATTGAAACTAAATAATGCCATTGATCTTCGTTGACAATTTTTTCATTCCTGTTTGTTACATAGTTTAGTGTAAACCTTAGAATACACACACACACAAACATGCACATGTGTATATATATATATATATAAATATATATATGTGTATATACATACATATACATATACATATATATATATATATATATATACCTCCAGGGTGTTCAAAATATAATGAGAATAACATACTTATAGATGGTAATTTGAGGAAATAATATGTGAAGTGTAGCTTAGGTCATTTTAAGAATACCCACAGTTAATTAGGTTGATATCGTAGTGCTGAGTAAAATGACACCCATTTCTTTGTGAATTGTCGTTGCTTGTTAATAAAAATGGATATTCACAATTAAATGAAACTACGTGATGTAGTAATATTTCTACTTTTTTTAAAGTTCTTTCTTATAGAGATAACTATCTTTGCTAATAGCCCACCTGAAAATGTAATACAACGAAACCTAGGTCGTGGTAAAGAACTTAAAAAAAAGTAGAAATAATACTACATCACGTAGTTTCATTTAATTCTGAATAATGAATTTCTACAAAATTAACGCCAAATATATTCAATATTAAAAAAATGGATATATTATATGGATCGTTGGCGTATACTATATATTCGCCATAACCACATCGTACATCGTAGTTAAATAAATAATAATATATATTATTGGGCACGATATGCTCAAAGCTAAATTAATGCTTTTTGAGGGTCTGTTGTTAATGAAATTTTGATTGCACCTAATTTTTATACTATTAAATAAGTCCTATTGGGTATGTACAATAACACTAAAATAATACCACTCCACTTTATAATAACGTAAAAATAATTTGTTTAAATAAATCAAAATAAAATTGTAAGCAATAAAATATTTACCAAAATGATATTCAAATCTCCCAAATATTATATTTCACTTCACAACAGATAATATAGAATTTGTTCCTTACTATTTGTTTAATATGCTACTCGATCCGTTTGGTGACATTTTTCCTGTTACTAAATTCACCCACGTAGTATAATCTACCAAATACGTATTATGTCATAATAAAAAAAATATAATTTTGATTATTTAATGGAAGGAAATATAAACTATAAACTACCGATATTAACGGAGAAGGAAAGTCCAATAATTTTGTATTGGATATAATTGCCATAATTTCGATAACCGAAAATTGCATATCTCTTAAAAATTCTCACAAGAAATTTAAGTATATAATTTGGAATAAGTTATTATAAATAAAAATATTATTCGGCATTTATTTAATGAATGTACCGTTTAAAAATAACTGATACCACTGTTGGGTTTTCTTCTTGAAATTTATTTAAAAATATAAGGTCCTAAATAACTATAAATTCAATCAATCGTACGTCATTTTCCTATGTAGGAACTAACTATATGATTTTTTCAATTTATTTCTTTATTTAATTTCTGAAGTCATCCACCGGTTCCTTTATTTCAATCGTTGCTACTTTGTACTAAAATGTTGAATGTAAAGTAAATTATTTTAACACAATATTACAGATTTTTTTTTAATTATGAGCATTGAGGTTTAAGTCAAACATTTTATAACTGTTAAATTGTATGTTATTAAATGTGAATGATTTACAAGCTGTACCGGGGCTACGATCACGTGGATTTGATTAAAAATTTCTAAGGATAAATGAAAAAAATATACAACGATTAATTTAATTTCTCTAATATTTCAGAAATATATAGTTTCCCTTAATCATTTGGAATTATTGAGGAAAATTATATATTAAGTCTTTATTTTCGTAAATTTATAATACAAATGACAATGAAAACAAAAATATTTATATCATAAATGAGAGATTATAAGCAATTATTTTATTGTTCGTATATTTTGTGTACATTGCATTTCAAAAAATCACATCGAACTTTTATCACTTTGCTAATTTGCTTCGTACTTTCTCAGTCTCAAATATAAATTTTATCAAAGAAGTAAGTCTTTGCTAAAGAGAAATAACCAATATTAGTTCCTTATCTACTATCTACTATGTTTAACAAAAAGTCTTATTGATTTTTTGTTTATCTATGACGTGAAAGTAGAATAAACAAACTTATGCATTTATGTTACTAATGACGATTACGAATAAACATATTAACTTACATTTTTATATTCGAAACATACAAACTAATTGAAAATGTGTAGTTTGTATCTTACATACCTCATAATCTCCAGAATTTCTGGATGTCAAAAATGACTTACATCAAATTTGTTTCTTTTTTATTAACATCATATTGATTTGTGTAATATTATTAGAAGTATTTATGTAGGTTTTTTTAAATAAAGTGCAACTAGACTTTCATTCTCACCGATGTGTGCGGCTCCGGATAATTGTTTAACATATATGTAGCTAGAAATAATTAACATGTTAATAAATATTTTTAAATTATTCGCAGTTACTTTATATTCTAAAAAGTGTAAAACATTAAAATTGACAATGTCCATTCGTATAAATCGGTTAAAGGTAATTGTGTATTTAATCGATTTATTTAATTTATAAGGAATTTGCAGTCAGTTAAAGATATGCATTAAATACTTTGAAGAAAGCTATTAAAAGGACTTTACTTAATATAATGAAGAGAAAACTGACATCGAGGGTAATACGGATGGTGGCAAACAAAGTGGTGCCTATTGTTACGGTTATGCTTAGGAGAAAACCATAAGAACGAGGAAACAAGAAGACTGAAGAAAATGACGAATGAAATGGTATCTCTGAGAAGTATTTTAGGATATGTTTGGAGCGATTGGGTAAAATGAGGATATATAAAAGTAAAGAACGTGAATTTTACTTTCAAAAAGTGCTTAAAAATAGTAACTTCGCATGTACTGAGAACGTACAGATCATGAGAATACATGAAACTTGAGTAAAATTTTAACGCACTGCGTGTCTTGAAGCACCAATTTCAATATATACAGAGTGTAAGAAATAGAATGTTAATCTGAAGAAATTAGAAGATGAAATGGTGACTCCCTTTGGGTGTCATTCTTTGAGATAAATTAATACTACGCATAAGGGTTTCTTACTGGACTTTATAGAATATAAATTTTAAGTGTATGTGTTTTCTTTTTTTGAGAGATTCAGACGTAATTTTATCCCAGAAGATAAAAAAATGAGAAAGGGGAAAAATATGAGTTTCTTAGTTACATTGTTTAAAGTGAGGCGCTATTCATATTTTGATTAAAAGGGCGTTGAGGGGGTATAAAATTCTTTTATTTGTTTCGTAGGCTAATCGAATTGGCCGGATTTATGCAATGATCTATAAAAGTAACAATGGTAAGAACGGTTATATACAAATGAAGATATTAGACGTCGTCCTCGACAATTTCAGGATCATTACAATGCACGGAGTTTATTTTACGACGATAGCATATCGAAAATGCTGATTGGCTAATTCAAGCGGTTATTTTTGTGACACTGTGGGCCGTGATCTGATTGGTTAGTTTCCAGTTTGAAAATAAGTAATTCGAAAGCTATAGATATGACAAAGAAAAGAAAACGACGAAGAATATTAATTGGAAGAATTTCGATTTTAATGTTTATTACAATAAAAATGTTTACAAAAAAGAAGTCATATTTTTTCTTTTCCGGCTGTGTAAACTACAAAAAAATTACTTGAAACAGTTAGATGAAAGATCACAACATTAACATCGCATAAAATGCTCAGATAAGCCAATCAAAGATCACCATTCGTCCTAAAATCTGTGTAAAATGAGCCGGAAGATTGCAAGCAACCTATAATCGACTAGGATAAATGTAATTCTTTTTATTAAATAGTAATTTTGAATTTTCTTGCAGGACTAAGATAAGGTTTAGGCTGCGCCATTTGCTTCGGTTTTATATGACATTTGTTATGGTTACGATTATAGTTACAGTTGAAATGAGAACATAAAGATGGTGGTCATATGAAAACAATTTTTTTATTTTTCTTGACTTACAAACTATTATAGTTTAATACGTACTTAACATCTGTTATTTACAATTAAATGAAACTACGTGATGTAGTATTATTTCTACTTTCTTTATTTTCTTTACCACGACCTAGGTTTCGTGTTATTTCTACAAAATTAACACCAATTAAATTGAAAAAAACAAAATAGTAAATAAAAATATTGACATAAAATTACATAAAACATAGCAGGTGTGGAAATAAGTTCGTTCTGCTGATTATGATAGTTAATGAAATTTCAGATGTCTTAAACCCAACAATCTTTATTGCTGGGTTTGTTTATTTCTATATACTGGACAGCATAACCCCGTTTCACGCTGAGGGATTAAGACTAATTCTATGTATCTCTATAAGCAAGAGTAAGTAGAAGTAGAGTTTGGCAAATATGTACTATGTTTAAAATCTTAAGACTAAAAAAATTGGCTTGGACATTCCATGTAATATATTAGTCAATCAGTAGTATTATGGCACTCCCATGAAATAAAATTTATAAGTTATTTAGACCAATTATGAGAAGCCGATCAAGAAGGATCTAAACCCCTCTTTCAGACAAATTTCCGGAATGAAAGCGTTACTATGACATTAAGATCCTTTTTTTTGGTCTTAACATCGTACATACCAACTTTAATATGGTATTAGAAACATTTTCTGAAAATGCTTATGACTGTTGTGCAAATGCTAAGTTAAAACTAGTTATTACAATTATTACGCCAAATCATAGTTTATAACAAAAAGTTATATTTAACAAACTGGAAATATTTTGTTGGATGTTTTACCCGTTGGAAAATCGCATACAATATAAAATTTTATTTGGACGGTTATAGTGGTTATAGTTAGTCAAAAGGATAATGTAGAATTTGGTTGAAACTTCTGAAGCAAGTAATGTTAACCGTGCATTTATACGTGTATTTTTTAAAATCATTTAATTTTTTATGAATTTAATTGGGAGATAAAAATATTAAACCCAAAAATATATAAATTGAAAATTATTTGTTAGTATGATGATTCGCTTTTATATAAAAATGTGCAACATATGATAACAAAAGTGTAATGTAAATATTTTGGTATTAAATGTTTTAATTTAAAAAACTCAAAGAAATTAGGGCAATACTAAAAATCTTGGATAGTTTTCAAAACGTAAAGCTTTTAAAAACTTTGGGAAAAAAATAACTAATAAGAATATTTTGCTTAAACCTCGTAGTTGCCAAAGAATGTTGACAGATATTTTTAGGATTTTTTTAGCTTTCGTAGATAGACCGCTCTTCTTAAATTAAGAATGATTAAAGGTTGAGCACTTTTTTATCAAATAGTGTCACTTATAAATGTAGAAATTTGCAATTTGCAATGGCATTTTAAATTTTTTTGCAGCTAAAACTTGTTTTTTTGCCTTAGAAATTGTCCAGCACATCATGAAGTTTAAGGGTTAGTATTGTTGTGTATGAGTATGGATCGAGGGCTAATTGCTTCTTGCTTAGGCAATATATGGCGGGTACTATATTAATTTTATTGACCCAAATGATACTTTAGAAGACGATAAAATATTTAAATTTTATTTGTAAACTTCAGTCATCAGTTTTAATAAAACGGGAATAAGGTAAATAGTGTCCTTTTTAAAATTAAAGGTGCAGGTGAACTAGTATTCTTTACTTATCTACAGCTTTCTATTTCATATTCTTTTTGAAGTTGTACCTGAATTTGAAAATTAGTGCATTAAATAAAATATTATGAGTGAACATAATTTATTTAAGAACAAATTAACATACCTATCTATTAGAGGACTTACTCTTTTTTTGATTTCGATTAAAAAATTAAACAATTTCACCTAGTTTAAATCAAAAGTCTTTCAATTGTTGAATAAATATAAATAGTAATTAGTGCGTGAAGAAAACTTTTAATCAAAAATAAATTTATTGACGCTGTAAACATTTTAATTACCAAAGAATTTATGATTCTCACATATTTTCATTAAATATCCCAAAGTTAGAAACAAAGCAACATACAATATTATATTAAATATCTGTAACGTTCTAGTTGGTTTCAAAAAAAAAAAATTATTAGTTATGTTGCCGTCAAGTGGATTCGTTAATTTAAATTTTATTTACGAAATTATTCTTCTATTAAAAGAAGTAATTTGACGAAATGGCGATAGAATTTTAAAGCTTTGGCAATTAACTCCTTGATTGCCTAGTTTTAATCTAATTTAAAAGAAACTGGTGCAAATATTTAGTAAAATTTTAAATCGTCTGAATACCATTTTAAACTAAACAAAAAAATGTTTTAAAATTTATTTGCGAAGTTACGTCTCCTTCGTATTCAAATTTAATGAGGTAACTTTATAAAAGTAAAAGCTGGAAAATAGAACTACTAACGTATTTTATGAAAACACCCTTGAAGCAAGTACACCGAGCTCCGTCAGTGTGCAAAGTAAACAAATATTAAATTCGCTCCCGGTTTGTGACGGTGACTACCTTTTACTTGTTATATAGGTCGCTGTGCTTCTTATAAAACAGCGCATTGTGAAGACCACGACCATGTTATGAACGTTATTTGCTCGGAAAAAAGAAGCTTTTCTTTGGAGATTACGAAAATATGTTTCTTAAAACGATTTTCATTTTGATTGTGTATATATGGCTCTTTAAGTTAAATTAGTACCTTCATTTTTAATATGTTACATCAATTTATCACGATACATTACACGTTCATGTACATTTGATTTTAGCGCTCAGTCTATACACATGAACGAGAAATAAACCTTTTATTGTAGCTTAGACAACAGATTATGACATTTCGTTATATTTGTATTATTTAATTATTGATTTCAATTTTATAAATTTTGCACTAATCAATAAAAATCATAGATAATTTATTTTGTTTTGTAACTACAGAAAAAGTCTGATAAATATAAAAGCGAAAGAAATATTATAGTTAAAATGTATATTCAAATGATTTCTTGAGACAAGATAATGATATAGAAAGGAATTTTTGTGCCAAAAGGGCTAGGAAATTAATTGAAGAGAAAAACGTGGTGTCATAAAAAATATAAGAAATTTAAAATAAGTAGAATGAAGAGACAGTAACTAATATTAACAAAAGTACCCTGTAAAGATGACAAAAATGATACAAAGTTACAGGAATATCCCTTTACGGTGCTTATTTACGTGTTTATAAGTATGATTTATTTTTTAATTCAAGAAAGAAACGCAACCTTAAAATAAGTATAAGTAATTAAATTTAATAGAATTGGGCGATATATTTAAAGTAGGAGAAAGAAAAAGCAGTAAATAAATATTATAAAAATTCCTCACCAATATAACAAAACTGTTAAAAATTTGCAGAAATATTCCTTCTCGGCGTTTATTTACGTGTTACTAAAGAATAATACAGCAGCAATGATATAGGATAAATTTTAAACATACTATTTAGAATAATAACATACTCGTACATCACTACTCACAAAACCGGTCTGTTGGAGGTTTAAAATAAGCTTCGAGACTGACTTACTTGCCCTATAAGTTTTATTTCAATAATTTTGAATATCAGCTATTCAGATACGTGCGGATTATTGTGTTTTATTACCCTGCAAAATTTCAAGTTCTTTTATTATGAGGAAAAAAACCATCATAGACGGACATGTGATTGATCTTATAAGGGCTCCATTTTTCTTTTTGCGGCAAAGAACCTTAAAATTAAAATGTAGACAATTTATTTATTTCATATAAAAGATAAACTTCATTTGGTTCAAACGTCCAAAACAACGAGATTATTATAGTCTTCTTTTATATATAAATCATAATATTAAAAATATTTTTACAATACCAAATTGCATCAATAAGCATAAGTACTATATACACAATATTATCTACCATTATTCCCTAAATGATATTACATCGAATAATATTGTCACATTCATGTAATTGAATTGTTTAACCCATTATACACATAATCAATATCGTATTGTTAAATCACGTGGATTTCAATGTAATTGGATAATAAATTACCACTCGATATGTATGTCATTAGTAATATAAAAAGTAAAAACACGTCGATAACACAAGGTTCACGTGTATAATTTATATTTTAGAACTTTCATTGAAACAAACTTCATAAACAAGCGTAAAGCTGTGACAGGTAATCGTTGTCGACCGTAATGCCATTTACATATTTCCCATTAATTTTAAATAAACGTCGATGTTTGGTACGAAAAATTGTTTTGATGATAAACTAATTATACTTACATGTGCTGTTGTTTAATTTTACGTACGTAATAACGAGTCAAAAACATACAGACACTTATTTAGAAAATTCAAAAATGGGTGGCTTTTAAATCCTTACAAGTTACTCTTTCAACAGAAAAACAATGTGATAGATTAAATTTAAAAAAAAAAGTTTCCGGTTAGTTTCTTTTCCTCCTACAAACTTTTTTAAAAAACGTGTTTGAATGTTATCTATTGAGATATATCAGCTTTATAATTATCTCAAATTTAACATTTCTTCGTTAAGCCGTTTCCATGAAAAAATTATCTGGCATACGAGCAGGTGGACAGAAAGTTAAAATTATAATTGACTAAATTAGATCCCAATGTCTCGGTTTTTAGAATAGTTTATCTATCACAATATTAAACTCTACTTTTGCTGAAAATACCGCTAGTATTTATGCTGCCTGAGGAACTCGCAGCAATAAGGGTTATTTATTATAAATGGTAAACGTAAATTGGTGATGATGTGAAAGGAAATTTATAGGCATTTAGATAGAAATGTAAGAGAAAGTCAAATATCATAATATACCAACAGTTAAAGTGGCGTATATACCGAGTCGCCTTACCTGAAGCATACCTGAATTTATTTTAACACCATCATAACTCGGCTTAAATGAATTCATTATGTCTGACGTTTACGGCACTGACGCTTGCTAATAAGGTGCTAACATTTTAAAGCTTGTATTTAGGTATAGTACTTTTTACGCATATGACGCAAAAATTATCAGTTTCGTGGCTCACTTACCCGCTTATTAACAAATTATTAAAATTTACAGGTCCAAAAACTAGAATCTTTAAATTTCCCCAGTCACTTGCAAAATAAACCGAATTAATTTTGCAAGTGAATGGGGAAAGTGATTATATTATATGGTTTAATTTGATGTATCTAAAAATTAATTTGGCATCAGAGAGCGGAATTTTGTTTTCAAGGGAGCATGTTGTACATTTGTACACGATAAAAGTAGGTGTGAATTTTTAGAAAAGTGTCTGTATAAAATACATACTACAAAATATTTTATGGTAAAAAAGCCAAGTCTTAGATGTTGATAACAGCTAACTAAGTGCCAAAATGTCAAATAACATGGCAGTCCATGATTAATATTTACATTAAGTTTTTATTCATTTTATTATGAAATTTGATACTAAGTGCATTTTTACAGTGAGATCTATTTTAACGCAATGGTTTTGCTGCATATATTCTCAAATAAGCTCCCATGTCTTTAGTTTTTGTGGTATCCGGATTTAAATTCATAAATTGGTCCGCCTTTTGATTTCATGGCATTTTTTCATCATGTCATGTCATCACTGGTTTTGGGTTTATATTGTTAATTTTTGTATATATATATATATATATATATATATATATATATATATATATATATACATTATAATGACACAGATTTCGGTACTTACAACTTAATATATATATTACTTTTTATTCATGAAAATGTAACCTTATGCATTAAAAAAATCCATTATATCATATTATCATTTACCCATTCTAAAGTAATGTATGTAATCACAAATAGATAAATGAAGCTAATAAGAAGATGAGTAATCAAATAAGAATTTTATCTTCTCGCAGGGTAAATAATAATTTATTTACTTATAACCTTTTATGCACAGCACGTATGGTGGATTTTTTGCTTCATGAGCAATCTCTTTCAGTCACATAATCATGATAATTTAATAAAATATGCTTTTCTGCAACTTTATATTTATTAAGGATTCCCTACCTCATAATTAAAATTTTAATTATAAGATTACTTACGCGTGTAACTGACTGCCATAGACGTTTTTTTTAAAACGGCTTGGCGTAGAAACTTGAAATTTGTCACAGAAATAATATATTTTAACCTGTACATATCATTAGCTAACTATCTAAAGTATTCATATAGAAATTTTAGGGGGAAAATTAAGTACTCGATTTATTTCGAGCATCTTTCCAAATAGTTTATCGCAAGAGTTATAACATTATTGTTTCGAAATATTGAGTGAAGGATTAAACTCAAAAATATACAAAAAATGTACCCTTTTCCCCCACTTACGAAACTAGTATGTGAAAATTGTGAACAAAGTGTTTGTAAGCTTACATAAAAATTATAAGAAAAATATAGCGATTATTCCAGACTTAATAATTATCGAAATACGCTTTATATATTAAACCTGTGTTAGATTCTGTAGTAATATATACCCTACGGAATCTATCTGTATGTTGTTGAAGATCAGTATTTATTAACAGATTAATAGAGGCGCCATGTACTCTTAAATGTCCATAAGTTGCGGGTGTTATTCGTACTTAACCGATTTAGTTAAACGAATCAAATCTTCTTCTTATAAATTTTCCTAATTATGGCGGGATACCCCTAATTAATATATGCAATACTTCATATTATACAATGGAACCTGAGTGCTAAGAGTTATTTTGATATAATGACATTAATTTTATTGTAATTTCGAAAGTCCCAAAATGCCAATTTAATTTCAAACACATCGTTGTTGGGATAAAAATTGGCTAGTGGGAATAAAAATCGACCTTAATGCATGAGTATTTTATGAAGATTACATTTTGTGACAAGCGTTTAAGTAATCATTATGAAAATGTTTTCAGTATATATTACGCAATCATCGGCAACTAATTTTGACAGGTTCATCCTAAATAAATTTATTTTGGCTATAATCCGTTGAATTTTGTACTTTTGTGCTTCCCCATTACATTCTTTTTGGTTGAGCTAATATTGAAATATGTCCTTAACCTGTGTATACCGACACTACTAAGGAGATATTTTATTAAATTAGAGTTTTCTTACGCTATTCAATGTATTTAATGACTTGGTGATAATTAAACTACAGAAAAACATATAAATTATACATTTTGGCATGACAAATATATAAAGGATTCAATCCTTCTTCTTAAGACAGGCTACTCCTTTGAAAGTAAAAAATCTAATTTTTAAAGAGCGACATCTTTTTCGGCTTAAAATTTTAACACGTCCAAGTGTAAATGGTTAATAAATAGATAGTTACAGCCTCATTTTGAATTGCATAATTATTAGCCTTAACACTTGGACCAGCATCCATAATAAAATTTATATTCTCCTTTCCTTTCTCGAAAAGGAGAATATAAATTTTATTATGGATGCTGGTCCAAGTGTCCTACAGCACTGTGATATATTCCAGTTAAAAGTATCATTACGGTGCGGAAAAGAATATTTCGGAGGAATCAACATTTTTTCTTTGATTTATGTATTACATATATCTTTAGTTTATTAATATGGGAGAATGTCAGCTAGCCATAAAAATTTAAATGGAAATAAAAAAAATGTTAGAAATAAATATAATTAGATTTTTATTTAAAACCTAGACATTAAATGCAACATGTCTATAGCAATTTAAATTAAGGAAGAATCAGTCTTTCTTTATCTTAGCTTAAATGCAATATTACTATCAGTCTTGAAATTTTGATAAATATAATTTTGGTGGGTAGCCCTGGACTTACATATTAACGATAACCAAGCAATTCCTTGTCTTTATACATATCACAGTAATAGTAATAACTGAAGGATCACTATGTACACGGGCTTCATGCGCCCAATTTATAATTTTTGAGACTGTGTTCAGCCTTGTTTGAAGGTTTCGCCACAAATGATGCACTCTATCCCATGGTTCATTTTCAAATTATGACACGTTTGCTTTTTTCATTTTAAGCTTTGTTACCTTTGTTTATTTTTATTGTTTGCAATTTTTTCTTATTTCAATGTATTCTTAAAGGGTAAAAATGTGAGAATTTTGCTTTTCTCTGTTCTTCGTGATCTCGTTAAATTACCTATCATAGATGCATAAGGAAGAGGGATAACCGTTATAGAAATTGATCTGCAGTATTTCGCTGGCCGTGACTAGTTGATGACTGGGAAGTTGTTTTTATAGGTGGCTGAGGATCAGAATTTTTCCAGTTGTTGGTTGCAAAATGAAGCTACAAAATGACCACTGATTATTGCTAGTGGATGACTGGAATATTGTATTAATAATAGTAATGTTGCTTGGTGGATTTTCAGTTAAGGCTGGCTCCTGTTCAAAGTTGGTCACCTATGATGGCAAAAGACAAATTCACAGAAAATATTTCGATTAAAAGGATGAATATCTAAACATTTGGAACCGCTCTGTGCTATTTTCATTCTAGTTTTTTAGCAAAAGCCAAATTGACTATAGCAACAATGTCAAAATCAATGATTTTACTGTTTGGATTGCATTTTATTCACACTGTGGCTTTTGAAGCAAAGGTAGCCTTGAATGAATTAAAAAGTACCTTGTCGAGTAGATGCACCTTATGTATCGTGTGTAGTGAAGGCTGAGTATACGAATATTATTAACATTAGCTTACTCCAAAATTGCTAGCACTCAATAGCTTCCATGACTCTCTGTAGATTCCAAATACTGCAAGTACTTTAAATATATCTTACCATTTATCCTATATATATACTTTCATGTAGTACAGAACTTCTTTTGGGTAGTACTCCAGTCATTAAAAGGCTAGTTTTTTACATCCTCTTTCTCAAAAAAAAATATAAGAGGGATTATAAAATGGCTAGTTATACTAATGGCAAACATCAAAGTGATGTTTCTTCCCCTCTCAGAAGAAATAAACTAGGCAACTTGCTTTTTTCCTTTTATAGAAATGACTTTCTCATTTGTGTGAACTACGGAGAGTTAAGTTTTAATAACATAATAAATTTCGTAGGGAGATTCAATTTCCTGTAGTAATTTGTAGAGGTTATCACAAAAAAAAATCAAACTGGGATTTATTAAACCCAACAACCCTCGCAATGCTGGTGAAATCTGGAAATTCTGAGTGCAATATCTGCATATTTCTTTATAAAGATATAAAAATCCCTTTTAGCCACTTTTTCCCTTTGTTAACCTACGCGGAATTTTTAAGCGCTCGGCAAATTGAAATGCTAATTCAAAAACTCAAATCTAGTAAGCGGCACCAGGCAATTATCATGATCTTTTACTCACTATATAATAAGTGTGAATAGTTTCCTCTCTCCCTAATTTTGACTACAAGGCAAACATCTCTCACTTTTAAGGGTTTTCATTTAATCCTGACTAGTATTTCCAAGCACATCATAACTCTCATCTACTGGTCTAAAGAATAAACTTCTTTTCATTGACACCTAATCCGGCCTATTATACGCTCTTTTTATCCTGATTTCCTCTTTGAGTTGCTCTCTACATTTTAGTTATCGGCAAAAGAAATAATATGTCGTAGTTAAAATAGCACTAGGTAAATTCAGCTGATAAGTTGCCAGTGCGAAAGTAGTTAAGTTGTTATCCGAAAATTCTGGGTAAGTTTTGCTTAATGGAAATCTCCTGAAATCATTTTAAAGGACCGACATTACTAAATCCGGTTTTTCACCATTGTATTTTTTGATTCGTCATATTTATGCAGCTATTGATTATAAGAAAAATATTGCCGCATAACGTATTGACTTGCGCCGAGCGACAGGCATTTATCATCGCAAGTGATTTTTTGGAATTAGTGAACATGTGTGACACGACAATATTAAGTATTCTCGTTTAAACAATTTAGAATCATACTTTCAACAGGTCACCTACAAATCGTCATCATTAGTCGTAATTGTTTTATTAGCTTACAAAATCGTTGATGGTTTTACTTTCCTCTCTGTAGAATGTCTCACAGCAGCAAAACAACACTGACTTCAAATTATATCGCTGTCTCTAAAGTCCACTCTAATATTACTAATAAATTACATAATCTACAATTAATTATATAGTTATCTCAAAAGCCTCGGTCTGACAATATTCATTAATAACATAATCTTACTTGTCTAACAGTATTCATTAGTAACGTAATATACGCATCTTCATATGTTCTGGAGGCTTTACTTATTGAAGGGGCTCTAGTAAATCTACTACCTATTCTTAAGTATCAAGAAAAGGATCAGAGCATGTTTCGTAGAGTGCCTCTTTAAAATACGGAATAATGTTTGGTTTCAGGTGTATAACAATCTAAGGTTTTTCAGTTTATTTATTTAAGAACTCAACTGGAATTGTCAAGACTATGGCTTTTGTCGAACAAGGATGCAGCCAAAGTTAGATTACTCGCATGCTTTATGTACTCTTAATAAAATAAGTTCTCAAAAATCGATTCACTATTACTGCGAATGCACGTGACTGTTCGTTTCAAGTGAGAAATATGTGTCACTGAATGAACGGTGAAAACAGGTTGGATGAAATAATCCATGTGCCTTTAGACTTGTTCAGGTGACAAAATTGTCCACAATATCGAAGAACACGATTAAGATTTGATTTAATGCACAATAATATCCACACACATGTCTCGTTTGTGTTTTAAAACTTTCGAAAATCATATGGATGCACTAACATAGTTTCTGAAATTATTGAAATCTAGCAAGATAAACAGGATTAAAAAATAGCAACCCTAAGCTCTTTACAAAGAATTTCGTTTCATTCATATTTCGTTACTTCAAATAAGATGTCGTAATGGTCATAGGACACATGAAAAAACAATTTCAATATTATTATTTACTGAAGGATTACGTGTATGTAATTTATATCATGTTTGATCATTTTGCCATATGAAATAAAAAACTGAACTTTTTGAACAATCACAGTCGATGCTATAAAAATGTTGCCACTTGGTTCCACACAACCACGTCTATTCACTAAGCGTCTATATATATTTTTTTCATGTTGCGCTTGTAGACCATAATGGTCCACTGACCACACTGACTATCAAAGCCACACCTATCACATCGGTTATGATTGTTATAGCCACGCCTAAACACATTTGCTGTAATTGTCACCTCTAACCACACTGGGTATTTAGCCAAACCTAACCTTATGTTCTATGGTGATCAAATCTAATCACAGTGGCTAAGATTGCCACTCCAAACAACACTGAATCTAACAGCCACACCTAAGTACACTAGCCACACGTAGAGCTAGATGGTATTGAACTTGCATCTTTCTATTAAATTTTCTCGATTACTTTTCTTTACATTTTACTTATGTAATGCGATTACTTATATAGAGTTAAGGTTTCTTCATCGCCTACTTTTCATAAGCAAGTATTTTTTTAAAAACTGAATTCTTTGGGATAAATTATAAAGCAAGAAATAATTTCGATTAATTGACTGAAGCATACAGGATTCATTATCTTCTTTAATATCATATTTCACCTTATGATTTTGCAAGAAAACATCATCAGGTTTATTCATCAATACAACAAAACTTAGGTCATGGTAAAGAATTTAAAGAAAGTAGAAATAATACTACATCATGTAGTTTTTTTTATTTGTGAATAATATATTTCTACAAAATTAATGCCAAATATATTCAATAACTAAAGAGCATCTATAAAAATGAGTATTATGAGCATTTTTTTTTCAGAAAATTTATTTATACACTCAATAATATTAATAATTATAAACACGCCATTTTCAACATTTCATTTCTTTGCATTATTGTTTGCACTCTTATCCGGTATAATTAACAGCATCAAGAAGTTTGAAGCTTTCAAGAAAAAGTTTATTGAAATTTAAAACAGAGGCTATAGCCGCAGTAGCAATCTGCAGTTATTTATACGAATCTTTTTTTGAAATTCATATTCCTTTAGGTCGAAATATCAAAATAATAATCTTTTAATACAATTCAAGAAGTAAATCACTTCTTATTTCTTTGAACTGTTCTTTTCGAGGCTTAGTTTGTTTGAATTCCGTGGCTAGTAGTCGTGTAGGCAAATTTATTATTCCTGTGAGCAAAAATGGACGCATATTAACCACTCTATACACCTTTTATTTCCTTCATGAAATTATATTTATTGTGATATCCATCTGCGTCACGGTATGGACTTTGCTGAGCAAACTGGCGTCCTTGGAATAATGATATTATACGTAGATTAATATGGACGTAGGTAGATTATTTATTAAATATATTTATTTTTTGCATATTTTGTTACAATACGCTGTGATTTTAGGTTTCATTGTTTTTTCTATATCTTTCTGATTGCGAAATCCTTAAATTGTTTCTATACGATTATTATTATTATTTAGTAAACACTCATGAAATAAATATTAAAATTGCATAAACCTTCACATGTAAGGAAAAAAATTTCGAATATTTTGGTTCCATAATTGTTTTTCTTATCTCATATCATACTTTACTCCACGTGTGGCTAGCTGTTGTAAAGATTGTAGATAAAATATATGTAAACGTTTAAATAAATAAGCCGTTGTTTTAAATAAACGTGATTTTTTGATCAGTAAAACGTAAAAAAAGCAAAAGAGTGGAAAATACAACAGGTCATAATATAATTTAATATACTTCGTATGAAAATGCGAAAATAATTGTCTTTTGATCCCCAAAAACAATTTTCAATTTTTTTATTGGAATATTTTTAATTGAACGAATTTAAAACAAAAAAACATTTTCAAGAATTTTATACAATCAAATATTCAATTACAATGAAATGATATTTGAAATTGTGAAATAATTTATCTCAGAAATATTTCTTAACAATTAATTAAAAATATATTTTTAATTCTATAATAGCCGTTAAAGACACGAAACTAGCTGAATGGTAAGTCGCAACTTGTCATCAGAACGTTTTAACTCCCATCGAAATGCGCCATTACATGTTTCACGTCAACAAAGATTCACATCAATAAAAATGGTATCGGCAAACTTCCAAAATGATACCAGCGTTAATGGTCGTTTTACCAATATAACAAGATGAATCTAAATCACGGAAGGCTATAAGCGCACATTTACTTTGATGCATGCGCAATGCGATGTTCAACGGCACTCGTAAAAGAACAATTTGCCTACATTCTTGGCCGTAACTGCCAAACATAATTGGTCATTGGGTATCCATATATTCCACAAACTGTAAACGTAGTCATTTAAGTGAACGCGTAGACGTTTATAGGCCAATTACAGTGTTATTAGTAGGTGTGCTAGAAACCATTAATTTATACAAGCTCCTTCCAGTACGGGTAAAATAAGTATGTACGTTGTACGAAAATAAAACTGGAAACCATTGCTTTGATGCCATTTTACCTCATACCATTTTATCCTGTGTGTTATATTCGTAAAATATTTATTAAAAATTTAATCCTGGAATTTGGCACTTAATTCCAATTGCATACCGCTAAATATTAAATTTGTTAAATAGAGCTACCTCACCTTAAGCAGAAGATTTATTTATGGAAAAAGAATCTATTTATCGAAAGGAACGGAACAAGTATTGGTCGAACTTGCGTAGGTTCTAAAATTTTTTTTTTTCATAATATTAGTTCTAATAGTGTCTAAAATAGGAAGAGGGTCATAGTTTTTGCATGTTATTCAGTATATCCCTGAAAATATAATGCGTAGAATTACGTAAAATATTTTTATTTTTAATTATATAATACGTAAAATAACGAAAAATTCATTCATGCCCTCGTAGAGTAAAAAAAATCGAGTATTCCATTTGCCACAATAAAATTTCTATGTGAATATTTTTGAGTGTTAGCTATTGATATGTGCTGGTTTATGTATTTTATTTTCCAAATTTAAAGTGTTTACGTTAAGCGGTTTCTGAAAAACACCACTGTAACAGCCAGACAGATCAGTAAACGATTTTATAAAGGTTCCATTTTTTCTTTTGGGACATGGAATTCTAAAAACATTGAAGTTATCGAGAAGAGTTATTTTTTAATATTACATTTTTAATATTTAATATATAATGTCTCCAAAAGAAAAACAATTAAGTCTTGTAGTTTAGGCAGTACACCTACGTCAACGAAGGAATTGGAATCCAGAGCCTAATGACAATATATCTGCTTGAAACGCATAATACTAGTATAAAAATAGAAGATCCTCAATATTCACAGATTAAATAGACAATACCATTGCAGTATTAGAACTGAGGAGTTGGGGTTCCAAATTCGATGACATAGTCTCTGCTTGAGAACTAAAATACCAATTAAAAGCAAATATTTCCTTCTTACGAGTTGGAGAGCCAATATGACTGCAGCATCAGGATTGAGGAGTTGGAAATCAACGTTCAAAGAGAAAGTTTGTGCTTGAGACCCAGAATAATAATATATAAAAAGTAGATGTTCAAGTTTCAGGGCTTAGGCAGGCAGTACACCTGTAATGTCAGGATTTATGGATCAAATTTTAAAATTTCATTGCATATATTTACTATCTCATTTAATTTGTATTTTTTACTGTCAGGATAAATCAGACCAGTTCAAACTGGATATGTTTACCCTCCATCATTGAAGATTTCCTGTCACCATCTTCCGGTTCCATCATCATACCCCGGTTTTCCTAAAGAGCAAAATTATAACACCCTTAGTAGTGTTTTTCTCAATAATCATCTTCATATCATTCAAACTCGATCACGATATCTATGCGGGATATATGGTATATTTTTAATTTTTGTAGTTAGATTCTAACCAAATTTTTACAAGACCATGCTGAAAGTATACTTCTCCAAATAAAAGACAAATCAGCATAATTGAGGCAAACACACAAAATAAATAATGAGTGACATGCAAATACACAAGCTATAGTCCAATGAGGATCTACTTTTTTTTTAAATCGGTTAAAAAAAATTATCATCGGCAAGTAATAGGTTTATTTGATGATATTAACTTTTAAATATAAATATAATACTTAAAAATATTTATAAACCTAACGCTATACATATAATGAAATAAACACATTTTAAAATATTCCCCAATAATTTGTCGAATGAGTCCATTGTTTTTATCCATAACGATAAACTTTGAATTACTCACGCTTCATAACTATTTCATTATAACTATTTCTTTATTATATAATTCATATTTATATCATGTACAAAAAGTAGATAGAAGTGATCGAAGCCAATGTAAATTATTACGCTGTTAAAAAGAAACATGTCACTTAATTGGCGACATGTTTCACACCACACCGAATTCACTATTTTAATATTTGTTAGTCTCACAATTAAATGAAACTACGTGATGTAGTATTATTTCTACTTTCTTATATCATGTGCAAAAAGTAGATAGAAGTGATCGAAGCCAATGTAAATTATTACGCTGTTTAAAAGAAACATGTCACTTAACTGGCGACATGTTTCACACCACACCGAATTCACTATTTTAATATTTGTTAGTCTCACAATTAAATGAAACTACGTGATGTAGTATTATTTCTACTTTCTTATATCATGTGCAAAAAGTAGATAGAAGTGATCGAAGCCAATGTAAATTATTACGCTGTTAAAAACAAACATGTCACTTAACTGGCGACATGTTTCGAACCACACCGAATTCACTATTTTATTACTTGTTAGTCTCTTAATTATGATGAAACTATGTGATGTAGGATTATTTTTACATTCTTTAATTTCTTTACCACGACCTAGGTTTCGTTGTATTACAACATCTGCAAGTGGGCTATTAGGAAAGATTTACTCTTAGGAACTTACAACAGCATTTATATATTTCACAAAACAATAGCGGAAGCCGGGTTTGTGCGAATTTTACCACTGCTTACGTTAGTGGGTTTATTGTAGGGGAGCGGTGTAATTTTTATTATACTTTCGGAACTTATACAATATACAAAATTTTTTTAACGAGTGCAATATATTAAATATTCTGAGTAAAATATTTATACAATAGCAAAGGTATCTGACAGAAAAATGTTATACCACTAATTAAACATATCTCCCGTTTTATTTATATACATATATATATATATATATATATATATATATATATATATATACATATATATGTATATATATGTACATATATGTATATATATATATATATATATATATATATACATATATATATATATATATATATATATATATATATATATATATATATTTATAAATATTTTTTTTACTTATATTATATATATTTTTCAGTTTTATTTTTTTATCTATTTTTTCGAATTTTTGTTTAAATTTTAATTTAGATGTGTAGCCAGGCTGAAACGATTTGAAGTATATTGCAGTCTCAATGTTGTCTAACTATATTATATCCTGAAGATATTAAGTATGGGTGACGATATTATATTTAGTTGTTCGTTTAATATTTAGAGACACGTTGATGTCTCTTTTATATCTGTTTATTTCTAATGTTTCTAGGATATTAAGTTTATTGCCTTTTGCATTTATTTGTAATATGTAGGGAGCAATGTCGGTTATGGTTATTTTCAATGAAGTGTTTGGCAAAGTGAGATGTGTCGGGTTTGTTACTTCCCCAGCTGGCAATGTGTTCTTTGTATCTGGTTACATTTAAGTTTACATATATGCCACTCTTTTTATGCTTATCTATTTTTTCTTTATTAATAATAAGGGTTTTACCCAAGTTATTTAAAGTACTATATGCACTTGTAATATTATACATATTTTTATTATTAGTTAAGAGTTTTACTAGTTTAAGTGAATGGAATGGAATGGATTTAAGGTAAATTTTATCATAATTTGTTACGACCGGGTATATTTCTTGGATTAGCGTTTTTCATAATTTATTCTACCAACTCCCTACACAACAATATAAAATTCACTTTAGAAGTAGGATCCGATAATAAAGCCAACTTTTTAGACATCACGTCAAAACCCAAAAATAATAAACGTAAATGTAGTATATTTAGAAAAGACACATTTGCCGACTCCGTAATTAATCGTTATTCACAACACTTTTGGTCCCATAATTTAGCAGCCTTTCATTCGATGATTCACAGAGTGTTAACCATCCCACTAGATAAACTGAATTTACGTAAAGAAATAAATACTATAAAACAAATCGCAGTAAATAATAATTATAATCCATCAATTGTTATAAAACTGTACCAGAAGTATGTCGTATGTGATTAATGATTGTCTGTTATGTAAACCTTGGCAATTAATGGTAATCTGTACTGATAAAGTAATTGATTTATAAGTACGTTGAATTCCTCTCGAATTAGCTCTTCGACATATAAATTTTACATAACATCTTCATATCATGTCACAAATTTTTCAAGGATAAGGGTTTCAAAGTATTGACAAGTATCTTATATTTTTATCTGCGTTTATATTTTGAATATGAAAAAAATATCAATTTTAAAATAAAAGTAACAATATCAATTTTAAAATAATGCTTTATTTACACGATAAAGTTCTAAAGACTGTATTTTATTACATATTTTATATATGTATGTAAATTTGAGCAATTTCTGTGTTGTTATTTAGTGTAACTACTCAATATTTAGGTCAACCTACTACACGAAATATGTTAGTTAAGCAATTCGGCATTTCCTAATTTATACGACGTTTATTTGAAACTCAGATTGGGAATAAAAATATCATTCATAAATATTTCATACAGGATAAATTTTCTGTTTATAAGAAAGTAAGTCAAAAAAATCTGATTTACTGTTTAGGAACTACCTAATAATAAGCAAAATGCTTCTCAAACAACACCGGTACTAAACTTCATCAAAAACACACTGCTAAAATTTTACCCAAAAATTGGAACGTCAAATGAATTAATCATAGCCACAGCTACCTTTCCACTGAAGCTATCTTTCTACTTGGCTTCTATGTCATCTTCAAAACGTTCATAACTTGGCTTCTATGTCATCTTCAAAACGTCCAAAAAACGTCCATGAAAGCGCGCTGACCAGAATGTCTACGAACCTTTCCCAAAAAAGTCCTTTTCAGGGCTCGGACACTAGCCTTCGCATCATCTTTTGGAATGCAGGAGGCCTCAACAACGTAAAATTTCTACAATTCAAACGAAGCATTTCCCATACAAACGCGGATATCTATTTTATAATTGAAGCGGGAGCAGCCACTGAAACTCCTGATTTTACCAGACAAGCGGATATGCGGTCTCTGTCCTCAAGAGATCACGGCAAATAGCATCCGGAATTTTTATAGTCGTTAGAGATGGTCTCACAGCAAATTTCAAGATAATACATGAGATGGATGATAATGATAAACTTGAAGCTGTTCAGATTGAAGTATGGAAGAACAAACAGCATTTTAACATCATCAGCATCTATAACCCCCCAGGAAACTTACCATCCTATACAGAAATTGAGAGAACTATCCAACCCAACAGTTTAATTGTGGGAGATTTTAACAGTCAGTCACCGAGATGGGGCTACACACAACTGTCGCCTGTTGGAAGGCTTACTCAAGATTGGATAGATAACAGTCAACTCCAAATCATTGATACCCCACCAACATTCCTATCATATGCCGGACAACTGTCAAGACCGAATCTAGTACTAGCCCATTCGAACATCGCTGACAGCACCAATGCAAAACTTCTCGAAGATGCTGGGGGTTGCGTATATAGAGCTATCCTCATAACTGCACGGACAAACAAAACCAAATTTATAAATACCAGAGCCCCCCGGTGGAATTTTAAAAAGGCAGACTGGAACAAATATCGAAGGCTTACAGATGAGGCCCTGGGTAGTAAAGTGCTCCCAGAAATATCCGAGAAAGCCACCGACCTTCTAAATAAAATTATCTTAAATTGCGCTTACAAATGCGTTCCTAGAGGACAAGTAAAGATGTTTAAACCCTACTGGAGTGCAACACTTACCTTGCTGAAGAAGAAATGCAATCGATCACGTAAAATAGCAAAAAGATCAGGGACCCAGGAAGACTTGATATGCCTCAGAAAACACCAGGCCGAATTACATAGAGAAGTAAAAACCTCCAAACATTTAGCCTTCAAGTCTTTCATCACTGACCTGGACTATCGGAGAGATGACTTAAAAGCACATCGTTTTATCTCCCGGCTAAATAACCATGCCTCTAAGAAAATGCAAAACCCTATTCTGTACTCAAGCAGACCAGTCACTGACCCTTACGATGCTGCAAATGCACTGTGCAAATATGATGCCAAGATCAGCAGAACCAGAGGGGATAGGGTTATTGAAAAGACCCTATGTAAAGGCCCAGTGCCATCTTGCATTAATAAAAAGACACACTAACTCTTCACTTCGTCTTTTACGGGAAAGGAATTGGAATTGGCCTTGGCCCAGACTAAACTAAAGAAAGCTGCAGGTTGTGACGAAATTTATCCGGAATTCATTGTCAACTTGGGAGATGAAGCCAAGAAAACCTTTTTGTCATTGGTGAACCTAACATGGAGTTATCACGTGCCCCAGCAATGGAGGAAAGCTGAAATCATACCAATTCTGAAAAAGGATAAACCACCGGAACAGCCCGAAAGTTACAGGCCAATCTCCCTAACTAGTGCCAGCTGCAAGATAGCAGAGAAGATGGTCGCCCTTCGATTAAACCAATATATAGAACAAAATGGTGTACTTGATGACGCCCAACCCGGATTTCGAAGACACCGCAGTACCATGGACCATGTGGTAAACTTCACGCAACACGTCAAAGACAGTTACCAAAGAAAGATGTCCACTCTGGCGGTTTTGGTGGATCTCAAGGCCGCCTATGACACCGTATGGAAGCCAATGCTCATACACAAATTAGCAACAAACGGCATATCTGGAAACCTTTTCAAGTGGATCGAGTCATCGCTGTCGCAAAGACTTTGTCGAGTTAAATACAGTAACCGGAAGTCAAAGTTTCGCATTCAAAAGCAAGGCCTTGCACAGGGAGCTGTGCTCAGTTGCACATTATTTAATATTATGATCAACGGTGTACATGACGCCGTCAGAGAAGCGCCCGGTATTAAAGCTCTACTATATGCGGACGACTTGCTCATGTGGGCGACGAGCAGTAGCATTGTAGCTCTCGAAACAGCGTTAAATGACGCACTCAAAAGGTTGGAATTGTGGACCAGTGAAAATTCGATGACAGTAAGCTCCACGAAAACCACCTTCCAATTGTTCATGCTCTCCACCAAAATACCGCATCTCATTGTCCTACAAAAACACAGCGTTGGAGGAAAGCAACCTCTCTAAGTACCTCGGTGTTATACTTGATAAACGTTTAACATGGCGCCCTCACATCGAACAATGTGCGGAAAGAGCAGCCAAAAGAATCGGGATATTAAAAAGATTAACAGCCACAACCTGGGGTGCAAGCCAGGATGTGTTGATTACCACCTACAAGACATATATCAGACCCGTCTTTGATTACGGGAGCGAAGTGACCACCACAAGTAACCGTACCACCCTCAAAAATTGGATACCGTGCAGAACATAGCGCTTAGGATAACAACGGGAGCGCCTAAATCCACACCCATTGCTGCTACGGAGGCACAAACCAAATGTAGTTCAATGGAAAGCCATAGAGAGAAATTAGCCCTCCGTTTTTGGCAGAGACACAGAAGTGTTTACACGCAATGGACGAACTACAGACAGGCCACTGCCCGACTGAAAACCCAAATATCCCCATTGGCCTCCTATAAGAAGCTGGCTACAAAGTATGGAATTGCCCCGGAGGAGCCAGCACCACTTACAAATTACTGCGAGTTTTTCTACAATATACCGAAGGCTAATTACAGCTTAAAAAACCACAATCAGACGAAATCAGCATCCTTGGACATCGAGCTGAAACAGGCTGCCCTGCAAACAATCAGCGAAGAATACCCACAACCTGATTGGTTACATGTATACACAGACGGGTCATCGATCCCTGAAACAGAGGCAACCGGAGCTGCCTACTACAGTTCTAATTTTGAAGGATTCTTAGCAGTGGGAGCCCCTCAGAGCAACTACGATGGAGAAATAGCAGCTGTACAAGCGGCAGCAGCTGAACTAAACAAAATAGCCCCAACACCTAAAGCAGTTTTCTTCGTCGACTCACAAGCGGCTATCCAAAACCTGTCCCGCAATACGGAAATAGACTGCAGGAGAACGATGGAGACCAGAAAGGCCCTAGAACTTCTGGCAAATAGGGGATAGCACCTCATACTGCAATGGATCCCTAGCTATGTCGACATCGAGAGGGTAACGAGAAGGGGGAAACGAGAGGGCAGACATCTTGGCCAAAAGGGGCGCGTCCATGGCTCAACCTGTCTGTATACCCTCGCTACAGAGCATGAGGGCCATCATCAACAGGGCTATTGACCGGACAGGTAGGCAATACCTCACACAGCTTTCCGTAGGGAAAAAATGGGAAAGTCTGGTCACCATCGGACCCATCGACCACAAACTACCACGAGCTATGAGCGTAGCCAGGTTCAGAATGCGGACTGGCCGTGACTACCTCGCAGCACACCTACACCGCATTGATGTTCTCCCAACCTCTGAATGTCCCCTGTGCGGATACGATTTAATGAATGCGGATCACCTGCCGGATTGCAGTGGAATCAACCGCAAGGGGGACGATGATGACCCATTCAAAGATTCTGGTTCATCTATACTGGTCGGCACGCCACCAAATGGCTCAACAGCCAAGGGTGGGCGTTGGCTAGTAGTAGTAGTAGTTATTTTACTTATAGCCAAGGAAAAAAACCAGAATATAATCACAGGAATTTTATAAAGTAGAAATAGTTGCTTTAAAAAGAATAAAGTTCTGTTATAGTAATTATTTTAGAGAAAAGTAAGTTTTTTTTGCATATTCTTAAGGCTTAGCATAGAAAGTGCTGTATACTTCATTATATTTTATTATTATAGCTACAACATAATGTATACGTAAATTAGGGCTCCGTAGTAAGTACACATAATAACGAATTTTATGTATTTTATTAAATTTTACGTTATACCAGCTATACAACGTGTCTACACCAGCTGAATAAGGATTTTAATACCACGGAAGTTGGATCTATTATGGCCATTCGTCTTATGTATATTTTTAAATACAAATTGCAAAATATATTCTTATATTTAATGAATGGAGGATTAACATGGGCGGATGTTTCGAATGTGTTTCAGAAGTACTGTTAAAAATGGAGAATATTGTTATTTTAACGCTGAAGCATTGATTGTAGCTTTATCGATAAGTGGTAGACGACAGAGGTCGAGCTGACTTCGAGAATCGGTTAGGCTATAAAAGAAATCGACGATAACGGTAACGTTTCTCTCGTTTAGCTTTTACTGTGTTGGAATCGCTTTATCAAAAGCTATAAATAGAAATTTTAGTATTGATTTTGTTTATAAAACTTGGAAAATTGTCCGCACAAATAAAAAATAACGCATAATACTATTTAATTGTAATTAAATCGATAGAGCCGATATTGCGTAAATTTCGTCCACGTTTATTCTTTTGTTACGAATGTTTTTCATCAACAGACTCTTCGCCTATTTCTGAATTTTTTGCTGGATTGAGCCTTTGCATTGGATGTTATATTCAATATCTCACGCTTAGCAGGCAGCTTAGCTATCAGAGTGGGTAGCCTCTAGCAATTATGGTTTTGCTGCCCGTCACTGGTAATTAGCTTTTTAGCTAAGCGATTACAAACATAATTCCAGACTAGCTCGGCGAGCGGCAAGAAATCGAACACGGTAATCCACGATGGGTCATGCGTTAACAGTCAATAGTTAAATTATGACGTCATTTGAAAACAATTGTTTTTAATAACTTTGTGTAATTTTAAATATGATAATATCAACTTAGGATATTTTGTACTTAAATGATATAGTATGGCAACAAAAAGCGATAATATTTATCGCCTTCTTGTTGGCACACTATATCATTTAAGTACAAATTAATAAAATTACATCGTTATATCGATAAAAATTAATAAAATTATATCGTTATATCGATTATTAAGTAAAAAAATTCTAGGAACAAGACGTTTAATTTAATAGTAAAGTACATATATTATTTAAACACTTTCTTTCTTAAAAGTAAAATTTTAAACCGGAAAACTATAACTGTCGTTCTAAATTTCATAAATTTAATATATGTACGATATTTTACTAATAGGCACAAAATATTGAATAGGGAAAACACTGCAATATAAATGCAAGATCGAGAATTTTATACTAACGGTTTTTGTGGTCGACTCTGTTTACTCTGAAATCTTTACAAATTTACGACCTAAACACAATTCTTACATTGTCTTAATATTATCTAATCAGAAATTCCTTGTATGTCATCTAAAATATATTTTATTGCAAAACTTTCCCAAAACATAAAGTATTGGGAAAACATGGCTCGTTAGGTTTATAAGTTGAAAAATATTTTTGTGATAAATAGTACTTAAATTTCAAAGTAAAAAGGGATTAGATTATAATTTAGAAAATTAGTTGTACGTAATTAGTTCTTCTAACGTATTTTCATGTTAGGATTTGTAATAATATTGTATACGAGTAGCTGAACTAACTAGAAGTTTAATTTAAAGTATAATAACGACAATGATTGCGTGCATGCGGCATGTTAGAATTTGTATACTTAAAAATCATTCGTGTACTCAGTTTTTAGGAATAAATTGGTTTTGAGAATTCTTTATCTGTACGAAGCAATAGTTTATTTAAGTGGTATAGTTTTCAGATGAAATTATCTTTATAAAGTGCAATTAATAATTCAGCAAAATATTTCGAACTTGGAAGCAAAGAATAAAGCAAAGATATTTATAAACATGATTAATTATTAAAACAATCGTTTTAAACTTATGTAGAAATGATCGCATTTAACAGTTAATTTACATCGAAAACAATAATATTTTATCAAAAAACGCTCTTAAACACGAAAAACTAAACTTTTCATTTATTTTCATAAATGCGCATCGCGATTACTCAGAGACACTGGTTAAACGGCAATTTCCATACAAATTTGCCCATAATAGTAGTCAGTAATTGGTCACAAGGGGCATCCATATATTTCCCATGCCATAAGCACAATTATTTAAGCAAATGTTGAGACATTTATACACCAATTACAGCATTACAAGGAGGTGTGGTTGAAGGCATTAATTATAAAGGGAGGGTGGTCCTAGTGAGCTTTTAATGGACTTGCATGTCAAAGGGGTAGCCATACCGGAAACAATAAGCCGAGCAAGCTGGGCCGTTGAGGTTCATGACATTTATGTCACATTACAATTGCCTGCTTGCAGGTTTATTAAAGATTTAGCGAAGAAATTTGTTATTGATATCAATTATACGTATATATGTTAGTACAAATAAATATTCAAAAGTTAAATCCAAATAATTTGTCATTTGTATGTTCTATATACGTATTAATGTATGACTTGCTGCCATTTTGTAATAAGTGACAATATATCTTCAATATAAAAATCCAATAATTTAAATTTAAAAAATTTTAAAATTTAAAGTCTTTTTGAACTTTCAAAACCCTAAATTTTCTTTCTTGTAAATAATGGTTTAGAATTCATTTTTATTTTATAATATTTCAGCCAATTGAAATCACGTCTTATTGTTGATAATTTAAAAAGTAGCAGAGTTCGTACTTGACGTGATTTAAATAAATTTTAGTTGATATAATATGGTTGAAAATTTAGCGCTTCCTTTTTTGTACTAACACACTTCATTTAATTTTTTCTATATAATTAAATATTTCCACAGTTTTTTTCAGGAAACCTCCAAATTGCTAATTAAATATTTTTTGGAAATATTAATACCGTAAACCCTTTTCTTTAAAGATATGAGAAAAAGATATAACTCTTTATTAATATACCTTGTGTACACACACACATGCACAGCACACACACACACACACACACACATATATATATATATATATATATATATATATATATATATATATATATATATATATATATATGTATATATATATATATATATATATATATGTATATATATGTATATATATATATACATATTCTTCAATATTAATAACGGTGACAAATTCTCTTTTCTTTGTCAATAATAATTGCGCTCGTTTGATTTGACGAGACAATAAATAAAAGAACATGAAATATGTTTATAACCAAATAAAAATTCAATGTGTCTATTTATCTTTTAACAACTGACAGGGCTATAATTTTCCCTAATGAAATAGAAATAGAAGCATTAACTATCAGATCCAAAATTTCCTATGTCTAACCTTTATTTGTATTGATTGTCTTAAAGTCGACACAACAGTTTTCGGCCATCCATTATGAAAGCTTACGAACGGCCCGAGAAACTTATTTAAGGGATTTTGAATTTAACAAAGCCTCAGTTTGATTGGCGGCTATCGCTTAAAAAGATTCACGACCGGATATTGTTCTGGTAATCAATATTTCTGTGGCCAAGGCGGTACTTTCTCTCTGCTATAATACGAGTAAAATATCCAATGTCGATTATTGAAATGTAATAATTTTTCTTTTCAGTAAATTTTATAAGCATTTTTACATAGAATTGCAAATAACTTCATACACATATCTTCGTTATAACACTTTCATTAATCTGTTGTCATAATAACTAGTAGATTGTCTAAATACAATTACTAATAATGTAATCAACTTTATTTGATTTACGGTAATATACCGAATACATTATAAAAACTACCAGTTGCCATTCTGACCAAAAAGTGGAGGGTTACATATCTCGTTAGAAATGAAATTATCATAAATAATCACTGACTTAGTTCATGGAGTAATGTTTTAACATATCTCAAATAATACATTACCTAAATTTATGAATAATGTTTCAGATTCTTACAAAAAGCTCCTTCAAAGGACACTCCTTAGTAGTAACGGAATTTTTGAATTTTATTTCGATTATCTAATTTTTCATTCTTTGAATTATTGGTAAATTATTTAGAGTGAAAATTATCGGTATAGGTGTAGGTTAATACGTTTCAAGTATCTGCGTCAAGCGGTTTCTGAAAATGTTTATTGGTGAAAAACGTATGTGATACACGAAATTCGTACACGTGAGCGAAATTTAAAAGGTTTTGTTTTTCTTTTTATACATGATACCCTAGTATGGTAATATCTTATCTGTCCATTCAGTAGCCTATTGGTCACAGTCGTTTTTCTCAGAATCCTTTTAATTTAGAAATGAAATTTGGCATATTGGTAAAGTATATAACTCACATATAATTAATTAATTGTTAGTTGACACACAAAATATTTAAACAGAAATTATAGATGAAGCAAATGAAGTCAGCGATTTTTTTTTGTGGATAACTTTTAATTTGCTTAAAACCGAGAATATTTGGCAAATAGGAAGCGTAACTAGTAATGCCACCGAGTAAAAAGAAAAATCATAGTGGTTGAGTCACGGATGTACCCCTGTCATAGACAATAAGGATTTTACAATAAGAAAAAATATTTATATGTATTAAATATAATGCTGGCACTTCAACAAGTATCACATTTTCGGTAGGGTATCAGTTGGCAGGACAAGTTATGAGGATTAATCTTTTTTTAGGATTTCATATAAGATAGTTTTGGAGATATTACTGAAAATATTCTCAAAATACGTGCACTATCATTTTCCAAACTACTACTCTTAAAATTATAGAACAAACAGCTTTTATTTAAAATTAACTTAAAGTATCCCACGTCGTTTTATTTTATTAGAAGTTTACCAATAATTTACCAGCAATTATTTTTACTAGTGTAATTTTTTCGCTATGTTTTTAGGTCAGTGAAAGATAAAACGATATATATATATATATATATATATATATACAGAGTAAAAATCGTCTTATTTTTATTATTATAAAATTTATTAATTTATTATATTAAAAATATGCTTAACTGTGTACGAAACGCTTTTAATGCAAGTTTTATTCGTACTTAATACTTTCTTCACGTTGTACTCAAACATAATTTGGAAATTCCATATTCTGGACTATGAAATTATTTTGCATTTGTTATATTTCATTGCAAAATCAAATACGATAAATACAAAAAACACCATTCATATTAAAAGTTTTGCTTAAATATGTTTTATTTTTAAAATTTCATTTTCACCTGAATGAAATTAATATTCATCCTTGAGTAATTAGCAGGATTTGTTGTTATTTTTATTCATTTCTTGAAGGTGCCAATGTTTGAAATGTTTTTATATAACGATACTAAATACACAGGCGAACAAAAAATGAGCCTCTGTCTTTTCGGGTCTTAATTTCTAAGCCAGAGTTTTATCGTTTGCATTACGCAGTGAAACTGTTTGTGACAGAAAAGAAGTAATGATATTTTAGACACACATATTAGAGAGACTTTAACTTCGTGACTTTGCCAGCCGATTCTTGTGTTAACAAATAGTTACGTTATTCTACCTACATACAATGGAAAACTTACTGATCTTTTCTCATTACATTTAATTTGACGTTGAAATTACGGAACTCAGACCCAACTAATCTAAACTTTCACTTTTACTACTGACTTTGATTATAATATTTCGGTTACTAGTCTACAACAATATACTTAGATAATGAGGCTCCTACTTTGAGGTTCGCAAACTTGCTGGAAAGCCAAGGTCTCCGAGAATATCAAGCTGCCACATAGGATTAAATGAACGTTAAAATACATTGCTATTCGTTAGTTTATTGGAATAGGCTTATTTAATGTATCTTAACGAGCCCATTGGTCACGAACTGGTCTGGTAACGGAGCTGGCAAAATGGTGACGGGAAATATTCTATGGCGAGAAGTAGATGTATCATAATTGCGATCGTTTTAATTTTCGAATGATAGGGCTGAAATGCAATTACAGTACTCCTTAAGGTTGAAAATAGTTTTATCCGGTTTGGGGTCGTTTGACTTGTATTGATCCTTCGGTCACAATTTGTGGCGAGGGTCTGTTGCTTGCGCTGACGGGTAATGAGAAATACTCCTTAATGGTAAAGGGTAGATTCATCGACTTTAGGCTCATTTGACTTATCTGTTCATCCCATGGTCAAAAATGGTAGCAAGAATGGTGCTTTGAGATTACGATAAAATTTCTCAATGAATATTTGAGAAGTAAACTCATAGAGTTTGAATTCCTTTGGCTTATAATGATGTAGATAAGAATACAACAAAGTAAATAAAAGTGCAAATGTATAAAGAGACATGAATCAGTCAATATATACAGTAATTAATTAATGAAATAACAAAATTACCTAGTAGGTAAGTATATACGTGTAGATGTAAAGACATGATATAGTTACATTCCGTTTATAAATATTAATGAAGAACGTAATTTAATACCCGAATCTTTTTTAGTATGTCCATGGGAGCTAAAGCTTTGCAGTCACGAGACCTCGATAATAATCTGTATTGTACTAAATCTGATCAAATTAAACCGGATAAGTGCCGTCTATCACTCAGCAGAAATATTTAGTCTGATTTTTAACATATATTTTACCAAACTCTGGTGAAGCCAAAAGACGGTAATATTGCTGATATGTCCCTACATAGCTATTTAATACCTACATAATACATTCGTCCTTATAAAAGGGCGAACGTATTATATAGGTATCTATGAGTGTATTCATGTTTATTAAATAACCCAGATGCCAGTATATATTTCAATAAATTAGTTATTAAAATCCTCCTGAGTTCATAATATTTTGGGTAACATAAAATAACACAAAGAATAAAAATTTAGAAAGCAATACTTTTTAACAGAATAATTTCAACGAATTCAAATAAACCTGGAATTAGATATGCACAGAAAGTATTAAATAATTAAATTATCAGCATTAATTAGAAATTTTGCGGTAAAATATGGTTTCCAAACATGGAATACTTTCCAAATGATGCCACTGTTACGAATTTTGCGAGTTGGTGCCAAGTAGAAAGTGATATTTATGTACTATAGACGCCTCTCTTTTTCTTTTTCTTTCTCTTTCTCTATCATTCCTTTTCCTCTAGCTTTCTTGTACATTTACACGTACATGATAAGGCTTTTTAATTAGATCACAATAGATTGGGAGTAAAGTTTCTCTCTCTCTACGTGTATATGCACCCTGCCTAGACATATGAAAGCCACAGTAAACTTGGCAACAAATCCAAGTGTAAAATTTAATTCCTCAATTTTTTTTAGTATGTCCATGGGAGTTAAAGCTTTGCAGTCACGTGACCTCAATAATAATCTGTATTGTACTAAATCTGATCAAAGAGAGGCAGATAAATAATATATTACAAATTTATTCTAGTTTGAAAAAATATATTTTTCGCCAAATTCCGATTATCTACTTTTACCGTTATTAATGAAAAATCTGTGATGGTAACTGCATTTTGCACATATATTCATGTGCGAAAACATTATTTTGCTGTAAATGTCATTTGATATTGTCAATTTTATTATTTTATACTTCTCCGTGCAGTTTGTTTAAAACGATTATGCTTTTAAATTTAGTTATTAAAATTTTTTAATTGATTTAAATTCTTGTTGAATATTTGTATGTCTACTAAAAGTTTGTTAATTTTAACTCTAACTAATGGTTTTTTTTATAAATAAAATAATTGTGTTTTATAAATAATTGTAAATTTAAATTGGCTCAAAAACATGGTATTACTTTTAATTCTATTTAATGTAGAGTAAATGAGGGCGATAATTTATTTTAATAAGGCTAATGTATATATGCAAAATACAAGTTACTATTTTTTATAAAAAAATGCTTTAAAAATATCAATAACATAGTCAGGTTTTTCCTACTTTTAAATATTTCTATAAAAAAAATTATATTTAGATAATGGTTTAAAAATTTGTTATATTTTTCACCTGACTATGGTGAAGTCATAAAGAGATTTTTAAAATGAATTATCTATGTATCATGTAAAAAGCTCTTGTTTTTTTGTACTGGTTATTGCATCAAACTGAGTATATTTAAAGCGTGGATGAGAAAAAACAAGGAATTTTTTCTTTTATTGACAATTTTTACACGGGTTTTTTTCGAAAACGTTTAAAGAATACTATATATTTCTTTAATATTTTGTACTCAAGGTAAACTTACCTACACGAATAGTCGACATGCTCCTTGTTACATTTCGTATTCGTATTTATACGTAGCAGATAAAACCTGGAGACCTGGAAAACATTTCCTAGTTAACTAAAAACAAATCCAATGTTTGTCAGTACAGTGAGTATTGTAAATATAGTAACTCAACACTGTTTTATGTCAGTTTACCTTAACTTTTTAATAAGTTTTATAAATATATTATTATGGGATGTACTATACCTAATTAAATAATTATTTCCTCTTTTGTACTTTACGGTCTGCAGTAGGATACTTTCATTTGGAAGTGGCTATAATAATGTCAAGGTGTATTTATTATTGGTTAATCCGAACATTTCTCTGTTCTTTATTTTGTCTATTTTTCTTTTTAATCTTTTGACAAATAACATGGCATTATTTAAAAATTACTGCGATCTTTCCGTACATATTAAGGCACTTATAAACATATTAAGGCACTTATGAACATTTGAGGATACATATTAAGGTACTTATAAATATTAAGGCACATATAAACATTTCCGTACATATTAAGGAACTTATAAACATTTAAGGATAAATAATATTTACATTAAACTGTTCACAAATATTTATTTATCACAAAATCAATATAGGGCTTACTATACACAACACGTACCTTAAATATTGTAACGTCTAGTATCAAGACTACAATTTTCTTATAACTTTTGCCTAGAATTCTAAAATATTTTTTTTTATAATTTTTGCATACGTCTGTGAAGATCAAAGATATAAATTTATAAAAATTTTATTATTTTCATAATTTTATATCTTTGATCTTCACAGACGTTCATATATATACTTTTATATATATTTATACTTATATATATGAATATACTTATATATATATATATATATATATATATATATATATATATACATATATGTGTGTAATCTGAATATAAAATATGTAAATTTTGAGACAAATTATTATTTTTCAAATTTGTCCTTCGATAATATCTAAAGTAGGGCAGATGATAATATATTTTTGCTTATATCTCTAAAGCACCTAAAATTATGAAAAAAATATTCTTGTTTATACATTTATAAAAAAAATACTGTTACCACAAAAAATACTACCGTTTTAAATACAAACGGTACGCCCCTAATATTTCGTTACAAATATTTTTAATATATCCGGGTTTGTTACGAAAAGAAGAAAAGGTTTTTCAGCCCTTTCAGGCGATACGCCCCTAATATTTTTCTATATAAATTATTTCGATATATTCGGGTTTATTATAAAAAATATTCTTGAGTGCTTTCAAACGATACACCCCTAATATTTCCACATAAATATTTTCGATATGTCTGGGTATATTACAAAAAAAAATATCCTTGTCTCCTTTCATACGACACGCTTTAATATTTACATATAAATAATTTTGATATGTCCAGGTTTGATTTTTTATGTGATCGAGATATTTCCGTATTAACATGTTTTATCACTATGTATAATTTCCAATTTCTGCGTTAAGCGGTTTCATGACAGACTAACGGCAGATACATAAGTGATCATGTAAGAGTTCCGTTTTTGCTTTCAAGGTACGATATCTTAAAAACTGTGTTGAAAAACTTGTGTTTAAAACTTACTTGAAGAACTATACACTGATATCATATGCAATGCCATTAAAGGTAATAAATGATTATATCCTTATGTATTTACCACTAGTAATATATAGGAAAGGCTACAATGTCAGATCAATGTTTCTTGTATTTAAAGTAATGTGACGTATGGCAAGTAAATATAATTATTATATTATTAATATATCATTCAATTACGTTTCACAATTGATTTACTAAATACGCCTAGTTATTGTAATAAATGAGTGGAATAAATGAAAAATGAAAGTCGAGTTTTAATACAGCAAGTTTTAATATCAAACAATATTCCAACAGTAGTTTATCAAAATATAGAAAGAATAAAAAACACACCATGGCTCAATATTCCATATCATCATGTATTTAAACACGATAGTCGTAGGGTATTTGTCCCTAGCCATTCTAAGTACGATTCTATCAGAGAAAAATAGTACTTGTAATAACAAAAATTGGTACATAAAAAGCCGAAATGATCGATTTAGCTTTGGAAAGTCCCGAATTCGGTTAGACTTTTATAAATTTATATTGAGTTTTTATTCCGTCAAAGATTATATTATATCATGCTTTGCTGCCGTGAATACATTGTGCTCTACGGTTAGTTTTCAGAAAGTAAAATTCGTGTCATAAAAAGAACGATATAGAAATTTTGGTGTTGTAGAATGCAGTTAGGAATATCTGATCCGGCTAAGGATATCTTAAAATGCGTAAAAGTAAAACTTAAAATAATATCCCCTGAAACTGCTTTGTGGTGTATGCTCATTTATTAATCATTAAACGGGATGTTTCTATAGTGAACTTTTTATTACATGGGCAAAATTTAAAAAGAATACGTTCCCGTCCATTTTTAAACTTCGAAGTAAACTGCGGAAAATTGCAATTCTGCGACTTCTTATTGAAAATATTTGTTGCAATAAAAAGTAATTATTAAGTATTGTTTATCCTTTAGCCAATAATTTCCTTCACGGTATACTTTTAATAAAAAGAAATAAAGGTAAAAACCAAATTGCTGGGAGAATGATAAAAAATTTGTATGAATATCTATGAAAAGTTGGTAGATCCTAATAATGAATATTCGTAAACTGGCAATCGTAAAACGACAGTCATATTTAAAAATATTATTTGCATAAATATTGTCTGTAAAATACACATTAAATACAATATCTCTTACATTTTATTTAATGTGTCGAAGTCTCGGTATCAAAAGAGAAAAAAAATTATAACAACCGATTTTGGCCTCAATTAAATTCAAAAATATTCATTAATTCGGTTACAGATTCTTTCCGTTAAATTTAAAATAATTGTCAATAAAAAGTGTTAATTATATTCTAAACTTACGGACGATATGCCTCGTGCATATACCTTCGACGTGGAATTCGTGGCTGTTTTAAGTAATTTTTTATGTAGATTTGTATGAACATCTTGTTGTATATTTACTTCGATTTGCTAAGGTATTATATTATTTTTATGAATGTAGTATTAACATGTATCTTGGTAAATTTAGTGCAATCATTGGAATTACCCATGGAGTGTTTTTTTTATTACTTAATTCAAGGTGACCGTATCCTTTGACAGGTTTACAACTTTTTTCAAGTAAATTTTGAATAATAAATATTAAAATTTTTTCAATTTATGGAAAAATTATATATGGTATCCATAAAAAACTAGATGTTATTTTAATTATCATAAAATACTGTATAAGATGTATCTAAAGCGATCATGTATTTATATTTTAAAACGTACTGTAGATATTCCTTAATATTGATATATTTTACTTTCATTGCAAATTTTCCACACCCAAGTTAAAAGTTCACTCTATGTATTTGAATGTATTACATGACTCAAAAATTATTTTGGCTTTTTGAATATGGGTTAAAAAGATTAAATCTAATATTGGATTTAATATTCTTTGACTTACTACTCAGCATATTTTCTCATAAGCCCTAATAGGTACAACCTAGGCAACCCAATCATGTAAAAACATGGTAAAATTTGAAGATAAAAATTGAATTTCACATACAAATGTCTCATGACACATAATCAGACATACTAATGAGTATTCGATTACCAATGGTCAATGGATTACCAAAACTGAACGTCTATATCAAGGCAGTACTTTTAGTAAAGTTTGCTTTTTGCTACTAATCATTCGCAATAATGAGTCCATTATTAGAAACATCGTCTCACTTTGATAGCTTACGATAGGCATATTTCGTCAAGGTTTTCAATGAATTTTTGAAACTGAAAATGAAAAGTTACAATATTCCATAAACTGCACAAATTGTTCAATTCAAAGGCTCAGTCACAGTAATGTGAAATGGTTTCCAAGTTTATGGGATCTGACATTCTTGAGCTATTTTTATGGGCCTATATAAGTTCGTGATTATATATAAACAAACTGCAAATATTTGACCATTTTATGCAGAGCCGCAAACCTATTTGCTTTTATTCTTTTTTCATAAATAAATGGAACTATATAGCCGGTATATAATTTTTACAAATTTAAAGATAGCACTTTATGAAACAGAATAACACATGAAATTAAATTTTGTATTTTTATTTAGCGAAAATAATAAAAATATTTTATTTTATATAATAATGTTGGTGTATATATACAGCAACGTATTTAAGTTTTTAAACGTTAGCGGGGACTGGTGGGAATTAACATACCATTAATTCTATAAAGTAAATTAGTTGATGGTACTATTTATTATCATTAACTTTATAATTTCTGTTACTATATTCTAATAAAATCATAGGACCTAGATTGTTTGGCTGACCTTTAAGTTTTTTTTTGTAGGGTATTAGGCCGGGCCTAACTAGACTTTGGTTACGCAGGTGGACTCGGTGCCGCCCGTTGGGCCAAGCGAGGGTCTAGGTTTTTACCATCCCTTCGCTGGGTGACGACATGAACAGACTGGGTTAAATCATAAAATCTAAAAGTCAAATACCCGTTTAAAATGCACTACAAGTGCATTTTTTTAAAAATTTTTTTTTGGTTTACAAATTTCACAAATTCTTGAAAGCGTAGAAAATTGTTATAGATATTTCGTATATACTATATTTGTAGGACAGTTGTGATTTCACATACATAAATCACAAAATACAGTTTTATTTTAAGGAAGCTAGAAAAAATAAAGCTTTGCTACATTTGCTTAGATTTTCATAGGCTTATATGCAGATTTACATTACATTAAATTATCTAAACCAATAAAATGAAACTACGTGATATAGTATTATTTCTACTTTCTTTAAGTTCTTTACCACGACCTAGGTTTTGTTGTATTACAACATCTTCAGGTGGGACATTAGCAAAGATTAACTCTTACGAACATCCAACAGCATGTATATGTTTCAAACATAATAGCGGAAGCCGGGTTTGTGTGGGTTTTCCCAGTGCTTACGTGGATTTTCCCAGTGTTAATGAGTTTATTGTAGAGGAGCGGTGTAGGTTTTATTATGTTTCCGAGAGTTATATGATATACCGGTATTTTAATGAGGGTAATAAATTCAATTGTTGTTATTATATGAGGTTGTATAATGCAAATATTCCGGTGTAGGTGATAAAATTAAATAGAAGTTCTCCATAAGTTAGCAGCCTTCCATTCGATGATTCACAGAGGTTTAACCATCCCTCTAGAAAAACCTAATTTACGTTTAGAAATAAAAATTATAAAATAAAGCGTAGTAAATAATAATTATAATTCATCAATTGTCACAAAACTGTACCATACGTAAGGTGTAAAGCAAACTATTTGGAAATCAGCATGATTTGATTTCGTATTAGTCCACTCAAAATATAAATAATTATGTAAATATTTCTCTATCACTGATAAACAATTCTTATTCGATTTCAGAAAATTTTCTTTCAAACTTTATTGTCTCGCATCATGAAATTCAAACGAAGGAAGGTACAGGTCAAAACTTGTATATAAGGATACCTATAATTCTATTACTTATGCTATTAAGTGTTTGCGACAATAAGCCTATCGACTTTAATAATAATTTTATGTCACAAAATAACACACGACTTTTTCTGGCACAGAACCTGTATATATAGACGTGTTTTACTTAAATGTATTCACAATGAACGAAGAAATGACTTTGATAATGCATATTATGGGAGATGCTAAAAGAAAAAGTAATGCCTCGAAATCGACATCTGCCCAATAAAAAGACTCACTAGTCACAAAAATAATGGATGTATCATTACAACCGAATAAACAAAACCAAAACACTGCAGATTAAAAAGGTTATTTGTTTAAAAAATAAAAGAAAAGAATATGTTATTCACATCCTATTGTGAATATTCAGTCTTGTCCACCATTTTCCTAACCATTGGAATAAATTGCGTATCTCGAGCAGGCCGGGGTATTACTCTCGTCTCGTGCTTGCGAACGCCGCGACGGATCCGGCGGGATCTCATTATTCAATCGGCACTTTCTTCTGGCCGCCGCGAAATGAGAAATTCTAATAAGCCGCACAATGACTCGATGCGAACTCGAGCTACACTCATCGCGGTTCAGTACCTACAGCAGATATTCGAAGAAAGATTTTATTTTTATTAAGATGGCATCCTCCCGTTGTTGATGGAGTTATTGTGATGGAAGACTTATATTTGTGTATTTTTGTGATACCATTTTGTTAGTTGAACATATTGTGGGATGATTTTGCTCTTCTGATATTTTTTTTATATAATTCGAAAAATAAACTAGATACTAGTTACCCATACTGGTTTATTGGCAGTTTGTCAAATGGCGACTGGATAAACCGTGAAGTGCAATGGTTTAAATCCTAATGAAACTATGAAAAACATAGTATGAAAATCATAATTAAAATAAAATATAGAGTCATTTAAATATTTAAATTAAAACATGGAGTCGTTAGAGGCTTTTATTACTTTAGAGTACATATATGTATATATATATATATATATATATATATATATATATATATATATATATGTGTGTGTGTGTGTGTGTGTTTGTGTGTTTATAATCGTAAGCGACGTTATGTAATTAACTTTCAATGTAAAACCGTCTTCAAAATTGTCTCTCTACTGGTCCACTACAATTAGCAAAGTGACTAAATTTTCCTTAAGACCTTGGTCTCGTCAAAGTTAATGATGAGAGAAAACTTTTCTTTTCGTTATAATTCAAATATGATGAAAACAAGCAGCTAGCTCTGTTATCATAGGGCATATAGGTTCGATAAATATACCATGGAAAAGTTAAAGAGCAAACCTGTAGAACGGATGAGAATGATATGAAAATCTCAAAACCAAAAGAAAAGTTGTGGCAGGCATGCTGGTAATTGCGTTTAGTAGGGGTATGTACAAATAATACGGGTAATATTTCCATTATCTTAGACAACTTATTTATTTATGCAAAATTTAGAAATTTTTCCTTTTATATCTTGAGTCAGTACTAAATTTATAGGCAGTAAATGAACTTTTTCAAATTGTCAGAACTCCTATTATGGAAATTCCAATGACGGGTATTACAGAAGTTCTCCAAATAGATAGAAATATAAAGACAGATAAACAAAAATCTACTTATTGTACGCTTTCTTAAAATCTTATTAAAAAATAACTGTTAATATTCCATGCGAAAAATATAATTATATTATTAACCTGCATATATTTATATAGTTAATATTCAAAAAGTATTTATATAGTTAATATTCAAAAAATATAGTTAATATTTACATAGCAGTTTTGGAAGGGATATGAAATGTACTGTAGTATTCGAAAAAAATTGTTCACTTATCGGGGGGATATGAATTGAAGGTATAAGTTATAAGGATTACGAAGATATTAAAAAAAGTTTTCGTGTCCCTACAATCAAAAATGCTAAAATCAAGTTACAAAAACAAACAGCGCCCATAGAAGTTTTTGCACACAATTTTTAGAAATTTGCAATATTTATTTATAAAAGATGCGAAAATATTCACAAGGTGATTGATGAAGTAATTTTAAAAAATTAAACACTATTTACATAAAATCTGTTCCTTGTTTACGGAAGATGCCCTTCAATAATAGTCAGGTAAATTTAAAAGAGTTAGACAAATCATTGCTAAATGATTCCGTTTGAATGAGTTGTTTGAAGCCAAAGTTAAAATCTGTCGCAATACCAAGTAAAATTGTGTAGCTCAAACGTTCATATAACTAAACGATTTTTAAATAGTGTCATTCATACTATGCTCTACAAAAGTCTCAATAAGTTAAAAGTCAACAAGAATATCTTTCGCCTAGGTTCACATTACAACATAGACCTGTTCATATCTCAGTTACTATCTAGCAAAATGTTGTGAAAAAATTGAATATACCTCAATTTTATGTATTTTCTGCAATGATAAAATTATGTAAAACGCCCCTTGCGCATTTATAAAGGTTTCATCGACTGCGCAGTAAATATTGAACAATATACACATACACGCGAATATGTATGTATGAGTGTGTATATATATAAACATATACACATATTCATATTTATTTATTTATTAATCTACTTCAGTGTATCGAATTGATACATATGGTGGACTTATTGCTACGAGAGCAATATCTTACAGCTAACCAAACCATAATATACATCCAGCCCCGCTCCAAAAACGGCCAGGAATCGAACCCGCGTCTCCGCGGTGCGCCGCGTCATCAAAGACCGTATGGCTTGTGATCAACCGAACACACCACGGCGACAAAATAAATACATATATGCAACATTTTTTAAAATATAATAATATAAATATAATTTTAAGTTTTACTTCGTCCGTGGCCTTCGTGGTTTATGTTAACATTTTCTTTTTTTTTCGTGCATCTCATTAGGTATAATTGGATAGGTTTTTTAAACGAAACTGAAATGCTATTTGCTTTGTTTTATTCTCAAACTTTTTCTGCAAAATATTAAACTTCAAAGTGATGTGAAAGATGGCAAAAATATATCTTACCTCCTCCAAGTTTTAGCTATGGCAATTAAATGAAACTACGTGATGTAGTATTATTTATACTTTCTTTAAGTTCTTTATCACGACCCAGTTTTCTTTGTATTACAACATCTTCAGGTGGGCTATTAGCAAAGATCTTTGCTAATATCCCATTTGAAGATGTTATAATACAATGAAACCTAGGTCGTGGTAAAGAAATTAAAGAAAGTAGAAATAATACTACTTTACGTAGTTTTACTTAATTGTGAATAATGAATTTCTACAAAATTAACGCTAAATATATTCAATATTTTAGCTACGGATTTAAAAAAATTACATACATATGTGTAAGTGGACTTAGAACCTGGTGTCAAAATTACTTATGACTTTATATCGGCTCTCGGCGAAGTCAACAACCCTTGAAGAGCGCGTCCCCAGGTGGTGAATTGGGGAAAACCTCCACAGTCGCTAGACGGGAAATAAAATACCTTCCATGGAGCGACAAGCAGAAGTCCAAATTTTCAAGGCTCTGGCAACCATCCTTCTATATGAGATAAGTCAGCTGCTTTATTATCCCATTTGAGCATGACACCAACCAGTCAACCAACCATTCTATAATGGAAATCTTAAATAAAATATGAATCTGAATTCATTTTTATAAACCTAGTTGAACTCCATGCAAAGCATATTTAGAGAAGAATCTTAAGCCCATTAAGATAACAAGCCTTAAGAGGTGATGGGTGATCAAGATAAAGTTGCCTTTTTATTTTTTAAATTTAAATATAACCCTTTGAAAAATAATTTGATTATCACGATTTATTATCCAAAATAAATTTACTTACGAGGAAAAATTACTTGTTTGTCAAGATTCCTTAAATAAATTTTGTGAAACAATATTATTTTAGTTTATTTATTTCAATGGGGGTTAAGATAAAAATTCAAATAATGTTATACTATTAACCCCATTTATATTTCTTTAACCAAAAAATTTTTAAGAGCCCTTGAATGTAATCTAGAAATCTATAGGCTTTTAAATTCAATTTTATTTCGGAGTGTTTTTTATTTCCTCTCTAAAAATTATTCTAAATATTATTTTGTACATTTTATAATTCACATATTTAAAGTATAATTTAAAAAAAAACATGGGCAAATATTAAAAATAATTTATTCCTAATGTACTAGTGACAAAGAGAATAAACGATAGGGGATGGTAAGTGTTTAAAAAAAAATATAAGTGATATTATTATAAAAAAAATATTGTTTCCCAGGAACTAAAAAAGGCAGTTAAAATACAAAATGAGCTAGATATATTTGATTTCTCGCTATTCATTATATTAGCCAAATTGACTCCGTGTTTTAAGTTTTGTAATATAAAAATATTAAGGATAAAAACTATTGTGCACATAATGTAACATAAGGATGGGTTTATAATAAATTACAGATTATACATAGAAGAGTGTTAACTACCGAATAGGGTCGTTTGCGTGAATAGTCATTAGGTATGTACTTGCAAATATCTTCAAATGTTTCATTAAACAAATTGGTCCAGGGTTTATCAAAGTAAGCTAGGTTTCCATCAAGTTCTCACTTATTTTGAATTAAATTACTTCAACGGGAGATCAGCCTAAGCCTTTTTATCTGAACAAAGTTCGTAAATAAAGCTACTTCTGTTACAGAGTTTGGAAAAGATGACTTAAAGCGTCTGATTCAGAATAATTAGCGAGTTTCTGGATTTATATTTGCACAATTTAAATGAATAATTTATATGATAATATATCTTCGGGTTAGTTATGATGGAGTAGATCAATTAAAACATTAAACAATAGAGAAAATAAAGTACCAATTCTTATTCAGCAAGTAACATACTACAATTTAATAACATAGAAGTAAATTTTAACTATTTCGCCGTGCGTATACATTTGACACATTTCACTAAAATAATAATATTAGATAAAAGAAAATATGATAGAAAGACAAAAAAAATGGTAAAGAAACCTAACATTCCACAGCTCCAAAAATCATAAGCAAAAGATGGAAATATTGTATATTCGTAAATATGTATGTACGCATATTTTAAATTGCTTTCACACACTCAATTAAACTCCGCAGAAAAATTTAAAGTACTCCTGCCGGGGGTGGTAATGGGGAGTCACTGCAGGTTTTTTTTCAATCCCCTTCTTATCAATTTAATAAAATTCGTCGTTCTGACATCGTTTGATGCTTGAGCGCCCCTTCCTCGCCCGACTCATTCATCTCGGCGCCCTCTGCCTACCTTTGACTTGTCATTTCAGGTTATTCTTCAAAGTTTGCTGTCTACTTAATTTCGACGTTCTATTTACGTTTAGGTTTATATCAGGTAGGATCACTGAATTTCTTCATTATTGTATTATAATGGCTCCAGATCATATTTTGGCTTTTAGTATCTTGCCGTTTAGAGGCTGTTTTGTCAATTGACAGGTAAATTATATGTTTAAATTTGTAAATGAATGAGAATGAGAATACAAATATTTATAGTTAATTTTGATCTGGAAAAATGTAAATATCAAATTGAGTGTCGATGAAGCTATACTGTTCTTACTTTTAGTTTTACCAGCAAGAATTTATTTATGAAAAGTACGTCTCGTACTTTTCAAAAACCATTACTGCTTTAATGAAATTTTGATCAATAAATTCTAATTAATTAAGAACAACTCTACTATTTCTAGCCGACTTTTCTTTAATTTTCCTAATCGTAATCTATTCAGCATAAATTTTGATCCTTTTGTTTTTATATTTAAATGAATATTCATTTTACCTGAATAGTGAGATCGATTATATTTCCGTTTACATACGCTCTCATAGAAAGTGTGTTGAGGAAATAACGATATATTGGAATATTAATATTTATCGGCGATAATTTTTTTTCAATATATCAATATTTTGAAACAGTAAAAAGTTACTACCATTGTTTCAAAAAACTATGCAAAACGAAATCAACTTGATCACCTTTTGGCACACAGGCGCAAATAATAATTGAAAGTAAATAAAATAAAATTGCTGACGTAACTCTCAAGACTGTTGACTATAGAATTGACGTAACACCTGTATCAACCAAATATTTTCAAAATATTACGAGTAGCAACAACAATAAATATTGTGTTGTTCAATTATTACCGCAGTTGTTAAAAAGCAATGCAGGTATTAAAAACAATGGTTGAAAAATTAATTGGTGTTATATTCAATTTTAATTTCATAGTAAAACACTAAAATACATTTAACTAAAAGGTTTAACTAAAATACCGTATAATTTCATTTCAAAGCTCTCCTTTTTCATCTGAATATCGGGGATTTTATGTTCAAAAATATTCATTGCCGTGTTAAAAAATATCAACATGTACAAATATATGTATTTTTTTATATATCACAGAGCAATTTTGGATAATTTTAAGATAAATTTCTATAAAAATATCAATATTTTGCTGTTAAAACTCTAAATATGTCAAAATTGTACATATATAGCTGTGTTTACTTTATTTCTAATATTAGTTTGATTCATAATATATTTTGTGAACAAAACATATTGTGAGTTTTAAGGAGAAATATGTAATACACCCAATAATTTAAAAAAATGTCTCCCGCTTTGTTTTAATGAAACTTTTAATTTCATATATTCATAATGTCGACTTCAACATTGTTAACTTTTGTTATTAAACTTATGGTTTTATCAACTTTTATCGTGGCTGCTAGAAAATTTCTTAATTTATAAGAAAAAAGCTAGCTTTGTTAAAAATTCATTAAATGTATTTGTCACTACGTAATTAGAAAATAAAAAAAGCACTGCAAAAACGTTAAATAGATTACACGAATATTAAAAATAAATATATACAAACATATCTTATCTTGATTCTTAGCCAGGAGCAAACCCTCAAAAAACTAATGTATGGTGATTTGCTTTCGAAAGCTTTTAATAGTGATACATTAATAAAGATCAAATGGGAAGGTAATTTTGTAGTTGACTTTAAAATAGTAATGTAATAAATGGAGTAGTACAAAATCACTTTCATGGCTTAGGCCATTAGTTTTAATAGTTATTATTTGGAATATAATATACTTCGTTTGATTAAATCATTTTTAATAATGGATTTAAATTATCCTTTATTCATATATAATTCGTGCAGAAATGTCGTTGATTCGTTTTGCAATTTACTCATGTTTTTATATTGAATATATTTGGCATTAATTTTGTAGAAATTCCTTATTCACAATTAAATGAAACTACGTGATGTAGTATTATTTCCACTTACTTTAATTTCTTTACTACGACCTAGGTTTCGTTGTATTACATCTTCAGGTGGGATGTTAGCAAAGATATGCAAGCTGAATCTTTGCTAATATCCCACCTGAAGATGTTGTAATACAACGAAACCTAGGTCGTGGTAAAGAAATTAATGAAAGTAGAAATAATACTACATCACGTAGTTTCATTTAATTGTGAATCATGTTTTTATATTAACTAGTCTTTTTCAATATGTGACTTATTTTAATAATTATTCCATATTAACCTGAAACACGTTTATTATTGACTGTCACAATATGCAATGAATTCCTCCAAGTGACATTGTGCTAATTTACTATTTCAAAATAAATAATTTCTTTTTAAATATGTAAGTAAGGAGACAATTGAAATAAATGCCCACCATACACTTTCAGCTCTCAGCCATTATTATCTTTCCATTGACCTCAACAAAATGTTGCCATTAAATAAGTTAATCCGATCACGTAAAAAAGATCCGAACAAATAGACCATTTGTAAATTTAATGTGGAACCCAGACTCGCTGACTGGGATCGGATAGTGCTACATAAAGTGGTGAGAATTTATACGTTTCAACTTTATTTTAAATTGCTAATAAGTGCATAATTTCGCCCACTGTATATTTCTTATGCAAGCTGAAAGCGCGCTCGGTTAGATTTATTTGATATTTTGGCTTTGTTTAGTGTCTTTCGGAATAGCTAATATTCACTAATTTCCTTTTATAATAGGGGTGTGCTATAGAAGCAATACCTGTGGAAGTTTTTATAGACAGAGCTACAATTCATTATATTAAATTAAACGTATATAACTAACTATTGTTGTAATTTTTTCAACTGTTCATAGCACTTAAACTTGTATAAGATGAGCAGAGTTTAAAAAAGGCAGGGCAGTCTTTCCTTGTATCTAAAAGTTTAACAATTAATATGTTTATATTATAAAATTTTGTTGTATACAAAAACGTATAAAAAACTAATAGCCACCTGTGGCTTTGCTATTGAAATTGGTTTCGCAAGTAATTTTATCTGCGAAATTTATGAAACTATATTTATAAGCCACTTTTTCTGTGTGATAATTGCATAAAATTATTTTTTTTTCTTTATTAATTTTTACCTACCGTCTCCTCTATTATTATCGCGTTTATCAGACTTTTCTGTATCCGGGTCCCGCTTTTTTTTCCTCCGCTCCCCTTATCTGCACCAATTATCTTGCTATCCGATCCCTATACCGGCACAGTACTTTTTCATCATATTATCACCCGTCTTCTCAAAATACGTTCTCCTGGTCTCGTATCTCACGTCTAGCCTAAAAATGTGTGTTAAATATTGGTTAAATAATTTATATAGCAGTAGGCAGTAGTTTTAAAACCATTCAACTTGTAGTGTCATGTAACTAATAACGAATAAACAATATTGGATCTCAATAAAAGTATTCAAGTCATTATTACTTTCATCAATCCCTTACTCTTTTTCTTATTTATTTGATGTAAATTTTGACCGCATTTTGGTTTACATAAAATTCGTATTACTTTTTATACCTGATTCAGTGTTGACAATATTAATTGTATTGACAGAAATATTGCTGGCAAGCATGCGGTGGGTATATTGTATTTCAGACAAGCTTTGGTGTATTATATATTACTTTTATTACTATAAAAATTCTACACCAAAAAAAACGTGAAATTTTTCCAATCGGTGAAATAGGTGTCATTAATTTAATAGGCGTATCGTGCATACATATTATGCTTTTCTTATAAATTTTTAAATATTCTTTAATTTTCGGAAGATCGAATTTTCGTAATCGATAAGATATATATTTAGTCATTCGTTTAATTATAAGAAACCTTATATCGCATTCTATGTAAATAAAAAAGCTATATAATTTTTTTAATTATGTGACCCTACAAGGTTAAAATAACTAGTAGAGAAAAAGAAACGATGTAAAAGTATATTAAGAGAGCTATATTTGGGGATTCATATAAAATATAATATATTAAATTGTTTAATTGGTATAGGCTTTATGAAAAATTTAACTTTTTATTATTTGTACAGAAATTTAGTTGATTATCCACTTGTTTAATGTTTCTTTTAGTCACTTTTTTACACATTTTCATGTCTTAAATTTTTTTATTAATTTTTGGTATATTTTTTGATCATGGTTTTAAGGAATCTGACAATTTATTTACATACATCAAATAAGTTCTTAACAAGCGAGGTACAACGAAAGAATGTATCCCCCCTTCTCCATCATTACGCGGACTGTTGGACTTTGAACCTACTTATTAAAAGAAAGAAATGCTCTATTAATTGTTTAATTAGCACACCTATTTATATATTTTTTTCTAAGTGTAGTTCATATAAATATGGGTAGTAAATAATACTTAACTACGAATATATACCAAGGAACTCTTCAAAGGATGAATATACGAGGTAACTTTTAGATCGTGTTTGAACTCGTTGTCCTATCGTAGTAATTACCATAGTCACAGAAAGTGACGACGACATGGTGAGGGAATCAGAAGGTGGTGATACGGCTCGTCAATCGAGAGGAGTTGATTTATAGAATTTGAGCTTGTTTGACTTATCTTAATGAGCCCTTTGGTCACAAATGACGGGCAGGTTCTGAGGAAGGAGGCAATAGATAATGGCATGAAATCTTCAATGGTCGGGATTTACTCCCGACCATCATCGCGTTTGGATTTGATTGTCGTGCATTGACATAAGCAAAAGTGTAATAAAAAATGTAAAGAAGTACAATTGTGCATAAAACATTGAGCGACTAGCATATTGATTAGGTACCATTATCATTACTGTAAGAAGCAATAAAGCCAAACGAATTTGGTTATTTGTCATTAATGTGAAATTGAAAAGGAGGAAAATACTCTACTTACATCATTTGATATTAACATACTGAATGTGTAATTAGAAAAAATATTATATATAATCTATAACTACAAAAAAATTCTATAACCAAGTTCAGTTTTCCGTATTGTTTATTGCTTCTTTAAAATGAAAGTTAAATAGAGATTTATGGATGAACAGATAAAGACTAGTCTATTTCTAATTACTTTTGTCTCCTAATTAGAGATGTTTTCCATACAAAAGAGCACAATTTTTTCTTTTCTGTGTCTTTTGAGTAGTTTTTTAAACGTTATTTATTTAGGAAAAAAAATTCGACACCATCATGTGTCCAAACAAATAAATATTATAACTATTAAAAATCCTCAACTGTTTCTTTTTTCATTTCCATCGAACCATTTTTTGCTTAATTTAAAAGGACACAAAGAATATTATAATTGTTGATCACATAATTTTCGTAAACGGGATATTTCTTATTTAGAATTAGAATTTTATTGACTTAAATTTTAGAATTTTATTGATTTAAATATAAACAGGTAACATGATTTATCTATGAATGAAACTTAATTCGATGAATGAACATACTTTTCAGAGTTCAATTTAAAATATATGTGAAGGGGGTGTTGTAGAGTGAAACTTCAGTTTGACGAGTAACATAAGATTTAATTTATTTTTGAAAAAGTTCTACTTTTATTCATAAAAAATTTTAGCCAAAGAAAGATGAGAATATTCAAAAGGGATAGAAAATATTAAAACAATGGTATGTTGTCTACGTTTCGCGACCATGTGAATTTATTAATATACCCGTGTCAAACAGGGTCGCCCTTTCTGCCACCGTATCGTGAAGTGGATGTCGGCAAGCTCCGTGTCTGGGCACTCGATGTGACATGTTGATTGGGGTCCATTGATCGAAGATAGACGACGCAGAGAGTTTGTCGACATATGAATGTGCTGTACTTTTTAGAACAGTTATCTTCATAGTTTCATTATCGGATTATTAGTATGGTATGTACAGGTAAAGCTGTATGAATATTTTAACCAAAATTATATAAATTCAAGAGGAAACACCAATATGATCCCCAATAATTGTTTGTAGAACAATTCTTTATTTTTCTAATTATTGGATTTTTCAAAAAAAATATGTTTGACCACTGTTTTTGGAGTTTATTAATTTAATCGAGTTCTAGTTCAATTGACAATATTGTTATTAATAAAAAAACTCTTTCCAAAATTAAACTATTCATAGTCACATTCATATTTACGCACGGAAGTAAAAGTATTTAAATCAGAGTTTCCCAACCTTTTTTTTGTTGAGGCTCTCCGGACTATAAGTTATATTTTCATGCCCCCCTTTACTTTTTCATTCCCCCTTTACTTTTTCGTACCCCCCTTTACTTTTTCATGCCCCCCCCTTTGATTTAGTAAATTAAATAAAAATGGTAACTGAAGTTTGTAAATACAAAAACTTACCTTATAACAGTGAGACACCATAATTTTACACACTCAAACTGATTGCTCAACAAAAAATTTACACCAAAACGTCAAATATTTCGCAAGTTTTTGGTAATAATAGTGAATAACATATTTAATTTCATTAATTTTATGCATGTAAATTAAATATTATTATTAATATTGTTTGTATATTTTTTTGTTTTTTCTCTCTAAAATCAAAACGCTTTCCGTTCTCCTTGACATCTCTCTATGCCCCCCTTGGGAGGCCCGCCCCCCTGGTTGGGAACTCCTGACTTAGATCATATGGTTAATGTTATGTTATAATAAAATTATTATTATCAAACTTCTTTCCATTTTGCACCTTATAATTATAATTGGATATTTTTTCAATTTGTTTTTTCAGACTAATGGTAGAAATATTTAAATATTTCAAAAATAACACTGCACATATCTTACATTTTTTATATCATAATGACCTACAGTGTAAGCTGATCGTTAACATTATAAATATTAAGTTAAAAATATTCAATGATTTTGCGTTTCAGGAATATTATTGAATATTTATAGGTATTTAAAATTTAACAAATATTTAATACTGTATATTATACAAGTTTGGAAATAAAAAGAACGAAGTATAAACATTCAATTATTCTCCAATAGCCATTTTCATTACGAGAATAAACGAACCAATTAATTAAATGTATCTCTAATATAAGAAACCTAATTAAGCACGCTAAAACGTAATTAAGTACATAATAGTGAATTTTTATTCAATATTATTGATTTAATGTGAGAGGTCATATTTTCCTTCTTTGTTTAAATATAAATATGAATAATTAAAACAAAAATTTATAGCCGTTATTGGCATAACAGGCAAATTATTATGTAACTTAAGAGAGTAAAACTATTAATTACCAATTTTCTTTTAATTTATTAAAAATTCATGTCTATAAATACAAATACAATTTTTCTTTAATTAAGTAATTAAAATACTAAATTCCAATTGTTATCTTTAAAATATCAAAATACAATATTAATAATTAAAAATAAAACCTTCAAAACTTCGTCAATTACAATATCCATAACCATAGGTCATCAGCGACCATAATTTTTTATATTCAAGTCCAGCTAGATTTTTCAATAAAATCCGAGGAAAACAATGAAATACGTGCTTCAAGGGTGATTCCTTGGACGCTAAAAAGCCTTTAATTTATCCCGTCGACAAAGACTGCAATTTAAATCTTAACATAAATTTGCCTTTTTGCGCCCAAGAAATATTTTATTGTGTTCTAAACTATGTTTAAACCAGATTAATTTTGAAGTGTTTGTTTGTAAATAAACTCCGAATGAAATTAAGAAAAATTTTCAATAATATAGTGGAAAATATATTTATAATTCTTTCCTTTATAACGTTAAAATTTATTACATTTCAATCTTGAAATATCATTCATTCTATAGCATTACCAGTGTACATGAACGATGATAATAATATATAATTTTTACTGTGTTATTTTACAATATCAATTATATTACATATCAGTTATTATTTGAATACTACTATGGGTACAAATATATTAGGTTGGCAACTTATAAACCCGCCAATTCTATTCGGCTGATTTCTGGAATGTTATCTAGAATATTTCCTGTTAATTATATCTCGGGGGAGTGCAGTATTCAAACTTTTACATAGTTTGAAATTGAGTAATCGGCGAGTAAAGAATAAATTAACAATTGGAATTTTTTCGAAGTGAACTTAGAGGACTTCTTCTTAATGAATGTCGTTTAAGGCGAAAAACCGGCAAGGTATCACGCAATATATTCACAACGATGGGTGATATTCTCTTATAGTACAGCCAAGCACCACATATGGCACAGCCAAGCACCGGTTCAAATATTCAATAAAAATAGGGAAATTTCGGCCTGTCTGATTAATCTAATTCGAGGCTACTTTCTACAATTGATTTAGAAAAAATGTAAAAGCCTTATTAAAACAGATTTCTGATTAAGTTCGCGTTGTTTGGCAGAACTATTTTCATGGTTTTATACTGCAATGGAAAAACAACTTCATGCTTTGAGAGAAAAGTGGAAATATTCCATTTGGCTGCCACCTGCTAATACCCTTTCAACTTCAGAGGAGAGCTAATGCGTGCTTGGAACTACTGAGCTTAGATCATACCAAGCTAAAATATCTGATTACAGGAAATAAAATATGAGTAGCTTATATTAATTTTTGGAATGCCAGTGGCTAGGAGCTGGAAAAAAGGTGTACCCAGATCCAATTATGATATTGGACAAAAGATACTTTTGAGTACATGGTGGAGTGTAAATGGAGTTATTTATTGGAAAATTTTTCAAGCTAACAGTAAAATTACAGCTAAAATTTTTTGTGAAGAAATGTGCAAAATCACCTCTAAACTTTCTTTAAATCAAAGCAAAGTTTATTATTTACATGACAATGCTCAACCGTACTTAAAAAAGTAACGCGTGAAAAATTACTTTCATTTGAATGGAGTATGCTACTTTACCCAACGTACTTTCCAGACCTTTAGTCATGTAATTACCATATGTTTCGCTCTCTGTCTAATGATTTACGTGACAAAAAATTTATTGATTACATATAAAAAGTTAAGAAGTTTATTACCAAGATTGCGAGTATATAAGTTGTCAACTTAATATACATATATATATATATATATATATATATATATATATATATATATATATATATATATATATATATATATTAAGTTTAACAAAGATGAATTTAATTTATATTTTATATATGATAAATAAAACCACTGAAATATAAATACATATGTGTATCCATGTTTTCGCTTATGTACACATTTGTCTACGCATGCTTGCATACGTTATTGCATGCTTACGTAGATAAATTCTGGTACACATGCGTATAGCCAATTACCGTATGAATGTCGCAAATTTGGTAAGAGAAATGAGTTTTCATCTTAATATTTTTCAAAATCTCATCTAGATGCTAGAATTGAAAATTTATACCAGGTAAACAAAGGAGTCCTTACGGACAATAGAGAAAAAATATGAACCGATAATAAAAGCTTACAAAAAATGGTCAGTTAGACTTGGCGGCTAATTAAATAAAATAAACTTATTTTTATAATTAAAAGAAACATGGAGAATTACCAAAATAAAGATATTATTCTGAATGAAGCCCCCATCAAAGTTATTCAAGCATTGACCCACTTTTTTATGGTCTACACTAACCTCGATCACATTGGATTGTTCAACTGTTAAACTCGAAAGAAGTGTACTGGAGACCAGGCATAACTAAAGTTTATACACGCGGTCTCATATATCCGATACAATCTTTATTCGCCGACATCCGGTTCCTACAATTCCCACGATAGAGTATACGAGTATGATTGCAGTTCCCACAATATAGATTATGGACCCGTGATCAACAGATCATTGCTTTTTACACTACGGTGATCCGAAAAAAATATTATTACGACATATACCTTCAGGGATAATGTTGCCCTTAAGTCATCGGAAAACGCCGCCACTCTGACATTCGATGCTCTAATCTCCCAATTAAATTTAGGAAAGGCCCCCTCGATCACGCTTCGTAGCCGAGTGGTGAGTGGCTGTAAGGGGTGACCACTATCTAGACGTCTCCTTTTTGAAATAGTCTAGCTCGGTGGTAGGACATAGGTAAGTCCCCTAGACCTTCCAGAATCTATCAGTGTGAGCATGGGTTACTCTCCACGTTCTGTGGTAAGACTTACTGCAGGGACTCATGCATATTAGACCTGAGGAAGTCTTTATGAGAAAATGATTCGGGGTCAACGCTTGTAGACTATCAGGATCGAGACATTCACGCGCTTAATTTCCTCATCGAGTCGCTTTGCTTAGATGAGGAAATTAATCAGTACTTTTTCTTTCGCTGCCCTCGGGTGTAAGATAACACCAGAGGGCAGCAAATGGAAAAGTACTCACTGGATACCCCATAGATGCTTTCCAGACGAGATAGAGTGCGAGTTTATGCAAAGCCCGATTTCTCCCTGTTCACGCAGAATATAAGATGCTACTGCGTGAATGGAGGTCACGTCGAGGGCCCTCTTTAGTGCCTCGTACTCTATGTCGAAACTGTCCGCATAATCATCCATGTAATGACTATTAGTGGTAGCATGGGCGGCATTCGGATAAGGACGGAGGAGGTGTAATCACATTGTAATTACACCTCCTCCTGTATGTAACTGGATTTCCAAGCTTTTTCTACCACCTAGAGTGGTTTCAGCAAGACGTATATACATGATGTTGCGAAATTTATTAGCGAAGACGTTAAGTTTGTGGATGGTAGTAGTCGGCTGAGGCAGATCCTTTACATTTTTAATGCATGGTTGATTATTACCTTCGGATTCCTGCAACGCTGTCCGGGTGTTTTCATAATAACGTCAGAATGCATCACCATATATAGGAGCGCTGCTATCACTTTGCGAGACTATTGTTTCAAATTGCTCTTTCATCTTGCCAAATTCTTCGCCGGTGTGAACTTATGCAGCGCGGTTGAATATCGCATCAATGCTCTAAATTTCAACCGTACTATGGCGGTACCAGCGAATTTTGGTAGTTCCTTGGTTTGTCAAGGCGGTGGTTGGACATGTGTCAGTAGAACTTCGATGAGCTGCTTTATTTCTATTAAATACGTTCTCAATGGTTTGACTGAGCAGGGATATCGTGGTTCTTATTGTCATGACTGCCATCGACCGGTAGGAAAATGTTGCCGGTTGATAGTAGTCATTGCGATGGGCTGTTGTTTAACCTACTTGAGATGGGTGTCTCCATTTTTCAAGGAAAATCGCGGGAACGAAAGGATTTCTAATCCTCATAGAACTCCATGAAGTTCAAAATTATCTTCGGTAACAATGCTTTCTTAAAACCAATTTTTTACAGGTATAAATGTAATAATTTCAGCAATTCTCGACGTGTATTTATGATGTCCTCTTCTAACGGCATTTTCTCCTCTTTTAGCTCTGCTAAACGATACGCGGTCTCAAATTCAGTTCTTTTTAAACGAGCCTGTGTGCCTGTGGTTGATTGGTGTAAGCACACGGTGCTCACATTCTACTTCGGGCGATAGACGAACGCGAGGAGGGGGCTATTAGTTGGACTTGCATATTTACTGCGTGAAGAGGTACACCCTGTTATGATCTACCTACAGCCAAATGAGTTTTTATACCCCTTCCGTGGAACATGTTGACTATTGCATAAGTGGAACTATCGGTTCTATGAGGTATGTGACCATGCTCGTATCTAAACTGGGTCTGTTGTAGGGCAATTTTTTAGTTTGCTTCTTCAGTAGACGGTAGTTCAATGGATTGACTATTATTTCCGTGTCAAAGAGCCGTTCGGTACAATCCAGGTAAGTGCAGTATACTCCACCATAATCGTGGAGCATATAGCACTATCTGGACTCTACCGAACTGCTGAACTCGACGAAACTTTACTGGAACTCATACTGATTTGAATTAAATTCATACCGTTTCTTATACTCAATTCAAGCCGTTTAAGCAACCACTAGTTTCCGTGCAGGGGTTATAAACCGGTAGCTATCTTATTATTTGATTGGCTAAACGGTCGTCCGGTATTAATGCTGTTATTTAATTGCGACCTTCGGCGTCTGGTGTTAGTAATTTGAAACACACACTTTTAATTTTATTAAATTTTATGGGATTATGTTTATTCAAAAAAAAACATAACAGCTTTCTAAATCGAACGGATTCATCGTATAAACAATTTTAATTAATGCTCCAAAATTAGTATAGATCAAAACTCTGGGGTTTTGATCAATTTAAAATAAAACCGTTGAGCGCATTTTGTTGAAAGTGATGTTTAAACATATATATCAAATACGATTGTTCGATTGATTGATTGTGTCGTAAATTATTTTGTTATAAAAGACAGAAAATAAACGAGTCACATGACAAAGGTTTAAATTATAATAGTCTAATACAAAGTTCCAACAAACCAAATTTTCTATTAAATGCGCCCCACGATTTAATTTTAGTCTAATCAAAACACCAACTTTGTAATTCATGATTTCTTAGCAGCTTTTGCTATTTATTCATTAAAAAGTATTTAATTTTATTTTGTTTTTAAGTTTTTAATAAAATTTTTTAGCCAAGCCTGATTTTTATTATTTTTATCCGATTAATTGAAACTTTACGGGAGTTCCAGATTTAGCTTTGTATATGTAATTAAATGTTAGACGTCTTCATCGCGGTATTTTCAAAAAATTGCTAGTAATAATTTTAAAAAATGCTAACTTTTTATTTATAACCTATTTTAGCCAGACTATCAAGTGGTATTTTTAGATAGGCAGCCTCAAGGAAATTTTAACCTAGAGCTTATGGTAAAGTCTCTGTTTGAGACCCACAATACTAATCAAAAACAAACAAATCCTCAAGTCTCAGTGTTTAGGCAGGCAGTATCCTTCCAATATAAAGATTTGAACAACATTGGTAAAAATTATCTTAATTTTGTATTATCACAGGTGATCAATGGGTGTGTGAAATTTCATGAGTTATGGTTAAGACTCAACCTACTTGAAATGGTTGAAATATACAATATTTAAAAAAAAATTATTAATTATCAAAACATAATTTTTATTTTGGAATCAAATAATTAAGATGAACAAAATATGGAAATGGTGAACTAAAAATCATCTTAATTTTGTATTATCACAGGTGATCAGTGGGTGTGTGAAATTTCATGAGTACTGGTTAAGACTCAACCTACTTGAGATGGTTGAAATATACAATATTTAAAAAAAAATTATTAATTATCAAAACATAATTTTTATTGTGGAATCAAATAACTAAGATGAACAAAATATTGAAATGGTGAACTAAAAATATTTTCCAATTCAAAAAATACACAACTTATGGAGTTAGATTAAATTACAAATCACACTTCTTCATATGTTGTATTGATATTATTTTAAAAAAATAAATTTATATTTAGTGCAAGTAAATACAATTAGATATATTTACAGTAATTTTGAACGTATTCAGCTGACAATTCGTTCTTGACGAGAACAAGAGACGAGAGTAGACGCGTTCTATGTGTTATAATATTTTTATTCCATTCATATACACCACCATTACACAGACCAAGCTATTTCGTTTGATTAGATTTGACGTTTAAATAGAAGGAGTTGTTAAAAGAAATTTTTTATTGCTGTTTTCTATTTTTTCGAATTTCAAAAATATCGGAAAATATAAACTTTTTATTGCTGGTAACAAATCAATTATAAATACTATAAAGTAAAAGGGTGAATGTATAGGCGATATAACGAATATTCGTAATCGCATTCGCGAATAATTGCATGTTCTTTAATATTTGTCTTTGCATTCCCATTTACAAAAATAATGCAAATATTTCGCAAATGTGATTGCTACGAAATTTTTGTGTTAAATTTATTGAAATTGAAAAACGTATCAAGAAATCCTCCCATCGCTCGACGAGTGATCGGGAAACGAACCCATATCCTTGTTGAGCACTGCACCGTCAAAGGCCATAAGCCTTGTAATCAATCCAAGACACCTTGGGGAAAAGATTTAGCTTTAGAAAAAAAAATTCTAAAATTACATTAATTGTTTACAACGACAGCTACTTTTCTTACATTTCAAATATCAAATTTTGCGGTAACAAAAGAATACTGTCTTTTGTAATATAATTATAATAGTTTGAGACATAAATATCCTTTTTTCAAATAAAGTATACACAATTTTTGATGTGAAACACCTAATGGTGGTCGTATGTTAAAATGTTCTATTTATACGTAATTAAAAACTATTCTACATATAATTTCTTTTAAAAAAAAACTTCTATGATAAAATAAAATCGTCTTGCGATTCGGCCAGCTTTGTGTATTTTTCGGCTATATTTGATTTAATTCGGCCAGTTTCGCGGCCAGCTTAGCAACTTATTGGCTCTTTGTGACTTAATTCTGGTCAATGCTGTTTCTTATTTAATGACTTATAATTGTACTCGTTTATATCAGTTCATGTATTGTCATGTATTGTCTTATAATATCATAAGACAATAAAATCGTTTAGGTATAACAGTTTTTAAGAAATGGTTCTGTGATAAATTTATTCATAAAAATAAAAGGATTATAGAAATAAAACATCAATATTATATTATTTAAATTATCTGAATATTTATTTGTTTTCATTTCGTTCAAATAAAAATATTTGAATATAAAAATATGAAAACAATTAGATGTTTCACATTTGCATGAGTCTCATGAAGGCTCACAATTTTTTTAAACTATTTCTTCTTTTGCTAAATATAGCTAATAATAAAACTGGAGCAGCGGAATATAGAATTTTAAAAATAAAATTTTTGATGCCTTTTCTCCTTGAGGCATGTTTCGATGATTGGTTTAAATAAGACTATCTCCACTACACATTCGTTCATTGGAAATACTCATTGTTTGTATAACTAAATATTGTCTTGCTATAGAACAAGGAAATTCTACATGCTCATTTTCCACCATATTGGAGGATTCACTTAATTTTTCACACAAATTTCTGTTGCATATTCACAATGGTAGTTTTTCTTTCATATATTTCATATTTCTGCCTGCATTTCTAACAACGATGCCATTAATTTTCCATGATGATAAAATATTTAAAATTTTTGGAGCAACATTTTCTCAATGGGTTTGCTATCATGAAACATCTTGGCTTTTAGCTGTATTTTGAAGTGTTATTTCAAATTAATTCGTAATTCCGTGACAAGTTAAACTCAGAGTTGATACACAATAAGAAGAAACGAACCAGAAGTCATTAGCAAAAAAACTTTTTTTCAATCGCTTTTATCAATTCGAGCATTTCCTCTTTTTCTTTGCAATATAACTTTTAGTAAAAATACTAACGAGACTATAAATTATAAAACGGACATAGGTGCCTTTTAAATCTCACAAACTCAAAGTATTTCTAGAAACTAAGCGGTAATTTCTCCATTGTAATCAACACTTTTATTTAATTACAAACCGCCAGAACTTCGCATTGTTGCCATCCCTCTCTTTAATTTTCTTAACATAATCAAGAAAACACATTTTTTCCAGACCACTTTTAGTACACTGGTGTGAGATGAAGGTAAGATATTGATTTTGGAAAGATAACGTTTTCATGTTATACTACTTCGCTGTAGTCTGTATTATGGATGGAATTGAAATGACTTATATATATACATACATACATATATATATATATATATATATATATATATATATATATATATATATATATATATATATATATATATATATATATATATATTATTAGCCAGTATATTTATGAGAGAGAGTGTGGTGATACTATGAGATTGTTCTTATAAATACCAAATATTCTTATTCTAAATCTATCTTACCAAATATTTCTATAATGTAGAGAATAATGTGTGTATTAATTAAGTGTTAAATATACCAAAATTTTATAACCAGAAATATGATAATGTCTACGAGGAAAATAATGAATTAAATAACAATGAAAATATATAAAACAAAAATAAATTCTTAATTTCAGATCAAATTATTAAACCGATATCACAGGTCTATAGACAATGTAAAATATAAATATTACATTCGTAGTACAACATATATGATAAAATAAACCATAGAGAATGTTAGTGAGGAATACACTTTTTAGTAATATTTGGAATAAAATACCGCTCACTTTTACAATTTTACTAATTTCTGAGATTGAGAGCAACATAGTAGAACACTACCGTAATATCACATTTTGTTGGTGTAAAAAGAATCAATTTTAGTCCGAATATTCTGTATGAAGTAAAGTGTAAAGGGATATTGTTCAAAACTAGAAACAATAAATAATGCAACTACATCCATAACAGGGAAAAATCCACTGAGGGCTAATAAAATTATTAGAGCAATAAAAGCAAATCCAAGCTTAAGATGTTGATTGAAAACAAAAGCATCCCATTTTAATAAAAAAATTTAAAATTTTATTAAAAATTGTAAAATATGCTTTATTATCACAGATTCCATTTAAGTATAAATATTAGCCATTTTTATTATGTTAAAGTTACGAAATAAAAGAAGTTAGGTAAATGAAAAGATAGAAAAAAAAATTAATTACAAATAATTAATTATAAATAGTGTACTATTATATAGTATTATAAAATATAAATAAAAGTGTATCTTTATCGTCGACATCAAACTAACATTTATTACACTGATCAAAAACGGTGTTCTTGATGACTATATGCCCCATTTTCTACTGACACATCCTATTCTAAAAAAATAGTGTTAAGTTTTTTGGAATTTTAGTTCATTAAATTGTTTAATGCCATTTATATAATTAGGCATGGTAATATAATATTATACATATTAAATATAGTCATTAATCTATATGTAGGGTAAATTCTCCTCTTCCCGTGCAATATAGGGAGTTTTTGATACAGGGTAAAAACCTTTATTTTATTGCTCTACAACATTACAAATTGGCCAGATGTCTTTCACATATTTAACGTAACTCAATAGGTTATGGACCTAGTAAGTCTACCTCTCAAATAATTCGACAGTTTAAAATTATACAGTTACAAAATAGTCGAGAATACAACCCATATATTAAAATAAAAATACCCATATAAAAAAAGGCTTAAAAAGGTAAAATGACCCACCGTAAAAAGTTATAAATGAAGGCAAAATACCTATAGACGTCAACCCACCTTAGCAAGGAGAGTGATAAAAAATAGACTGTTCCTTCTCTAGTATAAATGGAGTTTGGTCTATTAGTAATTCACAACAGTTTAGTTTGTCAGTTACATTTTGATATACATAATAATTGTAAATCTATATACAACAATAGTTTCTTATTAAACAAAATAAATTTACTAGAGATTAATCACTGTCGAAAATTATATTAGAAACCAGAAGAAAGACATGACTGAGGTTTCTTCATGTCAGTTTCTTCATAGTAATATATGAAAATAGTGCTTTATAATTGAAATTGTGATTTCAAGTAATAAATTTTCTTATAGTAATAAGTTTTACTCCTCAAATAATCAATTGTTTTCAGTAAAAAAATGGCTTTTCACTCACAAGGAAAGGGAATCTTTAGTTGAAATAATTTAAATTATATCGATTCAAGCAGATTAATCTATGCGAAATATATTTTAAAAAAATACGTAAGTCCAAATATATAGGAAATTGATTTCACCGACTTAACAAGCATCTGTTCATCGTCATTCGATCATCATTCGATTAAAAATATTTTAGGAAAACATGACGACAATAAGAAAGAAGTACTTGCAGGTAAAAATAGATCTGTGGGGACACGTATGTTACTAAATTATAAGCTAGCTCAACCGACCTGATTTGTCCATGTATTGATTTTATTGTACGAAGAGTTTTTGACAACAATTCGAATTTATGGAAGTATATTTTATACCTTTTATAATTAACATTCTAACACATACGTAGAAAATATGTTGTTTCTTACAAATTCAAATAAACGATTCAAAAATTATTTCATTGTAGATACGTGTGCTATGGAAACCTATGCATAACTAGCAGAGGAAAGCAAGTCAAAGGAGATAAGGCAGAAAAGGAACTTTTAAGGTTTAAGAATGGTGATTATATATATATATATATATATATATATATATATATATATGTGTGTGTGTGTGTGGGTGTGTGTATATATATATATATATATATATACACATATACATATTTGTTGTTGGTTAATAATCTGTGACAGGTTTAAATTTTTTTTTGTTGCATTCTTTTTATTTCAAGTCGATCCGAGATGCACTACAATGATAGTTAATCTCGACGCATTTTAGTGTGAAATCATTAATGGCATTTTGGTCTGAAATCCATGAGAGAAGAAAAAACGGAGGATGTAACATTGAAAAGAAAAAAAGTTCTATCATTAAAAGCTAAGGAGGAATTACAGTCTCCATTAATGGAATAATCTCAAAGTTAATTGATATTTTATAGTGATAATGGTATTTTGTTGTGTTTTGAATTTGATTGTATTGTTTTTACATAAATATTTTTCTTGCGTAAGAAAACTTTTTATTTTATTTAAAAAAGGTATCAGTGAATTTATTCTAGAAATTTTTTGTAAAAAAGGACAGATAGAATATTACGCAATTCGGAAATGCTTTATATCGTTTTTACTTAATTTTAAATGCGAGTATGAGTTTATGATATAAATAAACAAATGTTCGTAAATAAGCTGTACGTAAAAAATATCCTTTAATTCGGAAAAGTATGTGTTTTTAAATATTCCATATATTTGGCATTATTTTGTAGAAATTCATTATTCACAATTAAATAAAACTACGTGATTTAGTATTATTTCTACTTTCTTTAAGTTCTTTACCACGACCCGGTCTTCAGGTGGGCTATTAGCAAAAGATCTTGCTGATAGCTCACCTAAAGATGTTGTAATACAACGAAACCTAGGTTGTGGTAAAGAACTTAAAGAAAGTAGAAATAATACTACATCATGTAGTTTCATTTAATTGTGTATTTGTTTTAGTTAAGGAAGTGTGTTTATGAATAATATTATATTATTTCACAAAAAATCCTAGTTAAAATAGTCTGCTTTTAAACTCTGAACTGAAAAACAATAGGAAATATTGAGTACACACAATCAAGTCAAAAAATTTTAACATTAATTTTAAAAATTGCATAATATGCAGGAGACTTAAACAATTGAATAATTTAATCTAATTTAATAAAAATGTTGTATAACAAATGCATTCTGACATAATTACTCAATTCTTTGGCCATTACCTCTAAAAATAATTAAGGTCGCCATCATTAATTCCAACTGCATCGACTGCGAGATTTACTTCTTGTTGTATTTACATACCTTATTTAAAATTTATATTGCTGCAATAATATAGTTTGCTGCAGTTATATGTGTGCTGATGTACGTTATATAAGTGCGCGAAGTATTACATAAACATAGAAACGTTAGTTTCCAATTGTCGTCTTAACGGTGTTTATGTCCTTATGCGCGCAAAATTATACCCCACTGACGTGTAGTTTACACATTGATATAGGGACTTAATATGGAGCATGAATTTGGATATGTCGAATCACTTAATAACACGTCAGATTCCAATCTTCTTTTTATTAGATTGCAGTCAAATGTTCTACTACCACGGTAAGAACCAAGTTCATCTGCAACTATATCTTGTATTCGTAATGGAGACCCCCAAACAATTTAAATATTTAAAGAAAAATATATTTTATTATTTCTAAAGGGGCAAGTTTTTTATTTTTATTTTTTTTATGTAAATGGAAAAAACAATCAAAAACTATTTGAAATATTCTATGAACACTAAATACGAAATTAGTTTGTGTTCTAACATTTCCATAAATAAAAAAGAAAAATAAATATATTTTTAATATGTATATCCAATTAAATACAACAATACATAAATGTGACAATGTTAACGAAATACGTGGAACCATTTTTTTTAAGACATAAAATTAATACGGAAAACACCTGTTATTAAATTATGAATTAAATAAAGCCGCAATTATGGATTAGAAGTTACCCATGTAAGACACCTATTTAACTAAGTTGGACAAACAATGGATAAGGTAAAATGATAATAACATTACTGATCCGTCTGCTGTACATAAATTTCACGGAGCCTGTCCTTTACATCTGATCGAAACTGGGGGCGTGGATTTGCAAGGATGTCAAGTGTCAACATCTGTTTATTGTATAAGTCGCACAGCTGCCGTAGCCGTGTTTTGGCACCGGCGTATGTTTGTACATTATCGACATGAAATAAGAAATGGTTACGAGTTAGTTTGGGAGTTCGAATCTTTATCCGCCTCAATAGAGATGAACAGTCATGGTACATATACAAATTTTTAGTATCAAACTTACAATCTTTGATACCAAAAATCCATATATGTTCCAGGTATAAAACAATTAATCACAGGAATATTTGCAATGATTTATTAGGAATTCGTCTATAGGATGTAAAATTTTTTCCGAATAAATTTTGATATCATCCGTGTTATCCAGCTAACTGTTGGTTGATTCACTTCAAATATATCGGCCTATATATTTTAAGACCAAGTAAAAGCTAAATTTATTTGAATAATAGAGATTACGTTATGTATATTGCTTTAAAATAAAGTAGGTGCATATAACTCTTTTATCATATTTACCTTAAAAACTTTCTCTCGCGTAATATTTCAGGTTAATTTATATGGATTCTCTAATAATTCGATAAGATAACCAACGATTTTCCGTTTGTATATTTTTATCAATATTTTTCTTCCTTCTTTTTGTAATTAAAATATGCCATCTTATTAAAAATTATTATCAAAACCGAACACACCCACAACTTTAGCGATACTATGCATTGTTTAATACAGCTCCACCTCTTAATATTTTCACAAATCCAAGTGTAAAATCATTTATCGCATAGCGTCGCAAAATTCTATGCGTTGTTTATATACAGAGTTTAATGTCCCAGGCGCACAGAAATTGCGTATTTTATGAATACAAGCCATTGAATCAATCGAGAAGAAGAGCTATATCTTTGGAAAACCGACAAAATCTAAGTGTGTGTCGTCTCTACCTTGCAGTTCCGAGAGGTTCCGTAGTGCGTGATAGTCCACTAACTTTACCCCAGACTGTTAGTTCAATCTAACAGATATGTGTTGAAATGAGTTCTTATGGAGTTAAAACTTATACATACCGAATATGATATAGACAAACGCGTTTCAAAATAACCGAAGGAAATGGTTACCTGGGTTTCAATTAACATTTATCCGGCTTAATATCTTTGAACTACCGAGAAGCGAGTTTGCTAATTGTGAGAGGTGCACAATTTCAATAAAAAAACCATAGCCGTCTGGCAAAGTTAAAAATAATTCGATTTGACGTAACTGCTATGAATAGGTAATTTATTTCCTCCGGGTAAGTAGTAATATTAAGGAACGTGTTCCTAATAATAATACAATAAATAAAATAAGAAATAACTAGACTTTTGTCAAAGAACTAACTCACTTTAGGTCATAAAAATAAACTCATAGGCACAATTAATCTCCCATCCTTCTCTAGTAGCCTGGCTTTTGTTTTGGTTGTTTTTGAAACTATTTCCCTAGAAATGTTTTATGACGAGTGGGTAGTCATTTTGCTTAGGATATGGGTAACTTTATAAAATTTCGTTAATGTTTCGCTTTTCTGTTATCCGTTTGTTTTGTTTTGATTCCAATGTGAAGAAATAAGTTTTGAAAGACATTTGTATGGTTTTATAAGATGCCATTAGATGAAGTTGGAGTAGTCAGCGATGCGACTGTCGTCGATAAGGGGTTCAGTCAATCTTCCGTAAACTGAATATGATTCAACAATAGATAAGCGTGTTTGTATGCTTGTGATTATCTAAAACAAATGAGTAAATATTGTACTTTTTAAAATTATTAATATAATGTATTTAAGTTTAATATATATTTCATATATATATATATATATATATATATATATATATATATATATATATATATATAAATGTATATATTTATATATGTACATATATATGTATATATATATATATATATATATATATATATATATATATATATATATATATATATATATATTTATATATGTCATTTTCACTTAAAATTTAGTTTGGCCTTTGTGAAAAAACAAAAATACACTGCATTTAAAAAAGAAAAAATAATTATTATTTACAATATAACTATCAGATATAAACATACAAACTTAATAGTTTTCTGTTTATTTACTTTTTTGATTCAATTATATTAAAAGTTTTAAATCCTTTAAATCAAATATTTATTAAAAAAGAATATTAGGCATAGTATTAAATTCTGGATAAAATCGTCTGGTAGGGACGTCTGAAAAATTTCATCAAAATTACGACGATGGCTTCAGATACCATAGTTTCTTATATGTTCTCGAAAAAATATATGTCACACCTATTTGATATGTTAGACATGATTTAATATTTGATGCATTGGAAAGTAAATATTAGTGTCGACTTATGATAAATTTTGCAATTTAACTTCGAAAAGTACGTAGTAATCCATGCACAGAACAGGCTCGCACTTTCCTTACTTTGTTTTTATATTCCGCTTTTATCCAACTAAGTCGAAAACAAAAAATGTTAAATTTTTTTTTATTATACTACTATAATTATCGTATTTATACTAAACAACGGGTGTAAACTTGAAATTGTGCGGCAAAAAAATATTATTTTTTTTTCATTTCCATATACTATTATAGGAAACGCCCTTCTGAAAATTGATTTCGTGTAACACTTGTTTTTTTTTAATAGTCCTTATAACTTTTTGATATCTAGTCTAAAGAACTGTGAGAAACAATAAACTTATTAACTTATTATATAGTAATTTTGTTAATACATTTACTAAATGTGCATTGACAGACAACAAAAATTACACTGATTTCCTAATATGTCAAACGAAATAAAACGGTACGCACGTGGAACAATATCTGTCATTGAGTTCAAAAACCCGAGCGCACGGACAAGGTAAAAGAATATTAAATTTATCTATTTTGATTGATTGTGTCGTAACGAAATTTCGTTTTACCCGTCGCTTATATTAAGATGAAGGCGAGGACTCTTTATTTATTGAAGTTATGGTTTAAAATATAAAGATCAATACATATGCCAAAAACATAGTTTGTGTTGCAAATTCTTGGATTTTTTAAAATTCTACTGTCGTATTTTATAAACAAAAAAGCATTACTTTATGTAAAAATATATATTTTGTAGTATTTAGTGTATTTAAATTCTATTATCAATGATTTATTGAAATCCAATCCAATGACGAGAAATGGAAACTTGCTAAAAAAAATAAGCCACACCGCTCTGAGAACTAAATGATTAAACTTAATTATAAAAAAATATTTTCACCTCAATATTAATACCTTCATATTAGTTTAGCCACGGGTCCATTTACGTATTAAGATCAAGCATGAGTGTATGCTGCGAATCGCATGTACGGCTTTGCAGGTATTGCTTCCAGTTTTTGAGTAATTAAATAATCAATAACTCTTAGAATATTATACTTACAGTTTTTGACCACTTTTGAGTACAGTTTTTGAGTAATTAATAATCAATAACACCTATGATTTAAATTTGCGGACCTATTTTTTTACATTTTGAGGACATATTTTACAGTTTTTGAGTAATTAATTATCAATAACTCCTATGACTTAAATTTGAGGACATATTTATTTAACTGCGTATATGTATATAATCATGTGAGTGTCTATGTGCAAGCGTGCGTGCGTACGTGCATTCGTGTTTGTATGTGAAAGTGCATACATTCGTTCGATAGTGTCAGCCGCGAGCGTGCGTGTATAATATTGTGTTTTGTGTGTGTGTGCGCGCATTTGTGTGCACGCGTGCGTGTACGTGTTTATTTAATTTTTATATTTGGTATCGTAAAGAAGATTTACTATTACTTTTTTTTACTATTATGAAGGATGTAATAAGCCCACTACTCATACTATATCTCAATTTACGTCTAATATTCTCATTCATTTGATAATTTTCAATTTTTACATATTCCAAACGGCAAAACTAACTAAATTTTTTTTTAATATCATAATAATAATTTTTTGAAGCCACCTACAAATAATTAACTCATTTTTCGATTATCATTGATGGGAAGAGACTATTCTGGTAGCAATAAGTTCGGCGTAAACAAATAATATAAATACCAAATAATAAGTAACTAGCGTTAAATACTAAATAAATATGTAACCCTTTTTCAACGTACTATAATTCCCTTTGTAATTTATTTATAATTGCCCCAGACATTTCATTTACAATAATTCGTTTATTCTTGAAAAAATGAATCATTAGAACTCTATAACTTTTCGTCATTTATCAAATTTCTTACATTGTGCATTACACACACAATGTGAGAACTGATTGTTCGTCATGGTACAATAAATTCCGTTGTTTAAATAGGTGAAAATGTTGTCATCAGAATTGTAAACTTTATTATGATGAACTACGTTAAAGTAAATATTTATCTAAGGCTGGTATTATCTTTCCAAGCTTTGATAAAAGATTTGCTGAAAAGGTCAGCAAGGGAACATATGTCGATAACAGATGCTGCAAAATCTCAATTCGGTCCCTTAGAGAACAGCTCATAGATAATAAAAACTGAATTATGGCCTGGCTTAACAAATGCAAAGCGGGATAACAGTTTTCAATAAAAAGGTTTTTTTTTTCACGGGCGCCATTATACCAAAATCTTCCCACCTGGACATTAATCATAGAATTAGAATCTTATTAATTTAATAGTTGATTCGACTAAGCTCTTCATTCATACTGATGATAATTTAATCGTTGTTTAGCAAACACGCCGGAAAATTTTTAAGGGAAGAATAAATTTGTTAGCTAATTTCCCTTTAATATTGAATCCAAAATATCCATCTCACCAATAACCTACATCTGTAGACATATTTCTTCTGTGCTTTATATTATTAACAATATTTAATTAAATATTTTTTCTCTTAGATTTGACTTTATTTTCCACCTAAAGTAAAAAATACAAAATATTGCAGGTATTAAAGAATACAAAATATTACAGGTATACTTCTCCGATCTCCACGCCAAATTTATTGAATAAACGGTCTCAAATCGTTTCAGGAAAGGATTTGATATTAAGAATACACTTGAGGATTACATCACCAAGAGTAAAGAAATTATATCCTGGATTACATTCGATGTTGCATCCAATAGAAATATCACAAGTCACGTTCCCTTAAACACAATTTTGAGGAATTTCTAGAATTTTTCACAAAAATGATTTGTACTTTAAGTTACGTTTTATCCCAAACTCATTAGTTATTTGATAAAAATTTGTTTAGGGTAGATTTTATACCAATGTGAAATCGTATAAATTGTGAGCTCAAATTTTTATTTACCCCGTTAATTTTGGTGAACGGTGTATTTTTTTAATGGAAAATAGGATTTTATTGATTTAAATTTAAACAGGTAACACAACTTAACTATGAATGAATGTAATTTGACGAATAAACATGGAGAATAAACATGTAGTAGTGTATTATAGAGTAAAAGTTCAGTTTGACGAGTGAAATACGATTGAATTTTTTTGAAAAATTTCTACTTTTAGTTCATAAAGAATTTTAGCCTAAAGAAAGATGAGAATATTTAAGAGGTAGAAAATATTAAAACAATGGTGTGTTGTCTACGCATCGCGACCACAAATATATATTAATATACCCGTGTCAAACAGGGTCGCCAATTCTGCCACCGTATCGTGAAGTGGATGTCGCCAAGCTCCGTGTGTGGGTAGTCCACGACTTAGTCGTGACATGTTGATTGGGGTCCATTGTTCGGAGACGGACAATACAGAGAGCGCGTTGACGTATGAATGTGCCGTCCTTTTCAGAACAGTTTTCTTCGTAGTTTCGTTATTGGATTAATAGTATGGTATTTACAGGCAAAGCTATATGAATATTTCAGTCAAATTAAATAAGTTCAAGGAGATAAGACAACTTATAATTCCTAATTATAGTTTGAAGAACAGCTCTATGGATTCTAATTATTAAATATTTCAAAGCTTTTGAATTTTATTCATTTAAATGCATTCTAGTTCAATTGTTTATATTGTTATAAATAAAACAACACTCTCTAAAATTAAATTATTCATAGTCACATTCATAGTTACGCACAGAAGTAAAAGTACTAAGGTCATATGGTTAATGTTAAATTATAATAAGATTATTATTATCAAACTTCTTTTTTTTTTGCACTTTAAAATTATAATCGTATATTTTAGCAATTTGTTTGTTCAGAGTGAATGTAGAAATATTTAAATATTTTAAAACTAAACACTACAATTAAATGTTTTTATATCATTGTGACCTTCAGTGTAATCTGATTGTTAACATTATAAATATTAACATATAAATATTCAATGATATTGCGTTTCACGAATATTATTGAATATTTATAGGTATTTAAAATTTAAAAAATATTTAATGTGAAAACATTGTTATCTACGGGACAATATAAAGGTTTGGAAATAAAAAGAACGAAGTATAAACATCCAATTATTCTGTAATAGCCATTTTCATTTCGTGTATATATGTATATAATATCTCTAATCTAAGAAACGTAATTAAGCAAGCTAAAATGTAATTAGGTACATAGGTGTGAATGTTTAGTCAATATTTTTGACACATACGGGGTGCCGTTATTAAGTACGATATAGTGGTAAAAGAGGGACTCTCTTTTTGAAAACGTTCTGCTTGAAAACTAATTAAAATTATGTTAACTGCTTTGGAACGAAAACTTGACGTTAAGTTTTTAGAAGCTTCATGAAATACAATATTTCCATCATCGTTTTATTAAATACTCTATCCATTAGACGACGAAGCCATTAAATAAGTACTGAAATGCCGACTTATCTTTACTCAGTAACGTGTAACACAGATGTCTTGTGAAAATTTCTAAAACTTTCTGTGTGGTTAAAAATATTTAAATCAGAGTATGAAGTAAAGTAGAATTCACTTAGCAGACGAAAAATTTTATTCACAAAAAATTGGTAAAACAAAATAGTTTAAACTCTATTGAAATTTTTAATTAGAGTTTTGTATTTTTAATTGAATAATTAAACTTTGATTCAAGCAGTTCTATATTCCCGTTCTCAATATTATATATTAATTTAAGCCTTAATAGTAGAGCTTTTCATCGGTTATCCGTAAAGTCGAAAAATAATTTTAAAAAATTTAATTAAATGCATAAAAAAATATGTTTGTATTCTTATTGCCTAGATGTTCCTAGTGTTCTATGTTGTATTCTTATTGCCTAGAATATTAATATTAAAAATTAGTTGAAGAATTATATTATAAACAGATTTATATTTAGGTTAAATATTTTCTCTATTACCACAACTTTTTATTTCATTAACAGGATTCTAACAAATTTGATATACAAGTTGTATCAATTACATAACGTAAATTTCAAAATAGTGTACGTTAGACTTAGTTTCCAAAGGAGAGTGTAGTTTTATATATGAACTCTTAAACCCTACACGGGATAATGCCTGGTTTGGTGGAATTTTAAATCTATGCAAAATATTTAGATTTATTACTTAGTTGCTCTAAGTACTTGTACTTTCCGCAAATGACAAATGTGAAATAGGCCAGAATAGCATTACCGGAACTATTTTTAAAGCTGCAAGAGGAAAATGACAAATACTTTAATGTTAATCCCATATTGTAAGAAACTATATGTAGTTAAAATACATACACTAAACTTTTCAAAATAAATTACGCAGTTGACACAGGATGAAACCTTGAAGACTTGCATTATCCTAGTGGTTTAGAAACGTAAATTTTCACCTTTATTTTAGAAACGTTGGAAATATAACTTTAATGTAGGACCACTATTTCGAAAATGTTATATTTCACCACAGGGAACCGCGTGCAGCTTCATTCCGAGTTTACCTATACTTTTCACTGCATCATTGTTGTCCGCTGTAGAAAGATACACTTCATTCGTTCTTAAGACTTTCACTCGTTTGTAAAGTCGGTTTAAGAATATGGTCTAGTTCTTTGCGGAGCATAGAGCTGACGTCAATATTTTTCATGCATTACATCTAATGGTCATTCAAAAATTGTTTGCCTTACTTAATTATCATTAATTATGTTTCGGGTTAAAATATAAAATGATCAGCAATACACACTTACATCAATAACAAGTAATCTATCCTGTTTGATTGTGTAAAGCTTTTAGGAATTTACCCGATAGGGCTTAAGAGACCCGACTAAACTAAAAACACATTTAACCAGGTGGACACTGAATATAGAGGCTCACGTAGTCTCAGCGAAACTTCCCTGAAGAAGTTGAAAACTATTTAGCAGTTAGTAGTCTATATTGCTATAGACCGTTTAGTAGTAGATGAGATATATAAACATTTATTAAAAATTACAGGTATTTAATGATTGTTTAATATGTTATTACACATTAATATATTAGTTTTTGGTAATAATCTCACTAATGATGATTTTAATATAAAATCAATGTAAAAATAAAAATTAGATTAAAATTTGCCTCATAAACTTAATATCTTTATTAATATATTCAATTATGTTTTCAACATTTGCAAGTAATTTTTGTTTTTCATAGCCTGTCAAATTCGAATAAAACTCACAATACGAGGGTTTCATGAATACGGAGCTATATATAAACATTTATACGTAGTATTTCTACTGTAGAATAATATAAAAGCAGAGAAACTAAATTTAACTAAAATATGAAAGTGATAAAATCACCTATCCCAAAACATCTAAAACGACAGAGAGAAAAAAAATGTGTTATCATATACAACTACTGAAATTAAATATGAGACCAGGAACAGATGATATTAAAATATTTAAAACCGGGCACCTTTTCTAATTAGTTATCTCACACATTTGTTTAAAATGATAATTAACACGGAAACTTGTAATTTTTAATTATTATTTACATATCTCATCTACTACTAAACTGTCTAAAGCAATATAGACTAGTAACTGCTAAATAGTTTTCGACGCAGGCCTAGAGAGAGTCTTCAGGGAAATTTCGCTGAGACTAAGTGAGCCTCTGTATTCAGTGTCCACCTGGTTAAATGTGTTTTTAGTTTACTCTTCAGCCCTATCTGATACATTTCTAAAACTTTACACAATCAAAGCAAAATAGATTACTTGTTATTAATGCAAGTGTGTATTGCTGTTAATTTTATATTTTAACCCGAAACATACCTCACACTCCCTTTTGGAAACTAACTCTAACGTACACTCTTGAAATTTACTTTAAAGAATTGATACAACTTTTATATCAAATTTATTAGAATCATGTTAATTAAATAAAAAGTTTTGGTAATAGAGAAAATATTTCACCTAAATATAAATCTGTTTATAATATAAACCTTCTCTTACTTTTTAATATGAATACTCTAAGCAATAAGAATACAAACCATATTCTAGTTATTCATTTAATTGAATTTTTTTATAATTTTGCAAATTTACGGATAACTAATGAAAAGCTCTTCTATAAAGGCTTAAATTTACATATAATATTGACAACGGGAACCTAAACGTGCTTGAATTAGAGTTCAATTATTCAATTAAAAGTACAAAACTCTAATCAAAAATTTAAATAGAGTTTAAATCATTTCCTTTTACCGATTTTCTTATGAATAAAATTTTTCAACTGTTAAGTGAATTCAATTTTACTTCATACTCTGATTTAAATATTTTTAACCACACAGAAAGTTCTAGAAATTTTCACAAGACATCTTTATTACACGTTACTGAGTAAAGATAAATTAGCATTTCAGTACTTATTTAACAGCTTTATCGTCAACCGTATATAGTAACCGAGTATTTAGTAAAATGATGATGGAAACGAAGATATGTTTTCCTTCGTGAAGGCGCTCATAAACTTTCCAAAGAATTAACGTCAAGTTTTTGTTCCAAAGCAGTTAAAATAGGTTTAATTAGTTTTCAAGCAGACTCTTTGGAAATACCACTACATCGTATTTATTTATACGATATACCACTACATCGTTTTTATTAACACGCGTCGAATTTGATACCAACATACGAACAAGAAAGGCCCTTATAGTAGCACGCATTATGGTGATAAAATATATTATTTACATCATTTAAATAAATTCTGTAATGTAAGATTTATTACAAATCTTATCCACAATAACTGCTTTATGTCATATAAAACTTACTTCTTTCTTTTGGTAATATTACAAATAGAAATATAAATCAAAGTATTTTTTGTAACGAAGTATTGAAAACTAAGTATTTTGTGTAATAATGAAATTATAAATAATAAAATTTTATCTAAATAACCATTACATATGATATTTATTCTTTCTCCGTTCGTGCATTATAAGACTTAAAATTCATGCCAGACTGTATCGCTAAATTATCTCAATAAAGAAATTTCTTGCATACAAGTAGGACTCGTATTGTAAGAATTCTAAATAAACTTATATTTGAAGATTTTTGTGTTATTTAAAATATTTCCAAATATAATTTACTAGCTGTGCTCCGCGATTTCACGTATGTAAAACTAACTAAAATACTCGTATATTGTTCTCACCCAGCAAAAATTAAAAGCCTACGCTTCGTTTACCAAACGACATTGGTTTTCAAGGTCAAGAGTATATCAACAGGGAAATATTGAAATTATAATCAGTTGGTAAATAAGTCGTTCTCTTTACAATTTAATAAAAATAATTTTTGTGATTCTACTCGCGATTCCATATATTCAACCAAAGAAACAAATCAAACGCACAAATTTTCCGCTTTATCATTATTCTATCCATATGTATCGGGGTATGCTTATACATTGATTATATTTTAGCTTCTAATTTTCCTCCAAACTTTGTACCGAAAAGAAATTTTTAAATTAGACATGTAGTTCCAAAGTCAGCAGGAATAAACCAACGATTTTTTTCGTTTTAAATATTGATAAAGATAATTTTCATTATACGTATATTGTATAAAACCTCTTTTACTGGGCGTAAAATACAAAATGAAGAAGCATGATTTCTCTTTAACAGTATGCACTACTACTACTATATCTACAAGTCCTGATTAAGCCTTAAATCGACTTACATTTTTTTTATATATTTTCAATCTATACTTATTGGAAAGTAGAGTGAAATGCGTTCATACTCCAAATATTCTTTAGGGACTAAAACAGTCATAATGAAATATAAATATTTTTTTCATTCATCACTTTTGTATGTATCACAGAGCCAGCCAATAAATGTTTTCGTCAAATTTAAATTCTGTTCTTGCTTTGAGTTGAAAGTTGCAGGAGCTTGAAAGCAATAATACACTGAAGAAGAACCGATCGAGGATGTGGGACCCTAAAAGTATTTGGTGCGTGCATTTAAGGAACTAATTATGTAGGCACTACAAAAGAAATAATTTTAATAAAAAAAATTAAAAAGAAAACCATTTTTTATTTGAATAACGCCCTACGTATAATTTTTTATTATGTTTCAGGCACTATTAAAGAAAATTACGTTAGTGAAAATCGGTCTTGACCAAAAAAAAATATTTTAAATATGTGCAAAAGTTGCATAAAACTATTGGGGTTATTATTTTCGTTTTGCTCTATGCAAAAATATCCTCAAAATTATTTTCGTTTTAAATCGACGTATATCATACTTTTCCATTCTTCTTGAGTTATGTCCGAATATTTTTAGTATTCCGTAACAAAATTGCCATGGAATGCTAAAAATATACATACAAAATACGCAACACTGATAATAAATAAGACTTTGGTGTCCGACGTCTGTAACAAGCAATTTTGTTGGAAATTATTGGAAGTAAAAATGTTAAGTTCAGTATAACGATATGGTGGTCCAATTACATACAGGAAAAATATAAAGTTCTAATTTGATTTTCAGGCTAATTTCAGGAATAAATTTTGGAATAGAAAAATTCTTTCAAATTATCTTTAAAAATAATTTATTGAAGCTTTAGTTCAATAATATAAAAAAGGATTTTTTTTTATAAATTTGCTTAAAGATTATTAGGGAATAAACATTTAAGATTTATTGTCCACCCTTGTCATCAAAAGGTTTGCTCAAAAAATATTGATGTTTTTAAAAAAAATTCGAGAAGAAATATTTCTGCATGTGAAATAATAATATTTATCAGAGATCAAGAGAAATATACTAAAGGGCGTAGTCCGGGTACGCGTAATACCCTCTGCGTAAATAAGGTATTAGTCTTTACATTTGAAATGCTGCCACAATTTCTGTTTTGATAAATACTGAACATGATTTAGAGCCTTGATATAATTTAAAAACATTGTCAAAATAACTAATTGTTCAGTATCTGTCTCTAGAAACGCACTAACGAACATTTTCCAATAGATTGTATCACATATCACCGTTAAGTATGAGATTTGATGTTATCACCAAAAGTTTAAAAATAAAAATATTTTTTACCGTCTGATATGGTTTTGTTTCCAATACACCAGCTCTAGTGGAGTACAGGACGGCGCATGGCATTAACGACAATGTTATCATTTGGATAATATCTACAATTTAATATTATATTGAATATTCCTTAGCATCCAAATCATTATTTTTTCGGTGTTTCAAATAACATCAAAATTAAAAAACAGTAGATGCGTACAGAAGAAACGCGTAAATTTCGAAACATAATCCCATTTGCTAATCTCATTTTAAAAAAAGTGTTTCAAGCTTGGAAAAAAAAAGTTTTTCTTAAGCTGTTTCTGCGCTATATTTTCATGTAATATTGGTTACAATAAGTTTAACAGCAATTTAATGGACTAATAAGCATTTTGTTTTTGACATTTAATTATTGTGATATTACGATTGAAAATATCAATAACTAGTTGTTTTGCTCGCGTGAAATCAGCAGAAATTTAAAATACTGTATGTGTATCTTTACGAAACATGTCATATTTTACGAAATTCGAATGAATAGTTAAACCATAAATGTGGAATAAAAACGTATGTTCACATTTGATACATTAGGTAGGATAGGGTGGAAAGGAGGAAGTTTGAATGTATATATGTATGTGTGTGTATGTATATATATATATATATATATATATATATATATATCTCACTTTAAAAACACACAGTGGGTCTTGACCTGTCATTGACAAATTTTGCTTTCCTAAAAGATATGAAATGTAGGAGAAGAAAGGTTAATGCACACTGAAGAATTTCAATATGCCACCACTCTACCAAAATATTTTAGAATATTAGAGTTATATATATATTTAAAATAAGTAAATTATATAAATTTCCATACAAACTTAAACTCCAATTTTAGGGGTTCAGATCTTATTGTTTTTTCCCTAATTGCAATATTTCATTTACAAGCTTTCGTTTTATTAATATCGAAGCTTTCTTTCGCCTTTCGCGATACTACACATTCAAACATTCAACCTTAATCTTTCTGTTTTCGAATAATTTATCTCATCCGCTTTCAATGTAACAAATCGGAGAAAAATAAACTCGTTTATTCGTATTTAGTAAATTAACAATTTACATTTGAAACTATGCCATTTTCTTAATTAATAAATTATCTAGTTTATTTTGGCACTCTTTAGTTTATTATCACCTAATAAAATATAAAATCATAACATTTTTTTAATTGTGTAGTCTATTAATTACGAATTTATAACATTTATTACAGAGAAATATCAACTTATGACAATCTGTTCTATAAATTCAATAAAGAATTTAAAAATTACAAATATATTTAATATAGGGTCTCCAAACTATCAAGAGAAACTATGTATCTCTTAAAACATGTAACAACAGTAATATTTTGAAAGCTTTGTTATAGCTTATATATTATTATGTGACTATATTTTGAATTAAGTGTTGATTTGGTCCGATTTATTGAAGAAGAAAAAAATAACTCAGTTCTGTAAAATATAAAATTTTTCGACAATTAAAAGCTTTACAAATACGTTTTCGTTTGAAGTGTAATTATGTTAATCGTCTTACGAACAGAAGTTAAAAACATTTTTTTAGACTTGTAATATTAAAATTATTAATTGGTATTTTTAATATAATCAGTGTATTCCTACCACATATACTTTTATTGATAGTTTCTTATCTTAATCAATTTGCGCAAGTATATATATAGTAAACTAACTAACAACCGATCCCAAATTACCGACAATGATACATCGATGTTTTCCAGACTCAAGCAGTGCATCCATGTAATTGCATTAAAATTGTAATATGTCACACAAAAACACAAACAGTAGTATATAAAGCACCAACGATTGTACGAGTATCACATGATTTTTGTGTGGGGTGTGGCCGGATGGGCGTTATATTTATTCTTTAGAGGAGTTATGGTAAATAAGTTGGGCTATTTCTCGGTCCGTACTAACAAATTTCATAACGTACCTACTTAATTCTATATTGCATATTACATATAGGTAGATAATACAAATAAAATCTACAATTTTTTAATCATCTACATCAGTATGAAACGTATTAAACCATCATAAATGACCAGTGCTCCTTATACGTGAGTCACCCTTAATATCTTCAGAAAACAAATTGTTATAAATAAGTGATCAAACAAAATAAATTTCTGCATATTTTGCTTTTTCGTCGATTTATAACATAATTTTTATTTCAGAATTTTGGTCTGTATTACAATAGAATATTTTTCCCATCTGTCGCTTCCTATTTTTCCGAAGTTAGTCTTCTGAGACGCGCACTTGATTTTTGTATGGCAATTTTTGTTTCCAATTAAACACTGAACTTGCGTCTCGTTCAGAAATATTGTCAGAACAATGTGTCTAATTGAAATGGTATGATTTCTCTCGATGTATGAAATAAGCTAAACCATATAACGAGAAACTAAAAACTTTGGATATTTCAGTAATAAAGCTTTTCGTATTATTAACTTGTTTGACTATTCTCCAGAAATTATTGTCAGTGAAATCAGAGAACAATTGTTAAGATTATTTATATAGTTTAGCGGTGTTCCAGATTTGTTTTGACTTCTAGCTATATTCTGATCAGCAACAGTATAGCCACGTTCTATAAATATTTATTTATTGAAAGGGCAAATTTCATATTCTGAAAAGTTTTTATTGCCATGTATTATTGCACAGCTATTAAATGGCTTTTTTCAATTGAGTCATATACACGATATATTGTAAACGTTCTTCCGAAATAGGAATTATGCCAATTTTTATATTTCCTGAGCTTAAAACGCTCTAAAAATCTCTTTCAAACCGGCATTGTAAAGTTTTACAACAAGTTCAAGATAATAGAGGCATGAAGATAATTCTACTCATTTTTATTAATTGAATTACATAATTTCTGGTATGTGGAGAGTTAGCTTAACTCACCGTAATCGTATGAGATGGGTCCACCTAAAATAAACATAGCTCTTAAATTTAGTAGCGTGTTTCTCGCTTACTTTTTGTCAGAACTAGTTTAAAAACAGCTCTTGAATATTAAGTGCAAATCAATTAGTGCCCAAAATATTTAATAAATGTTGAAGATGAAATGAATTGCATTTCATTTTCATTGGTGTAATTCTTGATGGTAGATACATATTTTTTTTCTTTACAATAAAATTTCTTCCAGCGGAATATGTGTTTTCACGTTTTCGGTAACATTAAAAATATATGTGGGGATAGAAAACCGTAGTTTCGAAACGTGGAAAATTTCCTGAAGTTATGTGTTATCGCCATATCGGTCAGGGGCTCAGGGACATTTCTTGCATATTTATAATTTTATTGCTTAGGATACATATCAATAAATTATTTTGTTAAAGAGTGATTTTTTTATTTAATACAAACTGCATACGAATGTCTCAAATATGAGGAAATTAATTGCAGCTAAGGTAAGGAAGGAAAAGGATATGGCAAGGTAATAATTAACTTATCTATCTTAAACTGTAACATTTAAAAGTTTCATCTGATGCATACCATTGGCAGCGTTTATTAGACATCAATAATGTTGTTCAAGTAACGTGACCGTACGTCCCGTTTTCAACGGGACCGTCCCTTTTTGCGGTCCTCCGTCCCGGTGTCCCCGAAAAAAACCTCGGGACGTAAAATTGTCCCGTTTTCCAAAATCGTACGAAAATTTATGGACCGGCCGGCGCGTGGCCGTGCGAGAGTGCGTCGGCAATAACCGATCTGCGTCACCCGCGCGCACTATTACATAGTAACACGGAACAGGAGGGGGCAGGCGGGTGTCACGATTGCATCATTCTAAATTTGTTCATTAGCCACACACACTTCCCACAATTTATTGTCTTTAATTAATACTCGCGTAATATTTGTAGTGGTAACTAACTTTAAGTATTTAACTATGCCGAAAGGCAAATGTACGTTCAATGTTAGTTTTCAAGCAAAAAAGTCGTTTATTAAACAAATAAATACTTCCTCGGATGTCAATTGTGAAAAGTGTCGCACAGAATTTAATGTTTCCCACAGCGGTGCCGGTGATATTGAACACCATATAAAGTCTGAAAAACATGAAAATGCCGATCGCGCCGCCGCTTCAAGTTCTTCGATGCTAATTTTTTTCAAGAAATCGGACACGCCAAGTTCAAATGATTTGGATATTATAGTCGCGGCAGAAGGCGCCCAGGTGCCTTTCGCACGATACAAGAAAACCATAGTTTTCGTTCCAATGATTGTGCGTCAAAATTAATTAAATGATGTAACAAACAGAAATTTCGATGCGCGCGTACGAAACCAGAAGCTATTATTGTAGTAAATGTCTTTGCGCGTACAGCGATCACGAATTAAAAGATGATCTTGATAAATTCAACTGTATAATAATTTTAACCGACGCTTCAAACCACGGTAACAAGAAAATATATCCTATTAGTGCGCTTTTTTCGACCTTACGAAAAATCATTATCGTCAAAATTTGAGACTTCCAAGACCAACCAGGTGAAACTTCCGATATTATTGTCAATTATTTAATCCAAGTGTTGACAGATAATAATTTGACTGCAAAATGGTATTTTGTGGGAACAAAGCCAACGCAATTTTTGAGGGCGCAGCCAGGCGGGGAACTGATAACGTGTTTGTAAAATTACGATCATCTCTGGGAAAACCATTAATAGGTATTGAATGTGGAGCCCATATTATTCACAATGCAATAAACTCTGCTGCAGATGGCGCCTACCAGCGTATTTCGAATTCATTATTGTAAAGATAATTCATTTTTTTATGTTTACACGGTTCGAGTTGAAGTTCTGTGAAGATAGGGAGTTTTGTGCAGAAACTGAAACACAATATCACCAAGTGGCAAGGGAAAGGGTTTTAAAAATGTTACAGCGGTTAAAGAACTACTTTCTAAGCATTGAAAAATGCCCCCAAGTATTAAACACTTTTTTAAGATCCCCTCGTCCGAATTGTGGCTTCTTTTCTTACACGCTCAGTCGGCAAGTTTTCATAACTTTTATTGAAGGTTGAAGGCCAGACTTTATCGGCAATTGAAGCTGCAAAAGAAATTAACCAACTAAGCGATAATTTGGCTCGGAAACCAACAAATCAGTTTCTTCCATTTACAGTCCGTAGTTCAATGGTGAAGCTGAAAGATAGTGGCACTAATATTCACGAAGAGATTGTGAAAAGTACGGCTATAGAATTTTATAAAACAAGTTGTGAATATTTGGAACAGTGGACCTGGTTTTTTTGTCTAAAGAATTGGGTATATATTTCTAGGCAGATTTAAAAAAAGTACGTGAATAGAAAGATGTTCAAAGATCACTAGATGTATTGATTGAAAAGGGATATGTTGATTGCAATAAAGAAACAGAAGTTTTTGACGAATTTTCACCAATTTCCAACTATATCACGTCGCAAAAAGTAACGGACTGGAATAATCTAAATGTTTAGACAGCAACTCGTTGGGTGAAAATATTCAAACACTTTCACACCAACAATCTTAAACAAAAAAACTTTTATATTGTATTCTCTTTAATGAACAAATTGTGGAACGTCGGATAAAACACAGTTTTACAGGTTTTTAAGTAAATTTTGATAACTACTACGGTAAACATTAAAAAAACGTGCCAAGAATTTTATTCTTATTTAAAATCATTACCGGCTGTATTAAAACAAATTTGTTCCTCTGAGAAATATAAAAATAACTGAGCATTTGTTTAATTACTTTTTTAATTTGTAATAAATTCTGCTTTGGTGAATAAAATATAACTTAATAAAAAAAAATTTTTTTACTACATATATATATATATATATATATATATATATATATATATATACATATATTATAGTAAAAAAAAGAACATTTTTCATATACCAATTGACGTAAATAAACCAATGTCCCGTTTTGAGTAAAAAAATAAATGGACACGTTATATTAAAGTTACGTTTAAAAATACATTTTTGCGCAAAAAATCAAATAAGTATTGAAATGGTAAAATTGATTCCATTATTGTATTTCATTAAATATCGGTTTATATTTAAGATTTACTATCAAGGACATGAAGCAAATACAATATCATTAATTTCGACAATATCGTGAATTACAATATCTTATGTATATGCGTCAATAACAAAATCATTTTTGGTGAATACTTAAACGCAGACGCTAATTTTATTTCAATACAGTGAACTCTGTTTTTCAATAAGCACTTAAACAGACACGCATTGAACGCCGCGTTTGATTGCCTCTTTATGTTAACCCAATTAGTCAACAAGCTCCGAACTCGGCAGCGGAGACAAAACGGGCAGACGCGAAAAGAATTTACCAGTTATAATTAAGTATTTTATTAATTCAGCATTGTTTAATCTAATTTCCATCTGTTTCAATATTAAAACTTTCCTCCAATATGAGGGGAGGTAATGGTAAAATGTTAAAGGCAGATTGTTTCGCACAAATAAATTTGAATTCGAATAAACACGAAAATTAAATGAAAAGCTCAATGTGTTTCAATATAATAAGTGAAATGGAAATCTTGTTTCGTACGAAAGCAAGATTTGAGTTGAATTTATTGCTCAGGATAATTTCAATTTGTACAAAAGCGACAATTGAATTGTAAGTAGCACGGAGTCTGAGCGTTTGTGATTTGGGTGTGCTTTGCGTAAAATGTGTAATTATATAATATACTTGATTTATGATTTAGTTATTGTATGGTAGTTACTCAGTACCTTCTAACATTGTTTGTTATTTTTTTTATTAAGGTACATTTAATTTAACGTTCATAGCTATATGCGAGATTTTCGGGGAAATGAAATTATGTTATTTATCATAAGTTATAACTAAATTAGATTAGCTTTACAAATATTTAATTAATCCTAACATAGGTAGGAGTGATATATATATATATATATATATATATATATATATATATATATATATATATATATATTCATAATATATATAGATATATAATATATATATATATATATATATATATATATATATATATATATATATATTTAATGGAGGATTACCCTAAACATGTACTACAAAAAAGGAAAATGCTTCAGGAGGAAGTAAAATTAGAGAAAGAAAAAGCGAACAAAGTCATCATTAATTACGACAAGTTAGCAGTACTTAAAAATTTAAAACATGCGCCGACTCTACTGACAACAGAAAAAGGTACCTTTCTATTTCCCCACAACAGGAGAAAAAGTCCGAGAAAAATACCTCAAGTTCTAGTACACAAGCAGCTAAAAAAAATAAAACCATACGAACCAGCATAATGCATCAACGATCCTCTAGCATCTCGGAAGGAGTGATTAAACCAGAAATACTTAACTTTTTAAAAAACAAAAAAGACATACAGGGCAATGAAAAAAAAATAAGAAAGAAACTGCAAAAATGTATAACAACTAGCAGCACCTCTCTCAGCAAATAAACACAACAAACAAAATCAATTATGACTTGCTACATCTTCCAAGTCGGCCGGTCACCGAGGAAAATTACGACCACAACCTTCCAACAGCGCCATGGTGGCCCAAAAATGGCATCGTATAGCTCAAAATAGAGATAATTGGCAAAGTTGGAAGAGGCCTTCACCCGAGAGGGGTTCCTATAAAAAAGATATATGATAGTATAGTATGATAGTACAGTATGATAGTAATATAGTTAATTCATAGTAGTTTATATACTTACTTACTATGTTACTATGTAATAGATTTAATATCAAGTTTTTGTAAACTACCTATAGCAATGTAACTATCTTATTAACGTTATTAGGAAATAAAAGGCTTTATTAATATTATATATTTATATATATATATATATATATATATATATATATATATATATATATATATATATATATATATATATATATATATCTATATATAAATATATATATATATATATATATATATATATATATATATATATATATATATATGTACATGTATATATACACAGACAAACATATGTGTATGTGTGCGTTTTTCAATTAAAAAATATTATAATAAATGGAAAAATACATAATTCGCAACATGGAAATTAAAAATCAAGGAAAATATTGAAAATTTACATTAAATCCTATAAATACTAGCCAAGTCCCAGCGTTGCTCGATCTTCCACGAACTCCAATTGCCCCATGTGTTTTGCTCGAGGATAGAAAATAAGCATAAAAAAATTTAAGAAGATCGACTGAAATAGTAGAAACCATTAAAATATATTCACATATAAAATAAATATCACCGGATTAATACTACACAGACGCAATTCACTTCTTAAAAGGCGAGCTACATGATTATAATTTCGAATATTGAGAAACATTGATCTGGTCATGAAAACCTACTTACAAAGCTACTTCATATGAAATTAGAGTGGTAATTGATTTGTACATGAAATTTCGGCAAGACAAGGCGGGATCATTTTTGTCATGATGTTTCAATTTTCATTAAGTGCGGTGTATCAACACATACATTTTTTTAACTTTTCGCAAGATGATCGTATAATTGGTACAAAAATATTGTTGAAATATACTGAGAATTAAAGGAAAGTCAAAAACTTCAAATGCTTCCAGATTTTGTATACCATGTCTAGCCATGGATCCCGTTGTATTTAAAATTTTATTACATTATTCATAAATTGTTTTTTAAACGACGTAAATTGTTTTTAAACGTACGATCAATTTTTTTTATTAACCATTATTTTTATATATATTTATTATTATACTTAATTTTAACTACGGAATATATGGATGAATTTACTATTTTTTAATTGTATTTATTGGTTTTTATATTGTATTTTTATTAAAATATTTTTATTTTTTATTGGGACTTAAATTGTACACGAAACTCTCATGTATGGCGAAATCGTGTGCACACTTATAAAAAACGAGATGAAATAATAGTAATTTTTCCATCTGTGACAGTTATTTTGTATACTTTTATCAGACGTTTATCTTGGGTGATTTTTTTTAAAATTTAACTATTAAGGTCCCCACAATAAGACATGTTAGAGTTTGTTAGATCGAATCGGTAATAGCGTTAAAGATAATTAAAAGATCATAAGAAAAATTATTGTATTTAGTTATAGCGTTTTTTCCGTACTAAATTCTCGTTGTATACGAGACAAAAATAAATTAACAAATGGTAAGAAATAAATTAAGACTGGAAAAACGTTAATATCAATATAAATAAATAATAAATTTTCTTGTATAAATAATTGTGCAAATAACTTTACAATACCGGCTCACCTTTAAACAACCAGGATTTAATTATTGTGAATGAAACGTTTATATAATTTTGGTTTTTTTGCTAGTGAACGCACAGTAAACTAAACAAAGTTATTATTTTATGCCGGGAAAGGTTTGTTATTCATAACCACATTCCGTTTTCAAAAATTGTATTATAAATATCATTCGTGACGTATGCAGAAGAGAATTCAACATCGTAATTTTAAACAATTAAGTTTTTCTTCAGTAACGTAATATTTTCAGTTTTGGTATTTTATCAAGTCCATACATAATAAATTTTACTTCGCGAGTACTCTGCTGTAAACCACTATAAAATTTATTGAAACGTGCTTAGTAGTTTATGCTTGATATACATACCAACAAACAAATAGAGACAAAAATTAAAATTTATTTATTGCATTTTTTTCAATGCGCAATCCAGACACAAGTTGTCTTACTCTTTTATTATTTTGAGAGATTTAAATAATCAAAGTACTATTTGTCACTTAATCTCTTAACATCTATATACCCACTACAGTCGTAAACCTTGTACTTCTTGAAAAATGTACGTAGTTTAGTAGTTTAAATTCAGCAATACTATTTTAAATTGAAACAAATTTTATCTTTCATGTCTTCTTTTCAGACTAAAAATATATAAATGTAAAAATATAGTAAGTTAGTTAAGAGTGTAATCAACTTTCGCATATTTATTTTGTGACATGCCCAGTTATCATTATCCCTTTAAAAAATATGCTATAGCAAATGTTCCATTATACCAAATTAAGAGTTAAAAAAAATTTTAAAAGATTTGATAGACTTATCAATCGGTATATTTGTCATCCATTAAGAGATTTCACGGTACAATTTCTCCTAAAATATTTGAACAAAGAATGCCTGAAGACAAGTTAAACGAGCCTAAACTCCACAGATCTATTGTTAGCCATTGAGCTCTCTACTATTATAAAAGCTGAATAATACCATGTGATCACGTTATCATGAGAACCCAGTAAGCTTGCAAAGCTTCTGATTGATATCACCATTAGAATTAGGTGAAAACCAACCTCTTTAAATATATGTTAAGAATATAAGCCAAGCATTTAAAAACAATTGCGTGCAACTCGGTATACACGATAGAAGTGAAACTTCTTTGACGGTTTTAACCTTAATTTGTAAGTATGTAGTAAGAGATATAGTGGCAGAGAGAGAGAAAATATACTAAGTGTAAGTCCATAGATTTTATTAAATTCGTGAAATTTATTCTTTAAATAAGAGTATGAAGTTTTATAAAATTTCAAATTTTTTATCTTTAATATGATATATACCTAATTTATCTATTTATGGGGTAAATTATTGTCCTTTAAAGTTTTCCTTTAAATGCAAGGAATTTATACAAATTTAATAAATTATGAAAAAATGTATCATTATTTTCAAATAAACAATATTAAAATTTATTTGATGAATAATAATTAATTTTTTATAAAAGAGGATTTCAATACTGTACTTTCAGAAAAATTAATAAAATGCCATTACAAATCGATGTAAGCATCTAATAAAAACTTGATGTAAATTTACACAGACAATTGTCAATTAAAAAATAGCCACCATGCCAGTACGCCGTTCAATGTAGCTCAATGAAATCGAAATATATTGTTTCTGTTGTCAATTACCTTTCTGACAATTATATGTGCGGGTTTATTGCAGATTTATAAATAAAATAAGTGCACGTGTTGTTAGTCTTGTAATGGATGAAGTACACGCAACATCTTTCCTAGATTAATTATTAACCCATACAAAAATCGAAAAAATTTTGACGATATACTTTTGAGGCATATGACGTACAAAATAGCTTTTGGCTGCAGTGAGCGCCAGCTTTAATTAATTTCGCTCATGCCTAGGTACATTAAACACAAAGGTATTGAGTAAGAAAATGCCTTTAAAAATGAAATGAAAAAAAAAATATTTCGATGTTTTCTAATTTGTTATCTAATTTATCCTTCAGGGGCTCAATTTTCAAACTTATTTTTTATTTACGAAGTGGTCTAAGCTCTTTCATTTTGTTAACTATGTTCGCTGGACTAGAGGCACCAATGGCAAAATATGTGCTTACCTTGTTTTCTGTGTTGCACATGGCCTTATTGACTCGTGCATTAGGTTCTTAGTCAACCAGTTTCTTAATGATTTGTAAAATTCTTAATATTTCTTCTCTTTAGTTTTTATAAAAAAGTTTCCTATTTTCTTTATTAATGCCTTTCCGTAATGAAATGATTTAGTGAATTGACCACATAATAAAAACTAAGCTCCGATAGATTGATATCAAACTTAAACATATTCGTATTTACCCTTCCTGAACGCCAAGCCTCGGAACTACTTTATAATTATAACAACCGAATCAAAATATATTTGAAATCTCTAATCAGAAATCACCGGAATTCACATGGTTATTTCTATACACAAGACCCAACCAATATCAACAAGGAATACAAAAGTGACTCTATTGGTGAAAAGAACTCACACAAACAGGCTTCTATTGAGAGTTATCCAACAACACAGTAGTGACATTCGCTTTATCTGTATATTACACCTTATTTTCAAAAAAACAAATAAATTATTAAGTCATGTAAAATATTTAAAACACCTTATTTCCTACATACACAGCCATATTGTGTAGTGTATAATAGATGACAGTTAATGTCATTATGGAAACGACATATAATAATGTCGAGCCTGCAGCGATTACGCAGAGTCGTAGTTATCGAACACGGACTTCGAATATGAACAAATTCCTCTGAGCTCTCATTATTATCTAAATCCTTTTTATGAAATTTCTGTGATAGGGTAGTGTAGCAAAATGTTATGTTATGAAAATATTATGTTACTGAAGACAAATTTAATTAACTAAAATTACGATGTTTAATCCTCTTCTTCGTACGAATGATATTTACAATACAATTTTTGCAAATGGAGTTTGTAGTTTTGAATAACAAACCTATGGCGGCATAAAATAATAATTTTGTTTTTAGTGTGCAGTTTTACTGTCTTTCATTCACAATAATTAAATCCTGGTTGTTTAAGGAGTGAGTCGGTATTATAAAGTTATTTCCATAATTAGACGAAAAAAATTATCTATTATTTACTATTAACGTTTTTTTACTCTTTATTTATTTCTCATTTGTTAATTTATTTTGGTCACGTATACAACGACACATTAATACCAAGCGTACAAAACAGATGAAATGAAATAGCGTAATAAAAAATTCATTTTCAATAATTAAAAATACAAAAATTTCAATAAAAAGCAAAATGAAATTAAAATCAATACAATTAAGAAATAGAAAATTCATTCATGTATTCCATTATAATCGATCGTCCGTTTACGATGTAGAAACTTGAAATTGTTTATAGTTACAAAGCATATTAACCCATAGCTCTCACTCAACAATATTTAAAATATTTTAAATTCAATACATCATTTGAGAGACTTAATTATAGGACTCTCAAATTATTTGTTTCTTAATTTTAGTCAATGTACCGTCAGGCATATAATTACAAACACCAAAAAAAATAAGTATATATAGAATTTATTCCTAAAACTACTGATACTGGATTTGTGACGCACACCCACACACAAACACATACATACATATATGCGCGCGCATGTATTTATATATATATATATATATATATATATATATATATATATATATATATATATACATCGCTCCTAACTAATTATGTCTGGATTAAATAAATGGTTATTAAGCTAATCTTGTTCAGTTATAACTTATGATAAACAACACAATTTCATTTACACGAAAATTTAGCATATAGCTATGTACGTTACACAAAATGTAATTAAATAAAAAATAACAAAAAATTGTTTTCCATTAAGAGATTACATGGCGCAAATTCTCCTAAAATATTTCAACAAAGAACGCCTTAAGACAAGTTAAACGAACCTAAACTCTGCAGATGTATTGTTAGCCATTGAGTAGTTCCAATGCAAAAGTGCCCTCTCTACTATTTTAAAATCTGAATAATACCATATTACCACATTATCATAAGAATCGAGTATGCTTGCAAAGCTTCAAGTCAATATCACAATTAGAAATAGGTGAAAACCAACTCTTTAAAAATGTGTTAAGAACATGACCCAAGCATTTAAAAAAAATCTCTTGCAACTCGGTATACATGACAGAAGTGAAACTTCTTTGGTGAAACAGTTTATGACTGCGGTGAGCGCTAGTTTTTTTTATTTTCGCGCGTGCCTAGGTACATTCCTTATTTTGTTTTTTTTTGCTCACCTTTCTACCTCGGTTGTTATCTAAGTACCTCTTTTCCATACTTTTTTCGATATACTTGTTACATTCTAACGTCACAGAAATGTTACATGGAAAACAATGCGGCCTTGAAAATTTTACTTCTATAGCGTCCAAAGTAGGTTCACTATGAAAACTAAATAAATTTGTAATGGCATTCGTAATATAATAAGAAATAAATTAAGAACTAGACAAAATATATGAATCGAGAAAAGAATATTTTAAAAAACCAACAAAACGGAAAACTAACTTCTTAAAAGTTAGTTTGGCATAAAAATTTCGAGTATATTTTCTGAATGCTCTAAACGTGCTATTATTTAATATTTTCATAATGAATTACTCAGAGGAAAAGGCAAAAATACTGAGTAAGAAAATGCCTTTAAATATTTATGTTTCGATATTTTACAATATGTTATCTAATTTATTCCTTAAGTGCTCAATTTTCAAACTTATTTTTTATTTATGAAGCGGTTCAATTTCTTTAATTTTAGACGTTTATTAACTATGTTCGCTTGATTAGATTTACCAATTGCTAATGTGTGCTAACTTGTTTATCCACTCGTGCATTAGGTTCTTAGCCAATATATTTCTCAATGGTTTATAAAATTATTAATATTTCTCCTCTTTTGTTTTTGTAAATATACCCAGCCCCACTAAATACAATATCGTTACCTAAATAAAAAAAGGCTCTTATTTTATTTAGGTAACGATATTATATAAATATAATATCGTTACCTAAATAAAATAAGAGCCTTTTGGGGCAATTCGATTCTTTGAACATAATAGATGTGTAAATATTTCTCCGGTGTTGTCTATAGATTTCACATAAATGCATTTTCTATGTGTTTTCACTAATGTCACAGAATTCATAAATTTTAATGCGATGAACATTCGTCATTATAGTTTTTCCTGAAAATGTGATTTTATTTAAGATCGTTAATTGTTGTTGAATCGTCGTCCAAAAGGTTCGTATCTATTCTGGTAATATATGTTGCATTTCCCCGATTTTTGTACAGCATTTTGGAATATTTCAGAATATTTCGATTTCTATTTTCTAAGAGTAAATCCCCCCTCATAAGTCAGCTAAATGAGTTGTTATATAATTTTTCTCGTCTCTGGTAGTATCATTTCCTGCAGTACATCCTCTATGTAGCAGTCGCGTTTTAGAATTTCACTGACTGTCGGAAATCTTAAATAAATATTTGAATACGCATATATGGCCGTCATTCTTAATATTTGACAGTCTTTCTCTGAAAATTTTATGAAATTGTCCATTTTAGGCATTTCGGTGCCTTGAATAGATTTTTGTCATTCTGTATGGGTATTTTCATCGGTTTTTTTAATGAGAATTGAAATTAGTATTGGACTTTACTGCTCAAGAGGTTCACCTAATGGTTTTAAAAACCGTATATGAGTAAAAATCGTACCTAGAGACTTTTTTAATTCTACAGCAAATTTTTTAGGCATGGTTGGTAATTTTACTAATGTAAAAACGAGACTTTGCATGATTACGCGTTTATTATCTAAATCGGCATTTCAGCGATTCCTATGAAAATAAATTATTTTTCTAAGATTCTTATAATGCTTTAATTACACCTACCACCTCACCCCTCAAACAAGACCTTAAATATTAGAATTTTCTAATTCAGAGAGCCACAATTGATCATGAATGAATCGTTTAAAATCTGTGTAGAAATCTATCCGTTTTTCATAAGAGCCGTCAAAAGTTACAAGTTCAACCTTTAGTAATTTCATACGGGGTTATCACGTATTATTTGAATTATGTATTTTATTTGACCTTGCGATATGTTGCGCTAATGTTTGCGATATGTTATGCTGATGTATTGGATTAATTTCATCTATTATATCTTGGGTCTAACTCATTTGTACGTAATACAATTTTTTAAATTCATCAAGGTCGGTCGAAGTTCCGTTAGTCGGTTCGTCTATATTTGTTTGGATTTCTTCAAATTGTTATGGTATACTGCTTATATTTTTTAAACGTTATTTTATTTCTGTACGGTTATTATGGATTTCTTCATTGTGAATAATATAATTGACAAAATTTTGCGATTTTTTCTGTGATATTCTTTGTTTTTTTTTTCATTTAATTAATCATGCAGTATCATTTTGATAACTAATTTATTTATTTTGCAGCGCAATTTAAAGAGTTACATGATAATATAATTGTTTTCAAGGTTAACGTGATTAATCATTTTATAAGAAAGGACAATTAATTTGTTCACTTATCCTTGTGTTATAATGTTGACCTTCTTTGCTCCATTCGTGTTAACTGTATTTGCTGTAAATGAGTTAGCGTCGATGTTGGTGATGAGGATCTTCCGTCGGCTCTGGAGGGTTAGGTCTGCGTTGCTTTGTTTTCTTTGTGAAGTGTCTTTACAGCTTGCTGTTATAATATTGTGTATTTTTACGTTACTTGAATGTATCAATGTATTTTCACAATTAATACGGTGTATCGATCCGGCTCTAACCGCAATGTTCTAAGGTATATAGGTGAAATAACAACACTTAATTATTATTATACTCTTACAACACTAGGGACTTAATTTATTTAGATGCTCACAAAAAAAATTAATAACATGACATAGAATTGTGATGTTTATTAAAACGGTGACTATTGGTTGACTGCCAAGATCAATGTGTGGTTTAAAAATTTGTTATACTTAAAAAAACTTCGGCACTTAAAATACAAATTTTTGGCTAAAATTTCTTAAACTATCGCGGGGTGTGGTCTACTTAGCCTGTCTTAGGGACCCTCAGTCCTTTGTAATCCCTTTTATTGCACCTAATGAACAGGAAAACTAGCAAAGATAATACATAATGTAAGACAATTTTTCCACTTGTTTATAAATATAGTTTACCGAGAGAATTTTACAATATGTGGCAGGTACTTGGCCAACATTTGAAATATTTCAGAGAATACAATTCTTAACAAGGACAGTGGTAAGATATGTAATAAAAGTCAGGGAAAACTGCCTAATTGTATAATGAAGAGACAGATTAGCTTAGTTGTTTGATCATCCGGAGTATTCCCACAGATACCCTCCCGACACTAACGAGAGATGTCCTTTGGAGAACGGAGCGTAAGCGTCTAGCGGTCGCGGATAGGAGAATGGTAAAATTAAAGTAATTTTACGCTGGTGGCACTGCAACACATGGCTAGTCTTTGCAGACGAATGCAGGCTTTTTAGGTTTATTTTTCACTTTTATGAATAGAAGTTTACAATTATTGTTCAAATATGAAGAACGGCAGTAACTATTATAATAAGGAAGACGGCAGTAACTATTTATAATAAGGAAGACATGTATATATCAAATATGAAGAACGGCAGTAACTATTATAATAAGGAAGACGGCGGTAACTATTTATAATAAGGAAGACATGTCTATATCAAATATGAAGAACGGCAGTAACTATTATAATAAGGAAGACATATCTATATGCTACTTTTGGAAAACGTGCGAATAGCATATATATTCACAATATGCAAGACAAAGATATTCAAACTTAAGAAATTAATTTGAAATAATCTATATTATTGCAAGCAAAGCCTGTATAATGTTTCCAAAACGACGTCATTTATTTCATTAAATTAATACATTAATTTTGTTTGCTTATCATTTTAATGTTCTTTTATTAGTATTTAACTTTCCTCTTTACTAAAATATTAAGTATTTAACGGATGATTTAATACAAGGGAATCCAATTTTCAGACAGTAAAAATAGAGTTTAAAATACTACATTTTTTTTTGGATTGTATTAAAAACTTTTACAAAGTAATTTTTTTGGATGCCATTTTTCTCTTCTTAATTTTTTTAGATAGCTGATAATCATGAAAAGTTTTTGCTGGAAAAGATAATCGATTCGCACGTATTATATATGGTAAACTGCATATGATATAGACACAGGATTCCGTTATATTATATTTAATTATACCTAGTCGTAGTATGTTGCGGGCTTTGCTACGAGTAATATTATATACTAGCGTGACCCGTGCGAAGTCTTCGCATTATATCAATTTGCGTGGTAGATTAAAAATATTTACACATGAGAAAATGAACTCACAGCTGTCATATTAGTTACAACAGAGTCTTTAGAGTAAATTTAATAAATCAAAATTGATTGCAGGTATTCAATTCATTTCTAATTTTGCACACTGCTTATTACGTTTTTATTCCATTATGAAGCTCAGATGACAGATCAAACAAATATTTTACTAAAATTGACATATAGAGGCGCAAGTATCAAAAGCATTGAGCTAAAGCGCCACTTTATTTATAAGTGAGTGGATTTGAAATTAAACAAAAATTTTACCGACCGTCAATCATATTGACGTTGAGCCGTTAGATGGCAGCATTGCTGTTTTGTGTATATAATTTTAATAATTAATTAATTTGCAAAAACAATAGCAATAATAAATTTTTTAGTTGTGTATGCCGGTAGAGCAAGCAATTATCTATAAAATGATATATAATTTATGTGGATTAGTTGTGAGGTTTTTTCTAAAAAGGGAGAGTAACATCTTAACCTTAGCGTATTAATATATATGATGATGATTACAGTCCTATTTTTGGAAACGTACATTGCTTAAGTTTATTTTAAAAATAAAAAATTCGCGGTAAATAGCAAATATCGTATAAGTTTTATATTTTTATCTCGTAGTAAACAGATTAATAAGTTAGGCTAAGCAATGCAATTTTTCAAAGTTTCGAATCTTCAAACATCACCTTTTTTTATATTTCTTTTACAATATAAACACTTGATATTTGAGAAACAATTGCTATCAACATTGAACTCTCAAGATATTGAGGTTAGTTAAACATGACGAAAAACTAGTTAAATTCAGTTTGAAATTAGGGATTAGTAGTAAATACATTATTATTAAAATATAGTATTTCAGCAAGGGGTTATTTTCCAGGAGTATTAATTGTGTAAATTTAAATTTTGTCCTCAAAAACTATTATCAACAACATGTTATCTCGATTATATGTCTATATACTTTGTAAAAGTTTTTAATACAATCCAAAAAAAAATGTAGTATTTCAAACTATTATTTTTACATATCTATGTTTAACAGTGTAATTTTAACAGCTAAAAATAATAAAATATTCGGTACACGAGGACTGGTGCAGGAAAAAATTAAATTACGCTGCAATTTTGTTCTTTGGAATGTTATAGAAGATTCTTATAAAATTTGAGTAAAATTAAAAATGGTGCTGCAAAGAAAATTTTTTTTATTAATTTGGAATCCGTCAAATTTAATAGGAATGACTCTGTATCGATTAGCACTTTATTTCCTTTTTTCTGAATATATCGTGAAGAGTAGTGTCTGATTAAAAATTGGGGCGCATACGTGAAATTTTTTTTCTGTAACACATCACTGTTGTAACAGAAGTTCGTTTACGATTTGGAATCCCATTTTTTCCAATTTTTTAATTTTTAATTGTAAAATAAGTTTGTTGGCTAAACCCACTAACAATATCACGTGATGTATCTTGCAGTCAGTTCAACAACTTATTGTTTTGCATAATGCGACATTCTATTTCCTTCGTATTTATAAGTATTAATCTTAATAGTATTACGTCTTTTGTACAAAATCATTCAAAAGGGAACAGTTTGTTTGTCAAGTGTTTAATTAAAGTTTTATATTAAGACAGAGTTTGAAATTAAATGGAAGCGAATATATTTTTAAATTTTTATCTCTTTGTCCGTCTCTTTATCTATATATTGAGAGAATTTTAAAAAAAATGCATCCATTACATCTTCCGCCTCAGAAAGTATGATAATATTTTTCAACACAAGTCGCGTCCGATAGGTTAAAAACCACAGATCTATGCCTATAACATACATTAAGAGATCTCATATTGTTATAAAAACACTTTAGAATCCAAATTATTTAATCGAAATATTTAAAAACTATATTCTTGCAACTAAAAAGTTCATTTAATATATTTATTTCCCAACACACCTCAACTACATACTGATACCAGGAAAATATCCTCGAAAAATTAATTCTCAAGAACCGATTAAAAATATCCTGCTTCTCCCAAACCCTGGTCCTCCTTGCCTCTTGCCCCTTCTCTTTCCATCCTAACTCCTGTTAACATTTTATTATTTTGTTTGTTTTCTTTAGTTAGCCAATGGTTATGAACATAGAACAAACTTCGAATAAAAATTAAGATGCATACAAAATATACTATTTTCCATATTGTATTCGTACGTACTATTAATTGTACACTGACTTCGATACATTCTTTGAATTTTGTTTTTACTCTAATTTGCGAATTACTTTCGAAAATCTCATATTGTCGACATATTTCATTCAGCGAACTCCCCATAGGTGAAACAATTTTCCCATATATGAAACGGTCGTTATGGGAGGGTTACAGGTCATTTCCGTTTCTTTGAAATGTGTGCATGAAAGCACTGCCTCCCATTGCATATTCATTCTCGTGTACGTCTATTGGTAATATTAATCGCTATAATATTCTTAGTGTGACAATATTACCATGTTACATTTAACCTGTGTGATTCTATTTTGTTTTATCCAAGTCCGGGAAATTTTCTTTTTGGTAAACAATTTAGAAAGCCTAACGCTTGATTTAGATACTTGAATTAAGCTATAGGGGAAGAAAAAAGATCGAACAGAGGGTCCTAGAAAGGAAAGACTTGTAACCCACTAGAGTAATATATTATTTCAGGTACTAATTATAGATGTTTAAACTTATTGATATATAGGGATTGTATTTAAATAAATATAGGAGATAATTACTATGAAGTACACGCCGCTATTTAAACCGCGCACAACACTTGGATAATATTCAAAATGTATAAATTAATTTACATGTTATTCTATTAGCTTCTATTAAGTAATTGACGACTTTGAGGATCGGACATTATTCGAAGAGCAAATGATTTTTGTTGATAATTCTTGAAAGTTTTCTAATTTTTTTTTAAATGGATGTGTGTTGTAATGTTATTACCAAATAATGTATCGCATTTAAAAGAGAATGATATTTTTTTTACCTTTGGTAATATAATATGCAAATGTATTCATAATATCGAATCTTTTATTGAAATGATTTGATAATAGTTATTCGGTAAATAAGACATCTAGACCACAAAGAAAATAGTAAAAAAATTAATATTTTTGTAATATAAAAGTTGATAACAGAAATAAGATTAAATATATACTAAGAGAAAGAAATATATCTAAACAGATGGATAATTTATGAGATTGACATTTTAAACAAAATAATAATATAAATTAATAGGCAAATTAATCCTTAAAATGATTTTATAATTTTCCGAAACTTTTGCGAAACGGTGATCAAATTAATAAAATTTTATTTCTTTGATAACGCCCAGATGGGATATTTGTAAAACACTGGCGGCAGCACAGAGGAAAAAAAAAATTAAAGAAATGTCATCCGGTCTTATATTCTTGGAGCCAGGGCATAATTTCGTTTTTATTTTCTATGAGTTTTTTTTTAAGGTACCGAATTTAGTAATATGCTTCTGAGTTATGGCCTATAAAGGGTTGAGATTTGCAACCTCCTTTGTCGAAATATGTTAGTAGAAATTAGGAAGATAATGTGTTTCGTTACTTAAATATTTAACTTAATGTGATTCGTTTAAATATTTAACTTAATGTGATGACGTTAGTTGCAATGAGTAACTAAAAGTTGGCACTTCAAACTTTTGCATTTTTGCCCTATTTTAACTAAGTAAGGCATTTTGCCGTTACTGACAGTCAGTTCTTACATTGCGTGTGTAAGATATTGGAAGTAAATTTTAAGAAAAGGATTTCATCAAATAAGGTAAAGATGGAATAATTACTTTCTTTTGAGTAACACTAAGTAGGTGAACTCATAGAAAATTATTAGGGTGTCAGCCGAAAAAAAAAACAATATTTTTTGACCATTTTTGCAATAAGTCTATGAAAAGAAGGGTCTCATCACAAGCGTTTCGAAAATGTGATGTTATGTAATATATAAAATAAAAACTTTCTTTAAATATGTTAAATATTACTCTGTACTATATATCGATATGTGCTAAAATTCATGGCGAGATAGAAAGAGTAATGAATTATTTAATAGAAGTGGACACTGCCTAATTACTACTTCCTTATGTTTCTCTTTAATTAGACAATTTAAAGAGTTATGCGTTTACTTATTGGTGGATAATACCGACATACACCCGACACTATTATACACCAGACACTGATGAGCAATGTCGCTTAGCGAACGTAGGGTAGGTGTTAAGTGACCGCGGTCAAGAGACTAGCACACTTAAGGCAATTTTCCGGAAATAGGCTTTGGAGTTTTATTGTTTAATATGAGTAGATGTTAAAACTAATATTCAAATATGAAATTTTTTTCCAGAAACTTTTCATAATAACTACGGTATATCTTTATCATAGTTTTGTGAACTGTGGCATACGTATTGATAATAAAGAAGACAAAACATTTGAACTTCCGAAATATTTTAGAAATATCTTTATTGTAACAAAACAAGTAAAACGTCTCCGAAACGACGCCATTTAGTTTATGGATTTTTTACATTAATATTGATACTTTATCAGTTTACATTGGAAGTTTGGCTATTTTCTTACTGCTTGTTTTTTTTAAACTTACCTCTCTAATGAAATAAAGTTTTTAATGGCCGATTTGATATTAGCTTAGACCGTAATAATAGAAAAACTTAAAGCACTACATTTGCGTCGGATCGTATTTATAACAGACTACGCAAAGTGGTCATTTAGTTGGCGTTTATTTATTTATATTGTTTATAAACAGACATAGTTTTTTATACGATACAATAATGTTACATTTAATTACACCGAAATTTATTGAAAATTGTATATATTACCATTATAAACAGAAATATCATGTGACTTAATTAAATTAAATATCGTGTGATGAAACCCAATTCTAATGTCTAAATACATCTAAACCTACGTTTAAGAATATTCCAAAGAAATTTTATTTTCAATTATGGTATAAATCAGCACCATGTAAATCAGGAGTTTTTGGATGATTTTTCTATAAAATGATTCAACAAAACCGACCGATTTTTCTACAAAATGGTTCAACAAAACTGAATTGTTTAACTGCTCAAGAGAAAATTTTCCAACGCGAGTAAGATTTGTGTATGGCGTAGTACAAGTAATACTAGCTTATTGGACTATAATTTGCCATGGAAAAACAAACTTCTCTAAGAGTAGAACATTAAAGAAATTTTATATATCAATTAGGAACCTGTCCTTTTTTTTCAAATATATGGTAGAAAGTACCAGGTTTAAGACTGGGGCGAATAGTGTTCATGGATATTAAATTGTTTTGTGACACCTTATGGGTTTAACAGGAATTTATTTGCGGTTTTAGTTCCCAGCTGTTTCCTGCATTTTATTTATTATTTGTATAATAAATGTTAACTAAATCCACTAACAAAAGTATCACGTAATACATTTTAATAGATTCGACGTATTGTTATTGCATGACTTAATATTTTATTTCCTTTATCGTATTAAGTATTAATTATATCATTATACAAAAGCATTCCTTTTGTATAAAATCATTTAAAGCGCACCAGTTTGTACGTAAAGTATTTAATGACAATTTTATGTTAGGAAATAAATAATATTAAGTGAAAGTAAACATTTTTTTTTACAATTAATAAACTTTTTCTCTTTGTATGTCTGTCTATCAATTAAGAGAAAAGTTATAAAATAATGCATTCTTTATATTATCCGCCTCAGAAAGTATGAACATTTTTATAACATAATTCTCATCAAAAAGGTTAAAATTTCTCGATCAATGCCAATTATATACATTAACACTTCTTTCAACAGACTAAATATATAAGTAGAGTCCAAATTGTCTATTCTAAAAATAAAATTACTTGTCTTCTCGAGGCTCAAAAGTTTATTTAATATATTTATTTCCAAAAATACTAATGACTTGCAAAATAATCCTTTTCTAGCCAAGCAGTAAAACTTGGGTATCATCTACATACTGACGAAAGGAAAATATTATTCATGAATTAATTCCTAAGAATCGATTGGAAAAGTCCTACTCTTCCTAAGCCCTTCTTGCCTCATGTTTCAATCATCTTCCATCTTAAGTCATGTCAATATTTGTGTTGAAATTTTTTATATTCTTTAGTATAATTTATTATGATGACCATAGAAAAAACTAGAACTAAAGAAATTAATTTAGTAAAGAAGTGAACATAGCTTATGTCTTGCATATCATCATCTGTAATATTAATTATCGTCAAAACGTATTAACCTCCTTGAATTTTGATCTTTTTCCAATTCGAAGATTCCCTTCATGTTATAATTGAGTATGATACAACTTTTAGGAAATCTTCAAAGTATCTGATAAATTTTAACGATTTATTTGCCATGAAAGCGAACATTTCCTTAGATGCAACGGTTGTTACGGGACAGCAACAGGTAATTTCCAGTTTTTTTATTCTGTGCGGAAAATCACTGTATCACACTGTATTTTCTTTCTTGATTACAATTATTGATGGTGTTAACCTATCAAAGAACGCGTTTTCTTTTAACTTAGTCCAGGAAAATGACACTAACTAGGTTATAGAGCACCTAACGACAGATTTAAGTATTTGGATTTTACGATAGAGGAAGAAGAAAGATGAAGCAGTGGGTTTATGAAATGTGAGAGAAAAAAACCTTGCTTAATTTAAATTTTCTGCTTACACTTGTTGATGTTAGAACTTTTACTTAAATAGAGAGTGTGAGTAATTGATTTGTTACATGAAGTAGATTAATGCACACATTGCTGTATATACTGAGCTCACAATTTATACGATTTTACATTGGTGTAAAATCTACTCTAAACGAATTTTAGTAATTTTTATCAAATAATTAATGAGTTTGGAATAAAACGTAACTTAAAATGCAAATCATTTTTGTGAAAAATTCTAGAAATTCCTCAAAATTGTGTTTAAGTGAACGTGACTTGTGATATTTCTATTGGATGCAACATCGAATGTAATACAGGATATAATTTCTTTACTCTTGGTGATGTAATCTCAAGTGTATTCCTAATATCAAATCCTTTCCTGAAACGATTCGAGACCGTTTATTCAATAAATTTGGCGTGGAGATCGGAGAAGTATACCTGTAATATTTTGTATTCTTGAATACCTGCAATATTTTGTATTTTTTACTTTAGGTGGAAAATAAAGTCAAATCTAAGAGAAAAATTATTTAATTAAATTTTGTTATTAATATAAAGCACAGAAGAAATATGTCTACAGATGTAGGTTATTGGTGAGATGGATATTTTGGATTCAATATTAAAGAGAAATTAGTTGGCAAAATTATCCTTCTCTTAAAAATTTTCCGGCGTGTTTGCTAAACAACGATTAAATTATCATCAGTATGAATGAAGAGCTTAGTTGATTCAACTATTAAATTAATAAGATTCTAATTCTATGATTAATGTCCAGGTGGGGAGATTTTGGAATAATGGCGCCCGTGAAAAAAAACCTTTTTATTGAAAATTGTTATCCCGCTTTGCATTTGTTAAGCCAGGCCATAATTCAGTTTATATTATCTATGAGCTTTTCTCTAAGGGACCCAATCGAGATTTTGCAGCGTCTGTTATCCACATATGTTCTCTCGCTGACTTTTTCAGCAAATATTTTATCAATATTTGGAAAGATAATGCTTGCCTTAGATAAATATTTATTTTAACGTAGTTCATCATAATAAAGTTTACGATTGTGATGACCGCATTTTCACCTATTCAAACAACGAAATTTATTGTACCACGACTAACAATCAGTTCTTACATTGTGTGTGCATTACACACAAACAATGTAAGAACTGATTGTTAGTCATATGTGTGTGTAATACACACACAAAATGTGAGAAAGTTGAGTTATTGACGAATTTTTGAGATGCCTTCAATAAAATTAAATGCCCTGAATACTTCAAAATAAATATTTTTACATAGAGTAATGCTTTTTTCTTTATAAAATATGGCAGTAAAATTTTAAAAATTCCAAGGATTTGCAATCCAAACTATGTTTTTGATACATGTATTGATCTTTATATTTTAACCCATAACGTCAATAAATAAAGAGTCCTCGCCTTCATCTTAATATAAACGACGGGTAAAACGAAATTACATATATATATATATATATATATATATATATATATATATATACATATATATATACATATTTCAAATATACATTAAACTTAAATATTTCATATTAACATTTTTAAAAAGTACAATTGTTACTCATTTGTTCTAGATAATGACTAACATACAAATGTTATTATGTATTGTTGAATTACATTAAGTTTACGAATTATTGGCTGAACCTCTCCTATGAATTTTATCGTCTTCCTTAGATTTTATTGAAAAATCTAGCTGGACTTGATTTTCAAATATTATGGTCGCTGATAAGGGTTATGGGTATTATAATGGACGGAGTTTTGAAGGTTTTTTTTATTTCTAGTATTGTGTTTTGATATTTTAGAGATATCAATTGAATTCTTGTATATAATAATTATTTCTAGAATTCAATTTTAATGGCTTAATTGAAGGAAAATGTTATTTGTGTTTATAGACGCGGATTTTTAATAATTTAAAAGAAAATTGGCAATTAATAGTTTTACTCTCTTTTAAGTTATATCTCATTTTCCAGTTATGTCGAAAATGGCTATAAATATTAGATACTTTTAATTATTTAAATTAATATTTGAACCAAAAAATAAATATGTGATCTCTCATAATTAGTCAATAATATTGACTAAACATTCACACCTATGTACCTAATTACATTTTAGCTTGCTTAATTACGTTTCTTAGATTAGAGATATTATGTACGTATATACACGGAATGAAAATGGCTATTAGAGAATAATTGGATGTTTATACTTCGTTCTTTTTATTTCCAAACCTTTCTATTATCCCGTAGATAACAATGTTTTTACAATAAATATTTTTTAAATTTTAAATACCTATAAATATTCAATAATATTCGTGAAACGCAATATCATTGAATATTTATATATTAATATTTATGTTGTTAACAATCAGCTTACACTCAAGGTTACAATGATATAAAAAACATTTATTATATGTAGTGTTTAGTTTTAAAATATTTCTACATTCACTCTGAACAAACAAATTGATAAAATATACGATTATAATTTTAAAGTGCAAAAAAAAAGAAGTTTGATAATAATAATCTTATTATAATTTAACATTAATCATATGACCTTAGTACTTTTACTTCTGTGCGTAACTATGAATGTGACTATGAATAATTTAATTTTAGAGAGTGTTGTTTTATTTATAACAATATAAACAATTGAACTAGAATGCATTTAAATGAATATAATCTAAAAGCTTTGAAATATTTAATAATTAGAATCCAAAGAGCGGTTCTTCAAACTGTAATTGGGAATTATAACTTGTCTTATCTCCTTGAACTTATTTAATTTGGCTAAAATATTCATATAGCTTTGCCTGTAAATACCATACTATTAATCCAATAACGAAACTACGAAGAAAACTGTTCTGAAAAGAACGGCACATTCATACGTCGACACGCTCTCTGTATTGTCCGTCTTCGAACAATGGACCCCAATCAACATGTCACGACTAAGTCGTGGAGTACCCACACACGGAGCTTGGCGACATCCACTTCACGATACGGTGGCAGAATTGGCGACCCTGTTTGACACGGGTAGATTAATATATATTTGTGGTCGCGACGCGTAGACAACACACCATTGTTTTAATATTTTCTACCTCTTAAATATTCTCATCTTTCTTTAGGCTAAAATTGCTTATGAACTAAAAGTAGAAATTTTAAAAAAAAATTCTATCGTATTTCACTCGTTAAACTGAACTTTTACTCTATAATACACTACTATATGCTTATTCTACATGTTTATTCGTCAAATTACATTCATTCGTAATTAAGTTGTGTTACGTGTTTAAATTTAAATCAATAAAATCCTATTTTCCATTAAAAAATACACCGTTCACCAAAATTAACGGGGTAAATAAAAATTTGAGCTCACAATTTACACGATTTCATTTTGGTATAAAATCTACCTTAAACAAATTTTAGTAATTTCTATCAAATAATTAATAAGTTTGGGATAAAACGTAACTTTAAGTACAAATCATTTTTGTGAAAAATTCTAGAAATTCCTCAAAATTGTGTTTAAGGGAACGTGACTTGTGATATTTTTATTGGATGCAACATCGAGTGTAATCCAGGATATAATTTCTTCACTCTTGGTGATGTAATCCTCAAGTGTATTCTTAATATCAAATCCTTTCCTGAAACGATTTGAGACCGTTTATTCAATAAATTTGGCGTGGAGATCGGAGAAGTATACCTGTAATATTTTGTATCCTTTAATACCTGCAATATTTTGTATTTTTTACTTTAGGTGGAAAATAAAGTCAAATCTAAGAGAAAAAATATTTAATTAAATATTGTTAATAATATAAAGCACAGAAGAAATATGTCTACAGATGTAGGTTATTCGTGAGATGGATATTTTGGATTCAATATTAAAGAGAAATTAGCTAACAAATTTATCTTTCTCTTAAAAATTTTCCGGCGTGTTTGCTAAACAACGATTAAATTATGATCGGTATGAATAAATAGCTTAGTCGAATCAACTATTAAATTAATAAGATTCTAATTCTATTACTAATTTCAAGGTGGGAAGATTTTGGAATAATGGCGCCCGTGAAAAAAAAACCTTTTTATTGAAAATTTTTATCCCGCTTTGCATTTGTTAAGCCAGGTCATAATTCAGTTTTTATTATCTATGAGCTGTTCTCTAAGGGACCGAATCGAGATTTTGCAACGTCTGTTATCCACATATGTTCTCTCGCTGACTTTTTCAGCAAATATTTTATCAATATTTGGAAAGATAATACTTGCCTTAGATAAATATTTATTTTAACGTAGTTCATCATAATAAAGTTTACGATTGTGATGACCGCATTTTCACCTATTCAAACAACGAAATTTATTGTACCACGACTAACAATCAGTTCTTACATTGTGTGTGCATTACACACAAACAATGTAAGAACTGATTGTTAGTCATATGTGTGTGTAATACACACACATAATGTAAGAAAGTCTAGTTTTTGAGGAATTTTTGAGATGACTTCAATAAAATTAAATGCCCTGAATACTTCAAAATAAATATTTTTACATAGAGTAATGCTTTTTTCTTTATAAAATATGGCAGTAAAATTTTAAAAATTCCAAGGATTTGCAATCCAAACTATGTTTTTGGCACATGTATTGATCTTTATATTTTAACCCATAACGTCAATAAATAAAGAGTCCTCGCTTTCATCTTAATATAATCGACGGGTAAAACGAAATTACATATATTTAAATATACACACACACACACACACATATATATATATATATATATATATATATATATACATATTTCAAATATACATTAAACTTAAATATTTCATATTAACATTTTTCAAAAGTACAATTGTTACTCATTTGTTCTAGATAATGACTAACATACAAATGTTATTATGTATTGTTGAATTACATTAAGTTTACGAATTATTGGCTGAACCTCTCCTATGAATTTTATCGTCTTCCTTAGATTTTATTGAAAAATCTAGCTGGACTTGACTTTCAAATATTATGGTCGCTGATAAGGGTTATGGGTATTATAATGGACGGAGTTTTGAAGGTTTTTTTTATTTCTAGTATTGTGTTTTGATATTTTAGAGATATCAATTGAATTCTTGTATATAATAATTATTTCTAGAATTCAATTTTAATGGCTTAATTGAAGGAAAATGTTATTTGTGTTTATAGACGCGGATTTTTAATAATTTAAAAGAAAATTGGCAATTAATAGTTTTACTCTCTTTTAAGTGATATCTCATTTTCCAGTTATGTCGAAAATGGCTATAAATATTAGATACTTTTAATTATTTAAATTAATATTTGAACCAAAAAATAAATATGTGATCTCTCATAATTAGTCAATAATATTGACTAAACATTCACACCTATGTACCTAATTACATTTTAGCTTGCTTAATTACGTTTCTTAGATTAGAGATATTATGTACGTATATACACGAAATGAAAATGGCTATTAGAGAATAATTGGATGTTTATACTTCGTTCTTTTTATTTCCAAACCTTTCTATTATCCCGTAGATAACAATGTTTTTACAATAAATATTTTTTAAATTTTAAATACCTATAAATATTCAATAATATTCGTGAAACGCAATATCATTGAATATTTATATATTAATATTTATGTTGTTAACAATCAGCTTACACTCAAGGTTACAATGATATAAAAAACATTTAATATATGTAGTGTTTAGTTTTAAAATATTTCTACATTCACTCTGAACAAACAAATTGATAAAATATACGATTATAATATTAAAGTGCAAAAAAAAAGAAGTTTGATAATAATAATCTTATTATAATTTAACATTAACCATATGACCTTAGTACTTTTACTTCTGTGCGTAACTATGAATGTGACTATGAATAATTTAATTTTAGAGAGTGTTGTTTTATTTATAACAATATAAACAATTGAACTAGAATGCATTTAAATGAATAAAATCCAAAAGCTTTGAAATATTTAATAATTAGAATCCAAAGAGATGTTTTTCAAACTATAATTGAGAATTATAATTGTCTTATCTCCTTGAACTTATTTAATTTGGCTAAAATGTTCATATAGCTTTGCCTGTAAATACCATACTATTAATCCAATAACGAAACTACGAAGAAAACTGTTCTGAAAAGAACGGCACATTCATACGTCGACACGCTCTCTGTATTGTCCGTCTTCGAACAATGGACCCCAATCAACATGTCACGACTAAGTCGTGGAGTACCCACACACGGAGCTTGGCGACATCCACTTCACGATACGGTGGCAGAATTGGCGATCCTGTTTGACACGGGTATATTAATATATATTTGTGGTCGCGACGCGTAGACAACACACCATTGTTTTAATATTATCTACCTCTTAAATGTTCTCATCTTTCTTTAGGCTAAAATTGTTTATGAACTAAAAGTAGAAATTTTTCAAAATAATTCAATCGTATTTCACTCGTCAAACTGAACTTTTACTCTATAATACACTACTACATGTTTATTCTACATGTTTATTCGTCAAATTACATTCATTCATAGTTAAGTTGTGTTATGTGTTTAAATTTAATATATACATACATATTTCAAATATACATTAAACTTAAATATTTCATATTAACATTTTTAAAAAGTACAATTTTTACATTTGTTCTAGATAATGACTAACATACAAATGTTCTTATGTATTGTTGAATTGTATTAAGTTTACGAATTATTGGCTTAACCTCTTATCTGCGACAGCCACATCGCTGACTACTCCAATTGCATCTAGTGGTATCTTATAAATCCATACAAATATTTTTCAAAACTCATTTCGTTACATTGGAATCAAAACAAAACCAACCAATAACCTAAAAAGCGAAAACTTATAACATTACTAATATCCTAAGCAAAATGACTGTCCACTCTTCGTAAAATGTTTGAAGGGAAATATTTTATAACCAACCAAAACAAAAGCAAGGCTACTAGAGAAAGATGGATAATTATTTGTGTATTTTTATAACTTAAAGTGAGTTAATTCTTTCACAAAAATTAACTTACTTTATTTTTATTTATTGTAAGTAACATTATTATGAGTATGCGCATTCCTTAACACTATTTCATATCCGGAAAAAATCTAATGACTATTCATAGTTATTAGATTTTTTCGTGAAATTGCTAGGCGGCTATGGATTTTTCATTGATATTGTCCACCTCTCAAAATCCGAAAACTTTTGCATTTCGGTAGTTCGAAGATATTAGGCTAAATAAATCATTGTTGAAACGAATTTTGATAAGTATATGTTTTAACTCTATAAGGACTCATTTTGACGAATGTATGTTGATCGAACTTATAGTTTACGGTGATATTCGTGGAATATAACGCACTACGGAACCTCTCGAAATTGCAAGGTAGAGACGATACACACTTAGATTTTGTAGGTTTCACAAGGATGTAGCTCTTCTTCTCTACAGATGCAAATACTTGTATTCATAATGTGCGTCTGGGACATTTGACTCTGTGCATAAACAACGCATAGCATGGCGACGCTGTGTATTAGACGATTTGATACTTCGATTTGTGAAAATAGTAAGGGATGGAGCTGTATTAAGCAATGCATAGTACCGCCAAAAATTGTGATAGTGTTCGATTTCGATAACAATGTTTAATAAAATGGCATGCTTTAATTACGAAAATGAGGAAAAAAATATTGATGAAAATATATAATGAGAAAATCGCTGGTTATCCTATCGAATTATTCAAGATTTTTTGAACTTAATCAAAAAATACAGAGAGAATAAATTTAAAATGCAATACAGCTTTAAAAACGTTACAGTTTTATAAGACTTATATCTCATTTGAAAAAACTGGATTCATGGAGACCACCATTAAACCCTTTGAATCAATATAAACTTGGCCATAGGAAGTTTCTAAGGTAAATATGATTCATAAATTATATACACTTACTTTATTTTAAAGCAATATACATAACTAAATCCCTATTATTAAAAAAAATAACTTTTACCTGATTTTAGAATATACAGGCCGATATATTTGAAGTGAACCAACCACCAGTTAGCTGAATAACACGAAAAATATCAAAATTTATTCGGACCAAATTTCTAACCTATATACGAATTTTTAATAAAGCATTGCAAATCCTCTTATAATTATTGGTTTTATACATGGTACATACGTGAACTTCGATGCCAAGGATAGCAACTTGCAGAAGTTTTAGAAATTAGAAAAGACAATTTTCTTTAAATATTCAAATTGTTTTGAGGGTTTTATTAGAAATACAAGAGATAGTTGCAGAAAAAACCTGCTTCTTACCATGACAGTAGAACGTTTGACTGCAGTCTAATAGAAAGAACCAGTGCTTGGCTGTGTCATAAGAGAGCATAACTTCACCCATATGTACCATAACAGAGCATAACTTCACCATGTGTATATATTGCGTGATGCCTTGCTGGTTTTTCGCCCTAAACGACATTCATGAAGAATGAGTCCTCTGAGTTCACTTCGAAATATTTCACTTGTTAATTTATTCTTTACTCGCCGATTATTCAATTTGATAGTGAACAGAAGTTCGAATACCGCACTCGATATATACTATACAAGAAATATTCTAGAAGTTTCTATAACATTCCAGAAATCAGCCGAAGTACGTTTGCGGGTTTATAAGTTGCCAACCTAATATATTTGTTCCCATGGTTATATTCATATAATAACCGATACGTCGTATAATTGACATTGTAAAATAATACAGTAAAAATGAGATATTGTTTTCATGGTTCATGCACACTGGTAATGCTATAGAATGAATAATATTTATAGATGAGTATTATAAATATATTTCCTACCATATTATTAGGAAAGTATTACAATATATTTAAATAGGAAAGTATCAAAAATATATTTCTACCATATTATTGCAACTTTTCCGTAATTTTATTCGGAGTTTCGAAGTATTCGTATACTTCGAAATTAATCTGGTATACAACACAGTTTAAAACAAATATATATGTAATAAAAGCCTTCTTCCGGGGCGCAAAAAGGGAAAATTTATGTTAAAATTTAAATTGCATTCTTTGTCGACGGGATAAATTAAAGGCTTTTTATCGCCGGAGGAATCACCCTTCAAGCATTCATTTTATTGTTTTCCTTGGATTTTATTGAAAAATCTACCTGGACTTGACTTTCAAATATTATGGTCGCTGATAAGGGTTATGGGTATTGTAATGTACGGAGTTTTAAAAGTTTTTTTTTATTTCTAATAATGTGTTTTGATATTTCAGTTCTAGGTATTATTTCTAGAATTCAATTTTTATCGCTTAATTGTAGAAAAAATTTATTTGTGTTTATAGACGCGGATTTTTAATAATTTAAAAGAAAATTGGCAATTAATATTTTTACTCTCTTTTAAGTTATATCACATTTTCCAGTTATGTCAAAAATGGCTATAAATATTAGATAGTTTTAATGATTTAAATTAATATTTGAACCAATAAATAAATATATGATCTCTCACAATGAATTAATAATATTGACTAAACATTCACAATTATGTTCTTAATTACATTTTAGCTAGCTTAATTACAATTCTGAGATTAGATATATATTTACTTAATTGGTACGTTTATACACGAAATGTAAATGGCTATCGCAGAATAATTGGATGTTTTTACTTCGTTATTTTTATTTCCAAACCTTTATATTATCACGTAGAGAACAATGTTTTCACATTAAATATTGGTTAAATTTTAAATACCTATAAATATTCATTAATATTTCTGAATCGCAATATCATTGAATATTTATAGGTTAATATTTATAATGTTTACAATCAGATTACACTGATATAAAACACCATTTAATATATATAGTGTCCAAATTTAAAATATTGAAATATTTCTATCTTTAGTCTGAACAAACAAATTGATAAAACATACGATTATAATTTTAAGGTGCAAAATGAAAAGAAGATTGATAATAATAATTTTATTATAATTTAGTAGTAGTAGTAATAAGTAGTTTTACTTCTGTGCATAAGTATGAATGTGACTATGAATAATTTAATTTTAAAGAGTGTTGTTTTATTAATAATAATGTAGACAATTGAACTAAAATGCGTTTAAATGAATAAACTCCAAAAACAGTGGCCAAACATATTTCGTTCGAAATATTCAATAATTAAAATCAAAAGAGCTGTTCTTTAAACTATAATTGGTGATTATAACTCGTCTTATCTGCTTGAACTTTTTTAATTTGACTAAATTATTCATATAGCTTTTCCTGTAAATACCATACTATTAATCTAATAACGAAACAACGAAGAAAACTGTTCTGAAAATAACAGCACATTCGCACGTCGACACGCTCTCTTTGTCGTTCGCCTTCCATATATATATATATATATATATATATATATATATATATATATATATATATATATATATACATGGCAATTACTCGTTTCTGGCGGGGGGATTTCGTTGAAATTAAATATTAATATGTATTAATATCCTTATGTTTAAACATAAATATAAGAAATGTGGATTTGACCGTTCGAACTGAATGAATAACCAGTCAGTATTAGTTATAGTAAATACTATATAATAGTAAAGTAAACAATAACAACAAAAATAAAAGAAACTTTTTTTCACACTATTTAAATAGCATTTTAATATAAACAAAACGTAAACACTATTTGCAATGTTTATATTACGCGACAACTGCGACGGTGACGCCGCGTTTCGAACATAGCTTTATAATATTATGTAGATGACACATAAAAACATGAAAACCGTAACCAAAAGTCGAAGTATATCAAAACACGCTCTTAAATATATTTTGGTGACGTGTCTTAATTCAGTGGTGACTCGTATGTCAGTATAAATATTTTCATATTGATATATACATATTTCACATTACGTATGAAAATTTTCATATTGACTTATACTTCAATTTCATTTATATGTAAAGTAGAACTGAAAAGTTTTATGTCGACAATCGTAGTGAGGAATGTGTGAAAATGGTTGCCGACGACGGGTGGGGGAAGAGGACTTCTAATCTTTTCTTCAGACATGTCGTAGTTTGAATATATATATATATATATATATATATATATATAGTGAATGTTTATCTGGTCTCCGGAAATTGTAGGATATAAACTACAGAATACGCAAATAATGTGTAATCAATGAATAATTCAGCCCAGAATTGTTAATCATATATTCATTAATATGTTCTACACATTATAGCCGGTTGTATAATTAGATTTTAATTTGAAAGAATATGGTCTATATTGCTGTTGTCATCAGATTTTTTTAATTTAAAAATTTACAGTTTGAGTTGTTATAATATATTAGAAATGCTACTTGTTACTCAATATTATTTTCATAAAAATATTTTGACCAAATAAACTATTTTACTTTGATTCCTAACTTTTAAGTGTATCTGTTTTAATAAATTTCGTTTAAAGTTTCATTCTTTGGAAGTCTATAAATAATATTAAATATATTAAAAAAATGGTCAGTATGGTTTTTCATATTTTATGGATACATTTTTATAATTCACTTACCTGGAAGAATCCACCATAAAAAAAATTAAATTAGATAACATAAAAGGAAACTTGAAAGAGGTCTAAAAATAGAAACGTTTCATCTCATAATAAACTACTACATAATTGTACATAATTGTTACATAATTGTTAGGAAATTGCTAATTGGGATAAATTGGAGCTATTTTATAATCCAACCTTACATTTTTCTCTTAAACAAATTTAAAAATAGATTAAGTCATCATGGTGCTCTTATAGTGAGATAATTATGAAATTTGCAAGTTTTTTTAATGACAATGTATTTTTTACAAGCTCTAGTTAATAGATACTTTTTATTTTTAAAAATCCTTTCCTGAGTTATGCATATTTCCTTTCAACGAAATTAAGGGCCGAGTTTCCTTAGATCATGTCAAATGGCAACCGAAAGTATAAAATAAATAACTTCATTTTTACGATTAAATTTACTACATGTCCCAGTGTATTTACAAAGAGGTTACCGACTTATAAAAATTTAAAATTTTACTAGAAAAAAATAAATCTAAGATATAAATGCGCCTGGTGTGTTTATTACAAATTCCATAATATTTTAAACCTGAAATGCTTACAGAATTATAACATATATTTCACAATAAATAACGAGAAAATTTTAAATTGAAGCAATCGACCCATATGTATGCATTTCATGCAATACCTGAAAAATTTTTGTGTGAAGCGCTATAATACATATAGTCACGACTATACCCATTTTTGGGAAGACTTTTTAAGTAATTAATTTATGTAAATTATGAAATTACACATAAAACATTAAATTCTACGAGGTCGAAAATTCATCTTGTCAATATGGCGCTCTGGTTGCATGGCAAATTCAAATTAAGGCGTGGTAACAGGTAACAGTTTCAAGTTTTAGAAAACAAAAAGATTTCGCTCGAACTATTTCTAGAACGACGAAAAGAAGGAAATGAAAATATATCAGTCTTTATTATTTTCCCTAGATATTGTCCAATTATTTATTATAAATCTGTGGTTTCAAATTACATATACTGTGTTTAAATTTATAAACTACTTAACACTATTCCTATGTCCAAACTACTCAATTTTGCTAATTGATTTTAGGTGTGCTGTTTGGGAATCCCATATGGTTTAAAAATATTCATTTAATGTCGAACGGTCAAATCCACATTCTATGTATATATATGTATATATATATATATATATATATATATATATATATATATACATATGAACATGAACGTGAAATAAATATATTAACGAAAATTTTATTATCGTACAATTTCAAAACAAAGCCAAATCACTTACAATTTGCCAAAAATTATAACGGCAAAAATTACTGTGAGCAACATCTCATATGATTGTAATGCCATTCGTTTCGTTATTTTATTCTCTTTCATTAGATTTATAATTGTTTATCTAATTTTAACACTCAAACGTAAATAACGTTTGAGTGGAGCTAGCAAAATTTAATATCTGGTCATTACGAGGGGAGGTTCAACAGCCCACGTAATGATGGGGAAGAAGGGATACATTCTTTCTTTGTGCCTTGCTAGTTAAGAACGCATTTGATGTATGGAAATAAATTGTCATGTCCCTTAAAACCATGACCAAAAGATATACCAAAAGTTCATAAAGAAAATTAAAGAAATGAAAATATGTAAAAAAGTGAATAAAAGAAATATTAAACAAGTTGATTATCCAACTAAATTCGTATGCAAATAACAAAAAATTAAATGTGTCATAAAGCCTATCCCAATTATATAATTTAATATAATATATTGAATTTGAATCCACAAATATCGCTCCCTTAATAAATTTTTACATCGTTTCTTTTTCTGTATTAGTTATGATAACCTTGTAGGGCATATAATAAAAAAAAGATATATATATATATATATATACACACACACGCATATATATATATATATATATATATATATATATATATATATATATATATATATATATATATATAACTAGTTTATTTACATAAGATGCGATATAAGGTTTCTTATAATTAAACAAAAGATTATATACGTATCTTATTGATTATTAAAATTCGCCCCTCCGAAAATGGAAAAAGATTTCAAAATTTATAAGAAAATCATAATTTAACACACCTGTTATTAACAATACGTCTACTAAACCAATAATACCTATTTCACCCATTGATAAAATTTCACCTAATAGGTTAAAAAACTTAAAATTTGCATAGTAATAAAAGTAATATATAATACAACATAACTTGCCTGAAATAAAATATACCTACCGTATGCATTCCAGCAGTATTTCTGTCAATACAGTTAATATTGTCAACACTGGATCAGTTATAAAGCGTAATACGAATTTAATGTTAACCAAGATGCGGTCAAAAATTACATCAAATAAATAAGTAAAAAGAATGAAGAATTGATTAAAGTAATAATGAAATGAGTACTTTTATTGAGTTAAAATATGTTTATTCGATATTTGTTACATGACGCTACAAGTTGAATGGTTTTTAAATTATTGCCTAAGTATATAAATTATTTAACCAATGTTTAACACAAATTGTTAGGCTAGTGAAAAAAAGGCTAGGAGAAATGTAATGGGAGAGGACGGAAGGTAGTATGTTGAAAAAGTACTGTCCCAGTATAGGGATCGAATAGGGAGGTAGCTGGAGTAGACAAGGGAAAGAGGAGGAAACATGAGCGAGAGACGGCTAAAGAAAAAAGTGTGGTAAATGTGATAAAAATATAGGAGGTGAAATTTACTAAGGAAAAAAAATTATATAATTATCACATGGAAAAAGTCGCTTATGAATATAGTCTTAGTTTCAAAAATTACTTACAAAACAAATTCCAATATTCACGCGAACAAAGCCACAGGTGGCTGCTAGTTTTTTATACGTTTTTTGTGTACAACAAAGTGTTATAATATAAACATATTAATTCTTAATCTTTATTTAGGAGGAAAAACTGCTCTGCCTTTTTTAAGCTCTGCGCATCTTACACAAGTTTAAGTGTTACGAACAATTGAAAAAATTACAATAATATTTTAGTTAGTTATATACGACTAATTTAATATAATAAATTGTAGCTCTGTATATAAAAGCTCCCACAGGTATTGCTTCTATAACACACCCCTATTATAAAAGGAAATCAGTGAATATTAGCTATCCCGAAAGACAACAGATCCAGAATATCAACAAAATTTAACCGAGCGCGCTTTCAGCTTGAATACGAAATATACAGTGGGCAAAATTATGCACTTGTTAGCAATTTAAAATAAAGTTAAAACGTATAAACTTTTATCACTTTAAGTAGCACTATCCGATCCCAGTAAGCGAGACCGGGTCCCTCATTGAAATTGCCAATGGTCTATTTGTTCGGGTCTGTTTTACGTGACCAGATTAACTTGTTTATTGACAACATTTTGTTGAGGTTAATGTGAAGATAATAATAGCTGGGGGACTGAAAGTGTAAGGTGGGCGTTTATTTCAATTCTCGCCTTACTTACAAATTTGAAAAAAAATTGTTCATTATGGAATAGTAAATTTTCACTGTGTCACTTAGAGGAATTCATTGAACATTATGACAGTCAAGAATAAAAATGTTTCAGGTTAATATGGAAGAATTATAAAAATAAGTCGCAAGACTAGTTAATACAAAAACATAAATCTCTTGCAAAACGAACTAACGACAGTTCTGGGCCAATTATTTATGAATAAAGGAAATTTTAAATTCTTTGTTAAAAATAATTTAACCAAACGAAATATGCCATATTTCAAATAATAACTACTATTAAAACTAATCGCTTAAGCCATGAAAATGATTTTGTACTACTCCATTTATTACATTGCTATTTTACAGTCGGCTACAAAATTACCTTCATTTGAAAAGTTTTTGAAATCAGGTCACTATATATTAGGTGAGGATTTGCTCCTGGCTAAGAATCAAAATAAAATATGTCTGTATGTATGTAATTTTAATATCCGTGTAATCTATTTAACGTTTTTGCAGTGCTTTTTTATTTTCGAATGATGTAGTGAAAAATAGAATTAATTAATTTTTAACAAAGCCAGAATTTTTGTTATAAATTAAGAAATTTTTTAGCAGCCACGAAAAAAGTTAATAAAACCATAAGTTTAATAACAAAATTTAACAATGTTGAAATCGACATTATAAATATATGAAATTAAAAGTTTCATTAAAACAATTTTCTACATTTTACAAGACATTTTTTTTATTTATTGGGTGTAATTAAATATTTCTCCTTAAAACTCACAATATGTTTTGTGCACGAAATATATTCTAAATCAAACAAATATTAGGGGTAGAGTAAATACAACTCCACATGTATAACTTTGACATATTTAGAGTTTGAAATAGCAAAATATTTTAATTATTAAAGAAATTGACTTTGAAATTATCCAAAATTGCTTTTTGATATTTAAAAAAAATACAGATATTTTTATGTGTCGACATTTTTAAACACATCAGTGTTTATTTTTGATCATACGATTCCCGTTATCCAGATAAAAGAGGAGAGCCTTGAATTAAAGTTATACGGTATTCTAGTTAAACGTATTTTACTATGAAATCGAAATTGAATATAACACAAATTTATTTTTCAACCAGTGTTTTAATATTATTTCTGCATTGCTTTTTACCATTTACAATAAAAATTAACCACAACAAGATTTATCGTTGATGTTACTCGTACTATTAATATAATTAACAAACGTAACAACGTAAGAATTTGTATTCTCATTCCTATTTGTCGTCATTTACAAATTTAATCATGTAATTTATCTGTCAATTGACAAAACTCTCTGCCTCTATACGGCCAGATACCAAAAGCAAAAATACGGTCTGTAGCCACTATAACACAATAATGAAGAAATTCTTTGATCTTACCAGATATAAACCTAAATATAAATAGAACGTCGAAATTAAACAGACGGCAAACTTTGAAGGATAACCTGAAATGACAATTCAAAGGTAGGCAGGGGGCGCCGAGATTAATAGGCTAGCGAGGGACGGGCGTTCAAGCATCAAATGATGTCAGAACGAAGAATTTTATTAAATTGATAAGAAGGGGATTGAAAAAAAAAATGCAGTGACTCCCCATTACCAACCCTGGAAGGAGTGTTTTAAATTTTTCTGCGGAGTTTAATCGAGTGTGTGAAAGCAGTTTAAAATATGGTTACGTACATATTTACGAATATACAATATTTCCATTTTTTGTGTGTGATGTGATTTTTGGAGCTGAAAAATGTTAGGTTTCATTACACTTTTCTTGTCTTTCTATCAACTTTTTTTTTATCTGATATTATTATTTTATGAAATTTGTTATATATACAGGTGCTACTCCATCATAACTAATTCCAAGAAAAATTGAACCGTAACTGAAATAGTAATCTCATAATATATGCATACAAATTAATCATTTAAATTGTGCAAATGTAAATCCAGAAACTCACTAATTATTTAGAATCAGAGGTTTTAATTCATCTTTTCGAAACCTTATTATAAAAAACGTTTTAACTATGCCCTTTACTTAAATAAATAGTCTTAGTTTGATCTCCCGTTGTAGCAATTTCTTTCAAATTAAGTGAGGATTTCATGGATTCCTAGCTTACCTTGCTAAACTCTGGATCAATTTCACTAATGAAATATTTAAATACGTTTGCATCTACCTAATGACTCTTCACGTAAATGACCCTATTCGGAAGTGAACGTTCTTTTGTATAATATCTGTATTTTATTATACAATCATTTTCATATTATATAATGTGCCCAATAGTTTTTATCTCAAATATTTTTATGTCACAAAACTTAAAATTTGGAGCCAATTTGGCTAATATAATGCATTTCGAAACGTGAAATAGAAGTATCTTATTTTGTATTTAAAACAACCGATCAGTCTTATTGTTCTTTTCCTTAAACAATTTAAAATATATTTTTTATATACATCTGTTCACAAAAATAGTATGGTCAATATGAAAACATTACATATTACACCTATTTTTTTTGTTCCTGAGAGGCCATTATTTTTAATAAAAATGTCACTTATACTTTCTTAACTGAAAATTTCATCATCCATCATAGATTCTATTTGTCAGTAGTACCTTAGGAATAAATTATTTTTATTATTTGTCCATATTTTCTTTTAACTATACTTTAAATATGTAAATTTCAAAATGTACAAAATAATATTTAGAATTGTTTTTAAATAGGAAACAAAAAATATTATGAAATAAAACGGAATTTAAAAGCTGTATAGCTTTCTAGATTACGTTCAAAGACTATTAATAAATTGTTGGTTAAAGTATCGTAAATGAGGTTGAAAATATAATATCATCCTAATTATTAACTTTGAAATTATTGAATTAAAAATTTAAATAAAATTATTATTGCTTCACAAAATTTATTTAAAATTTTTATACGAACACTTAATTGTTCCTCGTTAGTCAATTTATTTTATCTAATAAATCGTGGTTACCAAATTATTTCCCTGAAGGTTATATTTAAATTTAAATAAGTATAAAAAGTAACTCTATCTAGATCTACATTATACGGTGATTTCTTTAAATCATACAGCAGTGTGCTAAATATTGTATTCGTAACTTCTTGAATTTTACATGTTCTTAATTTCATTTCACCGATTCACCACCTGAGGACGCACTTTTCAGGCTTCCCTGAGAGCCGATACAAAATCATCAATAATTTTGACACATGGTTCTTAGTCTATTTACACATGTGTACGTATTTTTCTCAAATCCATAGCTAAAACTTGGAGGAAGTGAGATATATTTTTGTCATATTTCAGATCAGTTTGAAGTTTAATATTTTGCGAAAAGGACTTGAGAATAAAAAATTGGAAATGACATTTCAATTTCATTTAAAAAACCTATTCAATTACAACTAATGTGATGCAAGAAAAAAAAGAAAATGTTAACCTAACCCTCAAAAGCCACGGACGAAGTTAAACTTAAAATTATATTTATATTATTATATTTTTAAAAAAGTTATATACATATATATACATATTTCATATTATATACATATATATTTTATATTTATATACATATATATACATATTTCGTCGCCGTGGTGTACTGCGTTGACCACAAGGCATACGACCTTTGACGACACTGCCGCGTTAAAGCCGTACTCCTATACGTGTGCGAGATATTGAAAGCAGCAAAAGACCTTACAAGGCGATTTCAAACAAATTGAACCAATGTTATGAGCTTATGAAGAATTCAATAATATATTTTTTAAATATATTTATATGTACCTCCATACACTTACACATTTAAATGACATTCCATTTTTAGCTTCAAAATAATCAGTGTCTCAAGCCTTCATACACAAACAAACACATATATATGTATATATGTATATATATGTATATATATATATATATATATATATGTATATAAATATATATATATATATATATATATATATATATATATATATATATATTATTCTACCTATCTACTTACAAATATCCTAGTTAATTCATGCCATTGTATATACATATATATCTGTACATATTTACATACCTGCCTATTAATACGGAGGCGGAGGCGGAGAAATGCACGAACGCACGCACGCACGCATGCACGCATATATGTATATACTTATCGAATAATAAGTAAATAATTCTAGATACTAGCATTGAATTTTGTTTCTATAAAAATTGTAAAACATCTATAAAAATTGTATTCCCTTACGCATTTTACCACTTCTTTATATTAATTTTTTATATTAAAATATTTTATAACGTGACACCGTTGCTCCTTAGTTTACTACCTCATAGATATTCCTTAATTTTTATGTATCCGTTTTTCCATTACTCCCTCATATTTGTGTTTTTTGCCAAGTTTTATTATCCATGTGTCCAAGGTGGCCCGTTATCCTTTCTTTTTTCGGTACTGAGCCTTCAGGGTGATTTATGGTAAATTGGATTATATACATGTTCATCAAAAAATGTGTTAAAACTCGAGTCGTTTCAAATATACATAACCTGATTTAGAATTAGATAGAGAGTATGACTTTTACCTCTTGAAATGGTCCGGCTGAGCGTCGATTTCATTACTAGGCGAACTGAAGGATTATTCCTTTTTCGAATCTTTCTTACGCAGCACTCGAAAAACCTTTGAATGTGTAGTTGGTTAACAAATCTTTGTTGTCTTGCGTATTTTTTTTTTAATATACTTGCATGTATTTCAAGGGCTTTTGTCTTGGAACAACTTTCTTTTAAGCTGACGAGCTGAAACGACAGACGACTTTTGAACAGAAACAATGAGGTAGCACTCTGAATATAGGTTTTCTGCTGATTCCATAATCTAGTACCTTATGCGAAAAAGGATACTCCATGGAATGAAATTACATTAATTAAGATTAGGAAGGTATATTTTACTTTAGAATTTAATTACAGAGGAATTTGTATCGATCGGAGATGTGAAGATTGCATGGGATTATGGGCGGGAAAAAAAAATTTAGGAGAAAGGAGTTTACGTCGGTAACCAATCTTTCACCACTCTAGTCTTGCCCATTTGCAGGTATACGTTATTTTATTGTAAAAGCTGAAAATATATTGATCCAATTCATCGACTACATGTATTTATGTGTATAGAATTTTGAATAGAATATCACACGTGTCCGTAATAAAAAATAGGCAGAGGTAATTTTTATATTTTAAGATAGTGTATTATGAAGAAAATTATACGACAATATGATTATCTTGAGGATGCTATGTGTGTTGGTCATCAATGAGTAGGCCATTACTTTTAGCAGTAGAAGTAAAAAGGTTAAGATAGCTTTTAATGAAAACTTGGGTTAAATCAGCTATACATAATTTCGATAGAACTTTTTGACTTGCAATAATGAAAGTCAGTGATTTATTTGGATTATTTTGAAGTCTACATGTCCACAGACTGATTAGATATAGGTCAGAATTCTATATATTAATGTAAATCACACGTGACCGTAATTTTCATTGACACCGAATTGAGAGTATTAGAAAATCTTTAACTTTAAAGGAAAATGAAAAAAAAGAAGTGTCGAAAGAATTCTACATTGAGGAATACCAGAAATAAGGCTAATCTACTTTGAATAGTTTCAGAAATGTTTATTGTTTTTGAAGGCCGCAAAGAGAAGAATTGAACCAATCAATGCATAGTCGCAAAAGATTTAATGATTTAAACCGAAATGAGAAAAAATAAAAGTCTACAAAGTTGTCTTTCATATTAGCTATAATGACAAGATTACAGCAAAAATTTGCTCTCTCCCTTTGAAAAACTTCACGCTCGGTTCTTTTTTTACAGTTATATTTATTACTAGCTGACCTGACACTTTCTCCATGCCAAATTTCAATAAATTTTTCTGTGATATTATTGTGAATTTGAAAAAAGTTATTGAATGTGTGCAAACAAAGTAAAAACGTGAAAAAAATGTACTTTTGAATGATATTTAATTAGGAGGAGTACATGTAGAAGTAGGTCAATGAGAAATTTTATAACCGAGATGAATTCTATCATCAGTAAATCGCTGAAGTATTGAAAATTTGTGATGTGTCTAGAATGTCACGGAATTAAAAACGTTTTTTTTTTCAAAATTTAGGTCACAATTGAATTAAGTCATAATTTCATGTCATCCCATTTGGATGACATATATTATTACTTATATCACAGTGAATCTCAAGGTATTATATTTATATATCGATTGAAAGATCGATGTGCAAGTAAACAATTAAAACAAAGAAATACTTGAATTCGATTTAATTACACATTCTCATTTCGTTCATTGCAATGCTACAATTAAAAAATAATAATTTATTTGACAAGTAACGTTTCTTGTTTTGTTGTCTGGCGCATAAATAAACAATAATATAGTTGACCATGCGGTAAGCATAAATTTTTAAGGGAAATGCGGCAAACACTCGATGACTGCCATTGTGATATGTTTATTATCATTGAGAATGTAAGCAGCAAGTGTTTAATATCAAAAGGCATGTCGGTCGAAATCTTTTGGACGTGTTGTATCAAAACATTTTTTCATTTGTACTTTAAGAATGATTGCTTCGATGATTTTTTTCATCAGTTTCTTCACCGTAAGCTGGGTGCCATTACAAAGACGTGGTTGGTTGATATTTCCCAACATTATGATTATCGATCCGACATTTATTTATAAATTGTGAGGCGGTTAGGTGGGAAATTCTGGCGAGTTTTTAAATTCGCTTGTATCGTTGACGACATTATCTTGGCTAAAAGTATCCACTCATTTTTACGTCACCAATCTGCTAGCAATTTCACTTCGAAACTTGAAATTCTTGGTATTTTTGTAATGTTGAGCAATGCTTGGGAACACTTTCTGCATGAGTTTGGTTTTGGATTCGGAAAAATCAACGGAAAATATAATTCAGCCAGTCGACCTGTCAACAGTTATTTTGTCATTGTCACAATCCAGCAATTTTTTGAACATACTTTTCTACATTGGTCGGTCTGCAACTCAACACACATAATCATACTTAATTTAAGAGTCTTAACGTATTTCCAGAAATCGGGCTATTGAAAACACGCATTAAGTTCATCGGATGGCGTTGACCGTAAAATCACTGGCTATGTTTGACGAAAACCATCTGTCAACAGAATCGTCGCATCAGGAAACCGGTATTTATTTTTTCGTATCTTTAGTAACTTTTGGTTTAATCTTTTCAAAGACTTTTATACGTAATCCTACATTCATTTCAAACGATCAGTTTGCATTGCTGCAAAACTTTGGTCATCGCACAGTTCTTCGAAAGGTTGCTCTTTGGAGTTTCGTTGATTTGCACATTCAACTGCAACTTGAGAATTGAATGAATTATTAAACCACAACTTCCAACAACGTAACTTCAATTCTTGATGATTTAAGTGCAAGTACAATTTCATCATGCGAGTGATTCGTTGCCAAAATCCACGACGTCCGAAAAGTTTTCTCAGTTCCACCTGGAGTCCCCAAGGCGAAAATCTACACGGATTTTCTTTTACACAACTTTCATGAGAACACAACAGAATGTCCATTCGAACTGATTTTCTTAATGTATAGCAATCACATTTTTTCCGCGTTTCAACTCTTGATTAAATGCGTCGTGTATTGGATGATTGGGAATTGTCACCATTAATTGAGTTAATACCTCGTTTGATATCATCAAGCATATATCTTCAATTTATGTTAATACCTCGTAGTGATTTTTTTCGTTCACCTACAAATATGGATTTTATGTTCTAACACGTATCTGATGCAAAATATTATCAAATATGTCATGTTTATATTTGGTCAACAAATCGATCGGGTTCGATGGGAAACATGTTAAGATAATTATCAAAAAAAATATTAATATTTGATGAAATTACAGCATCTCCGAGGGTATATCCCTGATGAGTATCATTTTCTAGCAATTTCAAACGTTGACAGATTTCTCTATATATGCCGCACAAATTAAAACACTCGTTGCTTGGATGGACTGTCTAAATGCGACCTAATTCATCATTGCAAAATACATGTGGGTAATCTAAAACTGGATTTCCTTATCACTATGATGAAATTTCTTTGATAATTTATTCCAGTAGTACAGTATAATATCTTGGCCCATTTGATATTAGGTTAATTCATCGTTAGAATTCTCTGCACCAACTCAGCCACAATCATGTCAGTTCGTTTGGTTAGATAATTGCAAGTGTATTTGATGAATTTCACGGAATGGCAAGATTCGATCTTGATGTGCGCTTTGAACATCTTCAATAATATTTCAATGTCCTGTTGTTTGACTTTGACGATTGTTGGTCTTTCCCTGATTGCCATCGTTCGGCTATGATACAACAGATAACCTTCTTTTTCGGTAATTATTTCTGCTATTAATGCCCGTAAATAGCACTTCCAACATTTTTCGTTGATCATATGTGGAGAATTGTTAATATCATACAGGAACCATAAGTCATGTTCTAAATAATAACCTCAAGTAAGTCTAGATCATCCTCTTTTCACATTATTGATTTTATGTCTTATCTTCTCAATCAATCAAATGAGAATATGTCTGTGGTGTAATCAGCGTTTCTTCCTCGGCACTCAATATATTCAGCAACTCGTCTCACCGAATACGCCATGTTTCACAATGAAGTCCATCGTAATTTCAATTGCCGAATTTATATCCACTGCGGATTGCACTGAGCGTAATGGCAAACAAGCAACATAGCATCTTGAGCGTATTTATGCCTATGTTACGGAATTGTGACGTACGTTACAAGGAAAATCGTCATTATATTGACATTTTTTGCATTTAGATCAGATTTTCTTATATTTTGAAAGATATTCTTCGAAACGGAGTTTTTCTTTAATTAATCTGAACACAAATATAATATATGAGTGTAATAGACGCCGCCATTTTAAGCTGTGATTGTCCTCCTTTTCACAAAGTATCAGTCAATATGAATAATAGTTCATTAAACTGAAGTTATTATCCGGTCCAGTGACTGTAAAACAGTTTTTGTTTCATTGATTTAAATTTATCTTATCAGAAAAATTATAAATTTGCTATTTACCTGTAAGCCGATTTATTATATTGATCGCAAAATAATAACCGTTTTCGCCTTGCCGAAATTTCATGGATATTACAAAGCAACATATGATTAATGCATTTCGTGCATACGTTGTAGCTGATCGTTTTGCCGATTTTCACCAAGACGACAATCGCCAATTCTTGGCACAATCAAACGTCTTGTTTGTTCTTCCGTAGACCTTTTATCAGCTTTGATTACTGTTGTTTTTGTCATCAGTTAGCATGCTGTCCAATCTGTTTTGAACAATGCAGTAAATTTGTAATATTGATGAAAACAAATTTGCAGTTGCTCAATAATTCTTTTTAACGAATTGTTACGTACGCAATGTACATAATAATTCATGCAAAAAAAATAATATTGTTGCCGAATAATCACATTTTTAGCGGCGTCGAATCATGAGAATGGGTATTGTGTGGGCGTGTCGAATGATGTAAAAGAAAATTGTATTGTAATTACCTTAAAATTGAGCATAAAAATATTTCGGATTTGGAACCACCAAAACAAAAATACGCATATGCATCGTTCAAATCATTAGTAATGATCTTGAGTTCTCTCTAAAATCACATAGAAATCGATATTTTTAATTTTACCGGAACTTTACTAACGACTTTTACCAACAATGTCGACTTTTCCAATTTTCTTTCCCTTAAACTATTATGAATATTATTAAACATAAGTCAAACCGGTTTAGCCATTATCAAGTGTTGCGCTTACCGAAGAATAGCATTTAAATTTTATTTATATAGATAAGACAGTTATAACTTGAAATCAGACAAGCAAGAATGTATCTTCTAAATGTCTTTTTCTGCCTAAATATTTTAAAGAAATGTATGCAAAATTGGGCAATAAAATAGGAAATATTTTCTAATATACAACGAGAATCCTTTTAATATTACGCATGCTGGCGTTTAACTTGACCATAAAATCCTTTAACGCAATTAGACACACTTTATTAAAGCCTTGATCGACATAAATGTTTCGAATGCTTTCAGCCCGCATTCTCTTACGGACTGTCGGTTTTCTGTAAATATGGACCTAATTAGCTGTCACTCTTAATTTAGACTTATTTCCTTCTTACTCGTCGATTGGAATTGTATCAAAGAATTTTGGGTAACTTTTTGGATGAAACGGCATGCGTAGGGGCGATCAATCTTAATAAAACTTGCGGAGACTCGCACGGAGAAGTTCTTATCTGAATTTTAAACAGTTTTATTAACATATTATTAGCATTACTTCAAGTATATTTATGTTAGAACAAAGTCGAATAATAGTATGTATATGTATGTGTGTATATATATATATATATATATATATATATATATATATATATATATATATATATATATATATAAATATATATATATATATATATATATATATATATATATATATATATATATATATTACAATTTTCATCAAAATCTGCGAGTAATGATTTAATAAGAAATTAAAACTATCTAGTACTACAGATTTTCCCATTTCGTTATTTAATTTACAACTTTATTATGCAATGTGCACGTGGAAGATTTATTGCTACATGAGCACCTATTAGAGTGAACCATAACAATAGGTTTTGAAAAATTGTTTGGTGGACTATAAGAGATGCTACAATATAAAATGTAGAACCAAACAAACTTTAGTTAATGATCACAGCAGTAGGTTATCCTGAATAAAATCAAAGGTAAGTCTGTATACAATATCGTAATATACATGATAATGGTAGCAGAAAAGCATTGTTTTATCATAGTATATACAAATATTTAATAATTTAAACAATATAGATTTTGCGCTTGGTAGAAAGGAAAATTTTTTAAACCTACACTATGTAGCTTGTGTAACAAATTTATTCATATGAGTCACGAGTTACGTAAATCCACATCACTTGCTCTTTTATAATTGCATAGCAAAATACGGATTTATGCAAAAATTCATAAATTAACATTTAGCAATGCAGTACATCTGAATCAGCAGTTTTGCCATTTTAGAGCTTATTATCTTAAAGGAAAAAATCAGAATCCTTATGAAATTACTCATGTGTCCGATGTTTACAACGATTTTTTTCTGAAGAAACCTTTGACGTAGAAACTTGAAATTTCGTTTATTAAAGAAGCATATGAAATGACATATATTTTTGTTGATAAAAGTTAAAAATATTCAGTAGAAAATGGTAGAATGGGGAATAAATCAAGTAATGTAGCTCTCCCCCACACGTATAAAAAAAATTTAAGATTTTTTTATACGGGTGGGGGAGAGGGAGATTTGAAACGGCTAATTGCAATGGTCTCAAAAATTATTTTTTGCAATTTAAGGTAGTATATCTTCAGTATATCATATATATTGAAAAATAAGCAAAGAAACGGTTTCTAATTGTTGACATAATAATAATTTTTTTTTTCAATATAAACTCTGGCAATTGCAAAATATTGCTCACATAATATCAAATTGATCATATATACCTTTTCACTATGTAAGTTTTTGTAAAGACAGTGAAAAAGCAAGGTACGTGAAAAGAATATAATATTTATTTTTTACTTCTTTATACTTAATAATTAATTACTAATTTAATGTTTTGTACCTAAAAATATACCATAACTCCAATATTTCGTAGATTTGCATCGTGCAGTCGAATATGTTGTGTACCCTGGAAGATCATATCAATCTAAAAATATAACAGTAAATTATATAAGGCGAATCAAATTCCTTATAAAATTATAGAATTTTGAACTTGGAACCACGAAAGAGGTGAAAAATAGGATAAAATAAAAAAAGTCAGGAAAAACGTAACAAAATAAAAATATTCTCAAGACGATCCTAGATTGACCATGCTGTTATATATATATATATATATATATATATATATACATATATATATATATATGTATATATATATATATATATATATATATATATATATATATGCTGATGATATGAAAATGAATTAATGTAACTATTGATTCGAGTTTTGGCTCCAATGTTTTTTGGACGTGTTTTACCCCCACTAATTCGAGGGTCGTATAATGACTAGGATAATAAAATCTAATTCTAAGCCATTATTTCAGTCAGAAGTTATGAATTTGGACTGCGATATTAAATTTTGTTTTATAGTTCTTGTACGCGCAATTTCGGGGTATAATTATGATAAGAATAATAATAATTAGATCTTACATATTACAACTAAAAATTTTGAGTTTGAGTTCAAATATTGAGTTTTATTGGACAGTTCTCATACATACAAATATGAAGCACCGATGGTGACTAGGTAAATAAAATTTCAATTTAAATCATTATTATCGTAGAAGTGTCAGATTTGAGCTCAAATATTCAGTTGTTTTGAAATTTCTTAAACCTACGAATCCTTGAGTCTAATGATGACCAGGATTTACTACCCCTGGTCATCGTTGTACATATGCAAAGTCGAGGGTCTGATGAGGACCGAGATAGCTAGGAACTTCAGGGTTGATTTCAAATATTTGATTCTGATTTGTAGTTCCCACACCTACAAATTTGACGATGACTAGAATCATAGCACCCGAATCTAAGTCAATATTACACTGAAGCTAAACACCTGAATTTAAATAAATATTAGGAACTTCCAGTGTAGATTCTAATATTCATTTTTGTTGGGCATTTTGTACATGTGAAAAGTGGAGGACCTGTTTATAATCAAGGAAATAACACTTGGATATTAGCCAATATTGCAGCTACAGACTTCAAGTTAGAGTCCTAATTTCCAGTTTTATCCGTGAATTCTCACACCCTCAAATTCGAAGGTCTTATTATGAAAACATGACAACATCTAGATTTAAGTCATTATTATAATATGAAGTTTTGAGTTTGGACTCTAATACTCAATTTTGATTTAAACCATTATTGTAGTATGAAGTTTTGAATTTGGGCTCTTCTTCTCAATTTTGTTGATCAGTACACACAAGCACAGTTTTGATGATCTAAACTAAATTATGCATACACACATACATACACAATGTATACCATCACTAAAAAACATCAATTCAATCAATAATATTACAATATGTGTAGATTGCAATGCACCTACTTTTTTTTTAAAAACACTTTTTGTCTTCATTTAAAATCATTAACATGGAAATGCATAAACCTAGATCTTTTATTTCGATAAACGCAAGAAATGTGGCAATATTGCATGCCTTATATTTTAATAATATCCTTCTTACCGATTGGTAGTGAAATTTTACTTTTCCAACTATCCATTTCATATAGTTTTATAAAAGAAGTTAAAGAAAATGGAAAGGACAGAGAATGACAAAATTCAATTTTAAGGTTAAATTCCTTTCAAGACGAAGAACATAGGTCAACATGCATTATTTATTCGTCATTAAACAAATAAAACAGATCGTCGAGGGTTAGTAGACCGTTCCGAGAATCCTAATCAACTCACTTCACCTACCACAAGTTCAAGTTTCAAATAGCACGCACATTGTATTAATTAGTTTTCTAGTAGTACATTAAATACAAATTAGCTCAACAAAATTAAATTTTAATTTGTTTTCATTCATAAATTCGATTTATTTACCACTTGCATCATTCCTTTAAATGAAACCATTTCTAACTTCTTTTATTACGAGGAAATACCAGCAAATAGCATTATAGCTGAAATAGAAGAATATGGTATCTACCAAGAGATAATAACTTGGCAGATATAATTTTCTTCTATTTCAGATTGTAAATACCTATAAAGTGAAACGGTAAGCTTTAAAATTAAGATTTTTTTAATTATAGAATGTGTTTGCCAGTTCGCGCATAAATAATATGAACGTAAGGATATCATGTGATTCAATATTTATTACGGCTTCGGTCAAACCTATATGAATACGCTAAACGCACGTTACACAAATTTACCATGACAGTTTCTTTAACTCCAACGTTTCTGAAGAAATACAACCGTAATAAAAAGTACGACCAAAAGCAAGCCTCACTTAAAAGAGACACTTTCAATTATATAATACTGATCCATGATGAAAGAGTAGGAAACCGATTACAAGCAGCTAAAAATTTATATTCCTTTTAAATACTCATATCATAAAAAAGAATTTCATTGGTGAAAAAAGTCCTCAGGTGTATTTGATAAATTTTCATGAATTCATGGAGGTTAATTACTTTTATTTAAATTTTATCAAGCACAAATTCGACTATTGTAGTAATTTATTTAATTTATAATCAGTAATTGAATACAAAATTCCTATATCCCCACTGAAGTACTTCACTTTGAATAAACGCCCTCTATTCCGTGAACTGGCCTTGACATGATAGGGACTATAAAATATTGAACGTAGACTTCCTAAGATCATAACAGTAAATTATATTTATCATTTGGACCGGACGGAGGTACGAAAGCACCCTTAAAATTGGCCGTAAAATATATTATCTTGCCTCGAATTGACCCGAATATTAAACATAGAAACGAAAGAAATAAAATTAGGAAAATAAAATGATAGATACGCGTGTGTGTACCTATATAAAATCCCATCTTACGACCCTTATCACAATTCTTTTGACGGTGTGCGCCCCAAAGCGGGCTAGATATTAAATTTGAATTGTCGGTGGAGTTTTAAAAATATTGGGAATTTTTTGCAGAATTTCTTTTTTCTCACCGGGCTTTTTCTTTTTTTGCTCATATAATTTTCGTGTATTATATGCACGTTATTCTTTTTCTTTGAAAGAAATGTGATATTTGTGTTATTCCTGCCTGGGTGAAGTTTGTGAAACTTGTTTTTATGGATGGCGCTTTTTAACGTAAATAGAATACGAATACGCTCCGGTATAAAACACTTTTAAAATCTAACTGATACGTTTGAAATATTCGCGAACAGTTAATTGACACGTAGTAGAAATGAATCGACTTAATGAAATATATATATATATATATATATATATATATATACATATATATATATATATATATATATATATACATACATATATATATATATATATATATATATATAACATTTGAACAGATTTGTGTTATAAGGTTTTTTTTTGAGAAAAAAATATAATCGACATGATTATATTTATGCACAAACCATTCACGGTTTATTTTTAATACTCACCTCGAATTATACATATGAAAGTTACAAGTTACGATTTTACTTTTGCTAATTAATTTAATATATTTAAACCTTTTAAGTTATTCGGACTGAAATGGCTGTTAAAAGCCGATGTGAAGACCAGCTCAAATCATTGCTTAGACATTTGCGTTAGAGCATATGTGACGGAATTATTCCTACAGGAGTAATCTCTTTTAATCGGCCATAACGATGACATTTGAAAAATCGGTTATTGGGTACTCTCTTACATATACACTCTTATAGTAACTTAATTTACAATGGAATAGGAGGAAAGAGCTAGAGGGCAAGGTTTCTATTTTGAAGATATTTATCAAGAATAATTTTCTGACATCGGAATTCATGAATTCCATAGTATAGCTGATTTTAGATAAGAGGCAGAAGTAGGTTTCAGAACAAGTGTAGCGATTTGAAATTAGATGCCATAATAATTATTGCAGTAAATTAAAATGACATTTTAATGACGTATCTGGTGTGCTCATTAGTTCCTAGACAAGTTTCTATACATTTTTACAGATTCTCCTTTGACAGTGTTTTTTTTCCAAATATATATATATATATTATAAACACATATCCAATTTCCGTTTCCTAAGAAGTGTCAAACAGAGCCTAATAAATAATAAAACATTTTCAAAACTTACACAAACGCGGTTGTAAAATGTTAATCAACGGTCCATAATCGTAACAAGGTCGTGCATTTGAAAGATAGTTCTATACTTTATTCCTTGATATTGCACGCTCTACTGTAAAAGCCGTCAAGCAGTTCGGGTTAGATAATAAATAGGTGCACGACGCAGGTACGTTCGGCTCCTCGTTAAACTAAATTATTCACCGCATATTACCGTACCATCACGTCTACTCTCCTCATCCCACAAATCATCCTAGTTTCCAAGTATTATTAATATTTTGTATAGAATAAATTAGTTAAGCTAATCTTGTAGCCGCCTTACATAGAATTCAAAGACCTCTCACTTCCCTCGCAGGAGCGAAATTCAAACGGCTTTCTCCGTTCTTTTCGGTATGCGGCAGTTGCTAATGGAATAATTAATGGCGCTCAACTTTAAGGAAAAACTTATGTGATGGGTGGTGCCTCGTATATGCATCAAAAAAAAGGTTCCACCGCCAATTTATGGATCCGCGCAGCATTCAGCTTTTCGGTGTGGATTCAATTTCGGAATATTTTTTTTATTAAATTGTGTACTAGTGGTATCTGGCGTAGTTTATGTATCGACTGGAAGCGAAATTGGAAAATTTAATTTGGTTAAGTGAAAATAAATTAGAGAAAATATATCTCCTAAGCTTTTGTTATTTCTAGCGATGTGTTTTTATTGTTAGCGAAGTGTAGGTTCGTGTTGATGTAAAAATGAAAAGATGAACCGTCTCGCGTCAAACATGACGTCTTCAATGAAATCGCGAATACAGAAATTTGTTCAATCAAATATGCTTAATATCAAAGAAATATCATGAGTTGAATCACTGTTCTTCTACAATATTTTCATATAATATGCAAATAACTTATTATTAATTTGTGGAACAAAAGAAACATTCGACCCTTAAATTTTCAAATTTGGATTTACGTTCCGACATGAATTTGTTTGTCTTAGGCTTCTGCAGTATTGACAAAATATAATAGAAATTACACCTTTAAATACCGCAACTTTTAACACGTTGACTTTACTTTTCTATATCAACTTACTCGTAAATGAACACATATTAGATCATCACTTACAGAATCATGCAAATAACTTATTAGAAATTTGTGGAACATAAAAAACCTTCAACCCTTCAATTTTCAAATTTTGAATTTAATTTCCGACATGAACTTTTTATCTTATGCTTCTGCAGTATTGACAAAATATAATAGAAATTATACCTTTAAATACCACAACTTTTAACACGTCGAATTTACTTTTCTACATCAACTTACTCGTAAATAAACACATATTATATCATCACTTACAGAATCATGAAGTATGTTTAAAGGAACATGCTCGTTTGATCGTCAATAGGATACCATAGCAAAAGTAAACGAATCGAATCCTTTTTCATGACAAGACTTTACTTCCATCTGTCTGTCTGTCGGTCAGTCAGAGGCTTTAATTTTTAAATGAAACGAAGACTTAACATTTACACATAATATGTTGTTACCGTGCCTTAAATTATATAAAGTATTTAAAATTACTTAAAATATATTTTGTGGAATCTCGTGAATATCTAAAATAGGCTTAAAAATTTTAGAGACTGGAAAAATAAAGTTCCAGCTTTCGATTTATGAGCAAGGCTGAGATCCGGCATCACTACCTAAATTTATTAAATCATGCTCCTTTAACGCGATCATGCCAAATCTATGAGAAAAACAAGAAAAATAAAGTTTTGGTGGCAGTATTGAACATTGTGCACTAAATAAATTAAGAGATAACCAAAAATAAAAAACCGATAAAAAATCCCAATCCAAAAGACTCGATAACAAACCAAAGTAAGTCGTGAATGAAATTCGGTTGAAATCCTTTTTTTTCCAATTCGATAAAATAAAAAAATTTACAGTTGGCTAGTACGAAATGAGAAAGAAAATGATGTCTTTTTATTTTCTTTGCGTTCCTCTGAATATGTCCATGAGTGTATATTTAAAATACGATTCTTACTATTGCTTGACTTGAACATATAACTGGCAAGTTATTTAATATATTTTCAAAGAGAAATTATATTTCAATGGGACGGCAGTAACATATAGGATGTGAATATCATTTTTAAGGCAGTCACTTCCGTTTCGGTCTGTCTTATACATATCGGAGTAGCAAAAGAAATTTTCATTCGATCAAGATGTATCCAATATGTTAATAATATTTTAATGTATTTACTTGTATCAGGTTCTATATATGTACAGTTTATGATTTGATCTTCATCGTGACGTTCTTTTCATTTGGGTACTTTTAAAAATATTCCTTAAGATTTTTTCTTTCGAAAATTGCAGGCATTCGTTCATTTGAGGTTAGTACTCATGTTTCAGTAGTAGGTAAGTATAAATATAATTAAGATTTTGTAAATAAAATACGGGAAAATCTCGGTCGAAACATCAGTCGACAGAGATTTTCCCGTATTATAGGATTTTACTTCACAATCCAAAAAAGTGAAGTAGTTCATCACTCATCAAAGTGTTGTTGGTATTTCAAAGTACATTCATTGGTTTAACTTCACACCGGAAAAAAATATATATATATCACTATAAAATCAGAATACATATATTAATGTACAATACAATTTAAATACCGAAACAGATGTTCCAGTAATTAAAGAATTACGATTTATCAACAAGGGCATTAAATATTTTGATACCGAAGCTCTCCGTCGGTCAGTTAGCATTCATTATTAAAATTATTGGCATTTTTATATTATTACTTATTAAAATATTTATGATTGGTAATAAAATATTAACTCTTAATGGAATTAAAATGGTAAAGAGATGCTTAAGATAATAAATCATTACACGTATCAGACGCTTAGTCTTCTTTACAGATTATTCAGTATATGAATATCCTTGTGAGTATTTTTACGGGTATATTACTTGATTTGGTGTTGACCACGGTTAATAATTTACTAATTTTTAACATGAGATTGAAGTGCAGGTTTTCGGGATAATTTTGAATTTACTGTCTTCATGTTACGGATAGACCTCACTCCACCAATTAAAACAATAACCACCTTGAATACTTTTAAATAATCTGGTTACCATTACTTTTGAAGGCGTTATGGAAATTGATGAGGTTTTAAATAAATTTTTTCTAATCTTGAATTATCTATATATTTGAACACTCATGTGTTTTTTTAATGTACTAGTTAATATGTGTTTTATTGCATATAGAAATATTTTCTAAAATCTTTGTGTACAATGAAATTACGTAACAATTTTTTAACAGTAATATAAATCAAAAAAATTATTAAGAGCCAGGTGGTTAGACAAAAATCGGTCATATAGATATGTTCTGGGAAAAATTGTTTAGGCCGGGGTAACTACTCTTTTCTGTATTTTTTTTTATTAATTTAATTATTTGTATATATATATACATACATACATATATATATATATATATATATATATATACATATATATATATATATATATATATATATATATATATATATATATATATTTATACATATATATATATATATTTGTATATATATATATATATTTATATATATACATAATTATGTTGCAGTACTTACGTATTCATTATTTTTTGTCTTTGTTTTCATGTCATCATTATCAAAAAAATGTCTTTCAAATCTTAATATTTTTATTACAACTTCAAAAAAAAAGAATCCCATTAACAAATAGTATTGATTTCATGGCATTTTAACTTTTAATTTTCTTATAATATTTCAAAATTGTTTTATGCAACATAAAAACCTAATGTTCCTCCGTAATTTAAATTGCCATAAAATTTAATTGGAGCTTATAAAAACCAAATTCAATTCTAATAAATATATTTAAAACAATGTATTAAGTTATCTCAATTATTCCTTGGTTAAGTGTGCATGCCTCAAAATCGAACAAAAAACGGTTCATTTCTCAATCTGCTCCATCGCTTTTTTCTTAAAAGACCGTTTTATATGGAAATCTGGTGTAATATTGTCTGAATCTAAATAGTTAAAAAAATTTATTTATTCACAAAATTTTTAAAAATCCGTGATCATGTGGGACATATAAAATGCAAGTGTAAGTTGTGAAGTTTCAAAACTAGTTATTGTTGAATATATACATAAAAACACTTTCCGATACCAAAATAGCTAGAAGTTTACTGCAAAATTCATTCTAAATTACATTGCTTCTATGAAATTTGTGTGCCTGTATATAATATACTAGACAATATGTGGATAATTTAAAACCGTAAATACTACGACAGAAATGAACTGAAATATTAATACGTATACGGAGCCTTCATAATGAGGATGTAACTCGTATTTAACAGGCCTCAGTTATTTTGTTTGTTCGAAAATAATTCAATATCCCAAGCGATTTTTTTCAAATGTATGTAGTTACACCCGGAAGATATTTGTAAATACGTGTTTTTATAAAAACCATGAATGGAAATAGTAGAAATAACGATAACTAATAATACCAAGGTATTTTCAAGAAAAATACAATTTTTGAGGAATATTTATGCACATATTTTTATTTTAGGATGATATGGACAAACTTTTATCACAGCCCTTTTAAATTACTTCCAACTTATTATGGTTTGATATAATATTACGTGCTTCCGCTAGCGAAATGTTTGCTTACTTTAACCGCAAAAATGAGTTTTTATATTCATGTTACATAACATTACCTTTTATTTTAATGAACATTGCGCATTGTATATATTTAAACTGGAATAAAAAGTCTCCAAAATATAATCAGTTATATTTCCGATTTTGTAAGTTTATTTACAAAAGAGGAAATTTCTCTAATTAATTTTATCTCCTAAAACTGAGTTTGTTTCTTACATTCTGCTAGCAGAATATAACACAAAGTATCGTCATCCTTGAAAGGTTTCAATATCAACCTACTAATAACTCGATCGAAATTTGTACTAAGTTTTAAAATCAAGTTCCAACTTTGTCATTGGCTGTTATTTTTCTGAGATTAGTACAGTGAAGGTATTTTAAAAAAGCTCCGTATTTGATTGTTTCTAATATTTCTTTAATAACAATTTTTTGCCAATTTCTTCTTTTGTTTATAGAATAGAAGCTTAATGAAACTAAAAAGTCACAGGTTGTTTAAAAAACAATTTGGAAGATATATATGTCTAAATGAAAAGTAGGCAAAGTAGTTTCTGAGTATAATTAACATACGTACTTTTGAATCAGGGGGTAATTAAAAATATAAATTCGTTTGTAGTGCATAGCTTTTCAGCAACTTAAATAATTATTTTTAAAATTGATAAATTATATAGTACAGATAATAATAATGACACTAAAATAATACAAATTTTGCTTCCTGCAACCAAAAATTAAATTTCTATAAAATTTTCTATCCTGAGCTTTTATGTAGTGTACGATGAAAATTCAATTTTATGGAAATACGACCGTGTTTCCATTTATAATTAGATATACGTACATATGGACTAATTTCATTTATTAGAACACAGCACAAATAATTTTAAGACTTAGTGATAATTTAAAAATAGCTTAAATTATCATTAACCCAATCTTTTCCGCTGTCTTATTTTTAGGATCCTACATTTGTTTTTTTTTTCACCAAACTATAAACATTTATTCTATTGTTTCTATTGAAATTTGTATTTGTACACATTTATTCTATTAAATATATTTTTTGGCAGTAAAATATATTGACGTCATTTTAATATATTTTTTTTTAAATTGAACTATTTTGTTGCTATAAAAAGAGCATGAGTTTTTATTTTATATACTGTGTATAAAAAAATAATTAATTAATTCAACAATTCTAAGACCTTTACTAAATTTATAAAAAAAAAACAGTACACAAAATATATTTTGGAAACAAGTTATATGATTTCAAAATGAACCGCACTAAAAATATGCCAATAATTATAAAAATAATTTGAATTCTTCAATTAACCTTCAATTTAACCACGGAGGAGTTAAAAGTTTTAATAGGAATTTTATTTTTTCTTCGTATCACCACTTGCCTCAAAGCAAACTTTATCGGTGTAGAGAAGAAGACGTACACTTTCCCTTTATTGAAAACATAATGTCAAGAAATCATTTTAATAAAAGAAAATCCTACTTGCATTTCAATAACGACTCGAGAATTGATAACATTGATAAAGCGAATCGAAAGTTTGGGCTATTTGAAACCAATTTAGCTGTTGATGAAATGATCGTCAAATACTTTGGTCATCATGGGATAAAACAATTTACATAAGACAATCCAGTGGGGTGTGGATTCAAGCTTTGGGCTCTATGTGGAGTCAGCGGTTATTGTTATAACTTTTGACAATATACATGCCATGATACTCAAACATTGGATAGCGATCTTTTAGTCTCAACAGTAGTAAAAATTTGCTTGAGGTGTATACGGATCCCAGCGCGCATGTGATATATTTCGACAACTTTTTCAGTAGCATGCAATTATTGATTGATTTGAAATGTTAAGTGTTCAGAGCAACGGGCACAGTGAGGGAATATAGGACTAAGAAATGTCCTGTCATGCCAAAACAAGAAATGAAAAAGAAAGAGCGAGGTTATTCCGATCATCGTTTTGATAAAAACAATGAAATATTGTGCGCAAAATGGCACGACAATACTCTAGTATGTCTTTTGACTAATTTCGATACTGATGAACTTTTTGTAAACATTAATAGATATTCTAAGACAGAAAAGACCAAAGTGACCGTAAATCAGCCAATACATATATAATTACTACGAACATATGGGAGGAGTTGATAAACATGATTGATTGATTTTTAAATTGGCCTCTAGTCATCGGACTTTTAGATATGTCCCTAGTAAATGCATGGGTGGTTTACAACCAGATAAACAAAGAAGAATGGAAGGGATGGTCCCTTTACTAAATTTTAGGCGAAGGGTTTGCTTTTCTAGGATGAAAAAATCAAAAGGCAGTACAAGTAAACCTACTCCGGGATCTTCCGAAATTCTTTTACAATCAGTCAGATTTGATAGATCTCTATATGATAAAGAGAGTCAAACAAAGGCGTTGCTAAGGACAAGGTTGGAAAAAACCCTTGAATTTTTTGTGAAAAATTCGATGAAAGACTTTGCAGTGATTGTTTCATACCTTATCACGGGAAATAAGTTTACATAAATCTATTGATTTTTCTACTTCTTATCTTTTAAAATGTTTAATAGGTTGGTTTCCAAATAAAGTTTACTTTTTTATAATTCTTTTCTTTCTTAATTTCTGACCATATATTCCCACTGTCATATTTATAGGACAGGTTGTTACAGCAAGTAGTGATATATTTTTTTGAATTTTATTTTATATTACTTTTATCTAATGTATCAAGACCTTAATGGGTTAATGGGTTTAATTTTTTTTTGCTTGGGAAGTAATAGGTTAATAACATCCATTATATAAAATAATCAAGAAAAGACAAAATTTTGTACATGCTAAAAATTTTACGTATAACGTTTTTTGCCCATTTTTCCTCTAACAATGGATCCAAAACCTATTCAATCATTGTTCGGTTCTTATGGAGAAAGTTAATTACAGGTATGTGACACAAGACGCACCATAGACTCTAAGAGATTCGTAACGTACCTAATACATTTGTTAGTTTTTCTATATTCAGTGTAACTAATTAACCGCGTATTTATTTCGAGCTCAGATGTTTAATGAACTTTGAATAAATCTTTAAGCCTGATTTATTTAAAATTCTTTTACTTAACTCTTATTTTATATGATAAGTCGTTTTGATGTATACAGGTATATAAAGGAATTTTCTCTATTAATGCTAATATTGCCTAAACCTCTGCATAAATACTTAGATCTAAGTAAATGTTTTTTGTAAAAGTTTTCACGGAAGTGGAAAGTTCTCCCGAAGCGTAAAGAATGTTGCAAAAAAATGTATTAGAAGTAATTTTTACTGCAGTAAGTATTTTCATTAAACAATTAAAGAATTTTAAGATTATATTTTACTATGTATACAGAATATATTGTGTAGAATACTTTTATAGACGTGAACTTATTGTAAATTTATAAAAAAACTATAAAATCTACAATCGGCTCTGAAGTTTTCAAGTAGATATTACTACAATTTCTTGTAATCCTATTTATTAAAATTATTTCCTATTTAAATTGTATTCTATCTATTGATTACATTGATTATCTATTGATTACGTTCAAACTATATATCTAGAAGTATTAAAGCACATAGAATCCGAAATAATTTTATTAAATGTCCTTCGGAGTCAGAAGAAAAAAAACGAATGGAGTGGGTATTTAGCTCATTATTCAAAGATTCCACAACTAGTTTGAAGTAAAATCAGTGAATTCATCATATGACATTATTGATGTAAACTTACGAGGCTATTAATAATTAATAACACGTTATACAATAATTTTAATAAATTATGTAATTTTAGGTTGAACAGATTGGGCTAACCCCTATCCATATATTTTACATATTTTTCGATTTGTCTATAAAGATATATTGTATAAGATTAAAAGAAAAAAAATTAAGTGTCAGGTAATAAGATATACGCGGGTTAATAAGAGTTAATATTGTGTAAAATTGCAAGATATGTATGAAGAAATTTCTGAGAAAAACGAGTGTCATAGACAAACGTGAGTAATTTTGTAATCGTCCCGTTTTTCGTTTCGTATGTTATTCGTATAACATCACATAAATTCCAGAAAGACGTAGCTGTGACTTTTTTTTATAAGGACGGTTTTCGCACATGGTCCGGATTACTTCACACGTAGTAAGAATTTGTGCGTTTACTGATTCAGAATGTTGAAATGACTCATCTTTAAATTATTTTAGCATTACATAATAAACACGGGAGCTTATAAATCATACAATATAAGATAACATTTTCATACTTGCATTATAATAAAGTAAACACAGTCGTGATTTATAATGTGGGCCAGCTTAAATTGTCATCAATATAAAATTGCCGATATCATGACAATTTCATAAATCGTGGCGGTTTTCAATTGTCATGAGCTTCGATCATATACGAGATAAAGACGACATTAAAATTCTGCGGCCCCTTTTTTTCACCATGCAAATTGAATAATCATTTAAAATGGAATCTAGCTATTTTTGTACAGGTACTGCGATTTAATATTATGTACTTTATTAAAGATAAAAATAAACCTTATTCACTTTTAAGTAAAAAATTGAAAGTTTGTTTACTTCACTTTAACTCGGCAAGCAAGCAAATAAATTTGTATATCATCATAAATTATTGAAATTAATTGATTAAATGCAATGAAAAGGTTTTACATAAAAATACATAAAATTATAAAAGTGATTTTTTTTTAAATATATTTATTTTAAATAAATAATGAAGGAAACAATTTTACGGTCAGTTTTAATAGAACAAACAAAAAGCACTGAATGAAACTTTCATTAAAATATTTTAATTAACATTACATTTGACATGATTTTTCTACGAGTCCGATTATAATAAAGTTGAAAAAGCTTTTAATGTTACTTCGTTACTTTTAATTTTCTTTCAAATATTGATTTAAATAAAGTACAAATGTATGAATAGCAAACGCATAAATATATTGGAATCAAATATATTTTAAATTTAAATATTTTTTTTCAATTTTATACTTCATCACGATGCATATAGTGTTAGGAATATGTTATATTATTACGAAAAGAAAAGCATTTCTTTTTTCTACGAACTTTTTGATACATATAAAAATTTATATATTGATATTTTCAAAGTTTATAAATTTTAGTATTGACTGATCTTAAATTCAGGGTAGATAAATTCCACACAACAAATTGACAAGCAGAAAATTACATAATACCAATTTCTTAAAAATTAAATTATTTATTTTATTATCCTGAATTATACTTTCCGTAAATTGAATTAAAGTAGCCATGATAAATATACATCCTAAGTGTGCATATTTTATCGACGCGTTGAAGGTTTTGCGCCCTGAACCTAACGAATCGCAATGAATTTGTTATCCACTAACTGTTACCGCGGTTTCGTTTGCATATGGACTTTTAGAAAATGTAATATTTCAATTCATTTCATATGTTCACTGCAAAGTGGCAGACCTTAAGACCAGTTTTATAATAACTTAAAATAAACGTTTTTAATTACAATTTGTTTTCAAAGAGTAAGCCAAATTCAAAGCGCTTTTTTTCAAAAGACCCATAAATTATTTTAGTTGGTCATTTACAAGAAAACATAGCTTATTTACTTACCTTGGATCCAACATATTCCGTTCGTAGAATGATATTGAAATCTTTTGAAACTTTCTTGCGTGGTGCGTGAAAAATTAAATTAAACAAGCAAACAGACATATTTGAAAAAGATTTTTTTGATGTCCCATTACTTTTGTTATATTCTCATAAATTGTTATATTCTCATAAATTGTTTTCCCCTTAAAAGTACCAGCGAAATTCCAATGTGCCAATTCCGTAGTTTTATTATATGTATGGACATTAAAGTATGTACCATTCAAATATCACCTATTAACAACAACATTATAACAATAATTGATCGTGCAGATGTAATAAAATCATCTCATGGAAGAATATTTGTACAAGTTAGATTGCTTGCATTTTGTCACAATTGGCTCGAATAGGTTAGTCCTCTAGCCATAAAGTCTCAAAGTTTCTCTTGGTATGCTTTCACCTAAACTTCATCGTCTCTTATGTTGTTCAGGGTTTGGGCTATTCTACAAATTTTCTTTATTTTAATTAGTTTTTCTAGGTATAATATTATGCCATAGTTTAAGCGGGATTTGTCGTACCCTCTTACGTAAATAGTATAAAAATTCTGAAAACTGAAGGTCAGATAAATTTACGTAGGTGTATTTTAATAATATGTTCCAAATAAATTAATTTTAAAGATCTAATAAATTTTTTGAATTTTCCCCTTAAAGAAAAAATTATAATGCACTCACTCTGTCCTATCCCGTTACATACATAAAGGCAAAAATATTTGTAAAAATATAGGTAGAATTCATTTGTATATATGTGTCTTAACAATTGATTTATAATACACATATTCTTAACGACTCAATAATTTTTCAGATCTTCATTTCTAATAAAAATTCATGATTAATTCCCTTTTCAAATGTTGTTACATAAAGGGCACAAAAATGCCTAAAACTACAGATCAAGTAAATTTTTATGTATCAAAATTTGTTGTTCGAAAAGGGTATATAAATGATAACTATCCGATTTTATTCTTCTGTTACGAGAAAAGATGGAAACGAAGAAAGGATAGCAATTACACTTTAACATAATCATATATATCAATTAGTGGAATGAGCAATTTTACTTTAATGCAAGTGCTATTCTAAGGCTATATAATGTATAAATTCAAGATACCAGCCCGTGTACATATCACTCTGGTTCAGAGAACAATTAGATTAAGGTAGTTAACATTTAATAGTAGTCTATTTATTTGAAGCGTTGGTTAGGTTTAGGAAAGAGATTAAAAAAGATTTCTATATAAACAATTTCATGTAAATCTCATTGTTACCTAAAACGTTAATTAATATCTGTAGGGTATATAACACCTCATGCTAACTAATCATGTTCCCATCGTTGATAATTGCGTTGATTTGAAGTTGCTTACAGCATTTTACTATTACTTTTCACTGATCCAATTTGAGACATGTCATCTGGCGTCATTGATGGGTATGCCGGACAACTTTTGTATTTGCTGCGGTCATTGGAACAAAAAACGGACACTCGATATCTTCTTTGCTAATTTGTCTACCAGGAATAACTTTTCTATAATATCTTCTTCCGTTGCGCCATGTAGACCATATCATTTTAATGTATTTTGTACCCTTGTTTATAAAATCAGCTCTATAAGCAGATATATTAAATCCTTTAGCTAGAGGCACTTAAGTTATCCTTATTGGATATTCATAAATCTTATTGGACAAATACCCAATTTTCGTTGCCATTTCTTTAGTAATCGTGGTCAACGTGTTTGTATTGTTCGTTGTGTTTAAGGAAAATACTGAAAATATTGCGTATAAAGAATTTCATTGAATATTAAATAAAAAAAATCAATCAATAACGACGAGGTTTACGTAAATAGGATAAAACATGGCGCTGAAAACGTGGGTCATATTTTCTTATATTTATATTTTTATAAAGGATCGCATAAATGAAAGTTTGGATTTCGCCGCCGAATGCACGTCTCGTTATCTTGGGTTAGCAGCACGAGTGTTATTAAAAAAGTTTACCCAGCTGTACAGCTGAACGACTGATGCGATTGTCGTCCTTTTTGTACGCCAATATTTGTACTTGTGGCTTTAAGCAATTGCTGCTGGAAAACTTTTACACAACTTTTTACTTTATACGAGAATATATTGCAAAGGCGAAAGGTTTTATTTAGTTGAAGATATTTAAAAAAAAAAACAATAACGGATGTTGTGAGACTTGGACTTCACGCGAATAACATTGTGAAAAGTTTATTTTTTAATTAAAAGCATGTTAACAATAACAACCATAAATATGTTTCATACGCCATTTTAAAAATAAAATTATATTTTATGAAGAAAAAATGATGTGTAAAGCATAAGGAAAGCTAAATTTACACATTTATTTAGGAAATAAGAAATCGACAAACTTATTAATAGATATGATTTTAGGATTTCATTCGTAAGTAATCTTATTTATTAAAAATGAGCATCAAATTATGATTTATTTTTGTACATAAAAGCATGACGGTACGCATTATCATTACCTTGGTTCATTCTTCAAAATATTTAAAACATCTATGAAAGTATATAGAACGAAAACTTTTATTATTCCTAAACATATCATTTGTTAGCTCCGATTAAATAATATTAATTTGTTCAGATTTGATTAATGTGTTGAATTATACAATTTTATATAATTTTAATTATAAAGGATGGTATTAATTGGTATAAACAACATCATAAATATACGTGACTAGATTAATGCGGTGAAAGTAGGGATGTGTTTATGTGATTTTACTTCAAGTTGTTGAGTGACGCTACTAGCATGTTAGTTAAAATGTGGGTAAATAATTTCGAATAGTGATGTTTTGATGCATGTAAGAAAAGACATTTGTTATTTTAATTTAACGGGAAAAGCAATTTTTCCCTGATTTTATATAATAGTTTTGAAGAAATGAAGGAATGTGCCATGAAAGCAAAAAACTACAGAAATGAGCTGAAAAATGCATTTCTCAAAATGCATTTTTTTATGAAAACTTCTTTAACTGAAATTTAGGAAATAATGCATCGTGATACAAAGAAAAGTGACATTATTTTACCAACTTATTACATCGTTAAAACTTTTATTTTGCCTGACATTTATTTATTAAAAAGTTAAGTGTGCATTTCTGCTTTTACGTTCATTTATATCTTTTATAGAATTTAGACCCTAAATTAAGAAAAAAAGTTTATTTTACCACATAACTGGAACGCTATTAAATATTTACCGTGTAGCTGCGATAAAATTTTTACATTATTTTTACAAGCTATAAGACTGAAAAATTTTTAAAAGTTATTAAATTCCACATGAAAAGAAGTACATGTCAAGTACAACGCTATAGTATATTAAAAATACGATTATCTCGAACTTATTGTTTGGTAATACGTCAAAAAAATAAATGAAATTTGGCTGATATTAATCCTTACGAATTGTTATAACGAAAGCACGCAAGATGAGTATGTTTAACTTTTAAATCAACCACTTGAAACATAAGTATATAACACAATATAGCCATGACGTTTTCTTTAAAAGATTTCATGTTGGAAGCACTTTCTTGTTAGGAGAAATTACGAGAACCACATCCTAATTATAATTATATTTATTTTATCTAAACTTACAAGGTATTACAAAAATACTACTATGTTACTACAATATCCACATCACCACAGTTATTTCTTTGAATTTAAATTGTTGTTTTTTGAAATTTGCGAAAAATAATCATTCTATTTTCGGTATGACTATGTGTACTTATGAGGTCTTTCAAGTATTAGTTTGTAGCTAAATATAAAAATTTCCTTTTTGTTTTTATATTCTGTTAAAATTATATTATATTAGCTTCAATTATCCTAATTTTCTTTAATTTTACTAGCTATTTGTTAAATAACAATTTATGTTACTAAATTTTAGTGGATAATTATGAGAATAGCCAGTCAAATGAACGAACCCAATAAAATCCTGGTGTAATTAAAAAACATATTTCAGTAGGAAATGTGATCTCTAGGTCTTTCAAAACCATATATATTTATTATATTTTCAGCCTCAGCAAAGTAATATATTAGAATTTAGGCCAGGACTGAAGTGAATGGGGATTCATATCTAGCGAAATTTTGACACTCATCCTATGCTTAAAAAATTCCGACTGCGCCCTTTTAACTTGTTGCCAGATTTTCTGGCCTATCTGTCCATTGTCTGGGTCTTCGTCCAGAAAATATTTGAACTTGCGTAGTTCCTGAGTACAGAAATGTTTCCTATGAGCATCTCATTGTTCATACTGTAAAAGTCAAGCAGTGTGAAAAAATCAAACTTTAGCCAAATTTATTTTGAAAATTCAATACATTGTAAAGAATATTTAATTTGTTTTTATTAAATTTTCCACTCAAATTATCATATCTTTAATTTTTTTTCAAGTATTAGATATCAAGGTTCATAAATTTCAGTTTTCTTTATTAGAAACTAGAATTTCTTTCATATTGTTTCGGAAAAAATAGCTGTGACCGAAAGACACACGACACATTAGTGTTATTATAAGTTTTCTCTTTTTATACTTTTGATATGTATAACTTTTTATATCCATTAAAGAAGATTTTTATATAATTACACTTGTCTTCACACATTATTGATTATTCCGTTTTGTGCTCAGAACAACGTATATTAATACTTTTGAAATATTCTAAGTTTGCCTTTAATCTACCATTTTATAAGAGTACACTTCACTTTGCTCAAAATCAGTGATATAGACCCAAAGTCCCTTTTTATCGTTTGACATGCTTCTTCACAAATGCTTTTGAATTTCTGAAATATTATATTTCATATTCGCTGGATAACTAATTATTGTTCATTTTGAATACTCGCGTATATTAAGATATAAACTTATTTTACGTTCCACAAAAATTCAAACCTGGATAAATAACGAATGGGTGACAATTTTTGAGAATATTTAATAAAAATGCAAGGTGGTGTCAACTGTGTCGTTTAACAATCATCATCCATCTGATTCGCAATCAGTGTTCATAAATAAAGTCATACATGGTGAAATTTTTGACCTAATTGTGAGATTTTTAAAAAAAAGTCATGCACGCATGCAAGCACACATTCAGGGATACACGCGCACACACACATACACACACGCATGAGGCATTTTTCCACGTACGCACATAGACATGCCACATATACAGGTCTAACCAAACACATGAATATTATTCATACAGGTGACTCTCTATATTATTAAATTAATTTTAAAACATTAAATAACTGTGTGAAGATTCTAAATTTTTCTGAAATAATTTTCATAAAATTCGTAATTTCTAAAAAGAAATTATTTATAGACATTTCATTACATTTAGTTTCATGCTTAGAATCACTGGTGGGAAATATAGCCAAGTTTTTGTTAAAATCTGTACAAATATGTAAATGTATGTATCATTCATCCAGAAAATTCTATAAAATGAAAAGTAACTTATGACAATTTTCAAATATTTCTGATAATATCGGAGTCAAACTTGCGACTTCAACGAAACACTGAATAAAAGAGGAAAAAAAGATTAACTGTAATAAACGATATAGTTTTTTGAGATAATATTTCAACGTGCACATTGACCGGACATGTTATATGTCAGGGTGTAACTCATTATGTGGTTTAATAGCGTTCACTGTAAATTAGATTTCATATGTTTGACGTTTAAAAAAAACTAACACCCTTATCCACAAACGACACTACGACATCTTACAGTGTGCAACAGGGCATAGTGTTGCCTAAATTTATTCATAAAGGACACTAAGTGTCGATCGACACTATGCATTCAATAAATCGAACGCACAGCTAAGGTAGCTAGCGGGGTGTATTACATAACGCATAGTGTCGGCTTTACGTCAAAAAGTTAGGTTATCCTTTACATTTGTCATCAAACGATAGTTTCATTTTATTTTGTTTTGTAAAATTTCGCGATGGATTAGAGTAGTGAAAAAGAGTTCGATAATTATTTAAATGATAGGAAAAACGAAAGAAGAAGTATACGTACGAGAAAAGTGATACGAGACTTTAAAAATCCGTTTGATTTTTATAGTGCCGAAGAATTCAGAAAAATATATAGATTTTGTAAAAATACAGTGCTTTGATTTCTTCTACCTTTAATTATCTCTGACCTTGAAAAATTGACAGCAAGAGGCTTACCGGAGCCCCCCGTGTATCAATTATTGATCGCCTTATGGTTTTATGCTTCGGGTTCTTTTCAGGTTAGCGCTATATTAATTTTTGTGAAGTTTACTTTACCAGCTTAAACGGAGCGACTGTAATATAACTCTTATTAATTTTTTCAGATCATTAGCGGCGACCTTATAAGTGTGACTCAGTCTACAGTATCAAGAATAGTGAAGAAAGTTTCATACTTCATTTGCTTGAAAATTAAACATTTTATAAAATTCCCGGCCCACTGCGAAAGTACTAAAGAGGCTTTTTATAGAATAGAACAATTCCCTGGTATTGTAGGGACTATCGATTGCACACATATACCTATACAAAATCCTAATGGACCTTATGCTGAAGTTTTCAGGAATAGGAAGAAATTATTCCCTATCAACACTCAGTTGGTATGTGGACCAAATTTAGAAATATACGACATTGTTGCTGATAGACCAGGGTCTGTCCACGATAATAGAATATTTTAGTCATGTGCTCTGCAAACCAAGTTGGAACAAGGTAATATAGACGGTATACTTTTAGGAGATAGCGAGTATGGGTGTCAGGTATATTTACTGACTCCAATATCACAACCAGAGTCGATTTCTGAAGAAAATTCTAACAAAGCACATATTAAAACGAGAAATACGGCGGAGAGAGCAATAGATGTATGGAAACGAATCTTTCCATGTCTGTCAAAAAAGTTGGCAACAAAGCTTACAACAACATACCATATTATTGTTGCCACAGCCATTCTTTATAATATCTGTCGGTCACGTGGTGAAATTGATACCTTTGAAATTGATATAAGATAACAACAACAAATTACAAGAAACTTCCAATCATCTGACAGGGACGGATTGTTATTTAGTAGGATATTTATAGTAAGACATTTTTAGAAATAAGTGTCTAAAATTGTCTTACTGCAAACATCTAAATAGCAATCTGTCCTGTTAGATGATTGGAACTTTTTCATATTTTCTTGTTATTGTCTTACCTTAGTTACAAAACGATCGCATCTTTTAATAGTATGGAGATAAAGTAATTATATTAATATTATTGCATAAATATGAAAGGCACTAGATTAAAAGAGATAGTAACGAGTAAATATTGTAATATGTGTAAATTGGAGCATCTGACATCAAACATGTAATTTTGTAATTGAGTTTTTGTAAACTAAAAATTTACTTCCTAGTCATACATATGAATAGGTGTATCTATTCTATGTAAACTGCAATATCTTGTATTTAAATTAATTGTAAAATATTTTGCTAATACTAATAATTTCATTACCCACTAACATACCTTACATTGTAACTAAGTGACAAAAATGCGAGCAAAAAGAGCCTTTATAAAATGAAAGTCGGGTTATGTGAATGACTTCCATTCAATGTAAAAAATGTTTTTGTTTACATTAATTCTAAACATTTTGAATATATTTGGCGTTAATTTTGTAGAAATTCATTATTCACAATTAAATGAAACTACGTGATGTAGTATTATTTCTAATTTCCTTCATTTCTTTACCACGACCTAGGTTTCGTTGTATTACAACGAAACCTATTGTTGTAATACAACGAAACCTAGGCCGTGGTAAAGAAATTAAAGAAAGTATAAATAATACTACATCACGTAGTTTCATTTATTTGTGTCTAAATATTTTACTAAAACTTGGCAAAATTTCATTACCTGACTAACATGTCTTACACAAGAAAAGTTTTAAATAAGAGCTCATAATACAAGTATATTTTATTTTTCATTTTAATATTTACTGAAAAATAGAAATCAAAGAAAGGAAAGGGAAAAATGAAAACCTAATGATTTTTCCTGTCTTTTATATTGACATGTTTTTCTTTTCAGTAATGAATTTCGGCACTATTAAATATCTGTACCATTTATTCCATAACGTTATGTAATAATAGTGGACTTTATTTAATAACCTATAAGACATTATGAGGCTTCCATAATCTACATGTCCCGTTAAGAGGAGCGTCTATAAAACCCTACGTGGATTTATGTAGAGAGAAGGGAGAAAATGTTTTCTTTGATATATAGCTGTAAACTTCTTGCATTAAAAATAATAACATTACCATGAAGTATAAAATCTGGTAAAATTCAATAATAACTAAACCATTGGAAGTATAAGAACATTAGAAAAATCATATCTTTTCGCAATTACGATCACCATTCAATTATAGGAAAATTCTAATTACCTTTAATGAAATATGGGTTTTCGTTAGAAAACTTACGGTAAGAAACGGTGAATATTAATAATATGCACATATAATAAAATTGTGAGAGAGTAAATTCTGTGAATGAAAAACAATTTAAAAAGAGTGATTGGTTTAGCGTAACGAATGACAATAGAAGCCAGAAATGCGGTTTTTATAATTTTTGCCGGTTTGTCTATCTGAACGTTAATTTCTTCTTAATTTATATGAAATACACTCGATAGGTTTTATTGTTTAGTGTGGTAATAGTATATATCCAAGAGAAAAATATGGGAGAAAAAATTCTAATAAATTTTCTTATTCTGAATTTCATGCGAACGAAGTCTTGGACACAATTGGTAACAAGTAAAAAATTGTTACATACTTAGCCGCAAAATCATTTTGAGAAAGGTAAAGAAAGACTAAAGAAAGATAGGTTAAGAATTATGATAATAGGTCACTAAAATTTTATTAAAAAAGTGCATTGCTACGGGAATTTGTGAAGCAGTGTATTCCTGTAAATTTTATTTCATGCATTTGGATAAGTCATTCACGAATCTTGCTAAGTAACTGGTATTATTATATATTGACCATGGCGAAGAACAATGCAAATTTTTATCAAATAATATGCAGATGGACGTTAATTTCCTACTTCATTCAAGCAATTTTTTATCTTATGCCGTAATATGGAAAGGTAAGCTTAACTTTACATTTCCACAAGAACTTTCGGATGTCGTTTGAACATAAAAAGTATTAGCAACCGATTGAGACAATTTACCAATTCCTTGCAAGTTAAATTTTGTTGTCACGTCCTATTATATCGCAATTTAGGTTTATTAATAGTAAGATAAATCATGAAAGTCAACATGTAAGATATTTTGAAGGCAAATACTACGCGTAATTGAAAATGTTTAAAAAAAAAATCAATGTGGCAAAAGTCGTTTTTTATAATTATGTGTAAGTCCAGTGTCCATGTTTTCTAACCATTTTTTTAGCTTTACTGCAGTGAGTATTCAAGCCGGAAAGACTCATGAAAAATGCTATCACTACGTAATTTGATCATACAAAGAAAGCTTTTTGATATTTGCCAGATGAGTGAACACTAAAAATTAATCCCATTTCTGTTTTGGAAATGGAAAATTTCTTTGATTTAATGAATTCGACTTTCATCCCTGGTAAAAAAGAAGACTTGAAAACCCTGCTATGTATTATTATACTTTTGGGAATAATTTTTCAAATACATGTTGTATATGCAGATATAGAATATAAACACTATCTATTGTTTAATTTCTGACCGAAATGCATTCTATGGCTGTATTATGCAAGCTTACTTTGTTATATCAATAATCAAATTAATTCCAAAAGAGCAATCATTAAACATTTTTATTTTATCTCTTTCAATCATATTTTACTAAACTTCTAAATATATATATATATATATATATATATATATATATATATATATATTATTTAACTTCTAAAATTGCAATGAATATTAATGAAACGTTAAAAGTGACGTTATAAAAATAAATTATAAAAGTTAATTTATATTTACATTCAAAAACATTTCCGGCTATTTCCACACCCTCACAACGGAAATATAATAACAAATTAGTTTAATCAATTGGCTCGGGGTTCGTTATGCGAGTCGAAGCACTCGTAATGCGTCTGTGTGTAAGCCTTCCGAAACGAGAGAATTGGGTCATTTGTTCGTTATATCGCTCCCGTGGGATGAAAAATTATGTATTCTAATATTACTTTGATTTAGTCGTAACGAAAAACAAAACTTTTATGTATGGAGTTTTCCGTTGCACATTGGTTTTTTATTATATTTTCTGAGGACTCAAATATATGTATTATATTTGGAAATATATGTATTATATTGAGAATTGAATCCGACATGAATGAAAAGTAGTGTGTACAGAATGTGTCTAGTGTTCATAAAGCTGATCGCGTGCGACAAACTTAAATATAGAATTTTTTTCATTAAAATCACAAATTTTGACATCGATTTTCTAAAAATGGTTAACAATTATCATTATTATCCTTAAAATGTTGTTTTTACTTTAATTCACAGAATAACCTGTATAGATAATAAACACTGCTTGTTACACCAGTATGTTATATTAGTAAAATTTTTTGTAATATCCATTTATGAGCCAGAAATTTAATTTCATTAAATATATTTAAAAATTATACAATACCCTACCACTTTTATTACATAAATTAATAATTAATTTCATTTGTACCTTCTGCTTTTTTATCAATAAAACTTTTTTAAATTTAACTTTCGTTTATGGTAAAATAAAAACTTTTAAACGATTGGGAAATTTGAGGGGGAATAATTCTCAAAAGGTATACATAATTATATTCGTAGTTTATTTCTCACCAATCTGCATTTGACGAATATAATACATAGATTAAAGAATAAAAGGAACGAAATAAAATTAATGACTGTAAGATTTGACGCAAGATAAGTGTATCGATCGTATATTTTTTACAGAGTATGGGAGTATTTTATCGAATATATTTTTTAAAGTAAAGCCTTTTCTTTCAAGTGAGAAAAATACATTAATTACTTATAAAAAATAAATATCACTCCATTTTTAACTAAAAGTTCCAATTATTTTTAATTATGTTCTTATTCGTCCTTCAATATGGAAAAAGCAGAAACCTTGTAAGATTACTAGGTTGGCAGTCGCTTCGTCCACCCGTCTTTCTGTGAAGGTTCAAGTTTGTTGGTTCACATAAAAAGAAGATAAGACCATTTAAAGCGTATTTTCTTATTAGCTTAATAGTTTTACCCCTCATCAAAACCTAAAGCTTACTTCTGGTTTAAATTCTTGAAAGACTGTATAACAGACAAGTAAAGAGAAGAATTTAGAGCCACCGGAAGTGATAAGGACGAAGAAAAGAAGAAGGTTTTGAAAATAATATTTATGTTTAATATTAAAAACGTAACATTCTATTAACATGAATAAAGAAGATAAAAATCAAAAAAGAAATAGCTAGGAGAGAAAATGGACTGAGATAGAAACTTGGAGCAATAAAATATATTTTATATATATTAACAGGCACTTATCTCGAATGGTAATAATAAAAAATGTTTATATATATATATACATATATATATATATATATATATATATATATATATATATATATATATATACGTAGGTGAAACATTAAGTTGCCGAACACTTTTTTCAAATAAAATTGCACTTTCATAGCTTTAGAAATTATATGTATTGAGATACGTTGAACAATATTCAAAAAATAGGTATACCTTTCTTATTTCCGAAATGGCTCATTATTAAAATATGAAATAATAGGGTTTATTAGAAACCTGTGCAAAAATTGTACGAAAACTATAGCAACTAATTTAGATATTATAATTTTTTAAATACGGCCTGTGATTTTATGCCGGTGAAATATCGATTTAGTAGATTGTAAAAAATAAAATTTCTAAATATTTTACAAAAATTCTGCACATCCCTAAATGTTTATAAGAGCCAAATGTGCACAAAACCTTCTTGGTGAGAGTTGTACTCATGGTAGAGAGGTTTATTTGATACATTTTAACATGGACAAATTTTCGAAAACGTTAATCATTTCTATGAGGATTTTGAATCGCAAAAACCACCTTGCTTCTTGGTAGCTACTTTTATTATTTTTAATTTTCCTTTTAACCAAATAAAATCGAGAAAAACATTACTACGATAAAAAAGTTTCTTTAGGTCTTGACTTTTTTCTTCCTCGGAACTCTTTCTTATTTTATAGCAGAAACTTTGTAACTTAAGGTATATTTAGTATATATTGCAATACTAAATATACTTTTAGCCAGTAATCACTTTGCAAATTAGTTGCAGTCATAAAATATTTTGCATTATTAATTGGCTATAATAGAAGAATTCCACTAAAGCCGACATGGCTTTACTAAGTGTGAGCGAGTAATAAGTTCAACGAAATTGCTCAAATTATTATACGACAAAGATTTTACATATACTTTCCTGCAAGCTTGAGACAGTAAGCACACAGAAACGGACTTATTCCTGCAAGTGTAATCTCTCATGGTTAACAACAAGGAATTATTCACTTATTTTTGTTTTATTTATCTACATTAGTGTATCTGATTGACAAAATTCATTTTCGTCTACTACAATATTTGTTTGTCTCACCAACTTAAAAGCTAATTAATGACAATAAACATTATAATAAATTTACAAAAGTATAAATGAAAACCATTTAGAATTAATTTAAAATCAGTTATAATTCAGACGAATTATGAACAGAGAAAATGACGGCCACTTTGTACACTTATTTAAAATTAATTACAAAATTTAGATGTTTATATATCGAAGGATTCTCCCTAGAATCATATTCTATGCTAAGGTATTAGAAATATGTAGTTGACTTTAGAAGTTAGTTCCAGGTCTTGACCTGACAGAAATTGGAATCTAGGCCGCAGTTATAAGGTTTTAATATTATTGCAGAAGAATTAAAAAAATAAATGTAAATACGTAGGTTAAATCGCTTAGGAACCTTTAACCATTTAAGTCCTGATCACGCTAAGATGCAAAGTAAATTTTTTATATCAAACTTAATATACAGAATACATAAGTTTTAAAGTCTTTTGAATTCATCAAGTAAATACTCATTTCGATAAGAATAATACACGTCTTCATAATTGAGAATAAACAGAGGTATAGTTTTAGTAATATTTGGGTTTAAAATGAAAAAAAAGTGAGCTATTTAAGATAGAGCATTTTGAAGAAAATTTATAACTCATAACACTTACTTAAGGATACCATGTGTGATGATGGGCAATAAGCCAAGATTTTTACAGTTGAAGGAAAAGTGCAGACGTAGCCGTTAATGACCAGTTGCAGTAAATAAACTTTACATGTTTTGGAGAAAAGTTTTTTTTACTGCCACTAAGGATAGCCCGTGATTTGAAAAAATTAATCAGAAGTTAACTAGCGCACAAACTATTTAAAAATAGGTCTACATTCAGTACAGTAATGAAGAAAAATTTCAATGACACCACAGTGAGAGTACTAGAAGATCGTCAACATATAGTTCATACGAGAACAGCTGTTTAACTACAGGATCAAAAAAGATAAAAAGAGGAAGTGGGGAAAAAAAACATTTAAGTATATCAGAAAGGAGACCTGTCTGCTTTCAAAATTATAAAAAAAAATTGATTCAATGTTTAGGGCGACGAAGATACAAGTTGAACCATTCAACGTATTGTTATATCAGATTAGAAGATTTAAATATATACAAGAAAATATCAAAGTCCATACCTACACACCATGAAAATTTTCACGTGCAGCTTTTAACACGCTTTTATTAACTTTTTTGACTTCACTTAATGTAACGGAACCTTTAAAATTAAATTTTCACCACCATTAAGAAATAAAAATCAATGGTTTTTCCACTATCCAATCAATTTTTTTATTAATATGCTAATAAAAAAATTAAAAAATCAAATATAGTCAAATAATCTAAAAAAATGTATGTCCTAAAAACCATTTTAAAAGTAGCATTTTGTTTTGAAATTGAAGAAAAACATAATTTTGATTAAAAAGAATAAAACATGATTGTGTAGCAATGTGGATATAAATATACTTATAAATAGATTATATTATTTCATGAAAATACTTCCAATAGATAAAATAAAAAATGTACAAAATGACGTGAAAAATGCACTATTTAATAAATAAATGAATTTTATATAAGCGGTTCATGCTCGTGGAGTCATGCGAATCTAAATATGTTCCCCTCAAGAATTGAACAAGATGACTCTATATTTTATATTTGTGTATTTAAGATGTTAAAGTTATGGGCAAATAAAATAGCAGAAACTTTGTTATAAAATACATATGGAGATAACCTTGCTATTAACGTGTAATTTAGCATTTAACCAAACCATGAAGTCTTAACTTAATTAAATAAAGTTTGTTAAAACCTTGATTGAGATAAATGTTTCGAATATTTTCGGTCCGCATTCTCCTAAAGACCCCTGGTTTCACGTAAATGTGGACATAATTTGCCTTCACTCATAAAATAGCCATATTTCCTTCTTATTCGTGCATTGGAATTGTGCGTAAGCTTTGGGTAATTTTTATATGAAATGGCATGCATATAAAAATCACCCAATATTAAAAAATCTTCACGAGATTTGCATGGAGAAGTTGTTATTTGAATTTTCAGCAGTTTTATCCATATATCAGTGTTATATAGTATTTCAAATATATTTATATACGGGCGCATTAGGTGAGAATACGTGTATGCTATTCGCAATCTGGTGTACGTTTATTTCTATCAAAATCTGTTAATGATTATTTAATTGGCAATGATGATGCAAATGACTTCAATGTGCAATGAATATCCTCTGGACATCTTTTGGACTCTAAAAACAATAAAAGACAATAACAAAAAAGATTCATAAAGTATATTAATAATAATAAGTTATTCTTAATAAAACAACCGATAAGTATCGTAGTAAGAATAATAACAAAGTATGAGCAATATGTCAGAATTGCATTATTTGACGAATATTTATGCAAACATATAACAATGTAAGTAAAATGCTTTGTGCGTCTAGTAGAGGAAAAATATTAGCAAGGATCTTATCTATGTACAAATTTCTTATACAGTGTAAGATTTGTAAAAGGGCTAGTAAAAAAGGTCTCAAAAACATTTTTTTTTAATTGTAGATCCCATGTACAGACATATTCTGAATGATATGCTAATTATTGGTAAAATTAATAAATAACCTTTTTATTATCGAAATACAATTCTAGAAATTGCAAAAAGTTATCAAAGTAATATAAAATTGGCCAAATCTACATTTTACGCGGATAATGCTGTATGTATTTTTTATAAGGCCAACAGAAAATCAAAAGGAATAAACTCATTTAAAATTCCTTGGTCTCATCCTCCCCTCTGAATGATTGAGTTATTTATTGTTTCACATTTATATATACGCGATAAGTATAATTTTTCATAGTTATTTATCGTAAATTGGCCCATATTTTGTTTTAAGGTACACAATAACAGCTTAATATGTAAAAACAAATTGAAGAAAAGATTGAAATACATTTAAAAAATTTAAAAACACAACATGAAAATCAGAAAAAATGTTACGAAAGGGAAATCTTCTTGAAACAACCTTCACATTAAATATGTCAGCTATAAACTTATTTTATAGTTCATAAATTTATATTGTGAAGAAATATTTGAATGTGTGAAGAAAAAAATATTTTTAGAGCTAATTCTAAATACATATTATGTAAGACCTGCAAGATTAAATCACCAATGGATTATTATTATAATTTATAATATCAATAACGATTTAAATTCGTTGAAAGTTTATACTCTAGATTATTTCCACTAGCGCAACTTGCAGTTTCCACTTCGTAGATTAACTGCAGAAATATGATTGCCCGACTACAAGCTGTTTATGTTCCGGCATTCTGCCAAACTGCCATTCAGTAGTTATCTTATAACAGTAGTTGTTTAGAAAGTTTATAAGTTATGAAGTATGAGTAGTTAGATTATTAAATAGTAGAACTTGTATAATGTTGAATGTATAATGTTAAATAATGTTGAATGATCAAGCAATCATTTTAATCACCTGTATTTTTTACTGGCGGATTAACCATTTTAACTTTTGGAATGGCAAAGAACAACTGTGTTAAAAGTTTCCCTCTCACTCTCAAAAAAAGTGAACGCTCTCTTTGTGTTTACATCATAAATTCCGCTTCCGCTAATTAAATATTAACCAATTATTAAATATCTTCAAATTGATTCGCTATATTCCAATATTACAAAGCATTTAGTAAATAAAATCATCAGTATACAAACATTTAACAATTAATTAAGATGCTTTGTAAAAGTAAAATTGACGTAGTTTGATTAAATGGAGTTAATTGTAATGTTTAAATTACGTTTTGTAGATAATAAACAGAATAATTTTAAATCGAGATTTCATGGCAATTGATTTGAACTCTGTTTGACTTACAGCACTTATATGTCTGACACAACCTAAAATAAGAGAATAATTAAAAATATTAAGACATACGCAGGGAATGCGTGGCTTGCCACGGCAAAAGATTAACTTTTTGAATAAATATCTCAAAGTAAGAATAAATTCTTGGTGCGAATACAAAGAATTTAATAAATTAGAATTTGTACTTTCATTATTCAATTATTATTTGTACGATCGATTTATAAAATCCCAAAGTATTTTTTTTAAATTTTAAGTATAATCTTTTTAGACCTTTTGCTAAAATTTCCACAAAACATATTTCTTTTTCACACATTCTCACCCTCCTTCATATTTTTGCAACTTTCATACATGTGTTCATCATTTTAAAGTTAATTTTTTGACTTTAACGTTAAAATGACGAAAATTATGAAAATGGGAAGAAAATAAGCATTAGTAAAGTTTACCCACAAATTATAACAGTAGATAATAAACTCAATAAATTTTTGGAAATCTACTATATGAAGATAAATTAGAAAAACTCTTGACAATTTTTGTCTGAAAAATGGCGGTGAAAATATTTTATTAATTATTTAATTTATAGGAAAAAATAAAAATAAATGTAAATATTACCTCAGTTTTCTTTTAAGTCTCATGTGATATACGAGTATTCCAGAAATTTTCCAGAAATTTTACTCTGTCATTATTAAAAAATATAGAACGAAAATGCCCAATTAGAGGAAAGTAAAATAAATATATTTTTCATAAATATATTTTCAATTAAGTCGAATTAATGACGACACTCTCCTGCTTTTTAACAGAAATACATGGAAACAACTTCAAGTATAATAATTTGTTAGTAATATGTAATACAACCGAAAAGTTTCTTTTGTTTATCCCAATCGTCCTTTTAATATCAGATAGTGATAAGCACATTGAAATATAAAATTCATAAATAAGTCTGCAGAAGAAACTTTCGAGCGCGTAATGAATTAAATATTTCTCAAAATTCCCCTGATTCAACATATAAAAATATTTTTGAAATACAGCCAAGGGTTATGACGAAACTTCATACTTCACACTGTCATTTTAATTCCCTTCTATAAAAATTTTACAGGTTAGTTTTGTTTTTTTAACATTTTTTCACGTTGGTTTTTAATTTTCAGTGCAATAAAAACGTTGACTAATTAAATACTTTTTTTAGGTATTTTAGAACTAACTAATGTACATGATTTGAATTATATTTTTCATTGACATGAGCATAAAAGAATTAATCATAAAGTGAGAAAAAATATTTTTATTGTACCGTTCAGGAAAAAAACGCTCAATTTTTTCTAAAAATGAAATTCACTAAAAAATTTAGTTTTGTCATAAAAAGTATATTGCCACATTTTCTTAACAGTAACAATATCACTTTCATTACATAGTTATTTAGAAATATTATAGAGAAAGCAGAATTAGAAACCTCCTCCCTGTGCGGAAAAAATGTAAAATGTAATTATCTTGAAAACAGCAGCTTTTTAACTAAACATGAAACTTTATTAACTAATAAAGCATAATCCGTTCGATCAGTGATCGAAAAATTAATTACTACTATCTGAACACATGCAAGCTTGTAATTTCACATGTGCAGAAAACATAACATTCGTTTTTTGACAAATGAAACGTAAAAAAATATTCATGACAACATAGATGACACGAAATTAATGCTTATGCTTACTTTTGAGCTCATTTTTATATCGTAAATAATAAGCAAGACCAACAAAATACCATTATTTTTAAAACCGATTATCTGGTTTAAGAAATAATGATGTTATGATATTAAGAGTTGTAATATTTATATAAAGAATACAAAAATAAACAAGTTTTCAAATATGAGATTCTTTGTAGAATACTTGGCTTATGGTTTCTCTGTGCTTCAATATAGTTAAAATTTCAGTTAAATATGGCTGCATCCTATTTCATACATGCGGGTCCTTGAAACAGTTTTGTTTGCAGATAGCTGCAAAAAAGGTAAAAAAATAATCTTAGATCACATAAAAGTAGATTTAACAAGAAATTTGTACATCGCTAATTAAAAAAGTAAGTAAAAGCAAAGTAAAAGCGTAACGTTTATAGGAAAACGTTTTCCGGATTTAATTTATTTGTGATGAATTACATTTCATGTAAAACCTTGTTTATCTATACAATTCTTTTTTTGTATCCAATGTGTAGAGTAGAATTAATGCTTTAAATTAATTTTAAAATGTATCGTTTTTTAATTGGTTAACTTAAACATGATCGATAGCAAAACTAGAAATAGGTTCATTTGATGTATAAAAACTGCATTTGAATAAAATATTTCAGGTGCCTTAAAAATGGTCACAAATTGTTCTAGTGCAGTAAAATTCGAGTTTATTTATGATAAAAATGATTATCTTGCATAAAGTTAACACGCAATTGAATAAGTATAGTTTAAACAATATAAAAATGAATGTATAAAGAAGCAACATCGAGTACCAGGAGCAAATAGATTCTTCAAAATACGTATGCGACTGATACAGTTTTTATTTCTGGGATTACATGCCAACTTGTCATTAACGTTACATTGAAAACATTAAAAAGTAATTTGATTATTTTACCTAAAAAGTTTGAAACATAGTTTTGGCAAAATAGACGCACATTGTGTGTGTCTGTATTTTTGTTAGGTTTTTGATTAGACAAAAGTAAAAAAAAAACAGTCAAACAAAAGTAAATCTTGGCCGGCGAAGTTTTGTTTAAATTTACCTATAAATATTTCCATTGAAAATATTTAAAAATTTAAATTCTTTGAACGTATTTATATCATCTATTACACTTTTCTCAGGCATATACTGGAAAAACATGCACAATTCCCCATAGAATTGGAAATAAATTATTTTAGGATTATCCTTTTTACTTACGCTCTAACTAAAGAGGATAAACTAAAAATCTTCCCATTACACAAAATTTTAAGATTGCAGATTTTGGTGTCCGTAATAACGAAAAAATGTATATTTTAAAGGGCCTATATCTTTTCTGTCACGAAAAAACTTGATTTATCAAATCGCTTCTGAGGAAAAAAGCTTTGGCACACAGAACAGAAACCTCAAAATATTGATGCGAATCGACTATAATTATTCTGTTACAAGTTCTTGGTTGCAAATGAGTGTCAATTATGGTTTCAATATAACGATATATTTATTGACACTTAAAGACTAAGGGGTTAGGCACGTAACGTGATATATTAAAATAGATTAATTACACTCTATATAATATCAGATTTTTATTAGAACGATAAGTTATATAATAATAATCAGCTTAGAAAATAAATTATGGTCTTATTAATAATATTACAGCACTAATTTTTCATAAATAAATAAATTTCATTACACGGTTGAAGTGATTATTTATGTGTATTTCCTGATTTAATAATATTTAAGGTTATTTTATTTAAAACATCAAAGTAGTGTATTGAAATCCTCATAAATTCATTATCTCTGAGTTTGTTTTCAATTTTCTTTTTTATATGGAATATTATATAACTTTTCTTATGTCACTCAGTAACACCTGACTCAAGGTTCACAGTAAAACATTTTATCGTTACCCTAAGTCTTATAGATTTAAACGACTCATGATATTTTTACGCATGTCAAAGATACATTTGGTAATATATTATGCGGTGAGACATAATATCGGTTAACGTTTATAAACAGTCTATTACAAACACTGTGCGCTGAAATATTTAAACATTTATCTGCTTTTAATTATATGCGGAATCATGGCAGAGAAACAGGTTCTTTTCATATTATTCTTGTTTAAAATCGTATAATAGTAAAGTTCTGAAAATATTTCTAATATTTTTTTTAGTTTTTGTTACGAAAAGAGACCAGCTACTTTTTACCAAATTACGTATATATTATGTGCTATTTTTCTAAATGTATTAGCCGCATGTAAATTCTAAATTCTTTGATAATCTGGGAACTCTTATATATCATATTGTAAAAGTCGCAAATTAATTATATTAGTAGTTTCTGCATATAAAGCAAACGAACAAGATTCTCCATTTCATCCTATCAGCGTGATTTAGAAATTTTATATATTATTTGGCAGATATAATTTTGTACAAAATAACACAAGCAATCCTTTTATAGTCATAATAATGAAACGAATAAAGTGGACAGAATGGTCGGCTTATGAATATGATATACTAAATAAACTTTCACGTAGGACATATAACTTCGCATCTTCTACCATAAAGCGCCTTTATAATCATACAAAAAAAGGGGTATTCTAATAAGAAAATGTTATTGCCATGGCCACGGTATTTACAAGAAAAAGACAAACCACATATCAATGGGTATTTAAGAAAGTACAATTCGTGTACAATGGCCGTAAAGAAATTAAAGCCCATAAAAAAATTTCAGTGATATTTGCAAAAATATAATTGTTTGTGTCGAGTTTACTGCAATTGCATCTAAATGGCTGGGTTGCATTTGAGTAACAATGCAGAATAAATAATTTTATTACTAGCAACTTAAAGCATATAAAATTTTAAATACAAAATGGAATAAATAAGTAAGCAACTTACGATACAGGTCTGCCAGTTTATACTGCAGATAACTTTAACTTGAAGACATTTATTTGGTATGAAAATATATCATTGTTTCGTTAAAATACGTGGTAATAAAAAAGAGCAATCTAATTTGTTGATTTTCTTTGACTTTGAGGCAATTTTTTCAAAATTCACTTGTATATAAATATTTAGAGGATCAGAAAGATATTCAACATATTTGAAGGCATTTTGCAAGAAATAATCGTAAAAACATAAAGGAAAGGAAATCTTTATCCCGACCCTCACCGTGCTCACAAATACGCCATTCTTGAGTGCAAACACTATTAGGCAGTTTAATGACTTTATATCACGGGAAAATGGAAAATGTCGGTATAACTTGATTCCAAATGTTGGTGTAGCAAAAATATAATGAGCGCAGATTTTTATTATGTACGAAAAGCTAGATTTTTTTTCAATAATATATGTCGTATAAGGTTTCCATTTAACAATATAAAAATAAATTTTAACATACGTGTCTTATGTGATTCAACGCATGGTATATTTTGAAGCAAAGCTAAGAGAAAATTAGTAGGAAATAGAAAAGAAAATTAACCGTGTCGTATAATACACATACCTATATGGAAAGAGCTTAGCTCCTATTTAGTCTTATGTGGTTTCCAAAAATATAGCTAACTATATAGATTTATTTATTATTATAGGTTACTAGAAGAACACTGATACTATGCAATGAATTTGCCAACCAAGCCCTAGAAATGATATTTTATCTTCATAACGAAAAGTCAGTTGCGAATCAAATCGAACTGCCAAGGATTTCCACATAACGCGTGGGGCGTCCCAGCAATAAGTATGCATAGCCGAGAAGAGCGTAAACACGACTGTAGCTTATCGCTGAGCATTTGCTTGATTTGAGCCGCATAACGCTCCCGTCGCTATAATGAAGAACAGAATCGATATCGTGCTTTAGACCTTTCAATTTGTTATACTATTAGTAAATGAGAAATTTTTCATAGCATGCACATTTAAAATGCAATGTGCATTTTAAGTCACATTACCGATATGATTTACCAGAGTAATTTTGTCTAACACTTTCGTCTTCCGAAACAATATAGTGTAAGTTCAATCTAAAGATAGTCAGCATCTTTAACTTTATTGCGGATAAGATTCATTTGTTCTTTACTCGCCCAAGCTCAATTGTTTATTCTAGAGAAGATATAGAGGAGTATTTTTACGTACTTTACCAGGATTGCTTTAGAATTTTCTACAAAATAACGTAAAGATATTTTTTCACAATTTTTCTTTGTGTATATAATATTTTAAATATATATGTATCTCGAGGAATACGTCTAAGAGCTATTTCAGCTTCCATTGTGTCAGTTTCCTCTCTTTCATCGATGCATGTTGATCATTGTTTTTTTTACAAAACTAAAGCTATTTTTGTCGATATCTAATATTGCCTTCGTTGAATACAAATCGAATTCAATAATATTTTGTTCGAATTTCTTGCAACTTTACTTTCATTGTGAAATTACCCAAATTTTCATATCTTTGTTTCATGATTTAAAAATTGCGTATAAATATATATAAATTTTATTACATCTATTTTTTTAATGTTGCCCCAAAATTAATTATTTTATATGTTCTACAAAACCAATTATATGGCCCAGAAAAACTTTCACGGTTGAATTTTACATTCATGTCTAATAAAACATTACATGGCATAGAATATTGTAGTAAAAAGGTCCGAGAATCAATCCTTGGTTAACTTCCGTCGGCGAGAAATAAGAATTAGATATGAATTTACTTATCCTTAGGTATATTTCTGTACGCAAGATAAGAAGTGAAGAAACGTAACACATGGAGAGATAAATTTGGTTCATAGGGGTAGTTTAATACCATTTTATTAGTTACGCGATCAACATATTTCAGTTGGTTGAAATAAACAATACTGACTTGAAAACGGAGATCAACCCGATAAGAGACATTATAGATTAAACACGCCAAATTAGTAACTGTCAAACGTATAATACGAAAAACGTATTTGTTGTCTCAAATTTTACTTCTATATCACAAATAAATATTGCAATAAAATCGAAATTAAAAAACTTATCCAGAAAATTATTTATTTCTAAAGCGTTGCCATCCTTAGATACTGGTGTTATCAGATTAATTTCCTATCATAACAGACACCAGCTGACAATACTGTGTTTAACGTTTGTTTTCATTATTCAATATTCATTGAAAATATTAGCACATGCTTTGTTTATATAAGACCAGATAAACTACGAGGTTCTGTTGATCTATTTAACTTGGTTGAGTTGCAGCAAGTATTAAGTTGATATCTGCGTAACTTCAACTTCGGCTCCACCATGACAGCGAGATGCCGCCAATGTGAAATCAGGTCGAGGAAAGTTTAGAATTTACACCGACTGGAAGTGATAAGAGAATATTTCAATCGCCGCTGGAACGCGAACGATAGCGCTGTCAAATGAAAACCGTGTCACAAACACCGGGAAGAGCTCCTTGAGCATTATGGTTTGATCAAAATGTTAGACCATCTTAGAGTAAACTTGAAATAAAATTGTAGTTTTAAATTATTTTTTCCTATTAGTTTTAAATTATTATTTCTTAATATACATAATCAGTTCAATACATAATCAGTTCCAACGGCTCTGAAAATAATATTTATGTTTAAAATCGAAAATTTATCACCATATTGATCAAAACGAAGTAGAGAAAGAAATAAAGAAAATCTAGAACGTTTTGACGTGTGGAAAATAAAACATATTACCCAGTACATATCTCAATTCGTAACCCTCAAAAATGTTTATATATATGCCCTCTCACACACACACACACACACACAAACACACATACATACACACACACACACATATACACACATATATATATATATATAAATTTTATGAAGGAATAATTAGAAAATTAAAACTTTCTTAACTCTTTAAACTCTAGCCTTTATTATAAGTCTCTTAGTGAGATTTATTTCATTCTCTTAGTGATATAAATTTTCGAAAACGTGAATATTTCATATTACTATTTTGAAAGAAAAAAAAAACGTCTTGCTTAATGATAGATAATATTTTTTATACATCTGATGATGAAAAAACATTGCTATAGATCTCCACTTACTTATATTATAATTGAAAAGTTGCCACTAATAGTATATTTATTATATATAGGAATACTAAATATACTTTAAGCCTGGTATCCCTTGTATATTAAATGAAATCATGGAATATTTTGCATTATAAATTGATTTTCATATAACACACCCCCTTACAAAATCCGAAATGGCTTTACTACAGGCAAACTACAAAAAAGTTACACGTAATAGAGCTCAAATTGTTATACGACAAAGATTTTACAGATTCTTTCCTGCGAGTGTAACATAGTAAGTAACAGTAACATACTTATCGTAATATAGTAATAGTAACGACTTTAGCAATATAAAATGTAATAAAAGAGATTCTTCAAATTTAATATATCAACAAGCAAATGTCGTAATGAAAATAACAACAAAGAGTAATATGTCAGAAAAGATCACTTGATGAATAGTTATGCAAATATATCACAATTTAAATAAGATACTTCGTACGCGGGGTGTAAAAAAAATATTTATCTCCTTTTTATCCATAGCTGGAGTATCTTGTATGTATCAATTCCGAACATAATGTACCCTTAAGATTGGTTAAAGAGCTAATAATAAGAGCCTCAAAATATTATTTTGAGATTTTAGATAATATGTCATCAGAGATATGCTGAATAAAATATTAATTATTGATATAATTATAAAATAATTTCTATTTACACCCACGACGGAAAGGAGAAGGTGTGTGCATTTAGGCTGAGAGATTATTTATTGATTTACGAATTCAATGTTCCCATTTATCTTCAAAACGGTTTGACCGATTAAGACAGGTTTTCTGTACAATGTTTGTGATACATTGGCATTCGTTCTTAGATAGTTATTACGGTGATCACTCTTGAGAGTGCAACGCCATAGACGAATGTTCCCATTTATCTCCAAAACGGTTTGACCCATTTAGATACGGTTTCCTCTAAAATGTTTACGATTCATTAGTAATGATTCTTACATAGTTGTTCCGGTGATTACTCATCTAAATAAAGATTGAACCTCGCAAAGAAATGTTTCCATTTATCTCCCAAACAGTTTAACCTATTTATGTACAATTTTCTGAAAAATATTTTGGAATATTCAGCGGTGGTTATTAGGTAGGTGTTATGGTATTACCTCACCAGGGGATGCTGTAGCATTTTGTTGCAAACAAATGTTCCATTTATCTTGAAAAGGGTTCGTCCGAACAAATCAAAGTTTTCTGCTAAATGTTTGGGACTAAATAGGTGATGGTTCTTAGATAGATCTTATAGACTTAGCCTTATCAGGGAGCACTACAACATATTGTTGTAAACAAAAGTTCCGAATTATGTAAATATATGTTATATTGTGAGTATGAGATGTTATATTGTGTGTACCACCACCCATTATATTATACGGCATCGAAGACGTTAATAAGTTGGAACGGCATCGAAGGGGTCGGCATCGAAGACGTCGGTAGAATTATTACAGACCACAGCAGACAAGAATAGTTTTACAATAAAAATTGTCAATAGAGACCAATTGAGAATAAATAGTGTGGACACAGCAATATACAAAAATGTAATTACACTAGTTCGAAATAAAAGACTAATAGGACATACTTTTAACTTGAAAGACCAACGTTGCTATAGAATAGTTATAAAAAACCTATACTACACAACTCCACATAGTGCAATCGTTGAAGCAATTGAAAAGACTGGAAACAAAGTCTATGGTGAAATTATAAACTCAAAATATGGACCAGATAAAAAACCAACATCCACATTCTTTGTCAACATCGAACCTGGAGCTAACAATGCAACAGTGAAAGGTATTAAAAATATCTACCACCAGTCTGTAACAATCAAAGATCCAAAAAAAGAGAACAACATTGCCTCAATGTCAAAGATGCCAACAATACGGCCACTCGAAGAACTATTGCATGAGACCCTACCGATGTGTAAAGTGTGCCTATGGACACAAAACTGCAGACTGCCCAAAGAAGGACCATAAAACACCAGCATAATGCGCTCTTTACCAAGGCGTACATCCGGCCAACTATAAAGTCTGCGAAGTCTATAAGGAGATCCTAGAAAGACGCATGGCAAGAAACCCAGTACTCAAGGGCTAAATACAGGAGGTGCCAACTAAAGCTGTTCCCTTAGTTACTCAATCACATCCTAAAGAAATGCAAGAACAACTATACTCTAACATATTGAAAAAGAAAAAAACTAACCCAACAAGTGCAACTGGCATTAACATTAAAATAGAAGAGCTACTAATCGAACAGTCGGAAAAATTCGATATGATCTTACGACAGATGAGCACTCTTATGAGCCTCAAAGTCACCCTTGTTGAACAAATTTCAAAATGACTGCCCTAAGAGTGGCTACTTGGAACATCAATGGTCTTTCCCCAAACAAAACTGACTTAGAACTCTTTATAAACAATAACCAACTTGATGTTGTTCTGATTTCCGAAGCACACTGTACATATAAAAGTAAGATCAAAATCAAAGGATGCAATACCTATCTAACTAAATATCCAGATGGAACGGAGCATGCAGGAACAGCCCTTGTAATAAGAAAATCTATGAAACATCAGGTGCTACCGGAGTATAGGACAAACCACATTCAGGCTACCACCGTTGCGGTGGAAGGTAACTGTGGTCAACTGAACCTGTCGGCAATTTACTGCCCACCAAGACACACAATTAGTGAAACAAAATTTGCAGAATACTTTTCAACATTGGGAGGAAGATTTGTGGCTGGTGGTGACTGGAACGCCAAACATACATACTGGGGCTCAAGGCTAACAAAAACTAGAGGCAGACAACTAAAATTATACCTTGACGAAGATAACCTCAACTTTATATCATCGGGTGAACCAACCTATCCAACAACAGATCCAAATAAAAAACCTGATTTGCTGGACTTCTTCATAATAATGGGACTTTCGAAAAATTAGATGAAGGCTGAATCTTGTTTAGACAGTAGTTCTGACCACACCCCTGTCCTCCTATCTATTAGTACGTCTATCATTTGCTACGAGAGGCCTGATACTCTGTACAATAAACTCACTGATTGGGTAGGGTTCAGAGAATACATTGAGGAAGGAATTGAATTGAAAGTCTCCTTGAAAACACCCGACGAGATAGATGACGCGACTAAACACTTTACTAACCTTATACAAAAAGCTTGCTGGGTTAACACTCCTCTTAAAAAAGAAAAAGGTTACCAAGTTGTTGGGAACGTACCTCTTGAAATAAAACGTAAAATACTAGAGAAGAGAAGATTGTGCAAGATATGGCACCAAAGTAGATGTAAAAGTGACAAGACTGCACTTAATAAAGCTATTATAGAGCTGAAAAATTCAATTGACACTTTAAATAATGCTACACTACAAAATCAGTTGGAAAGCCTAACTGCCACAAAAACAACAGAATACTCCCTCTGGAAGCTTACAAAGGCGTTAAATAGGCCACAGCAATATAAATGCCCCATTAAAACCTAAAATGGTTGGACTAAGACAAACAACGAAAAAGCTAACATGTTTGCAAAACATCTGGCCGCCATCTTTATTCCTAATGAAGTCAACAATGCGGAGTTCAAAAATGAAGTTGAACGTACACTGCAGCAAGACCTACAACTATCCATTCCGCCAAGACCAGTCACATTCTGAGGACTGATGAGGGCTATAAAAGGACTGCAAGATAAAAAAGCCCCTGGATTTTTTGAATTCGATCTCATCAAGAAGTTATCATGCAACTTCCCAAGAAAGCACTGGTGTTTTTAGTTATTCTCTTTAATTTAGTGCTTCGAATACAGTGCTTTCCCAATCTATGGAAGGTATCCATAGTAACGATGATACACAAGCCAGGAAACCCCCCTGAAGACGCATCATCATACAGACCTATAAGTCTGTGCTATCAAAGTTGTTTGAGAGAATCCTCCTGAGCAGAATATTACCCATACTCAACAAAGACCTGGTGATACCTAAATATCAGTTTGGATTCAGACAACAGCATTCTACGGTGGATCAAGTGCATCGAGTCTGTAATAAGATTAGACAGTCTTTCGAAAAGAAGGAATACTTCTCCCCTGTATTTTTAGATGTCCAGGCAGCTTTCGATAAGGTATGGCATAAGGGTTTACTCTATAAAATAAAAACGTCTTTACCGCATAGTTACTTCTTGTTGATGGAGTCATACCTCACGAACAGAATCTTCCAGGTGAGAGAGGACGGAGAACTGTCAATTATTCAAGATGTAATGGCGGGAGTTCCACAGGGATCTGTCCTTGGTCCTGTCTTGTATACCATCTACACCTCAGACCTCGCAGAAACAAAAGAGGTAACTACTGCTACTTTTGCTGACGACACTGCAATTCTCGCGAGCAACAAAGAACCGATTGTCAACGAGTGGATCCAGAAATGGAGAATCAAAGCCAGCACAACCAAATCCGTACAAGTTACTTTTACGCCGAGGAAAAGAAGCTGTGCTCCAGTAAAAATGGGAAAAAATGTACTGCCACAGACTGAATCTGTTCGATATCTCGGTATGCATCTGGACAGAAGGTTGACCTGGAAGAAGCACATCAAAACAAAACGAGACGAGCTGAACATGCGGTTCAGAAACATTTACTGGTTGATGGCACGCAACTCTAAATTGTCAATCGACAATAAATTGCTGATATACAAAATGATCCTGAAATCAATATGGACATATGGTGCATAACTGTGGGGAAGTGCTTGCGACTCCAATTTAAACATAATGCAAAGGCTGCAAAATGGTATGCTAAGAACCATTTCCATGCACCATGGTTCGTCACCAATACAGAGATCCACGAAGCTCTGAAAATAACAACAACTAAGGAGGAGTTAAAATTAATAGGGTATAAATATAAGACACGGCTGGAAAACCACCCAAATGAATTAGCTACTGCGTTAGCAACCATCTCCTACAATAAAAGACTGACACGCCATGATATAATTATCATGGCGTTTCAGTCGTTATCTAATAATCTTATAATCTTTGCTAATATCCCACCTAAAGATGTTGTAATACAACGAAATCTAGGTCGTGGTAAAGAAAGTAGAAATAATACTACATCACGTAGTTTCATTTAATTGTGAGTAATATTTATACCAAAGAAATAATAAGGTTTTTGTTTAACTTAAAAATTATAGACATTAAACAATACATTTTACTTAGTAAATATAAGCAATCGGATGGCCTTGAATATTTAGCCTACTTAGCGACGCGAGCGTGGACTTTTCTAGCAATCCCTTGTTTGCGTAATTATACAAGAGTGTTAAACAAAAAAATAATAGCCCGTTAATATAATTTTGTATGACAGTGATAAAGCATAATCTTACAATTTAATAGGAAAGTAAAACGTGTAGAAGAAAGACGTTTTTAAATTTTATGGTGGTTCATTGTGAACGTGAAGGATTTGATATCCTTATTCCGTGGTACACATGTTTTTCTTAATTTGTCCTCTCGCAACGAGTGTCAAAGTGACGTAAAACTGTACTGTCTATATATTGTAATAAAGTTATATCATAATGAACATTTGTACTAGAATCTACGAACTATAAATAAATATTAAATACTTATTTTTTCTGTTTTTTTTTTTCACATTCACCAAAGCCTCGATTATAATTTGAATTCAAATAATTTTATTGCCAGGAACAAATCAATTTATATAATTTAATAAGCTGCTCATTACTTTAAAAACAGAGTTAACTATTTATATCTATACAACATATTTGTGATTAACACATATGTTAATCACAAATTTGTTGTATAAATATGAAGATGAAATAGAATTGAACATTAGGAATAACTTCAGAGTCACAAAGGAAGAAATATGGACTGCGAGGCAATCTTAACCAAAGAGCAATCTCAACCAGTGAACTAAAGTACTAAGTAATAAATATTATTATTTATTTTGACGGACCGAACGTGATTGTAAATACAATCATAAGTTTAAATAAAAAGGCATGTTAGCCATAACAAAAATATTAAAAAATTTACAACAAAATGAGATATAACAAATAATCAATATAAAACCTTGAATAATAGTAAATTTTGACCTTGAATAATAGTAATTAACTTTGTGAAAAGCTACGTATATATAAACATATTTAAATTACACATGAACTTTTATTTACTTATATTTAATTTTATAATTTATTTATAGTTTTTTTACCGAAATGTGAAAGTGATAAAACTATAAACCATGTTGAGATAACGATTAATTAAATTCAATAACATACAAGTTTATTGACTTAAATTAAAAAAGGATTAAGGTAATACATTTAAACGAATTTGCTCTCGCTTATCATAAAGAACACATACTCGTGTGCAGGCACTATCAGAAGGTTGACCGATTTTTTATTACGAGAAAATAGAAAATTTCTATATTTCACGGTTCCATATGCTAGTGTGCAAGAATATATTGAGCGCAGATACTTACCAGAAATGAAGCGTGGGAATGTTTTTAAAAAAAATAATGTCATAAAATGTTTTAATTTAACAAACGAAATACAAATTTCAGCCAACAAAACTCTCCAATATGCTTCAATGCTTGGTATGTATGGTAGCATAAAGAAGAGAAAATCGGTAGGAAATAGAAAAGAAAAATCATCAAATTGTCTCACGTATATACCTATATGGAAAATCTTTTTGGACACGTTCAATTATTACACTTATTTAGTTTTATATGGGCTCCAAAAATAAGGCTAACTTCAAATTTGTTTCCTAATAAATTTGCATATAATAGGTTATTAGTTAAAAAAACATTGAAAGACCCTAGCATTACGCAATAAATATCGAAGTCCTGTAAATTATATTTTATCTACATTGTGAAATGATAACAAAATTTCAGTCCCGGCTCAAATTGTATCTCCCAGACACTCCTATACGCTGCGTCATCATAAGAGCGTATCAGCAATAAGTATTCATAATCGAGAAGAGGACACACTCGACTGTAGCTCATAACTGACCATTTGCTTAAATTGAGACGCATATCGCTCCAATCGCTTTATTGAAAAAAAATAATTGATATCAAGCTGCAAAAATTTTCAATTTCTAATACTACAAATAACTGAGAAAATTTTCATAGCATCCGCAATTAAAAGGTAATGTGCAGATTAAGTAATATTGCCGATATAATAATATGAGTATATTATAGCGCATTTCAACCCTGACTTCCATAGGATACGAATACATTGTTGCGCGTTCCAAATTTGACTTCCATAGCATAAAAAATGTTGTAATATAACGCAAAATTAAATAATGTCGCCGAAAAATGATTTACTTTAGAAGCGTTGCCACCCTTAAATACCAGAGTTACTGGAGTAATTTCCCATTATAAGGGCATCAGTTGACAATATTGTATTTAATATAGGTTGCTAAGATTAATTGAAAATATCAGAGCATGTTTGTGTATATAACTATGTAAACCAGGAGGCCATGTTAATCTATTCAGCTAGGGAAATGCCAGTGTCAAGTTAATATTCGTACTTTCGTAAATTCTTCTTTGGCTCGACATAGTAGCATGACACCGCCATAAATTCGAGGAACATTTGGAACTCGCATCTGGAAGTGATAAGGGAAAATATTTTAACCGCAACCGTAACGTAAACGATAGCGCCGTCGCACAAAAACCTTATCACAAATATCGCCAAGGGCTCTTTGCGCGTTAATGTTTGACCCAATTGGAGTAAACTTAAATAAAACTGCATAGCTTGATTTTATTTTTACTCTTATGATCAGTTCAAATCAGTTCAAAGTTGCTTTCTTTTATGTTTGAGGGTAGTTTCGAATGAAGGAAAGGTTCTGTATTCACTAGCGAACCGCAATGATTTCTAACGGTAATGAAAATAATATTTATGTAAAATATAGAAAATTTACTATAATTTTTTTAGAATGAAGTAGACAGAATTAAAGAAGAAAAATGTAAGAAGAATATATATATATATATATATATATATATATATATATATATATATATATATATGTATATATATATATATATATATATATATATATATATATATATATATATATACATGTATTTATAATATGTTTGATTTTTTATTAATGCCAAGTTTCCACGTCAAGCATTATCTCCTTCTATTTTTTTTTCTTTATTTCTTCCTATACTTCGTTCTTATCAATGTAGTCATAGATTTTCGATATTAAACGTGAATATTATTTTCAAAGCCGTTGTGAGAACGAGACATTTGTTTCGGTCCAAACTAAAGTAAAACATTAAATAAATTAACTTTGAACTGATAATATAAGAATAAAAATAATTTAAAATTACAGTTTTATTTCAAATTTCCTCCAAGGTGGTAAAAAATATTTTGGTCAAAAGTTAACGCTCAAGAAGCTCCTCCCGGTATTTGTGACACGGTTTTCATTTGACACCGCTATCGTTTGCGTTCCGGCAGTGGATGAAATATTAACTGATCACTTCAACGTTCCTCGATCTGATTTCACATTGGCTGCGTCTTGCTACCATGTTGCAGCCGACGTTGAAGTTACGCAGATAGCAAATTAACACTTGCTGTAACGCAACCAAGTTGAATAGATCAACAGAGGCTCGTAGTTTACTTGGTCATATACACAAAGTATGTACTGGTATTTTCAATGAATATTGAAAACATATGTTAAACACAGTATTGTCAACTGGTGATGGGAAATTACTCTGGTAACATCCGTATCTAAGGGTGGCAACGCTTTAGAAATAAAAAAGTTTTCGGCTAAGTTATTTAATTTCGATTATATTACAACACTTATTTGTACTATAGAAGTCATATTTGAGATGAGAAACACGATTTTCATATTATACGTCTGACAGTCACTGATTTAGCGTGTTTAAAGGATAATGTCTCTTATCGGGTTGATCTAGATTTTCGAGTCGGTATAGTTTATTTAAAAAACTGGACGATATCGATCGCGTAACTAATTAAAGGCTATTAATCTATCTCTATGAGATTAATTTATTTCCACAAGTGTTACGTTTCTGCACTTCTTATCTTGTGTACAATAATATATAAAAATAGGTAAATTCATATCTCATTCTTCCTTTGAGCAGTCAAGAGTAAGCCAATGTTTGATTCTCGTACCGTTTTACTACAATATTCTATGCCATGTAATATTATATTAGAGATGAATGTAGTGGAATTTTAAAAATATTTCCAATACGGTTAGGACTACAAAATTTGACTATGGAAGTTGTTCTGCGCCATATAATTCGTTTTGTAGAATATATAAAATAATTAGTTTTGGGGGAACATTAAAAAAACAGATGTATTAAAGTTTATTTATATTTATGTGCAATTCCTAAATCATAAAAAAAAGAAACGAAAATTTAGCATATTTTACAATAAAAAGTAAAGTTCAAAAAAATACGGGCAAACTATTGTTCAATTCTATTTATATTCAAAGAAGGCAAGATGAGATATGGATAAGAATAGTTTGTTTTGTAAAAAAAATAATGATCAAGCATTAATCGATGAAAGAGAGGAAACTGACACAATGGAAGCTAAAATATCTCTTAAACGTATTCCTCGAGATACATATATATTTAAAATGTTATAGACACAAAGAACAATGATGAAAAAATATCTTTACGTTATTTTATAGAAACTTCTTAAGCAGTCCTGGTAGAGTATCTAAAGATATATCTTCTCTAGAATAAACAATTGAGCTTGGGCGAGTAAAGAACAAATTAATCTTACCCGCAATAAAGTTAAAGATGCTGACTATCTTTAGATTGAACGTACACCATATTGTTTCGGAAGACGAAAGTGTTCGACAAAATTACCTTGGTAAATCATATCGGTAATGTGTCTCTTAAACTGCACATTGCATTTCAATTGCGGATGCTATGAAAAATTTCTCATTTATTAGTATTATAACAAATTGAAAATTGTTAAAGCGTGATATCGATTCTGTTCTTCGATGTAGCGAAGGGAGCGTTATGCGGCTCAAATCAAGAAAATGCTCAGTGATAAGCTACAATCGTTTTTACCCTCTTCTCGGCTATGAATACTTATTGCTGGGACGCCCCTATACCCACGTGTAGTATAGAAACATTTGGCAGTTCAATTTGATTCGCAACTGACATTTCGTTATCGTTGGACTTATGAAGATTAAATAACATTTTTAGGACTTGGATATATATTGCCTAGTATTAGGGTCTTTCGAAGTTTTGTTTTTAATTAACCTATTATCGTAAATAAATCTATAAAGTTAGCTATCTTTTTGAAGATCATATAAGACAAAATAGGATTTAAGCTCTTTCCATATAGGTTTATCCATGACACGACACGGTTAATTCTTTTTTCTATTTCCCACTTATTTTCTCTTAGCTTTGCTTCAAAATATACCATGCGTTGAAGCACAGAAGACAAGTCTGTTGAAATGTATTTTTAGATTATTAAATGGAAACATTCTATGTGATCGTTTAATGAAAAATGATAATTTGCCCTCATTATATTTTGGCCACTCCAGCATCTGGAACCAAGTTATACCAAAATTGTCCATATTCCCATGATATAAAATAATTCAACCGTCTAATAGTGTTTGCACCCAAGAATGGCGTATTTGTGAGCACGGTGACGGTACTGGATATATAAATATTTTTTTCCTTTATGGTTTTACGATTATTTCTTGCAAAATGCTTCCAAATATATTATATAATTTTCTGACCATCTACGTATTTATATCGAAGTGAAGTTTAAAAAAATGTTCTCAAAGTCAAAGAAAATCAACAAATTTGATTTCTCTTTTCTCCTTACCACATATTTTAAAGAAACAATGTATTTTTATACCAAATAAATATTTCGAAGTCAAAGTTATATTCAGTATAAACTGGCAGATATGTATCGTAAGTTGCTTACTTGTTGATGTAATTTTATATTTAAAAATTTATATGCTTTAAGTGGCCAGTAATATAATTATTTATTCTATGTTGTTACCCAAGTGCATCTCAGTCACATAGATGCAATTTCAATAAGCCCAATATAATAAATTATATCTTTGCAAATACCACTGAAATCTTTTCGGTTTAAAGTTGATCTGTTGAATATGTCTAAATGGTAATTTAAATATTATAAATAACTGCATTTAGCCAAACTAAGTTAATTTTATTTACATGTTGCTACACTGACAAATTTTTTTGACTAAATATTTTATTATAACGAAATATGGGGTATAAATTTCAAAATGATTTATAATTGGTTAATATTTAATTAGCGGAAGCGGAATTTATTACGTAAATGCAAAGAGAGTAGTCAATTTTTTGGAGAGTAGGAGAGAAACTTTAATGCAGTTGATATTTGTTATTCCAAAAGTTAAAAATTTAATCCGCCGTTAAGAAATTCAAGCTATGAAAATGATTGCTAGATTATTTAAACATTTCTATAAATTCTTTATTCCAATCACCGTTGCATATTATATTTCGATTTTATTAATTAATAATTGAAACCTACTACCTAATAATGTAACTCTTAAAATTTAATAACTTATTAACTTTCTGAACTATTACTTTTATAAGATGAATACTGAATGACGTTTAATAGAATGCCGGAATGTAAGCAGCTTTTAAACGGGTAGTAATATTTTTGCAGTTAAGTTACGATGAGGAAACCGCAAACTACGCTAATTAAAAGAATTTAGTGTCTAAGTTTTCAATGAAATTAAATCGACATTGATGTTACAAAATTAGCAATAAATTGTCATTTAACGTCCATAAGTAATTTAATCTTACTGGTTCTACATACATATGTAATTAGAATTTGTTCTGAAAATATATTTTTCTTCACAAAATTAAATATTTTTTCACCATACAACTTTGTGAACTATAAAATAAATTATTAGGTGATATCTTTATTGCATCGTCAATACAAGCATTGAAAGGTCGTCTCGAGAAAATTACCGTTTCTTAACATTTTTCCTGATTTTCATGTTGTCATGTTGTATCATGTTTTTATGGTTTTTTAAGTGTGTTTTTATCTTCTTTTTCCAATTGTTATTATGTTATCAGGCTGCCATAGTCTTCCATAATACACAATATGTTCTAATTTACGATAAATAGCTACGAGCAATTATAGTTATCACGATTTGTGTAAATGTAAAATATTAAATAAGTAAATCTTTAAGTGATAAAGATGAGACAGAGAAATGTTAAATGGGTTTATTCCTTTTGCGAAAAATTACCTGCAATATAGTCTGCTTAAAATATATTTCTGACCTATTTGATTTTACGTCGGTAAAATATTGCAATTGCTGGAATTTATTGTCGAAAACAGAAAAGTTCTATTAATAATTATATCAATAATTAGCATATTATTCAGTATATCTTTGATGACAAATTTTGTAAAGAAATTTTGTAAATTTTTTAAAAGAAAAATATTTTTGAGACCCTTGTTATCAGACCTTTCACAAATCTTACACTTCATATGGAATAAATACATATGAAAGATTCTATAAAGAGTTTAAATTTTTTTTCTACAAGTCGTACAAGTTACCGTACATGAATTGTCATATATTTGCATGGATATTTGTCATATAATGCTATGCCTTATTATTATTCTTACTACGTTACTCATATTTTTTTTATTAATGATAACCTACTATTATGATAATTTTTAAATATTTTTTGTTATTGTATTCGTGTTTTATATGGTAAAAGTTCTTAGAGTCACCAAATAATCAACTTTTCTAATTGCATTTTTGTGTTAAAGTAGAAAGATGCTCTTGTGGCAATAAAACCGGGATATGCATTGCGAATTAAAGTCATTTACAGTAGAAATTTATAATTTCATATTAAATCAAGCTTTTATAGAAATAATAGCGGACCAGATATAAAATTACGCATACGTATTATTATCCAATACCCAATTCGCACAAAAAATATATTTGAAATATTTCTACTAATCTTTGAATAAAACTGTTGAAAATTTAGATACTAACTTCTCCATGCAAGTCGAATTAAGTTTTATTAAGACATTCCGTTTCATTAAAAAAGTTCCCCAAAAATTTACGCATCATTTCACGATTAAGAAAAAAGTAAGGCGTTTAATTATGTCCATATTCACGGAAAACTAACGGTCGGTAGGAGGACGCGAGCTGAAAATATTAGAAACATTTATCTCTATCAAGTCTTTAATATACTTCATCTAATTAAGATAAAGGACTTCGTGGCTAAGTAACCTCCAACATACGCCTTATCAACAGGGTATTCATTGTGTAAATTTTATTGCAACGTATCTGCTGTTCAAAAGCCCAATACTTAAGTAAATACAAAGACGTAAAATATTAAGGTATGTCTATGGTTGTTTCCATCAAAATCTGTGAATGGTGATTTAATATGAAATTATAACTTTCAACTGCAAAGCACTTTAATATGCAATGCATATCCCGGCTTTATTGCCATAGGAGCATCTTTTTTTATCAGACACAAAGACATGTTCTGATAAATTGATTGTTTTTATAGACTCTAAGAAGTTTTGTAACATAAAATACAATAACAAACAGATTCATAAATTATCATAAAAGTAGATTGCCCTTAATAAAAGAAAACTATTGTAGTAATAATAATAATAAAGCGTGAGTAATATAGCAGAAGCGCAATACTTGACGAATATTTATGCAAACATATAACAATTTAAGTAAGACACAGAGAAGCTTGTCTAAGTTTTGGTGGGAAAAAATATATAAATCCTTTGTATCTATAGCAAGAATCTTTCGTATGTATGAATTTCATATATAGTGCAAGGTATGTAGACGGCCTAATAATACAGGTGTCGAAAATACTTTTTTTTTAATAATATAAAGTAGTTTTTTTATATAATATAAAGAAGGTCAAAAATATTTTTACGCGGATATAATTTCATGTAATTTTTATAAGGACGATTGAAAAATAAAAGGAATACATACACTTAACATTCCTTGATCTCACCCCCCCCTTCCTTATTAAGATATTTTATGTTAGATATTTACACACATTCGATAAGTAAAATTTTTCGTAGAAAGTTACCGTGAATTAGAGTACATTATGTATTTTGGAAGACTATAATAGCCTAATAACATAATAAAAAAATTTTGAAAAAGGTTAAAATACATTAAAAAAACCAAAAATAAAAGATGAAGGATTATATTCATTTCTTTAAAAATGTAGACAAATTAAATATTTGCTTAAGTTTTTTGAGGCTAAAAATTTTATGCGATTTGAAATAAATTTTTCATGAGCTTTGTTTCTATAAACATTTTGATGGATACAAATTGATCAAAAAGGCAATAAAACATTTTTATTATAAAGTTCTAGAAAAAACGCTCAAACATTTTCGAAAAAAAAAATTGACTAAAAAGAAAACACGGGATTTCGAAAAATGTTGTTTGCAGATAGCTGCAGAGAAGGGTAGGAAAATAATCTTATATTACATAAAAGCTCCACCTCAAGTGAAACACAAAATTCCACTTAGTATATCTCCAGCTTATTTGTAGGGAAACGTTTGCCAGATAAAATTTATTTGCGATGAATTTTACTTCGTGCAAACCTTACTGTTATCAATACGAACATTTTATGTATCCGATCTACATAGTAGAATTATTGCATTAAATTAGTTTTAAAATGTACTGTAAGTTAATTTGTTTAACTTAAAACTAATCAATAGCAAAACCAGAACTAAGTTTCTTGGGTTGTAAAAAACTGCATTTGGATGAAATATTGGAAATGACTGAAAAATGGTCAAAAATTATTCCAGTGCAGTAATATCAGAACACGTTTATGGTAAATATTATTAGCTTGCATACAAATAACATGCAATAATTATTAAAGAATATAAAAAAACCAATATATAAAAAAAGAAAATTGAGTATTTTCGTTTTTATTAGATTTTGATGACGGTAAAAATAACAATAAATGTTTTAAAGGACTATATCTTTTACTTTCAAGAATCAAAAAAATCTAAATTTTTACAGCAATGTGAAAGCGTAAACCTCAGTTTTATTTTGATTTATCAAGCCGCTCCTGAGAAGAAGGGCTTTGGCAGACATAATAGAAACCACAAAATATTGACCTGTCAGTCGACAATAACTATTCTGTTACAGATTTATGGTTGCAAATGGGTGTTAAACATAATTGTAATATAACGATATATTTTTTATACTTTATGTCTAAGAGGCTAGGGGCGTAAAGTGAGATATTAAAATAGATTAAATACATACTATATAATATCAGATTGCTATTACTTAGAAAAAGAATGGGCCTATTTATAATATTATCAAACTTATTTTTAGCGAGTAAATAAATGTCGTTATGCAGTCAAAGTTGTTACTTATGCGTATTCCCCTGATTTAATAATATTTAAAGTTATCATTTCTTAAAAATTAAATTAGTGCCTTGATAAAATTAATTTAGTGATTGATATTGATTTGATTACCTCTGAATTTGTTTTTCCTTTTTTTTATTTGGGGTATTTTATAATTTTTCTTATGTCACTCAATAAGATCTGACTTGAAGTTTATAGGATAATTAAAACCGTTACCGTAAGTGTTATAGACTTTAGACTCACGATATTTTACGAATGTGAAATATATATTTTTGAATATATTATACGTTGAAAAATAATATCAATTAACGTTTATAATTAGTCTAGCACAAATACTTTCCATCCTTGAATATTAAAAATTTTTAGTTGCTCCTAAGTATATGACGAAATATTGTACTGAGGGTGCTACTCGTAAAAAACAAGTGGATTCTTTTTAAATTATTCTTTGTTTAAAAAATCATAATAGAAAAGTTCTAAAGGTATTTGCAATATATTTTTCAGTGTTCATCAAAGAAGAGACCAGCCACTTTTAATCCGCCTACATTTATATTATTTACTGTATTTTAAAAACTTTTAACGAAATTTGGCTTCTATAGAATCTTGGGTAATCTAGGGAGTATTGTTTTTATTAATGAAAATATGAATTTCCTTGATAGACCTATTAATGAGACAAATAAAATATAAAATTTTACTTCACCTTTTTCAATATGATATACTAAATATACTTTTACGTAACACATATAACTTCACATTTTCTACCACGAAATGCATTTTTGCATTTTTAAATATACAATAATTCGTATTCCAAGTTGAAACTGTTATTGCGAGGGCCATGCTATTTACCAGAAAATGAGAACCCACATATTGATGAGTATTTAAAGAAGCGCAATTCGTGTACAATGGCAGTAAAGAAAATAAAGCCTCATAAAAAAATTCAGTGTTATTTGCAAAAATATAAATCATTGTGTTGTGTTTATGCAATTGTATCTCAATGGCTGAGTTGTACTTGGGTAACAAAACAGAATTAGTAACTTCATTATTAGCCACTTAAAGGGATTTATTAGTCATTTAAAGTAAGCAATTTATTATACATGTCTGCCAGTTTATAATAAAGATAATTTTGACTAGAAAACATTTATTTAATATAAAAATATGTCACGGTTTCCTGTAAATACGGGGTAATGAAATAAAAGAAATCGAATTTGTTGGTTTCCTTTAAATTTGATACAATTTTTTTACACTTCACTTGGATATAAATATAAAGAGGATCACAAAATGATATAATATATGTGGAAGCATTTTGCAAGAAATACTTTTAAAAAGATAAAAATAATAAAATTTTTATATATGCTGTGTACCATTATCTATAAGCGCACAACTTCAATCCGTAAAGTGAGCCATGAATAAATTACGGTTATATTTTTTCCAAAAAATAATAACTTGTGTTAAGTTTAAATATGTTTATAACTCGTTAACATGGTAATATATTAGCCACTATATTTTATTATTATAAACGTATGAAATTAGGTAATCTTGAATATATAGCCTCCTTAGCGACGTGGGCATAATTATACAAAGGAAAGTTAAATAAGAGAAAATGATAAGGCATGATATTAAAATTTAATGGTAAAGTTAAATGTATAGCAGTTTAGGAAAACGATTTTAAATTCGGTAGCTTATCGTGGGCGTTCACGATTTGACGTCCTTATTCCCTTGTAGACCTAGTTTCCTGCATACCTACTCTGCGCAACATCGCCTGGGCCATCTTTGTTTTTCAATCTTTATATATTCCGCTAAATGTGCATTTAAAATGTGGTATTATGCCATCAAATGAACTTGTCGAGTCCGGGTCGTATAGATTATTTGTGTTTTTGTCGTAATATCATCTGAAAAAGTTAAATTATTTTGGACAAACTCAACGAATAAATAATAGCAAATATGCAACAAAAATCAACACTGAAATATGTTGGAATCTAACAACAAGATAATAATGGTAAATTTACTTTCATTTGTTATATTGCATAGTGTTTTATTCGACTAAAAGATTTTACTGGATTATTATCAAAATACTTTCACAGCCAAATATCAATCGGTCTTCGCGCAACGAGTGTAAAAGTGAAGTAAAATTTTGCTATTTTATATAATAATAAATTTATATGGTTTTACTGATTTGTATCAGAATCTGTGAAATTTAAATACATATATTTAATATTTCTTTCGTCTCTTTGTTTCATGTTCAGAAAGCTTCAGTTTTAATTTCGATTCAAATAATTACATTGTCCGGAATAAATAAATTTATTTAAATTAAAACTGTTAATAAATTTAAAAACAGAATAATAAATTTTTTAAACAGGGCGATTAACAAATTACTGTCCTCAAGAAAATTTAATGAAATTAAATAGTCACTTTTTTCAATAAACAATGTCATGCAATGTGTCCATTTTAAATGAAAAAATAAATTTAAACGAACTTCTGTTCTGTGTTTCAACGCATGGTAGATGTAGAAGCATAGCTAAGAGAAAATAAATATGAAATAAGAACGACTAGTAACCATATCGTGTCATGTACATACCTTTATGGAAAGACCTTTTTTAGACACGATTATTCATTAGGCCCTGTTTATGTGTAGTTCAAAAATAGAGCTAACTTATAATAAAATCATACATAATAGGTTAATTTTGAAAAAAAAAACGTCTAAAACCCTAGCATTACGCAATACATATCCAAGCCCTATAAATGATATATTATCTACATAGGTTAAATGATAACGAAAAGTCGATGGCAAATCAAATAGAATTCCCAAATACTTCGATACGTTGCGTCGGTATAAGGGTGTCCCAACAATAAACATTCATAGAAGAGAAGAAGGTAAATTCATTTGTAGCTTATCACCGAGCATTTTCTTGATTTAAGCCGCATATCACTCCCACTGATAGATTGAAGAACACTATCAATATCACGCTGCATCAATTTTCATTTTGTTAAACTACTAATAAATGAGAAAATTTTCTTAGCATTTGCATAGTGTAAGTCATATTGCCGGTATGATTTACCAGGATAATTTTGTCAAATACTTTCGACTTCGGAAGTAATATGGTTTAAGTTCAATCCGAAGATAGTCTGAATCTTTAGCTTTATTATAAGTAAGATTTATTTGTTCTCACACAAATTCAGTTGTTTAACGAAGAGAAGATACAAAGGAGTCTCCTTATATACTCTACACTTGCGAAATTTCTATAAAATAACAGGATTCGCTCGGAGAAAGTGGCAGTTTTGTTAGTTGTCAACGTAACACAAAGATATTTCCATTGTTCTTTATATAAATATAATTTTTCATCATTATTCTTAGTTCATATAATATTTAATATTTACATATATATATATATATATATATATATATTTATATGTATATATATATATACGTGTATATATATATATATATATATATTGCGGTATAGGAATTATAGCTATTTCAATTCTCTCTCTTTCATCGATCCATACTAGATTAATATTTTATTTACAAAACATAAAACTATTCTCATCCATATCAAATCTATACTTTCGTTGAATGAAAAACGAAATGAATATACTTTCTACTTCCTTTTCTTTCAACTTCAATTTCATTGTGTAATTTGCTAAATTATCGTGGCTTTGTTTTGTTTCAGGAATTGCATATAAATATGCATAAATATTAATCCATACATTGTTCGAATGTCACTCTGGAATGAAATATTTTACAGCTTGTAGAAAAGCAATCATATGGCGGTAAACAACGTTTAAAGTCTTATTTTATTGTATTAGCCCCACTGGAAAAAAATTCAGATTTCAGTACTTTCATTTCTAATATCTAACATGGCATAGAATATTGTAGTAAAAAGGTCCAAGAATCACACGTTGGCTAACTCGTGACCGCGTGAAATAGGAATTCGATGTGAAATTACCTATTCTTAAGTATTTGTCTGATGGCAGAATAAAAAGTGAAGAATCGTAAAACTTGTTTAGACAAATTCGCTTCGCAGAAGAAGTTTAATAGGGTATAATTATTCACGCGATCAAAAGTTTGTTGTAATAAACAATAAGGTATATTATGGATGAAACACACCAAATTAGTAACTGCTAAACGCACAATACGGAAATTAGCCGCAAATTTTTTTTATTTCAAAAACATTGTCATCTATAGGTACCACCCGTATCCTTAGCGGAGTAATTTTCCATCATTAGGGACACCAGTTGTCAAAACTGTCTTTAATTTATCTTTTCAATATTCAATGAAAACATCTGCGCAAGCTTTGGGTATATAATCAGGTAAACCATGAGGCTCTCTAGATCTATTCATCTCGTTTAAGTTGCAACAAGTGTTAATTTGCGATCTGTGTATCTTCAACTTCGTCTCCACCACGCCGACGAGAGACGCCGCTAGTGTAGAATCAGGTTGAGGAACGTTTGGACTTTATACCGACTGGAATTGATCAGAGAAAGCTTTATCCGCCTCTTATTTCCGAAATAGCTCGTTGTAAATTATGAAAAAATAGGGTTTGTTAAAAACCTACACAAACATTATAGAAAAATTACAGCAATAAATTTAGATCTTTTAAATATGCACCGTGCTTTTATGCCAGTGAAAGATTTAGTAGGTATATTAAGTAAATTGTACAAGAAATGTATTTCTAAATAATTTAATAGAAATTTTATTTGTCTCTAAATATTTATATCAAATGTGTACGTAACCCTCTTAGTGAGATTTTTATTCATGCTAGAGTGGTTTCTTTGATACCCTTTAACTCGGATAAATATTTGAATACGTGAATATTTCATATAATCAATTTGAATTGATAATGAATATCTTGTATAACGGTAGCTATATATATTTTTTTTTAGTGGAGCTTGCATTTTTCTTTTAGAGAAATGAAATTTAAAAAAACAAGACTACTGATAAAAAAGTTTGTTGTAGATCTCCACTTATGAAACTATACCTTATTATATAATTGGAACGTTGTCCATTATAGTATATTTAGCACATATTGGAATACTAAATACACATTGAGCCTGAAATCCCTTTTATATTAAATGCAATGATAGAATATTTTGCATTATTTATTGGGTTTCACCGAAGAAATTCCCTGACTAAATCTGAAATAACCTTAAAGCGAACGGGAAAAAGTTCCATATACTCAGATTATTATTCGACAAAGATTTTACAGATATTTTCCTGCAGGTTTAAAAAAGTAAGTACACAGTAACGGACTTTTCGCTACAAGCGTAATTTCTCACGGCCAACCATAATGCAGTATTTACGTAATTTTTAATTATTAATCTGCTTTATTTTATTTAATTGAACAATGTGGTGAACCTAGTTCTACAAAGGCAATCTATTAAAACCCACCAGAAATAAATGAAATAAACTAATACTCTAGTAGACTTTACATGATTATTATAAGTTAATTAATAAAACGAAACATAATAATAAATTTACAAAAGTATAAACATTAACAATACGAAATTATTTTTAAATTATTGACAACATCAATGAAAATTTACTGTAATTCAGACGACTTTCGAATACAGAAAATTTGGTCTTATTTACTATATTTGTATAAAATAATTATGAAATCTAGCTATTCATAGATTAAAGGATCATCCACAAGATTATATTATATGCTGAGGAATTAGAAAGGTGTAATTGACTTTAGAACTTAATTTTAAGTCATGACTTGACATAAATTGGAATTTAGTTCCCAGATATGAAGTTTCATTAGAATTATGAAAGATGTTTAAAAAAAACATGTAAGATTGAGATTGTATCGGCTAAGAATCTTTAGCCATTTAAGTTCTTACTTTGCCATCATTGCTTTTCAATGTTTACATATTTTTCTAAATGCAGATTTCAAATATGATATTGTGACATTAATTGTACTGAGTGAATCAGAACCGTAGCGACTATTTGTGGTTTTGCCATAAGGTCGTCTAAAAATGTGAGGTTATTTTGGACAAATTCAACGAATGCATAATAGCCAATTCGCAAGAAAAGTCACCACTATTAAATATATCTCTGTCTGACCACAAAATATAAATGATGAATTTATTTTAATTTATTTTTTGATAAACCTTTATGGTAATGCGAATTGTATTGGAAATGCGATCGATCAATGTACAATGCAAACTTTATAAGAATTAGTGTTTTATACGCTTATAAAATTTTGTTTAATTCCTTATTGTCAAAAGCAGCTAAATATAAATCGGTCACCGCACGACGAGTGCAAAGTGAAATAAAACTGTGCTGTCTTTATGTCATAATAAAGTAATATCATTATAAAGATTTATAGCAGAAGATATGAAATTTAAAGAAATATTTAATATTAACTTTCTCCTGTTCCTTTCACATTTAGAAAAGCTTCAATTTTAATTTATATTCAAATAATTACATTATCCAGAACAAATAATTTTATATAATTATAAGAAGCTGTTAATAAATTTAAAAACAGAGTTATCTATTTTTTAAACACAGTGATTGACTGATATCTATCAACATGACCATTTAACGAAACTAAATATTAACAATAAATACGGAGGTACAAAGAAAGAAATACCGAATCTCATGCAATTTCCATGCTCATGCAATACCAGCTACGTAAAGCATCAAGTAATTAACATCATTAATTGTTTTGAAAAACTGCAATATGTTTTGAATACAATCGCATGGTAAAATAAAAAAGCAGATAATAGTAAGCAGCAATAAGAAATACATTAACAAAATAAGAAATAACAAATAATTAATATAAAACAATAAATTGTTAAGCATGTCTTTTCCATAAATTATTAAGTATGTCTTATAAACATATGTTTTACTTATATGTATTTTCATTTACTCTTATTTTATTTATTTATTTATTTATACACAGTTACAAAACATTATAATTATAACACCTTCACATTTTTATACCATGGTATTTTAACGTAACTTGGTTTTCAAAAATATAATGGTCACAGCTTGATATTAAGTGTGAAGAACGAGAATTTTTATCAATAAATTGTGCCATAAAATGTTTTCATTTAACAATCGAAAAATAAATTTCAACATAGGTCTTTTCTGTGCTTCAACGCATGGTCAATACTGAAGCATAATTAAGATAAAATAAATATGAAATTGAAAAAAGAAATAATCATATCATGTCATGTACTTACCTATATGGTACGATTTTTTTTGGACCCGTTCAATCAAAAGGCCCTATTTAGTCTTTTGTGGTCTCCAAAAATAGCTCTTGGTAGCAATTTTTTTCATAATGAAATAATAGATAATAGGTTAACATCGAAAAGAAAATATCGAAAGGTCCTAACACTACGCAATAAATATCCAAGTCTTCAAAATTATATTTTATCTGTATACGTCAAACAATAACGAAAAGTCAGTCGGGAAGCAAATTGAATTGCAAAATACTTCAATACTTCGCGTTGATTGTAAACACCATTGTAGCTCATCACTCAGCATTTGCCTGATTTGAGCCGCAAATCGCTCCCATCACAACATTAAAAAACAGAATCGATATTACGCCGCAGCAATTTTCAATTTTTTATTCTACTTATAAATGAGAAAATTTTCATGGCATCTGCAATTAAAATGCAATGTGCAATTTAAGTTATATTACTAATACGATTTACCAAGATATTTTTGTCGAATTTTTTCGGCTTCCTGAAAATGATGTAAGTTCAATCTAAGATAGTCTGCCTCTTTAAATTTATTCTGTGAAAGATCTATTGGTCCTTTACTTGACAGAACTCATCTGTTAATTGGAGAGAACATAGAAAGCAGTCTCTTTATATACTCTAACCAGGAATATAAAGAGATCTTGAATTTCACATTCATTGTGAGATTTGCCAAATTATGATATATTTGTTTACTGATTTAAGAATTGCATATAAATACGCTTAAATATAAATCTCCAAATGTGGCTCTAGAATGAATGATTTGCATGTTGTAGAAAACCTGTATATATATATATATATATATATATATATACATATATATATATGTATATATATATATATACATATATATATATGTATATATATATATATATATATATATAACGTTATATGGCATAGCATGTTATAGGTCCTAGAATGAAACCTTGGCTAACTTCATGGCGTTAAATAATAATCAAATATTAAAAGACCCATTTTTAGTTATTTTTGTCCGCAATATCAGAAGTGAAGAAACGTAAGGCTTGTGGAGCTAAATTAGCTTCGCAGAGGCAGTTAAAAAATATTTAATTATTTAGGCGATTAAAAACTTATTATTTCAAAAGCGTTGCCACCCTTACAAGTGATACTGGAGTAATTTCCGTTATAAGGGACACCAGTTGGGAATACTACGTTTAACATATGTTTTAAATATTCTGTGAAAACATTAGTGCAAGATTTGACATATAACCATATAAAATATTAGGCCATGTATATATTTAAACAACTTAATTCATCTGAATAATATACAGGGCAAAAATATTAGGCCCTGTATATTATTCAGATGAGTTAAGTTGCAGAAAGTGTTAAGTTTGTTTTTGCGCCACTTCAACTTTTGCTAAACCATGGTAACAAATCGCTACCAATATGAAATGAAGTCGAGGAAAATTTGAATTTTACACCGACCGGAAGTGATTAGAGAATGTTTCAACTGCCGTCGGAATGTGAACAATAGCGCTATCGCATGAAAACCGTATTACAAATACCGCGCTGGCTCCTGGAGCGTTAATGTTGCAAATTATTTTACCGAATTGGAGTAAACTTTAATAAAAACTGTACAGTTTTATATCATTTTTACTTTTATATCATATACACAATCAGTGCAAAGTTGCTTTATTTGATGATCGACGGTAGTTTGGAGCGAAGGAAATGTTCCATACTCACTAGCACAATGCAATTATTTTCAACGGCTTTGAAAATAATATTTATATTTAATGTCGAAAATCTATTAGAAAGTAGGGACAGAATTAATAAAAAATCTTGAAACAGATACAGCTTGAGGTAGAAACCTGGCAGCCATGAAAATAAAACATATTAACCAGAACATAGATCAATTCGCTCGCAAAACGCTCGATAATATATATATATATATATATATATATATATATATATATATATATATATATATATATATATATATACATATATATATTTATATATATATATATATATATATATATATATATATATATGTAAATTTTATGTAGGATAAATACATTACTTTAAAACTTTTGACGCTCTAAACCTAGTTTAAAAGGATGATAATTAGGGCTAGTGTTTTCACAAATTTAGAAAATATATGTTTCAAGGTACATTGAAAAATATGCAAAAGGTCTACGCCGCTTATTTCCAAAATAGCTCCTTCTAAAATTATGAAAAAATAGGGTTTGTTAGAAAAGTAAGTAAAATTTTAGGAAAATTTTAGCCATTAATTGATATCATATAATTTTCGAAATATGCACCGTGCTTCTACGCCGGTGAAATATGTTATAGGTAGATTTAGTAGATTGTAAAATAAACATATTTGTAAATATTTAATTAGAAATACCACCTATATCTAATATTTAGGAGAGTCAGATGTGTACTAAACCCTCTTATTGAGATTTATGCTAGAGAAGTCTCTTTAATACAGTTTAACACGAGTAAATTTTCGAAAACGTAAATATTTCAAATGATTATTTTAAATTTAAAAAAATCTTGTTCTTAGTGATAGCTATTTTTTTTATTTATAGAGAAGCATGCAATCTAAATTATTCAAATAAAATCGAAAAAATCAAAGCAACGTTCTTTATCTACTGATAAAAAACCTTGCTGTAAATCTCTACTTATTCCTACGTCGAAATTATTGTGTTTCATAATTAATACGTCGTCATTCATAGTGTATTTAGTATATATTGGTATGATTAATTTGAGACTGGAATTCTTTACATATTAAATAAAATCCTAGAATATTTTGCATTATCAATTGGCTTTCATAGAGAAAACACTCTTACTAAATCCACAATGGTTTTACTAAAAGCGAGCGAATATAAGGTTCCACATACTGGAGGCCAGAATATTATAGAACAAACATTTTACAGATATTTTACTGCGAGTCTAAGAAAGAAAGTAAAGGGTGACGGACTAGTGTAGCCGGACATACTCGCCGCTAGCGTAGTCTCTCACGGAGAACCACAATGAAGTAATTCTGTAACTTTATTTATTTATATACTTTAGTGTATTTAATTGTTAAATGTTATGGATTTTTTACAAAAATATTATAATGAAAAAATGAATCCGACTGGATGAAAAAAGTATTCAAGTCAACAAGTTCAACAAATTTAACCTGTAGTTTGCTGTCTTAATACTTTTTATTTGTGGACTTAAGAAGTTAAGCTATAGTCCAGAACTGGTAACATATGGCAGACCATGGTTTTGACCCAACTAGCTATGTAGGTGAAAAGTATCGCTTATATTAGTTGTATAGGGAATGGTTAGTCTCACAGGTATATACAGGTGGGCTAGGTACTGCGCAGAGCAAAAGTAATGTAAAATATTTGTGTTAAAAAATATAATTGACCTAGCATAAAATTACACAATCAACACATCATTAGGGTGGTCTGGTTCCAAGTTACCCCAATAAAATGATCTCGGGTTGATATATTACGTTTATTATTGATATTAAATTACAATCTGTGTAATTTTATGCTGGGTCAATTATATTTTTAACACAAATATTTTACATTACTTTTGCTCTGCGCAGTAGCTGACCCACCTGTATATACCTGTGAGACTAACCATTTCCTACCATTTCCTATACAACTACTACAAGCGATACTTTTTACCTACATAGCTAGTTGGGTCAAAACCATGGCCTGCCATGTGTTACTAGCAAGCCGACTACTATCTTGCCAACCAAATGCAGATACTTTGTGATAATTTGTGCACACACACCCATATATATGTATGTATGTGTGTGTATATATATACATATATATATATATATATATATATATATATATATATATATATATATATATATGTGTGTATGTTTGTGTATATATAGAAAACCCTGCCAATAACATGTATGTTGGCGGTTAACTTAACCAGGAAATCCTTTCAATTAATTAGATAAAGTATATTAAAACTTGATGTAGACAAATGCTACAAACTGCCGCTTTCCTGGATATATGAACCTAATTAGCCGTCAATCATAATACGGCCTTATTTATTTCTTAATAGTGAATTGAAATTTTGAGTAAGTTTTTTGGGTAACTTTTTGGAAGAAACGGCATGGCTAGGGGCGATAAATGCTAATAAAACTTCCTCAGAATTAAATGGAGAACTTAGCGACTGAACTATCACGAGTTTTATTCAAATATTGGTAGCAATATATCAAATATAGGAGCGAATTGAAGAATAATGAGTGTACGTATTCTAAAGTCTGTAAATGGTGATTTAATATAAAATTGTAATCTTGAACGGCAAATGACTTTTATATACAATACATATCCCGGCTTTATTACTACAGGAGCCATATTTCTAGTTAACCACAGTAATGTGTTTTCGTAAACAATTGTTTGTTTTGATAGACTCTAAGGACTTTAGCAATATAAAATATAATAATAATAAAGATTCATAATTTTTCATAATAGGTTATGCCTGATAAAACAACAAAAAATATCTTAGTAGGAATAACAAAAAACGTGCGTAATATGTCAGAAGAGCATAACTTGATGAATATTTGTGCAAGCATATAACATATTAACTAAGATACTTTGTAAGCCTGGTAGAAAAAATAATGTATGACTCCTTTGTATCCTTAGCTACAGTAATTTTTCTGTAACAATTCCATACATAGTGTAATATTTGTAAAAGCGCTAGTAATAGGGGTCTCAAAAAATTGTTTTGAAATTTTAAATAATTTCTCATCAGATATATACGGAATAATATGCTGATTATTGATACAGTTATAAAAAACCTTTCTATTTTTACCCACGACGGAACGGAGAATGTGTGTGCGTTTAGGGTGAGAAGTCATTTATTTGTATGTGCAATCTAGTGTTCCCATTTGTCTCCAAAAGGTTTTGATCGATTTAGATACGGTTTACTGTAAAATATTTGTGATTCTTCTTAGATAGTTGTCACGGTGTTCACTTACCAGAGGGCGCCGCAATAAACACTTTGTTGCAAACGAATGTTCCCATTTATTTCCAAAATTGTTTGACCGATTTAGATACGGTTTCGTAAAACATGTTTGCGATTCATTGGCAATGGTTCTTAGATAGTTGTTGTGGAGATTACTCAACAGGGAGCCCCTAAGTAAATATTTACCGGTGCAAACAAATGTTCCAATTCATCCAATTCAAACACAGTATTCTGCAAAATATTTGGGATCAATCTACAATGGTTCCCAGATTGGTGTTATGGTACTCACCAGAGAGAAGGTTTCCATTTATCTCCAAAATAGCTTGACTGATTTATATACGGTTTTCTGCTAAATGTTTGGGAATAATCGGCAATAGTTTTTGAATAAGAGTATAGTGTTAGCTCATCACGGTGCGCTGCAACAGCTTATTGGAAGAAAATGTTACCATTTATCTATAAAATAGTTTGATAGATTTAGGCACCGTTTTCGGCAAAATATTTGGAATTAATCGGTGATGGTACTTAGGTAGGTTTTATGTTGTATGGCTTTACTATATTTTATTGCAAATTGTAATCGAATGGTATATGGAGCATTTGCTCCCATTTGTCTCTAAAATCGGATTGATTGATTTAGACACGGTTTCCAGCAATAAATATTTTAATCGAAAAATCATAAAATAAAAAGGAAAATAAAAAAAAAATTTAAAGAAACCCATGACGGAAAAATGTTAAACAAAAAACATTTTTTTTAAACCCAAGAAAATTCATAGGGTCTATCCTGCCCTGCATACGTCTAAAATTTTGCCCCTTTTATTAATTTGTGACTAATAGAAATTCTGTTAGGCTCCCAATAGCTTTTCTATGCTGTTAAAATGTAATTGACATTAGGAACGGAAATAGCAACGGCAGAGCCGTATAATTTTCTTGAGTTTGTAACTAAAGTAACAGTTTCTTACTTTTTTTAGTTGGGAGGGGTCAATTTATAGTTTTTCAATTACTAGGACTACATCGGTCGTAGGTTTTTTCAAAATTTTTTATTTCCATTTTTATCGATGTATGATTCTAGCAATTGGAAAATATTCCCAACTCAATATCAAATCGGTCGAAAATACATTTTACCCGGACAATATTGCAGGTAGGATTTATGGAAAAACCGGAAAACAAAAGAAATAAACTCACTTACCATTCTTTGGTCTCATTTCCACTCTTATTTATTTACTTATTTCACTTTTTATATTTATCCATAGACTATTTAATATTTATCACGTACCGTAAGTAACATTTTGTCGTAACAATTCTTAAATTTTGATTATATCGAGAAAAATGGAAGGCTATAACAGCCTAACATTATAATGGCAAGTTATAAAAGAAGATTAAATTACATTTAAAAAAGCCTTAAAAATACAACAGAAGAGGAAAATCAGGAAAAATGTTACGAAATGGAAATCTTCTCGAAATGATCTTTCAATTCATACATACATAAAAGACGTAGTCTACGTATCATATACAATGGAATAAATAAGTAAGTAACCAACTTGCGATGATTGTCCCTCAGTTTTTCGTTCAGATAATTTTGACTTCGGAAAATATATTTAGTAAAAAAATATAATTTTTTTTTAATCCGCGGTAATTAAACAAGAGAAATTAAATTTGTCGATTTCTTTGAGGCATTTTTCTTACAATATTTGGATAAAATATAAAGAGAATTGCAAAATTATGTAACATACTTTGAAATATTTTGGAAGAAGTAATGTGAAAATATAAAGGAAATAAAATTTTCATATATACAGTATATAATTAACAGTAAGCGCGCCAATTCAATCTGTAAAGTGCGCTATGATCAAACTACTGTAATATTTTTTCTAAAAAATAGTAAAATATTTGTTTAATTTTGACATTATTGACATAATAATGCATCGACCAATACATTTTACTTAATAAGGGTAAACAATCGGACGGCTTTGAATATTTAGCCTTATTGGCGACGCGAGCATGGATGTGAGTTTTCTAGCTATCCTTTCATTTGTGTTCATTATACAAAAGGAAGTTAAACATAACAAAGGACGACTTGTTACTATAATTTTACATGACAATTATAAGGCATAGTATTACATTTTAATAATAAAGTACAATGTGCAGAATTTTAGGAAGACGCATTTAATTATTCGGTAACTCATGGTGGAGATCAAAGATTTGATGTCCTGATCCCATAGCAGACCTAGATTTCCATATAACACATAAGAATAAATTGATGTATGAGTGAGCCTATGCTGCTCGCCGGCCCGCATTGCGCGTGCAACCGCTGTACTCTGCGCAACATCGGATGGGCGGTCATTGTTCTTGTGTATTAGTTTATTTGGTAACTTTGGCTTTTCAATATAATATTGTCACATCTGTTTAAATCGTAAAATCAGGACTGTAATGCTTATTTTTGTTTCTGCCACAAGGTCACCAAAACATTGAATTAAAAAAATAGTTATCTTGGACAAAGGCAACGAATGGTTAAAAAAGAACTTATAAAACTATTCGCCACTTTAAATATGTCGGAGTCAGACAACAGGATAAAATTTTAAAATTTATCTTATATATTTTTAGAAAATACTTTAGATTTGGTAATTCTATCCATCAAAACGCAATGCTAACTTTATAGAAAATATTGTTTTATTCGATTATAAAATTTTACTGCGTTCCTTACTTATAAAAAAACATTTTCAGCCAAACACAAATTGGCCGTCGCGTAACGATTGTCAAAGTGATGTAAAACTGTACTGTCTTTATACGATAATAAAGTTATATCATAATAAACATTTTTACCAGAATTTCTAAACAAATATTTAATATTTCTTTTATCTGTTTGTTTAACATTCACCAAAGCCTCCGCATTCTCTCTCAGGCTGCAAGGGATTGTAAATACGATCAGAAATTTAAATAAAAATAAGGTAGATAAGCAATAACAAATACATTAACAAATTGACAACAAAATAAGTTATAACGAGTAATTAAAAGAATATAATGATTTATAAACACATAAAAAATTCTGTATATATAAACATGCATATATCATTCATGCATTTTTATTTACTTATTTTTATTTTATTTACTTATTTACACATAGTGTCGAAAACATGAAAGTTTTAACGTCTTCACATTTCGATAATGATAACAACAATTAATTAAATTCAGTGACGTACAAAATATTCGGTGACAAAATTCAACAAATTTACTTTTGCTTATCATAAAAACGTTATACTCGGATGCAACCACGATCAGAAGATAGAACGATCCCATATTACGAGAAAATAGAGAATTTCTGTATAACTCGGTTCCATATGCTGGTGTAGCAAAATATAATGAACGCAGATCTTAATCTAAAACGAAGAGCGAGAATTTTTTTTCAATAGATTATATGATTCAATGTTTACATTTAACTATTGAAGAATAAATTACAGCCAAGAAACATATCCTCTCTGCTTCAACGCATGGTACTTATGGAAGCATAGCGATGATAAAATTGATAGGAAATAAGAGAAACAATTAAATCATGTCATTTACATATCTGTACCGAAAGAATTTTTTGGACATGTTAAATGATTATTCCCTATTTAGTCTAATGTGGGTTCTAAGAATAGAACTAACTTCCAATTTGTTTTCTAATAAATTGAAATATAACAGGTTATTTGTGAAAAAAAATCTAAAAATAATCGCAAAGTTCGCATTACGCAATAAATATCTACGTCCTGTAAATTATATTTTATCTACATACGTCTCAAATAATAACAAAAATTCAGTCACCAACTAAATTTTAATACCCAGATTCTTCAATACAGCAATTAGAGCATTAGAGCTTACCAGCAATAAGTATTTAGAGAGCACACTCGATTGCAACTCATCTCTGAGCATTTGCTTAATTTTATACGCATATCGCTGCTGGTGTATACTAGATTTTCAATATATTTGTCTATCACGGAATATGTCTAATTACTATTTCAGTTTCCTTTGTTTCAGTTTTCACACTTTCATCAATATATGCTTGAATATTGTTGTTTTATATATCACTAAAATTATCCTCGTCCATATATAATAATTGCTACGATAAATATAAAATATCGTGAATAACATATTTTTCCAACTTGTGAATAATACATTTTCTCTACTTTTTCAACTGCACTTGCTTTATGTAATTTTCCAAATTATCGTATCTCCATTTTATTATTTAAATGAATTTTGCTCTGGAATCAATTATTTTACATGTTTTAAAATACAGATCATATGGCGTAAAACAACTTTTATGGTGGTACCCTAATTCAAGTATTTTCATATTTTACAAAGTATTAGAGAAAATCTAATATAACTTTACATGTTGTAGCAAAAAGGCCCCAGAATCGAAACTTGAATAACTCCTGACCGCGTGAAATCAGAATCAGATACACAATTATCTAATTTTACGTAATTTTCTGTACGCAAGGTGAGAAATGAATAAACGTGACACGTGAAGAGATAAATTAGCTTTGCAAAGGCAGTTTAATGGAATTTAATTTCCGACGCAAATAAATTTTTTCTGGTTGTTGAAATGCACAATACCAGCTTGAAAACCCAGATCAACCAAATAAGACCACCATTGTTGAAATATACCAGATTCGCAACTGTCAAAAGTATAATACGAAATCCGTGTTTTTCGCCTCCAATGTGACTTGTGTAGCTCAAATAGGAGTTGGAATGTAACGCAAACTTAAATAATGTCGCCGAAAAATTATTTTTTTCAGAAGCATTGCCATCCTTAATTACTGGTGTTACTGGAGTCATTTTCCATTATAAGGGGAACGAGTTGACAATATTGTGTTTAATATATATTTTCAAGATTAATTGAAAACATCAGCGCAGGTATATATAACCGTATAAACCAAGAGGCCTTGTTAATGTACTTGGCTTGGGAAAAGCTAGGGTTAAGTTGATATTCGTATTTGCGTAAATTCAACTTTGGCTGCACCATAGTAGCAAGACGCAAACTATAGGGCTGTCGCACGAAAACTGTGTCACAAATACCACCACGGGCACTTTGCCGTTAATGTTTGACTAAATTGTTTGACCAAACTGGAGTATACTTGAAAAAAAAACTATTTAGTTTTATTTTATTTTTAATCTAATGTTACCTATATATAATCAATTCAGAGTTGCTTTATTTGATGTTTGACGGTAGTTTCGAACGAAGGAAACATTTCGTATTCTATAAACGTATATAAATAAGACGACTGTCGATAAGAACTTAAGAGGCGTAAAATAAAATATTAGCCGGCACATATTTTAATTGATAACACTCAAAAACTCATATATATTTATATATATATATATATAGAAATTAGTAGAAAACTTCTATATACTTCACAAGCGCTATTAATAAGATTTTTAAAACATATTTTTACAGAATATATGTTATTAGATACATTGTAAAATATAAAATAAATATCTTTTCACTTCCTATTTCCAAAGTTGCTTATTGAATTTAGGTAAAATAAATGGTTTTTTTAGAATCCTACACAAAAATTCTGGGAAATTCTTTTAAATATACATTATTCTTTTACGCCAGTGGATGATAAAGTAGTTAAAAATATATCTATCTTATAGATTTGTTAAATTGAAAAACCATATTTCCAAATATTATAATACAAAAACTGTGTATCCCTGAACATTCGTAACAGCCAAATATTTACGGAACCCTCTTAATGAGAGTTCTGCTCCTACTAGAGAGGTTTCTTTGAAATACTTTAACTTGAACAAATTTAAAGAAACGTGCATATTTTTTACAATGATATTGAATTTAAATTAAACGTCTCGCTTAATGAGAGCTATATATTTTTATTTTTAGTAAAATACGCATTATCCTTTTAGCGTAAAAAAACATGGCCACTGGGAAAATCAATTTCTCTAAGTCTCCATTTATTTATACATCAAAACTGTTGCTTATATTATAATAGAAACGTTGTTACTCAAAATATATTTATTATATATTGGAATATTAATAAAATTAGGTTATCTAGTAAATTTTTTGCCACAAAGTCGGGAATTTTTAGAAAGATCCTTGGAATTTTAAAAGATTTTACTGCAGTGTATAAATAGGCCAAAGTGCAGTCAACTGACATCAGGCAGCGTTGAAGCTTTTAGTGAATTACATAAAAGGTAATGGATTTAAATCGATACAAAGTACGGATTCTATAACTAAAAATTTCGTCTGGGTCACGTTGTAATGACTACCAATAATAATATATGTTATGGATGGGCGAGTCCATAGTGTCGCGACGTAAGTTATGCGACGCAAGGTTTTGGTTTAGAAATTTTAGAAAGGTTTCAAAATACGGTGTTTGGATACACCACGAGTTGTCAGCATATCACCTTCAGTGCAGAGTTGATACTTCTCAACAACTATTGTCGTTGAAACGTAACGACTGGCTGAATTAGTTAGTAACTGGCAATGAGAAGTCGGTTACATACATTAACTGAAAAGGCCAACGACGATGGCTGGGTATCGGAGAAACAAGAGCTTCAGTATCTATACCTGAAATAAGTTATAAAAAGGTAATGCTTAGCTGCTGGTGGAATGTCAAGGGCATTATTCATGGGAAGTTGCTTTCAGAGGGATGCTCAATGAACACAGATATATACTGTGTATAATTGAACCGATTATCTCACAAACGAATATCAACATGATCGAGTTAATATTCTACATGATAATACTACACGTACAAACGTACTCGTGAGAAATTTGAAGAAGTCGGCTGGGTTCAATTTACTGATACACTATATTCGCCGGACATTGCCCTCTCTGATTACTATTTATTCGGGGCTCTAAGTAAACATTTAGGTGAAAAAAGTTCGTTATAAAAAAATATCTCCAAAAGAACTTCGCAGAGTTTTTTGAGTTAAAGTCGTCGGAATTTTAGAAGAAAGGCATATTGTCACTACCGACTAGATGGCTACAAGTAGAATATAATAATGGTGCATACTTAATTTAAATTTAGTGTAACGTATAAAATTTTTAATTAAAAATTGTTGACATTAACTCGGGGTTAAAAACTTATTAGCCAATCCAATACTTTGAGCCCGGATACTTTTGCATATTAAATGTAGTCTTAGAATATTTTATAGTATTAATTGGCTTTCATAGACGAGGTCCCCATATTAAAGCCGAAAGGGCTAAAAGCAAACGAGTAAAATAGTTCCACATACTAGAACTCAGATTACAACAAAGATTTTATAGATACTTTCCTGCGAGCTCAAGAGATTAATACAGGGTAAAGGACAAGTTGCTGTAAACGTTTGCAAATCTCTCACGGTTAACCACAATAAGTCATTTATTTATTTTTCATTTATATATTTATTTTAATATATCTAATTGATTAATATGATGTAGTACTATTTCTATTTTCCTTCTTTTTTTTTACCAAGACCTAGGTTTTGTTATAGGATAATATCTTCAGGAGGACAATTTGTGAATCTTTACAAAAAAAACCTGAAGATGTCATACAACGAAATCTACAGAATTTAAATAAAGTGGAAATAATACTACTTCACGATGTTTCTATTAATTTTTAAATATTAAATTATATTGAATTTATACAAAATTAACGCCAAATCATTCAAAATATGGTGGACTTATTACTACGAGAGCAATCTCTTACAACCAACTTTAAATTAGTGAGATTAACAAATATCGTGTTAGACAGTAAATTATTAATAAAAGCTAATTATATACACCAAATACAACAATTGATATTATTAAAAGCTTCGATGAAAATCGATTAAAATACGGACGACTTTAAATACTGGATGTGAGGGCGTATCTTGCATGCTATTATATAATTGATTATAAAATCTAGTTGCTTAAGCCTAGTAGTTAACAAACTCTTACATGATCATATTGTATACTGAAGGTTAAAAAAGTTTTAATTGAAAGTAGAACTTAATTTCACTTCATGGCCTGACAAAATTGGGAATCAGGCCACAAGTTTGAGGCTTTAACAGGATTTTTATAGATAATTTTAAAAAAAACATAAAAGGTGAAGTTTACGTCGGTTACGAATCTTTAACTATTTTAGTCCTGCCCATACTAATACACAGGGTAAATTTCGATACAAGAATAAAAATGTGTAAAAACACATTTATAAAACTTGTTTCTATTCGCCCAGTAAATATTGATATAGATTATAATAACACACATCTTCATAACTGAGGAAAACCGAAGAATAATTTCATAAATACTTGTGTTCAAAATTAAAAAAAATTTAAGCTGTTTAAGAGAGAGTATTTGGGAGAAAATTATATGACTCACATCATTTACTTGAGGATACCATATGTGATGTTGGTCAATGCAGAGGCCAATATGTTTTACAGTTGAAGGAAAAGCGCTAACGTGGCCGTTAATGAAGAACTACAGGTAATATACTTAATATTTTTCTATAGAAGTTTTTTGGCTATCATTAATGATAGCCCGTAATTTAAAGGTTTAATTAGGAGTTTACTAATGAATTGGCTGATTAAATATAGGTTTGCATTCCACACAGCAATGAAGAAAAACATTTCGTTGACACGGCAGTAAGAGTATTAAAAGGCCATTAGCATATAATGGACAGTATAACAGTTGTTTAACTACTGGATCAATGAAAATAGAAAAATAAGCGGGTAAAAAACAACATTCAAATACATCACCTACGAGTGTAAAATATTTTTTTAAAAAATAATTGTATTTTTAAGGCAACGAAGAAATAACCTGAACCAATCAACGCATGGTTGTCTCAGATTTAATGATTTAGGCAGATGTGAGAAAATGTCAAAATGAATAGGGTGGTGTTATATAGTGGTGGGTTTAGTGGTGGGTATATTAGCTATGATAATTAAATACCTCCTGCCGTGAAAATTTTCGCGCGTACCTTTTTGTTTACACGCTTTTATTAACTTCACTTAATGTAACGATATTTTCCATTTAATTTTAATCTACTTTTTGGTTTTGGGATTATTTAAAATTTTACACATGAATTAAGACCAATGACAATACAAAAATAAAGAAATTATAGCAATGAAACGGAAAAAATGTCCAAAAATCAATTTGAAATAAAGCAATCTTGTATTAAGATTAAAAAAATATAATTAAAATAGGAACATCCTAAAAGAAGATTATATCATTTCATATAAGTACTTTCAATAGAAGTTATATAAAAAGTAATAAATTAAGTAAAAATGCGCTACATAATTAACAAATAAAAAAAATGTATGTCCAGGGATGTAAAAAAACTGAATTTGGATGAAATTTTGGAAGTGGCTGAAAGACGGTCAAAAAAAATTCTAGTTCAATAACATTAGAACGTTTTTATGATAAATATTATTATCTTGCACAAAAAAAACTTGCAATAGAGTATTAAAGAATATAAAAACCAAGATATAAAGAAGAAAACCGGTCATTAGGAGCAAATGGACACTTCATAATTTTGTTAGCCGTATATAACTGATACAGCCATTCTTTTTGGTATTATATGTTGACTTGTCATTGAATTAAGGTTGGAAATATCAAAAGAAAATATAAATATTTTACGGAAAAAGTTTAAAAAATTGTTTTGCCAAAAGTTGCGTTCATTGCGTGTATGTCTTTCTCAGGTTTTCGATTAAATAAAACTAAAAAATCTGTCAAGTAAAAGTAGAACTCGCACTACGAGGTTTCTAGGCTAAACTACATAATATTACAATTTTTAGAACGTATGTATATTGCATACCATATTTTTCTCACGCACGTATTGCAATAAAACATATAATTCCACAAAAAATTGGAAATTTAAGGTTTTTGGATTATTCCCTTTACTTACGCTCTAAGTATCCAAAAATCCTCCCTATGTACTCCAAAAATATATCTACTCCAAAAATCCTCCCATTATGCCGATAGTTAAGAAATTGATGAAGGCTAAAATAAAAAATATTCGACTAGAAGGGGATTTGATGACGGTAATAATAACTAAAAATATGTCTTACAGGACTTTATCTTTTTCTTACAAAAGTCAAAGTACTTCAAATTTTTTACAGCAATGCGAAAACATAGACCCCAGTTTTTAGTTATAACTTGATTTATCAAGTCATTTTTGAGAAAAAGAGCGTTGACAGACAGAACAGAAACCTCAAAATAAATACATCGATATTAATTATTCTATTACAGGTCCATGGTTGCAAATTCGTGTCAAATACAGTTTTAACAAAACAATATATTTTTCATACTTTAAGACTGAGGGGCCAGAGACCCCTCAGTCTCAGATAGATTAAGTACACATTACATAATATCGGATTTTTCTTAAAGTAATCGATTCTAGAACAATAATTAATTTAGAAAAACAATCGGCCTTAATAATAATATTATTAGGTTATTTTTCATTACGCAATCAAGGTTGTTATTTATGGGCTATTCCCCTGATTTAATAATATTTAAAATTATCGTATTTTAGAATATCAAATTAGTGTATTGATATTAATATTATTTGATTACCTTTGAATCAGTTTTTAATTATTTTATACGAAATATTATATAATTTTAATTATAAGTTTTTAATATCAAGATAATTATAACTGTCATTGTAATTGTTATTGATTTTAACAACTCACTATATTTTACGCAAGTGAAAGATGCTTACGGAAATTTATTAAACGATGATAAATAATATCAATTAACATCTATAAATAGTCTAGTAAAAACACTTTGCATCCTCCAATACTTAAACTTTTATCTACTCTTAAATATGTGCGGAAATATTGTAGTGTGAGTGCTACTCGTAATAAAAAGTAAGGTTTTTTATATAATTCGATGTTTCAAAAATCATAACAGTGAAGTTCTAAAGGGTCTTTCTAAGGTTCATAATTAAATAAAACTACCTGACGTAGTATTATTTCTACTTCTTTTAAGTTCTTTACCACAGTCTAGGGTTCGTTGTATCACAACGTTTTTGGATGGGCAATCAGCAAAGATCTTTTGCTAATTGCCCGCCTAAAAATTAATAAAAGGCAACTACGTAATATATTACTAAACTGAAAATAAGAAATGCCAAGTAGTTTATATAAAACATAAACATTAAAAATGGAAAAATTGCGTAGTCTGTACGTATAAATCGGTAATGACAAGAAAAAAATTATTTAAATTCAATGACATACAAGATACTCGGTGACACATTTCAACAAATTTACTCTCGCTCGTCATAAACACGTCGTACTCGGATGCAAGCATGATTAGACTGTTGAACGCTTTTATGGGAAAATGAAGAATTTCGATATAGCTCGGTTCTTGACGCTAAAGTAATGAGCGCAGTTAGTTATCAGGTAAGAGGGGCCAGAATTTTTTCAATAAATTATGTCATAAAATGTTTTCATTTAATAATCGAAAAGAAATAAATTTCAATAGGCTATTATGATGTGCTTCAAGGCATGGTATATACTGAGGAATAGACAAGACGAAATTGGTACGAAATAGATAAGAGAAGTAATCATATCTTGTCATGTACATACCGATATCAAAGTGGACATGTTAAATTATTAGACCCTATTTTATCTTATGTGGTCTCCGAAAATAGAAGTAACGTCCAATTTGTTTCCTAAATAATATATCATAGGTTAATTGTGAAAAAAAAATAGAAACACCTAGGGTGTTTCTATTTTCATTACATAATAAATGCCCAAGCCATATAAATGACATTTTATCTACATCCGTCAAATGATCACGAAAAGTCAGACACGAATCAAATTGAAATCCTAGATATTTCAATACGTTGCTCCAGTGTAAGGACGTCCCAGCAGTAAGTATTTATAATCGAGAAGAAGGCGCACTCGAATGCAGCTCATTACTGAGCATGTGCTTGGTTTGAGCCGCATAATGCTCCTATCGCTAAAATGAAGAAAAAGATCGATATCACGTTGCAGCAATTTGCCATTTGTTTGACTAGTAATAACGGAGAAAATTTTCATAGTACCTGTAATAAAAGGCGATGTGCAGTTTAAGTTATATTACTGAAATTGTTCACCAGAATAATTTTGTCGAATTCTTTTAACTTCCGAAATAAAACGATGTAAGTTTAACCTTAAAGATAACCGGCATCCTTAATTCTTTTGCGAGTAAGATTGGTTTGTTTTGCACTCGCCTAAACTCAATTGTTTATTGAAAAGAAGTTTGAAAGCAACCCCTTTACATACTTCACCAGGAATTCTTCAGAAGTTGTTATAAAATAACGGGCATTGCTAGAAAAAAATGTTTGTTCCGTTAGTTAACAACGTAACATAAAGATTCGTCCATTGCTCTTTATATAAAGATATATTTTTGTCATTGTTCTTTTTGTACATAACATTTTAAGTATATAAGGCTCTTTTAGGATATACTTTAATAGCTATTTTAACTGCTTTTGTTCCAGTTCGCTCTTTTTCATCGATACATCCTTGATTATTGTTTTTTTTATAAAATTAAAATTATCCTCATCAATGTCAAATCTTTGCTTTCCTTGATTATAAATCTCATAAATACTTTGTCTGCATTTTTTTCAACTGCATTTTTATTGTGTAATTTTCCAAATTATCGTATTTTTGTGTTCTGGTCAAAAATTCGCATATAAATATGCATAAATATTATGTTGTCCATGTTGCTCAGGAATGAATTTATTACATCTTGTAGAAAGTAATCCATATGGTAGAAAATAACATCAATTATGGCACATACATATAATACAACATTTCATGACATAGAATGTTGTGGTAAAGAGGGTCGAGAATCAAACCTTGGCTCTCTCTTGACCGAGTGAAATGAGAATTAGATATAAGATTACCTATTCCTATGTATTTTTTCCGTCCAAAAGATAAGAAGTGAAGAAAGAAAGAAAATTGTAGCAATTAATTTAGTTTTTATAATTTTTGAATATGCACCGTGCTTTTATGCAGGTGAAAGATATAATAGTTTGAAAAGAACCATATTTGTAAATATTTTGATATAAAACTATATATAAATTACTTATCCCTAAATATTTATAGGGGTTAAATATGTACAGGATCCTGTTAGTAAGAATTCATCTCGTGCTAAAGAGGTTCCTATGATACACTTTAAATTGGGTATATTTTTGAAAACGTTAACATTTTATATGAGGATTTTGAATTGAAAGAAAACAATTTTCCTAATGGTAGTTATAATACTTTTATTTTAATTAAAGTGTTCATTCTCTTTTGAGACAAATAAAATAAGAAGGATATGACCAATGACGAAAAACATTTCTATAGGTCTCCATTTATTTATACGTCGGAAATATTGTTTTTTTTGTAATAGTACATCTATTACTAATATTAAAATATTAATATTATTATTAACATAATTATTATATATTAATATTATTTGGATTTCATGGAAGGTCTTAATAAAGTTGAAATGGATTTATCAAGGGCGAGCGAGTAAAAAAATTCTACATACTACAACTCACATTATTACGACAAAGATTTTACAGATACATTCCCGCAAGCTTAAGAGAGTAAGTAGACATTAACGGACTTATCGTTGTCAGCGTAATATCTCAAGATTAACTAAAATGAAATATTTACTTATCATTTATTTATTTATCTAATTTAATTTATACCATTGATAAATATGGTGGACTTATAACTAAGGGAGCAATATTTTACAACCAACCAGAATTAATTTAGATAAAAAAATATTATCGTAGACCGTCAAAGATTAGTAAAGGGTAATTAGTGATACAAAACATAATGAAAAATTCATAAAAGTAGAAATATATAAAATATTTAAATTTATTAACAACATTAATGAAAATCGGTTTTAATTCAGATAACTTTTGAAGACAGAAAATGAGGGCATACTTTTGAGTTTAATTGATTACAAAATCCAGTAGCTTATAGGTTAAAGGTTTCTCCATAGGATCATAATTTATGCTGAGGGATTAGAAAAGTTTAATTTACTTTGGAAGTTAATTCCAGATCGTAGACTGACAGAAATTAGAATCTAGGTCGCTGGAAAAAATATAGTGGGATTAACGAAGATGTTTTAAAAAACATAAAGCTGGAAGTTATATCGGTTAGAAATATTTAACGTTGATGGTGGAAGTCCGGATCTTTGATACAACACAAAATGAATAGAATACACATATTTTAAAGTCATCCCAATTCATCGAGCTGTTCATTTAGATTAGAATAACACAAGTCTTTTTTATTGAGAATAGACAGCAGTATAGTTTTATAAATACTTCGGTTCAAAATGAAAAAAATGAAGCTGTGTAGTAGTTATCCTTAATAACATAAAAAAAGATAAATGTCGTATTAAGAATAATAACAAAACATGGGTAATATTTAAAAAGAGCATAACTTGACGAATATCCATGCAATGTAACAATTTACATATGATACTTAGTAGCGCTAGTAAAAAAAAGATTTAACCTCTTTTTATCTATAGCTACGGTCTTTCGAATGTATTAAATCCATATGTAATGTTGGGCTTGAGAAAGAGGTAATAACAAGGGCTTCAAATTTTTTGTTTGTTTTCGAAAGTATATTGTCAGAAATATGCAGAATAATATGCTAGTTATTGACATAATTATTCAATAACCTCTTTTTTTCGATATACAATTTTAGCGATTGCCAAATTTTATCGACATATTTATAAAATCGGTTAGAAATCCATTTTATGCAGAAAATATTGCAGATAATTTTCATAAAGACAAGAGAAAATCAAAAGGAATAAACCCATTTAACATTGTTTGGAATCATCCTTCCCTCTTCATTATTTACTTTTTGAAGGTTTTACATTTGTACACATGCGATTAGTAAATTTTTTCGTAGTTATTTCGCGTAATTTAGAACAAATTACTATAACTCGCTAATAATATAATACGAAATTGAGAAAGAAGATTAAAACACATTAAAAAAACCAAAAACATGATTGAACGGAAAAATTAGAAAAAATGTTACGAAAGGGAAATTTTCTCGAGACCATCTTTCAATCTATAAATTGATGAGGTAGTCCAGCTATCATCTATTAACTTAATTTATAGTTCAGAAATTTGTATAGTGACTGAATATTTGATTATGTGGAGAATAAATATTTTAGAGCTATTTTTATAAACATGTACGTAAGACCTGTAAGATTAAATTGTCGACGAAATATAAATAAAAATTTAAGTCATAATTTTTTAACAAAAAAGTTGATTTAACTTCGTGAAAGTTTATATTCTAGATTATTTTGTTTAGCGGGACTTTGTGGTTTCCTCTTTGTAAATTAACTGCAGAAATAAGATACCCGGCTAGAAGCTGTTTACGTTCCAGCATTCACCCAAATTCTGATTCAGTAGTCATCTAATAATATAAATTGTTTAGAAAGTTAATAAGTTATTAAGTATTAGTAGTTACATTATTAGTTAGTAGGTTTAAATTATTAGTTGATTAAATGAAAATCCAAAATACAAGCAATGATTCGAAACAAGAAATTATAAAAATGTTGAATTCAATCATATCGTCTGTAATTATTACTAGGCGGATTAATCATTTTCGCCTTTGGAATGACAGAGATTGACTTCATTAAAATATCCCTCTCACTTTTAATAAAATTGAACGCTTTCTTTTTGTTTACATTATAAAGTTAAATAAAACATACATTCTAAAAACACTTCTACTGATAAAGTATTAACTACCTATTATTGTGAAATTTATTCGCTGTATTCCAATATAAGAAAGCATTTTGTCAATAAAAATTATCATTATAGCAACCTACATATAAAGTTAACTAAGTTTAGCTAAGCAAGGTATACTATAATGCTGAAATTACAATGTGGAAGTAATCAACAGGTTGCTTTAAAACCGAGATTTATTAACAGTTCGTTTAAAATGTGATCAACTTACAGTACTTATACACAAGAAAACCTAAGATACGAGAATAATTTAAAACTTTGAGATAAAAGCCGAGAATACATAGATTGCGACATCTGAAAATATATTTTTTTTATTAAATACCTGAAAGTAAGAAGAAAGTCTTCAAACAACAATTTTAAATGATTGTAATTCTGTACATATCTTATTCAAGTATTACTGGTGACATCGATTTCTCAAATAACGAAAAATTTTTTTTTAATTTTATGATTAATAATTACAGAGATGTTGTTAAAATTTCCACAAAAACATACCCTTTTTTCCCACATTTTCCCACTCCTTCCCGTCTCCGCAATTTTCATACGTGGTTTCATGATTTTAACGACAAAGTCAAAATGTGGACAAAATAGAATTATTAAGTTTACTCACAAACTGCAGCAAGAGATTATGAACTTAAAAGTTTTTTGGGAAATCCATGATATTTTTCGTCTGTAAAATATATTTTATGCAATAAATTTAGGTGTTGAAAAATAATAATAATGTTTATAAAAAGTTTTGTAGAAACACCATTTGCCAATAAAGGTATATAGTGATCTAAAGGTGAAAAGCAGCTTCGTATAGCGAATTCTATTCTAACGGTTTTCTTTCTTTTGGACTTTCTAATGAAGACTCGTTAGAAAGTCTATTAATAATTTTAGTCTGAAAAATGGCGATGAAAACATATTGTTAAAACTTTAAATTATAGGATAAAAATTTGAATAAATGAAAACATTGCTTAAATTTTCTTCCAAGCCTCATGTCTTTTATTTCAGAAAATTTTTTGATATCTTATTCTATCAGTGTTAAAAAAATGAGTGTAGAAAATTATTCTTTCATAAATATATTTGACTTAATGACGCAAGAATCATGTTCTTAAATATATTAATTTTTAATTCTTAAATACAACAAAATGTGGACTTCAAGAATAATAATTTGTAAGTTATGTATAATATAACCAAAACGTTTCTTTTATTCGTCACTATCGTCCTTATGATATTCGATCGTGATAAGCACACTGAAATAAAGCAGTCATAAATAAATCTACAAAAGAAATTTTAGAGTACGTACTGAAATGAATGTTCCTCAAAATTCTGCCCCTAATACAACATACCAAAAATTATTTTTGAATTGCAGCCGACAACAATATAATACGACCCTAGGTTGTGGCAACACTTCATACTTTACAGTCATATTAATTCTCTTCTATAAATATTTCTCAGATCTGTTTTGGTTTTTCCTCAATTTTCTCACATTGTCCAATTAAATTATTTGACCAATTAAATGATTTTTAAATGTTTAACAGATGAAAACTTGCTTACGATTTCAATAAAATTTTTTATTAATATGACCTTGATTCATGTGTGTAAATTTTTTGATGAATGCAAATTGATAATGAAGGCAGTAAAAACATTTTTACTACATCTCTCGGGAAAAAATCCCTCTAGCTATTAACAAAAAAATTACTAAAAAGAAAATTTAATTTCGTGACGAAAAGTATATTGCATAGTTTCTTAACAGTTCCTATATACCTTTAATTACATGGTTATTTATAAATATTATAGAATAAGCATAATTAGAAATATCCTCTCTGGAAAAAAATGTAATCATCTTGAAAACAGTGGTTCCTTAACTATTTAATTGGAAACATAATTTTTTAGCTAAGCATGATCCCTTCTATCGGTGGTTGTGGTGGTGGATAACGAATTTCAATTTCATTTCGAAGGGGCTATCCTACGGTGAAAATAAAAAAAATATTGTAAAAATATTGTATTGTATTTTGCATTCATGATGTTATTAGTATTTCTTTATATTGACAAAGACTTCCATTCGTCTGTAAAAATTTTGATGACTACAAGGGTTTCATAATTTTTGTAATTCATCATAATTTTTTGCATTGTAGTTTGTTAAATGACGTATCAAATATCGATACGTTAAAATGGATGAACAAAGGTTCGGATACGAAGAAAATATAACGTCTGTTGTTTGACAACGGAAACATAAAACATATTCATAAAAGAATAGATAATTCGAAATACATCCTTAAATACTTTTTGAATCTATTTTTATACCGTAAATAATATGAACGATTGACATAATAATATTATTTGTTACGATTGATAACCATTATTAAAATCGGAATTGTAATAATATAAAAATAAAAAATAAATAATAATATAAAAATAAATAAGTTTCTAAACATGAAATTGTTTGTAGAATACGTATATATATGGTTAATGGTTTCCCTGTACTTTAATATAGTTAAAAGTTTAATTCAAAATCAAGTTGTAAGCAAATTTTTCGTTCCACAATTAAACGGCTGTATCATGCATGCGCTTGACAAAGTTTTGTTTGCAAATTGCGGTAAATAAAGGTAGGAAAATAATCTTATATTACATAAGAGTCCATTTAATTAGAAATTGAAGTAGTACTACTTCAAGTAGAAGCACAATAATCTATATATTATGTCCTCGTATTATTTGCAGGCAAAATTTGCCGGCTTAAACTTATTTGCGTTGAATTATATTCCACGAAAAAGTCTTATGGTTTATTCGTACGAACACTTTATTCATCCAACGTGCATAGTAGCATTAATTAATCAAAATGAATTCTCAAATGTACTGAGAGTTAATTTTTTAAACACAAAACATGATCGACAAAGTAACTAGAACTAAGTTAATCTGATGTGAAAGAAGTGCATTGAGATATAATATTGCAAGTGCCTAAAAAATGGTAAGAAATTATTATAGTCCAGTAACTTTAGAACATGTTTATGGTAAATATTATTATCTTGCATAACTTTTATATGCAATACGGTATTAAAAAATATCGAAAACGAATATATAAAGAAGAAAATCGAGTATCAGGAGCAATTGGATTCTTTGTAGTACTGATTATTAGGTACATAAGCCTAACTAATATAAAATAACTAATATAGTTATTTTTTCTAAGATTATATGTGAATTTCTCATTAAACTCATCAAACAAAATTGGAACATTTTTTTTCTGAAAGAAAAACAAATGCGCAATAGAGGCATTGCGTATTGGTTTTTCACGGGTTTTCGATTAGACAAAAGTAAAACAACAAGTACAAACTGTCAACAAAAGTACAAACTGTCAACAAAATTGTCAACAAAAGTAGAATTGGCACTGTGAGGGTTCTGGACACGTTTAGACATTTATTAACATTAAACTACATAACGTTTTTATTGCAACTATTTACAAAATTCTAATTTTTAGAACGTATGTATATTGCCTACCATAGTTTTCTCAGACGCATATTCCAAAAGAAACGTACAATTCCGCATAGAACTAAAATTAAAATATTTTTTAATTATCACCTTTATTTACACTCTAAGTATACCGACTTTTAAGACTGTAGGCCTTGATGAGGAAATAAAAAATAGGTTTTAAAGAGGTATATCGTTTTCTTGTCTGAAACAAAAACTTCAACTTTTGCTGCAATGTGAAACCGTAGGCCTCTGCATATAATATTACTTTAAATTGATTTATTAAGCCGCTTCTGAAAAAAGGAGCTTTGGTAGGCAGAACGGACACCTCAAAATATTATGGCGTCAACTTACAATAGCTATTCTATTACAAGTTCATGGTTGTAAATGGGTATCAAATATGATTTCAATACAAAGATATATTTTTTGATACTCCAAGACTAAGGGGCCAGGGACGTTACGTAAGATATTAAAATAGATTAAATTATTAGGTATAATTAACGTAAAAGATTTTAGAAAAAAAATGGCGTATTATTAATATTACGAATCTTATTTTTCGTGAATAAATAAACTTCATTACGCGGTCAAAGTTGTTATTTATGGGTTTTTTCCTAATTTTATAATATTTAAAGTTATCGTGTTTAAAACATCAAAGTAGTGTATTGATAACATCATAGTTTTATTATCCCTGAATAATTTTTTTTTTATTTTATTTCAAATGGAATATTATATCATTTTTCTTATGTCCTCAGTAACACCTGACTCGAAGTTTATAGTACAAATTATAAACGTAAGTATTATAGATTTCAACAACTAACGATGTTTTAACGCATCTGAAAGATACATTTAGTAATATATTAATAAGGTGAAAATTTACATAAATTAACATTTATAAATAGTCTACTACAAACACTTTGCATCCTTAATATTTAAACTTTTCTGCTCTTAAGTTTGTGCGGAATCATCGTACTGTGACTGCTACTTGTAATAACCAGGTTCTTATTATATTATTCTATGTATAAAAAAATCATAATATTAAATTTCTAAAGGTATTTATGATTTAACTTTCGCCACAAACTAAAGTTCCTTTATAAATTCGTCGTCGCCATGGTGTGTTGGTTTGATATGATTTGGAATATGTATATAATGAATTCATTATTTTTCCATAATTACCATTATATGTAAATGCAAAACTTCTAATGAACCAAATCAAACATTTTCAAATTTTATTTTGTATAAGATACTTTTGGATTCTTTTCCATAATACCACTTATACAATTATTTTCAAGTTTTACAGGAGTTTCAAAGAGCACAAGATTAATATAGCTGTAATTCTATCTAAAGCCAAAAAAGGAGCTCTACTTAAAATAATAGTAAAATTTAAGCCTATTTCAATTGTGTGAGTTGCAGAATTCGTTAGTGTTAATTTTGTTTCGCCGGGGCTGTCATATGAATGCATAGAGTGTTTTGTCAATATTTTTTGTGACTTCCGAAAAGATCACTTATTCTATTCGCTCTAACAAAAAAATTCGTATTTAGGGTATCCTCTTTCAAATATTGAAATAAAATTTTAATATTGAAAATAATGTCGTGAAATATATCTAGGAACTACAAAGTTTTCCATTTTTGTGGTGAAAAGAAATTTCAAATATTATGCGAAATATTTTTTTATATGAAACTATTTGACTAAGTAATTTGTTTATATAGCTGCACAAGTTCGTTTAAACAAAATACACTTAGTACATAATTAGGTTACAACAAGCATCAAATGTTTTGTTTCATAGATACTAAAGAAATTTTAACATTAGGTTGACGATTTCTTTATTATCTAAGAAGATAAGATAACTATGAGATGTAAATAATGTTAACGATGATGGCTAGCATATTTCAGAAATTTTCATGTCTTATGCGTCGTATAAGATATGAAAATTTCTGAAATATGCTAGCCACACGTTCTTGTAAATGTGGTATGTAAATATTAATTATTTCAAGCATATGCTAGAAAAACAAATTTCTTTTGCTTTACGCAGTGAGGTAAAAAAGTTAACACCATATAAACAATGATAATTAATATAGTTTTGAATTCAAAAACCTATTTTAAGTTTTAAGATCCGATCCATTAAAAGAATCTGCAAGGCTGTTACGGTATGCAATATTAATTTGAAATGAATTGACATCACATCGCGAATTAATATTTGATTTTTCTGTTATTTCATAAACTGCGATCGATCCCTAGAAAATTTCCTTAGAAATTATAATTACCAAACCTAAAAGCCACCAAAAAACTAACAATTTAAAATGTGAGCCTCATCTATATGTGTTCATCTATGAAGTGAAACTTTTTGACCGGTTAATGTCAAGTGCGAGTAAGACAGCGCATTCGCGTTTCCAAATATTAAAAAAAAATTAAAATTCAAAAATTAGAAATAGGGGTAGCAATTCATGAACTTCAAAAGGTATCATTTTTTAATTAGGTTAAAGCATGTAGAAATAAAACAAACATTTGGAAATTAAAATATTATAAAATAATGCGACAATAATCTCAATTATGATACTATTCATTAATGAACAACTAATACATATTTATCAGTGGCGTGCAGTGCGTTTTGTGAAGGGCAAGTTGCGAAAGGACGGGCATATCAAAAATTATATTTATATAAACAAACGCGTGCCAGCATCTACTCCTGATAACCCTGAAAGCGGCATTGAAAGTGTAATAGATTGAAAATTTGCCTCAATAAATGAATCATTTGTATTCAAAAATATGATTAAACCTGACCATGGAAAGCTGATTCTCGCCTGCTTAAAAATAGAATAGTACCTATTAACCTTTTTAAATTATTTGTATTTCTATGTCATTATGTCTTAGGTAATACCAGTCTCGGTCATTATGTTCCCGCAAAAAACTAAAATTTTGTAGCTTTACTGAGCACCATAAAGGCTTTTCACAATTACCACATATTTACCAACATTTTACAATTTACCTAGGTTTTCAAAACCAGCAGTAAAGGGAATGAACCCTTTACTATATTCAGTTCTAAATAATAAACAAGACCAACAAAATATATTATTTAAAATGCAACTTCTGATTAGCCGCCAGTCCAAATTAAAAAAAAATGGACTGTAAAAATGCCGCATATTAGATTAATTATGAGCATATGGTTTGTAAATTGGCTTCAATTTTCCATTCGCAATTATAATTGTTTTTTATTAAATGGTAAATTGAAATACTCTGCCTTAATCATACAGGAGCATAATTTCTAATATATACGATTTGAAAAAAAAAATTATATGGTAGTCTTAGAAGTTTCGCTAGTTTAATACACGAATACAATAACAAAAATATTTCATAAATTATCATAATAGTAAGTTATCGTTAAAAATATAAGAAAAGATGAATGTCGTATTAAGAATAATAACAAAACATGGGTAATCTTTAAAAAGAGCATAACTTGACGAATATCCATGCAATCGAACAATTTAAATAAGATTCTTAGTACGCCTAGTAGAAAAAAAGATTTAACGTCTTTTTATCTATAGCTACGGTCTTTCAAATGTCTTAAATCGATATATAATGTTGGATTTGGGGAAGAGCTAATAACAAGGGTCTCAAATTTTTTTTTTTTCGAAAGTATATTGTCAGAAATATACAAAATAATATGCTAGTTATTGATATAATTATTTAATTCATAATTATTTAGTTCATCGAAACGTCCTAAAAGAAAACTGGCAACACCATATATATTTCACTGGCAAAATATAAGTATAATAAATAATAAAACCAAAAAATTATTAAAATTACTTTCCAAATTATTTAGAACGAAAATGATAAACTGACAGCAGAGAGACCGCTATGATAACACGGTGATCCATTTTTTGTATGCAAATGTCGTAATTACGAGATTGTTTCGGTTTGAATATAGCAGAAGGTAGTCTAGTTAGCTTCGAGCTTGCATTGAGACTATGAACTGACGCTTTGAAGTGATGTAATCAATTTTAATTTCATATGGACCATTTCTGATTCGAAAAGTTTTTGTTATTTGATACACTATAGGAATGAAGTTTGTAGACGTCATCTAACATTTCACGTTGTAGGACGTTCGCTTTGTACACGCGAACTGCAAATCATATATTAAAGTACGGAATTCGCTTGATAATTAAATATTTTTAAATTTTCATAAATATGTGATGTATTTATTTTAAATATTCAAGGCAAGCTACGTGTGCTTATAGGGAATTGCATCCCTCTGATGTTTGTGGGCGTGTACGTATGCACACATATACATATATGTTTACATATTGTTTCTATAAACATATTATTTATTAATGTTTACTATTTCAAATGGAAAATGGAAACCTCATAAGATCACTCACATATTTACAGAAATAAAAGTTACACGTCGAAAGTTACAATTTGGCACAATAATTAAATATATTAACTTGCACATGTTTCATCATGCATCATTGAAGAAGAGACTACAATTTCAGACATACAATGTTTAATATGCAAAAGAAATATGTTATTTCCCTCGTTTCGAAATACTCAAACTAATATTCTGAAAAAGAGGGTTTTTAGAAGCCCACACTTAGGTTAGAGGAAAAACTATACGGAATGATTCCAAATATAACAATTTTAAAAATATGCACTGTGATCTTACGTCTGTAAAACACATATTTACGTTGTTACAATGAATAAATCTAAATAGTTTAAAATAAACACTATGTCAATTTAAATGTTCATATGTGCTTAAATTTGTGCCGCAACCTCATACCGCGCCGCACCCCCAATTCTATTAGTGGTAGAGAGATTTTATTGATTACGACGTTAGCACGGTTATTTCTTTACACATGCGCCGAATACCCTGAACATAGTTTTAACGCCATAATTATTATGACTGTGACATTGCCAAAAAAGTTACACTACGATAAGGTATACGATTCTAAACGAGGTTCATTCAAAAATACATAGTCACTTATTCTATATTTAGTCATATTTACACTTCACCAAAACTTAGTAGCTGAGTTAAAAGAATTTACATTTTCAAATTTCCACCATATTAAATTAAAGCTGTCCTTATTCAGAGAAAATAAAGTACACGGAGACCCACATAAAGTGGAAACGAGAAAGCTCTCATATAACTACGATAAAGTGTCAAATATTTTATTAACTCACCTCACTCACTCTAAACCTTATCAATCACAAAATTTGACTACTTTAATTGTACATATATATATATATATATATATATATATATATATATATATATATATAAGTTATAATCAGTAATTGAACACTACAAAATTCCAACATCCATTGACTAGAAACGTTCATTTTGAATAAAACCCTCTACCACAAAACTGCTCTCGAAACGAAATCGACAATAAAATATTGGACGTAATCTTCCCACGTTCATAACAATAAAATCATATTTATCACTTGGAACGGCCGTGGGCACAAAAACGCCCTTAAAATAGAACGTAAAATATATTATCTTGCCATGAATTGACCCGAATATTAAACATAGAAACGTAAGAAATAAAATTAGAAAAATGTGATGTTAGAGCTGCGCGCGTGTGTGTGCCTATATAAAATTCCATCTTGCGACCCTTATCACAATTCTTTTGACGGCGCGCACCTCAAAGTGGGCCAGACATTAATTTGAATTGTCGGTGGAGTTTTAAAAATATTGCAAATTTTTCGTAGGAAAATTTTTGTTTTTAGCCGGGCTTTTCTTTTTTTTGCTCACATCATTTTCAAGGATTATGACACGTTATTTGTTTTGTTTGAAAGGAATGTGATGTTATTGTTATTTGTGTCTGGAGGAAGGAAGTGAAAGTTTTGTTGGGGAAGGCGTTTTTTGTCGGTTATAAAATAAGAGCTTGTATCGGGATCACTACGTTTAACACATGAGATATATTTGAAATATTTGCCAACAAGTAATCTGCATAAAGTCATGGTAGAAAACCACTTTGCTCATTAGAAGATAATTTTTTTAAAAAATATATTTAACGTATGGCCAGAATTTATACTATAAAATATAATGTATATGTGCATAAAAAAGGAAAGGAATTATAGGTTACCTTTAAAGAGCAAAAAGTATTGGAATGCAAATACTGACGTGAAATAATGTAATGTCATGACGTGAAATAATGAAAGTCACAAATAAAGGTCGAGAATGCAGAAAGACTATGATTTAGGACAGGTAGATTTTTTTAATCTTTAAGACATTTATAGACGATATTTTCCTGGTGTATGCATGTTTAAAGTTGATTCTCAAATTTAATGTACATGAGCAGCAACGGATAATTGTTCTTCGTGTTGACACAAAAATAATTTTGAGTCCACATCCGTATGTACATCTGCAATAATTAAGTAGGTATTACAAATATTCACATAATTTAAATATTTAAATGAAAGTCGTGTGTTTTTAATATGAATTTGATATGATCAGTCATTACCTATCAATGGAATGTTATTTTTCATTTATCTCTAAAATATATCTGAAGTTTTCATAGCTAAACTAGAAATCCTTAGAGTCTCGCCCTGTCTGTCTGTACGTCCATCATTCTCAAACCGCAACTCCCTAGTATTGTTATGTCGCAGCTGTTTTACTCTTAGACCATTAATGCTATAAAGCTTAAATTTGGCATATTTATAAAAGCTTAACGAATAAAGTCAAAACCGTGAAATAAATTATTTGACGGGGTACGGGTATTTTCCCCTTCATTTAAATGTAGGGTGGTGTGTTTTCATGTACCCCATTGTGTAGGACATCATTAAAGAAGTCTTTCAAAGTTAGTAGCGGTACATAATGAACACTTTTTCTATACAGATATCGGATAATGAAATATTAACCTTTTAAATAACGTAAAATCTACACTCTTTACAATTATAACTAAATGCACATTTTAGCTGAGGATTCGATTAAATTTTTCAATAATGTTTCGATCACGAAGCTGATATTGGAAATAGCTCTATTTCGATGTGAATATACGTATATATATATGTATATATATATATATATATATATATATATATATATATATGTATATATATATATATATATATATATATGTGTGTATATATATATATACATATATATACACACATAAATACGTGTGAGTGTATGTATATGTGTGTGTGCATGCAGTTATATTTAAATTGCCTATGAAAAAACCACTCAAAAGAAATAAATATGTTACATATTTTTATAAGTTTAATCTATTTATGATATGTAAATCATGCATTTTGTAAAGAAGATATTCTTAAAGTGAAATAAAATCTCATATTTTGCTTGAATTTTCTCACTCTTTAAAATTCGCGAATAGGCTAATAAATAATAACCCATTTTTAAAACTCTTACACATGCGTTTCTGAAATGTTAGTCACCGATCCACGTTCGCGCTGAGTCCGAGCCACAATCGGACAATCGCGCGAACGCAAAGAAAGTTCTATATTTCATTGCTTGATATTACAAAAAGAAGTTTAAAGACCGTCAACATTGGGTTAGAGAACAGTTAATTACGTGACTCAGGTATGTATAGATCCTCGTTAAGGTAAATTACTCAGCGCACATTAACATACCCTCTTGTCTACTCACCTCATCCAACAAACGATCTTAGTTTCTAAGTCTATTAATATTTTATTTAGAATAACTTAGTTAATCTAATCTCGTAGCCACCATATATAGAATTCGAAAACTTATCACTCCTCTCTCGGGAGCGAACCACAAACGGCTTTCTGGGCTCCTTCCGGTTTTCAGCAGTTCCTGCTGAAATAATTAATGGTGCCCAAATTAAAGGAGAAACTTTAATGATGGGGGTGCCTCGTATTTGCATTCAAGAAAAAGTTTGGCCGGCTTTGTATGGATCCACCCGGCATTCATAATTTCAGCGCGGATTAAATTTCTGATTAAATCGTGTATTCGCGCGATTTTGTGCGGATTATGTAACGGATGGAAGCGAAATTGGAAAATTTAATTTACTTGAGTGCAAATGAATTCCAAAGAATAGCGTTTTGTTATTATAGTTAGTGAAGTATACATTTACATTAAAGATATTTCTATGTAATATTTTGTAATGTTTAAAACATTTTTCGTCTTGTATTATCTACATATGCACATGTGACTCCATGAAAATGTGTGTGAATTGATTTTTGTATTGCTTATATACGTACTTCGGGTAATTATTACGTATATTGAAATTATGAATTTTTTTTTAACGACAATTTAGAATTAATAATTATTAATACACAAGGCATTAGCCAAAAAGAGGTCATGCTGGCGTTGCTCCCAACAAAGCTGCGCAATATGAGCTTATTACTATTTAGCGGATTACACATTCGTTAGTAATTTAATTCTTTTTTATCTATAATTATTCTGCAATAATTATATTTATTGTATTCTGTCTTTTTTTGCTTTCTTGACATGATTATACATAAATAAGGCCACTTTTAAATTTTTACTAAAAATATTAAAATTAAAAGATTGAAATAGGTCTGTCTGTCAATCATACTGGTTTTTCTTGGAAACCGTTTGACACAGAAATTAAAATTTTTTTACATATATCAATATATGGCACTCTTCGAATTAAATAATTGACAAAAAATGTTCAATTCCATTTATTGTGTGGGGTGTGGTTTGCAAAAATTATTTATATCGCAATTTTAGGTAATATGTCTATGGAGGTAAATATATAGGAAATATGGTGCACACTAGTGATTTCCAAAACTTTTGGAACTAAAATATTAAAAACGGGTTTTAAGAACCTATACAAAGAAACGAGAAGAAACTATAACATTTATTCTGGACACTATTACTCTTAAAATATTTACAATATACGTGTCACCCCCCCCCCCTCCTAAATTATATTTGGTATTATTACATATTTATTCCACATATCCACTTACTTTACTTACTACTGAAAGATAATATTGACGTACAAAAAATTTGCTAATTTTTTAAAATTAGTCCTGCTTGTTCATCGATTTGTAATTATTATAATACTCATTCAAACTAAACGTAAGTTACATAAATATTTCTATAACAATGTGTCACTATAACTTAAACTATTAATCTTTTTAGTGTTACGTACTTCATAAAAAGGCATCTTATAAGATTACTCAGACGCTTTTCACCTCTGTCCCAGATTTTTTTAAATAATACTGTAGGGTAAAATTTGGCACATGAAGCCGAATAAATCTAAATAATTAAAATAAAATGTATTCACTTGAAAAATTTAGAATAAGCAAATAAATAAATATAATTTTTAATTTTGTATATAAATTAGGCACATTTCAATTAAAGCGGCTGATCGCAAATATTCCAATATGGCTCAATATTCATCTAAAGTTTAAGAGAAAATCATAACAGTAATTCAAAACCACACAGATTTTAAGGAATTTACGTTATTTTTGCGCCCATAAAAGATTTATTAGCGACATATTAACCTGAAGAAAAAAATTTCTGTAAATATTTTTTTATTAATGTAGATGTATGTATAAACGATATTAGTTAAATGTTTATGCTTTTAAAAATTTGTAAGCACTTCATTTATTGTTGTTCTCAAAAAATTATTACTAAAATAATTCTTTTTGCATCGCTCATTTCAGCCAACTTATGACATAGATAGAATATTTGTATAGAAATTGAATACAACTGAATTGTAGTTCCATATTTATATGCCTGACATGTACAAAACCAAAGACCATTAAACAATTATAACTAAAAACCAGTAAACAATTATATGTGGTGATTTACCAATATTTACTAAGTAGATACCCGTATAAGCGTCAAAGGTTCCAAAAGTTTTTCACGAAACCACGTATATTTGTTGGCATCCCACCACTCAGTGGTGGATATTATGATTGGTGACTCATATTGATTGATTGGTGACTCATATTGATTGCATTTTCCTAAGCCTACTGATACACTGGTCGTAAGATAAAAAAAATTATTCATAAATTACACTTTAGTATTGCGTTAAACTAAATTACATAGAAACCCACAGTTAATCAGACGGATGCGTTTCGAAACTATTTTGAATCACATAAATATTCTTTATTTCTACACAATTTATGTCCATGGACAAAAGTTAACACCAATATTTTAAATCTACCCACCATTACTATAGGTAACGTATATCTAAAAAGAGGTAGAGCTTATGGAACTACCTTAACATGTTCTAGCAAAATCTGTTGCTGTGACATAATTTCTTGCTAATATCTTGAGAGAAAACATTCAAGACGCATGGTTTTATTAATTACATTTTTCTACACATATGATTAAAACTATTTATACCACTTTTGCCACACTTATTACCTTCATTTGTATATAAATATGTAATTTAAAAAATCTAACTAGTCAATTCTCACCCATTTCTAATTGTGGTGTCGATCTAAAACTTTGCACAATTATGCTATTCTGAAAAATATATAAAACGTTACCGTTGATCTGACATGGTGAGTGAGGAAGGAGTCGATTAAAGAAAGTATGATTATAGGAATTTCTTAAAAAGCAACAGATAACTCATCGAATTTGGGCTCGTTTAATTTTACTCAGTGAGTCCTTTGGTCTCGTAATATAACTAGGAATATTTTATGATGGAGAATGGAGGTTATCATAGCAAGTTCTTGGTGGTTAATGTAAAATGCATCAAGTTTTGACTCGTTTGAATTTTGTCAGTAATTTTTTTCGTAACATGTTGTGGCCAGGAATATCTGGTAATGAAGGATATGTGTAGTCATGAAAACTCTTTAATGGCTAATGGTAAATTTAAGCTAATTTGTTACGTCTCATTGAGTTTTTTGATACATACATCTCACAATCAAGATGATCTGATAATGAAAGAACGCGTTGATTACGGGAACTTCCCAATGGCTAACAGTAAATCGATCGAGTTCGGTTTCATTATATTTGTCGCAATAAGTCATTAATATTTCTTTGAAGTTACAAATTATTTCATCATATAAAAAATTTAATAAATACTTTCCTTTGTAAGATTTTGTTTAAAGATTTTTTGTAACTATACAATAACTCTATCAAGAATGCCTTTGTCCCTTGGCAATTTACCAATATTGATGCAAGTTTTCATTAAGTTTACATAAAATGTATATTTTTATAGTACACGGAAATGGTATAGTATACGAGTCTAACTTGCACACGGGGGGAATCCCGTGTGCGAGTTCTACTCTTATTGTCAAATACGAGGTTTGCGATTCTAATTAATTTTACGTATTTTTAAGTTCTGAATGCAATTCAATAATTTATCAGGGTATATGTGTTTCGGTCCTAAGTTTATAAAGACGGACATATATCCATTAAAGAGTTTAAATTGCAACCATACTTTTTATATCAGCCAACAGATAATCAATGTAAAACAAATGTATCCTGTGTCAGATTTTTTCTCTGTTGGTTCTCGTAACATGTTCGCATTAAGTTGGATGGTTTATGAAGTTACATTACGTTTAACTTGGTCACAGCCCATTGTGAAATGTTCAAATCAACTTATGTTGTTTATAAAGTATGTTAATTTTACATGCTTAGAGCTCATTGTGAAATTCTAACATTAACGCATTGCTATTAAAAAAAGGCAATTATTATATATTAGTTTAACAACTAGCGAATTCACCATCTCAATTAATCAATGTTAACTCGTAGCCAAAGAGAAAATTTCCAATTCTTTGTCAAATATGAAGTTATTTTATTATTGTACCATGGGAGTTCTCTCATGATGTCTTGCTGAAATTGTAGCTTTGCTAAATTGATCTAGTTTCAAAAAAGTCTTATTTGTTATACATTTTAAATAGGAGATCGCCCTGGAAGAAGTCGGTTAGAAAGATAAAAAATTCCTTCCTTCAATATTTGGAACCTCAACTAGGTTTGCTTTTATTAGTTCTTTACTCCGTGAAACTAAGCTTGCCTTGCGCTCTTTATGTATCCTATTAGAGCTGTTCGGGGAAATTCTGTAAGCCTCCCAATATTGCAGAAAATATTACATTGTTATTACAAATATTAACCAGTATAAGAAATGAAAAGAATATTTCAATCACGTCGAAGGGCTTAAAGTGTTTTGCCATTTTTCAATTTGTTACTCAATTGAAAACTTTAAAATAGGTCACAAGTTGTCAAAGGTACAATTATATATATACATATATTTATATATATATATATATACATATATATATATATATATATATATATATATATATATATATATATAATAAACTTATTGGTGTACAAAGACTTAATGGTTTGATACCATGTTAAAGTGATTGAGGAATAAATCGCAATGATTTTTTTTGCATTTCTTTTTTTCATTTTCTGCTTTTTCAGACTTTGTTTATGAAGAGTCTTCTCGCAATTATTATTTAATTCATTAACTTGTTCATATAAAATATACTAATTTATTTATTTCATCTTGAATTTTTCATCAACTTTCTGGCTTATTATGAAATAAAATTCAAACTACTGGAGTCTGGGTCTAGAGTGGACTACTAGAGTCCAGATACAATTGTCATAAAAATGATATTTTTTGAATCTTGCACTCGTTAATAGATGCTGCATGAACAGTAGACTCGTTCGTACAAAATTGATTCTTTTCCTTACATTCTGCCAGCCGTCTACGCAAAGCGCTGAAAAGAGAGTTCATTTTTCAATACCAAGCCAATAATAGCTCGATAGAAACTTATATTATATTTTAATATCGTGTAGGCACTTTATTATGGATTTTTATTTAACTAAGGTTGGTTCATTGAATGTAAGATAAAAATCACAGTAATTTGATATTTTTACCTAAATAATTTTAATAATCTTTGCTTATGTTGTTAAAATAAAAGCTTAATATACAATCGTAGCGAGTTTAGAACTATTTATTTATTATGATTGAACAATTTTATTTATTCATCCTATTACTAAAATTAAGTATCGTATGAAATTTTAATAAGAATCATGCATTCCGTAAACATTAATGTTTTTTCAAGAAAGTAAAATATTTCAAAGTGTAAAAGACACTACGTACGTTGATCGATACAAATAAGGTAAATTCGTTTTAAAAACTAGGTTATAACTTTAAAAGTGCCGAGGTTGTCTTTAAACCTGTCTGATACAGAATAAACAAGGGAAAAAGACCAAAATTTAAATATCTGAAAAACCTCAAGTATTTAAACTTTTCACTATTTTTTCCGTAATGTACTATTCGGAACTTACAGATAAAATTAAGAGAGAAAATGCGGCTCAACCAGCTGAAGTGATAACTCTGGTTTCGATATCATATGCATATTCAGATCATGTTTTCATATATCGAAATACTTGCCAAAAAATAGCTTGGATAAATATACTATCGTGACTGTCTCAGAAACTATGACATTCACTTTGTTTATTTACATTTTGAAAAAATATTACGTGGTACACTTATAATTCTGTTTAAATGATATCACACTCTTTACATGGAATTAATTTTTGTTTCAAGTACTTAATATATTCCTTTCTAAAAATTTAATATCGACATTTTTAATTGTTTTGTCTGCTATTTGATATATCTAATAATTCATTTCAAGGTTTTGCGTCTAACGATTTCTGTGAAAAAGGGCTGCGACAGACCAACAGACAACAGAGGGATACATGAGTGATTATAGAAAGTTTTGGTTTTTCCTCTTGAAGTACAAGTCCCTAAATTATAGCAAATTATCGAAAGCTAAAGTTCTAAGGCATCTATTTAATTACGACTATTATGAAATATGGGGGTCAATAAACCAAAATTCACATTTATACGTAAGAATATAACAGTTACGTAGAAAAGTGGTTCTAACAGTCAGACTGATGAGTGGACACGTGAATGGTCTTTCAATCGGTCAGTCCTTTCTTTTTAAGCACGAAACCCTAATTAAGAAAAATTAAAACAAGCATGCCTTAACATTTTTCACTGCAGTTGTAGAAATCAAATACAAACACACGTCGGAGATTTCAATTCAATGTTATTTCCAAAGCTTCTTCAACATTTTGGTTTTAATTTCATTCCTATAAAAAAAAATCAAATTTTGTTAGCGTAAATTAAATTTGTGTTTTACATATTTTTAAATAATTTAATTGTTAAATTTGTAACAGCTTTAAATTTTTGTAAAAGAAGCAAGAGGTATTTGTAATTGTTCCTTATATCATAATTTAAGAAAAAACATTATGCAAAATAATTTTTAAATTTCCACGAAATATTTATAATTTCCGTACCTGATGCACTAATTATTGAGATTATTTCAATTAAAAAAAATTAAAAAAAATAAACATTAAATAATAATCGATGGTCGCGTTTGTACGGAATTAAGACGGTCTAAACTTTATTAACCGCATTTAAAATTTATGCAATTTTCCGACACTCACATATGGTTAAGTTAAAAAGAAGAAAATTTAAAACTCTATTTGTATTCTAAATAAAAATTATTTTCCACGATGTAACATAAAGGAAGAGGGAATGACGCACCATTAGATTTACATACACTGGTGATGTTTTAGCATTATTTTTTCAGTATGCTATTGATATCACATCATTAAATACCTGCAAACCGTAGCATTAATTTTACCTATAGATAATTTTTTCCTATTGTTTGGTGGGCGTTCATCTGCTTTTACTTACTATTTGTTTGCTGCTAAAAATTTTGGAGAATCTCAGAAAAATTGTGTTTAAATAAGTTTAAAATTTTTTGAGGAATATTCATTAAAACAACTTTTTGGCTGTTTGTTGACAACCGCAGTACCAACATCACGGAAAGTGAATTAGACAATAATCACGATTTTTGTATTTTAAGATTTTTATAATGGAAGTAAGTTTATGTATGGTCATTCACAGCTCATTTAATATGAATTATCAATATTTGTAACGATTTTGTTAATATTAGCGGTTTTGAAACTTCCCACAAAGCTCGAATCTTTCCCAAAGGTATTTTTAAGCAGAATCTAGCTCTCTTTGTATATTTGTAGGGGTTAACCTCTTTGTTACAAAGTATTTTATTAGAGTCCAAACTTCAATTTTATCTGTGTTGAAGGAAATATTACAATTTCGTTTATTTTACTCAAAATCTGTACACAAACAAATTAATTTGTGTGTCATCATATGGCGTAATAAATTTATAAAAGATTGAACAGAAATGTTAGCTTAATAATATATATTGTTATGTATATGAATTAGATTCACATCAGCCATTTATTCGTTTGATTCAAGTGTTCCAATACATGCACGTGTGTGCAGTTGAGCTCTGCTACCAAGCAACGTAAGTTAAGGCAGAGATTTCTTTCAATTAATTCTTTGAAAAGTCTAAGTTGACTTCCACTAATTGTTTCCAATGAAAAAACACATTATATAAAATTCCCATTTCTAAACCTATAAATCCAACATCGTGCAGTTGCATCAGAAACCACATCTTCTTTATTACATATATTTCGAAATACTACAGCTGCTGAATGATCTAAACAAAACTCGAACAAAAGAAAATGACGTATATGCGCTTTTGTTGCTTTCATATTTTAGTATATACTAAAATTATCCGTAGCAGTTGACGTATAATTATAATTTATCCCACCACATTATGTTACTATACGCTCGGTATTATCTCACTTTCCAGAAAAAAAATAGAAACTTTATAAAACTATCATCACTTTCTTACTAAGAGAATTATTTTGGTTAATTTATAAGGAAAATTTTAAAATATCTGGCCACACAAATATTTTCCGTAATATGTGCCGATTAATAAGTAAAATATAAATTAACACTCGTAAATTTTATGTCAGCTTTTCATAATAAACTCTTTACATTTATAAATTGTGTCAATGTGTGCTATGTTTTGTAAGTAATCGCATAAATGAAAGAGAAACTTCGCCACCACATCCACGCTTTTTATCTTGAGTCAACGGCACAAGTGTTATTAAAAAAGTTTGCCTAGCTATCCATCTGATACGATGGTTGCCCTCTTTTTACGTACACGCTGGTACTCGTAGACTTAAGCAATTACTATCGAAACACTTTTGCGATACAATTTGACATTGTGAACATATTGCGGCAACGAAAGGTTTTATGTGGCTAAAGATATTAAAAACCCCAATAAGGGATATTTTGACACTTCTTGAATCTCACGCATCATAAACAACGTCATAGATCTCACTCATCATAAAAACATAAAAAAAATTAACCACACAAAAATATTTGGAAAATATTAAAAAATGGGTAAAAAGATTATATTCATTCCTTGTCTCTTTTGACAACGACTAACTTTATAATAGTCATGATTTATGAATAGTCGAATAGAAACAACCTTATTTATAATTGAAAGAGTTCTTTCCAATATGCGTATGTGTAAGTATTGCTACGGATACAGATTTCGGGAGTGCCATATTAATCTTGCACTCACGTAAAAATGTGCATGTATATGAGGCATGGACGCTGGTAATTGGCTCCAAAACTGTTATAATATAACCCGAAAACCGTTGAAACCTTTTCTACAATCATACTATCTAAGAATCACTTTCTATTTGGCACCGACTTCAAAAATCTTTAACAGTGGCAGCATTTTACAAATTCATTCATGTCTATAAACGATATTTTTTGGCGAAGGTTCTAATTAATAATTGGGTACTTCTGTTAATTTATACATATATTTATGCCTTTCTTATTAAACGGTTATTCGAAGCAGGTTTAATTTTTTTATTAAATAGATTTTTTTTAACGATTTTTTTGCTTCTATTTTATTGTATTAACCAGAATGTCAGAACTAAGATAGAAAATTAGTAATATCTCATTTATGAAATTCGAAAGGACATGGGTGTATTCATACTTACCTAAATACATACGTACTTATGTACAAACCTACATACAAACACATTTATTACTTAAACCTTTTTTTGTACATAGTCAAATAAAATTAAACTATTAATAAAATCAAGTATTTCTAAACATTAGACGGTGGTTGTTAAATTTCGCTTTGTCAGCTTTACCATCAAATAAATTATTATTGAGATCAAATTGCAGAAAAGCTTAGGCAGAAATGGAAACATCTATATAATTTGAGGAAACCATATTAATTAGTTACTTATACCCGTATACACTTACCTACCTGGTTACCTCGTTTTTTTTAGTTATTGGTCTATTTTATATTTTATAATTGCATCATGCCTATGTACATACCTGTGCGTATATTCTTATCTACCTACTCACCATTATCTTAGTTGTTTCATTTCATCATATACACCTATATTTGCATAGGTACTTTGTTACTTTGTTGACTACGTCAATATAAGTCAAGCGATTTCCAACACCATGAAGTTACTACTCTAACTACTAAGAATAAACAACTAAGAACAAACTCAGGGATTTTTGAACTTGTTTCACTTATATTGACAATAGATTTGACTTATAATGGAATTTGGATTTTTTTTCACCCTATATTGGCACCATCATCAGATCCTCCGTCCCAATTGTCACCCAAACACTCGCCAACGAACAATACGAGCTAAAAGTCGACAAAGAAGCACCTATTATTCCAGTTTTACTAACAGATCCTAGCCACTATTTGTGACTAAAGTACTCATCGAGATAAGTGAAACGCCACGACCATTCTTCTTCATTGGTGAATTTCTGTCAACTTCCAACTCCTTCAACCGACATTGCCGGACCGGACTCTTCAATGTAAGTCAAACAAACCTTAAATCGATGAAAATACTTCACACCGTTGAGGAGTGTTATCATAATCTTGTGCTTCATTAGATTCTATCTACTACTAGAGACCAAAAATTTATCAAACAGAGTCAAAATAGTGCAAATATAATAAATCTATGTCTCGCCATTGAGTAATTTCTAACACCACCTTTGGGTTTCCTGGTCAAACCCTTTTAATTATTTGTACATTGGCTAATCAAGATAAATCCAATGTGCCTAAATTTAATTAGGATACTCATAACCGTTAAAAAATGCCTGTTCCCATCTTCTGGCTTCCTCGTCAGGCCAAGAATATAATTTATCACCAAAAAACTCGTCAACTTTAGTCAAACGAGCTTAACGCAACTACTTCTCGACATTCAGAAGTACTGTAACCACCATTAGACTCCATCGTCATACCCTGGCCACTACTCATTACCAAAAGATTTATCAAGGAAAGTTAAATATCCAGCTATGAGACCCATTTGTGATCGACGGACTCAAACAAATTAAATGAGCCCAAACTCGTAAATTTATTTCTAAGTTGAAGAGTTTTTTTCCACTTTCACTGTGACCAAAATACTCGGTATCAGTTTTTTCAAAAAGGCCTCGTACCCTCAACGGTTGGAGGGTTACTTAGTGTATTTCCATAAATCTTACAAACAAAAATTATAATAAAAAGTCAAGCTGTTTCAGAATTAAAAGTGTCCATAAATGAAAAAAAATTGCGCGTTGAAATGAGAATTTCTGAGAGAATTTATTCTAGCTAGTACGGACTTTGGCTTACAAGAGGTGATGTAGTTATGATTTTAAATTATATTGATTGAGTGATGATTCTGAAGAAAAATACCAGTCTATGTCAGGTGTCATCTTGAATTTTGTTTCTTAATAATTCCGCAATCATTAAATCCACAATTATACAGTATTTTTGTGTTGATATTTTTTCTATAAATTTATAACGGGACAACGACATATGATATATTGTTTATGTATATATATATATATATATACATATATATATATATATATATATATATATATATATATATACGGTGTCCAGTGGCAGATTTCAATGTTTGAAAAATTAAAAAAAAAACTACACCTCTAATACAAAGTAGGTTTATTTTAACTTTATAACAACAAATGCGGATTTCATTTTTTAAAAACCACGTTTTCCAAATGGCGGCCATCGAGTCTGACACACTCTTCGAGTCTAGCATGCATGTTTTCAAAAATACATTTACAGAGCGATTGGGGTATCCTACTGACTTCAGCTCGAATATTTCCCCCCACAGTTCTGAGTCATTCGTATCAGTATCTACTCTAAAGTCACATCGAACCCATACCTGATTAAAACCTTTTAATTTGCCTAATCAAGAACTAGTCTTGAATTTATCTTGTTCAATCGAATATATTTTTTAATCCCAAAATTTCCTGCGAATAAAGCTTTCCTTTAAAAAGAATGCCCATGGCATAGAAGTAGAAATTTTATCGACATCTTCATTTCCTATTGTTTTAAAGCCCGCATAGATATTGCTATTAAATAACGAAGGAAAAATATAGCTAATCATTACTACAAACTTTTTTGTAGATTAAACACATGATTTTTCTGTCAGAAAGTAAAGCATCTCATCGTAATAAAAATATTTCTTTCTTTTTATGTCAAGAGAGAATTGATCTTCTAAAAGTTCTGTACACAGGAGGTACACTAAAAATTTTGCGAGTACACGAAGCGTTTAAATTTTATTTATTATAACTTTTTTGGCAAGCAGTATGAAAATTACTGAGGATAATATTTTAAAAATTCGTACATGTTCAGGATTGCTCCGTATTTTCATCGATTTTACAAGAGTCTATACGCTTTTTTCTTTCCCGACGATTGTATCATCTACATTTAAACTTTTGTTACAAATAAAATTTAAACTCAGTAAAAATTTTTATAAAAATATTTGCCGTAATAGAAATATTTTTGACGTAATTTAAAAATATTTAAAATGCGATGTGATTATATAAATCTACAAGCACACCGACTTACTGATACTGTGCATTTTAACATATCTGTGCAATCGAGATCTATTGCTGTACACCGCTGAGTCTAAAGGTGGAAGCCCTTGTCGATGAAAGGAGACAAAAAAAAACTAAAAACTACAAGAAATATAATATCTGCTCCAGAAAATGTCTGCCCTAAATCAATTACAATAAAATTTGAAATATTATTATTACAACTGCCATAGATTAGAATTTTCTAACGCTCTTTGATATTTCTCGATACCGCACCTGTAAAGTTTTATATAAAACATCAAAATACGCTGTAATTTTAAACAGTTCTTCTATATTACTTAAAATTAAAAATTATTATAATAAAATATACAATAAAAAACATTTCTTCTGCTTAATAAAACTAAAGCGTTAAAATACTTGAGTAATGATGTGAAAAATTAAATTTTGTCTTATGAAGAAGGAAACCCTAAATAAAAAGTTATTTAGAAAATAACGAAACAAAACGAAACTAACGCACAGAAATGAGTGAAGTAACAATATTTTAATAAACATCTGGTAGAATTTTAAACACCGTCACTCTTTTTTAAACCTATAATAAATTATCGAGAAAATAACTTTATGCACGAAAAAATTATTGAATTTTTCTAATATTAATAAAATTTTAATGTTCCAAGTTGTTCCTAAATATTATGGTGTAAAACGAAAAATATCTTTTTTAAGAAGAATAAAATATTAATATGTTGGTATCTTAAAATTTAAAATAAACTACTTTCAACATAATTAAATTCAAAATTTTAAAAAACCAGTCAGGCAAGGGAAGAATGCACAATACGAGAGTTTGTATATATTTAGGAACGTACAAAACATTTTAGCCTACATATTATTTCTATGAAGCTATTTACAAATAATAATTTTTCACGAAATGAATAAATTTCTTGCTATATCTATTACAGGCTTTCAAATAAGGCGCGTATTTAAAAAAATATGAGACCAAAAATAATCACTATAGTTTTCCTAAAATCTTTGTGGAGCCTTGAAAAAATTCAATTTTCTTCATAACTTTAGGTTGACGAAAAATGTGGATAAACAAAAAGACAGCATTGTCATAAAATCATATGTCGGATCCATTTGTATAAGGAATCCTAAATAATTGAAAACGAATATCTGGCAGTATAAATTTTGGATTGAAAAAAAGAAACTTTTGAAGATTTTATGATCTATTTCGATGTAATTAAAATCTTATTAAAGAATTCTACCTGAAAGTATACAGAAAATTTTACATTTTGTTTACGGTTTCGTGTTTTTTCCCAACTGAAATGTACATTTTGGGATACATTAAATACAGAACACTTGTCCACTCTAAAATATTTCTCATTATATTTGTTCCTTAAAAATATAAGCGATATAAATAACAAAGTCAACCAAAATCAATTTTCCGTCTTGTAATTGCAAAGGCTCGATTTTAGCAATTCCAATTTATAACTTACCGTATAATTTACCATGCAATTCCAATTTATAATTTGTCATTCAATTTAAAGCAAATGGCCAATTCACTATACAATTTATTTATCAATATTTGATCTGTAATTTAGATGAGAATTATGTTTTTTTCGAAAAAAAAACACTGGAAAAGAACTAACGCATGGCTTTATTCTTGCGTGAGTACTCGAATGAATCGATAGGCGCAAAAAATATGTATAACGATATTTTGGACTAAGGATGTTGTCTTTAGCTTGCTATTTCAAACATAACGGTATATAAGTTTTCTTTATTTACCTTTGTTACAAAGATAAAGAAAAATTGCTTTGGACATGTCTACAAATAATACAATTACTCATTGGTAGTGTCATTTATGACTTTTCTGTGTGGTATTGAAATAAAAAAGCAAGAAGGTCAGGTATTTCCGTTAAGTTGACCTTTAAATGTTAAATAGACGATGGTATTATGACAGTATTTTTCTTTAGAATTGTCTACTTTAAATATTATAATTATTGAATATATTTGGCGTTAATTTTGTAGAACTTCATTATTCACAATTAAATGAAACTACGTGATGTAGTATTATTTTTCCTTTCTTTAATTTCTTTACAACGACCTAGGTTTCGTTGTATTACAACAAGGTGGTATATTAGCAAAGATTCTTTCAATTCTTGCAATCTTTGCTAATATCCCACCTGAAGATGTAATACAACGAAACCTAGGTCGTGGTAAAGAAATTAAAGAAAATAGAAATAATGCCACATCACATAGTTTCATTTAATTGTGTACTATATTTATAATATGATAATTTTTTTAAAAATTAAGATTAAGCGACACCTCTGTTGATCATACCATGCATTCGTAATACGAATTATGCTTTAATATAACAAGTAAAATCTTACGGCCAAACAAATTTCTCGATACACTTATCTTTATTGCTTTTAGTTTTTGACGCGCTGTTGATTTCTGACTTCTGTTTATAATTTCATTTAAAAAAAAACACAGTTTTAATTTTGGTCTTAACTTATTTCACAATATTTTTTAGTATTTTATCAGTACATCTTATTAAAGCACTTTCCCTCTAATATTTTCCACTTTAATAATTTTGTTCTCAAATACGTCGTGGGAAATATATTACTATTAGAATTTTATAAACATCTTTCAGCCCAGCCCATACATAAATTGTTGATACCCCATATATAAAACCCTAATCAAATTTGAATTTACTTTGAATCTTAATATTTCATAAATGGGGCTGAATACCGTTTTGAAAGACTTTTGTAACGATACTCTACATAATGAAATACCTCAATAACTCCGTTTTCATTCCCAATTCTTTATAATGCCGGTGCTCTTGAAAATGTTTGAAATCTTATCTCTTTAACATACACCTGCAATACTTAATACAAAATTGTGGAAACTACGAGCGTGTGACAGACAAACGAGCACACGGGCGGTCGTCACTAAACTATGAGGCTTCCGTTATGAAAACTTAAAAAATAATTTATATGTACACAGGTACATTAATGGCAAATTAAATTTATTAATATTTATCTTAAGGGCTTTTAAATTAGTCCATTTCTTGTACTATATCCTTACCCAAGGTATTATTAAAATCAGATAAGATGATTTATGAAACGTAAATATAATCCGACACCCAGGTATATCGTATGTTCAGGTATATTGTAAATCTAAATCCTAGTCCCGTTATTATTTATATATTAAAGGACTGTTAAGAAGCCTGCCACATATATTCCTTCAATATTTAACTTGAAATACATAAGAACCTCTTCAATGGATATTGTTTCTAGCGCCCGACTGCACTCGCGCAAGTTTACGAACATTACCGACCCAAGTCCGAGGATACAACAGCTCGCACAAGAAGAAAGTACCCATTGCATCAGATGGTCAGCTGAGAAAACTTTTTTAATATTAGTTACGCTGCTCGTCCAAGACGTGTGTTAGTAAAATTGTGAAATTGAAATTTCTAACACATTTTTGAAAAAAATACACAGAGGAATCTATTGACCTATATGTTAAGATTTATCATTGTAATAAATATAGTTTCTAAACAAATTCATCACGATTTAATTTTCACTGTAATTTTATTTATATTTTTGTCATTCAAGAGGTGATCCCAGTATTTTATATATTTTCCATTCTATATATCATTCCAATATTATAGAATTAAATCTAATTCAGCAGTTGGCTTAAAGATTATCGCCGAATAAGTTATTAACGATGCTTCCTGTGACGAGTTGCAGAATCGCAATTGAAAATTTAACAAAAATCGTTGGCGTATTAAGACCGTAACATATTTAAAATAGTTACGGATTATCTTTCAGTTTTTTTAAATAGTATAATTTTAATTATAAATACCTGTATCCCCATTATTATACCCCACTTTTCACTGTGTTTTGATTGATGTTCTCATTATTATACAAACTTTGAAGTGTCTTGTACATAATTTTTTTTATATTTTAAATTATTAAAATTGTTTCAAATTATTAATTAATGATTTTTTAACTTTGACAGCGTAGGTAGAGAGAACTTATTATAGAGAACTTATAATGGGGATGATAAAAGAATGAACCCAAAAATAGGTTTATAAATGTAATAAATTTTAAGTGTTACAGTTAGTTTGTTTATAGAAATTTATGCATTTACGGTATCCAAGATAACACTGTTAGTCCTATTAGAGAGGAAAATTATTCGGTAGACTTACACTTTTGTACTTTAATGTATTTAGATAATGAGGAACGTTTTACAGCCTATTATCAATGCGGCGTAAGCTAATGGAGTCTACTAAGCTAATAACACTGAGAGAATGATCTCAACAAACAAACTAACACTGATCGAATCAAGCAGACTTAATACATTTGCGCGTAACTGGATAAAATCTTCTAACGAAATTCGCAATATAGTAACACATTGCATATTTATAACAGTTACGACCAATTGTGGGGTGGTTATATGTCGTTCTTGTGATATCAATACAACTTTACCGCATTAAATTTTCACCACTTTTGGATAGGTCAGTGCTTCAAAATATTTCAGTTGTTAAAATATTTCCAAAAATAATCTTAATACACATTTGTGCTCTTACAATTATCATCGATATCGCGTAATAATAAAGAAACGGAAGTTGATCCAAGTTTGCAAATAATTTATTTGCCTCATATTCACTTTTGTGAATTATTTATTTGCCTCATATTCAATGACCTTGCATATGTCAAGATTTGTTTGTTATTAAATTATAATATACATATCAGTAACATTTTTTTTACATCAAAATATTTTCCTCCACTAAGTTTCGAGTTTAAATATATTTTATATTCATTTGTTTTACTATGTTTGTACTTATATAAATTTCATGACATATTCACGCAACATGCTTTGAAAACATAAGTAAAAAAATAGGAAACAAAAGAATTAATCAATGGGCCAATTAATTTCTTAATATAAACTGTATATTAAATTAATTTAGACCTATATTTTCACCGTTTAAAAACACAAAAGGAATCTGAGTCGTTTGTTTAGTAGCACATACAAGTAATCATGTAACCATATGCGTGTGTAGTACGAAGTATATATTCATGTTCACAAGCACATCACAAAAGTTTTCTGTGTATAATGTTTTACTTTTTCTATTTCTTTCTCGTAATTATTTCTCAAAAGTCCTATGCCGTACTTACAGATTTACCAAAGCGCTGGGCATGTTGAAGAACGTAGGAACAAATGGCTGTTAAACAATGACGAACAAAACAGAAATGCACAGCAATTTAAATAAACCAATTTCAATACTACGTTGAACAATATGAGGGCTAGAAAGACCAGGTAACATAAACTATAACATTTTATACTCACATAGCATTTGTAGCATAAAACACAATTACTATAAACTCAATAAAACGGATATTGCTTATTGCTGGATTATAATTATATCCGACCATGCCCATTAGGTGATCTGAGGGGAATAAGTCAGGATATTAACTATACATTTTGTAACACAAAAACTTTTTGAGCTTTTTTAATATTTACTCCAATAAAAGTAGCTTCAAACGGATGTCGGATAATCGTATTCGTTTCAAGGACTAAAGAGTTAAATAAAGTGTCAATGTATTCGACCTAATGAAAATCGTGAGAACGTCCCATAGAAAATCCTTGTACCTTGTAGGCTTTCTGATAAGTTTTTATGATAGACTCTAAAATATGATATGATTGTTTAAAATTATACGACATCCTGCACAGACGAAATCATTTTGAATGTATTTCCACACATTTCATAGTTACGCAAAATACGAATACGTGGAAGTACGTAATCATTGCACATTTGCTTACATTAAAAAGTAGATTGTTGCTCAGATTCCATTGGAATACTCTGTCGATGTCACGTTAAAACAGCTTACTATAAGATCAGCCAAAGAAGAATTTTAAATCATAGGCAAACAGAAGGTAAATAGTAGCAATGACAAGTAAGGTATAGTCATTTATCAAAATTATAAATATAAGTAGACCTAAACTGACTCCGTATTGAATAATGTCAGGCCAATATTTGACAATTCCAAACCGGATGTATTACTTATGAATGTGAAATCAATTGGCGAAAAATTTTACAACAGCAAAAGATATTCCATCCTTCAACAATTTTATTACTAAAATATCAATATAAACTCGGTCAAATACGTTTTTAAAATAAAAATAGGCTACACCTACTTGACGAATTCAATCCAACACCCTAGTCACACAATCCACAAATTTAACAAGACTGGTGACCGTAGAATGCTTTGGAAGGAAACCGTTCTGGCAATCCGTCAGCTGGGATTGAATTTACAAACAGATGCAGCGATGCTGAACAATTTTGAAAACTTTAATAAATGAAGATAAGACTGTGATAGGATCAATTGAATAAAAGCGATCACAAGAAACATACAACATTTTGACGTACAGTATATCGTATAAATATATTCGATTTATCACATAGTTTAATTCTATTTATTATTAAAAATGAAACGGTTTATAAGAAAAGCCTTGTTTAGCGGTTGAAACGACAATTGTCGAGGCGTAATAGCAGAAACGCAGATGTATTTTCTCGAAATGATCCGTACTATCTTCGTCACACGAATCTAAAACGCTTTCACGATTATTTATGACGTTTATTTAACACCTTCAACTGAATACCAAAATCTGTCAATTAGTTTTCTGACTTTATTTTAGCAAAAATTCAAAACTGAATATTGCAAGAGCAAAGATATGAACTTCCAATTTTCGTTGTGAACAAAAACTGAAGAAAACTTCTACGGCAAATATATATATTTAATATCCTTGTCGCCTCAAGAGATTAACCAGAAACTGTTAATACCCTCATATGCTAAGAGTTCAAAAGAAACTTCACATTAATTAATAGTCATAATATGTAATATTTGTAAAACAATCTAAAAACGTACATGATGTGAACTTGAAAGATTTCAAAAACACGGACGGAAAAATTATATAAAAGAAATAGAGTGCAAATGACAAATGGCAATTTGAAAATTTTGAAAATAAAATAAAATTGAATGGATATCCTTTCGAGAAAATTCTACATCTTATAAAAGATTTAACTTATTATTTTTTTACTCCTTTTTTTTACTTAAATTCAGTGTAATAATATTTGCATTGAAACATAGAAAGCCATGTTAAAAAAAAAATTTATTGTAAAGAAAATCTGAAGAAAACTTTTCCGGCAAAGATGTATAGTTAATGTTCTTGTCTTTTCAAGAAAAAGCGTATAATTTCTAGTTTGATGGTGAGAATAGATAAAAGAGTATAAGCTAGGCTCCACACTACTATTTACGTTCTTTTATAATAAGTAATAGGATAAAGCAGAGTGGTACATACCACTATTTTCACTTTAGAGCGTCCTGTTTGAAAAAGGGAAGATATAACTAAAAGTAAAGGTTTAATGTAATAATCTACGGACATATATCGTTAGCTACTCATCCACTCTCACATAACAATGAATGTATAATTCGAAAGTATTCTACAGTATTGAAGAATGATGGAGAAAGATATGTCATACTTCTGCACAAATAGTCGCTTTTGCTAATATCAAAATGCCGACTTAAATTTGTATTACTTTCATCGATTTGTGAAATGATATAATAAAAATTTAGAATGGTCGAAAACGAAAGCAGAACTTTTAATACCGATATTGAAGAAATAAAACGTTTTGGAATAGGATGGAGTCCTAAGTCGTTTTAAATCCGAAAAAAAGGATTGACACACTCTCATAAACAGAAAATAAGCAAGCAGCAAAAATATTCGTAGTCAAAATAAAAAACGACTAATTTTAATAATTTTTTCCACAACGTATACCAATTTCTCAGAAAACGAAATTTATTGTAGAATTTGAATATTATTTAGTATTCAACACGTAAAATTTGGTTTTTTCTACCAATTTAATTTATCTTTCTTTTACAATTTTAAATTTTTAATCAAGTTTTATTAGTCAATATTTTCATACGACACATATGTATTTTTGTATTTTTGGAGTAGTATTTTTGTTTTTTCTACCTTTATTGAGATATGCTAACAATTTACGATTAGTTTACATACATATCAAGTTCTTATTAATGTTTTTTGGCGAGCTGAAATTTTATTTCTTGTTAAATATTATATTTATTTATGTAACATATTACAGATTATATAGTTGTGAAATCTGCTCTTCACTACTTACATTATATTGCATTGATCTTGAGCTTACTTACCTAAAAACACCTAAAATATTAAAACTTTTCGCAATATACTTCATTTGTCCAATTCGGATTCTCGTTCTGGCTGTAAAGGGTAACAGCTTGTCACATCCATTTATGTACATAGACCAATCAATACAGTACCCTTCTTGGCGTGTCGCAGTCGGGAAAAAAGGCGATGGTCGCATCAATTGGTTAAGTGGACAATTGTTGACAATGTTCGTTATTTTGATAAGAAAATGATAACGTTTATTTCTATAGTTTCTCAAAGCAAGAGGGCTATATGTATAATTATATTTTCTTAGAAGTATAATGTCAGGAAACAGAAACAAAGTTAAACATTTGATTATTTACTGTGTTACTTAATATTCTTACGAGACAAAATATGAACTTGCATATACATTTAAAAATACTAAAGCATTGTTGAAAACATTCTGGCGTCCCTATTGTTTTTTTAAAGTAATATTAAGGCAGTTCTCTGTTACACCTGTGTCTTAGCGCCAACCCATTGTATAAGTTTCGTAAGTAATTTTTTAACTTTAAAAGCTTAAATTCCAGTCGACAAATGCACTGAGAAGCACTAATAATAATCCGAAATGTGGAAATATTGAATCAGTACTCTGCATTACGTTGTCAATAAAGTTCTAGTCTTCCATATATCTCCTCAAAATTCTCTCAATAAAAATTGCACCCCATTTGCAATATCTCTTAAGAATGAGTTTCTGCATTCATTGACCCTCAAATGGATATCCATATCTTTTCTTCGTGGTACATTATTAACAACATAATGTAGTACGCTAATGCGTTTTTAAATTTTACGCACACTTAAAGTTGGATTATTTTTAATTTTAGTCAATATTTGTGCCTTCTTTCACAAATATTTATTATCAGGTAGCGCTTCTAAAGCCAATCCCCACTATTCTGCTTTCCAACTACGATAAGCATAGTCTAATAAAGACGCTATAATTAGGAAGTCGATGCACTGTTCTTCCTCCTTTTAGTTGTTATATTCACTGTAGACTCTGACAGTTTTTCAATCAGTGCCCCGTGCAAATATATTTTCATAAAGCATCACGGCGAATTCACGCGGCAAATAAGTAAAACACTTGCGGCTTTCAGTGTGGCATTTAAACCGTTCAAATTGCTTTTCAAATTTCCAAGTAACAAGCTAAGTTATTATTTCTGATATTTCAATCCAAATGAGAAGTACAAAATAAGTCTATTAACCAGAGTTGCAACTATAAGAACGCGTAAATGGCAAAAAAGCAAATCAAGGAATTAAGATGGTAAGACTGAAGTTAAAGATTTATACGAAAATAAAATTAAAATAATTCTGTCCCAACACTTCAAATAAGTGCATCTCTTTAACATAGAGGAAGTAAAACTATTAAAATAGCACGTTTTTATTACTATTATTGCTTTTCCCTTAAATTAAGTTTTTGTAAATTGCTGTAATTGCTATTTTTTTTGACATAACCGGCATATTGAAATAAGTTTATTTTTATTACATGCCATTGTTCTGACAATTATGGAAACACCAATTCCTGTTACTGTTATAAAAAAGGGTGCAATCTGTACGTAAATAATAATTAGTTTCTCATTTTATGTCACTAGGATCAAGATAAAATGCCACACAAAAAGAAAAATATACACAATTATTCTTAATTTTTCAATGATATTGCAAAAAACGTAAATTTTTTAAATATTCTCACGCAGATATTTTTTAAACTTTACCCAGTATATAAGCCATTAATTTTAAGGTAATTTACATTTCACTCTATGAAACTTTTTTTACACAATGGGTTTTTCAAAGTTGAGCACAATTTAAGCACAATTTTCTAGAATTAAATTTTCTGTATAAATTATTATAATTTCAGAATTTTTTCTGAATTTTTGGTACAAAATAAGAAGTTATTTTACAGCCATGGTAAGAAATCATATTTTTATCAAATTTCATGAGTGTGTGTTGCATAATTAAAACAAGTAATGCGTGTCCAGGTAACAAAATACCCATTTTTTTAAAAGTGAATGAATTTTAAAGCATACACTTTTGTATGACCCTATTTTGCTTCAGATAAAGTTTCATGCTCATAAATTTTGTAAGCCCACTGATGAAGGGACATACTATATAATATAAAAGGAGCTAGTATAAAGGTAATTAATTAACAATGGACAAAAATAAAAAATGTGAAAATTATAATATGATTAGGATGTTAAAATTTTAAAATACATTTTAAGCCATAAACGCCAGCAATGACCTTGTTATATATGGGATAAAAAGAAGGTTAATCGGTACTTTTATTGCAAAAGCGATTATTGCATGAAATATTTATTTTATTAAATAAATATTTAAAAACGTGTTTAGTATCTCATGGGTTTCAGACGTATCACAAACATTAATTCTAAAAAAATTAAATATTTTGCTTATCAATAAACTCTATTTTTGTAGGGGTTTTTTTAAATATTATTATTATATTACTAGATTCACTCATGTGAAAATACTCTTCTAGAACAGGCAGCTGAGTGAAACGAATAAAGCGAACGGTAAAGTACAACTTGGTGTACCATATCTTAAAGAATCCTTTACGTATATGGCTCTGCGTCTCTTATCGTAAAGTGCATTTTTACAGCATAAGATGGGTTGTATCCTGCCGCAAAATTGTTATTGCGAGCGCCATGCTATTTGAATAAAAATGAGAACTCACATACCGATGAGCATTTGAAGAAAAGCAATTCGCTTCAAGTGGCCGTAAAGAAAATAGAGCGCTTTATTGAAGATCTCAACATTGGCAGATAAATAACTTGTTATGTTGAGACTACTGCAATCACATATAAATAGCTGCGTTGCATACGGAAGAAAAAAACAATAAAATTACATAGTAATTAAAGCAATATTTTGAGGAATTGCAAACTAAAAAAAAAAGAGAATAAAACGTTTCTGGGAACATACAGGTTATGTTTCTCAGCTCTTATGAAGATAAACATGAAATAAGTTTGAACATTTCACCTAATGATAGTTCATTTTTACTTCAAACTATGAGATAATGAATTAACTATTACCTGTCCTTGAATTTAATACCCCAAACACAAGAATTTTTATACTATTACCTACAAAAAATATCTGAGCATAGTTAGCGTTTCCATAACTAAATTTCTTTTACTTTCTAAAATTTTTCTTTCTGGGACAAAATCTGACAAAATGGTCATATTGATTAAGTAACTTACTTGTACATTTGACATTTTTGACTTAATATCAGTGAATTTGTTCTCGCGTTCCACAGGATACTTGGCTGTTGGAATGTTAATTTCGATGATTGTTCTCTTGGCTAATTTTTATTTTAGTTATCACCCGAAGTACGACGTTGACGATTGATTTTCATGACCTTTCCAACGACATCTTCTACTCTTATCAACACTTCAGGATATATTGAATTTATAAAATTACCTTCGCAATTAATTTTGTTTACTTCTATTATTAAAGCTGGTTTTTGCAAAGACGTTATGCATTTATAAGGTAATAGAATATATATTTGAAATAAACATGAAATTTTGGTTAGGATTCCAAACAGTCTTCGAACCTGTCGCTAACTTGTGCCTTTGCTTTAACGTTCAGAGACTCTGAAAAAAGATTAAATATTTCTGTGCCTTTAATTCCATTGAATTCAATATGGTTGCTTTACCTTATTTCGTAATGTTATTTGCCATAAAGTCGTTAATCGCCAATGTGGCATTGTTAGACACAACCGATGATATTATAAATTTTGACAATGATTATAAGTTTTGACAATGAATTGCACGTACGCAGACATAAACACCAATTTAGTTGGCGATACTTTAGCTTCACGAGGTATGGAATTTTTTATTTATCTGTTAAATGATTTCTGATACTATGTATATTTAACTTAACTTACACGAAAGACGGTATAGATTTATATTAATTACGATTCCAAACTTAATATGAATCTGAAAAAGAACCTTTCCATAATTACATATGTATATATCTCTTCTGTCGGGTCATAGTTGTTTTCTCCAAAATCACTTGAGGTAAATTTGATATTAGGTATAGTGATTGATATTTTTTGACCCGCACATAACCCAATAGGTAACACTCGAAATATTTATATCTAACTTTTAGTAGGGAGGCGAAATTTAATACAGCAAAGATCTTTGCTAATATCCCACCTGAAGATGTTGTAATACAATGAAACCTAGGTCGTGGTAAAGAAATTTAAAAAAGTAGAAATAATACTACATCACGTAGTTTCATTTAATTGTGAATAAAAAGAGTGTAGTTTAATAAAAATATTAAATACCCATTAAACGCTCATAGTGCGAGTACCACTTATGCTCGACAAGTATTTTATTATAATTTGACGAGACCAGGTTAATGATCACTTAATTAACTGGATCACGACAATAGGTAGAATGCAATAAATATTCTAAATATTATTGCCATATATGTGTGGAATGTTTAGTATTAGCATATTAGACTATGCTTTTTCTTAACATTAATAAGTATATAACACTTAAACAGATAATTTTTTAAATATTCGTTTTCTTCTTAAATATTTTTATTTACATAAATGAAAAGTTGACTGACGGTGGTAATGGATAAAGATAGTGGTCCTAATCAAAGAAATACTATTAAATCGGAAAGAAGTATTTTCTCTCTGAATATCGAACGAATGGCTGAATGGAGAATTACTTTTAAGCGCTTCTATTAAAAAACTATTTAAATTCTCAACGATTTTCATATTTTATACAGAATTCTCTTAAATATTTACCTGTTTTTGCCTAACGTATTTCACTTCCTCACCTTCTTATAATGTATATCCGTGGCCTGTTGTCGTTTTATTATGTACTGTTTGATATATTTCTTTTTAAAGTAAAATATTCCGTTTTATGCGTATATGCATTCTATTTAGTTTAATATTTTTACGATAGAGCAAGACTTATGTATTTTGTATTAATTTTAAGTTTAATAATAACGACAGTTAACCCAGTATTTTGTTAACTTTCAAAACTGGTCTGTCCAGCAAGAATTTATACTCACGAAAATAGTTTTTCTAAAAATGTACGAATCGAATGGCGTATGCTCTTTTTTTAAATCGGTAAAAAATTAAAATATAGTGAACGTAAACAGAACAAGATTTTCAGGAAAATAATTTAAAGTAATTTATAAAAAAAATTTGTTTTGACTTGATAAATGTATTATAAATAAAATGTAATGACAGGGTAAATAAAAAACCTATAAAATAATTCAAAGAAGCTACGAAATCATCTGTTCCCTTACGTTATACTTTGGCGATTATTTAATTTTTATTGGTCATATAATCCCTGTGCCTCTTGCTTGTACCTTGTATGTTTTCATTTTGATTTCTAACATTCGAAAAACGGTGGTCACCCTCCGTCAGGTTTTTTTGATGAAAATTATAGTTAAAAGAAAAATATTGAATATTTCGTGTTCATATTTGTTTCAAGAACTTTTACCGCAACGTGAAGTTCTTTAGCGCAACTTATAGAAACACTTTTAGAGGAAGTAAATGGTTAATTTAACTTAAATTAGTAATCCGCTTTCACTGATAAATCATAGTTCGTTGTCGTTTTTTATTTTCAAAAATGGAATTGTGATTTTTTTTCCAGTGAGTTCCAATGTTCCATTTTTAATTACGATACCGTAGACTTGTTTCGAATTATTTAATCACTATACACCATCATTTCAACAATGACCAGGAAATTCTCAGAGCCGCATACAATTTTTCGGTTACAATATTCACATATGTTATTACTTTCACTTTTCTTGCAAATACATTATGTCAATTACTAATTTTACCCTTATATGTTTAACAGATTTTACTACTTTTCTGAGTGGTTGGGTTGATTCATTGTACGCCACACAACAACATACAATTTGCGTTCTAGTGTGATTGATCAATGATTTAAAGGTGGGCTCTTTAAATTGGTGCCTTTACTTTGCGAAATAAATTTAATAAAAGAAATTCAATACTTTTGCAAAATATTAAAGGGTTATATATTTGACTCTAGTAAAAACTAAGTAAGGGTTACATGATATTTTGCTAGATGGCCTACTTATCTTAGCCACATAAGATGAAAGAACCCTTAATCTATTCAATTAAAATTTATGCCGTTATTAGGGATAGTAAGAGCCTTCCTGTCAATAGCATCGCTAATTACTCGAGTTCAACGCAATTTTCTTTATATAATTCTATAATATTTTTTTTATTGTAGTAAAATATTTGGGCTTCTTATAATATTAAACTTGTAGTCAGTAGCAAAGTACATCAGTAATCGATGTTTAGTTACCTTTTAAACTGGGTGCAATTTTGTTAAATATTTTTATTACGTATAACAAATTTAAAATTCTTATAATTTATTTAATCTGTATATTCCCTAGAAAAGTATTACCAACCTTGTGAGTTCAGATTGTGACCCGTGTGCCGATTTGCTATCGACTAAAATATTATTCCTCAAGTCGATCGTATATCATCACACGTTTCATGATCTATCTTGCTGTAATTATTAGCTTTGTCAAATAAAGTTTGAATATTCATATTGTTCCGCTACCTGTAATATTTTTAAATATTTGCATAGAACTTTTTAATAACTATTATATTACTGATTTATCTGCTGACCACCTGGGTAGACGTTTAGGAAATCTACATAAGCTTCTCATTTCCACGTATTCATCGTCTTTCAATGAATATTCTTTTTCTCTATAAGTTTCCAAATGATATATCGGATATGCGTCGCTAATATCCACTTTCAAAATTCGTCTGAAAAAATGTTTACTTGTGCTTTTCTCCTACTTTCATATACGATTTTCTTTGCACCTCATCTCGTCCTTTTGCTTTCCGACGTATCAAAGTTATTATATTTTTTGTAAATATTTATTATGTTAAATATTACTTTTTTCTACAATTTTTTTTTGTGACCTAGGACTTAATCGTTTTTAAACCAATTTGTATGGCGGACTGTAAAAACCGTTATTATACTTATTAGTTTTGCCACATATAATTTATTATGCAGCTCTCTCTCATTTATTCACTAATATCAACCGTTCGCCAAACGGTACCTTTTCTGGGAGTCGAATGTATATCGGCGGAAAAACTCAAAACTGTAATTAAATAAGTTGATCTCTTTTAACCTTGCATTATTTAAGCTGTGTTCCTCAAATTCTGTCACATTTTATCCCTACTCTTTTCCTATATGTCAAAGCATTATGATATATAACCTATAATTTTAATTTAAAAAATGTGGATTTTCTTAAAAAAAAAGTTATTGCAATATAATGTAACTCTGGACATGTGTACGGACAAGCAAATAAACAAACCCTTCCGCTTTATACATTAGTCGATCAAAGAAATTTCCCAAAGAACTTCAAATGAAATAAAGAAATAAGTAACGATGATGGCATTTCATTCTGCAGGAGAAAAAATTACGTATTATATTTTTTATTTTACTTAAAAGAGATTATCCAAGATTGTTCGGAGCAAATAATGTTTCTTTACTCTATTAGTATAACTTTCGTTTTATTACTGCTATTATTAGAAATATTTTTATAAAACTTTTTTCATCATCCAATTAGTAGGACGATTCTTAAAAGAGATTGGACAGTAAACAATATTTATTGCGACCTTTCTCTATTATTATTCAAGTGTGCTGAAATTATTTACTATCTTATTCAAACTGAAATCAAAATTATGATTCATATAAACTATTTCGATAATATCTGTTAATGGATTAATATTAGGAGCGATTTCGAAACCGATTTGAAAATATTTCGAATAATTACAAACCTATTAAATTTTTTCTGTGAAATATGTATGCCTTAGCTAGTCGAAGGAATATAGAAAAACTAGCTTTAACCTATAGCTTTTCTAGCATTAATAAGGATAAAAATAGTTGCATAATTTGAAAATAATATGATCGTGAAAAGATTTGGTCACAGAATTGAAAATGGGTACGTAGTTATAAATGTATACAATGTATGATATACATGTATTTCATTTAACGCACTCATTTCTAGCGGGATTTTGTTCGTCATCATCATAAGCCAGACGACGTCTACTGTTGAAGACCTCCCCTTAATTAACATCCAATAAAAATCGATCTCGTGCTGCTTGCATCCGACATATTGCCGCGACCTTTGCGAGGTCGTCTGTTCACCTAGCGGTAGACCATCCCAATATTCCATCAACATATTCCGGTACACGGTTTCATTCCCAACCGTCGTCCTTTCTTTGCTTTATGCGGCTTGTTATTTTTCACTTAGGCGTGCTAATATTACAAGCTATGTCAGCAACCTGAGTTCTTTTACGGATTTCATCATTATGGGTCAATCGTAGATTAATCCCTAATATAGACCTTTATGTGATTCGTTGAGTGAGTTGGAATTTTTTTCGAGGTCAATAGTCTATCATCACTGACAACATACACTGACTGAAGATTTTTGTTTTCAAATAACTTGTTTTCCTGAAATAACTCATTCAAGCTTAGTTAAGACCCCTTTTCTTAAGAACAGCTAAAGCCAAAAAAAATAAAGTTTATTTCTGAATACAATTCAAAGATAAACCTTTTTAAATATTGAGCTTAAATTTTAAAATTATCTCGGCCACAGTGTAATTTCCTTTGGCCTAAAATTTTACATTTTAGAGAAAAATTTTCATAAATTAACTAAGAGGAAAATTACAAAAAGGAAGATAACGAAACTTTAATTGATAATTTCATATGAAATTACATCACGTACTAGATAATATATTAATATAGTGAATAAAACCTTACACCTCTTTTATGTGCTTTATTATAGACTAGTGAGCCAGCCTCGAGTTTAGACGACAAAAGTAATTATAACTCGGGTAATTTTATGAGTAATCAATATTTGATATTTTGTTTGCCAAAAAAAGAAATTTTCTTTTAAAAAGTAACACAATTTTTAATTTACCATGACATAAATTGACCCTTTAAAGACGACATGCATCTCTGTCCGGTAGTTTGTACGTATATACGTATAGTAACACGTTAATATTTTTAAATAATCTAAAAATATAGTATGAGTAACATTAAAATGTTTAAATATACCTAAACGTGTTTAGTCTAATCGCAGTGCGAATTATATCCTTACTTAATAGTGTTTTTTGAATTTTTTGAGTATTTTCCCTTTTATCTTTGTATGTGGCTAACTAGTGGACGAAACTAATATTTACATAAATTTCAGAGACCGCTATATATCGATGTGTTAAGATATTGACAGGTTACTTCAACGAATGATGTTATTGTCGTATGTATAATAAATATAAGCCCTTTACAAGTTTACTTCTGTGGAAAGAAAAAATATACCTGCCTCTTCTCTTTCCTTAGTTTTACCATCGATAACTTTTATGAAATTTATTTACTTTATTTTCATGCCGTCCCTTAATTATATTTCTGTTTAGACACAAATACGTTTCCTATTTTCTAATATGTGCTAAATTAATTTAACAATGTTAACATTGCTACGTAAAGTAAAAAAATTCTACTTGTGATCTCTATGTTTTACAGGTTAGGTAGTAAGAAAAATATAACAAAACATTTGCCTTATTAAAAATTTTATCGAAATAATTTTCTTATAAATATTTTTTCTTTTAACACCTTAATGTATTAAAATAATTCAATTTAAGATATCAAAAAACAAGGTAAATATTGTCAGTGTGTATCACACTTTGTTTGAATTCGAAGTATATTTTTAGTTTTGTTTTTATATTCACATGTTTTACATATCTTATTTATAGCCTTCTTTTCTTTCAAAACCTAAAAAAAGATTAATAAGTATTTAATCTAAATTGCTTAAATATGTCATATCAAAAAATGAAAATAGAAAAGCCTGACTTCGCGACACAAGGGATTTGGAATCAAGAAAGTAAAATTAAGAAATTTTAATTCCTAAAAGTTATAGTATTAGAAGCGCATTGCGAGCATACTATTTTGAAATATTTATATAAATTTAGAAATTAACATGCTCTGATATTAAACATGTGAAAAAGAAAAAAATGCAGCGGAAAATTTGACAATTATCTCTACAAAAATTATGCAAATTGCTAACTTTTTTATTATTGGTGATATTAAGTTTTTAAGAAATTATTTTGAATAACTATGAAACTATTTGATATTTGAAATATTCTTTCAAAACGACTTTATTACGAAAGTAATGGCAGACGAAGATTTGGATAATTGCAAACCTTTTCATAGCATTCTCTACACTAACTGTTATAGATATAAAATAAGTCTTGTTTCAATTTGAAGCTTTTATTATATGCTAGAGCAACGGAACGCTATCTTATTTGCATGAAAATGAGAGATGCAATATTGACGCGCATTACGAGGAATGCAATTCTCGTACAATGGCTTTAAAGGAAATGAAGCTTTCAAGTGAAGAGTCCAAGGATATTTTCAGATTAAAATATTTTAGTTTATTGTGATTGCAAAAACTTTATCTGAATTGTTGAAATTACATCGAAGGATTATGATGAAAGGGCAGAATAAATTCTTTATTTTGAAGTGGGTATGTCTGTAAATTTGTTACCATCGTAGGGGCAACACAGAAAATCTGATATTAAAAAAATTGAAAATGTAATTTTGATTCTACTGTCTAAAATCCATTCAAAATGACAGAAAAGGAATCAAAGCATTTCTTTCGTAGAGCAGGAGTGCCAACCTATCGCTTGCGCGGGAGATATTACATGTTTTTTTTCGCGCATCTGGAAAATTCTTCGCTGTGCATTTTTTAAGCTGCGATACTAACTTAAGTCTCTGTTTATTGAACTTGTCAAAATGTATCAACTTTTTGATGAAACATTGGTGCAGACTGATTACAGTAAAGATGCCTTGGGTTCAATTTGAAAATAAATAAATGTAAATATGATGTCGACTGGTACAATTCTAAAGAGTCGCAAGACGTACGCCTTTTGACGGCGCAATGTACCGTAAAGCCCGGTTCGACTCCCGGCCGCTCTTCGAGCAAGATGGGACTAGTGTTTTAGTTGGTTTTAAGATATTGTTGTCGAAGCAATAATTTTATACCTAAATAAATAAATAAAATACAAGTCGTATAACAAAAATCGTGTACAGCTGGAAATGCTTTCTTAACAGTGGTGTATCCATAAAATGTAAAATGATCAGAGAACGTAAGAAAGTCGTGGCCTCCGAACGCGTAAACGACACTGCAAGTATGTTTGGATTACGAAGACAACTACTTCTAAAATATTCCGATCGATGCCGCCAAAACCCATTCCATTTTAAATTTAATGAAGTGATAAAGCACTCATTTATGAATACACAAACATGTATCTCGTTCTTGCGGACTTTTTTTTAGAAATGTGGCAAGGCAAGTAAATAATGTATATATACGTGTATATATATATATATATATTTAAATAAATAAATATATATATATATATATATATATATATATATATACGCTTTCATTACTATCACCATACCTGTTTTGACATTAGGAAAGAGGAAAATAATTTAGATCATTAAAGATTTCATTAAAGAGAGTTATAAGGCATGAAAGGTACATTTTAAGTAAAGTCTAACATAGCGCATTCAAGCAAAAATAGTTTTGAATATATATTATATTAAGGTTCAATTTAGGAAGTGTTTAAATGCATTATGCCCCATTACCATTCTTATCATTAAACGATATATATTTATTATTTTTGTACGAAAAGCCGCGAATACAATACAATTTACCGAAATCAGAAACCGGGTTATTTGGTCCATGAAAAACTTATACAATTAATGAATTGGGCGTATTACTCGCCCTAAACAAGGAAAGTGTCCAGTTGAAAAATGTTAACATATATTTGTATACAGTCTTATATTAAATTGTAACATTACTGAAGACTAATCTTAATGATTCAGTGGGTAACTGTTTAGGTTCTGATATTATCGCATAGTTCAAGTATTTTTTGTTAAAACGTGTGCCTTATCTAATTATTTGCGTGTAAATATCAGCTTTTATAAATTAGTACGCAACAAACTAAGGTAAAATATAAATTTTCTACTAAGTATAGGCATAATTTTGATCCTAGCGTTTTTTGAAAAACTGAACTATTCTCTATCAACAGATATAAAATCCGTTATATACATATATGCACACACACACATACATAAATACGTGCGTGTACACGCACCCGCATAGGCACACGAGTACGCGCACGTACTGTGAGTACGCACGCATAGACAAACAAATATTCTTCATATGCATAAAATTACAAACCTAAACAAAATAAAAATTATATATACATATACATATATATATATATATATATATATATATATATATATATAAACATATATATATATATATATATATATATATATATATAAACATATATATATATATATATATATATATATATATATATATATATAGTATAAACTCAAAGTTTCACTTCGGAATACTTAAAGCATTTAAAGCTTTCCACTCTTGAACACAGCGTAAAATTTTATGGCATCCAGTAACTCGTATTTCTAAACGGAGACTTAATTGCAAGCAAAATCGTATCCGCAAAACAGTGAGGGTTCATATATTAAAGAGCACTACAAGAAACGCTCTCTACATAAAGCGACTATAAAGAAAATTAAATCCATCAGTTGTTTTGTAGAATGTTTCAGTATTATAGTGACACTGCAGGACAAAATAACTTATTCTACTCACACTACTGTAAAATTTTCTGAGTGTATTGGGATACATGAGGTAAAAGAAATGAAAGAAATTGACCAATAAAACTTGTATCCACGTTTTAAAAGGTTTCGGAATGAAATGTATATAATTATTTTTCTAGATAGGAAGTATGAAGTTATGAAAATATAAAAAAATCTCGGTTATTCATACAGGTTTTTATGTACAGATTTTGTATATAAAACTTTGAACATTTTCGGGTGTTTGTAAAAAAAAAATGTTGTTTTGTGTTGCATTTGCTACTAGAACAGTTTTCTTTGTCAAACATTTTCAAAATTATCACATATTTCCTTCAAGTTTTCTACTCAGTTTGATATATTCAGCCACACGTATGAAAAATACACACGTTTTCCCTTGCACCCATACATTTGTTATCCTGTTTCACGGCACATAAAATTATAAGCAAACTAACCTAAAATACTGCAATGCATTGTGCCAGTAGTTAACCATATTTTAAAGTAATTCGAATAAAATAAAAAATATGGTAATTATAATTTCTTCAATACTAATTATGGCTTCGAATGTCATTGTCGTGTAAACTATTTGACTTAAATCGAGTTGAAATATATCTAAAAACATATTCAAAATTCTGCAAGGTAATTTAATATAATCTTATTAGCGTTGATTGTCCTTGGAAAATTATTTTAAAATTATGATGTTCTAACCAAATTATACTTTCAAACACATTTAAGTATAATGTTGAAAAACTAATGAATCCCCATTTGCGGTTTTGCAAAATATTAAGTATCAAAATATTGTGAGAAATCAACTCGGTCTTATTTTTAACAATAGCTGTAAAAAATCTGAAAAGACACTAGAGACTAGAACTTACTTAAAAGTTACTATTTAAAATTATTTTGCGTAACTCGCTTCCACCATTTCAAAAGATATACAGAAAAATAGTGAGTGTTAATTTATACGTGTTTGGCTTGCTACCTGGTAGATTTTCATTTTCGTAAAACACGTCTTTTGTTGTTCAAAATCCTAATGTTGCTAGCTTTAAATAACTTCAAAAACAGGTTATTATTTTATGTTGTTTTGATCTTCATAAATTAATAATATGTAGTCGAAATTTAATAAAAACTAGAAAAGTTATTAAAAATTAACAGATCTAACCTGCAGCAATGAAACGTAAATTGTAAAACATACATGAAAATGTTCAACAATTTGTCGAATGATTACGGAACCAAAGCGATTCTGAAAGAGCCCGAAATCAAAAAGGTTATCCATCATCTGTCTGCAGAGTGTTCTCAAATACTTTTGGATATATTGCTCGAAAGCCTGCCAACAGCATTGAAAGCCCTACACGGCGCCGAGAATAGGAAATTACGTCGAAATATTACACGTACATAATGTAGTTTCATTAAATTGTGAATAATAGATTGTGATATTGAGAATTATTTACGAAAAGTTATATTTCTTGATCGAATTTTTGTAAATAGTGATTGAACTTAGAAAACAATTTTTTAGTATTTTCTCAGTAACATAAAAATTTTACTAAACAAATGGACTAATATAATTTTACGCATATACAAATAGTACGAATGGTTCCTATTTTTCTTGTCATATACCTTATATTAAACTTTTTTAAATCTAACAAGCTTTTATTTTTACTTCGTAATTTATTAAAAAAAAGAAATATTTTTTGAAACACTTTTTCAAATTAATTCATGTAAACATCTGCTCTACGTATGGATAATCACATTTCACAATATATACTATAACATCAAATTTCATTTGGAATTTTAGGATATTACAATATTTTCCCATTTCCAATATGGTCAAATTTTTCAAGTATTCTCAGAACATCATAACACATTCACCATCTAAGCAAAATATTCAATAAAACACGAAAAAATGGATGTTATGGAAAGTTGCATCCTCAAGATAATGCATAATCTGCTAAATCTGAAAAAAAATTAATCAATGATTTTTTAGGTTTCGTAGACGATCAGCCTTACACAAATTAAGTCAAAGAAAGCTTTCATCAAAATGATGTAAGATTATCCGTTATAATAGTGGTCATCGGTCAAAAAATTCAGAATTTATAACCTTTCATTACCTCTAAAACATGTTTGAATGTGCATTTAGGGAAATAAACTGGTTCTAAAATCTGAAAGAATAACCCCTAAAATCTTGCCTACGAAACGACGTTACTGCTTAGGTCAACAGCATTAATGCGACCACAATCTTTTTGCGCAGCCAGTATTGGTCTGCCTATAACTTTAAACCATACAAAAAAATTACTAGTTCTCTCCAAAAGTACTTTTCGGTTTCTTATCAAAAATAATAAGAACACCTGTGGATCGATTTGAACTGCATACAATTTGTCATGTTCCAAACCACTTGGTTTGTTTAATTTTCGTAGAATATAGCTTTAAAATGTTTGGTATCATAACTAAAGCACAAAACGGATGTCCAAAGCTAAAATTCTATCGTTTTGTGCGTTCAGCTAAACACAATTAAATTAAAAAAGATCATATTTAAAAGTATCGTCAACTCACATATGTATATATATATATATATATATATATATATATATATATATATATATATATATACATATATATATATATATATATATATATATATATATATATATATATATATATCGTCGCTTCATCGTCCTATCCGCGTCGTCGGAAAATATCGTCACTTTGATAAAAGCACAAATCGACCGTTATAATTTTGCTGCCTCCGTCTGCCTTTATGGTTTTAATTGTCATGTAAACTCTTTCAGTTAAAAACGTATTGCGATGAAATTTGAGAGGAAGATTATGAGTAATTTGAAAGAATGGAAATAACCTATCTAAAAGTTAGTGATGATTTTTTCTAAAAGGAAAAACCGTCGAGTGAATTGTCATCAAAGAGGCCTTTGAAAACTTTAAGAAAAATTAAACTTCTTTGCTATTTATTCCTTCTATTTAGGTAATTTGAAAATGAGTTGTAGCAAAATTAATTCACAGTAAATTCTAAATTAAGAGAGTAATTACGCTCCGGTAAACAGATGGACAAACGGACGTATAAAATTATAAAGTTTAATTTTTGCTATCGGATTATTCAAACCTATAACATTTTATACTTTGAATCTTTCTAAGTCTAGAGCAAAACCTAATTGAATTCGTTTTATTTGTGCAGAATACGATCTAGGTACGTAAAACTAATAAAAATGGGTCACCAATCTGGATATTTCTCAATTTCAAATAGCCCTACAATACCCAAAGAAATTATATCATTGTGTATGCCGTAAGGTAATCGGAAAAGAAAATTTCATTAAACAAAACCTTATAAGATCTGCTTTGAAATGTTGCTCTAAACACCGAAAAGCGATATAATATTTTTAAAATTTTTACATTAATTATAAATTAATTCTTCCAACGTATTCTCTTTTATATAAATATCATAAAGGAAACAAACAATTTGGAATTGTGAGTCATTATAAGCGAGTACAATCTAATCAAATGCCTAATCATACTTTGAATTTTATTTAAGTTACATGAAATGAAAAGTTAAGAAAAGAAAAGTAAAATAAGTGAATATGACAAGGGTCATAATGAATAACAGTTTTATTAATGTTCTTTCTATTTTATTTATTTAACTGTAAACTGTAGGTAAATAAAATCACATTAATTTATACACACTTTGCCCAATAACTAACTTCTATTGTAACATATTCTGATTCAAGATTTACGTATGTTCAACTATTAATATACATACAGGCTGTCCAGTGGCAGATTTCAATGTTTGAAAAATTTTAAAAAAGACTACACCCCTAATACAAAATAGGTTTATTTTAACTTTATAACAACAAATGGGGACTACATTTTTTAAAAACCACGTTTTCCAAATGGTGGCCATCGAGTCTGACACACTCTTCGAGTCTAGCACGCATGTTTTCAAAAACGCGTTTGCAGAGCGACTGGGGTATCCTACTGACTTCGGCTCGAATATTTTCTTAAAGTTGTGTCACAACCACTGAAAAAGTTATTTAACATCTGGACATACCTCTCCGAATTCACAGTTACAGTTTAGCCACTTTGATTTTCAAAGAGATAAGGCCCTATGATTGCAGATGCAGACATGGCACACCAGACTGTTACTTTAAGCTTATGTAAATTCTCTTGATGCATTTGTCTTGGGTTGTGGACATTCCAGTAACGAAAGTTCTGCTTATCCACATATGCTCCAATGTGAAAGTGAGCGTCGTCACTAAAGAATATGTTGCACATCCGGGTAGCAGTACGAAATCTCAACAACATCACCTCCACGTAAGTTTTTCTTAAGTTTGCCTGCGTAGAATTAGTTTTCCCAGAATATAGATATTCTATGTTTATTTTAACGCTTACAGCTATATGTGCATTAATTTTTTAGAAATCCTTTAAGTAGTTAAGGTAAGATTCATTAAACCACTTTTTCAAATCAGGAACTTTTGCATTTATTATATGACAAGTTATGTCGTATAGATCGAATATGGAATGTAAGTTAATTGCGAGATTTTTTAATACGGTTTACGGACTAAACTGATAGATAGAGCTTCATTAAAATATAGTTGCTATTGTGTGAAATCATTTAAAATCAGAAAGTCGTTATATTCTAATCGATTATTTTATCGATATATTCTTCACGGCTCATAATGGAAGAGCTTATTAAAATTATTAAAATGAAATAACATTATAATAGTGAGAATTGCTTCTTTACTGCCTAATGTATTCAGGCGAATGAATTTAAAATAGAAAAAATATTTTATCTTTTTCAACTTCGAAAATAAAAAAAATTCGGCATTTTTTCATAAGATAGAATTTCTGTTAAAAAGTGATCTACATCAACCCCTAGAGGTTGATTACGACCTTTAAAGGTCAATGTCAGCAAGAAAAGAAAATTAGGGTCCATGAGACCTAAATGGGGATTCACAATTATGAATCTGATTCCATTTTGGCTTTCCATAATGAAATAATCTCAGCAACTGTTTAAAAAACAAGTCAAAGAGGTATTACTCAAAAAAAAAAAAGATGACAAGTCATCTACGAGACAAAAATGTTTCATAAGTGGAATAATCTTACCGAACAGTTTTTATGTCTCAAAAAAGAAGTCAGCAGGGTGCTCAAACCGAAAAATATACGATAACCACAAGTGGTCTGCGAAACAAAAAGTTCCATGAAAGGTATAAACTCAGCGAAGCGTTTTTGTGTCTAAAAGAAATATCAGCGGCGGTTTACCCAAAACCGAAAAATATTGTAAGTGGTCTATGAGGCAAAAAAGTTCCATAAATGGACTAATTTCAGCAAAAAGTTTTTATGTCTAAAAAAGGTCAACAGGGGTCTACCGTAAACCGAAAAACGTGGCAAGTGGTACACGAGACCAAAAAGTTTGGGGACTTTGATACAAACTATAGCCATATTTACTCATATTACAGGTAAAAACAGACTATTTAAACGTCTGCAATTCACCAAAAGAATAAATTCTAACGAAGCGTACAAATCTCTTCACTTCTAACTTGAGAAATTACAAAAAAAAATAATACGAAAAATCTTAATTAAAAAGAAATATTTATAAAAATAAATATTAAAATTAACAAAAGAAAAACGTAATCTCTTGGGTGTAGTGCAGAAACAAGCGCGCGTGTCAAGAAGAATCCTGTGATAAAAAGAATGTAACGTTACATGTTTATCCATTAATTTCAAGATAACAACAGATGTGCCATAAAAATCCTTTCTACTAGATAAATTTAAAGGTTGCTGGATCGCTTAACCAGAGAAATAATACCTAATTTTCATGTAATGTTAGTTGTGTCCGGTGGTTGCGCCTGAGTAGAAGTACCTTAATTATGCCGCTTCTCCTTCCGCCCTCACTAAAAGCATCGGTTCCGGCGGGGATACTCGAGATGATCTCTCGATAAATAAGCCGGTCCTTTGTACCATTTAGGCGGCCTTCCTGGCATCAGCATAATTATGTTGAACTTATAATCTATCTTAATGTATGTATTTTCTAATATAAAAATAATTTTTGAATTTGGGTATATAGTTCAAGACCTTAGCTCAAACAAACGATAAAGAAAACAAATTTTGCTGTTTTATATGCTAGTAAAGATTTTGTGAAGTGTTTTGGTGAATTTTTATTTATTATAAATAAGTTTTATATAATAAATAATAAATTTCATATAAGTTCTCGAAGCACAAAATTAGGGATACTTGATATTGTTTGAAAAGTTTGCATTGTTGCCCAAAATAGTATGCATAATACCTATATGACGTAAATAAATGTGCACTGGTAAATCTGAAGCAAGCATTGTATGTTGGGCACCTTATGTAATTTTTCTTTAAGATCTGCGTGTTAAGTCTTTCCTGTTCGCCTTCATTTTTACTTTCTTTTTAGTGTTTCACATACCATCAACTGCATAAGTACAACACTTAATAAATACTAATTGTACTTAATAAATACTTGTTGTAAATAATAAATATTTTAGGTAAAAGTCTTTGTGTTCAAAATACTAACTTTGTTGAGGACATGAATATAAAAAAAGTATAAAATTAATGTTTAGGTATTCTCTAATTATAGCTGTAATTTAGCAGTAAAAGTAGATAAAAATCAGGATAAAAAACATTGAAAAAACTCATGATGAGTATAGTCGTTGTAATTGAAAAACGATTAAATATATTTTTAAAACCCCCCGACTAAAAGAAAATAAGAAGCTATTAATGTAATACACAAGAATAGTCGTCTGTCATTGCCATTTCCACTCCAAGTATCAATCACATTGTAGCAGCATAAAAAGCTATTTGCGCACTTAAGAGAATTTCAGTTAGTCATGAACTTATAAAACTGCAAAAAATTTAGCCGAGGGGTTTTCAGAACGTTATTTAATTGTTTTTCAGTTACAACAAATATATATTCTTGAGGTTTTCCAAAAATTTTAATTTCCTTTTTTATTTTATGTTTTAGAGGTAAATAGAAATATTCGTTTAAAACAAAATGTTGCAGCGCCTGGTGAACCGACTCCATAATACCTCTCTAAGAACCATCGCTGATTAGTCCCAAATATTTTGCAGAAAACTGTGTCTAAGTCGATAAAATAAATTTGGAAATAAATGGGAATCGTTTGCATTAAAATGTTGCGACGCATACCGGTCAGCTAACACCATAACGCCTATCTGAGAACCACCGCCGATTGGTCCCATATATGTTACCGAAAATTGTGTCTAATTCTATCAAACGGTTTTGGAAATAAATGGGAGCATTCTGTTACAACACAACAGTTTAGTGTCCCCTGGTGAGCTAACATTATGACACCTATATAAAAACCATTGCCAATTAGTTTCAAATAATATGCATAAAACTGTATCTAAATAAGTCAAATGTTTGGGAGATAAATGAGATTATTCGTTCACAACAACATTTTTATTGCGGCGCACCTTGGTAAGTAATCACCGTAATAACTATCGAAAAACCATAGTCAATAAATCACAAAAAACCTTATCTAAATCGATCAAACTCGATCGCAGATTAGTCCTAAATATTTATCCGATAACTCTGTCTAAATTGATCCAACCATTTGGGGATAAATGGGAACATCGGATTGCACACGCAAACAAATACACACACACACATATACACAAATATACACAAACTCACACACATATATGTATATATATATATATATATATATATATATGTATATATATATATATATATATATATATATACACACACCTATACGAACTAATATTATACAAAGGCAAGATTGTTAATATAGTAGCTTTGTAGGGAATAATCCTTAGAATTACTAGTCCGATTTTAAATATTCACAGGTAACTATTACCAAGTAATATTAGCTATATATCGTTATCTTCAGGATTTTTTTCAACACGAAATAACTAAATTAGTAAGGACGATGAAAAATGAACTGATCGGCTTCTTTTTCGGTGTGAACTCACTAAACGGTTTAATACAAATGAATATAATGTATGGAAAGGTATTATTATTTGGCAGTTCAGACACTATATATATAGCTCTTATATTTAAAACAAAGTAGCGAAATTGTAAAAAAAACAAAATAAACATAACCAAAAACAAATTAAAAGTTTTCTCTAAATGAAAACTTTTAATCAGTCATAATAAATTTCCTTTTTATCATAATATTTTTTTTAAACTAATTTAAGAAATCGAATTAAGTAATTACTTGAAGAAAAACATTTTACACGTCGAATTATGAATTATCCACGTAGATTTTAAGATAATTGGAAAATCATTCATTATTTATATCTAAACGACACTAGTTCGGTCATGATAGCATTAACGGCAAAGTCCTTGAAAAAATTACAACTTTCTAAACATACATTCCAGACGGGAGCGATAAAAGTAAGCTTACTTGAAAAGTCTTCCTGTAGGAATACACAGCGTCTCACAAATCGAAGAGAGCATACGTCGCAAGCGAATAAAATTATAAACAAATTTAGTCCGGATATTGAATATTTTTAAATAAAACTAAATTCTACATAGTAAAGACACGCAACAAATCTTAAAACAATAATAGTTTTTAGAATTTTTGTGTCTGTCGGTTTATTTTTTTTTCGCTTTGCGCACGTTTGTTGTGTGCGCTAATCTCAGCAACAATTGAATTAATGCTGTTTTCAATAATTTATTTAGATTAGCTTGTTTCATTTCAAATGGTTCATAAATAAAACAAATGATCTTTAGTATACAGTCGTTATATATGGTAATATCAGAATAAGTGTAACCGATTTAACTCTGATCCTAGTGTCATCTTTTTTAGTGTCTTTAGTAAACTTTATGCTCATTGAGTTCTGAGAGAAACAATTTAAAAAACACAAAAAATTTCCTAATAGCTTTCTTACACCGAATTCCATGCAAACAGCGTTGTGGGTACAGTTAGTATAAACGCATGCATGCATACGTGCGTACGAGCGCGCGTGCGTGCGTGCGTTCTTGCGTGCGTCTATGCGTGAGTGCGTGCGTGCATGAGAGTTTGCGTGCATGCGTGCGGGCCCGTGTGCGCGTTTTGTGTGTGTGTGTGTATGATTAAACACGCCACACTTGAAAATGAGTATAATGTAAGAAAAGAAATGAAGTGAAGTTTTAAATAAAATTCTTCTTCCGCCAAGTCATTAAACCCTATAAAATTTATTACTTTGATGATGCATATAAGTTCAAATATTCATAAAGAATTTTTAAGATATATTTAAGAATATTAGGAGCATTTAAGCATGTATAGTATGATAGTAAAAAAAACAGTAGAAAATATGTAAATATCAAGCCAATAGGGTCTCGTATTTCTGTCGTATTCATTGACTTATGCTGAGATTAAATTTAAAAAACGTATATTTCTTTATTATTCCAGCTTTACCTTACCGAATATATGTCCGCGTTACTATACATCCTATAATATGTACGTCCTTTGTGAACTCCAATAAAAAGCATTACACACAAAAACCGTTAAATAACTTCATATTGGAATTCGATATAAAGGAGTGATCACATGAATAATATTCCATCACTGACATGATCAAGAGTGTCCGGTATTATTCTCTTTATTACCGAAATCTAACAAAGAATACCGCGTTTTGTCACTCGTACTCTCGTTGTATACTCGCACAAGTACTTGAGCAGTATTTTTTAAATGTCCGAGACGCTCACATGAAAACAATTCAGATAATTCGGCATATCAGTCATATATGTCTATTCTTATTATTACACCGTAAATTATAAATTAAAATGTTTTTTATCTATGAAATTGTAAATGGGTTTTGTTGCATTATGAAAAAGCAAAAACTAATAACAATATAATTTTCAAAACAATTTCAAGAACTTATTACGTCATTTAAAATGTTGACATATCAAATTATAAGGTGCAAAATTTTTCTTGCGCGAAAATTCTGATTCTTTCAAAATATGGTTTCCAATAATTTTAAAAACTAATCGTTAGATGACATTAGGAGTATTATATATTGTCAAAATGCGAAATTTTAATTCATGGTTTGGTTTATTTTATAAATCTCTATATAGAATTTGATTTAATAAATAAATGAAATTTCAAAAACAATGATCGTTGAAAATTACCACTTACATCTTTATTTAAGCCTTGTATATAACGAACTTACGTTTGAATCTACAATTTTCCTTCCCACAGGAGCAATATAAAGAACAAATGACCCTATTTTCTCATTTCAGAGCGCATTAGGAGCATTTCGACTCCCACAATGAATCCTGCGCCAAGTGCTTTAACTAATTTGTTTATTATATTTCCGTCGTGAGAGAGCAGAAATGTCCGGAAATATATTATGTAAAAATATCAGTAAACGAATTTTTATTTTCTTTCATTATTTTTTTATGTTTTTCATTGAAACATGTTAATATGAAAGGTAAATCGTAGGGAATAAAAATACATTTAAGCATGTTGAATTTTAAGGGTGTGATATAATTAAATTGTTTCCTGCGCCCACTTGTTTCTTTGCACCATATTATATGACTTTTAATACTATATTCAATGAAACAATATTAGTTGTGATATTTTATAATCAGGCGACTTTTACTAATTATGATAAAAATTTTTGATACAAGTGTGAGTACTTATATCTAGCTGAAAATATTAATAATATACTTAATAGGCCAAAGAGGAAACTTTAAATGTTTACTTTTTTTCATAAATGTCATTTGGTTCATATAGTAACAGTTCTATATAATATTAGTTAATATCTTCGAATTCTGTACATAAATTGCTTATAAAATAAATACTTTGAATCAATATAACCTCCCAGGATTTAACACGCGTAAAATAATTTACTGTTATTTTGAACTTTCAAATTAAACACAAAAATTTAACTGATGTTTTATAACTATATACCTTTTGAAATCTGTAACTTAAAATTTATATCCTATGAAAAAGTAGGTGAAGTATTGATTCCAAAAATTTGAGGCAAGTAAACCGATCAAGCACGTTAAATCTGTTTTTAAGAACTTAAAACGAGAAAACAATAGATATAATAGATTTAGAACTAAGGTAATAAAATCTAATATTAATAAGACGGAGGTATTTATTTTCGTCGACATAAATTTTCGGAACCAATATTTCGATACTTTTTGTAGCAAAACATCCCTAATACGAATTGAGTATGTGCTATATATTTTATCGTGATTTTTTTCTTTTCTAAATAAACTCTCTATATTTTTTCACGTTTTCTTCGGTGACGAAGATGAAAACCTAGCCATAACGAGAATTAATTTGACGGATCGAACTACACCTTTTAAATTCAGAGAAGCAGAGAATGTAGATTAGAATTAAGTACAAACACTTAAGAATCTGTCATTAAAACTAAGCCATCTTTAGTATCGAAGTAAACTTGGTAGATGTCAGAAAAACTTTTGTTGGTGTACATTTTTTTAGACAGAGACACCGATGTGCGTAACTCGTTTTTTTCTGGAATTTAATTAACTTTTTATGCGAAATAATTTTTAAAAAATTATATGCTTGAATCTAGTGATATCTAACACAATTACTGTGCGATAGTGTCCCTAAGTATAAAAAAATAACTAGCCTCAAAGGAGTTTTATTGAATTGCGTTTCTAAGAACTTGTCGATTCACCCTAATACAAGTAACAACTGATCCATAATGAATATATTTTTGTATTCAAATAACAAACGTGAGTGTTTACATTAATAACTTTTAGACATTAAACTTTTCAATATTAGGATTTAAAACTATGAGCTTGATGCAATTATGATGAAAAATTAGTATAAGGTATAATGTTTATAAAAATATTATTGGAAATTTTCATGTACTTTGTAAAGAATTTCAAAACAAATCGAAGGTTAATTTTTGATAAATGACAAAGAAAATTGCCGGTATTTAAAAAAAATGCAATGATATCGAACTTGCTAAACTAAATTAAATTGATAATTTCCATATCATTCTAGAATTAAAATGAAAATAAATATTCTACTTCACATGTTTAAAATTTAAAAAAATTGTATCAGCCATAGCATGCCGCGGATTTCAATTCTCTTGAAATATCAAATCAACCGCGGATTTCAACGCTTTTGAATTCTCAACTTCAACTCTCTTTTTCAAAAGAATTGACCAAATGTTGCATCGCAAAGGATTTCTTAATTATGACCACGAATCAATAAAAATATTTCTTGATGATAAATAAATTATTTGTAGAAAACTAATAAAGTAGTCACTCCCAAAAAATACATACATATATGTGTATATATATATATATATATATATATATATATATTTATATAAATATATATATATATACATATATATATATATATATATATATATATATATATATATATATATATATAAACACAGGTGGATATAAGGAATTTCTGCTCTTATTTCTTTTATATTTCATTTGAAAATAACTAACATTGGTCGATTATAATATAAGTGTTAATTATTCTACTTTAAGAACCATACTACAAAAAAACAATATTGTATCCACTAGACTAGACTAGACCTTTTGTTCATCAATCATAAACCTTCCCTCGCAGTCTATCACGTCGATACGACATAATGTTCGTATCATGTAAACAGGACACTATATTAACGTGGTTATCAGCTCATTCATTATTGTGCTCATCAAATCTCTGTGAGATTTTCGTGACCTCGTTGCAAATGTATGTTATTGTCTTTTATTGCATTCACTTGTAATGTTTAAAATTTAAGTATTTCGAAAGTGATGTAGGAAGTGGATTTAATAAAAGTCAATCCCTTCACATTATTGGCTAGATCGATGTTAAACTTATTCACTGGTTCAGAATGGCTTGTTCATTGATTTGATTAACAAAAAAGGAGACCAAGTGGACAAAGTATAAGATCGAAATATTCAGATGAGGGCAAATAGTTATTTTTTTTTAAATTAATACCCAACAGTATTGCAAAAAAGAACTAATTTTTTTCACATTATTTAGTATTTCTATTTACATGTGGATTTAAGGTAAACGACTGATGCATCTAAATTAAGAAAATTAAAAGTTAAATATAATAACTTCGTTTAAGTTACTTAAACAATGGAGTTTATCCCTGTCAGTACGTTTTGAGTAAGTTTAATAGACAGACTAATAGCTTCTATGACCTAACTGAAAACTATTAACTTTAATAGATAGACTTTTACATCAATGTAGGCATCATTTATTTTATCAGAGAAGCCGACAAATCTTTGTTTCAACTTGGCTTCTTTTTCACATCTATGATCTAGTGATATTTCAATAAACTTTGTAATGTTACATTCTGCTCAAATACAGTATTTAATACTAATTCGATATTTAATAGAACTGGGTACTTCAAAATATTTTGACGTGAAAGGTCTTTCATTTCGATCAGAGGAGATTTGCAAAAACCATATGTAACGAAATATGTTATGGCCAGATCCGATATAACGTTGGGAGTGTAGCACTTCCGGCATTATTTTTGTATTATAATTACAGGATAGAAGCCATGACTCGGTAGTTTATATGTTGGTAGCGTATGTTTTAATTAGTAATTACTCAGCAGCGCATTGATTGATTCGAGAGGGAGTGACAGAACTCACGAGGTTATAATAATTAAAACTTACCAATACTTTTGACTAAGAAAAAATGTAGAATTAAAAAAAAGTATTGTTCTTTGCAAAAAATTGACTAGTGTTCCTCTATGGCGCCAATGCGTGTGGTATATAACGTATAAAATTGGCGTGCAAGGGCTCGTGTAGCAAGAGAGAGATTCCGGCCCTCGATGACCCGCTTTGACCTCGGCGAAACGTGTTCGTCTCAATAGGGAATGTGTTAGACTTACTATATTACAACCTCTCTAATACGCTCAATACGATTCACGTACTCCACTGCGGCTGCGCCCATGATAGCAAAAACATATATATACAAAATATATATATATATATATATATGTATGTATTCAACGTGTCACAAATATTATTTAAATATATTAAAGATTTAATATATTCATATGCCTTTTTTAAAGGAATATAAAAAAATTAGTCGGGTGCGGATATTGTATTAAATGTTTGAAAATGATAGCGGTATAAAACAAGGTTTATATTAATCTATAAGCTTTTGGAACCAGTAAAATGTGAAAACATTGAAACCTATTGAATTCTAATGGCAGGACACAAATTTCAAATACCTTTTAAACATATTCTGCCTCCCTGCCTCTCCTCCCTTTTTTGCTCTTTCACTTTCCTGTAATTCACGAGTTTATTGCTTTGTTCTTAATTTAACCGTTGAAATTAACAAAATATGTTTTATTACTCATTAAAACCCTTTAATGTCTTAAATGAAGTTATATATTTTAAAATTAACTAGAAAATATGAAATTATTTTGGACGAATTAGAATTTTTTTTTACATATTTATAAATTTTCCCAATTTAGATTTTTGTCAAATAAATATGTATCTACCACGAATCGAAGACAAAACAAACAAAATAGTACTTGAATAAAACTAGTAGTATCAGTAAAGGAAAAATATAAGTATTTATTTACTGAAATGCCTGTAATGAAAATATAATTTACACAAATTTTAAATGTAAGTGATAAACACTTGAAAAATCTAACATAATTTTTCAATATATTTACTGTTCTATCCGAAAATTTATTCAATTTCAACATTACCGGGGTTGTTAAGTTGTCGAAATAGCATAATAGTTGATAATTATTTCCATATATGCCCACGCACACGAACATGCATACGTGAACAGACGCGGAGACGCATACATTCACACCCGCACACCCGCACCGTATGGGTGCATATGCATATGAAATATAGTTACCGTATTGGTACCGTATTGTTATGGTAAAAAAGTTATTAGTAATTATTTGACAGTATTTATTTTCTCGTAATATATTGGAGCGATACAAAGAAAGTGCATGTCAAATATTTGTCCTAACATCATATTACGGCACTAACTATAAGACAGAAATAAAATTAAGAATTTAAAAATTAACCCAAAGTGTTATTCTTTCCTATGATTTTGCAAATAAATCACTCATAATTCATAGCCATCTTTATATTTCATAAATTCTTTCCTTTCGTGAAAAGTTTTATCTTCTGGCCTTTCAAAACAGTTTTATTTTTTCTTTGATTCGACTTTTAAAATCACTGTATCTTTTCTACGGCCCTACGTTTTAGAAAAGATACAGTGATTTTAAAAGTCGAATCAAAGAAAAAATAAAACTGTTTTGAAAGGCCAGAAGATAAAACCTTTCACGAAAGGAAAGAATTCATGAAATATAAAGATGGTAGTGAAAGTCAAAGTTATAAATCGAAAGACGTAAAAAGCGACAAAGCAAAATTTAACGTTCCGCATTTTTCAAAAACTCATCAACCAAAATAAAAACCAAAGACGCAATATAACTAGTGTGGAATGAGCGTTATTAAAAAGTATACCAGGAAAGGACCGGATGCAATGTGTCAAATGTCGTATGTGGAGTCATGCGCTATATTGTACTGAAAACTTACTTTATTTTGTTTGTATTAATTGTAATTCAGATAATATTTAATGTGATGTAGAATTTCTTTAAATACTTAATCAGCATTATTCCGAAATTTGGGTAATTGAGATTAAATCAGTCATAAGCAATAATTAAAAATAAAATATTTTTTCTAGTTTTTACTTTAGAATGTGACTAAAAATGTTGGATAAATTTTATTTTATAAACCTTTTCTTCTGTTTAACTTAATCTCAGTAACACATTTCATAACCGAATATGTTAAAAACAATTCCACAATCCACGATGTTTTCCAAATGTAATAGAATATATATGTAAATTTGTGAGAAGATTTTCTGTGGGAAATTCAAAGCCTATTCTAAGCTTTTTAAGATAATTCTTGATTTTTGTGAAATGTAATCTTTTATTCTTTTATTTGACATCAATGATACTTATAGAGGTTAAAAGATAAAAGAAATGTGAAACAGAGAATTTTCTTGAAACGAGGAGGGAAATATATCATATTCTTTACATTTTATTTTTCCATAATCTTGCTAAAACAAGCTGCAAGCAGAGTTTTCGATATCTTAAGAATTTCAAAATTTATGGAGGTTCACCTTTAATCACACGTTGGCCGAAAAACGTCTTTGCGCTGTAGTTGACCCGCCGATGTATATTTTAAATTAAAAATAATTTTGAATTAACGCGCCCGCCAATAATTTAAAAATTGTTTCTAAAGATCTACCATCTTGTAAATAAAAACTAAAGGGATATATGTCATTGTTGATGCATTTCTTCCGATAGGATACGTCACAAAGGTTCTCATAAAAAAATAATAATAAAAATATGAACGTTCCTTGCGTGAAGCATTTACATACTTAGTAAACTTTCAAACTTAAATTCGTGGGTATACCGTAAAAAGAAAATTAATATTCCATCTATGAATAATTGAATAAATATACCCGAATGTTAGAAATTAAATAGACTACATAGAAATGTTCAGATAAAATAGTGATAATATTACAGTTATTAGGAGCAAAATATTATTTTTTTTTAATCAACATGATTAGTTAAACCTAGAATAAATAATAGATATTTGCAGAGAACCATGAGATTACATCTTAATGCTCTAAGATTATAATGTTTACTTGTAAAAGGAAAAGATATGGTTGTCAAATGTATTACTTTTAATAATCATTCACACATACACACACAAACATACGTGGTCTTCAGTAATATTTATGATGCATCTGGAAAATCAGTAACATTTATGCCCAATTTTATTTAAATCCGTCCATTAGCTGCTGAGGAAACAACAAACGCACATAGTTTGGGAGACAAATAGTCAGATGCTTTTGTTTATATTGAAGATAAAAAAACCTTTTTTTTTGCTTAATGAAACAACACTCGATAAGATTATCAACAACATATATGCGTTAAAAGGACTCATGGCACTCTAGTTTAGCGACAATTATCTAATTATTAACCTACGTATCGATCTTTGTCGATATTTTAATAAATGGATGAATAAAATTAACTTTAAAGATCCACATAAAAAATATCTCTTAAAGGCAGGACGCCTAAGAAAATACGTGTTAAAATATGTCTCTACTTTTAGACTTTACCTGAAATACATTTCATGATAAAAGCCGCTATCATGGCCCACAAATTCATATCTATAATTAACATCACAGAAATGTATCGATATATTTCAATGTATATATATATATATATATATATATATATATACCTATATATAATAAATAGCGGCACGCATACCTTGCGAAGGCTCCGGCCTCTCCATGCCACGACACAATACTCACTCCTGCCACACCTGATCTTGTTCGGCGGCCGCTGTTGCTGGGAGCGTGTTTACTCGACTGCGTTGGTGTGACTATCTTTCTTAGTCTATACTAGGGATGCTCGTTAAAGTTACAATACATCGAAGTTTCTAGATATGATATGTCATGCTTATGTATTAATATTTTATGGTGTTCCCAATACGATGTACCGTGTAGATTTTAAAGAAATCTCTTTCAATAATTACTTATAGATACTTATCAATTGATGTGTTCTTAAATATTTTCTAGTTTTATAGAAAAAGTTAAGGAGATAAATTCAAAATTAAACAGAAACGTAGTAAATAGCTTATCCGTATACATCACAATATAAAATGCATCGAAATTTCAATATATTTCTTTAATTTTCTTAGTAAAATGAGACATAAAAACCATCGTTGATATATTATGGTGTCAATTTCTAATTCATATATATTGATTGAGACATTGAAATATATTACTTTCTCGAAAAAAAAAAATAATATTAAAAGTATCAAATTATTGTTTTAAAAATAATAGCGACAAAAGTAAATAGCTATGAAAATATTTACGGCAGTGAATACCTCGGTTAAAAGATAACTGCATGACTAAGAAAATTATAATTATCCATGAAGAAAATTATTAATATTTTTCAATTAGAATAAAACACAATAATAAGCTAAACATGTAGATATTGAGATATATTTTTAAACGAATTAGGATAAGTGTGTAAATATTTCTTCTGTAAATCAAGAATATCGGAAAATCGTGAAACTTGCACACGATTGGTGCATCGATGAAACTTGAAATACATTACCCTTATTTAACTAGTTAAAATAAAAAAGCCCCTAAAATATGTATTTATTTTAGGGTTCCGCATTAGAAATAGAAAAGAAATACTAATATATATCCATCCGTTGACCTGCATATCACATTAGCATTTTTCAGAAAATTTTCGACGTAGAAAATATGTGAAATTATATATAGAGATACAACATATCAACCCGCTTACGTTATGATAGTTACCACTCAAAAATAATACAAAAATTTTAATGATGGTAAATTAGGTAATTGATATAAATTAGGTAATTGATATTTTAGGTAATTGATATGTAAATTAGGTAATTGATATGATGATAAATTAGGTAATTGATATTTTAGGGTTCCGCATTAGAAATAGAAAAGAAATACTAATATATATCCATCCGTTGACCTGCATATCACATTAGTATTTTTCAGAAAATTTTCGACGTAGAAAATATCTGAAATTATATATAGAGATACAACATATCAACCCGCTTACGTTATGATAGTTACCACTCAAAAATAATACAAAAATTTTAATGATGGTAAATTAGGTAATTGATATAAATTAGGTAATCGATATTTTAGGTAATTGATATATAAATTAGGTAATTGATATGATGGTAAATTAGGTAATTGATATTTTAGGGTTCCGCATTAGAAATAGAAAAGAAATACTAATATATATCCATCCGTTGACCTGCATATCACATTAGTATTTTTCAGAAAATTTTCGACGTAGAAAATATCTGAAATTATATATAGAGATACAACATATCAACCCGCTTACGTTATGATAGTTACCACTCAAAAATAATACAAAAATGTTAATGATGGTAAATTAGGTACTCGATATGTTTCAACTAAGTGAATGGCGTATAGTATCGTCAACATGCTTTTAACAATCAAAATATTAGTTAAAAGGATCTCAACATTGTCATTGTACATAATTTTAAGTGGCCTATCCTAAAATATATGCTGGAAAAGGTATTAAAAACATATCCTTTTTCTCACATAATACAAAAGTAATTAATCTGAAATTGTGAATATTATTTATGAAGCCTATAAGGGTTCCGAGAAGCCTAGAAAACTATAGCAATGAAATTAAATCTATAACAGTTTACCTGTGCAAAAGACATACAAGGCAATTTATTTACATGTTACATATACTAAACGTCTATGCTGCTTGCAATCCACTAGTTAATGTAATCGACCTAACAACGTTCAACCAATACGTTTAATGCAATATTTAAGAATGAGTTAGCCTATTTATAGTGCTAGAATGATTGCATTCTAGCACTATAAGTAATTGTACTAGGCAAGGTGAGCCTGAGATTAAAGTATAAAAATATGTTCGGAAATCCGTATATATTTTTGAACGCAAACTTCATTGGGCATGATGAGACTAAAATTTTCAAGCTCGCAAATCCTTCACGCAACATTTTGCAATGTTTTTGTAACGTTTAGTTCTACCAAATTTAACGAATCTTAAATTTGGTAGAACTAAACGTTACAATCGCAAAAAGAACGAAAAATGGGTTATTAGCTAACATCCGAATAGGGCTGATGAACACGATGGAAAAGACAAGAAGTGTGCGCAACAAACAAAAATAGTGCACACAAAAAGGGCACTTTTTCGTTTAACGTGGTTAGGTTAGGTTAGGTTAGGTTAGGTTGGTTAATATAGTCTTCGTTTCTCTCATATGCTATTTTAATTGACCATTGTTTGTGTTTTATATAAAGATTTATTAGTAGTTTGCGTGGATTTGGAATGATGTTTTATGATTTTTTCTGAATGTATAGTATTAAAATCGTCTCATTCGAATTTAGTATAATTTATGTACTCATAATTAGTATGTTCTTTCTCTCTCTCTCTCTCTCTCCCTCTCTTTTTCTCTCTCGCTTTGCCGTTTTACCCCTTAATACATACTTATAAATCGAGGTTTAGATTGCCATAGAATTTCATTTCTCTCACGTGTACTGAGTTGCACGCGATTAATTTTTTGTATTGTAACTTTTTAAAAGAAATATTTTGTATGACCATATCAAAACAGACACTTTTTATAAAAAAATATTGCATTTAATAATTTTGAAGAAGTTTATAAAATTGACATTAAATTTCAGCCTAAATAAATCCTTGTTACGAAAGTTTGATATATATTTATCCGTAATTCCATTCGGATAATCTTTCATTTAGAGGGATGAACATCATGTAGGCCGATAAATTAATTGCATCGTTTTGTTAACGGATTATCCTTTTTATTGAAGGGCTAATTAAACTTGATGGCTGCGACGTAATTACATAAATACCTGTATGTACGGAACGCTTATGGTCCTCGTACATAGGCAAGGCATAAATAAGGCATATTTTATGTTTAGTGATACTAAACATAATACTGTGTTGACCTCGTACATAGGCAAGACATAAATAAGGCATATTTTATGTTTAGTGATACTAAACATAAAATTTATACTATGTTGACCTCGTACATAGGCAAGGCATAAATAAGGCATATTTTATGTTTAGTGACACTTTTTATACTGCAATATAATGACGTATTATAACTAATATTTCAGATTTAAAATTGAATATGGAATTATTTTAATAATAAAATATTGTGGTAACGTAATTTACGGCCCTTTTTCCTACTTATAGTTTTTCAATATGAAAACGTCTTTAAAACTTGTATGTAGCATATAGTATAAAAATGCCTTATTTTATCGTTTTCGTCTATCTCTTTCGGTTGTTAGCTAATTACCTATATTTCGTACTTCTTGCAATAGATTGGTTACATTCCTTCGAACAAAACATTGCAATAAATGTTACAAAACGTTGCGTGAAAAACGTTATGACCTTGAAAATTTTATTCTCGACGTGCCCAAAGTAGTTTTACTTCAGATAATATGGACTAATTTCTGAAATTAATTTTTTGTTTTGTTCTGACATTAAAAATAATGTGGAAAGATAGTTGTGCCCAAATTAGCTACAGCTTCTGTACTAATAATTTAAAATTTCAATAACTCATTTAAAAAAAAGGAAGAGAGGTGTCTTGGAACTCCCGTTTGGAATGAAGTTCTTTTTACTACGTATTAAATAAAAAAAATTTCTCAAAAATAATAAATCCGAGAAATTTGCATAATACGTTAACAGAATTGCATGATTTACTATTGATATCAGCTAACTAATGTCTGAACTTTTGTCGATTAACATAAAAATGACAATAAAATTTGAACTGAAAATAAATCATCCACTTATTGTCACTTTATACTTGTACTTACTTGATTTCATCATTACTATCCTAAATTTTCACTAATTAAGTGGAATTAATAAAAATAAAATAATAAAAGAACTGGAACGTGGTTATAAATACTGTTGGTTAAACATAAATTCAATCAAAAAATCAAGTATAAAAAAATTAAATCTAAAATTGATTTGACAGATGATGGGTCCCCTGTTTTATTTTTTTGCGAGCTTTCCATTGTAAGTCAATCATCTGCCAGACCGTTCCCAAATAATCGCGTTTCAACTTTATTATTTTCTCAGAGTAGTAAAAGTTAAATCTTTTTTCCAGAGTTAAAAAAATTTAATTATATCTAAAATTAATTTAACAATAATTTTTATTTGAATTTTTTATATTAATTAAAAAATTAATGTAATAAAATTAAAAATTAATTTTAAATTTAAAAAAACTATCCAAATAAAATTTAATTAATATTCAAAATAAATGAATATGCCTAAAATGTTTTGTAAGTTATTAATTTTTAGTATTTAATAAACGGTAAAGTTATAATTTATAACGCAAATAAATACTTATAGAATTAGAAACAGTTCAGCTCCTGATAAGCTTACAATAGAAAGCCAGCAGAAAAAAAATATTGACATGTTTTGTGCTTATACTGTAGCAAAAGTGTCGTTTTATACTTTAGCTATAGTTGCATTTGATATCTTACACATTTTTGGGGCTAACTCTCATTCGTCAAGCGTGTAACTTGCCATAAGGAACTTCGTTCTAATAAACTCAATACCGCCATCTTGATCTCGTCTAAAAGAAAAAGTATAAATTTTTACCAGTACCGTTTTATCATTCATAGTGGATTGGACGAACTGCACATGTCCAAAATGAACCTATAATTTTTGACTGACAGATTTGACATATGCAAAAGTTACTCGAATAATCTCAAAGCTATATGTATTTTATTTCTGATACTATTACCCTGTATTCAATAAATATAAGTTGCAAATATGAATGAGGCAAAACATAAAATATATAATTTCAATATACTTTAAACCGATATAGGAAATAACTGCGACGGCATTCCATTTCCTCATGTAATAAGTATTTCTGCCCCACGTTTGAGAGAGATGGCGTAATCCTTAATTATTTATTGGTTTATTCTGATATATACCTAACATTTGCGAAACTTTCAGCAATGTGCGTTTTATTAAAAGTGACCTTTTAACTTAAATACCTACGTATGTGGGTGAAATCGTCATATATATTAGATGTATATCAAAATATACCATTATATGCCAAATGAATAACATAATAAGGATGTATACATAAAATATTGAGGCATGTGCATACAACACTCTTTTGTATATCTCATATAATTTGTGTAGAGATCCTAATCAATATAATAGAAACTATAATCAGTTGGTAGTGTAATAACAAATTTGTAAGAATAAAGAGGGAGCAAACATTGTTATGCGCATCCTAACGAATAAAATATCAAATAATATGATAGGCCTTTTAAATATTATTTACTGTTTATTTTAAAATCTATTTAGGAATAATGAAGCTTTAAAATGAAGAGTTTGCACATCCCCCCCCCCGCTTTATAATTTATCAAACAGGATTTTTAAAAACGTTGAAAAATTCTGGTACCAAATAAAAAACACTAAATATGAAAGAGCTCCTTGAAGAGGAAAATATTTTCACTAACAAAAAAACAAAGTTATACATAAATATAAATCAATTAATTCAATGATTAGATAAATTCACATTATATAGTAATAATATTTATCAATACTTCATATGCATGATACGGTGAATGCTCTCTACTTTTAATTCTTGTTGCAATTTTCATATGAAGGAAAGTTAGTTAATATATTTTAAAAACGTATTAGCTAAGTTTTTGACTGTCAAGATTTATAATATTGTGAAATAACTGAAGAAACATTATATTTAATATTTCATAACATTACATATTAAACTGTAAAATTTTAAAACGTATCTTATCGTCCATCATCGATACACTTCTATCAATTAATCTAAAATCACAACAAATCTCATAAGCCTTACAACACAATAAATCTCGTAGAGTGAAAACGATAAATGAGGCTCGAGAAACTGGCGCGTGCACCTATGGAGGTTTCCTCACCCTCCATCACCTTACGGCAGGAAGCTGTACATTTCTCGCCACACCTGCGTCCTCTGATGTTAGTGCGAGTGTGTCTAGTCGACTCTGAGTCATTGTGCTTACTCCTTGTGAATGAATAATACGATCATATGTCTTGGAATTTATGTGCCTTCTTACATTTGATAAGTAAAACAACACGCTTCCAATTTTTTCTTCGTTTATCTACCACCAACATTTCAGGAAATGTTCATAAATTCATATTGGTTCTATTTGAATAACTTAGTACTACTAATGTAGGCAAATATTTATCTCCGTTCTATCGGTACTTCACCAGAGTGGTCGTCTTCATAGATGGTGAGTAAGTGCATGGTCTATCTTTATTTTGAGTCCCGTTTGAAATGGTTCTCGGTTTCTGGTAGTTGACGCCACAGCGCGTCCATTGCACTATAGATCCCTTCATTGTCTTTATCCATCTATCCAAATGATCTAAAACTTTGGTTTTTATAGCTCCCACTCGACCTCGTGCAATAAGCCGTTTCAGTTAAACTTTTTCTCTAGGACTATAGCCGAAAAACTTGAAAAAGTTTATTTGCATCATTAATGAGGGCATTTCTATAATTTTAAGTACTTTTAAAATGGATAAATTTATTTGAAATGATACGCAACCCGAAGGATCTTTAAATGAGATCTCCTACATCATATCTATTTTTGGGTCGTCTTGCGGTCTCAAGAATCAAGTTTCCTTTCCTTAGAGAAAAATTGGGATAAATGGGCAGATAAAATATGATATTCGATGTCATTGATGCGTTAGTTATTTTTTTATGTTTTGTATATTTTCGTAAGTTTTAGTAAATAATAATCACTTGGGTAAGATATTGATAAAAAGTAGAATAATAATTTCTTACAGAACAGAAATAGCGGTAATTTAGGTTGGGTTGGGACAAATTTACAGAAATCCAAAAATGGACTTATATTGCATTATTATATATAATAATTGTTATTAATACCAACTTTTACAATTTTTTTCATACTTTACGTACAAAAAATACGAATGTATAATTTTGAGGTAGAGAAAAATGAATTATAAAAAGCAAAATTACTAATTTTGAAAAAATCCCCCGTCGGATGTAGTCGTTGTAATTGAAATACGATTAAATGTTTTTCTCAAAAACTCCCAACTAAGAAAATAAGAAACTATTAATATAATTACAAGCTCAATAAAATCCGTCGGGACTGTCATGGGTTTTAATAATATTAAATTATTTTAATAAGTTCCTACTTTCTTTTAATCGAAGGGTTTTCAAAAAAACTATTTAATAGTTTTTAAATTTCAATAAGTGCATTCTTCATAGGCTTGTTTCATTCTTTTTAATTTATATTTTATTATATACTTTTTTGGTTAAAATATTCACAAATATCTTGGACTTAAAAATAATTTTAATTTTGCTTTTTTATTGTTAGTATTTATAACCAAGCTTCTAAAAAACATTCACCAAAGAGCAAGCGTATGCGGCTCTCAATAGAGTACGATCTTTAAACGCCATAGTAATTAATGATTTAAATCAAAGAAAACTCTTCAGCAATTCACACAGTAGCAGAGCATTGGAAGAATTAGTGCACTTGAGAAACATGTGAAACCACAAAACGGTTAATTTAGATAATTCAAAAATGTCCAGTGCAATGCTCCCTGACAAGTTAACAACATAACACTGATAACGTTCGTCGACAAATCACAAATTTTTCACATAAATCCTATCTAAATCAGTGCAGCGATTTTGAAGAAAAATAGAGCTTTCGTTTGCAACAAAATGTTGCAGCGCTCCCTGGCGATCTAACACAAAAGCACCCATCTAAGAACCGTTACTGATTAGTCCCGACTATTTTGCAGAAAACCGTGTCTAAATCAGATAAACCTTTTAAAAATAAATGGGAAGATTTGTTTGCAACAAAATGTTGCAGCGCCCCTGGTGACCTAACACCATAACATCTATCTGAGAACCTTTGCCGGTTAATCCCAAATATTTTGCAGAAAACCCTGTCTAAATCGATTAAACTATTTTGGAGATAAATGGGAACATTCTTTTGCCACAAAATGTTCATTGTGGTGCATTGTGGTGAGTAATCACAATAACACCTTTCTAATAACCATTGCCGATTAGTGCTAAATATTTTGCAAAAATCGTAACTAAATCGGTCAAATCGCTTAGGAAATAAATGGGTACATTCATTTGCAACAAAATGTTTATTGCGCTGTCCCCTGGTGAATAATTACCGTAACAACTATCGATGAACCATTTCCAGTGAATCACAAACATTTTTCAGGAAGCGGTATAAATATCGGTCAAACCATTTTGAAGATAAATGGGAACATTGGATTCCACACATAAACAAACAAACAACCACTCACCCTAAACGCATGTGTAATATGTATCTCTGTCAGAATGTATCTCTCCTACCCGTCGTGAATAAAACCACTTTCAAAGATTTTCCAAAACGATTGTTTTAGAGAGTTTAGAGGTGGCTCGTATATGAAATTAGATGAGCCACCAAGAGGAGACTTCTAAAAATTAATCTGGTGTTTGGCCTGGTATTCAATGGTACTTTATAGAATAAATGATTATAAAAAGCAATTATATTGTAATTTAGGTTGTTAATTGTAATGAAAAATCTAGCATTTTTTTCATAACAGCATGTAAATATATTTGATAACAAATTTATTCTATTTGTACTAGAAATATGATTCTTCCCTGTCAATTATGAACGAACTAAAATTAGAACTGAAATTAGATCCCGTATGAATGAACACATTGTTCGATTCTACGAAACTCGTCAGGCTCATAAAAAAACGCAAGATGTGAAAAAAAAACCAAAACACATTCACTGGCACGAGAAACAAATATAAGTTAAAATTAGTTTCAATTAATGTTTTAAATGAAATTGCATTAAAAGACTATCGACATTAAATCCAATATAGGCACGCACCAGTTTCTTGAGCCTCATTTACTTATAAACATTTTCTAAGAATTATTACGTACTTCGTTTGCTTTTCCTTATTGTTTTAATTCATTTTTAACAATTTTTAAGATTTACATAGTCAGCTTTTTCCTAAGTTTATATTTTAATCATAATTAAGCCATTTTCTTTTTTTCTTGCATTCAATATATCTATGAATTTTTAAGAGTTTTGATATTAAAAATAATGCAAGTTTTTATTTAAGCAATAATGACTTGGCTTACGTTAGGCTCAATTTCAAAAGTTTCCTTTAAATTCCGAACCTAGAAAACGTCCATGCATTTATTTCCTTCGAATAGTTGGGTATACGCTTGTCATAGATTAATTTTTCCAACATTTCATATTTCACCCTCCCTACTAGAAATAAAAGAAACACGTAAAGTATCCCTTAGTGACGTGATTTGTATCTCCACTAGATGCGTGATTTGTATCTAGCGGAGATATAAATCACGTCTTAAGAAAATGGAAAAGATTCAAATACGGCTTGCAGCCCTGGCACTTTCGCCGTCAATGTTCTATAGCACTCCTGAGGGGGGCCGCAGATGGCCGCGACAAGAGGCTCGTTACCGCGTGGCACGAGCAATCCGTCGCGAAATGCGCATTAAGGATATAATGGAATATCGGGATGTCGAACGATATATTCCCGTAAGGAGATTTTTCATAATATTACAAGACGTTTTTATTTTTCCATGCAGAAATTTTGAAGCCAGGCCTAGAAATTTATTCGAGGTTTATATTTTAATAAATGTGATGAGTGAAGCCATTATTTTCCATGCTTTTACGTTGCTAAATTATGGTTAACGCTACGGTGCGGAACAAAATTTTATTGAGTTATTTTTGCAAACAAATGTGGCATAAAGTATTATTTAAAGATGGGTCATTTTTATATATATCTGGAATACGGAATTGTACTAAATTGGAAGGCAAACAATTTAATGATATAAAAAACCGCTTTACTACGAACTCTCCGCAAAGTATTAATTTTAGTTTTCGATTAAAATTTTTATACATGTTTGATTACCAAATCGTTACAATTTATTAATAATCATAGACTCATTACGAGATAACTCCTCGTACTCAAAAATTTGAAGTTAATTTTATTAAGACGACGCTTTGGGTAGTAGTATGTATTTTACAGCAATATTGCGGATATTAAATTCCTATTAAATATATAGTTCCCTAATTGCATAAAATCTTAAACCTCTTATGTGCCAAATTGATTATTAAAAAAAACTATAATATTCTGTTTAAAAAAAATGCATATGTTTTCATTGCAACATAATTTCAATTTTAAACTATTTTCCCTAATGTTCATAGTTTGAATATCCGCCCATGTTCCAAATAACATGGTCAATACCATGTTATTCTAGAAATAAATAAAAAAATTGTATAATTTTCTATTATTAAAAACTAGTAAGCATTCGCAATATGTTAAATATTTATTAATACTCTATTGTTCATCTCTAGGAAATTTATTTTTTTCTTCTGGTTCTATATGTCGCATACTATAAATGCCGAGGTATCGTGATAGGTTTGCATTAAATGTGAAGATTTTGATTATTACCTTTAAGAGAACCATGATGAACATAAGCCAATTTCTTTACACAAATGTCGTCATGTAGGTGAATAGTGACAAAAAAAACAAACTACTGCCTCATTATTCTGGTAATAGCATAATAATAGATTATCTCTTCACCTACTCCAATAATTACTTAGTTATTTGTTTCCATAGTTTATATGCGGATAATATTTTTTATATTCTTTTTTCATTCATAACTATTTAACGACTCTTTTCAACATTCATAAAGATGTAGTAGATTTTCTTTTACTTTAGGACCCGAGAGCAAAAACTTCATAACTATTCATATAATTCACATATTTAAAAATGGCTTGGTTATATTAAAAAATTGTATAAGTGTTCTTACATTGCACCCTATAGGGTGCTTCCAGTAGATTTACAACCTTAAGAATCAGCATTATGGAAAGTCCTATAGCATTAATAAAGGAAAAATCCGAAAATCCATTATTTTTTATTCTACGCGTATTACTACATTTTTTTAAATATACACCTGTAACAATGTAATTGGCAACACATTTCTCTTTTAAAAATTAATAATTTAATGGAAATATTATGTATAATTAAACGTTATGACTCTCTAAAGGTGAACTCAACCCTTGTAATGCAGCTCGTGCTCGTGCGTGACAGGTTTTTTAAATTTTCTTACACACGCTGTTAGTTCTCTTGGTACTGGGCACCTATCAGCATTGATATATAAACTATAGTACAAAAATGTTACTGGAATTAATTCTGCAAATTTTTCAGTTACAATATTAATGCCAATTTCAGTTTATCCATACCTTATATTTTTATGAATCCATAACTGAAGGATAGGAAAGAAATCCTATTGTTGTGACGATACAGTCCGTCTGTCCGTCCGTTTTTGCATCCTTTGTTCGTTCATATATCTACTTATCAGATAACTTCTAAATCAACAAGATAGAGATATTAAGTTTTCACATAATATATAATTCGTTGCAAGTCCGACAAATAGTGCGTAGAACCGACGTCCGTTGAGGAAAAAGTTCTAAAATGGCAACTACGTATCTGAAGGCGTCGAGGAGGATGAGCCCTAACCAAGTGGACAGATAACCGGGTAAAATCCCGGAAAACCGTTGAATGTAAACAACACAGGTTTGATATTTATGGTAAGCTGCGGAGTGGCACATATTCAACAGTCGATACTTTAGACAGATGATGATAATAACAATGACGAAATTCCTTGGCCCACAGCGTGGTATTAAAATGAGGCAATATTGTAATCTTGTATCTCAGTAATTTCGGCAACGTTGTTTGTTTTATGTTCAGTTATGAAAGATATACTTTAAAAGCACTTTTTAAGTAGAGTATAAATCCATTTCCATTTTTGTGTTTAAAGAATCTATTTAAAAAAATATCCCAATATCCCATATTTATACAACATATACTAAAAAGAGCTACATGTATATTTATGACTATGACATCGTTATTAATAATTGATAAAGTTATGAATATTTTTGATACATTCCTTGTATTCTTACTGGGAAAAATGTGCTAGGAAATATATACTTATTAATTGATTAAAGACAATATTAATATTCACAATTAAATGAAACTACGTTAGATAGTATTATTTCTACTTTCTTTAAATTCTTTACCACGACCTAGGTTTCGTTGTATTACAACATCTTCAGGTGAGTTATTAGCAAATATATTATTGTTAGTAACCCACCTGAGGATGTTTTCATTTAATTGTGAGTTTTGATGAATACAACTGCGAACTTTTTGTCAATAACAGTCATACCTTTAAAATTAACAAATTTCTAACTTGAAAATGAAGGGCTATAAGAGATATTACAATATTCTATATAGTGGTAATGAAACCTTCAAATGAATTACACTTTTTTTTTTCAAATCCATTTATATAATAGACCTACGAGGAGACTATCCAACTTATACCTATCTTTACTGAGAAGGTAAATTTAGTTCTCGTTTTTAAATAACTTATCTCTTTCACACCTTCTATCTCTTTAAATATTAACACTTTATGACTTTTATGATAGATCAATGAACTCTCTTTTTTCGTTTGTTATTTAATGGCAGCAGACATTCTGACAAATTTAAGAAATCAAAAATTAGTTCATTTGTTATTGCTTAATATTAAAAATTGGTTAAGTAGTTAGTTTACACAGCATCAAACTATACATTTTATAAATCCCTTTATAGTGCTCAAAGAAGAACATGATATCTGAAAAATGATTCGAATACGCCGATAGCAAGAACCGTTTTTTGCATTTTGTCTTTCATAACCTTAATGGTTAATAATAGTGTATTTCCCCGTTCTATATTAATTAATAAATACAACTTTTTTTCAATTGGTACAAGACCAATGAAGTCTTGAATTCTTTCGTTCGAAAGTACCCATCAACATATATGTTAAGGATATTTTCGACATTTTAACATAGTCTTATTTAGATATGATTAAAACATCTGAGAGGACTTTGATACATGCAAAGGATTAATGTTTGGCAAACGGGGTTAAAAATAAAAAGTAATAAATGAGACTTATATTTCAATTTAGAAGACTTTGTTTTTTTCTTTGTTTAAAAATTGTTTTCCTCCATTTTCATTAATATCTTTAGCTAAAGAATGTACGCACAAAATGTTATGCATGTGTTTGTAAAACTGTAAAAACGTCAAGAGTACGACAGACAAATATTCTTTTATGAACACATGACGAAACATAATTTAATCCGTGTTTGACTACGAAACACTTAAAATGTAATGTTTAACTTTTAAAGTTTTGGTTACAAAATAGTTTTTCAATAAAAACTATAATAATAACGTCCATGTTTCTAAAGAAATGAAAAAATGCTGTAATTTGAAGTCATATTTTATTTTGTGACATCGATAGCAACATAAAATAATAAATTTTATCCAAAATAAATGTTAGAATATCGTAAATGTCATTAAATCTACAATTTTGAATTATTGCTATAACTTTTATTGCTAACTCCAGATAAACTTCTAGTTATGTTGCTTTTCCTATGATTTTTACATAATGAGTTTCAGAGATTGATTGATGGATTAGGAGGGAGAGGTGATATACTTTAGTTTAAAATTTTGAATATCTTTGAAATAATCTCACATAAATATCTAAAATGTATTTTTCATCATCAAAAGTTGCTCTTTTAATTAAATCTCACACTATAAACGGAATAATTTTTAACCAACTGAAAAATTTTCAATATATATTTAGGAGAGCTCATGACGTACGTAAATCAATACAGCACTACACCATGTTTCTCGTTTCCAAATCAAAGAGCTTCTGCAAAAAAAGAAATTTCCAACAGGCGAATAGAGGACAAGACAGGTGAATGATTTTATGAAGGTTCTGTTTTGCTCCATATTGATGTACACACCCATAACGATAAAATAAATTCAGCCTCAAGATATCTTGTATAGTTGCAGTAAAACTTTTTCAAACTCTGTCAGCATGAAATAAATCTGTAAAGATAGAAATATTCGCAGAACTCCAGACATTATGATACAGACGGTTTCACAAATATTAAGAAATATAAATGTATTATGTAGCACTAAACGAAATACGTGATCTTAGTTTGTCATTTTGTGTATGCCACTTATAAGATATATCCTAATTTGTTCCCCTCTTCAAACGAAACCAAAAATATATAACACTTTAAAACAAATCTTCTTGAATCGTACGATTCAAGACACCAAAATTATGTCGTAGGTTCCCGCGCGACTGGATGTTAGTTACCAAAGTAGCACGACAAATCCGTTGACAATTGGTATATAAGGACCTAATAGAATATCCAGACGTAATAAGTGTATAATATAATATCTGAAAGATATATTAGATGATGTACATTTGAATTTTTATTTGATAAAATTCGGGACGTTCAAACTTTTTAAAGGTTTTATACCAGGTCAAAAAAGAGTCATATAGCCATAATGGGGCAGTTTACGGCAAAGTATATCGCTTCTGAGATGAGCCACTTGCCATATATCGAACTAATTGAATGAAACTGTTAACAAGTTATTCCCGAATAAAGTAATTTTACGTAGCCATCGAGAAGCGAAGAGTGATCCCAGCCGGCTTGAATATTGTTCACGAGGAGTATACGAGAACAAACCATCGAGTTAGGTGTAATTGGGGCATAGTCTGAGATAAAGTCAGTTCCAAGTAGAACGTGTCAAAGCTAATTGTTAATACTCGTTCGAGATTAGACCAGTAGCGTAAAGATCAATATCTGTAAAATAGTGTATCGGATAAGTAACTTTCAAATTAGTAAAAATACATGAATAAATATAACATATTTCCATTATTTTAATCGAATAACAAATATTCAAACCTTTTTGGACACTTGTACAGATACAAGAGTTAATTAAAATGTCAAAAAGAACTATAAGTACAGTTCACCAAATCTTTGTTAACTAGAATCACTTATTCAAAAAAACTGTGACAAATAATTATCGTTCTAATAGATACCGAGATGAAACCATATTTTTTTTGTTTATTTTCAATTTTGGTACAGAATATTGAAAATCGATTTTAATTTTCTTCAGATACTTTTATTCTTAAGAGGCTTTACTGACCACAAGGGAAAAACGACATGATTAAGGTAGTTCTACGCGGATGAACCCGCGGGACATAATTAGTATAAAATAAGATTTGCACTACTGACTCGTTTAAAAGAAATTTCCAACAAAGAAATTAATACACACACACACACACATATGTACATATATATATATAAATGTATATATATATATATATATATATATATATATATATATATATGTATATATACATATGTATACATATATATATATATATATATATACATATCATATATTAAAATCTAGGAAAGGAACACCATTTTTTTTCCCATTAAACGTTTAACAACACTTGTAGATGTCGCTTTATTCGCTGCCAAATAATCACGCACAAGTGTCGCCTCTTCATATTCAATTGAAAACGTGTTTTTGTCATGTTCACAATTGTCCGTATTCGTGTTTTATTCGGCTCAAATAAAAAGTTCCACTTGCCCTCACAAAGTCTGCCATCACAGTGTTTATGTACATAATGTATAACATCTGCTAATAAATTGCACCTTGTTGTTTATATGAAGGTCAAACCACTTACGACCTACGTCTGGACCAAATACCAATTTGTTTTGATTTGACAGCACCATAAAAGAATGGAAAAGATTAAAAATAGTATATTACAATATCTTAGCGGCTTTACATATGTTTATAGATTTTCCAATTGTATTATTTTTAGTTAATGTTACCAAAGGAATAAATCAAGTATCAAAATACATTTCATATAAATGAAAATTTCCAATGTTGGTTGTTTTGATGCAATATAATCAACTTGGCTTTCTTACCTACTTTATTTATATGTTGTTTAAAGGCAAATTTATATCACTGTGTAAATATTAGGTAATCAATTATTATTCGCGTGAACTTAAAGAAGATAATGTCTCAATAACCAGATGCTTGGATATTTCTCAGTATATAATCGAATAGTAATATTTTATGGTACCGTTATGCAAAAAATATATCCAGCGAAAGCTCATACGAAGTTTTACGTTTCATGTGCTTCATTGTTTATAAATTTAAGTAATTTTTCTTCTTCTTACATTTATGTTAGGTAGTCAGAGCTCACGTTTTATTCATTGACCTGTATTTTCCCGTTATATATTGGAATATCGGAAGAACCATTAAGTTGTTGTCGCAAGCTTCAGGAATTTTCTTGAAAGGTTTTCAAAAGTTTCATATTATTGTGAAAAAGTAGCAAAAAGCCTTAGAATGTATTAAATCAAAGGATATGAATTAAAATCGATGTGAAGTATAGACTTTTCCACTTTATGAATAAACAGATTTCGTAAATTATAGCTGACATTAAAGCATTACAAAATTATTACCTGTGATTTAAATGTGGCCTATATTTGTTAATTACAGTTAAAAAATATCATCATCTTAGTGTAGACTGGACAGGAGTTTCAATATTTAATCTTATCTGAACACCTGCAAGGTAATTTTGAGTTGTTCATTGAAATACAGGGGCGTTATTAATTAGAAGTTGCTTTCGGATAGGTCTAAACACCAATGTCTGATGAAAAAAATTCAACAAATTAGACGCGAACGAAGAATAAACTAGACGTGTCAACTATAAATCTTTGAGAACTTCCACTATCCTTCTTCCGATTCCGATCTACTCAGGGGTACTGTAGTTGCATATAATACAGGTGTGTACGTTATTATCTACTAACACACCAGTCTTGACTTTTGACGAGAAAAATAATTATAACTCGTGTAAATTTACAAGTAATCAACTTTTGATATAGATTTTGAAACGGAAGAGATTTTCCTCTAAGAAATTTTAAATTTTAAAAATTTTCAAATATTCACCTCTCTCTCAAACCCAGTTCCCTTATAGGTTTGTACGCCACATACACAATATGAAGTATTAATTAGAATTAATCAGTTTTTTTGTGTAAATTGTGCTCTCTGCGTCGTCCGGTTTGGTGGAACGGACTTCAGTCAGTTTTGAGGCGACTTAAGTTGTGCTCTTTATGTCATCCGGCTTCAAGCAACGAACCTCAACTGGTTTTAAGGCGATATAAATTGTGATCTCTACGTCGTCCGTCTTTGAGCAGCAAACCTCAGCTGGTTTCGAGGCGACGCGTCATTACGGTTGTGTCGCGTTGTCGACACTTGTATTTTCATGTTATCTAGTCAAGAAATGATACCATTAAAGATTATTCTCAACTTAAACTTGTGATATAAACACATATTATGAATCAAAGTACCCTGCAGCCTCTATTTATCGACATGTATGTAGTTATATCAATAACTGCTCAATCATTTTATTCCGGTTTCCATTAATGGATTAAATTGATATATGGTTAACGTTCTCATATGTGTAATTTATCAATATTTTAGGAAGATTACCCAACACGACCCAAAATTCATGATCATGTGACGAATATCGATGAAGTTCAGAAAAATCATTTACAACATAAATATATATAAAAATAAAATTTTTCTTCTCAAAAAGCTCTTTCACGAGAACATGTATCCCATAAAATTTGTAATAAACATTTTACTGTTTAAAAAAGTTTTAGTTCTTGCTAATAATAGTGTTCTTCCTTAACTTTTACAGATCAAATTTCTATCTAACTAATTGTGTAGTTTCCTATTGAATAGCTTAAAAGTCATGACGGTGTTTTAAGTAAGCAAAATTACATACGTGAGATTTCATGCATTAAAAAGGGAAAAAGGCAAAAAAAATCGTACCCGCCTTTGCGAAGCCGGGGCGGACGGATGGAATAAAATAAAAAAACAAAGTAAAAGTTGCTGAAGATTTTAATCTTGATACTGTTTAAATGGCTGAAATATTATTGAATAATTATATGCGAATTTTGTTTAATTTTAAAACGGTATTTCTTTTCTAATTACTTTTTCTTTTCGTGCCAGATTTATAATTTATTTATGATGAAAATAAATCAAACTATGGATAATCGCTCTCAAGTGGTTAATCATTTGAATTCTTTTAGAAAATTTAAAGTCAGATTTGATTATTTCCATTATTTTAATATCGCTTACAGTGACATTAAACAAGTATCAATGTTCTCTCGAAATTCGAAATTCATGAAAACATTTTTAAAACAACCAAAATCACCACAGACAGAAAACTTAAAGAAAAAGACCAACACGACTGAATACGGAATATCTACCCAAAATCAATTTGAAATATTAGGTGAAGTGGAATATAATCCGGATATAATAGAAACAGAAAAGCCACCAAAACCAGAACCAATCTTTGTAACTGGGGTCCTGGATATCAATTCCCTTAAAAACCTGCTGTTAAGAATAACAACAGAAGGAAATTTTACTATGACCACTCTCAGGTCAGGACACGTTGTGAAAGTAATGCCAGTAAGTATAGAAGTATACAAAATGATAAGAGAAAAATTCATCACAGACAATATCAGCCATTATACTTACATGATAAAAAGTGAAAGACCTTATAGAGTTGTTCTGCGAGGCCTCCATAGCTCAGAAGACATCTCTGAAATAAAAGAAGGACTCAAAGCACATGGACACGAAGTAAGGCAACTCGTAAATGTACGTCATCGAAACACAAAAGAACCCTTACCCCTATTTTATGTAGACCTGGAGCCAAAGAATAACAATAAAGATATTTTTAAAATAAAATACCTCAATCATATGAAAGTATCTTTTGAAGCACCTTATAAGAAACAGGAAATTCTACAATGTAAAAGATGCCAAAGGTTCGGTCATTCAAAAAATCAATGCTACCGACCATTCAGATGCGTCAAATGTGGAGACGACCACCCAACCACCAGCTGCTCCAAAACAAGGGAAACGGAAGCTACTTGTGCAAACTGTCTAGAAAAACATCCAGCTAGTTACAGGGGATGCCTAAAATACAAGCAATATAAAGAGCACTTATTGAAAATCCAACCAAAACAAACATATAAACATACAAACCAAACTAAGCGAATGCCTGAAATGGACAATTTGCAGCCAAGGAAATTCAAAAATTATAATAGAACAACCTCAACTTACGCTGAAATCACTAAAAGTAGAATGGAAAACATCACTAAGCCAGACCAATTACCTCAAACGCAACAACTAAGTGACATCTTGGAACAAATGTTCAACAGAATACAAACTATGATGCTAACCATGGTAGACAACATGATGGATCGTTTCATCCAGCTTATTAGCAGCCAGACTAAGAAATAATCTAAATCTTAAAATAGTCACATGGAACGCCAACGGACTGGTCGCTCGACGACTAGAGCTGGAAATGTTTCTACACATGAAAAAGATTGACGTGGCATTAATATCTGAGACTAGGTTTACCATCAAAAGCCATATCTCAATAAAGGGCTACACAGTTTATGCTACCAACCACCCATCGGGAAAAGCGCATGGAGGAACGGCAGTGATCTTAAAATCAAATATAAAACATCACCCGCTTGAACCTTTCTCAACTGACAAGATACAAGCCTCTCTTATTAAAGTGTATGACAATAGCTCGGACATTACCGTTGCTGCAGTTTATTGCCCTCCTAAACACCAGATGGCAAAAGAAGAATATAAAGATTTCTTCTCTATACTCGGACATCGCTTTATAAGTGGGGGCGACTGGAACGCTAAACACCTGTTCTGGGGATCTAGACTTATAACAACTAGAGGAAGGTCGCTCTATCAAGCTGTGAAAGATCTTAATCTTGATTGCTTGTCCACTGGAGAACCTACCTATTGGCCGACAGATCCACGAAAAATACCCGATTTGCTGGATTTTTTCATATCTAGAAACATTGCAATAAATAACACTAAAACAGAACCTGACTTTGACCTTATCTCAGACCACTCTGCTATTGTTCTAAGGGTATATAGTAAGATATTACTAACAGAAGTACCACTTAAAATCTACAATAAGAATACTAACTGGAAAAAATATCAGGATATCATCACAACGGAAATACAGCTCAGGATCTCACTGAAAACGTCTGACCAAATAGAACGGGCTATAGAAGGACTAAACAAACTGATTCATGACGCTGCAAACAGGGCTACATCCCATCACAAAACGGGAACTGCTATAGAGCATGTGTACCCTGAATTCATCAAGGATTGTATAAACGAAAGACGTAGACTCCGCAGAGTATGGCAAAACACTCACTATCCTAGAGACAAGACTGCCTTAAATAAAGCCACACAACATCTTAAAACTCTAATCAAAGAATTGGCAAATGAGAATCTACAATCAAATCTCACAAAACTGACACATACTAGTGACACAAACTACTCGTTATGGAAAGCTACCAAAAACCTAAAGCGTCCCAAACAACAAGTCACACCGCTAAGAACAAAAACGGGATCCTGGGCTCGCTCTGATAGTGAAAAAGCTAACAGATATGCTGATCACCTACATGAAGTTTTTGAACCGTTTCCCAGCAGTAATCAATATCTGGACAATGAAATAGAGGAGTACTTAAAGACACCTATTCAAATGTGCTTACCACTTAAGCATGTGACACCAAATGAACTGAGGCGGGAAATCCTAAAACTCCAGGAAGGCAAATGCCCTGGCTATGACCTTATCGACGCGACACTTTTGAAACACCTCCCAAAAAAAGGAATACTGTTCATACTCGCTATTTTCAACGCATGTTTAAGACAGTCCTACTACCCAAGCCAGTGGAAAATAGCACAGGTAATAATGATACTGAAACCAGGTAAACCTGCTCAAGAAGTGTCATCTTATAGACCTATCAGTCTCCTTCCGGTAATTGGAAAATTACTGGAAACGATAATACTTAACAGAATGAGGGAACACTTAGCAAATATAATACCAACACATCAGTTTGGATTTAGAGAGGGCCACGGAACTATCGAGCAAGTGCATAGGCTGGTTGATGTCATAAGTAGAGCATTGGAAAATAAACAATATTGCTCCGCAGTCTTCTTAGACATTAGCCAAGCATTTGATAAGGTATGGCATACTGGGCTTCTCTTTAAAATTAAAAAAATGTTACCGCACTCCTTTTTTCCGTTGATTAAATCGTATCTTGGAAAAAGATGCTACGAAGTGAAATATAACTCCGAAACATCAGAAATGCACCCAATTAAGTCAGGAGTTCCACAGGGTAGTATACTGGGACCAGTACTCTATTTGATATTTACAGCAGATCTACCTACTTATGCCAACACTACCACAGCGACATACGCAGATGATACCGCACTTCTTTCGTCACATGATAATCCCGATTCCGCATCTGAAAGCCTCCAATCCCATATCTCTCTCATCCAAGCATGGTGCCAGCAGTGGCGTATTAAAGTCAACACAGATAAGTCAGCCCAAGTAACTTTCACACTTAGAAGAAAAACCTGCCCACCTGTAAAACTTTTTGATACAGCGATCCCACAATCAGATGACGCCAAATACTTGGGTATGCACCTCGACCGTCGACTCACTTGGCGTAAACATATATGGACTAAAAGGAAGCAACTAGACAGCAAACTCCGCAGCATGTACTGGCTAATCGGCCGTAAATCACAATTGACAGATTCCAGTAAAATGGCTATCTATAAAACGATACTGAAGCCCATATGGACTTACGGCATTCAGCTTTGGGGCACAGCCAGCCATAGTAACATCGAAATACTTGAAAGGTTCCAAAGTAAAACAATGAGAGCCATGTTTAATATACCATCCCACATAAGCAACAAATATGTGAACCTAGATTTAAATCTGAGAACTGTGAAGGACGAAATTGAAATAAACAGCAAGAAATATCAACTCAGACTGGACCAACATATGAACGAACTAGCTGCTGAACTTCAAGGAGAGGGCAGTCTAAGATTCTCCCGCCTTAAGAGGAATAGCGTATCTGAACTTGCGACAAGATTCGCGGACAAAATATGAGGATTGCACCGTTGGGTGCATGTCTTTGCTAAGAATAATTTAGCTGATGAAAATCTGACAACACATTAGATTATTGTTTGAAACAAACAGATCGCTAAGTAGCAGGATATAAAAAAAAAAAAAAAAAAAAAAAAAAAAAAATTAACAGCGGAAATAATTCAGAAGAATTAAAAACAATATTAAACCTTTAATTCGTAAATAACGTAAAAACTTGTTTCACATTGTTTCATAAATTAAACAGGTTAATCAAACTTTCACTGATATAAAAACCTGCAGCGTCTATCTATCGACATATATGCAATTTTATCAATAAACGCTTGACCATTTTATTATTTATGTTATGATTTTATTAGTTTGATTTAACCATCATTTTATTATTATGATTTAACCATCCATAAGGTATTATTGTAATTTATCTACAGTAAGAGTTTTTGCTGTTTGATATTTTTTGGTATTTTAATACCTGTCTATTCCACCATCTTTTCCAATGATTACCGGTTTTTGGTTTAAAAAATTGAAACTAAAAATTAATTTTTCCTCACATTTTATTGGTTTTTCAAAAATTCAGGACGAATTTTTTTCATTTTAATGTGTAAGAAGAAAACAATTTGTTCGAATCCTTGACTTAGGTAATGCCAGAATGCTGCTACGACAATATTCGTTATTCTTTTACTTAAACATGTATATTTTTCAACAGTAGCAAGGATATTGGCAATCTTCCAGAGTTCACGTATCCAACTGGCAATCTTCCAGAGTTTGTGCATTTTTGTCAACTTTTTTTTTTATTATATATAATTTGTTACTTTTTCATCACTCAATTTTAATGATGATTATTTAGTTATTTTATCATTAATTTTTTTTAAATTTTTTAGTCATCCACTCGATTTTAATGATGGACGACTTTGAAGAAGAAGTATGACTTTACAGCTACGTCAAATGTCTCCGAGGAGACGAACCGATCCAACAAAAAACTACTAATTCACCATTTCATTCTGCTCATCAAGAAAGGTATGAAATTCCTTATTATATCACCATTTTCATTTTATGAAATTGTTCAACGTTATGTAATAGGCATCGGCCTATAAATTTTAATATTTCGATCTATATTTTTTGTCATCGAATCCACCCGGCCACTCCCTTGGCGCGGCGCGACACGTGCTACGCACCTCATAATTGGGCGCCTACGTGTCCGCTTTCGAGCCTTCACTTTCATACAGTTTTAATGGCGTCATCGTAGATCATAAATCAATTTCAGACCTGCGCTCGGAGCCTGTGCGTAACACATTTCGTGCAGATATTTCCTGTCTTACGATGGCTTTTCGCAATAAGTGACGATGGAAACTGGTCGTGGGCGAAAATATTAACTTACATTCGGCCCACTGGGGAACATATACTATGAAAGTGTTGCAGGTTTAGTATAAGAAAATGAAACCAAAAATTGATGAAGAGATTGTTTGGTTTGTATGAGGAAAATGGAGATAGAGTGGACACAAAATATGTAACACTTAAGTGACCTATATATCTTATTCATAATAACAATATTCCGAATTGGTTCACGTACTTTACAATGGTTTTTTAGATTTTTAAAAAAGCGGATCCGTATGCAATAGGACAAATGAATTACAGACTATTTACTTTTCAATTATCCCGGTTTTTTACAAATATTCCAAACAAATTATTACGCTCATGTACATTTTAGGGTACATAGTATTTTTATAAATAATTAATATTTCTTATCATGCAAACATATTACTAACTATTTAATTTACATTTAAATGTGACAGAAATTATAATTTAGTCTTAAATTGTAATTTTTCTAGTAAATTTCGTGCAATATTTTAATAACGGTGTTCCTTGCATTATTTTGATTATAGTAGTTTCGGAAATTGAAGAGGTGTGTATTTTTGGAGAACCTCTCAACAATGGAACAATGACTTTTCTGCTCATGCAATTCTGAAAAGGATTGACGCAGTTGTAGATTGTTTTGACCTTAAGGGGATAAGATTTCTGAGATAACGACGAATTGATTGAATGTTCCAGTAACGCAAATTATTTCGGATTCACTAAGAGAAATTGACAGAGAGGCAAATTACTTAAAAATATAGGAATCACGGGGATGAACATACTATTTATATTCTAATCTGTAAAAAACTATGTTCTTATGGAGACAATTCGATTCATACCCACTAAAGAGTATGCATTTTCACATCCAGAGACAGATTCACATTTTTTATTGAAAATAATTATTTTTCCATAAAAGATAACAAATCTAAAGTTACGACCGATGGGCTATCCTCTCTAGTTCTTTTAAAAGACAATGTCCTTTTGTACATACAAACATTTACTTTTGTAAACATCTTTGTGTGGGCTTGTTTGTGCATTTGATATAATAAATACGAATGCGAGTGTTTGTTAGTGCATGCGTCGTGATAAATACTAACGTGAGTGCTTGTTAGTGCATATGTTATGATAAACGCAAACGTGAGTGGTTGTTAGTGAGTGTGTTTTGATAAATACTAACGTGAGTGTTAGTGCATGTGTCGTGATAAATACTAACGTGAGTACTTGTTAGTTCATGTATTGTGATAAATACGAACGTGAGTGGTTGTTAGTGCATGTGTTATGGTAAATACGAAATTGAGTATCTGTTATTTCATGTGTTGTGATAAATGTTAACGTGAGTGCTTGTTAGTGCACGTGTTGCGATAAATGTGAACGTGAATACTTGTTAGTGCATGTGTCGTGATAAATACTAACGGGACTGCTTGTTAGTACATGTGCTTTTATAAATACGAACGTGAGTGCTTGTTAGTTCATATTTTGTAAAAGACATTTAAAAAAAATAATAAAACTCCATGCATGTGTCACGTTGCATGATATCGTGATGGACTGGCATATCCCATCAAATATGTCGGTTCCATGAGTTCCTTAGGGCGAACGTCCGGAGACAAGGGACGCTTATAGCTTGTCAGAGTGTAACAAGTTCTTTAGTAAGGTCGCTCAAAGAACCTAATTTCAACGCTTGAGTACCTAATTTTCAAAACGACTTCTTATTATTATTTAAATAAACAAGCACAACGTTAGAGTAATGCTATATATTTGTACCAAGTCTCGATATAATTAATATCGTAATCAATAAAAATACCCGCAATACATAATATAGAACGTGTTACGATAAAAATATTCATGTCATATACCAAATGCCGAAATAATACCTTTACACTTTTCGAAAACTGTGATATTTACTATTCCGTTACATGTCGTACATATTTCGTTATATAAATTGTTTTAAACTTAATAATAAAATAATCTTTGAGGAATAAAATCACACAGGACTAAATTATAGTTTCATGCGTTATTTTTAAAATGACAAATGATGTAGTGATTTATTATGTCATACACATAATTACATCCGTAATAATTATTGCTTAATACCGTGTACACACAAAAAGCAATTGGGAAAATACTTTAAAGCTAACAATGCAATGGTCAGAAAAATAAAGTTTTTTTTAACAGATGTAATAAAAAAAGTTATCACCTATTGAAAAAATGTGGTTTATCATTTCAGCGTATTTAAACACAAATAATGTTTAAATTGTATTAGTAAATCATACGTATGTGATTCAAAGAGTCAACGTAATATTAAAAAATACGATTGAGTTGGATTCTAAAACTTTAGAAAGGACAATTTTTTTTCATAAATGCGGGGAAGTTACTTTTTATTGTTACTTATTTGTAATTAATTAAATTGCGTTTAAAATACTGTTACGTAGCTTCAAAATTATTTTATGTAAGATATTTTAGTCTAACAATATAAAATAGGTTAAATACAAAATTTAGAAAAATAAAGAGAAAATTTATATTTTTTTGTTCTCTTACATTGATTTCTATTTTTCGCAAAATAGTACTGCAAAAAAATTTCAATATTATTTCATGCAAGTTGCGGAAAATATCAAATTTCCGTTTCCGTATTTCTTCTTTACTTTATCTGAGGGTACCATCTAAAACAATAGACAATAGTAGAGAATAGAGTAAATTATCACAACTTAGGTTTTTGTTGGCCCATTGTATAATAGATTTCAGATTGTAATCTGTAACTCATTGGTTTATTGGAGTAATTTTTCACCTAAGTCTACTTCAGCGTTGAATCACACAGTAATACTAATTTTTACCAAATTTATCTGCTTTATAGGGGATACACATTCAGAAGGGATGCCATAACATAAGTATCTGTTCATCCATGTTTGAACGGTCAGTAGTAGTGTATACATCAGTACTTTTTGTTTACAATATGATCAAATGGTTTCCTTACTTATGACAATCGATCAGTTCTTTAACATATTTCACTCATAATTTTTGCACCAAAAAGCAAGCAATGTCTAGGAAATTTGAATAGACACCGAAATGTAAGTTTTGGAGTATAGTTTTCCTATGTCATTATAAAACAGCTGTATTAGTGTAACAGAGTTCATCTTTAGAATTACAGATATATAATACAAACTTATCAGGGCTTTTTTGTCAGAAATATGTTAATCCCGCGTGTAAGAATATATGGTATTTCCGGGATATTCATTTACATTTTAATTCAGCCAAATAATTTATTGTTTTTGACGTTGTAATATGATTTCAGTATTATCAAGGGACCAAATGTATTGAAGAATATTATCACCAAAAAAAATTAAAGACCAAGCCTCTAAAGGTTTAAAAATATGTGTAACAGATAATTAGAAGGTGAGTGTGATAGTATATTTTGCTGTGGAAAACGTCCTGCTGATAGGCCCACACCATTCTGGATATATTGAAAACTTATTATATTTGTTCTCCCTCGTAAGCTTGATAAAATCTGGTATTTAACCTGGCTATAAGTAAGGGGAATAAATGAAGCAGTCTTCTAAATCTGATAAAGTATCATATTGGAAAATATCTACAATAATTTCAACTAACTCTGTGCCTCTAACAAACTTGTCGTTATCACGATCACACTAGAGAAACCGTTCAATAACACCATTTTTCAAATATCTACTCAAATCCACTACAAATCTTCACAACATATATCATTTAATAATAAATGCATATACAAATACAGCAACAAAGAAAGACGTTTACAACATTTGCAACTACTAATGTTAAGACAGCTAGTAATGAAACTACTTTTGCAACTACTAATGTTAGAAAGGTTTTATCAAAATATTTACCTGCATTATTGTGCATGATTGATACAGCAGCCTGTAATAATTATTTTAGTCACTTGAAACTGATAATGATATTTACCAACTGATGAAATATGTAGACGATAAAAATATAAGACGATACGTAAGTAGAAAAAAAATTTAAAAAGAAAACACAAATCTGTGTTGAAGCATAAAAAATATGGTCACTTTAATGACTGGCTGGGTACATAACCAAACTAAGTATAATTTTAAGTTAAATTTCCTAGTAATATTGTGTTTGTGTTTTTTTTTTCGTAAAAACTAGGTCCCAACTGTCCTTTCTCTGTAAAAATTTGATATTTTATTATAAATACTATTACTTCTTCTTTGTTCGAAGAAGTAAATCTGAAAATGTATATAATCATTCTAATTTCATATATTAGTCAATAAACAGATTTGTTAGGCAACCAAAGAAACAAACGCAGCACATTCAAGCACACATGCAAGGATTAGGTGGGTGGATGTTTACCAAAAGCAAATGTGGATAGGTTAAGAAAGTTTTATTCACTTTAAACTTGAAGTATAATAAAATAGATAGATAATAAGTTGTCCAGAAACATAGATACGTTCATAGATAGATAAATGCATTAAAGTTAAAAATAATAGTACACATCTCCTTCAAATGTGAGCATGATTACTCTTGGCGACAGACGAGGGTACAAACATTCTGGATTGCACCAGGTCAGAAATAAATAATATTTCCTGATGGTACTTCCTGCAACTAAATGTGATGCCTTTACGTTCTTTTTACATTTTCAAGCTTATTATACACATGCAAACCGGCGCAACAAAGCTAAAAAATGGATATTGAAGTTTCAAAATTAACAAATATAGGAAGTTATGAATATAATTTTATGTCCTATTTACTTTGTAACATATGTTTTCATTTGTTACATAAAACAATATTTCATACATATACTAGCTGTCCATCCAACTTTGTCCGGAAAAAGGACCATGACTAAGTTTCCCTTAAATACTTTTAATGCAGTAATTAATTACGGTCAATTTGTTAATGGTATCCTCAATGGTTTGATTGGTTTTTTTCAACGTTTGTTTTGTTCTTAAACAAATATCACATCTGTATAACTGCATAACAAAATGTAATTGTTATCTTTGAAAAACCTGTAACCAAAAACCATAACAATCATCCATATGCACATTTTTTATGGATTTCATTGTAGCATGGAATTCTAATTTTTTATTACTTTATTTAAAACTAAGTGTTTAATATATTTCATTTAAAATAGCTCACATGATTTTATTTTGCGATAGCGAAAAGATCGTGAGATCGTTTTTAATTATTAGTTAAACACACCGTTGAAATGAGATAAATTATATGTTGTCTGCAATATCTTATAACATCGTTTGATTCAGTTATAATTATTTTAATTTAAAAATACACCGACTGCACTTTAACTCCTTCCACACGATCTAAAAGATATTACATGTCTTATGTCCAATTAAAAACTATAAGTCACATGATGGTGAAATATTTGTCTCAATCAGTTTAACCATTTTTGGTTACATTAAAAAAAAAACAAACAAAAGTTTCTTCTTTATGAAGCGACTATAAGAATAATAAAAAGCTTAAAAATAAGAACTTATTGAAAATTAGAACACAATGTTACACATACGGGTATATTTCAAAAATTTACAATTGAAAATTTTATTAACTTTTATCCACATCTGAAATAATCCGTCTGCCTGTCAGAGCTTTTTAACATTTTATAGCATCGCAGAGATGTCATTTTACTTTTATCCTTTTCACCAAAAGAGCTGATAAGAAACATCTGAAATAATCTCAAACACTGGTATCGATTTAACCAAAATTGTTAGAATTGATAAATTACAGCGCGATTAATTGCATTTTATGATTCGCACATAAGTAAAGCGATACGACATTGGTGCCCTCATCGGTAGACAGCTCGACTTATGAGCAAAAATTAGATGACTACTACTAATGGAGTTGGTGGCACATTTCACTGACGAAACTCTGAAATTGTTATCGCAATTATCAAATATTTCCACATCGATCTCACTGCATCATTCTAGACATTCGGACACACACAAAAAAGCGCACGCGCGCCCGCGGATGCGATCGCGTAAGCGCACGTTCTCGCGCACGCGCACGCACGCACGTACGAACGCAATTACGCTATTGATAAAGCTCACTTAAGCTATTGATAAAGCTAATTCATTTAAATCATTTCATCTCGCAATACACAAATACATGCGCGTACACGCAAATATACACGATTGCGTGCACTCGGGATTCCATGTTTGCGATTACGCCTACTTCGTTTCGCAAACTCTCGAATTACTTGGACTAAGCTCGTTCTCCCTGTCTTTCCCATTTGTCGAGCTATCCACCGCTGACGGCACCAGCTTCGGCAAAGCTGAGTGGAGTTTATTACTTATTAGTTAATCATACTGAAATTTGTCAATCCTTAAAATTTTGGTTAAATCGATATCTAATTCTCTATGTTCAAGTTTATCTCATATGTTTCTTAGTGGTTCTTTTGGTGACAAGGATGTGGGATAGCAATGCTTAAGCATTTTTCCAAAAACATATGTATACAAATTCATTAATAATAAGTCATACGTATTGTTGAAGTCGAAAATCTTTTAAAAATGTATTTTCCTTTCTACCAACTTTTTCCATGAAATTAATCACCTAAAACAAAAATGTACCATCATTCATTCTTCACATTCGTAATTAGGCCACCATAATTGACGGACAAGTATTAAGTGGTCAGCCGAGTTTCTCTAGATATATCCACACCACCGGTGGGGTATTTATTTTATATTGTCTATTATTGGGGCGAACATAAAGTTCCCTTAGATATGGATTCCATAGTTATTAATTTAAAATTGTATCCAGTCGAATGATACCCGCTAACTAGCGTAACATGCGGGTTCTATTATGCGTATTCTGTTATGTACAGTTTGCTTATGTGTTGTTCATTGATCACGCAAAATTTTGACTCGTACAAAACCGCAAATCATTATGTAATTTTACATAAATCACTACTAGAAAATTTAAAACCTTTTATTTAACTTTCTTAAATTATTTTCGTTTCTGGCTAACGGTTTTTCTTTTATTATTTTACAGATTTTGATGTTTGTAAAATTACATCGCCGACTGAAAGCTGAGGTCGTACTGTGACAGTCTATTATGGAATATGTTTGTATTTGTATTAATTTAATGACATCCATCTCAGTATATGATTTATTCTTTTGCACTATATTTTAAAAATATTATAATAAATTTACAACTTATGTTTGCTTTAGTTATAACTTACAACTTACAAAAATTGATCCTACCCTTTGGATTTCCTTGTTAAACATGATATACCTAAAATTACTGCCAAAATATTTCATGCACCTAGGTTATCAATATGGGCTTATAAAGAGAATTGGTTTGAAGCGTCCACTTCAATAATGTATTACATATCGTCAATAGAAAAAGCAGAAATAGTAATAATAGTTAATAAAAAACAAATTTCATGCGCAGTAACAAAAATAAAAAAAATTTTAAAAATGAGAACTCTGAAACTATAAGGCGTAGAAAAATAAAATGTATTGTTTCGTATGTGTAACTACTCTTTCTATAACCGACATATCGTTGGTCTGCTCTCTATGGGACAACCTGTATAGATCCCTATTTTTTTATTTTATAATTTTTTTTAAATGTAAAATTGTGGTGAAGTACTTTAGCATCAGGACGAGTAGCCATGAATAATTTTTTAGTGATTTAATATTCTAACTACTTATGTTTAAGTTTAGAAATGTGTAAACGTTTAAAGCTTTGGTGCACTTTTAGTACACTCAATGTATTTGTAAAACTACGACTTAACGTAACTGAATACATGAAAAACAAGAACTGTGATTGAAAATTACAACATGCCGTTTACCGTTTTTCAACTAAACGATGACTCTCTCTATTAAGGTCGTACGTATATGTAGGTTATAAATTTATAACAAATGATACACCAAAATTTACTACATTTCATAACAAAAATAATTACATTTGAAATTTAAACATTGGCTTATAATACCAACACAGCACAGTATAAAAATCTTCACAAAACTTTTCGTTCACAACTCTCTTTGGGGCCATACATTGCCCTCGATTTTTAGATTCGTGCCCCAGTTTAATGATCCATTTTATTAATACCTGCTTAATTAAAGGAATCACAGGCCATTCGCATTCCGTACGACCTGCTTCTTCTTAAATTAGTCGTGAAAATAATATTTTACGACGCGGATGACGAAGCTATCGTACCCTGGTTTGACCTTATTTAGAATATATGAAACTGTATTTACACCAGAGTACTATGTTAACGTAATAAAACTACAGTTCCCATTTCTACATAGAGAAATTTAAAAAAATTTTCTTTTTATAATTAAATTGCCTATTAAACTTTTTATAGGTCCCTTAAAAAATTAGGAAACGTTTAATGAGCAAATTATCATAAAAATATATTTTCCTCGGGAAATCGTCGAAATGTTGGTAAACTGTATTTAAAAAGCTGTAAATTATTTTTCGCCATGTGGGCGTCTAGCCCAATGACGCCCAATTTATATATATATATATATATATATATATATATATATATATATATATATGTATATAAGAAATCAAGTCAATCGAATCAGTTCCTCATTTTAATATTTCTCGTCCCCCATTTTCTTCTGATAGGAGTATTTAAATTATAAAGTTAGGAGGAGGAGAAACTGTAAAATATTTAGATGCTCATATATCGTTAAAAAGAGATCATACATGTCCCTCTATTCTCCCTTCATCTTCTGGGGAACTATACCAAAAATATTTGATTGTGGTGTACGGATTTAGAAAATTAAAAGATAGATTTCCTTGTAACTTTTATTATTTAGTAAAATATTAAGAAATAATACATAAATATTTCCAGACATTTATATATTCACATAATTATCCTCTTCTAAAACGGCATAGCCAGTTTTAAACTAAGAGTACTGAAATAAACGGGCAGAAGTAGGGAAAGCGGATGGAACGAAGTTATAAAATGTCAATTTTAGTGCCAATAATATCTCATTTTTAATGCCAAAAATTTTAAAAAGTAGAAACAAGATTAGTTTCATATTCCTTTCTTTAAAAACATACTAGCTAGCAAAATGTTTTTACTTTTGAAGTATTTATAAAGAACAAAACGGATAATGGCGACCTATATCTACTTCACAATTAAAACAACACATTAATGAACGTTCAGTATGACCGAGGCCTTACCCGCATTTCGTAGCGTGAAAATTGGCCGCCTTAATTTAAAAAGGCTTCCAATAGATGTCACGTTATTAAAGAAAACGCTTGGACATTTTCATAATTTACCTTGATGATGCAAATTTTGTTTCCAGGGTTGGTTATTAGCAATAAGATGGCGATAATAAACTCAAGGTCGTAAAATACGAAATTTAGTGAAGCTCAATATTTTATGAAAGTGTTTGTTGTTTAATTTACATACTAATGAAATTTAAGGTTTAGAAAAGCAAATTTGGTACTTGAATTGTAAATTTTATATTAAAACGAGAGCTCCTTTATATTTTTATATTAAATATATAGGAACTCTCATTTTTGTCCATTATATTTATACAAAAAATCAAAGCTTATGAGTACATGAATCATCGAAGCTGATGAGTACAGAAATCTCTAATTCCAACAAAAGATTGAAATGAATTATATTAATCTGAAATAAAAAATATCTCCACTTTTACAAAAATTAACATAATGATATAAGCTTAATTTAAGTTAATATACTATAAACCGCTAAATATAATTTTATTATGAGTTTAATATAATATAAACCGCACTGAAAAGTGTAAGCTTATGAAAATATAGGTACTTGATTTCAGCTTTTGTGGTAAAATATAATTTCCGAATTTAATAATTTGCAAAACACTCTTACGATTCTGCTAGGTAATTTTGGAAAATATTGTTACTGCTAATATTTATTTAATAATGAATTAGTAAAACTTTAATCCTGCTATTATTTTCCGGCTCCATCATCATAACCTGACTTTTCTAGACGACAGATTTATATTGCCTTTAATGGTGTAAAATTTTTAGAAATTTGAAAAAATGGTGTAAAATTTTTAGGAATGTGAAAGTTGTCATTAGACCTATATCATTCAAACTTGATTGTCGAGGAATTATATTGTGTACATTCAGTTTTCAACATCAAATTTACCCTTTCTTTAATAAAAAAAGAATTATCCTTTTTACTTATGTTGAGAACTTAATATAATAAAATAAAATTAATATAATGAGTTAATATGCTCAAAAATTAAATGTGGATGAAAACTCTTATAAATTAAGTTTCTATAAAACATCATAATTTGTAAAAACCTATATAAATTTGAGTGCATTTAGCAGAAAATTTTCAGTTGTTGAAAATTGGAAAATATATTTCAGTTCATTGTTATAGTCAAATTGTTCGTTATAAGAAACGAATCATATAACTGAAGAATATAAATTTCCAGCGCCCCATGTTTTTTTTTATTCTATTCAAAGTCTCGTATTGGTGACACATAATTATTTTCAAACACGTCATCGATTGTACAAAAAAAGTCGTAAAAATTAAAAATGTTTTTTACCTTCATTTAATTTCAAACACATACAAAAATCAATCTACTAATTCGTTTGTTTACTTAACCTGACTTCATTACATTCATTGAACGACTGGAAATATTTCTTGTGGCTAACTTTACCAATTTGAAACCTGCAAATCTTCAAGTTACATTATTTAAATATGCCATATCGCTGAAGTATAAGTTTAAGTATTCGGAATCCTGAATTTAGTAACATAAATTTTTAAAGCTTGAAACCTATTATATACATTTAAAAACAGCAAATCCTCAAATCTCACTATTTCAGTCTTTTGCTTTATTATCCATGCAGCATAAGTACTGAGGAGTTGGAATCTGAAGTTTAATTATACAGTCTTTTCATAAGATCTACAATACAAATTAAAAATTAAAAGATTCTGAAATCTCACGGTTTAGGCAGACAGTTTACATGCAGCATAACGATTTATAAATAAAAGAATTCTTTTTTAATTGTCATTGGGACTAAATACGTATGCGTAGTTTCGTGAGAATCGATTAAGTGGAAGTAGCTTACAATTTATCGCAAGTATTCAATCAACAAAAATAATTGGTGCGTAAAGCTAACAAAGTTTTAAGAAGGTAACTGCATTCCTTTGTATATGACTGTATAAACTTATCTACCTATTTACCCTGTTATTTTCCTGCTTACGTCAAGAGAAGACAAATAAGTCAAAATTTTATGAGTTTATTACTTATCACTAAAGAGATCTTGCCACCACCTTCCTGTTCCATCCTTGTACTCTGATTTTGCTGAATAGCAAATTTGTGTCATCTTATATAGTGTCTTAACCGATTATCAGTAGAAGTAGGTCATTCAAACTCAATCAAGTAGTCAGTGCTATTTATAATGGAGGAATTTTATGGTGTAATTTCACTTTTAATGATGATTTTCTAACCAAATTTCCATGGGACCAACCTTAGATGTAAGACCACAAGAGTGGTCCCATGGAATTTGTTTGAAACAAAGAAAGAATCGTCAAAATTTATTAATGAATGACATAGATAAAGTACATAAAAAGTACAGTCTGATTGAGAACATCCTCAATTTCCGAAGTCGCTTAAATCCGTGAACAAATTGCTTACTACATATACATATTTCATAGGCTTAAAAACTTGATTAATGTTTAAAAAATTATGTATTCGAATCACAGCTGGAGTTTTCTTATAATATTTGCAAGTATTTTACAAAATTCTTAATTTAAAATAGGTCGAGTAGTTTTAAAAAAACATATTTTGATATCGAACCCCGATATCTAACCCTTTCAAAGGGTATCCCATATTATGTACATGGAAGTGAAAAAAAATCGTGTTATTTGGTTAAAATCTCCACATTCATATTTTTAATTTTTAACTATTGAGATATATTTGCGTTAATTTGTTTTATTACCGTGTGAAATTAATAATTTTGACGTCAAACGATTTCTGATTCAGTACTATGAAGCTAAATGGATAACTAAACTATTTAACTCGGAATATAAGCAATAATTTTTTTTTGGGTTGGTGATACCGGTATAAATATATATATATATATATATATACGTGTGTGTGTGTGTATATATATATGTATATATATGTATATATATATATATATATATATATATATGTATATATATATATATATATATATATGTATATATTTATATTTCTTGTATAATGGTTGGCGGTAAGAGATTATGAAATAATATCTCATTATTTAAAATCAATCACAATTTAATATAAATGTAAAATCTTCGTATGTATGGAAGTTCAAATAATAATTTGTAACCTACTACAATGAAGGAGATATTTACAAATAAAAATGTGTAAATATCTTGCCTTCATATTTAAGCGATTATCAAAAATATATGTACATATTACGGTTTTATTACTCAGTGGCAATTTTTGATTTGACAAATTTTTCGACTAACGGGCTCTTTCGTATTCGAGTAGACGGTCAATCAAATTTCATATAATTATTAAAAGAATAATCGCCGAAGTAATGAGCTGGAAGAATCTTAAATTCCATTTTAATGAAATCCTTCTGGAACAATCTTTTATTTTAAATACTTGAATTATCTTAATATACGATAAATGATGCAGTGACAATACTTATATATGTATATGTACATATACAGGTGTATATATACACACATATATCAATATTGATTCATCCATACCTCGCTTTGTTTTTGGTATTATTCACATTAATAAATTGTATTTTGCATGGATAATAAAATTTGAAGAAATAAAATATTTTTTAATCCAATCACCCTTTAATTGAGTTACAGTTTATTTTATATTAAGTTAGCCCACGAAGTCTCTAAACCCTTAATGTGGATAATAAATGAAATATTATGAAATCTGTGTGCCAAATATCTAAGCAAATTCAAGTACCTAGCACAGTGGCACCCCAGGCAGACGCGTCTGGGAATAACTGCGTAGGTGTAAAAATGGCCCGCATATCGTTTAGTCGCAACTGACCGGAGGCGTGAGGATTAAATTCCCTGCCATACATTATTCACGACCTCACTCGCCCCACCGCTACCTGATGGATTGTTGATGGCTGATTTTCATGATGAACGTGGTATTAATATGGTTTAATATTTACAAAGGAGGCTGAGCTATCTCTGTTCATATTTACAGCTAGATGATGAGGTTCCAGATGTAGAGGTTCCAACGGCGGGGTTGCTGAATGCTCTTATAGTTACTCTTAGAGGGCGGGCTTAATACGAGCACGTAATTTTGTGTGCTGTTGTCGTTTGTATTCATCCTGCCGTAGCTGCAGAATTTGTGGTTATTTAAAAAAAATACACAAAACTAATTGGAATTACAAAATAAGAAAAATGCTTTTTAAATATTAGTGCAACTTGCTCTACGAGACTTTCGTACATACATAGGTATATAAAAACATGTAAGGGTACATAGTAATTCAATTTATAGACCTAAAAAAAATTATAAATATGCCTTAAAACTCTGAGTAACTTTTGGTAATTTTTGGGTAAATATCTAGTAATGTTTTTTTATTCTAATTTTGATTATACTAGTTTTGGAAATTAAGTGCAGTAAAAAAACTCATGTTTACATTGATTATAAAATATAAAAGTGAAACCCAATCTTTGTATATTCATGGCCTACGCTATCAAGACGGACTTATTAATAAAATAATATTACAACAGTCACATAGGTAGAAAAAAATGGCCTGCCTTTCCAAATATTGGCGTCATCTTAAAAATGTTATTTACACCGTTCGAGATTTTGAATCCCTGAATCCTTTAGCTACGAAGCTTTAAAAATAGTATAACTGAAATCCAATAGGCGTAACTGAAAGAAGTACTATTAAAATATCCGTAAAATTAACAAATCGCAATATATATAAAATTATCAATCGCAATATATAATGAAATGAAATACCTCTACACTTAAATTACCTTACTAACATAAGTCTGAAATAAAATATCTGGATTAAGTCACGTTGTACACATTTTTATAGTATTAGTTTCGTCTAACATAAAAATGGCAAAAATTTAATCTTTCATGTCAAACAATTTGTTCCAAGATCAGGCGAGAAAGTTTTTAGTAAACCTATAATGTTCTTGTCATTGGTAAACTGGCAGTTACGAAATATACTATTTAATAAAGGTTTTTTTTAATTCTTATAACTGTTATTTATTATTTTTGTTTATCTGCCAACAAACCGATTTAACTTTTGTTGATTTGTCCTTATAGCTTTCTAGACAGTACGATTATATTAAAAGGTTTATTTCCGGTCATCGTTGTTTTCCCAAATTGTTCATTACAATTCAGTCTCCACAAAATTTCTCACCAAATAACACTTCGACATTTCTTTGATGTCGATATCTTATCGATTTTATTTCCGTCATTAATTAGGGCCTATCACGAACCTTTCACTCGTAATTGAAAAGCTTTTTGTCTAAAAAAGACCAATCAAATAAAAGCTCATTTCTAACAACTCATTATTCCGCACCGCGCTCCGAGTGACAATTTTAATTAAAATACTTGGCGAGCAAACTGGCACCGATCAAAAATTAAGGGAATAATGGATATCTCATGTACACTTTCCGTTCATTAATATGACGTTCCTTAATGAACTTTCTTCATTTACGGAGGTTTGAAAAATTTCATGAGCGTTGCATGAACGGCGCTCGAACGATTAAATTAGTCGCCTATTTAGTTACCGCATTTTTTAATAGAAATTCTTTATTTTACCTTATTAAATGTCTTTACTCTTTGAGTTTTGTGGGCGAGCTATATGAATAATGTTTTCAGTTTGAATGATTATAGTTAACAAACAAAAATGTATGTTTTAGTTATTGTGAGCTTCGATTCCATGAAATATTTTGAGGAATGTATAAAACAACACTTTATGTTTATTTAATTTAATTTCAATTTAAATGTGTAATTTTGAGTAATATTGTTTAGATGTGTTGTGAAAGAAAGTATTTGGTTGCGAGTTTAAATATAAGATATTTACATGATGGATTAATATTGGTATACAAGATAAGATTTAATTTTGTGTGATTTTTGTGAATTTTATTTTGTGTGAGTGAGTTTGGTTCGCATTCCATAGATTATGTTTCAATATTTACATAAAGAACATTGTTTTTCACATGTATTGTTATATCAATTCTAACTAATAATAGCTATTTTCATGGAAATTAATATGGAATCCCTATTGTCTTTTTTTTAAAATTTCAGTCCTTTTATATTATATCCATATTTATTGCGCCTACAAAGTTATGAAATGAAATCATTTAAAATAAATATTTAGTATACCTGCCCTAGGTGTAAAATGGAAGTAAATTTTTATTTTATTCGCTTATCCCATTGTGTAAGATATGGTTGAATGGGTCTTGTAAAAATAATGATCGCGACATTGGCAAGCAAAAGACCCGTCAAATTCGGCAACGCATTCGTTAAGCAGGTTCAGTATGCACTATGTCAGAGCCAACATTGGCTCACGCTGTGACCTCGGTACAACCCTCCTAACTTACTGGACCCCGACGCACCACGAAACCTAAACCGATGATGAATAGGCCAATGTGCCGAGGTATATTGCCCTATATATCAGTTTGAGGGTAGAGTAATTCAGCCCACAGCCGGTACCGGCAAGTCGGGCCATGGCGCGGATGGCTACCTGAGCCCTCTCACCGATGTTTCTCGCCTGTGGTAAATAGCTCCGTCGTGCATCAAATAATGTTATCACCCACGTATATTGCTCGATCCCGCACATCGATCCTGGTTCTAGCGATCACAGGATCTAGGGACAGTTTCCTCGCCAGCTTGCTCTTAAAGAGGACAGCCTCGGGCTTTTGTAAAGCTGAGCATGTTCTTAATGCCCCAGTTATGTAACCACTCGGAGTCCACTGCCCGATTCTCTAACTATTTTCTAATGCACATATACTGAAAGAACTTGGTATCAGGTGGCGCTTATCCAATATTCTACTCTTCAGACATATTACATGCTTTAGTTGTACATATGTCGCGTAACAGCAATGATATTGAACGCCTAGTAGTATAGAGAGTGGAAGGTACAAGATTACAAGAGAAAGGATCAATGAAATGAACAGATCAGGTCAAAGCAGCCACTTAAAATAAATTTACAAGAAAAACTCACAAGAATTGAGTCGTGTAAGGGAATTACACGACTCAATTCGGATAATACCTGAAACAGTTAATACGATGACGACAACCATTCCACTATGCAAGTAACGACTAAGAAGGAAATGGAGACTGGTATAACAAAATTCACCTAGGTGTCAAAATTTTAACTCTGTATTGCAACATGGAGCAAATAAGAGCGGTCACCACTTCGGATATGAATTGTATGCAAGATGTGGTAGTTAACTCTCATAATGCGGGCGCAATTTTACTCGGACGGTCGATTATCGGTTTGTCTATTAATTTTTAGCTTCCTATTTGTTATAGAAAAAATATATCTTTCATTCACACTTACTTGATATAGAATGTGCGTTATGCGGGATATAAAGTCTGTATTACAGACGATACAAAATCTGTGTTACGAATTAGATCAATTCGCTTTATAGACACTCACGCCAAAAGTTACTGAAATTTTCCACACTGTTCCCCGCGATTATTTAATTCATGTATCAATGAATTAAGGTGAAAACAACAATATTCTATATTTAAGATCACTTGAGCTTGTTTAACTTTTTTTAATAGAATTATATCAGATAATTAGAAGATAATTATATAGAGACAACTTAACTGATTACAATATGGTAGCTGGAGTTGGGGAAGGTAACTGCTCTTTTCCAAATTTGATACTTTAGATAAGTGTAATTCAGGGAAGTAGAATATCATTCTGCATTAATTTAATAAGATTCTTTGTAGGATTAGACAAATATTGTCTCAGAATTATAAAAGTGACTGGCACCCCTTTCAAAAATCAGGTATAAAAATGTTATTTTGAGTGCAGCTACTTTAAAAGAGAGACAGTTCATGATTTGAGTAAGCATCATGAATGATTTAAAATATTACCTAATGGTAACAAAATTGAAGAATAATATCTTTAATAAATATAGAAATCTTTTTTCGACTGGAGTCACTTTTCTTAGATTATTGGTCCCGGTCTTTCTATATATTGTACAAAGTGTAGTTGCGGCAAAATACTTAAGTATCATTATAAGTGTCATTATGTTTTTCACTCATTTAGTCTTGAAAACGTTTTCATACTTTAAAATTATGTACCCGAGTTGGTATCTGCATTAAGTACGCAATAGTAATTTTAAGGTTGTAAAACACAATGTTCAGTACCGCCATACATTTTGTGAAAGGTGTTTATCGTGAAATTTACATCTTAATGATTTGGAAGGTATATAAAACAGGTTATTTTGGCTTCAAAGTTTTGCTTCGTAGAAATAAGGAGTCTTAGGTTTGTTTTTTAGGTTCTCTTAGGTTTTTTAATTAAATTTATACGAAATGTCACAATTGTGGAAGAAATTAATTCAAACAAAAGGAAACAAATAGTTATTTTAATCTGAAATATGAAAATACATTCAACCATGGGGTAAAAAATACAACATAAAAAAGCAATAAGTTTACTATAATTTTTTATTCGAATTCGTCAAATAACAAACAAATAATTTGAAGATCATTTAAGCGTCAATTCAGATTAAGATTATGTCGAATAAACTATTCTATACCTGATACCACTGATGTTATTTCTTATGCAATTCTAACTCGAAGTATGAAAAATATTCTTTCATATAAAATTTTACGTATTTTTATATTTTTGAATTCATTGAAGTACAAGTAAAAACTATATGTGAGTACTGTGCCGTTTAATTTGATAAAGAACAAAGTCTGAATCAAGAGAAAATTTGGAAACATGTAAAAAAATCGTATATAATACCTTTTAAAACTAATTCATTCAAGCAACCTAATTTATTCCATTTTCAGTGTTTCTAACATCTAATTAAATCAAATTTATTATTGTATCTGCTGAATAAGTAATTATTATATATGCATTACCCTAAAGATATAATATTTTTATAGTGTTCTTTATCCACACTAGCTGGGGTACCCGGCTTTGCTCAGCGAGTTGATATGAGATTGTGTGCTAACTACCACACAATTTCATATCGGAATAAAATGATAAACTTTAAAATAAAAGAGGTAAACAATTTTTATTGAAAACATTCTCTAACCATTTAAAATACTTGTTTATTATAAGTATAAAGCCACGTATAGTTGACCATGAGAAAAGCAGGATTCTTTAGGGTTGATGATGCAATGTTTTAAAGTTTGTCCTTGCGCTTTGTTAATTGTAAAATTGTATACTAATTTCTTTGGAAATTGCAGTCTTATAAAATGGAATGGCAGTTCAGTAGATGTCAGTGGTATTCTGGCGATAAATACTGGGTGCACTTTGCTCCTTCCAGTCATCATTTCGGCTTCGATGACGTGATTCGATAGCTGTTTGACGATCATCCCCGTTCAATTACATAGTTTTGGAGCGTTGAGATTTCCGAGTAGTATGATCGTGGATCCAATTTTAAGTCGAAGGTAGTGTAATGGCATTTCTGATACTTGCAAAGAGTTTCAAAATTCTGTAGGGAAGTTGACATTTTCTTCAACGTTTACCATGGTGTCAATCGATTTGTTTATTCTCACTTTACCAAAAAGTTTCTTTTGAATATTAATGTAGATATCGTCGACAATATTATCTTAAGTTGCCAAAATGTCCCTACGAAATAGGCACTCCGGGTTGATACAATTACGAACAATGTTTTTATAAGTTTAGTCGATGAGTTAGTCCTCAGTAGTGCTTATTTTGCAGAAATCACTGTTGAAAATTTATTAGAAATATTTCCCCGGTGCCACCTGGTGAATCCAAGTAAATGATTCCGTCAGTATTGCTGTTGATCCGGTCCATGATAATGTTGTATTGTTGTTGTGAGGAATGTATTGAAGTAGTTTGTCGATGTTGTAGCTTTTTTATTTGTAATTAGAAAGTTTGTCACACTGAAAGCATCTTGTCCTGGTGCTGGCTTTCGCGTTGCAAAATTGGCAGATGTTATCACACTGAAAGTATCTTGTAGTTGTACTAATGTCTGTTTTTTTATTGCTAAATCTTTATCTTCTAGGTGAATGAGAATCTCATTGAAGATATCGTCATTGAATTTGATGGCCAGTTCTGGATGAACTTGTGAGAACTGGTATAGTATGTCTTGACTCATACTCTCTTTGAAGGATTCCCATAGCTGTTTTGGATTCGATGGGTTACATGTTGTTAGTATTAAGGCGAATAAGTCTCTGATTTACTTATCTAAGGCTGTAAGTGGGGCTTCTTATAGTGTTAATTGGTTGCCGTTTTCCAGTAGTCCTAAGCGTTGGCATGTTTCTCTGTACATCTGGCACAGGTACTGATGTACAGGTACTCATGGCACAGGTACTGATGTACTTATGTACGTCAATAGTGTTGAGATCTGTGAAACTTATTTTTCCCCGCATTTCGTGTAGCAATATCCGGAGATAGAAACATTCAGGGTTGTTGGAATGTATTGTTTATACTCGGCCTAGTGCGTTATTTTCTTGATTCCTAGATGATCCTCCACGGGAATTCCTTCGTCGCTGAAAGATTTTTCTTGTTGTGTTCCACATGTAATAGGGAGGGACTTTGACATATAGTAATGTTTTCGCAAATGGATCCATTTGGCACAGTTGTAAAAAAGCTGTTAATGTTTTGTTCTTAGGTGGTTCTCTTGCAATTTTTCTGACGGTGTCTTTTGTGACTCTGTCCATCTTTCAAATGTAAACTCAAATGTACTGTTATATGTTGCACAGTTCCTTTGTGTTCGCAAATGGAAATACTGAAAGTCCGCCACGCTGCTTCGTTACTGTTGATGTATCCTCCAATTTGGTACATGAGGATCTCGTCGTTCCTGTTTTGTTGTTCGCTGTCTTTGGCTATTTGAAATACTGCCATGAACAAAGTTAGTATACCTTTATTCTCATAGTTGCACACATATTTAATGGATTTCACTGAATTGCATTATTCCACGTTTATGTGTGCTTGGAACATTGTGAAAAATAGTGAGTTATATGGTACTGCCCATTCATTACCTATTTCCACATTATATATATCGTCTTTGTCTCATATTCGTATTTTTGCTGTGAACCCACCTTTTTGGGTTGATAGTCTTCGGTATTTAGGATAGCCATCATCTCCGAGTTGCGCATTGTAGAAGTATGGTTTTTGGTATTTTTTGTAGATTTTCCATCACTTACATATGGCGAATTGTGGTTTAATGGCTTGCATGGTCCCTGAATCATGTTTTTCATAACTATGTGATACAGCTCCGGCTCTACTTGTGAATTGAAAAATTCAGCTTTGATTATTTTATCGATATATGTAGCACGAATTCTGTGATGCAGACATATGAGATCGTATGTGTGAAGTAGTCCTTGTTTTTGCAAATCATTCGGTATAATGCTGTTTTGAATATGTGAATAAGTTGATTGTATTTGAATGAGATCCTCTGTACATCTTGGATTATTTCCCGTCTCAATCTGCTGACGTTTGTGCATCATTGATCAATTTCTACTTCTTCATTTCCAATGAAATATACTTGTATAAATTTATAGTCTTCTTTACGTAGTGGCAGTAATAATCCCACTTTATGATAGTTTAGTCCTTGGATGAAAAAGACATAATCGATTTCATCTCTGTTACTGTTGACCGAAGTGATAACGAAAAAAGTCATTTGGAAGCAGGCGTTATACGTTTTTATATTTTGAAGAAAATATTTTGATTCTGAAGTTTCCTAAGTTATGTAATGAAGAAATTCCTACGGAGGTGCTACCGGTGGTGGTAATAAATTTTTTCCATTCGTTTAACAGATACCTGGTTCTTCACTGAATTTTTTCGCGTTGCAAAATTGGCAGATTTTATCCATTTTGCAATTATGATGTACTTATGTTTGTTATATTCTTTCATCGGGTCACACTGGAATTTTTCATTTGTTAGTTTGTACAGTTTTCTTGTCTTCGTCCGCGTTTCTCGTAGGATGATATCTTCATGGGTAGCTTGCGTTCGCAATCTTTTATTATAAGATTGTGTCGCAATTCTTGGTGCATCAGTTCGTTCAATTTGTTGTTCTTTGGTTTCTCTGGTTCTCACTATACTAATTCTCGTTCGTTGGGAAAGTAAACGTGCTTTGCGCTCTTTGACTATTTCATTTTTTCGCTGTTCTTTTTGTTTGTTTTGCCGTTTTGCTTCAGAACTAGCAATATCCCCTCCTCCTTTAGTTTGGGGATTGTATATAATTAAAATCAAATCAACTTTTAATTTAGAAGTACACTGAGTATACTTTGAACACTTTTCACACTTGATTTCCGATTTTTATTCAGTTAGTGTATTGTTTTCATTACTTTGTTTTTATTCAGTTATTGCACTGTACTGATAAGAAACTGACGTTCAAATACAAGACAGATCTTGCTTTATATACTCCTACCAATGGGTAGCCCCACCCATACAAATAGGGCTTTGAGTGATCCACAATGTTCCAGAACATTCCAAAATATTCGAGAGTATTATGAAATGTTCCACAATGATCCGGGATGTTCCCGAACATTTTTCACTATTTCCAAACATTCCACAACATTCTAGAATGTTATGTGATATTCTGGAACGCGGTGGAATGCTCTCAAATACTAATGTTCTGGACTGTTCTAGAATTTTCTAGAGGGCGAAACTTCCAGTCCTTAAGCACGCCCTTCAAGCAAAAATGAAACCTTTTTGATGAATAGGAATAGAGGCTGCCACATCGTATAACTCCCTTGATCGTACCGAGACTAGCTTCTGAGTTTTAGCGGCATGCAAATTGTACAGTTTTATAATATATATATATATATATATATATATATATATATATATATATATATATATATATATATATATATATATATATATATATATATATATATATATATATATACATATATATATATATATATATATATATATATATTTTGGTAGTACTCTTTTTTAGATTCATGTATCAGGAATTCAAATATATTTATCGATATTTAACAATAAAAATGAATTAAATCAGAACTGTATTATAATATATTTATATGATTAATCCTAACTTGCTCATATTTGCTTATATATATATAAATATATATATATATTATACGTAATAGTATTTTGCTTATATTTACCAATCAACGATTATGTACATATCGAATTGAATAAAGTTAAATTATCTAAACAATAGTGGTCGAAATTCATTTTGAACCATTCCATTGAAGGTCGGGAGGATTTAAGGTATTGATTATTATTGATTTTATTCATAGTGGGTAGCGCACAAATAAAGTGTTTTCCTACCTCAGAGGGGTACGAAAAGTTCCAATATTTTTTTTCTTTACATTTTCCGATTTATCGTTTTCCAAATATAATAGCGCAATGAATATTTTTAAAAGTAACTCCCAGTTTTATTTTATATAATTGTTTAGTTATATTTTCTTTCATCGTATATATTTAACTGTTTAAGAATAAAGAAGCCTACATTCACCTTGCTTTTCGTTTATTATTAAAAAAAGAAAATTTGTTATTACATATTGTGTGCCAGTGTTTTGGGCCAAATAGATTTTGAAGAAATCTTGAGTTTCAACACTCACTTATATATGCTTAAGGGTTTTTGACAATAAAATGTAAAATTTATTATTTAAATCTTAAATTTTATCCAACAATTTATCGTGTCGATTATTACTCCTATAAAAAAACTCATGTATCGCAATAAATTAATTTTATTTGCACATAATTTTCTTATCTGGGAAAATGGGTGAGATTTTTAGCTTAGTTCCTCATTTATAATTTAAAACAAAATTTTTTTTTGAAACATAGTGGTGAATTTCATAGAATACTGGTATCAGAAACGCGTCGTACGTGTACGCCTTTAAAAGCATTTAAACAAATTATAGTTTTACTGAATTCACTTGAGCAATTATAATTTTACTTAAAATATTTCTTTTGTATTTCAATATCAATAATTTACATTATTTATTATTTGTCTTCAGCCACTAATGTAATAGTTGCAATTAAGAAACAAGTAAGTAAATTACTTGTGGCAAAAAAAAAACTATTTAAATCAAAACAACTCTAATATTTTTTGAGCAGTAATGTTGAAGGGAACTTGAATTCTTTTATATTAATTTCTTCGTAGCACCATAAGATGGGCTGACATTCCAGGTACATTATTAAGAACGTTGTTAAAATAAATCGTCAAAAATGCCAGTGACACACAGATATCAAAGCGATATCATGACTGTATTGATGACTAAATTTTTATAAAGAATTCTAAAGAACGTTAGGATTAAAAATATATTTATGGACCTAGTATGCCCTTGTGTGTAATTCGAAATTTTATATGTTAAGGAAATTCGCATCCAAAAACGAGTAGTTAGAGGTAATAAAAAAATTTTATTGATCTAAAAATAGCCGTATTCCCATGTTACCTTGTGTAATGTTAGCAATATTATGAGTAAAAGTTTAAATTTAATCAAGCAAGAAAAATTGTCCATTTCCATTCCATCATATTAAAAACTTTGAAATTCTCAAATAACTCAATACAATTACTTAAGAAAGGTGATGGTGATTCGGAAATTACATAGCGTATAAACTTTTACCTATATGTTTTTTTGGTAATTCAATTTGTCAAAATTTTATACCAAAAGTATTAAACGAATGAACAGTTATTGAAATCAGTAAAATTCAATGTAAACATAAAGTTTCACTACAGGTGAAACTTGTTACACAAACTGTTTTGTAATCTATATATTACTATATATATTTAAATATTAACTAATAATATACGTACGTACCATAATTTTAATATATCTTGATCTACATTGCCCGTGATAAGGTTTTAACTTTTATATTTCATCTGGGCCAATGTAATGAATTTGAAACCTTTGATAGTCAAATAAAGGATCAATCATATTTTACTTAACCATATAAATAGTATTACCTTAATGAATTAGTGGAAATAACCATAAATTATATTTCAATGGGTCGTGTATCAAAAATCTGGTATTTTAAATTATTATAGTGTATTTTAAAACGTAGTACAATAAATGATTTTGTGACTATTTCAAATTATTTTGAATATCATACGATATCTAAGCTAACTAATACACATGTTATAAAGATATCAATGGGAAATCATATTAAGACAGTGAAATTTACGCATTAAAATATTTTCTTTCTATACTTGAAACAAACTTTGACAAAAAGAAATATTCATGGATCATATACCTTAAAACGTATAATACTTTAATTTTATACTTTAAGTCAAAATCAAGTATTGAAAAATAATCTAGTCCCGACTGCGGAATTATCTTTGCAATAGCAAAGGAATTGAGCGAGTTACTTAGTTTTAAAATAGTTATATTGCATTTTATCCCAAATGTTTCACAATTATATTTTTTGAGTGTTTTATATTTTTAAACATAAATAGCTATATTTTGTAGCTTATAATAATAAATATGGAAGAACATTTTATGTAACTGCTCTATAAATATGGAAGAACATGCTATGTAAATATGGAAGAACATTTTATGTAACGTATCCACTTGTCTTAATCATTGATCAAACCTTTAGTTTCTATTAATTCAAGTCACAAAATATTTATACTTTTATTTTATTAGGTAATAAGGATAATTAACCATAAAAACGTCCAATAGCTAAAAGATATAATATCTTTGTTATTCTTCATTGTGTCATATGTACCAGCAAATACAAGTATCCAGCAAAGTAGCACCCTAGACAGATGCGTCTGGGTATAACTACAGGTAAAAGGAGTCCGTATCGATTAACCGCATCTGACTGCAGATGGGTGAGTATTCGATTCAATGTCATACATTATTCATGGCCTCAACCATCGCACCGCTCTCTGACGGATCGCTGGTGGCCGACATTCATGATTAACGTGGCATTAATATATTTAATATTTACAGTAGGCGTCGAGCATTCTATAATCGTGTATATAGTAGATTAATTTGATAGCTATAAAGAGCAGGGATGTAGGCACATTCTTTGTGAATATTTTCAACATTGTTTCTAGCACTAACTCACATAAAATTCTGAACTAGACTGTAGGTTTCGAGTTTATTTGTCTAATGATTTCTCAGAAAACAAACTGTGATATATAGATGAACATGTGAGTGGTCTTATATTGGGTCGGTTTTTTTTTAATTACCGAACTCTGCCAATTTACATAAAAGAGATGAAATTAAACCGTTCATGAAACAAACCCATAATTAAGATACATTTGTCAAAAACTTTAAAAAAAAGCAACAAACTTAAAATAATTAGAAATAACCTCAAATAAAATTAAACTCAATTATCCATATAATTAAACATATTTTCAAAATTATTTACATTTGAAAATATGTTCAAGAGGATTTAGGGTTCAATGCCGATTAATTAAGTCTAAAGCTTCTTGGATATTTTTTGGACGTCTATTGGTCTGTCCCGATAAATAATTTCACGTTATCATTCTACAAGTAAATCACGTTTAATTCCTCTTAACTATATAAAAAGGATAATTATATTTGGATATATTGTAGAATCATAATAATTGTATTTCCGGTCATGTAGTGGTACTTAAATGCAATATTGATTAAATTAATCTTGATTTTATAGGTTGGTAATATACTCTTTTCATTATTTTCAAAATTCAGAAACAATGGACATATTTTCAAAATGTTTCAATTAAAATGTCAAAAGTGCACATCACACATGTACTTTCAGCTTACTCCTTCCTTTCTTTCATGAAATTTCATTTTCTTGTGTTGAAACGTTAGTACGATAACCATTTGACTTATTCTCATCTTAAGACTTATTAAAGATTTCCAAGCATAAATTGTAATGAGTTTTTCTAAAATAAAAAGTTATATGACATTTAATTTTTTTTGGTCCTTAAAATTTAGTTTAATCACTCTTTTTAATTTTTTTTTTACTTTTTGCGCTTCAGTAACCATATATCAAAAATTAAAAAGTTATAATTTGCACATATTGCCTATCAATCGTAAATGACATCATCAAAACTCTTTCAGTTTAAGGATGGTTGCTATGAAATTTCACAAAGGAAGTAGTTAAATTATGTGAAATCAACGAAATAACGAAAATATATTTTTCAATAATTTTTTACTGATTAATTTTTTTGCAAATCCATCAGGTGGAACGTCATTAAAAAAGATTTTCTTACATAGCGTCTCCTATAAGACATATAAGTCTCCAAAGTGTTGTGCGGTCAAACCTAACTAACTATTTAATCACATATATGTAAGTTAAAAATCTGAAAAAAGCTGGTATGTGAGAGTCTGGCTCGGGTATTCAGAGTTCTGTATATCCTATAAATTGAATTGATTTATCAAAAGTCATCAATAACATGTCTAAGTAGAATATATATTTAAGTAAAGAGGATCATTAGGGGTAAAAATATCACCGAATCATGGTTAAAGTTTTTTTATAACTTATAATTTTTATTTCAGAATTAAGTATTTAAGTCATACCAATGCCTTTCCCACGCTTGTGAAAATTGTGCTAGGGATATTTACTTTAAATGACATTAATATTTTGAACAGTTTATTAATTGTGTCAAATAGGAGTAGAAATCTCTCTACAAGCTTCCCGTACACATTTAGGCTCTTACACATATTTAAGGGTACATAGTTTTTGTATTAAACTATTTACAAATATTAATTTTGTACGACATAAATATATTGCCTAATTTATGTTTCATGCTCCTTAAAAACTTTGTTTTAAAGATTTTATTTCACAAGTTTGAAGGCGTTAAAATTATGCATAGCCATGACAAATTTAACTGCGAGTAAAACGGCTATGATATTGGGCTCTTCATTTGGCCACCGAATATTAGATAATATAATTATTTAATCATGTAACATTGATGTATGAACTATTATATGAGTGGTTGCAGAACACTCATAGCACTAGTGCGATTTTAGTCGTACAGAATATGTTATTGGTTATTTATTTAACATTTCCTTAATGTTAAATAAAAAATACACCTTTCATTTACACTTAACTGATCACATTTATTTAAATCACATAGCAAAGCACAACGATCAAATCGAAAATATTTTACATTTAAATCGCGTGTACTTATTTAATATTACTTTATTAGAAATTTACATTACATTATTTTTCCTATAATCTATAATTATTCACTCTTGCTGATGGATACACGGGGATGTGACAGCGCTTTCAAACTGGTAGTGAATCATCCATAATATTGTTTTGAAGTCAAGAGCTCTTAACTCATGATCAAAAATAATCATTCTATATTTTGACAAAGATTTACTATGAGAATTATGAATTTATTAAAATATCAGTGATGTAGTCTTAAGACACAGATTTATGCCAGATTTTGACTTTTAATTTCTGTTAAAGTTATTTTACTTAAGTTATGAACCCCATACAAAATTTACAGAAGATAAAATTACTTTTAAAGACATTCGCAACATTATAATTTTTATTCATTTCTTCTTGACTTTTAAACTAAATCTGGAAATGAATTAACAAATAGTTACTTGATCAGTTTAATTACGTAAAATTTTATCTGCTAGTGTTAAAATTCCACACATATTCCATTCGCATTTATTACTGAAACTGGCGATTTTATAACAAATGAGTTTTAAATTCATTGGTTTTCTAACTGCATTTTTATTGTAATTATACCTTTGTAACTCTAGGACAGGACATAATAAACCATTTACATTTTCTATACTAGACGATACACCTATACCTTAAAAGGGTTCGTAGCAATAATAAAGGAATTCAAAATAAACATAATTTTTAGTAGAATTTATATCTACTATAATTGATATCTAAAAATCAATATTTTATTTCGTCACGATTTTTCAACGTCGTGCCCTTTAAAAATATTTATATACCACTCTTCATATATCAATCTTTTTAAGACCATAATTTATCCTTGGTTTTCAAGTCCCTACCCTAATTTAATGATGTTTTTAATGAATGCCGACGTGATCAAATATTTCGCACGCAGTGCACATTCCTTAGGACCTGCAGCTTATTTAATTAGTCACGAAATTAATATTTCACAACAAAAATTAATATTTCACGACACACTCACATCCAGTTTCAACCTTACTTATAAATTTTGATAATTTACTTATAAAAAACGTATCGTATAAATATATTCAATTGACAATTCCTGTCTCTAAATTGTATTCTTTTACATTCCATCTAGTAAATTCCAAAATGTTAATCTTTTCATTTAGTTTTAATATAACACCAGATATTTGTAGTACACAAAATTGAACTAAAGTTTGAAAAGCAAGTGATAATTAAAAATTGGTAAATTTCACGAAATTGCGTGGGAGCGGAGGAAGAGATGCCTTAGAAACTCAACATTTGTATTGTGTAAAAATACCTCCAAATTTTCTCAAAAATTTCCCAAAAGCCATTTTGAAATAAATGCCTTTCAGTTGAATAAGTAAGAAATAAAATCCAGATTTTTAAAATCTTGATGAATCGAGGGTATTTAAAAAAAGTTTAAAAATAATATTCCTAATTTTCTTTTAGATTCAACTAATTTAACTGTATTTCTAGTGGTTGGTAAAATGTATTTCCCGCACATTTTCCCTATTTGCTGTTCATGAAGAATTTTTTCCGTTACGAAATCAAACACAAGAATATAATTTTTTAATTTTGCTTTTATAATAGATTGAAATGCGTTTACTAGTTCAGATATTGAAGAAAATGTGGTAACTATTGATAAATAATTTTCAACTGTCCCAATCATATAAGATATAATCGTAGCACTTTTAATGCCAATATTTTTAAATAATCGTGAAAAAGAGGCTTTTTTGGTAATTTTTCTTACCTATCTATTCCCTTATTTCTTTTCTCCCTATCTTCTTCAAAAACAATTTTTCTATTTGTATTGAAGTAATTTCAAAAAGTAAAACTAGTTGGACGTCTACTTCAAAATCAAATGAACTAAATAACATTCACTATCAAACAGCAGCCTTACGTTCATTTTAATGCTGCGAATTGAATTGCACGATTGACCGTTAATAATGTTATTAGAGAAGATGCTTGGAAATTTCTTTAAATTTACCTTGATGATCAAAATTATTCTCCCGAGTTGGTCATTTGTATAAAGCTGGAAGTAATCTTTTAATAGTTACAGAAAACTATGTTTACTGCTACCCAATATTTAATGAAAATTTTTATAGTTTAATTTACATTTTAGTGAATTAAAAGGTGAATAGAAACAAGGTTGTTATTTTATCTATAAAGTTTTGCTTAGATGGAAGTTAAAAGAAATTCACTCTCTTAGGTTTGTCAATCTATACTAATATTTTAAATATATGGTTTGAGTTTTTTTTTTCTATGTTCGAATGTCAGAAATTAACTCAAAAAGTACTGAATAAATTCTAAAAAACTTATATATTATTATGCCTTATTTTTGAAAGTCATTGGTTCTATGAAATACTTTTCATATAACCAATGACTTTCGAAAATATATCTGAATGATAAACTGAAAAAAACGCCCAAATTGAATGCTTCCTCGGCTTGGTCTGGGTTAGATGTAAAATAGTACAATTTAAGAAGTAATTATATATCTCAACGAGATCTCTAAACAGTATAAGAACTATAAATACTATATTCCAGTATTTGATGGAAGTTTGTAATATTAGTGCTTGTGACTACAAATGCAATAAAATGGATATGGAAATTTATCGGCTCGATTTTGATAATTTTCGGATTTCATATAAAACCGAATTACACACCATCAGCGTTTCATGTACCTACATAAAAAAATATCTTAACTGCATGTCGTGTGAATAATTAATTTAAAACATATATCTATTTTTTCAAACTAGCAAAAATTAATTGTTGCGTGGACACGAATACAATGGTGTCAGTAGCAGGCACGGACATGCGGAACGTTTTGACGTAGGGCACACAACTTTACATACAAACAAACCTTACATACAAACGTACACATAGCACATACTTTAACATGCAAACGAAGTCGCCAGGGAGTGCTATTTGAGAGCTGAAAGATGAAAAACTTCGGAAAACTTAAAATATTGCAAGGAAATATTCGGATTTCGAATTGAAATGAACTATAAATACAAAAATATTGTATCTTACATATGAAAGTATTTCCAGTTGTGTATAAATAAACTTCATTTACAAGATATTTTGATGGAAAATTTAAAATCTTGCAAGTTTCGTTCGGATGCAAGTTCATAACAATTAGAATACAGCCTGAGAAAAAAAATCGTAAAAAATTTTAGTTTAAAGTTAGTAGATAAAAATTTTATATTATAAATACATATCTAATGGAATGCAAAGAATTTTTCATATAATGCTAGATAAAAGTATGGAAAATTTTATAACCGGTATAAAGTTCACAATAAACTGTGAATATAGTCGTATTTATTATGGCAAAGCAGAAATATTAATCAACATGTAAATTTAAAACGTATTGGAAACTTGTTCTTAATACTTTTCAAACCAAATATATTTAACTAAATATTCTAATTAACTTTCAATTGGTAACGTGTTTTTATGGTATTTAATGATAAGATGCGGTCAGATGGACGAAATTATGAAAATAAATTATTTTAGGCTGAAGCAATTAGCTATCAAATAAATTTACCAATATACATTTAAAATCATCACTTTCATCGTTACGGGAAATATAAACATTTTGGATGCATAATTTATACAAAGTTTCAATGAATTTTGAAAAAATCAACATTTAGGAAAATAATTCCAAATAAAAGCATTATTTTTCTTCAACTTAGTTTCAAATCAAATAAAAGCAAATGTAGCATTAGAAATTAGAAAGAACGAGAATTGGCATCGGTAGAATTTTATCGAAATATATCTGTCTGGGCTTACCTGTTTTATATACTATTGTCCTTTCCGCTTGTGTTACCTCAGGCCCCTCCAGGGACCCGTAAAACCCCTCGCCTCCTTATACAAAAGAAAAGACCTTCGAAGGTGCCCAAATGGTGTTCCGTGTCTATCATCAAACGCTTCCACCCAACAGGATTAGAGTGTCGTGAAGCAAAGAATTATTCAGAGCTTCCATTTTTTCTAAAACGCATCGAACTAATGTTCTAGATGACTCAAAAAACGGCCCACTTCCAGCAGCAACTCTCCAATAAAACTAAGCGCATCATCATGCTCAGTACAATTAAACAGAATATACTCCATTTCCTGTTTTTTGAAACGGCAAGTACATGCTATCTAAGAGTGAAAATCTGTTTAAATTTGCGTGAAAATCGCCATGTGTCGTAAGGAATTGCGACGTATAGTAGTCTGCTTTGAGCCAGATCTTTTAGATCCGCTCAAAAATAGTGGGGAAATATTTTCTACTTGTTTAGCCCTTTCAATTAGGCGAGGAGCATCTAGTCTGGCAGTGAGCACAAAATATTTCAAAAATGCATCGCTTTTGTGTACAAGACGGTTTATCTACTTGGAACTCGAATGTAGTGATACTGCATCATAATTCCTTCCTCGCGCCAACTAAAAATTTGCCGCATGTTCTGTTATATCAAGGTTTACAGGCAGAAGGCCCGTTAAAACGGGTAATGCATCCATTGAGCAGGTTCTATAAGCTTTGGTTAGAGCCATGAACGGCACACGCTGGGACTTAAGTACGACCCTTCTAACCTATTGGACACCGAAGCATCACGAGGGGTATAGATCGAGGGGGTTGTTATACTCAAGTATATCGCAATATAGGTACATTAAATTGAGGATGTAGCTATTTAGACCCCAGCAAGTGCCGGCAAGTCAGGACAATAACCCGAGTCCTTTCGTCAATGTACACGCGTGTGGCATGAATGTCCGCTTAGAATCAAGGACCATACCCAAGTTACTTAGTTAAAATCTACTCCAGTCTAGGCAACCTGTTCTAAATAAGATACCGGTTCGCATCCCATGTTCTAGTCTAGGAAAGACACCTGGATTCCAATAAAGAATGAAATTACTCTATGGTTGCTCGAGAAAATGTTCCGTTCGACCCTCCAGTTGCGCACATCACGCGCAAGTTCATTTGATATAAGAGTGATGTCAATGTCATTCTCCCTAAGGGCCCTGAAAAGTTTGCGGGGCTTTTGTTCAGATTAAACACCAGGAAGCGATTCTGGTGGGTGAAATTCTCTAAGATTTTCCATGCAGATTGGGATGTCTCCAGTAGAATAAAGGCAAGACTGCGCGTTTGCATTCGCTCAAAAGACCACCTGTCCGCAACCAAAGACCAAAGAACAGTGTTCGGGTGCTCGCAGAAAAATTCAGAAGGCAAGGAGTATTGAAAATATATGCTAATTACAAAAATACCTGGTCCGGTGAGATCTGGGCCACATACAACAGTAATAGTAAGTATTCCAAGAAAAGGACACCAATACCTGTTGCGTTGAGGACGATTGCCGTCTTGGGGCTAAGGCCCTTCTCCAGAACTAAAAAAAGGCCCCAGAACATGGGTACATCCCTTCGGGGCGTACTGCTCCTGAACAAATGCAATACAATAGCTACGGGTACTAAGGTTCCTCGAGAGCTCGGTCATGACCATTGAGCACAGCCCTATATTAAGCTGTAGGACTTGGATTTTTCCTTCATTCGGTCTATTTCACCGTATGCTGCAGTGCGCATCATCGCCAATCCGATGAATCCTTTTGCGATGGATGTTTTACATACTACAGACGTATGTATTTTTTACACGAAAAGTAAATGTAGGATGATTGCACTTTCAATTTAGGAGGACAACTAATATAATTTTTACGCTTGAATTTTAGACTAGGTTTTGAACTTATTACGCCAGATTTTAAACCTTAAAATTTTATTTATTTCCTGATATCACAAGGTAAATTCAAAATATTTTTTTCTCGTACCCAATAGCGAGGTCTCTCGTTAGAATATTGATAAATATCCCATCTTACCCACCCTTAACTCCACCATCCCATGTAAACATCACAATTTAGTAGTGTTTTTAACCCTGTGTATATATTTTTAAATACAACTGCATTAAAATTTAATTTGTTTTTGAATCAACGGTCTGTCATGGTTATATATTTGTTGATAAACCATTTGATATTTTGAAAACACTAATGATCAAAGCAAACGTAGGATAAAAAGAAAACTGTATATTTGTACAAATATACACAATGTTATGAAAATATTTGCCCAAATTTAAGTAAAATCGATTCATAAATAGCGCAACTTTCCACGTTCAAATTTAATTTGGCTATTTCCCAAAAGAATTAATAATTGCTGTTTCAAAATTTAACTAATTTGGGATAAATTTTTATTGGAAGATAAAATGCTTGATATTACTAATTGGTCAAATTTACTTTCTCAAATCACTATTAAAATTTTATAGTATTACTTTCATATTTGACGGCTTATATTATAAATTTGCAAAATTCCTTTAATTTTGGCGGTACACAAACACTATTCTCATCTTAAATTTTGATTTACTCCCTGATTTAATCAACTCATTGAAAAGTACTCAATAAACCTTTGGATATAAATGTGTAATAAAATCATTATTCCACTTTAAGTAAAAATATCTGTGACACACATTACAAACATCACAAACAAAAAGATTTTAAAAGGAATTATCGCCAAAATGTTCTGGTGAACTTTAAAAAATTTCTTGTGACTCTTTTTTTTCATAATTTTGAATGTTGAAATTTTGAATTTCGTGGACGGCTATACTCTATATGAATATTTTCAAACAACATGTCTACAATTGACATATATAAAGTTTCGAAAAATAGTTTCTACGTCAAATGATTTTGGTAAAACTGCTCCTACAGCTGGACAAATGCATGATTCATTCTGTATAGGTTTTGTTTCTTTTCCGTTTGAGGCATACAAACCTAAAAAATAAGGGTAAAGTGAAAATAGATAAAAATACACTAATTATTACATAACAAATTATCGACGACACTTTTGAACATTTTCCAGGTAACCTATAGTTGGAAATTATTTTGAAAGTGGTGTATAAATAAAGAAAACCCATGCAATTAGTGTGAATCTGTAATAAAATTATACTTAAACATTTTAAATAATGTGTTCAAAAGAATTTTAAAGAGTTAAATTAAGCATTACTAATATTAATGTTCACCATGAGTATGTATGTCCTTTATATGCTTAACAGCTTATTGAGAAAAATTAAATACGAAGTTAGCGAGTTATTAGCGCAAATGAAGCAAAAGTATGTTAATGATTAAATCGTATGTAAATAAGGAATATGTGCGCTAAGTATAACATACGTACATATTAGGATGATATTTACATGACGCATATTTGGGTAATGTTTGACGCATATTTGGTAATACATACTCGCTCTCAAATGAAAATAAATCGTTTATTTTCATATTTTCTTGTAATATATGGTTTATTTAGCCAAACTTATGTAATTAATTTCATGCCAAATTAATTCCCTCATTTACATAACTCCACAGTCTACGGTAACGAACGATAAATAGATCTTTCGTTAACGTGAACTGCGAAGTAATGTAAAAGAGGAAACTAATTCTCGCAGAACAAAGCACTTAGGATGACGTCAGCATATTTAAAAAAATAAATACATAAAGCTTCTGAAAAAGATTAAGCATTGTAATAATTTATTTTCTTTATTTATTTTAATAAGTATTTTTGGCAAGCAGACTGTGAAATTAAACAGCCACCTTAATTATTTAGCGTATTAATCACGGTTACAGTTATAAGAATTTGTACCTCTATAAAATATAAATAGACAATTGACAATTTTTTTGATATTCTTCTAATAAATGCTACTGGTATAATTATTTTCCTATTCATTTTCTAATAATTGGTAAAGACCCAAAATTTCTCCCTCTATGGAAATAAATATCAATCTACTTTCTTTCCTTAAACTTAAATACGCTTAAAATATTTAGCAAGTTATGGAAAAAATATAATTTCCGTAGCGGCAAGAAATATGTTGATAAATATTCTTAACCTAATGGCTGGAGATGATGGTAAAACTTTGTGCAAATATTTTAACGGATTTCATGATAAAACGCAAAACGGTTTAGAAATACAAACTTATACCAACAGAAGCATAATTTCAAGAATTCACCTGTAATAGATAAAAATACTTGTTTAAATATATTCATAATACTTCGTTACCGGTTTAACTTATTTTTTATACATATATATTCCCTAAAATTATAAAAATTGCTCTGCGTGCAGTAAAATCTATTATAAATGCTTCCAGTTATGATTAAGTTAATAAAAATGGTAGCATCTCATTTCACGTAAAATTATTGCATATTGTTAGAGCAGTGATAGAAGAATGAATGAAAAAATATTGAACACTAATTGCATATTTTATATTATAGGGTAATCATTTCTTTACCACTATGCCTTTATAGGTTAATTTCCGGTGGGTTTCGCTATATTTTCGTCAATCAAAATCTTCAGAATTCAAAGTAATTTTTAGTTAGTACCTATATATGTACATATATTTGTATATATTTGTATGTATATATATATATACATATATATATATATATATATATATATATGTATATGTATATATATATATATATATATATATATATATATATATGTATATATATATATATATATATATATATATATATATATATATATATATATATATATATATATGGGACAACAAAATTTGTGGACGCTCAGGGATTTACATTCGCTCCCAGCAAAAAGAGGCACAAAAATAGCGCAGATCAAAATATAGGATATGTTCGTAAGTATACGTTCCAAAAAAGCGGTAGTTCAAAGGATAGAAAAATTCATTAAAATTTTATATTACTGTCTGAGTATGTAAATAAAATGTTTTTAAAAAGGGGAAGAATACGTTTATTTAAAAATGCTCGCAAATGAACCATCAAATATCTATCTTTATCAAGGCTAACTGCTTTTTCCCAAAAAGTGTCGACGGGTGGGTCCAAAAAAATATTTTTTATCAGTTATTTTTAATGATATCATTAAATAAAGTTTATTTGTTAGATATTGGTAAGAAAGTTTTTAAAAAATTTGTAACGCCTCCATCTCCAAAACTACAAGAGTCAATGTTATGAAAAAGAGTTTTAACATAAAACAATGGCCAATTGATATGCTTAAATTTTATTATATTATTCTATTGTTCTTTTTTTGTTTAGAGATATTCATATTATTATTTATTATATTATATTATTCAAATTTTTCTTGAAAGTTAAAAAAATATATATTGGACAAAAACATGTAAAATAGTGCGAGTTCTAGTAGTATTAGGATGCTATTTTTTAAAGAAAAATTACGTTCAATTTTTCTTTTTTGAAGCGATACTCATAAAAGATGAAGTCATTAAAAAATCCCTCCTAAATCCTATATTTTCTCTAAACTTATGTTGTAGGTAAATAAATATGTGAGGAATGTATGCAAAGCAACAAGCCTTATGAAGCTACCTTTTTAACCTTTAATTAAAATCGTTAAAATATTACATTAGTAATTTTAGAAGCTGCCTTTTTAACCTTTAATTAAATTCGTTGAAATATGACATTCCAGTTCCACTTACCTTGATCTTATTACAATGCAATATAATCCGGTCTTACCCTGTAAAATTAATGTATTTATTAGTACAGTACCGATCATAATATAGTTGTTCCTTATAAAATTATAAAATTATTAAACTGACTATTTTACTGAATGAATCCTCGTACTGCAATTTCTACTGCTATTATTTTTTTTTATTAAAGAAACCACAATTTTTGGTTTTGGAAGTGATGATATAAAGGAACAAGTCATTAAGAAACCTCTCTTAGATTCAATAATATTTTCTCCAAGAAATTATGGAAAGAATATAATTTTTAAAATTACTTCTTTAACTTTGAAATAAATTCGTTCAAATATAGTCTTTCGCCGTACTTACTTTTTAATGTTAGAATACAACATGAACAATTAATCGAATCTTGCAAAATTAATACATTTATGAGTATAGTGTGTCCGATAACAATGTGTGTTCCTTCTAAAATTATTAATCTTAATTTATACTGTCATGCATCTTCGTCGCCTTAAATTTTTAAATATAAAAGATGTGTAAAGGTCGATACAGTCGTTCCAGGTTAAAGTTACCGTAAAATAGAGAAAAATTGGTTTGGAAGTTAGAGCACTACTTGACCGTTTATAAAAAGGTTATTTTATATATTTATTGTATATATATACTTATATGTGAAATAAGTGATTTAAAAATCGTTCAAAGTGGAAACTCGAAGATTTGCATAGTTATAATGCATCTATATGCAATGAAGATTGGCATAGTTATAAGGGTCTATACCCCGCATATATTTGAAAAACACTGTCAACACTCAAAAACCTTAACATTTAATTTCTTTTGCAATACGACCCAGTTTACTCCTAGAATAAACGTGCTTTGACGCCAGTGATGAAGAACAGTACAATAATTAAAGGCAAGCGAATTGAGTTTGCCAGAAACTACGAGGAAGTTACGTTGTTTGCTTAATAATATTCTTCGGTACAAAATATTCTGTCATTACTAGAGCGGTGCGCTGGTTTCTGTTAGCTTCAGCATGAAAATCGGTAGGGTTACCAAATTACCAGATAGTCAGAAAACTTAATTTTTTTTATAAAAAGCATTTTGTTTATATTTTACCTTTGTTTGTATTTAAAATTTTGGCTGCATTTTGTAAAGTTTCATTTATTTGCTAAAACATAAAGAACCATCAAACATGTTAGTATTCAATCTCGTAAATGTAAAAAATATGAAAATATTAATAAATTTGTTCATTCAGTTGACAAACCCCAAAGATTTAGAGCGAAATATGTGAATCAAATAGTTTTCCCCTGTATTACTTATTCTGAACATCTTCTGCTTAAATCTTTAAACACGAAAATCGACAAGAAATATTTCTATAAATAGTCCAAGAAATAGAAATATTTCAAGAGTTTTATAGAAATTTTTCAAGAAATATTTCTATTAAACTCTACGGTAATGTTTCCCTTCTTCTTTTGATAATTTCTGAATTCAATTGGTCCTAAAAATAATCGATGTTTGCCCTAATAGAAAGTTTAAAAATTCAACTACTTATAGAAATAATTTTTTACAATTTTATGCCAGAGAGAACTACAGAGTTTTTAAAAATGTGACCAAAAATATGATACTACACTCCATCCTACCTCCAATCGCCAAAGAAGCCACACAACTTTTTGAAAAAAAAACATGACTGAAGTTTTACAAAAGTATTTCGGACCAAGAAATCAAGGATAACAATTTGTCTTTACTTTTTCAAAACATTTTTAAAACTGTTGTATTGGATAATGTATTTGTTTGGTGAAAATATATTAATATTTATACTTCTACGTGCCTAAGTTTTTAAAAAATCCTCTTACTGTGAATTCTACCCAAAAGTAACAGTTTTTTTTACAAATAATATTAATCTCTATGTCAGTATTTATGTAAATTTTTTCTAATGCAAAATCTTTTAAAATCTAAAAATAAAATCAAGACACAAACGCAAATACGCAAAGTATATTTTGTTTCTTCAATATAATACAACGTAAAGGTTAATCTCTTAAAAATTTTCGAAATGACTTTTTTTTCCAAATTATACCCATTCACTTAGTTGCTAAAAACTTCTAGCTACAATTAAAGTGGAATGTTTATTGCAATTGTACTCGACCATTAACGGACGTTAAAGAAAATTGAGGAAATGTTTTGTGTAATTTGCAAATAATGATAAGAATGTGATAATTAAGTTCCATAACTGATTTTTCATTGAACATAAACACCTGTTTTGAAATATGAATTTCATATGCTTAAATTTTGTTATATTTTTCTATGGTAAAGTAAGTAGAAATTATCACATTTAATAAATTTTCACTCCAGTTTTAACTTGTAGCAATATTTTGAATAATTTCAACGTTAAAAAGATTAATATTCCAAAATTTATTCCTACTTATTAATGCTTCCATATTCTAAACTCGTCATTTAATGGATGAAATTGTTAAGCCTTTTTAAGATCATCCACATGTCCCTCTCTTTGTCCGCGATCACAGCTGCTTTTCCCAGAAACTCTTTTGGTAGTAGCTAAGAAAACAGTTAAATCTTATCAAAATATTATCTAAAAATTACAGTTAAATTCGTTTCAGGTATAATGCAAAAAATTTCCCCAAAATAGATGTCTCAGTGAAATGAAAATTTTCCAAAAATATTAAAAAAAATTATATTTATGATTCTGAACCTCAAAATTTTATTAAATTCACGGTGTATGTAGACCTGCAAAAGAAACACAAGGCAATATATTTATACGGTCAAAAGTTATAATAATATTTACAAATCGTCTAAAAAAGTATTACGAAACCATATTCATTAGTGTATACGGAATTCACATAGTGCGGGTTCTACTTTTTGGATTTTTCTTTTTGATACTATTTTCTGACAATGGAATGAAAACGAAATAAAATAATTTAAAACAAATAATTATTTTCATTATTTATGAAGCGTATTAAACATGTGATTTTTAACCTGAAACAAAAATATTTGTATCTAATTTCTAAAAAAACATTCAAGTTCTGTTATTAAGCTAGTAAATTATAAACATAATAGTAGAATCGTTTGTCATCAACAGTTTTAACACCCCAACATTGATTTTGATGGACTTCATACATAGTGCTATAAACGATTAATAGTTGATGGCGTTAAATAAATATACGTCTCTCCTAAATTCCTCCTGAAATAGAAAAAAAGCTATTGCTACGAGAGCAATCTCTTACAACTAACAATAATAATATACACATGCAGAAGTCATTTTATTGTCTATACCATACTTTCCGAATATACAAGTCGATTTCCTTTATCGTTTAAGAAGCATGATTGATATAATAGACAAATGTTAGTGTCGCAACCCTATTAGCTGCACTATATCAAGACTAATTGCATCTAGCACCCCTTCTGCATCGAAAGGGTGACGAGCATTTTCTAATTAAGAGTTTACTTTTCGCTTTCATTAAATATCTTCGTGAAAAGGGCCATAGAATGATGTCGAACTCATGCCAATGTACGTTGTTGGCGTTAACACAGCCTATTATTGGCATTTATCTAAATATTGATACGTCTGTGGGATTACAAGAGGCAAGTTACAAATTCTTCAAATCTACGTCATACTTTAGTTCGTCCACCTATTCGTCACAACTTCACAGTTTCCACAGTTTTTGACCTATGATATATATGTATATATATATATATATATACATATATATATATATATATATATATATATATATACATATATATATATATATATATATATATATATATATTTATATATATAAATATATGTATATATATAAACACACATATATATGGTCCTTATAAAAAAAGGCTAATGCAACTTTACTTAATGCGTGAATTCAATTAACCCGCCACTGGTAACATATCTGTTTGTGAAACCGAACGGTTCGATAAAGTCGAATAACTCTTTCATCTGGCATCGATTAACGTTGTGATTGCCGGTGCGTGACATCGACGTAGCAAATTACGTAATCCAAATGGTTATTTTTGTATCTTTCATTTCATATGTTTGATAAAATGTATTACTGTGATCTGTTAGCGTTTCGCATCTGTTTATAGATATTTCAAAAAATTTATAAAAAAATTTACGTTTAATCTTATTACGACAATTTATCCACCTATTTTATTTTCAGTATGTCTTATAAAAGTCAACGGCGTCGTCTTCGGGTTCTTCTAGAAGAAGCATTATCTGATGAAGAGAGATTACAAACGTCATTGGAAGAACGTGAAGATCCAGATCAGATACACAATTCGGAGAGCGAAGAGGATTTGAGCGACCGAGAATTTTCTGGTATCAATAACACGACATTTTATTTGGGAAGGGACAAATCTATAAAATGAAGTAAAGATACCCGTCACCAATCTGTTCATAACAAAAATTTCAATATTATAACTCAGTTACCAGGACCTAAACGGGCTATCTCAGGTGAAACGGAATCTTTTGGAATTTGGAGACACTTTTTAGATGACACTATAATTGATATTATCGTCAAGTAGATCAATAACAATACATTGACACCGTCAAAGATAGATGTAACAGAGAAACGTATGCGAGACCAACTTACCTCAGAGGGACACAATACTATTAGCAGGATTGAAAAAAATCTAATCTAAATAAGAAATGGTTGATGAGCTTCTTCGAATGGATGTTGATGCAGTAGAAATATTTTGACTTTCTATGCCTGCCCATTGGTTTTAATTTCTGCTGCTAGTTTTAAGATTCGATAATGATAACACGAGACAGCAAAGGAAATCACATGATAAAATTTGCCATGTCAGATAAATATTTGAGAAATTTGTTTAAAATTGCAAGGATAATTACACCTTATCTGCTTTTATGACTATCGATGAAAAACTGGAAGCATTTTTGGAAATTTCTCATTTTGGCAATATATTCAAAATAAACCAAATCCTTATGACATCAAGATTCAAGCTCTCTGTAATGTTAAAATGTTTTATATATTTAATATGGAAATTTGCGCTGGAAAACTGCCAAGCAAAGGTCCGTAAAATCTTAATAATTTTTGCCTGGTTTTTGTTAAAAAATTATGCGACCCGATTTTCATTGCTGATCGCAATGTTACAACTGGCAACTGTTACACCAGTGTACCCTTAGCTGGAGCGTTGCATTAGAAAGTTCTCACAACAATCGGAAAAAATGACAAGAAGGGAATATCTCCCGATTTCAATGTATTGCGTTATCGAAATATAAAGTCATGTTTCACCCGTACCAAGCGTACTGATTAGTACCATGCACAGTGATAATAAATCCCATTCCGAAACTTAAAAACTCAATATATATTTGAGCCACAATTATATAAGGGTAGAGTCGATGTCGTGAATCGTTTATGTGCTTATTACAATTGTGCACGAGCAACAAGACATGGGCCTATCGTAATCTTTTACGCTATGCTAAATGTTAGTACTGTAAAGAGTCAGGTGATACATACAGCTAATAATCAAGACACAAGATTTCAACGCCGTTATTTCGTTGAGAATTTCGCCATGGGAATAATCGAAACTTATATAAGAGAACGACAGACACCGTTAAACTTGCCTCAATCATTGAGACAAAGGCTTATATAAATTTTGAAGATCGATAATGTCTCCGAGCCGGATGACCCTTTCAGAATGGTCAAGTACACGTGCCATAAATGCAATAAATATTTGTGTCTTGAGCACGTGCATGAGGCATGCGCAAGCTATAGAAAAGTTATAGAAAAGTGATTTAAGAGGTATTTTTTTGGTTTTTGTTGGAAGGATAATCATTTTTATGTATTTTCTCAGAATTCCTAACATCATAAAACTAACAAAGGCTGATCTAATTACAAAATGATAAGGTTATTGTATTTTTTTACTTTTAAAAAGGTTTGTTAAAAATCATGTTAATTTTAGTGCTTTATATCCAGTTGTGTAATAGCTAAAAAACGATCTGTATTTTATGAAACTCTCATTTTTTATTGTCCAAAAACTTGTACTTTTATAACTTATCCAAAAAAAGGAGCATTTATAGTTAATTAATGCAAAACCCTTAGGTAAAAAATCCCGTTGTGTGGAACCGGCGTCACCAGTTATCTAAGTCAAATTGACTTCATCAGGGGCGGGTTAAAATTGCGTGCGCTTGCTTCTTTTTCAACATCCCGGGGCGATACCATGTAACTATTTTTAAAAGGGACTGTAATCCTTTCAATTCAGTCATCGTAAGTACAACATACTTGGCTTTTTGCAAAGACCGATTTGTCTAATTTTATTAAATTATACGGTGACACGCGCCGCCAAATAATGCGAGCCATACAGGCTATGCAATATCCCAGGGTAACGTGCATCTGAATTTCGAGGTAGTTTATTTAATTAATTTTTTTGTTTAATGTGCATGTGCACATATGTATTTTTTGTCAGGTGCTAGCTGTAAGCCAGCTGTGGCGGTGATGTTTGTAGTCAGTTTTTAGCGAGCTAGTTTGGCTTTTGAAGATAATAAAATGAATAATTAAATTTAAGCAATGTTTTTTAATAGATCAGAGATATTTAAAACAACTAATTTATGATACCATATGATGCATTAAGTAAATTTATCTCCCAGTACCCATTTTTGTTGAAGCCCCGTTTGTGAAATATTAAGTTTTAAAATAATATGTTATATTATATACCGGGTTATATATTAATAATATGTTATATTATATACAGGGTTATATAGGGTTGTCATCTGCATTTTAAAATAAAGTATTGTACGCTACTTTAGGCCACCGTATTTTATATTTCATGCGCGTAATAATGTACGCTAAGATATTTAATATATATATATATATATATATATATATATATATATATATATATATATATATACATATTTATATATATATTCAGTAAATAATCTAATTTCTCTTGCGCGAAGTTATTTAAAGAAACGAAACACGTTACTCATTTATTCAATCGACAGTCTATAAAAGTGGGAACTTGACTACGTTAGTTACATTTTTCATTTACTCTGTTTTATTTATAAATAATGTTAGAATGAGTGACTTTTCTTCTAAACAATAATTTTTTTATCACACATACTTTTTTCGTTGCTCAAAATATACTTTTTACCTTTAAAAAAAGTGTGTTAATCCTACTCTCATTTCGTTAATTCTATTCTACTATCGTAATTTTTCAACCACGGATTCAAATAATCCAAAAAAAGTCTTAGCTGCTAGCATTCGATTACAAGTTTCAATTTAAATGATTCCAGTTCATTTACGTTAAAAATTTCAGGTGTTATGGACCATCCTAGAACTATACTTTGCACATATTCCTACATTTTTCTGGCTGTATTTTTGTTAAATGCATAAAAATATTTGAATCATGTTTTTGGCAAACATAGAAGTTTGTCCATTTTGGATCAAAACAAATAATAAATCGTAATAAATGTTTTTTTTTTGGACATCAACCCAAATACAATATTAACTTAGATTGTATAACAGTTGACCTATCATCAAATTATGTGCCATGAGTGCTAAATGACGGGACACAAATCGATGCACAAAAAGAATGTGGTAGTTTGTCGTCTTTTGAAGAACGAGTTGCTTGCATTGTTAGAAACTCCATCATTTAGCCTTGCTCTAGGCTAAAATTTGGGGTGATTTTTTTCCCTCTAATATTTTAAGGCAAAGGCATGATTCTTTGAATCGTCGGTTTTCGGTTATACCAAGTTGCTTTGCTTGCTTTTTACCATAAAGCTGAAGCTCTTTAAATCCTATTAAAAAGTTTTAAATCTCCACATATTGCTTTTTTTTATTGGCATAATTCAGCTCCAAACTATACAGAGGATCCAATGCCGCGTAATCGAGAACTTAACGGAAAGAAAGAGGTGGATTTATTGTCAACAAAATGTATGTAACAATGATAAAAAAATTATTACAAGTAGAAAACATCTCTTTCTCTCAAAAATATAATTACGTTTTTTAAAGTATGAAGACAAAATAACATATTACCCATGTTTTATATCCTCAATGTACTACGTAAGGTGATTTTTAATTATTTTTCTGAGTGGAAGTACACATTCTTTTTTATTCTAGTTGCTAGCATAAAAAAGATTCTTTCCATTAATATATCGATGACGCGGCGTTGGATCTTCTGTATAGTTCGGAGCTGAATTATGCCTAGCAAAAAAAAAACAATATGCAGAAATTTCAAACTTAACTACATAACCAATAATATCAATGCAAAAGTCAGTTTCTGTGTTTTTTTTCCTCTTCCGCCTTATCTACCCCATCCATTTTCATGAAACACATGTAGCCTGTGCCTGTTAGGCGAGTAGTTTATTCGAATTCAAATAATGTTTCTTGCATCATTTGTGGCTGAAAGGACTTTGATCACAACATGTATTAATTATTATATCATCTACTTCTGCAATCGGTACTGGATATAGATTTCATTTACTTCCTTTTATAGAAAATATATAAGTAGTAAATAATATTTGTCGGTAATTTTATGTAACTTAATTAACGTATGCCTTAAAAATACAAAAAGGTGCCTTTGTGATACATTATGTTTTTTGACTACATGTCAACATATTAAACACGAGGTAATACAATTGTTTTCGTATATTTATTCCGATAACTCCGAAATATTAGGTTTATAAATTTAGTACCACACAAACAAGTAAAACAATATTTGGAATAAAAGCCTGGATTAAATCCAAAAACACGTTAGTTAAGAATGCGCTTTTTGGGCAATTAATTTAAACAAACATAAAAAATATATTTACCGGTTTGTGTTAACACTTTTTCTGGTTTTACTTTAGGAGAGATCGTTTTAAAATGTATGCCACCACAACATAAGAATTCGTTTTTTAATATGCTAGAATTGCAGCAATATAATATTTTTTCTCAATATCAATGTTTCATTTCCAATGCTAGAAAATTAACTTAAAACGCTATTTGCAGTCAAAAATAAAAAGTATTCATGTTGGACGAAGCAAATAATCAATTTCATAGATGTTAAAAAAGAGATGAATGCCGACCCTTTGGTATATGGATGGTAGTAATAATTCGCTGGTCGCAAACTAAGTTTTAATTAGAGTCGACTTTAATATACCTCACGTTGTAACTCCCGCATGTAATAAATGCGTATTTTCGAATTTAACTATCGCCAGCAACTTATTAATTAATATCCACTTAAAACAAGTATTATATTAAAATAAGTTTTCATTTACAAGTTAATGAAATTTAACTGAAAATTTTATTACTTTACGCCCGGAGGGTCGAGGACCTTAATTACAGCGTTACGTTTGGATTAAACGTAATAACCGCACTCGAGAGATAAGTCATTTAATGCTTCGTTGTTAGTTTTAGTCTGTGAGGAGTTTAAGTACTTTAAGTAATTTCCTTTCTGCAGGCCACTTGTTTTGAGATGCATTATGAATATACCAATACGATGTTTCAATTGCTAATTTTTAAGTATATTTATTTTTCGTAAAAATATAATTTTATGTACAAACAGCGTCCTAACATGGTTTTTATTTGCCACCTGATGAAATAAATTATTTGCTACTATGGTTACAATTTTTGTATGTATCATCTTGTTCTTCTGCGATAATTTAAATCATCGAATCAAAAACCAATTGTATAAAATAAATTATGCAAATAAGTGTTCGTATTACAAATATCTTTTGTTACCTATTGTTTAAAGTACCATCCTTTATTATAAAATAAGGTTGAAATAAAAATTGACATAGCCCATTATACTCGTATGGTCTATCATTAAGTGAACGTAGCAGAAGTAACTTGACTACTGAACTCGCAATTATACTTGTACATTAATATGAACTACATAGAGATATCTTATCTTTCTCTTCTATAATAAATTGAAAACTTTAAAAAACTCCAGAAAATTTCACTGCCGAGGTATTCGAATCCTTTCTCAGTAACTTTAGACCTTAAAGGTCTAAATTTACTTTTTGTATTGGTTTTTTCTTTCAGTTTTTCTGTGTCAAAGTGGCATTTCTTATCTGACACTAAAGCCCTACACTATACAAACTCTCGCCATCTCATCGGTTTAACTTTTGAGTATCTGAATTATCATTTTCCTATATATTTACATTCATAACCCTAAAAGCAATTTCCTTATTTATCGATAATTTATGTACTCCGAAATACTATTTTGTAAACAGAGAAAAAATTTATTGCCAATGAATATTTTACTCTTTATTGGTTATTAAATACAAGATCCCACATAAAGATGAGGTATTTAAAAATAATAATTTAATTTCCGCTTGCGGTTATGTTTTCCTCAAAAATTTATTATAAATAATATTTCACAAATAAACTGCCTCACCTTGACCTGTTAGTTATCTTTTTTCGTCTATATCGTCATTCGTGGTGACGAAAAAACTGAATATCAAAATACAAAGACGAATTGATAATAAAAAAAGGAAACAAAAAATTATCAAATTAAAATAAGCAAAAAGTAATACAAAAAGAGAGATTATAATTTTGATCTTTGGCAGCTAATCGAGAGACAACAATTTCTTCATAGAAAAAGTACTTTTTAATTCGATTTTGACGTAAAATATCTAATGGTCGTTTGGATAGGAGTTAAAATGTTCTGATGGCACATCGCGTCTTGTCGGCTCTTTCCGACTTAATTCGGCTAGCTTCGCTTCTCGTTTGTTATTGAGCCAGCTTCTCGTCTTGTTGGCTTTTCCGACTTAATTCGGCCAGCTTCGCACCTTTTCGGCACTTTGCGACTTACCGCTTTCCTTTCTACTACACTACACACACGCTGCATCACGCGTATGTCGATGTATCAGCATCAATTCCTATTTACTAAAGTTTACAACTTTACTCGTTTATATCGGTGTATTGCATTAAAATTTTAAAAGCGTTTTTTAAAATTAAAATATGAGTTCTAGTGATAATAAAAGCAACCCATGAGCGCACGATTATTTTTTTTATTAAAATCATTAAAAGCGGAAATTTTTTCTTAAATGCAATATATTTATGAATATTTTTTTTATTTACGAATAGAAACATGGTGAAATTATCATTGGTGCCAAACTGATTATAATTTCAGTTGTCCAACTCTTTCCAACACTTATTTGCGTAATTTATTTCATAAAATTGGTTTGTGAATCGATGCTTTAAAATATCGCAGAAGAACAAGATGATACATACAAAAATTATAATTATAGTAGCAAATAATTTATTTTATCAGGTAGCAAATAAAAATCATGTTAGGACGCCGTTTGTACAGGAAATTATATTTTTACGAAAAATAAATATATTTAAAAGTTAGCAATTAAAACATCGTATTGGTATATTCATAATGCATTTCAAAATAAGTGGCCTGCAGAAAGGAAATTACTTAAAGTACTTAAACTCCTCACAGGCTAAAACTAACAACGAACCATTAAATGATTTATCTGTCGAGTGCGGTTATTACGTTTAATCCAAACGTAACGCTGTAATTAAGGTAATCGACCCTCCGGGCGAAAAGTAATAAAATTTTCAGTTAAATTTTAATTATGGTAACAGAGTGCGTTTAGTAAATATTGCAATGTTTTGGCGGCCAAAATTCATTAACTTGTAAATGAAAACTTATTTTAATGTAATACTTGTTTTAAGTGGATATTAATTAATAAGTTGCTGGCGATAGTTAAATTCGAAAATACGCATTTAGTACACGCGGGAGTTACAACGTGAGGTATATTAAAGTCGACTCTAATTAAAACTTAGTTTGCGACCAGCGAATTATTACTACCATCCATATAACAAAGGGTCGGCATTCATCTCTTTTTTAACATCTATGAAATTAATTATTTGCTTCGTCCCACATGAATACTTTTCATTTTTTACTGCAAATAGCGTTATAAGTTAATTTTCTAGCATTGGAAACTAAACATTGATATTGAGAAAAAATATTATATTGCTGCAATTCTAGCATATTAAAAAACAAATTCTTATGTTGTGATGGCATACATTTTAAAACGATCTCTCCTACAGTAAAACCAGAAAAAGTGTTAACACAAACCGGTAAATATATTTTTTATGTTTGTTTAAATTAATTGCCCAAAAAGCGCATTCTTAACTAACGTGATTTTGGATTTAATCCAGGCTTTTATTCCAAATATTGTTTTACTTGTTTGTGTGGTACTAAATTTATAAACCTAATATTTCGGAGTTATCTGAATAAATATACGAAAAAAATTGTATTACCTCGTGTTTAATATGTTGACATGTAGTCAAAAAACATAATGTATCACAAAGGCACCTTTTTGTATTTTTAAGGCATACGTTAATTAAGTTACATAAAATTACCGGCAAATATTATTTACTACTTGTATATTTTCTATAAAAGGAAGTAAATGAAATCTATATACAGTACCGATTGCAGAAATTGATGATATAATAAGTAATACATGTTGTGATCAAAGTCCTTTCAGCCACAAGTGATGCAAGAAACAATATTTGAATTCGAATAAACTACTCGCTGAACAGGCACTGGCTACATATATTTCATGAAAATGGATGGGGTAGATAAGGCGGAAGAGGAAAAAAAACACAGAAACTGACTTTTGCATTGATAATGTTGATTATGTAGTTAAGTTTGAAATTTCTGCATATTGTTTTTTTTTGCTAGGCATAATTCAGCTCCAAACTGTACGGAAGATCCAAAGCCGCGTCATCGATAAATTAATGGAAAGAATCTTTTTTATGCTAGTTGCTAGATGTGTACTTCCACTCAGAAAAATAACTAAAAATCACCTTACGTAGTACATTGAGGATATAAAACATGGGTAATATGTTATTTTGTCTTCATACTTTAAAAAACGTAATTATATTTTTGAGAGAAAGAGATGTTTTCTACTTGTAATAATTTTTTTATCATTGTTACATACATTTTGTTGACAATAAATTCACCTCTTTCTTTCCGTTAAGTTCTCGATGACGCGGCATTGGATCCTCTGTATAGTTTGGAGCTGAATTATGTCAATAAAAAAAACAATATATGGAGATTTCAAACTTTTTAATAGGATTTAAAGAGCTTTAGCTTTATGGTAAAAAGCAAGCAAAGCAACTTGGTATAACCAAGAATTGACGATTCAAAGAATCATGCCTTTGCCTGAAAATAATAGGGGAAAAAAAATCACCCCAAATTTTAGCCTAGAGCAAGACTAAATGACGGAGTTTCTAACAATGCAAGCAACTCGTTCTTCAAAAGACGACAAACTATAACATTCTTTTTATGCATCGATGTGTGTCCCATCATTTAGCACTCCTGGCACATAATTTGATGATAGGTCAACTTTTATACAGTCTAAGTTAATATTTTATTTGGGTTGATGTCCAAAAAGAAACAAACTTCTATGTTTGCCAAAAACATGATTCAAATATTTTTATGCATATAACAAAAATACAGCCAGAAAAGTGTAGGAATATGTGCAAAGTATAGTTCTAGGATGGTCCATAACACCTGAAATTTTTACCGTAAATGAACTGGAATCATTTAAATTGAAACTTGTAATCGAATGTTAGCTAAGACTTTTTTTTAATTATTTGAATCCATGGTTGAAAAATTACGATAGTAGAATAGAATTAACGAAATGAGAGTAGGATTAACACACTTTTTTTAAAGATAAAAAGTATATTTTGAGCAACGAAAAAAGGACGTGTGATAAAAAATTATTGTTTAGAAGAAAAGTCACTCATTTTAACATTATTTATAAATAAAACAGAGTAAATGAAAAATGTAACTAACGTAGTCAAGTTCCCACTTTTATAGGCTGTCGATTGAATAAATGAGTAACGTGTTTCGTTTCTTTATATAACTTCGCGTAAGAGAAATTAGATTATTTACTGAATATATATATATATATATATATGTATATATATATATATTTATATATTAAATATCTTAGCGTACATTATTACGCGCATGAAATATAAAATACGCTTGCCTAAAGTACAATACTTTATTTTAAAATGCAGATGACAACCCTATATATAACCCTGTATATAATATAACATATTATTTTAAAACTTAATATTTCACAAACGGGGCTTCAAAGATTACAGTCTCTTTTAAAAATAGTTACATGGTATCGCCCCGGGATGTTGAAAAAGAAGCAAGCGCACGCAATTTTGACCCGCCCCTGATGAAGTCAATTTGACTTAGATAACTGGTGACGCCGGTTCCACACAACGGGATTTTTAACCTAAGGGTTTTGCATTCATTAACTATACATGAATTATATGAGAGACACCTTACTTACTGAGAATTTGCGCAATTAAACGTATTATTTCCTTTCTAAATGATGAAAATAAATTTATACTGTTTTAAAAAATACCAATATATCACGGAAACTTTCTTTTTATAGTTGTTTTTTGCAGTCAGGATGACGCTTTCTATATTGTTTTATGTAATGTAGCATCAATTATTTAACAAAGAAGATTAAAAAATGGGGAGAAATTTAATCCATGCTTATATCTTCTGAAAATTATCATTCTGCAAGTAACAATGATTATGCAAGTAGGTTGTTTTATGTAGGCAGTGGTTATAAATACAAGAGCGGAGGTTGTACTATTACGTTTTCTTCCCCACCAACTGGTCTTAGGTAATATTTAGTAAATTGGTTTCTTACATGAGCTACTCTAGGCTTGAAAGGGATTTGTTGGTGTTAATTTATTTAATGTGACGTGATTTAAATAGTCCTGTATTCTTTTACTAACCTAAAAAAAAATTTACCTTTTTCTATAAAACAATACCAAATTTCTTTTCAAGTGAGCCTAAACATTTAGGCGGTAATGTTAAACATCAACACATTACAATCCTTCTTTACGTAATGAAATATTTCAAATGAAATATGTTTATATGTTATGATTAATTCAAGATATAAATAGTCATACTCATTATTTTTACTTCAGGCGACACTTTTTAGCGAGATTTTTTAGTTAAAATTTCTTGGTTTATAAATACAACCTTTTTCAATTCTTGCCTGGAATGCCAAGTTAAAACATATTACTTACTGATCAGTTATACGTCATTAATGGGCTACTGTTCGTTGTCTACCGCAACCTGTGGAAGATGAACACTGACATGTTGGTAAATTGGTTCACAAAAAAAGCGTATCTAATAACTCCGTGTTTAGAGGACCAAAGAAATGTCATGTTTTCATATCGTATGAAAAATGAAATTATTTGCAGATAAAAGCAATATATATATATATATATATATATATATATATATATATATATATATATATATATATATATATATCACACAAGAAAAACTAATGTCTAACTTTTTTTTTTCGTAAACGTACAAGTAAATAGATAGATAAGTGATTAATATAAAGAGTTGCAATGCGTCAAATTTTGCAGATAGTAATTTTAGCGTAAAATTTCCTCTTCAGTCTCTAATTTTAACTTAGGTGGCAATATTAAATATCAAGCACTCTACAACCCGTACTTACCTAATAAATATCACGATGATCTATCCCACCCCGTCCACAGGCCTTGCCCCCACACCCGCGAAATATTACATAGAGAAGCTGGAATTTTCGGTCATGGTCTTTCAGTGTTCGTCAAGAATGTGCGGCGTCTCTTAATTTGAAAGGGTGAAACATTTCGCGTGCTTACGATCAATTATATGAGAGACATTTAAGCGGAGATGGTATGGGACATCGTTGTTCTATTTTAGGTGGATATATTTTTAATTAAGAGAATGACTAGCATGAGTACTTCAATTTTGTAAATTGATTTTTTTATAAAGCTTTACAAGGAACAAAATATTAAACTAGAAATATGTTAAATTTATTTCTAAATCAATACGTATTATTGGATACTGTTTGTTCATAATTGTTTTTTTTACAATGAATATATTATTTTCTATTAATCATTATATCATCATTTAAATTTTTAGGTATTTTTTGGCACTATACACGCTAATACCTTGAGTGTCAATATTGTTTATGTGCTCATTTTATTCCTTGTGTAGTACCGCGTGAGATAAAATCCCTCTAAATTGGATGAAAGAAGTTTTGGTCAATTGTAATATCATTGAATAAATTGGTTTTAATTGAAAACTAGACCATTATCTAAATTTCTGTTCTTGTACCAACTGATCTCAACAAAATGTCTATGTTTATTTTTCAATCGCGTAAGGAGTTTATAGATTTTTATGTAGATTTATGTGAACATAATTTGCGATACAAATTAACACATAGGCTACTTGTAGACTCAAGAAATAATATAATTTCGTTTGAATAAAATTCGATATTTTTATCCAATAATAAAATGAATTTTTTCGACAAGTGAATAGATGGTTCTTGTGTACTAAATTATGCAACGTGTATATAATGTAATAGTATCACACATGTGTATCGAGAGAAGATGGCGAAACATTTACGAGTAATTAAGTATCATGAATTATGAAAACTGTGTTGCAAAAAAAAAAATGTGTTGCAACGCTATCAAATCAGGTAAAAATCCTGGCGTGTCAATCAAAATTGCTCCTAGGCTAAAACTAGATTTGTGCTTTTAATATTGACTAGAAAATTTAACAACATACACTGTATATTAATTACTAGAAATACCTATAGAAATTCATGATCTCTCACCAAATTTCACCATTTTTCAATATGTCTCATGCACAAATATGGCAGTTGAATTTAAACAGGTATACTGTAAGGTGAAGAGGAAATACTTCTATGTACGTGGCAGTGCTTAATGTGCATGCCAAAGTGTGTGGATGTGTGGATGTATTTTTATGTATTTATTGTAACAAGTGTGAAAATGATTTCTTGTTTACCGTTTTGTTACCTCTGTACTATTTTGTAAAAAGAGTGTTTAACAAATTTAATAAATTTAGTTATTCTTTAATTAAAAGCGTCTAGTTTTTGAAAAAGAGAGAACTGTAAGTTGACATACTTCACAGTAACTTAAAAGCATTTTTTTCCTAGAAACGCTTTATTTGATCTAATAAAATTTTAGGGTATATAAAAAAGCATTGTCTATTTGATGTAAAAATACGTTTACAATTGTTTGAAAAAAATACCTTTTTTTTTGATGACGGTGTTACAAATCTAATGATGAACAACAAATTTTATATGCTATAACTATCAGAAAGTCAATAATATTTTTATGTTTGAATTTTTATCATACAGTATTGCTGTACAACAGAATCTATCAGAATTAATTCGATGCAGATATAATATATATTTTAGAATAAAACATGACTATTTAATCAGAAAACTCATGCAAATTTTAATAAAAAAAAAATAAAACCCTAACGCAATCTAATGAAACAATAAAGAAAATTACATAAAAATGAATAAATCATTTTCCGATTTTTGCGAAAGTCGGTACTCAAATAATGGAAAGAAAGTTCAAGATACATCACATTTTATAATACATAAAGAAAAAAAAGTCTTTTGTAACTGCGTAGTTTTTCATTTTTTCAAGACTGTTTTAAAATATTAAGAGAGAAATAAATCACAGTATTTATAAATGAAGGTTTAGATTGGGATACATTTTTAAAAGTGTAAAAAATGGGATTTTAATAATCTTAGATATGTATGGGCTTATTATCCATATGTATATAGAATGAAATTTTGTTCATATAGCAATTTACATTTTTCCACCTTTACTCAATCACTGAAAAATATTTAAAACTAAAGGGCATCCTCTCACTTGATTCATTTGACTTCAGTATTTTATTTAACTTCTTCACTAAAATATTTCCAAACAGACAAAACAGAACGTTTATATCAATTAGTACTGGGAGAAAGCGCAAGATTTACGTAACACAGACTTGTTAAGGTTTATTTACAAAACAGAGCTTTAATTCAAACGGATTGCCGCTCTCAAAGACAAGTTGAACGGGAGTTTGTTTGTGAGTATTGATTTTGGAATTAGATGAAGGATTTGTGGAGAGATTTTGTATTGTTTGTGCCATTTCCTGCTTTCGAACTTTCATCTTTTTGGGAAATGATTCGATTCAAAATACCTGGTTTATGTATTTCAAGCGACTTTGTAAATTACCAATACTGGTTAAAGAAAAATGTGTTTCCCAAAAAACATTAATTCCTAATGGAGAAAAGCGATTTGAAATATTAATAAAGCTTTTGTTATGTGTTTCGAAGAATCATGCTCATATTTCTATTTAAATTCAAAGAACCAAAAATAAACTTATTTTGAAAATTATTATTTTTAAATGAAATAAATAAAACTTCATTATGAATATTTACAACAACAACGGTATTGAAAAGATCATTAAAATTTTCTCATCCAATTACATCTTTAAAAATCAGAATTGGTATATATTGATAATTGCATGAATATGTGTCAAATAGATTTATACCCCTGTTGGTTATTCCATCTTATAATCGGTTATGATTATAAAATATAATTCTTGCACACGATAATATACGGAGCATCATATTTAAATGGCCCAAATTGCATTTCAGATGCTTTACCTTTAGATTCGATGTCAATGAAACACAAATCTCCTAATTCAAGTATTTTTTCCAACGAACCTTTGAAAGTGCGACCCAAAAACTGTACTGGTATCAAACAATTCGAAAAGATAGTACATTATAATACAATCAACCCAATTTTAGTCGTGGTTAAAAGATTATAACACAATCAACCCAGAAAACAATAAAACACAATCATCCAGTTAGTCATGGATATAAGAAACTAGACAAACTACATTATAGATATTGCCGCACTCTACATCTGTAACTTTTAAATGATTCGTACCGGAGAAAATCCCAAATTACATCAATTTGGAACACAAAGTAAATGAGATGTGAGATTTGACAGCAGTTAGTATCGTGCCGATTATTATATCAAGCGTCGGAATCATAGCGAAAACCCTTCACGATCACTTTAAGAAATACCTACTTATATGGTATTACAGATAGAAAGTCTTCTAAAACTAACGGTGGGACTAATAGGGTACTATATTTTAAAATGAGGTGCCCTAAGTTAATTAATATCTCCCTGGGGATGGTTTTGTTAACATTGAACACAATTTATTTTAATTTTATGCACTTTTTAATGAATTTCTTTTTCAACTCATAGGTTTATAACAATACTCTGAGCAAGGTAATAGGAAAAAAAGAAAAAGTAATTGCAGTATCGGACACTTATTTTTTTAAATTAAGATATTTGCGAAAAAATTAATTCGGAATTTACATATGTACTTAATTCAGACTCATCAAAAACCACCTTCACTCTGAGTACAGGTACATTTACTATATTTGAGGCGGTTTTTTGAATTAGTTTGCGATTCAGGCCATTAATTTTGGGGTGACCATATATAATGTTTTGTACTCTATGAATTCGTGCCCCATGTTTGTAATTTTGGTTGAAATGTGCCTTTGGAAAAGTTCAATATCCTTCATATCCTCAAGCGCATAACTTATTATGTGGATGTGGGAAGTTCCCATTCAAATTATTGGAAGCAGAAAGAGAAGTATACATATGATAGATTGACTTATGACACGAATAAATACATAATTTAATAAAATATATCATATCCGACAAAGAAAATGGTGGTTTGCTTACAATCATACATCATATTAACGTATCTGAAATATTACATGAAAAACACAGGGAAAAGAAGAATTGATTACAGAAACCAATGAAACAAATAATACCTAAACTTACACTTATAAGCAGCCAATAAAAACTAATTATTTTAAATCGAAAAGAATCAAAATTACAGGTTGTATTTTTAAACGCGATTGCTTGAGTCTTGCTTTTGTTTACGAGCAGCAATCGTAAATAAAAGAAACAGTCTCGTAACAGTAAAATTCCTATAGAAAATAGCAAAAATAACAAATAGAACGTAATTTGGTTAAAATATTAATAGAGGAAACAAGACGTAACTGATTTAAAAATTCGAATATATTCATACACATGCGATAACATAATTTCGTAATTTCTATGATAAAATTAAATTAAACAAGAAAATGCAAGGTTAATAATATGCTAATGAGTTTACGTGCAGGGAAAAATTCATATAATACTCTCATACTTTAAAATAATGTCACGGATAATGTAAAATTTAAATAAACATAGATATGAACTGCCTACATGATTTAAAAAATTAAATATGCATTTAAGGTTAATCAAAAAATGTTACAGCTCTTGATGTTCAACAGTTTTTGGATAGCCCTTCATTGAACTTTAGATTCCAAAGAAAACTGAGCCAGAAAAGCAGAAATGGTAACAGTTTATTAATAAATAATTAGGCCAAAACTATGTTAAAAAGATAAAAGAAAAAGAAAGGAACTATAACAGAAGCAATTACGGAAATAAAACAATGTGAAAAGGAAGTCAAAGTTCACAAAAACATGGATTGATATTGGAACGGATAAGCGGAAAGTGTGTTACAAGAAATAAAACAGCTCCTAAATTTGCCGGCTGTATGATGTCTTGTATTTCTTTGTTAAAAACAATCACAATAGGTATCTAATAGTTTTAATTATCCCAATTTAGGAGAGGATTTGTCTTTTGGGACAAAACTTGACATCGAATATCTTTACTTTTTTAATGAATTTTGGTTTATTATACACATTAACGTTTTTGGAGAGCTATTAATATTTTTAACATTTATTCTGAATAGACAGTTTGGGTTGACTCTTAGACTTTTGTTTTATAAATAACCTCAGATCAGTCGGTTTTTTTTGAAAATTCTATATAACAACTTATCATTACAGCATGGCATGTGAAGAATTTGTATGAAACTAAGTACAAAATTAATTTCGCGTATTAGTTCCATGCATGATCGCAAAGCTGCTATTTAAGGATTATACCTTTATTTAGGACATGTTATCTATATTTATGCAAAATTTTATTATTAAAAGAAGACTCTATAAATTTTGATAAGGAAATACCTCAAATAATCAGCTTTAAAATAAATTCTTTTGCAGGGATCTAGTTTCTAAACCGTTTGGGATGAAAGCATCAAATTTTCCCAAAGCCATTTATCACAAAAAGATTAATACAGTTTTTATTTTATATAATGGAAAAAATTTTATTTTATTTCATCAAGATTTTTCGTGTAAATATATGAGCAGAGATTGTCTGTCTGTCAGCCGATCTTTTAGTAATCCACTGCCCTGTATCTAGTTCTTAACAACAATAAGGTATTTATTATCCACAAAACGGCAGACAACTCATCTTGTACCATAAGTACAATTAACAAGATTTATAATCAACTTTGATAAACGTGGTTAATAAATGAGAAAATATATGCTTACGCTTTTATAAGCGCCAGATTAGTTCTTAAAAAATGTAGCAATGAACATTTCATGGCCGTGAAAAGGGAGTATCAGCAAGTAAAGTTACGATGGTATATAAGTATAAAAGAATAACAATTATGTCAGTTTAATTTCAAATTTGGTTTTAAAACAAATGTTGCAGTGTATAATTATTATTTTAATTAGTTTGTTTTAATTAAAAATTAGTTTGTTTTTCTCTTGTTTAATCATATTTTTTACCATTTTTACACATTTAAAGTGTAAAAATGGTAAAAAAGCTGATTAAAAATGAATATGCCAAATAAAAATTGATCTGGAAAGAGCCGTAATCGTTAGGATTTTCAATTTTAAAGTTGTATTAAATTTATATGATCAAATGAAATATTCATAATCCTTTTATTACACAATTATTTTGAAAATTTCGTGGAGAATATAAAGAGAAAAATAATTTCCCAAAACAGTTTTACATGATGAGCGTCAATTCCATGGTATAGATCAGTTGCAGAATATGAACTGGCTCTTTGGATGCCTTAATTTTTCTCGAGTATTTAGTGAAAATCTATAAGTATAAAAGCTTCAAAATATATAATAACCATATTTTCACATTATTGTTAATCTATCATCAACTCCACATTATTTACTATATATGACCATTTATCATTTGATTGTCAGTAATGTGAAGTCGATGATAGGTTACCAATTATGTAATAATGCAGAATTATGGTTGCTGTATATTTTTAATTGTAAATTTTTTTTAGTGTACCTAAAAGAGTTTTACTATTATAATTTCTAAAATTAATAATAATATCAATATATTTAAATTTGGTTGTATATTTATTGAAAATCTACACCTATAAAATCAGTTATCTTACTTTCCGATGATAATATATGATCCCAATAAAGTAGGGTTGATGATACATGATCGATAATGTAAAAATGTAGAATTATGGTTTCCGTATATTTTTTAGAAGGAAAAGAGCTAATTGGAACGAGAGATAGATAACTAAATAAAAATAAAAATATTTTTACAGACATTAGCGAGAAGGCGGAAAAAGATGCCAAGAAAAGCAAGAAAGTGTACAAGTCTGCTGAAGTTTTAAAAGAATACACACATATGCCCTGGACATATTTTGCCAATCGCAATATGTCACACATAATGATTGAAAAAATATGTCTAAGGCAATATAATGCATTCCATACTCGCTCATCATTATTATTAGACGAGACAGTTAGAAGAGTTAAAGCATGGAGAGAAAAATATTAAGCAATACATAATTTGCTTACAAATTTAAACTTATATATGTATCAAAGATCAAGCAAGGTATAGTAGTGCTGCCTAACCTGAAAGGAACAATGTAAAAATATTCTTTAATACCTGGTGAAAAAAAAAAGTTTTCACACTGAGTAAGCCTAATAATCCCGTAGAAGTGTTTACAAATTAGTTAGAGTTGTTATTTTCATGTTTCAAAAAAATATTTATATGTTATTCAATGATGTCAACAAACGTCCTCACACAAATGTAATAATCTGTTGATTCCTTAATAACATTTCTAACAACAAAAAATTGTTCAAACTCGTCATTAATATAATTTTTGAAACACTCGTCAAATATATTTAATTTGTTAATAATATACATTGAAATTTGTTTCTTCAAAAATATGTGTATATTAAATATATTTGGCGTTAATTTTGTAGAAATTCATTATTCACAATTAAATGAAACTACATGATGTAGTATTATTTCTACTTTCTTTAATTTCTTTACTACGACCTAGGTTTCATTGTATTACAACATCTTCAGGTGGGATATTAGCAAAGATAATCTTTGCTAATATCCCACCTGAATTGAATACAACGAAACCTAGGTCGTGGTAAAGAAATTACAGAAAGTAGAAATAATACTACATCACACAGTTTCATTTAATTGTGAATATGTGTATAATTTTAATTTTTTAATGTACGAAAGACAATTATTAACGATCAGTGATTATTTTAGTAACAACTTTGATTAATTTAGTAATGATACAAAAATTACAGAGAAAATTTCTTGTTGCATTTTACCGTTTTTAATAATTTTCGATGGTACGAAACTCAAAATTAAAAAAAAAATTAAACACACAATAAATAATATGTAATTGGACTAGTTATCTCAAAAGTTATTATTTAAATATATTCATGGGGGTTTTTATTTTTAATTTCTTGTGTTTTGTGTGTTATCGTTTGAATACATTAGTTATAAGGAGCTCAGAAATACATTTCATCATTTTAGGGAACATATTTCCAGAAACATGTTAAAAATCCCTCTACTTTCAAAACTCCTGAATCTAAACTTAAGACAATAATCAGGTTAATCAATATTTAGAACTGAAAAAATGTCTTAACAAATCTTATGGACTGTAATTTATATTCTCTTGGTATTTCTCCTTATGGAATTAATTTCCGTACACATAGCTTTAGAAAAATATAGAAAAGAAGCAATTTTTTAAATATTTTTAAATTTTGAATATCAAATAGTAAAAAAAACTTCTAAATAAAAGCGGACTATAGTAATACGCTAGGTATGTTTATTTGCCTAATTTATACAAAAGTACACACATTTTCTTTAATTTATATAATACTTAAAACATTATATTATATCATCACATTAAACGAAGAACGAAAACAATATTACAAAGTGAGTGCCACTCGCTGGAATTTCCTATAATAAAAATCAATCAGCAGAACAAAGTCCATTACAAATATTACGAACTCGGGATCGTTATTTTTCTGCGTCAGTGTACCAAACGTCCAGGCACCACAACCGACATCCAATCACACTAAAAGCAGATAAAATATTGACTTTCTTTATCACAAGTTTACCAAATATACACTCCTGGGTTCGTGTTATACCTTTTCTACAGGTTTTAAGACAATCTACTTGTATACGCTACGATGAACCTAATATAATAAACTTTGCTATGGACAGGAATTGCGAGTGAACTTTGACCAGCTAAAAGTTTCGTGAACTTTACCCAAAATGAAACATTATTTTTTATGTTATCGACATATTGAACTATTTTGTTTGATACATAAGAAAACGGAGTTTTGACATACGTTTAAGTGTCAGAATATGGGAATTGTTTCCTAAATGAAATGAAAAAATAGACCTCTTTCGGTCGATTTTTTGGTTTTATGACCAGGTGGCAAACGAGTTATTTAGTCCTTTATAATGTAATTTCGTCCATTTATACCTCTATATATAATATATTGGTAACTGGGGTGTTATTAAGGGGTGTTTAAAAATGAAATCCTGCATCGTTCTGACTATATCGAGATACTTAATTATGCATGAGTGTATATTAAAAATCTATACTTATAAAAACCAGTATTCTCCGTCACTGACTGTCATGATAAAGTTTCTACTATATAGTATACTTGATAGTAGATATCTGTTTGTGTAGGTGTTTGCTAAAAAAGATTTTTTTGGAATGCAATCCCTGACAGAAATTTCAAAAAATTAAAATTAGAGATAAGAAAATTATTATCTAAACCCTCAGAAGGAAATAAATAAACACATCATTTGGTGGTTTTATAATTGTTATGTAGAAAGACTAAAAAATAAAAATAACATTGTGGTTAGGGTTCTTTTTGCCTGCGTAAAGTTGGAACCAGCAATTATTTTACAATAATGTAGTTAATTTTGTAGTTAATTGACAATTTCCGTACTTTTGTCGGCAAGGGAACGGTAAAAGCCATCTAAACGAGATATGAATTGCATTGAGAAAGTTTCAAAATAGAGCAATATTCAGTGTTTTAAAACTGAATAATATAAATAATTAATTATAGGCCAATAAGATATAAGTTAACAAATAAGCAGAACCATTTGCACTAACACATAGCTGCCAACTCTCAACTTATAATTAATCGATCTCTTATATAGCTGGATAGACACAAATTTAAATGATAGCATTCGGATTTCAATATTATTCCCCTATTAGACAAATTTTCCAGATTAATTTTTCCCAAGTAATGAATAGATTAACAGGATTCCAATTTTATTCTCATAATAACTTTTATGTATTTTGATGAAAAATGATGATACACTTTTTTCTTTGCTGCTAAACTAGAGCGACCACGCATTAAAAATATTTTTCGCATTAAAGCTATTTTCAAGCCATTCGAATACGAATATGGTAATTAACAATTCCCCATAGAGAATGTTTTACATTTTTTTTGTTCTTTGAAATGTATTATTTGAGGTGTGATTTTCCAGGTCTCTTAACCATTTTGCTTACATATTTTTTTAGTCTTCATTTTAACGAAAGTAAAGTTCTTCCTGATAAATGTGCTTCATTCAAATTGAGTTTTCGCTGACCTTATTTTATTTAAAAGAAAACTTAAACTAAACCTTATTTTGGTTAATTACAGCACTGCTTACGACATAATATGTTAAAAACGATTTTAGGACGAGTTTACTGCACAAATTACAAATTTTTCGCAAAAACCCTCCTGAATTTACATGTAAAATTTAACAATTTTTTGACATATCGCCTGGTAGTGAAACAGTGGTTTCTATTGAATTTTTTAATAAATTACATGGCGAGTGGCATTTGTAATTAACAAGGTTATTGTGTAGTTTTTTATTAATAAAAAAAAAGGAATTAATTATCTTTGGCTGATCTGCACTCATACAAAATAATTTATTAACTTAAATTTAAGTAATTTTTACATCAATGGCTGTTTTTTGGGGATTGATTGTCGTAAGAACCTCTTTGCAGATTTAAGTCACTTCCGTCTTATTTTTTTTTAGCTGATACAGGTAAAACGTTATGGATGTAGACACATCGCAAGAATTTAATTCGCTTCATTTTATCAACATTACATGTTGATATTACAATACGTACAATCTTATTCAATGATTGAAAAATAGTACGTTTTGTCCGTTTGACTAGGAGAATATATATTTTACCTTGCAACAGAGCTTTAAAAATAAGGACGGATTATATATTTATTTAGAAAGAAAAAAGAACAATCGATTTTAATTATCGTACAATGTATTTAATACATACCCATGATCTTAAGAAACATTGCGTGTCATATACATTTTTGTTAAATAAAATAATTTTATAGGAACACTTTAACAATTGGTTTATTTATAAACATAAAATTACGTAAAATTATAAGACAACGATTTCAACTAAACTGAGAAATAAATGTCAGTAAAGCCTTTAAGGGATAATACTGCAAACTACTTTTGCATATCTCTTCAATATTAATATAGTGACATAATATATAAATATTTTATTAATTGTATTATCGTCGAATATTATACATTTTATCATAAAATTTTGACAGGTCATCTAAGGAAAAAAATTTATCTCGGGGTTTTTTCAAATAAAAACCCAAATAAATTGATAAACACTTTCAAATAAACGTTGTCTATTACCCATTATATAATATAATTTTACATAATAAACACAAAGCGTATTTTCCTATCAGAGTAGCCTTTTTTGTCATATACACATGACGTTTTTCAAATGTTACATAATTTTGTATTTCAATGCAAATAAAGTGAAAAATAGATTTTATGTAGTTTTGTCTTGTTGTTTTGATGGAGTTATTTTCAGAGCAGGACCTACTATAGTACAGTAAACTGTTTCACTTGTGTCAACAATTTTGTAAGACATACATTCCAATAAAATTGATGTTTTATACTATAACGCGGAGCCATTATATATGTATACTCTACTATGTAATTTCAAAGAAGACGACATAAAAATATAAAATGAGGTAGAGAGTTATAGGCCACATTAAAGTGTTGAAAGTACAAGAATTAGAGGTCATATTTGTGTCCAAAGTACTCGTATGACTTTCACTTGACAAATGATTTTTCATAAAACTTAAAGATAAAGTGAAGAAATTTAATATATTAAATTGTAACGCAACTATAACATATATCCAAAACACTAGATTTAATTTTCACCAACCTGAAACTAAAACGTAATGACTCAGGGGACATCCTCGTCTTGTTGTTCTCCTTGACCTTTCTTCTTTTTCTATTATTACTATTTATTAGTCTATACCATTCCTTTATATCTTGAGCCACCTATATCTATTTCAGAATACCTGTTATATGGATTTTCTAATATTTTACACCAACGCATTTGTAGTTTTCCTGTAGACCATTTTTCTCCCACTGATTTTCAATTAAAAACATCAGGAAAAATATATTATTTTAAATAAATATAACTTTTTAACGAAATTTATATTGATTCAATAAATATAATGCATAATGAATTTTTTTACTTCCAACTACTACGTGGTATTTTAAAAATCTGGCAGTTATTGGAAAATTTATATCTGATATCTGAACAATGCAATTACACAAATAATTAACTTTAATAAACTTTAGAAGCTTTCGCCATAAGTACTTAATTGTTTATCGTGTAAAATTATATTACAAATTTTCCGTGCCAAAATTTTCCAATGTACATAGCTCTTCGGCATTTGTAGTCGATACTTAATAAATAGGGCATAACCCTTAATATTGCTTTATATATTTTCAAGTGAACTTTGTTAATTAAAAATTTTTAATTAAGCGTTAATCCTTTATACAAAAAAGTAGAAACAATTGTTAAGAATGATTTATAATTAAAGATGGTTTGAAATTGCCAACATTTAATTCCTGTAAAACGGAAGGCCGTGTAGAAAGTGGTTCTAAAACAAGTTAGCTCATCTGAATGAATTCATTTATTTTTTAACAAAGGATAATGAAATTAAATTTATCACGTATATATTATTACAATGGGTAATTAGGACTATAATTTTATTTTCAAATTACCATGCTGTTTGGTGTTAATCGATTTTAGTTTCTGACAAAAATGATAGTGATGGACAGACAGACGGGCTTTCAATTATTTTACATCCAATTATTAAATACTGAAATAGTCTTCTAATACCGCAAAATAATTTCAAATGCTTTAACAGTGTATTCGGAAATTATATTATATATATAAATATTTACAATCAGCAGGTGTTCAGAATTAAAATAGAAATTACACAGGGCAATGGAAACGTTTCCAGAACATTCATATTTCCCCAGGTAACAGATTTTAGTATTATTATTTTTATATAACATATTGAATAATAGAACAAACGATTTTGGCTACTTATATTATAAAGTGCCTTGATGCGATGTAGCTTAAAAATATTTATTGAGTTTGCTAATAAATAATGAACGGTCATTAATGTCACAATTTTTATTATTTTACCAATTTAAAATTAATCAATCGTCTATATAATGATCACCATAATGTTATACAATATGTCTCCAACGCACCGGCAGGGAGTGAATAGCATCTGGGTAAAATTCAGATGGCTTGGAATAAAAAAATTGGTCTATGAACTGCTGTACTTGGTCCCATTAGTCAAAGTTTTTTTCGTGTAAGGCATTGCTGAGCGACCTAAATAAACAACAATTAGTGTTTGCAAGGTCTGAAAAAAATATAGTGCATAGGAGATCTGGCTCCAAACAAAATCCAAAATTTTAAGTGCTATCTTTTTCTATTAACAATTTTAACTTGTCGCTATCCAATTCCATGGGTCGAACGGAGCGTGGTTGATCATTCAGGGTACAGTCCCCGCTGCAAAATCGGAACCATCGTATTATAATAGCTTCAAGTATTGCTTTAGGAGCTACGTGTTGGTATATGTTACACATAGCTTCGGCAGCAGATTTACAAGATTGGTACTCGTAGCTTCTGGAACGTTCTCATACTTCCTAGATAATTTTAGATAAAACGCTCTTTATTTTTTAGGCAACATAAGATACAAATTTGCTTGAATTTTAATTAAGATGGTTGGATTTGTCTTCAATCTAATGAGACGATCCCACTATCTAATTATAACTAACAATATTTTTTATATGTAGACACGTTGCATCATCCATTGACATTTGATTGATTTAATGCAACATATTAAAAAAAATATTATTTAACACAAATACCGACTTTCATCTGACAGGCACAATGTTATTTTCTGAATTAAAAATCAATAATATATTAATTTAAACCATGAACTTCTGCCGCTTAAGAGTGATTGAGAACCAAATTTCCAAACATATTTATCGTGGTATTTATATCCCACCTTTATATGAAACTGCTGTTAACAGATAGACTATATATTACTATGCTACAAGGAATATACGAATATCAAATTTTATAGTGTTTTGCAGCTTAATTACCGAGTTATTACGTGACAAATATCCAAATATTGGCAATTGTAATATTACCATTGTAATATTGTATAAGTTATGCAATATTAGAGACCCTACTTTACACCAAAGACCCCTCAAAATATAAAATGAGATCAGAAATGTTTTTTCATTATCAGACGATTCCGTGACGAGCCATTTTGTGAGGATTATAATCACAAAAAAATGCATACACGTCTTTTGCCAGCCAATCACTTCTCTATATTCTATCTACAAATTCAATAAGAAATTATACTTTACATCTAGAAAAAATCACTCATGCATTTTTAAGTAGTTTTTATGGGAAATTTCACAGAAGTGGCTGATAGACAGTTGCCATTTTGCGGCCAATAAGGTGAAAACTATTCACAACCAAGCCAAATTTTTATCGTATTTTATCTCAGAAAGAACGATTTCAATAAGTAAATGAGTGATGTTCGACCGTATGAGTTATGTAACTCCACTCTAATGATTTTTTGAGATGTTTTAAATGTTTGGTAAGTTTGATGTTATATTGCGGCTTTAATGAGACTTTTTTCATTAATTAATAACCAAATAAACATCTTTATATATATATATATATATATATATATATATATATATATATATATATATATATATATATATACATGTACATATAAATATATATATATATATATATATATATATATATATATATATATATATATATTAGATCACTAAAGGAAATAAAATTATTAATTTGCATGAAATGTAAGACTGGCAAATTCACCTCAGAAGAAGTTCGATAAAAGCTAAACGGTTTTTCGATCGACGAACGACCAACATTTCAATAACAAGACCCATCAAATTATCACAATTGGAGAAAGATGCCAGTCTATGACAAAATCTTCTCTGGTACTGATTTCTTACGGAAATTTAAAAAATAATTTAAAAAAAAACGTTTTAAAACATTATTTTTATGAAATATTAACAGAATCCGGAAGATTCGAAAAATGCAGTCCAACAATGAGTGATGATATTTCATTTACTAATATGTAAATATAAATGCAAATTAAATTGAAAATATTGATTGAATATATTTGGCGTTAATTTTGTAGAAATTCCTTATTAACAATTAAATATTTACTTCTGTGTACTATCAATTCTACTAGGTCTAGTATCTAGGTCATGGTAAAAAAGATAAAGAACGTAGAAATAATACTACATCACGTAGTTTCATTTAATAGTTGAAAATATTAGCAAAAAATAATATAGCTGTAGTCATCCAATGGCGACAGAATTGTTTATTGTTATGTTAAAATTACTGATTGGTATTAAAAGTAAGAGAGGTCATTTTTAATAAATTTGTTTAATCGTTTTTAATAAATATTATAGTCACTCATATTTTCTTTTTTTTTTGTGGTAAATAGAACTCCTTGGATCATCGTCATTTACAAAAAAATGACGATGATCCATCATCCGATCATCTGCATCCATCCAATTATTGAGTATTTCCTTAAATACAGTATGTAGAGTATATTGAGATCAAATACAGTATATTGAATATTTCCTTAAATACAGTAATAAAATAAAAGGATCAAAAATGTATATTTAAGAACTGTTTTAAACCACTAACACTTCTAAAACATACCATATCTCATTTATCAGACGCCCTTCCTTTGCAGGCCATCCATTTAATGTCCTGCCGTTCAAAAAAATTGTGTACAAATCGCTGCAACCACAAAGGGGTCATATGAAATCTCTCGGGGTAGGTTGTGGGGACAACCTTTAATGTGAAAAGTGGTTCCCATCTTCCACAAGCTGCTGCGGCTATCTAAGATTTTGCTACGATATCAGTTATGGAAGGTGCAAGGTAGATGTCTATTGATGAACATGATTTTGGGTGTATGCTCTTGGACGGCAAGTATATTCCTCTTTCGCGAATCTATCGGTATGTGGCCGCCATATCGCAGTGGCCAAGGATATATTAAAAACGTATCTCATTGATCTAGAAGAAACTAAATAAATTACGACAGCTTCATTTATCTACGATATAAATGTTTATACACAAGATGTCTTAATGGCGATATAAGGGTAATAAACCCACATAAGTGAAATATTTCAGGAAACCTATTCAGGAACATGTATTACCATAGAAATATTTTAAGAAAATAATAGATAATATGGATTTCGTAACAGGTAACATAAATGTAGAAACATTGTGTATAAATGATATAGGTACCTGAAGTAAGACACTGAAATAACTCGATGAACATATTTGGAGTTACGCAAATATACAAAGAGATGGGCAAAGAATTTGACTGATGTAATAAAAAATGTTGACTATTGAAACACACAGACAGAAATAAAAAATGTGACCAGTTTGTAATAGGAACAGAACTTATAATGTAAATTAAGACTAACTTTACTTACACACACTAATTAAAGTCTTTCCAAACAGATTCAACGGAAACATTCCCAAGGTTCAAAGATAGAGATGAGAGAAACCATACATGATTTACGCAAACTTAGTACTGGTTGTGTTTATTTACTAAACAGAGCTTTAATTTAAACTGATTGCGGATTTCAAAGAGAAGTTGAGTAGTTTATTTATAGATAGTGATTTTGGAGTTAGACGAGAGATTTATGTTCATATGTTTTAAATATTTTAAAAGAGTTTAATAATTTGGTGCATTTTTAATTATTGAGATTATTTGTCCGAACAAAAATTCTTGAAATTCTTGATTGAGATTATTTGTTCGAACAAAAAAGTAATTTTTGTGGGGAAAAAATTCATAACATTGCTATTTATTTATATTTTTTTTTAATATATTTGGAAATTATCAATAGTGAATACTTAATATTTTCCAATATCGGATATCAGAGTTTCGGAGATATTACACTTGGAGCAAGTTAGTTAATTTTTTTATTGGTGTAGGCTGATTTATTGCATTTTTGTGATATTTCCTAATGAAAAAAAGGCAAACTTGGTGCTCGGAAGAAATAAAAGGTTGTTGTGCCGTAAAGCATAATTAAATAGATGAGATCATAGTATAAAATCAATGGGGGTTCAATATGCATTTAAATAGAGGTTAATCTGGAAATCCATCTGTATGAAACCATATAAATACTTTACTCTTTGATCAGTACCATTATATTTTTTGGACTATCTCTACACTTTCCATTATATTACATACGGCGCCATCTACAGCGCAGCAGCAGTACCTTTGATTATCAAAAACTTTTTGTTGAAATTTTATATTGCACAATCTATTTTGGAATAGCAGAACCCTTAATTAATTATATTTTTTTCTTTCTCTCGATGATTTTTTTTAAGTAACCTGTCTGAACAAATCAAAATATTCATGAAAAAGAAGTTGTGAGCACACTATCTAATAAGATGAACTAATTCTTAATTCCGTTTTTACTTTAATTGCTGCTAATTAAAAATTACAAGCCCTTGATCAATTCATATAAGTAATTTTATGATCACTTCATATCAATAACCTAAAAGAAGGCAGCTACAGTAAAATAAAGTTACAAAAATGCTGTTAAATAATTGATATCCCATGTTTCATTAATACTTAAATGAATTAAAAACCTGATTATAGGCAATCACAGTAAAGAATTCCCATATATTTCCAGCAAATTTAAAGTGTGTTCTTAATAATAAAACTAAACCTAGAAACTTTAAAAATCCATTAACAGTAGCGTTTTAGTTGAGTAAGATGCAGACTAAATATAAAATATTATAAATACCTTGAACTTCCAAAAATAATATTTGTTGCTCCGTACAAATGTTTTTTCAACTTTTGGTTTAAAGATGTTAAGAAATAACTCGATATTTTAATACGTAATAGTGCATATTTTTTTTAATATGTAAAGAAACAGAAATAAAATACGAAAAGACTTAACTTCATAGAGAACAATTAGGGATAAAATGTTACTATCAAGAAACTAGAATTTGTATTCGGAAATTAAAGTTATATAGGAAAGAAAGTCAGTATCATGTTTAGCATATACGCATTTCAGAAAATATTCTTCAAGTCTTTCTAAGATGGAAATATGCTCTGTATCTTGAGTACGCCATATAAAACTAAGCGCCTTTCATTTGGTCATATAATGAGCGAAAGAGGTACGTAAAAGTATAGATAAATAATAAAGCCTCAAAATATAGGAAGACCACCGCGATATATATGGAAAACTAGTTAAGAACGGGACATCTTATATCCAAAATTTCAAGATTTTCACCCACCGGTGCAATAAGTTATCGCCGGAATATCAACTATGCTTCATAAAATTAGCCTACTTTTCGAAGACTCAATAGATTGGATTTCACGAGATTTTAAGTTACAAGCCCCTAGTTAGAAATCACCTATACAATAGAGATGAAAAGAGAAATAATTCTGCGAGAACCAAACATGCAATACTTACGAAAAAATTTAACGCAATTCAATTCAAGACAGAAATCGGCGGTTCGTAAAAAAATTAAAAACAAGAAATAAAAAGATATGCAGGAAATAGTTTAAAATTACCTATATTTACACAATTTTCCTTGTTACCTGGCGTAATAAGCAATGATTCTGATTCTCAACCGTCTGATTCTTACTCTCAAAATCTTTGCTTATATTATTTTGCCAGATATTATTTTCTTTGACTGCCCCAAAAAATTTTCAAAAGATCTTTCTTTTAAAAATCGGCAGTCTATTCTCTTCTGCTTTATTAATTGCCCAGATTTTACAACATTCAAAATATAAGGTCTAATGAGAATTTTATATAGATTTATATTTGGATTAACAGAGATGAGTTTTGATTTGAGTTTTCTTTTTAGACCATAGTAACATTTGGTTGCCATCAAACTAGGTTCCCAATTTCAACTGTTATTTCATTTTTATTGGGAATGAATGTGCCCAGATACTTAAACTGATTTAAAGGTGTAACACATTCAAAAGAATAACTTCCAATTTGTAGCGACTGAACATAATGCGCTCTAGAGCTCACAATCAAAAATTTTATTTTTTTCTTCGTTTACTGCTTAGCTAATATCTCTAGCAGTAGTTTCAAGAGTAAAAACGTCTCCAAAAGATCTTTTTTGGTTCGCCCAACTATATCGGTATCATCAGCGTAGGCCAGCAATTACGTAGATATTTGCAGAATGATATTTTTGGTTTGAATCCCCAAGCCTGTTATAACATTTTATTGACTATGAACTAGGGTGAATCGTCTTAAAGAAAAAATATATTTGTGAAAGAAAAGGAAGTGACATTCAAAGGAGTGATAATTTTAAATTCAATCAATGCGCTATTTTGCTTTTAATGAAAATGCATTAAATGTATTAAAACTAAAAGAGAAAATACAGTTCAGATAGAAAAAAAATCTTTAAAAGATCAGAAATAATATTGTGTATATTTCGCGAAAAGATAAGATTGTGTATATTTCGTCCAATTTATATACAACGAGAAAAAAATTATAAAATTTGCCTGAAGAGATAAGTATGCTAATCATTTGCAGTATTTGCTTTATGCGACAAGAATATGAACGTATATTTGCTAAGTTATTAATAACATAAAACATATGGTCTCTAACATACAATTACTTGGACTTTAATAATTTATAGGACTAATCGCATAAAACATTGAATGAAAATTCAGAGTTATATTGACGAAGCTATAAAAACAAAGGTAACAGCTGTGTACTTTATTGTTATTAAAAACAAAAAAACAACAAAAATGTTTTACTTTTGGAGCAGAGATAATTAATACTGGAGCAGGAAATATTGCAGCAAAGTGACAATATAATTCAATAGTTAAATTGTGAAACATCCGTGCTATATCCAATAAAAATAGATTTTTGCCAGTGAGGTTATTCGAGCGAGGTAACTTTGTTATCTCATTACAAAGAAGTTAAAATGGACATACAGAATATTGCATTATTGAAATTGTTTGGATTTTCCGAAGAGTTACAGGCCACACTACAGTATTTACAATAGAAATATCACCTGAAAAAGTATTTTGTGTGAAAAATTAAACCGCAACAAAACTATTTAATTCCGATGCAACTCAATATACCTAATATATTACATTTAATGTTCGCCAACCTCAAATAGAACGATAATGAATCAAGAAAAATTATCTTCTTCTACTTCTTGTTCTCAGCCTTTTTCTACCTCCATTAGTTTGTGCCATTCCTTTCTTTATTATACATTTCGGACTAGCTGGTCTCCTGATTATTACACCAACTTTACACCAACGGTAATTACAGCAACGTCAAATCTTAGGCAATTTATATTCCTTAGTTTGTGAAATTTACTAGATGGTCCCATTAAGGAAACGCGCTGCACTATATTCAAGAAAATATCTCAAGCTTCACAGTGGAGTATTGCACCATGCTGACAGTCAAGATCTACCCTGTTCTATACATAGATACTCCGGTTAGGACGAGTAAATGGAGTACACTAAAATTTAACCTAGATAAATGGTCAATAGTAAGTTTTATCCATATAATTGTTTTGCTTATATTTGTATAGAATTTGATATATTGCAGAATTAATTAGATATGCTTTACTTTTGAAATAATGTGTTTTTTCAAAAATTATGGGCATATTAGTTTTTCGTGTTTATAAAGAATTTTGCTACAGGTCGGTGTTATTTACGGTTATTTTTACCAAAAAATACATCAAGGGAAACCCCTTTTGTTGTGGCAACGTCGTATGTTCATCTCTTCCTCCATCTACCTATTTGTCATGGATTTCAAATATGTAAACTATGTAAAGTAAGAGCTTGAAATTGACACAAAAAATATGGTTCCAAAACCAGAAATGGTAATTAAAATGGCTGAAAATTTTATTTAAACAGGATCAAAGTATTTTTGAGAAGTTTTTAATCATTAATAATACACTATGTAATATATTTGCAAAGTGAAAAAATATATTACCTTTATTTGTTTTAAATATATCACGTATGTTATTACTATGTGATTTAAAATGTTTAAATTTTTAACATTCACAAAAATCCCTCTCGTTTTACTTTCACTTCTTAGGTTTATTTTTTTCCCCATACGTTATTTTTAAATTTACGCATAACGCGGATGAACAACTTTTGTAGGTTGTGAGTCGGTGGCTGACATCATCGAACTATCGTCCGACAAGGATTGTAGTCGACTTTCTATCGACTTAATGCATTATATGTCTCGCGTGAACGTGTCTCTTGAAGAAGCGCACCATCACCTAAATATATCCCGTCTCCACCAGCGTGTGCTCAATCGTAAGCTCCATCATTTTTTCCTTCTTCGTTTTTTTAAAAATTTTTTTTACTTTTTTCTTTTTTTTGACATCCATTTTTAGCAAATCTTTACCTTAAAGTATTAAATATAATATGGTTTCCCCGGTTGTAGCCGGGCTATTATTATTATTAATTTAATTTCTACGACTATTACGATTAAATTTAAATGTGCGCATCAAAGAGGAGATGCTGGTGACCACGTTACAATCCACAACCAAATTGAAATTTTCACCCGCCTTTGCAAGAAGTAATTGCGGAGTATTAACTGTGGCTAATAAAATCAGCATACTAATTAATAATCCAGAGAAAATTTAAAGCTCTCAGTATTTTGTCTCAATGAGCATGAGATGAGCCTCGTCCGATCAGTAGCTAAGTTTTATATGTTCCCTCCCCCCCGAGTGAACCATTATTGTTGGATCAGTATGCTCCCGCTTACAGGGTTCTATAGGTTGGCCAGGTCATCATCGTGCCGCATTTATTTCATCACGCCAGCGTCGAAGTAACTATATGATTTTCAGTACATATTCTTTTAAAAATTCATTTTCAATACTATTCTCGTATTTTATCATTTTTTTAATATGTATGTTGGCTAAATATTTATGAAAATTACATGAAATATTTTATATTTTTATATATTGACATAGAAGAAGAACGACTTTTGACATGGTTTCTTGAATGTTAGTTAGAAAAGTTGAAGATTTGTCTATCAGAGTCGATAATATAGAAAGCGACAAAAGCAATGAATACAGCGAATACAGCACTGACAACGAACTGTCATCAGAAAAAAACGAAGGTAACCTTTAAGGGGTTGGCTATTTTACGTACCCAAAGGCCGACAAATGAAACCACAATTCATACATTTCTGATGCAAGGAGGTGATCTCGTAATATTGTTATTTATAAACAAGGGATAAAACTAGCGTCAAAAGACACCAAAGATATTATGGAATATTTTCTTCTTTTGGTGAATGAACAAATGCTAACCGACATAGTTGAATATGCAAATAGTCACATTAGAAAAAATTAAGAATTAATTTGCAATGGAGAGAGATGTTCAAGAAATTGATATCATAGAACTGAAATCGTTTATTGGTAAACACCAATTTGTATATGGCTGATATAAACCAGTCTCTTTAGTTTGTAGGAAATGTAGGAAAAAGACGATACCGCTCCTGATATTTACCGAGTCGTAATGAGTAATAGTTATTTCTTTTTCTGATAAGAATTATAAGTTTTTTCACACTCGCCCGTCCATATTCACACTCGCCGTTACTGATCGGTATATCATAATCTCGCTTTGTTTCGTAAAATATTGGATTGTTTTATTGCAAAATATTGACATAATTATCAGGTTGGAGAAAATATGACAATTGTCAAAATATGACAACACGTTAAGAAATTTTGGGCCAAAATATATTTATTTTAAGCACCATGCAGAATCTGTAGCATTTTCTTCAACATGTTACAAAACGTTTCACAAATTAATCTGAAGTTTCAGATACAAAGAAACACAATGGTCTGCCCAATAACCAAAAAGTTAAAAACAAAGGAAGCATACGTATACTCTCAAAAATGTTGTGAACTGAACATGTTTTTATATTATTTGATATGTGCAAAGCTTGGGTATATGATGAAGATTAATATACTGAATTTATAGAAAAGTGAAAAAACGGGTAAACAAAATAAAGGTAGTTTAAATCAACTAAATTATTCTCACCCATAGAGTGTAAATGTAGGAGACCGTTTTTCATTGGACTCTACTAGACACAGTAAAAATATGTCAACCCATTATCGTTACCTGTATGACGCGGTGTGTAAATAAATGAATAATCAGGTATGGCAAATTCTCGTTAAAGTTTATTCAGTTGAGCTTTATTAATTTGCCAGACATTACGTCAGACATAGAGCAGGAATCAAAGATAATACTGACGAAGCTATAAAGACAAACACAATAGCCGTATACTTAACGGAACAGAGACATTTCAAGGAAGATATGCCATAAAACTAGATATAATTTGAAAAACGGCAATGGTGGTACAACAAAACATCATCTACACCTGTGTAAGTATTGTAAAAATATGTATCTTGAAACAAATCACAAAAACGGAAGATGACGCGAATTAAATGTGGTCCTCTTTCTTTACGGCATGCAGCAGTTGCACCACACACGCACGGAGCTTCCAGTTTTGTTTAGTATATAACTGAAATTATACAACAATTTTGTGCGAAAGAGAAGTTTTTGTATAACTGCAATATTGTAATTATTTGTATATTTTAATAAAACCCTTTGATTTTTTTTTTAGAAATAAGGATAGTTATTTCTCTATAATTAGTATCCTGTTGCCGTAGATTTGCACAACTTATATTTCTCCCTATTAATACTCCTATTAGAACAAAAATTACATAAAACCATAAATTTAAGGCAATACGATAAAACTTCTAAAAGTAAATGAGGCTATGAATAAAAAACAAATATTAAAATTAACAATAAATAAGAACCGGACAAGTGGGAGTCTGAATAGCGCAATAAGAGTTTTTTAACTCGATTGGAGTGAACTCACATTATGTTACTTTTATTTTCACTTTAAATTTATACTTTATTTACCGTATTTGTAAGTACTTATTACAAAAAGTAATAAATACTTAATAATATCTAAGATAATTAGGTGGGGTAGCTTATACATTATTTTAAATATCTCAAAAGCTATGACATCTAGCGTAATAATTATAATTCTTCTAAATTTTAGCATAAGCTTCAAAATACACTCCTTCTTCCATAATTTTAAGTTAAGTAGTATTGACCATGAGAGTAAGAATATATTTTTGAAATAGCACTACCTAAAATTGTAAAAAAATGTTTTTTTTGTACTTAATTTGACCTTGTCAAAATTTTTATATAAACATATTGGACAATTTGCCGATATACACGCTAAATTTAAATTTTTTTGGTTCAAAATTTAAAAATTCCCATGATAGACAGACAGAAGGATGAAAATTACAAAAGATGAGTATTTATATGAGCAGATTGAGAATAATCTATGCCACTACTCCGCAATTCAAAATAAACTGTAGCTATTATTTCTTTTTATTGAAAAGAATAGGGATATCTTATGTTTATATAAGATATCCCTTGTGGCTTTGTGGCTCAAGAAAATGTCTCAGTTGGTTCTAACGATCCAACTGAGACATTTTTTCTTGACTATTACGCGAAAACTTCATTCATGTAGGTCTCATTCAAATTCATTCTGAATTATTCATTGTATGATAAAAAGGAAAGACACAAAGAACTGCTTATCTGGTTGAAGAATTACATTTACATTTTTCTTCGTTTAAATACTTAATTGTCAATTGTACAAAATTAATTAAATTTTCTGATATTACTGTAAAAAAATACCTTACCTGACAATATAATTCCAAGCAGAAAGCGTTAAATTTATTTTTTAGAATATCGAAGAGTTTTTATAATTTAATTACGCATTAATGTGTTTTTTTTTAAAACTGAAAAAATATATTTATAGATTTGGTAATTTCCGACTCAATGTCAAGGTATATACATTATCGATTTATATTGTGGACTCAGTCGTGTTGACTTAGGGAGATTGGTTTAATACAGGAAATAAAGTTTATGATTTAACAACACATTTATTGGAATAAATTGCGTTTTCAAATGGAGTGTTGCGAAATGCTTGTCGCTGGTAATTTCGTTGACAGCTACTCTATTGGCAATAGCTTGAAAAGCGTTGGGAGAAAATTGGTTATGTTCATAATTACAAATCGAAGATAGTAATAATATTTAAATAAAATTCTAAATTTACTTACAAGTTAAATAACCCCCAACAAATCCATTAAGAATTCTATTACCTACACCAGCAGCCCAAAAATGAGTAGCAATTATTATCAGCCGAAGGAGGACTATGAATTAAGTTAACGTTTCAAAAATAATGTGTGGTTATAGTTTACGTGGGTTTACGGTGATAAGTATGTAAAAAAACACACCATAGCTATGGATGACATAATATAATTTTATACTATGCAATATCTCCTCCAACTTATTACAAATTTAAACTGAATATTTATTCAATCTCAAGTGGTTGCCATTAACATCATCTAATCTAATATGCTACATCACTTGACAAAATCCAGTCGTTAAGGTTAATACTCGTTAAAATCTCAAGGAAGATAAACATTTCATTATTTTAGTTGTTTATTCTATATATTTAACTCTCACATTAAGTATTGAATATATTTGGTATTAATTTTGTAGGAATTCATTATAACTTAATATTTATTTTGAGCTAAATGAAACTATGTGATTGATTATTTCTATCTATTTTATTTAAATTCTTAACCACGACCTGGGTTTCGTTGTATGACAACATCTTCAGGGGAGAGGGGGGGGGGGGTAATTTGAAGATATTAACTCCTAGAAACTTACAACAGCATTTAAATATTACACAAAATAATAGTGGAAGTGGGATTTGAGTGGATTTTCCCAATTTTTATTACATTAGTAAGCTTATTACCATAACACTTTTAATTATATTTTCGAAATGTAATTTTTTACCACTAAATGAAACAACGTGAAGTAGTATTGCTTCTGCTTTATTTAAATTCTTTATTACAACTTAAGTTCCGTTGTAGGACAATATCTTCAAGTGGGCAATTTGTAAAGATATCTTTACAAACTGCCCACCTGAATATGTTTAGAAATTGCCCATTTGAAGTTGTTGTTATGCAACAAAACCTTGGACGCGATAAAGAATTTAAATAAAGAAATAATACTACATCACGTAGTTTCATTTAATTATTTAAAATTAAATTAAAATGAATTTCTGCAAAATCAACGCAAAATATATTAAATATTTTCGAAATTTATACGATGTACAAATATTTTAGTGAGGGTAATAAATTAAATGGATGTTATTCTTAGCACATCAAATAATTGGAAAAAGGTTATGTATCTAAATATATATATCTCTCATTTTGTTATTTTCTTTTCTAATTTGATTTTGTGGTAAAACTTAAAATTAGAGAGATAATAGATTTGGCAATATTTTATGTAATCCTACACAGATACAAAGAGACAAGATGGGTACGAAGGATTTGTTTGCCGATAAGCAGCTTAGTAATTTAATACCTAAGTTTTGAAACTCGAGTGATTTGCTTTCTAAAGTTTTGCTCAGTTAGTTGAAAACGTTTTGTTTGTGGGATTTATTTAGTTATGTCAAAATGAAAAACAATTTTCAGTAATTTTAAATTTTAAATTTAATAGCCTTGCCCAATATAAGACTTACGTTCACAATACATACATCTGATTTTTATAATTAGTAAGGCAGCTGCCGACAACTGTCTACTTTTGTGGAAAAATGTCGGTGGTTAATTTTCATAGCCACGTTAAGCGTTACGGGAAAACCCTATTAGATTTTGAATTTTTCTTGCCCAATTAAAATGAAAACTTAGCAAAAACATATTTTTACGCATACAATCGGCATAATGGTTTGTGTCAGTAAAAAGTAAGTTATCTAAGAAAAAAAAATATTAAAATAGGTCAATTTGCTACATATATTGTTTAAATATCTTTCAATATTTTTGAAAATATTTCGTTACGCCATTTGAAGTTTCTAATAAAAGCAACGTAATCGTATGAAAAATATATACAAATTATCTATAAAATAAAGAATAAGTTTCGTATTAATATACCGATTTTTATTTTGAAAAATATTTGACAGTAGGATTGCTGGTCGGAAACGTACGAGTCGGATATTTTTCCATATTTAAAAGTAGATAGAATCAAGGTTTAAAAAATATAAATATTGTTTTTAAAGGCAAAATTTAAAATACTATATTGCAATTAATTTTTTTAAATTTAGTTATACGTAATTTGGTATACCTTTTTATCCGAGTTATCCTAAGACATAGCGCCATTTAATTTATCCCACTTTTTTAAATGTTATTTAGATCGTATTTTAGTTAACATCAAAAATTTTTTGCTATGGTTAAAAATTTACGTCATTAGTCATTACCGAATAAATGTTTTTGAAACCGTGGTCCAGCAAAAACCACATAATTCCCAGATTTAATTTATTTGAAATATTAAAATTTAAACAAAGGATATAAACATAATAATTCACGATCAAAACGACGTAATTCAGCACTAATCGCCTTAACGATCCAAATTCTGTGCGATCTCATCCTTGATTTATCTGCCCTTAATTCAATTCGTTTCTCATTAGCCCCGTCGTTGCTAATTATCATAGTAGGGGAGGGATCTTTTGCTTTTTATATATTTAGACATACTCCATTACGTTTGGAAGTACGAAAGACTTCGAAGGTTGTGAAAATTATGTGGATATATTTAAGGTTTTGAACTTGTTTATATAAATTATATAATTTTTGAAAAAAATATCAAAACGAAAAAATAAATATTCCACGATATACCTTTTCATTTAAATTGTTCAATAAGAGGAGATGATGAATCTAATTGTGAATAATAAATTTCTACAAAATTAACGCCAAATATATTCAATGTTTTTTTATCATTTAAACTTTAGCAGTTTCTGAGATACAGGAAAAACATTTACACCGTGTAAACATATCCACAGGCATACAAAATCATAAATATTTCAATAAAAGTTCCGAATACATTTAGAGTTTTCTGAAAATTTATTAAAAAATTTCTAATTATCTTGTTTTTTTTATAACTTATACGTTAATAATTTTGGAGATACAGGGAAAACATATTAATTATTTAAACATATACACAGACGTACATAGCCCTAAGTATCTAAAAAGGATTTTAGAATTAAACTTATTGTTTTCCGATAAACTTTAGGTGAATTTCTAGTTTTGTTTTTTTATAATTTCGATTTTAGCTGTCTTGAAGATACAGCGGAAAATATTTTTTGTTATTTTTAGACAATTTCTATGGAACTATTTTACATAAAATATTTAAAAATATTTAAAGTACAGTTTGCTCTTTTAAAAGATATTCAAAATATGAAAGGCAATTTAAAAGAAATTGGGGTTACTTTACTTGGTTTCTCTAACATTCCAAGAAATATAGACCGCTATGCTTTATAATTTAACACGCATATCCTCATTTAAAAATAAATCTAGGATTTTCTTATTTTTATTTCTGATTTGAACATTTTTGGAAAAATTGCGAAATGTTCATTCAAATGATTTCTTACGCGATATAAGAATTAAAAAAAAGTTATGCTTTAATTGCCCTTCTACAACTTATATATGAATATTTTTAGGTCAGTATGATTTATCACCATTTCAAATTTAAAAATTTTGCATCAAAACAGTTGCTAAGAATAGCCACTCTGAGAGATAGACGAATTGATACGTGAGTAGTCTTACAAGTGTTCGGTTTTTTTCCTTAAACATTTTAGTGTGTATTAAGCTTGTTTCGAAAAGCCATCATCTGATGCAGTTCGAACGATATGGGTTAATGTACGCCGACGGAGAAACATGCGAACGTAGAATACGTCCTAACGGGGCTGCAGATTACTCGGTGCAATACATATCTTGATAAGTCGACGAAAAGTCAGCAACCGATCTTGTCCCCCAAAAATCGGCAATTATCGATCGCCAACTAACCTCTTTCAAAAACAATTAGTGTTGTGCATGAATCAAAATACTAAAATCTATGTATGAATGAATATGATTGAAAGAACATAACTATATTTTTGTGTAAAAGACTTAAAAATTTAAATATAAATTGAAGCACCACCTGGAGTAGAATTCGCTGATACTGAAAATTGAGAGCATTTCTCAACAGAATTTGTTTACTGGATAACCGAAAAGTAATTAATATATTAAGTAACTTATGTTCAGTAGACCATCTCCATAAAAAAAAGCTAATATTTTAAAAAATTAATTGATTTAATTTGTGAAAATTTTAAAAGCAAGTAATCATTAATTCTGGGAAATATAAACTCGGCATTATTTTCACAAAACCTGTTTGTCAAGTGTGATTAAACTTTTTTAATCATAACGTATCGTTTGGACTAGATAATTTGATGCGTACTTAGCGTATTGATGTAAATTTTTTGTAAAATATGATGCATTCATATCACTATGTAATAATTTGTTTCTTTTTTTTTGCAGAATACATCCTTTTAATTGGCTGCATTATCTCTGACTGTTTATAGGTACAAGTATGTACAATAGGTACATAAACGCAAGGTCATAATCTATTCATTACGATTACCGTGAACTAATAAATTTAGGTTTAACTTCAGGGGAAGGGGAAGGGGAGGGGGAGGGGGTGGGGGAGGGGAGGGGAGGGGAGGGGAGGGGAGGGGGAGGTCGGAGGGAGGGGAGAGGGTAGGGGGAGGGGGGGAGGGGGAAGGGGAAGGGGAAGGGGAAGGGGAAGGGGAAGGGGAAGGGGAAGGGGAAGGGGAAGGGGAAGGGGAAGGGGAAGGGGAAGGGGAAGGGGAAGGGGAAGGGGAAGGGGAAGGGGAAGGGGAAGGGGAAGGGGAAGGGGAAGGGGAAGGGGAAGGGGAAGGGGAAGGGGAAGGGGAAGGGGAAGGGGAAGGGGAAGGGGAAGGGGAAGGGGAAGGGGAAGGGGAAGGGGAAGGGGAAGGGGAAGGGGAAGGGGAAGGGGAAGGGGAAGGGGAAGGGGAAGGGGAAGGGGAAGGGGAAGGGGAAGGGGAAGGGGAAGGGGAAGGGGAAGGGGAAGGGGAAGGGGAAGGGGAAGGGGAAGGGGAAGGGGAAGGGGAAGGGGAAGGGGAAGGGGAAGGGGAAGGGGAAGGGGAAGGGGAAGGGGAAGGGGAAGGGGAAGGGGAAGGGGAAGGGGAAGGGGAAGGGGAAGGGGAAGGGGAAGGGGAAGGGGAAGGGGAAGGGGAAGGGGAAGGGGAAGGGGAAGGGGAAGGGGAAGGGGAAGGGGAAGGGGAAGGGGAAGGGGAAGGGGAAGGGGAAGGGGAAGGGGAAGGGGAAGGGGAAGGGGAAGGGGAAGGGGAAGGGGAAGGGGAAGGGGAAGGGGAAGGGGAAGGGGAAGGGGAAGGGGAAGGGGAAGGGGAAGGGGAAGGGGAAGGGGAAGGGGAAGGGGAAGGGGAAGGGGAAGGGGAAGGGGAAGGGGAAGGGGAAGGGGAAGGGGAAGGGGAAGGGGAAGGGGAAGGGGAAGGGGAAGGGGAAGGGGAAGGGGAAGGGGAAGGGGAAGGGGAAGGGGAAGGGGAAGGGGAAGGTAACTTTAGTGTTATCGAATTTGCTTGAAAAACCTGCAACCAACATTTTTTAAGATTACGTTTTCTGTTTACCTAATTAAGCTAAAGGGTTCTATTTATTTTAAACGCAGCATATTTTGCAAATCAGAACATAATAAAAAAATTTCCAAAAGCCAAGTTTAAAAAATTTAAAATAAATCTATCATAAATATCATATTTAAATATAAATGTCAAGATTTTTTCCAACTTTTATTACTTAACAGTAAAAATTTCATGTTGCAATCATAATGGAATCACCTGTCATGAAGAATTTTAAATTTCGAGTTATTCAAACTCATTAAAATAATTATTTACAGAGTCATGTAATTGAACATTTAGTATCATGGACTGTATTATCTCATACTATCTTATTCTAGTCTTGATATGTAAAGTTAAGTTTTCATTCCTTTAAATTTACATGTAAAATGGGTAAATAAAAAAAAAAAGAATGAAACTTCCAAACCTGTATTAAAATTTAAGTTTAAAAATTCTATATATAAATTAATAATATGATAATTGTTAATTGTAAAAAAAAATTAATATTCTTTTTTAATTTCATTTTTAAATGTAACAAAACTTGTCTTAATTACTGCACGGAATTTTGGTTAATGCCTTTATAGCGTAATCCGCGTGCTTCACACTACATTACAGCAAATGTTAAGTAAAGTTTGGCAAACCATAACTACACTGGTTTGTTTTATTTTATTGAATTGATTTCATTTATTTGTTTTACCATAATAACTTATTAATTACTGTATATGTTAATTATTCAACTTTTGGATTAATATGAAACTAACGCCATCAGCTTGGCTCAATGTCTAAGTAACAAGGCCATTCAAATCATTGCCATAACAATAGCAATGTCCCTAATGAATAGCTCAACACTTCGTTACATAGTAATATACCGTAGCTAGACCGTAGACATGCTCCTCACAATTCATCATGCTGAAACCTGATAACGCTCGTACCCAGTGAGCAAGGCAATGTGCTACCGTAATTCTTAGCTCTGGCATCGTTGTACTCAATTGAGCAATTTCATTGTGAAATTGTGTCCTCATATTTCATTGCTTTCAACTGTAAGATCTATCGAGTTTAATAAAGAACAATCCTTTACATTATTCGATTGATCGATGTTAAGCAAATTCACTAGTTTAGAATGAGCTTGTTCATAGATTCGATTGATAAAGGAAGAAATGCAAGGACACAAAGTATTAATTAAAAACATTGGGAGGAAAATTAATTGCTTCTTTTTGATATTATTATATAATAATTAAATTAACGAAAAAATACTCAATATCTGCATTTAAAGAAACAGATTTAGGTTGTAATATTTAATATCACCTTCTGGTGAAATATTCCTCTCACTGTGTTTTTCGTAGTAATTATTAATTTAATTTCAGTTTATGGAAAATATCAAACTTTTGTTTAGATCGGTGTATGGATAGGCTATTTTTTTTATTTCATGCCTTTAATTATTTTCACACTCACTTATTACATCGATCATTTACATTCACAATAGTGGCAATATGTCTAAAGATTGTATTGCTGTGAACTTATCTAATATCTGAGGTATCGTTATATTAGTAATTAAATTAAATGCAGATTATTTGAATCAAGTGTTAAAAATATCGTTTATCCTAAGCTTTTATCTCCCATCACCTTCCACCTGAGCACTTTGCAATTTAAGTGTCATCCTCCAGTGACGTTAAGTTTTTCATACCGATTTAGCTTTATCGACTTAAATTCCCTTTTCATAATATTCTTTTTAATATAGATATACTGTATTATTAAGAAGAAGACGAAGTTAGTATTGTATTTTAAGGCCACAAGGATAAGAGCCAAGTGTAATCTTATACCTAAATTAGCATGAGTGGAGTGTAAATGGAAAAGTTATATGAATCTAACTGTAGAAATTTACTTTCGGGTTGTGAAAACCTGTAAGTAAATAAAAATATAAATCAACGAAGACAAAATTACGAGATTGTTCAGTTCATACTTATCTATTTTACCTAATAATACTAAACCGCCGAGAATATCGTTAATGAATTTCAATAATCTAAGTAATCAGATTACATAACAAAGCGGTTGCAATAATATTCAATCATATTTCCCGTTTGACTGGAGCTAAGCAGAGAACGAAAGCTCATATTTAGTATGTTACACTAAAGATACGAACGTGAAAAAATGTCAGTTCAGCACAGGAACAAGTGGGTTTATCATATTCGTCGATAATAGAATTGAGATTAAAGTGGAAGCCAAATTCCCTTAAAGTTTCTTCAAACATACTCACAGGAATATATGACATTTTTATTGATTTCTTTCCGACTGAATATTTTATTTAAAGAGATTAACCTTTACCTTTACCTTTGTCGAGCCACATTGGCAGCCACCTTACTCTAGAGCAAAGCACATAAAACGATACCCAAAAATAATAAATAATATCTCTTTAATCTATATAATATTATCTCTTTTTCTAGTTTATTTAAAAGAGAGGACCAGAGTAAAAGTTAAGTCAAAATTACTTTGAGATCGTGGCTCACGCTAGATACAAATTAAAAGGGTTGTCATAAATTTATTCAACACGAAATTGGGAAGTACCAAGTTTTCTTTCCATGGTTGCAGGCGACAGATCTTGTGTCATTTCATCCCAGTTCATGTATCCATTGTTTTCACTTAATAATATCAGCTTTATTACTGTAATGACTTCTACTTTATAAGGTTTGAAAGTCTCCTTCTCCGTGTCAATCTGGGTAAAAAGAGACAAGTGTACCTTTCCTGCGTTTTACGATTTAAAGTAAATCCCAATAATAATTATGTGTATAAAGGAAATATGCGTAATTGTCGTGAAAATATTATACTCATTTTCTTCAGACTTCCATTACTTATCTAGTTTTTCAAAAGTTAATCTTATAATCTTTATGAAAGCTACAAAACATTTTGCGCTTTTCATTATAAATTTTGCCACTTTTAACTAAAAGTTTCGTTTAGTTAATAACCAATATGAAAAAGTTTTATTCATGTGTAACTTTTTCAGATTTAGAGTTTTACACTATATTCAATATTTTTTTACAATATTGTATATATATATATATATATATATATATATATATATATATATACAAATACATTTATATATATGTACACATATACGTTTTAAGGTAATAACTGGTGAAATTCTGAATAAAAAGGTTAAGGTGAAAAAAGGAAACTTAAATCAAATTCCTAAATGTTCCAATAATTGTTATGTCAGCGACCTACGCCCTCCAAAAATATGTAGCTCATTTTCTCAAGAAAGATCGTAAGCTCAAGCTTTTATAAGGCTTTGATTCGGATTTAGGTTACACCTCCAGCCTCGTTAAGTAAACTACACACTTTATTGCTCGAACTTAACGTATTCGATGAATATGAATAATGGAATGGAAACTTAATGGCACTCGGCTTGCAAGTTACGAGTTGGGCCGGTTACTGGATGTAGTTTGCGCTTGATGCGAGGAGAGGTTTTGTAGGAGACCATAGATCAAAACTATCTGAGTATGTTGGTAGTTAAATTTGTAGGTATCTGGTATAAAAATTTTAAAAGTGAAATTTTAGGCTTTAAAATGCATTCTTCAAATATTTTTTAATTTGCTCTTCTTACAGCGTTAGAGCTAAGATTCAAATAAAAAAAACGTTGTATGAATATATTTAGCGTCAATTTTGTAGAAATTCATTATTCACAATTAAATGAAATTATGTGATGTAGTATTATTTCTACTTTCTTTAAGTTCTTTACAACATCCAACAGGATTTTTTCATCATCATCGTCATCATAAATCCAAAGAGGTCCAATGTTTAAAATAGACATTTTCTATTGATTTCCTCAAAGACTTTTGTGCTCTTTGCATGAAACAACTTCTTATGACCTGTACTAGGGTATCTGTCCACCTAACGGGGTCCCTTGCAGCGTTACTCGGTACATGATCACAATTAAAGAAGTTTCTTTCCCGATGGTCGTCCGTTCTGGGCGTTGTATGACCTACTAATTCCTACTTCAGCCTGTTAAACTTTCGAGCTACCTTGATGTCCGTATTCTCCTACGAATCTGCTAATTATGGAACATAATATATAGAGAAACCCAGAACGAAACCCTTTCCATAACCCACTGAGTGAATCGAAATCTTAATTAAGGTCAATAATACTTTTCTCTCTATGTCGTTACAGGCAACACAAACTTGTTGAACACTTTTGCTTTCAAATGTTTTCAAAATATGTAATATTTAATTTATTTATTGTACATATTATACAAATTCCTCTTTACTGTACATATATATATATATATATATATATATATATATATATATATATATATATTTTATTGTTTTTTAGAATAATCCATTATTAGACATTATTAGTAATTAAAACAAAAATAATGCAATACATTACCTCAGGTAAAGTTAATCTGATCAAAGAGGGGCACAGGATATTTTCAAACTAAAACTTTATTTTCTAACCAAAAACCATATTAATATTATGAAACGTCTTCCGCATTCATTGTCTCTATCGTTGAGTAATTGTAACAGTCGTGTCCGTAGATAATAGACGAAGATAGAAATATCAACTAGTTGATAGTTTATTACTATAAAAAACCGTTATTAACAGTACATTCTCGGGTATAAGTTATAAGAACCGGTATTTGATGTATTTTCATATGTAAATCATAGATAATTTAAAAATACTTACATCTTAATATAACTTTTAAAAATGTACATTGAACGATTTCCTTAAATAATTATTCTTTTTGAATTTCTCTCAAATTGATGAGATTGTCAAAATAGCATAATAAAATAGTATTTTTCGTAATTCTAACGAAATAAATACTCGTTAGAAGAAGTTAAAATTCATCACAAAAGAGAAAATTACATTATCTTAAAAAATTCTCAAATTTATATTTAAATACAATTTTTAATTAATACATTTTTTTAAAAGTTAATGAAATTTAAATATAACTTTTTATATAAAGTTTTTCTAATAAATATATGTAATGAATTAACATGGCATTATATTTAATCAAACATACAGATGGCTGAACCTCATTTAGGTCAATGATTGCATGGCACTACTTAGTTTATAATAATTAATATCGAAACATATAACACTTTATATAAAAATTTGTTAAAAAGCAGTATCTACATCAACGTTTAAACACAAATTTTTATTTAATTTATAAGATCGTAATCATTAATTCTCGGACATATAAAGTCAGAACAATTTTTGCAAAAGCAATTTCTCAAGTCTCATGCGAGATATTCAAATAAAAACCGTTAAGGCACAAGTGATGTCAAAGTCAGCGCGATAGAGTGCTCACATAAATTACCCTTTCTCGTTGACCTGATCAAACGGCACCCGCCATCATTCCATTTATTATGCTGAAGTCGAGACACAAAAAGCCACTTTCCGTCGTATTCACAATCAGCATATGATTCTACTGGCGCGAGTTCATCAAGAGTAATTGTTAAAGTCTAAGAGACTCATTTAAAAATAAGACGTTGCCGTGTCAGCTGGTCAGTTGAAAAAACTTTTTTATAACTATAATGATATCTGGGATAGAGAAGTAAAGATACGTTTAGTGGATTAATGGAATTATCTATTTGTGAAAAATGTTTGTGTTAATGTCGCGCTGAAATAATTTGGTTTTCTTTTTTGAAGAATAAATAAATACGAAGAATTCTAAACTTATGTTTTTTATAATTTTTGTGTTTTTTATTTGTTTTTTGTGTGTGTTTTTATAGTATTAAATAATGATGCCAAATAAATGTTAATCATTTATTTTGAAACGTATGCTTGACACAAGGTTTGAAATTTGTTTAACCGATTTCTTACTTTCCTCGGGACTTTCTCCTCTATTCTTATTGCTTTGTAATAATAGGAATAAAATATTGCTTTCATAGCTAATAAAAATATAGAAATATTATCAAACGAAGGTTATGGCACATTCAGTGTAAAAATCTTTGCAATGATAAAATGTTTACATTCCTTGAATTTATTGTTATTAGGCGTTTTAATTTTGTTTATATTAAAGAAACCCATATTTAAGAATATCAAAAAAATTTACAAATATATATAATACATTCATACACCAAAATATCAAAGTAGCACTTAAAATAAATTGCCAATTGTAATCTTCTATCAAGTAACATTAATAAATGCACTTACACCTCTATTTAGGTATGTAACCAAGGTATGAAAACTATATGCATTCGTATGTAACATGAATATTTATATATACATATATATATATATATATATATATATATATATATATATATATATACATGTATATATATATATATATATATATACATAAATATATATATATATATATATATATATATATAAAGTAAATGTAATGAAAGGGGAATTAAATGTTATCGATAAAAAAGATCATTAAAGGATATTATTAAGACAACTATATTAGGAATTTTAAAATGTGAACAATTTAAGGCCCCTGGATCCCATACAAAATTATCTCATTATAAAATATTACATGGAGTCCTAAGTCTGCTCGGAGCACAAAAAAATATTTTATTCGACTGTCTTTGGAAAGCCCTAACTATGTAAACATTATTAATTTTTAAACAAATCTTTAACATAAATAAATTAACCCATTTACGTGTAAGCCGTATTAAGAAAATAATTACGTCGACAGCGAAAATGTTTCCGATTTTATTATTTCTAAAATTAATTTTGTCAGTTAGAAAGAATATTAGTTTTTGTTATAATCATGAATAGTAGAATGATAATATCTTAAACAACAAAGCGTACTTATACAATTACATATACAATCACATCGTCTCATGAATAGTTACGGTGAGATTAACTCTCATACTTGCAATAATTTAGCTGAACTCGATCTTGTGCGAATTATAGGTGACCAAGCCTAAGTTTTACCCTATTTACACTTCTAATACAAACGAAATTAAAACTAGTAACTCGTATAGTAACTCTAGGTAAATGATACTAACATTATGAGGTAGGTAAGTAACAATGACTACTAATATTTATGAGGTAAAATATAAATATAAAAAAACATCATGTCGTAGAGCGATAGCATTTTATAGTCCTTACAACAAATTTGTAAATTAAATACTATTGATATGAAATGAGTTTTAAAGTACAGAGGTTCATTTGACTATTAAAACGGCCGTACATTTTTTTAATAAAGAAATTCATTTTAAACTGAAATATTGAATAGCAAGTTTTATTAATTAAGCTAATGATTACTTTAGGGATAACTCATATACAAAATATTTTATGAATTACGTAATTTTCAGCAACTTCAAGAGTCTTACAAACGATTATTTTAAACATTTAAGAAACCTTTTTTACGTGCAGTATCCGAAACGTTTGGACATGTAAGTGAAATATTACTTAAATTGAGTATTATAGTTTTGAATATATTTGGCATTAATTTTGTAGAAATTAATTATTCACACATAGGAACTACGTGATACAGTATTATTTTTACTTTTTTTAAGTTATTTATCACGGCCTAAGTTTCTTTGTATTACAATATCTTCAGGTGGGCTGTAAGCAAAGATCTTTAATATCTTTGCTAATAGCCCACCTGAAGATATTGTAATACAACGTAACCTAGGTCGTGGTAAAGAACTTAAAGAAAGTAAAAATAATACTACATCACGTAGTTTCATTTAATTGTGTCTTATAGTTTTACTTACGGTTAGTGAAAGTGAGGGCTACGTAGTTTTATACTGTATTTAGAAATAAAAAATAACGGAGGAAATTGAAAACTGAATATATTCAACGTCCTTTAAGAAATAGTATTTAATTCGCCATTAAATTAGACTTGATTATTCCCTTTATTTTGATATAATTGATAATAGATTAATGCGATTATGACCTGAGAAACTTCCTAAAATCTTAAGGAAAGGAATTACATCAAATATCAGTAAAAAATCTAGATTGATGATTATGGTAAAATTCAATAAAAAAATTAAGTAAACTATGTTTATTACTCAGAGTATTGAATCAGAGGACCATAGAATGCTAACCTCTTACCTCTGCTTACCTTGACTTCCCCGAAATCATTCCACTTACAGTCTAATATTAAGAGAACTGTATTTCTTTATTTTAAAAATACGCATATAAGAACCTAATAGTATTTATTTTTATAAATAATATATTTAACTTTAATAGCTTGTATCTCAGAGTGCAATTTGAAAATCTTTTTCCGTAAAGCATTTATTCAACATAAAATTATTATTAAAACCTATGTATGCCCCACATTTAATCAGCTAATTTATTCGCATATTATGATTACATATATAATTTTTAATAGCACTCTCACACATATTTGTACTTTAATGATTATTTATGGCCAATGTCTCTTTTGAAAGTTAAAGCATTAATTGTTAAGACCTATAACACAGATTTCAATAATAATGAAGCAATTCTTGTTGTTTAATAAAATTTTTGGGTGTTATAAAACCATGTTAGTGCAAACAGAATAAAGCAAGTTTTGACACCAATTTTTATTTATAATAAACGTGTGAACGTTTCTAATGAAATTATATAGGTATAAGCAAAAAGGTAAAAATGTAAAATGTTCGGGAAAAGCGATAAAGATACTCGAGTTCTTGTACTATTGAAGCAATGAAAGGTGTCGCCGACAAGCCTGATTCATGCTAGTGAAGAAAATTGACGTCAGAAATTGAGATAAATGTTTGTAGTTAGATTTTTGCAGGGAAAGTGTTAACATTATTTTTTGTGCCGCTGCTTAAACAAAAATATGCAGCAGTTTAATTTTTTTTCTTATATAGACAAAATGGAAAATGTTTTTTACACTATTCATTCTTAGAATATGTGATTAAATGATAGCCTAGACGAAACTGGATAAATGGTGTAACGGTTTTACGAAATATTTATACCAATTATGATTTAGATAAAATACATTTGGCGGAAAATGGTTGCAAAAAATAGACCAAATACGATAAGTGACGAAATCGAAATATCTTTATCAAACATTTTTCATGTAATGTCAATCGTTCCAAAGTTATTTAGCTTCAAAACTTTTGCAAAGGAAAAACCGCGCCAAATATTTTATACCAAAATGGCAAAGAAGAAAGCACTGTATTCCACATTATTGGATGTCACGTAAATCGCAATTTATGTCGCTTCCGTTAAGTTTGCTTTTAGAAAATCTGGGTATTCATATAAAAAATTACCATTTAACAAGTAACTAATGTAACAAGTTATGTATCTGGATAATAACTAAATATGTAAGTACTGTTAAACACATATTTTTTATTCTATTGGAATGAAACTCAGCATAAAAATGACTTATAAAACAAACGGCGTCCTCAGAGTCCTCAGAATCCGCATAGAATTGGTCTCCGATTTATTACTTTGAAATCTTACTAATTTGTTCATTAAGAATAATTTTTCTCATGCGACGTGGATAGGTACATTATCTAGCAAGAACTCCCAAAATTTATGATAAAATTGGACTAAAATATATTGTATAATATTGAATGTTTACTACGAATTTTTTTTATATTGTTGAATAAATTAAGTGCAAATATTTTTTTCCCTGACATAAGTTTTAATTTTTCTTTACTTTACATAAATAAAATAAAATTAAAAAACTCGATGACGAAAAGTAACAGAAGACATTTTAATCAATAGTTTCCTTTAAATTAAATCGATTCTATTATGATACAAAATATATCAAGAAAACCTACAAATCCTATTTTCATTATACAATCGGTTTTCAAATACATAATTTTAGTTAGCAGGTTTATACATAAAATATGCTATCGGCATTTTTTGAATTGCATTTTCTGTTTATATAGTTATGCTACAGAGCTATATATCATATATCATTTTAAACATTTTTGTGCATTTTCCTATAATATGCAACTCATGATTTTCGAGTAATTAAATTTAAAATTTTCCAAAAGCCAATTTTTTAAAATTTATGTAACAAACAAATTCAAAATATTTTTCTTCTACTATCAATTCATCCTCAAAGTTTCATTTTGGGAATATGATAGGTTCACTTTTCATGAAGCGTCTTTAATTCTGAGACGCCTCGAAAAGTCAGAAAAGTAACCATATTCGAGTTTCACATATTTGAACACATTCGGTCGTGAATCGGCTTATAGGATCATGCACAGAATATCCATACCATCTACTAGCGTAACCTTGTTGTATATTTAATTAAATATATTATTCAGTAGTTTTCATAGTTAAATTTTAATTTTTTGAAGTTAACTTGTGAAATAGTTTTTAATTAATAATATAAGACAAAGCATGAGTCTCCAAACCAATATCTATTGTAATGAATTAGGTCCTTCGCACTTCTCTCCTGAGATATTTTAAATTCTTGTACTAGATACAATAATCGTTAAGCGTTGTAGAGGAAAAAAAAATCAAAAAGACTATTGCTGAATCCCAAATTTCATTTAATCATATGTGATTAAACCTTATGAATTAAATCTCTTTTTATTTATTTACTATGTATGTATTGGAATTAATAGTTGGTTCATTTATAATTTTATTCCACATTGTTTTATGTTTTACATATTTTATAATTTCTTGCTAACTAAATAAGAACTGAACTTCATTATTATGACAACACTTTCCGTACGTAGGTCAAACGCTTGCATCTCTTAAACAAAATATGTTACGGACTGAAATAATTTTAGTTAGTGTACCGTCAGGCATATAATTACAAACACCCAAAAAAATAGCTATTATGAATTTATTCCTAAAACTACTGATACTATATTTATGAAGAAATAGAAGATTAGGACATATAAAAGTACGCACACACACACATATGCTTGTTTCATATATATATATATATATATATATATATATATATATTCACATATATCATTATCGTCAAACTTTAACATCACCGAATTTCATTTATTTTTTATTTCAAAATTATTATATTTTGTTCGTTAAAACATCCCTGTTAATTGTTTTACTTTCAGATTCATATAGAAAAACACTATTCGCTTGACTCAATGTCAAAGTGATATAAAGTTCCCATGTCAACAGCAATATCCCTAACGAATAGCCCTATACTCTACTACGACGTAGACCTGCTGTAGACAACCGTAAACATGACCCTCAAAGTTCATCATGTCGACACCACATTACGCTCTTAGCATGTAAATGGAGCAATGTGCTACTGTAACCTCCTTCATCATTGTGCTCAGCTGACCCATGTTAGATTTCCGTGACCTCATAACAAAGTTATGCCCTTGTATATCATTCTGTTTGAATATAGTGTTTATAATGTAGGTAATTTAAAGGCAAAGCGAGTTTAATAAGGGACAGTCCTATATATCGTTGGCTAGATCGATGTTAAGTAAATTCGCCAGTACCGAATGGACTTCTTCAGCCATTTGGTAAACCAAGGATTAAGTGTAAGGAGAAAAACTATTACTTTAACATGTTTGAATGAGGACAAAAGGTTGTTTCTTAGGGTTCCGTACTTCAAAATGAAAAAAGGCCCCCTTATAGGATCACTTCGTTGTCCGTCTCTTTGTATATCAAGACCCTTTTTTTTTCAGAAACACGTAGAGGTATTATGTCGAAATTATCAAATACTTTGGACTACCTTCCTTGACCTTGTAAAAAATTCAAGCTTCTAAATCAACGAAATAAAATAAGAATACGGTCATTTATGCCGTATTTTTGGCACTCTCGAGTAAATCAAAACCTATTATAGGGTACTTTTCGTTGACCTAGAATCATAAAACTAGAAACAAAAGTACAACTAAAGGAAAAAATCCGAACATCGTTTTTTTTCAACCTTATCACATAATATATATATATATATATATATATATATATATATATATATATATTTTTATATATGCGCCTATGTATTTTCATTAAAAAAAATTAAAATTTTTTAAATAGTTTCATAGGAAAATGATATACAGTTAAATGTCTATAAATGCCTAAATATGTACTGAAGCATGGAAGTGGGAATTTCAAAGAAAGCTATTTTCAGTCAGTCATGGTCAAATTTTTTATAATTAATATTCTTCCATATATATAATTTTTTTTTAATAAATTACGACATTTAATAACAAAGAGCGACCAAGAACTTCTGAGCGGAGTCGACCTCCTCAGCTCATGCGTTGTTGATTGATGTTTATCACATTATTTTTTAACATTGATTTATTTGGGGTAATATTGGTTTATTTAGGTCAAAAAGAACCGAAGAAAGCAAACACAATAACTATTACACTTTGCCCTTTTCTTAATCTATTTGAAATGTAAATAGTTTATGCATGGAGATTGTTCACAGATGATGAAAATAATTAAGTAATCACTTTCGAGATTCAAACGCCTATGATTTTTTTTTATACTTTGTTAACATTGGCTTTAGGTATTGATGTATAAAATTTTAAATTTAAAAAAATGGGTCGATTAAAAAAAATGATTTAGTCAAAATTTAAATAAAAAATTTGTCTTAGAATAGTATTTAGATATAACACGTTTTATTGGGACGTGGAAAAACTTTGAACAAAACACTTATAAGTAATTGTTTCATTTAATTTTTTTAAGAAGTAAGATGAGCTAAATGTTCGAAAGAAATCACACATGATTTGGGAAAACGTGAAAGCAAGAAATATTATATATGTTCTCTGTTTGAAGATTTGTGTTTTATAATAACAATTTCCATTTAAACAAACAGGTTACGGAAGTGCATTGACGAGCAATATCAATTGAAAAATTATTAACATCATGTATTTTGCAAATGGCGATTACAAGTAGATTTTCAGCTCTAAGGGCCATTCTGCAAAGTCGTGACTCTGCGCCTCTTAATTTGTAAACGTGCGCAATATATAATCACAGAACTATTACATTTTTTCTACCCTTGACGCTCCAAAAATTCTTCAAAGCGATAATAGACAGAAGTTTGTCAATAGCGTAATTAATTATTTGCTGATATTCCGCCAGAAATTATAATTATTATCGGGAATTTCATACAACCTAAAAGTTGAGGGATTATTGAACAAATCAAAATATAGAGAATATGCTACGGGTTTGAGTGTCGAATAATTTTTGTAAATTCTCATCATATTTCAGTTGCAGAGAAATAGCTCACTTCATAGAATAAAACAATGAACACATTCTGAATTTTCATAATAATAAGCAAACATCATATCAAATTGTAAAGAAGTTATGATGTTTAACAGTAATACGATTAATAAATCCGAGAAAACTGACATTAATTGGAAAGAAAACTGCACTTTTCCTGACCAAAATTTTAATTATTGCACGTGTTTTTCCAACGTGAAAAGTTTTGTTGAAAAAATACCGTTGTATAATATCTAAATTGGATTTTCATTTTACGTGTCACAAAATCCTCTGTCAAAAGTATAGCGTCTTACTCTTTCTGTGAGAAGGAAATACAAGTTACTAAGTCTCAGAACTCGTTCAAAAACGAAATGAAAACTGTAGTCGAAAAAATTCTACCAGCGCTGTAAATTTTAAGCGACTCATCATTTCTGACTAATAGAAAATTATACGTTACACACGTTTTTCACTGAGGAAAGCTCTAAACTTTTGTAGTGGAGGGCAAGGTTTCTCTAAAGTTTCTGGTATACGTGGTCCTAGCATCTATATATGTATCAAATTGAGTAATGAGTTTAATGCAGTAGCAGATCTCATAAGAGTCTGCACCGTGCCAATAAATAAAATCCTTTTATCTGTTGTTCCTACAATTTGTTAGGTGTAATCTTAAAATTTGGACGTACTTCATACAACTAAGTTATTAAAATTGATTTAATGTGATTCAAGTAGATTTCCCTTCATATGAAACGACGCATCTATAGCGGAAGTACCTCCAGTCGCATCAGGATGAAATTAGTTAAAATAGCAGTTGTCAATCTAATTTAAAATATACTGAGCGGACACTTAACGTTCAATTTATGTGATTATAATTTCGTGCCTTTTTTTCTTTCAGCAAATCCAAAATTTAATTCTGTTGGTGGTTTTACAAATACATATTGTTTTATTGTATATTCTGTATATAAAAATGCCACTTATTTTTGTTTAAGAACCTTTTGTGCTATTTTGTTAATACGTATACCTTTATAAATATAATTTCTTAATCTCACACATTTAATAATAAATAACATACACGTATAATAACGATTTATTAAAAAATTCAAATATATGGATGAAATATCTATGTAATTTCATATAAAATGACGAGTATTGTTACTCGGCGTAAATAATATGGATCGAAAATATAATAAAAAATAGCTACCTAAAAAAACACCTCAAATATTTTAGTCATTTCTGATATAATTACACAAAAAATGTTTGATAATTTCATAATGTGAAACGAAGCACTCGTAATGCACCGATACCGGCATCTGAACATTGGGGAGAGAGAAAAAGGAAGGTCATTAGGTCGTTATATAGCACCGATGGGATAGCAAATTATAACGTAAACAACGTGTTCGTTGTGAGAATTGTTTAAAAAACCTGTGTAAGTTGCGTAAAATACAAACATGCTTTTGTAATTTGAAGTTATATTTGATTATACGAACTTCAAATGCTGGCAGTCAGTTGTGTTAATATTATCTAATTGTGGAAAGATTTCTTTTAAAATAATTTTTAGCTTAGCGTTATCCCATAACTTTTTAATCGAAGTTAGCTATCTAATGCAATAGATTTCTTTGAGGTACTGAATATACGAAGCGACTGCAATCTGACCTTCGCAACCTAACAGAAAGACAAGATACTCTTTGGTCTAAATTTGTAATAAAGACGGTTAACTAATGACAATTGTTAGAATCAATGTCTTAATATGCCTTTCGTAATACAAAGAAGCTGATAAAGATATTATTAAACCATATTTGTTTTATTATTGATGGCCACTCATCCAACACCTACTGGTGAGTGTATATTCATTGATCGACTGAAATCAACGAGTACAACTCGGCTGTGAGCCTCATTATTCTTATCAAAATATAATGAATTAATTTGTAACAAAAGAGTTTTTGAATACTTTTGTCGTGCCTCCAACATGAAATTTCACACAAACCATTCCCAATTTTTTTTTAATTATTTGAACTTTATTTTGATTATCATTTTTCAAAACTTATTTCATTTTTTATGATAGCTTTATTTGATCAATACCGTCATTACTATTGATATACTACTACTGTTTATCTAAGGTTGCATTTGATTATATATTTATATATATATCACTGTTGATATCGGTTCAATAAATTTAGGAAAATATTAAGATATATCTAAAATATAAGGATTTAAATAAAATATGAAAGATTTCTTTACTTCAATATCTACACTATGTAACCAAATTAATATATTACCAAAAGATTTTTGCGGTTAATAATTTTCAATTAAATCAATTATTATGACCTTGTTTATTTTTTTGAAATCGTCAATGCGCAATTTTATTTAAATTTTTTAATGAAATTCTAGTATGAAAAATAAAATTTATTTTTTTGAAAATGAAAACAAGTAGTAAAATTACTTAAGTGAATGAAACGATTTTATTTGAAAAAAATGGGCCTTCGATATTTAATTGATATCAATTAAAAATAAAAATAAATCAAAATAAAAATCTTTAAATCATTACTGAATCCAGGTTTTTGTAGCATTCAGCATCCATTAGAGTATCTAGGTTTTTTACTGTATCAGTATTCAGTTTTTGCGGATGGGTGGATATCAGTTGTCCTTTCACGCAAAAATTACTGAATGGATTTTAAAACTTCACAGCAATATATCTGATACACCACAATAACATATAGATAATTATAAAGATATTTTTTCATTTGGTTATCAAATAAGTCGAAAAAATACCCGTCCTCTGAGAGTTATCTTAGCGTGCACCTCCCAAACCGTTAAAATTACACGAACATAATTTATGGTGGAATTATTTCTCTCAAGGATTTCCAACTAAAAGTACGCGACAGTATATATATATACCTTTTATTTGGAAGCCATTATAACCTAAATAATCAGGCATAAATACTATTCATTTGAATTCTATTTTTACAATTAAAACTTTATGGTGTTAAACTAATTCTTATCGAAATAAATAAGTTTATCGCTTTTGGTATTTAAAGTAGATAAAGGTCTTGACGAATGTCTGGATCGAAACGCTGTTAAAACCAAGCGGTAATACGCTGCCATGTGTCGGCAGCGCGGGTGGGTCATGGAGCGGGGGAGGAGGGGCGGGCGAGGCAACGTCATGCCCAATCACTGATCGCCGAGTGCACGCTCCGAATGCGGGCAGATGTCCAAGAGCTGCAAATGGGATGCTTTTTATCCCAAAAGTTTTGATAATTAGGCCGACGACATGTAGACATGACCTGGATCAGTAGAAATAATATCTATATGATATCCCCAAGGAACATTCTTTTATGATAATTATAGGAAACATTGTTGGTTTCCAACGTCCACGTGGGTGAAGACGCGGGCAAAACCTAGTATCTTTCATAGTTACCCTCAAGCAAGGTATGAAATATACAAATTCAGATTAACGTGATGTATACCGCCAGTTCCCTCCACTTTTTTGACAAAAGGTTTAAATATAAAAAGTTATAACAGCATGTATTAATCAATTTCAATTAAAATTAGTTTAGATCAAGAAATTTCAGTAGTCATAAACAACTAAAGAAACCACTTCATGCCTATTCCAATACGCTAGAGGTCACTTTTTCAAATTTTGATAATTATACACAAAATATTTTATATACAATTTAATTAAACTCAACGTATATAGCTGCGGAAGCAATGGTAGTATAAATACAGCTACAAACATGCATTTCATAGATTTTGAAAAAAATGTATAACTTTCAATATTCAGTTCAGTGTGAACGTACCAATATCAGATATTATGTGCCATTTTTTAAATTGGAAGATAGCGAGATTCTTAATATTCAATAAATATTCTATTGCAATCGGTATTGTTTCTGAAATCTTGTAGTTGATATGATACTTTCAGTTATTTTTCAACATATTAATATCTCCAGCATAACTTAACTTAATAATTCTCATGGTATTTAGATGGTTTGTATACATATAACACGTATTATTAAATATAATATAATAATAGATTGAGGAAAAACCTATAAATATTCGTTTCATTTCTTTTTTTTTTGAGAAGTACGATGAGTTGATTGCTGGAAAAAATAGCACGTGATCTTTGGAAAAACGTAAAAGTAAAAAATATTATATATGTACTATACGATTATACGATTTCCACGTAAACAAAACAAGTTACGAAAGTTATAGTGAAACGGAATATGCACTGACGAGCAATATCCAGTAAAAAATTATTAGCATCATGTGCTTTCCAGATGGCCATAACAAACAGATTTATGAAAAGCTAAAAAACTTTCATGTTTCTGAAACTTTCAGCTCAATGTAATTTTATGAAGTCTCTTATAAGTAGTATTTTGTTATAAAGCAGCCACTGTAAGAACCATGGTATCTGTATAACAATGATAAATCTAATATCGGCAAGTAGTCCGCATACAAAGACATATATGAAATCAAACACTATTGAAGAGCTTACATTTACCAAAGGAAAGTAATTTACTGTGTTGTGGTCGAAGTAACTGTATTTGAATAGATATAGTTGCAGTCTAGGAGGAAAAAGAAAAGTACATTATAAATATATATAGAAGAAAACGGGAAATATATTATAAATCCAAATGTACCGGGAAAAATGGGCTACACCAGAACAGACAGCATTAATGATAATACCAAAAATGATCTGTTTTTGGTTATGTTAATAATATTTGTGATATTTGCTCAAATAATTTCTTAAGAAAGTGACCTATCATTTGAGCTTTTCAAATGTATCGAAAATGTTTAGTTCATAAAAATCACATTTCAAATGATTTTCAATCGAAAAGGGATAAGATAAAGGACATGAAATTTTAGATAAAACATTTTTTAAAGCTATTATTTAGCAATCCTTTAATCAATGATATATACAAATAATTATTTCAGTCCGCTGTTTATTAAAGTTGTTATATTTTTGGACCAACGTCAATCTAGGTATTCGTTTAAAAATAATGGTTAATATATTTAAAAAAAAATCACACAATTATGAGTTGATCGTTCGATGAAAGAATCTTTTCAGAAACAAATATTTTTTAATTTATAATAATTGATAAAAGATACTTGTGTCCATTACGAATATCAGTTCCGGTTTAGCGTTGTCAGATATGTATTACCTATAAGAATCCGAAAATCCGATGAAAATCCCTTAAAGTGAAGTTGAAATCAAAAGCAGAGTGAGATTTATAAAGATTTTGGCAGTATAATTTTTTTTTTATAAAATATAAATTGTGTTACGTGGCTAATAATACCAATTACATTTAATTACAGATAATCTTATAGTTATATCAAAGATATATGAATTAGAATTAAAGTATATTTAATTTTTTTTTATTGGATTGGATTGGTCTACTATATATTTCATCTTCAATATTATGTTCAGTTCTAGAAATAACTTCCTGCCTTCAATTTGGCTTTCTATTGTTTTTGCTTTGACTATATATTTGAATACAATATCTAGAAAGTTTTTACGATATTTAAACATTCTACTTTTAAATAACAAATCAAAGCTACATAGGTAAGAGATAAATAACGATAACTAGATTTTTTATTTTTTTATTTTTTTTAAACTTTTTCAAAAGGTCGAGATGAATACAAGTTTAAAAGGGACAGTTAAAATCATTAATGATATTTAACGTATGGTAAATAAGATCATTTTTTATTACTTCTTAATCTTTTACAAAGACCGCAATCAATTAAGTTTTTAATAAAATTATTGAAGTTAGACATATAATCATCATTGAAAATTAAAAATTATAAAGATGCCGGAATTAATATTTCGTCTCAATTAAAGGATCAGAACTGAATCTAATATGTACCTTACTAGATCGAACAAATGTTACTCTGATCGAACAAATGTTCATCTATTATTACTTATTCTATGAAACCAGCCGATTGAGTTTTATTGCAGTTTATTTTCCCCAAAATTTGGAATTTTTTACAATTTCGCTTAATATTGTTATTTCACGTTTTTAGTTTATTATTTTGGAATAAACATTATTTAATGGACACTCCAATCTCTTCCTGCATATCACTTTTTATTTACCAATGTCGTTTAACTGTGAATAAAATATGCGACCAATTTTTATTGCCATGTACGTTGGGAAGGGGCGGTTAGACCACAAGTGGATGGTTTCATAAAATCATATTTTGGGAAATAAGAAAAATTTGTAAATCATAATGTTTGGGCAAATTACTTTCATATTGTTTTAATTCATTGTTTATTGCAAATGGCTTAGCACAATAGTACATTCTTTTTAATAAATAAAATAGAGTCATCATTGATATCAAAAGGCAAACTAATTACGATGCTAAGAGAACTAAGTAAAGAATTTAACAGTGACTTAAGTTTTCATTTATTATCGTTAGACGAGCTGAGCTGTTCACGAGTTTTATTTAAAATACCGAAATGTTTATTTTACCTTCACCAATTTTTAGTTATTGCAGACATAGGATTATGAAAATGAAAAGTAGTACTTTTAATGAGTATTATATTTCATAAAACGAGGTTGTTGTTTTTCATCTAACTATACTTGTGAAATGGCACTTGACTTGTTAGCCTCACCAGAATCTAAAGTTCCGAAGAACATTTTAAGAACAGAACTACTAGTAGTGAATAAGCCAAGTTTTGTACGTTTTGGTATGTTACTAGGGATAAAATGGGATAGAGAAAATACCTCCTTAATACTATTGTAATGTAAATTTTGCAAAAGATTTGAAGTGTTACCACAATCAACCTTAGTTTTGGACAAAACATGAGAAACGCGAGAAAGTTATATTTTATCGATATACTAATCTCTTTTTTCTATACGTGGTTAAATATACTTGACATTTAGGAATGTTACCATATTACAATTATCATCGGTGAACTTAACATTCAGTATTTGATCTAAACAGAGATCCGAATTTTTGTTTATGGGTACAGCGTTTGGGAACATTGTGAACAAATTAATTTGTCAGCTTTTAGACTAAGTTGCGGGTTTGATTTCATCGTGGTGGGTGTGTACATGTTTTCTGTTTACGAGATTTGTCACAGTGTGCTTACCATTTAGTTTAATGATTTTTTGAGAGGATATAGGAACTTACAAATATGTGTTTAAGGCTGAATAATCTATATCACTCTTTAAATACATCCGAAGAGAAATTACTTATTTTGTTGTTATAGCTCATTCTAGGTATTACGATATAAAATATAAAATAAACGAGACGTTGAGCATTTCTTGATCGTTGAGCATGGGATAAGCTTGAGAATACTTTGTTAAGTCATTTTGAAAAGTTAGAACGAATTTTTATTTATTATGATGATTTTATATGATGATTTATATTATTATGATGTTTCAGTGAGCGGACCAACAAAATCTAGAGGTAATTTTTTACTGGGCCTAAAATCAGAGGATATTATGATCATAGGAGCTAAGTTTGTTTGACAAAGCGGATTGGTAATTTGGAACTCAGGATTTTTAATTTTTTGTAATTATGTTTTTCCATCAACATATAGATTTTATACATTGACACATTCGATATATACTGATCAGCATTTGGTGAGTCATGGTTTTCGAAACATAAAAATTAAAATATCGCATATTTTTGTGAAAGAAATATTATTGTGATGATCAGTGAAATAGGAAATAGCAAATTCGTTTTCTTTTTTATGCTTTTGAGGTTCTTGTTGTTGTGGTCGCTTCACATATTAAATAATTCGTCATAATTAAATTTGTGGAAGAGGTGAACTTGTATAAAAGGTGTATAAACATGCATTTTTAATTCAAAGAGGAATAGTAAGCGTGGAGTTCACGTTCAATCGAGCATCGTGTCGACTAATAGAGGCTCCTGATATATTGTGATAGTAGTTAATGTCTTGATTACTAGTATTTATAAGGAAACAAAGGAGAGCATATGCATTTAACTTTAATTTGTTACGTTTACACGCAATTACATAATTACATTCATCTTCCTTAAGACGCCAAATAATTACGTAAATACATTATACTGTTTGAATACACACATTCCGAAACATGTTGCGTAGATCACACGTCGACGAAGCGGAAGGAAGGCCACAGAGTAGTTAATCTAGATGAACCAAAAATATTTATTGCTGTACCTCCTAACGAGTTAACAACATAACACCTGACTAATAAACTTCGTCGTAATCCAGTTATAAAATAAATAATTTTATCAATTGTTGTAAATTCCAATAATTTTTTTTAGGTTGTTTACCCGATATTTTTACACGGTTTTTTACCTGTTAGTCTTAATTAACTTGACACATAGATATATATCATTGCTGACTGACATTGTAAATATTCTATATTTAATCAATGAATACTTAAGTTTAATTCAACTGTAATAGTTTATAAGGTATAAATAATATCGATATAAATCATCATAAGTTTTCAAGATCCTCAACAGTATTACTAAAAATATTGTATGAAGTAAATATTGTGCCCAATCGCGCTCTTTAAATTAAATATTCTACATTTATTGCATCGAATATTGTGTTACTTTATAATATGAAATGCAGTAACTTCAGAGCGATTGAAAATAAATTAAGCCTAACTATTAGTCCATGCTTATCTAAATAAATCATTGAAATTACGTACACAAATCGGTTTAGCTATCTAAGAGTAGCGTGCACAATTAAGGTGCGAAAAGGCAAACAAACAGAAAAAATTCGAAAAATTGTAGTTTTTTCTCAGTAGCGTACCTATAGTACACGTAGTTTGAATTAAATATATTCAATTTACAAACTCAGTTCTTTTACGATTTTATAGCAATATTTCTTTCAAAAACAAACCAAAACAGGTATTGTGCCAAACTTTAGGCATAATATATTCATATATTACGTGTTGTATCAAGATGTAATTCGACCCCGACCTGTGTAATCCCCTTACCAGTTTTCATAAGATCACATACATAGAGGAAACCCTTTGTCCGCGAAGTTTCGCCCAAACAATATGAGAAATGATAATTCGCTCTCCCCGACTATAATAACTTTCCTTTCTGACCAATGACCTTGGCAAGTCTGGAGGTTAATTAAGCATAATCCCTTACATTTTACTAACACGACATTATTAATACAAGTTTTTTATGTTATTTAGTTACCTCTTGAATAGGGAGCTTTCTTTTCAATTAATGGGAGCTTTTGGTCTGTAGTAGCGGGCGAGATAAGGTTTTGATTATAATTATTTTAGATTCCCGAGATATATTGGGAAATTTAAATTGGATAAGAAAAAACGGCTATGATATTAGCAAAATGTGTTCAGGTGTACCTGACCAAAATAAAAAGGTAAAAAATCATGTGAGTTTTCAAAATAACTTTATACTCGTGCCATTTGAGTAACCATTTTATGTGGTTAAGTGAAACTATATTAAAAATAAAGCAGTGCAGGTTAGTTTTGAACTATTTAATTTTTTTTAGTATAACCTCCTTATATTGTTTTGTAAATATACATATATTTGACTGGTTTCACAATTCCACTAGCTATATATTATTTTTATAAAATTTAATGTAAGGTGGTTTCTCAAACTTTCCGAAATAGTTTTAATTTTAGGTTTCCATCCCTCAAAAGACAAAAATATAATACTTGTAAAATCACTTCTCTGCTGTCTGCCTGTTTTTATTCTCAAAAAGTGGTTTAAAGTCGAAGATATAACATACGAAATTAGGTAGCCGTAAAGCATATTAACGCGTATGAAGATCATAACATATAACATTTATGAATAAATTTAGGAGGAAAATGGTTTTCATTTATATTTTATGTATTACTTTGAATATCAATTGAGAGAATGCGTGGTAAGGCTTCATAAACTAAAATTGTATTATAAATTTTGTAAAAAAGCCAAGTATACATTATATATACTATGAATGGGTATAGTTTTCAAGCATTCAAAAATAACGGTTTTGCTGGAGAGAATTGAGTACTTAGTAAAGGGATTCCTATACCAAAAAAAAATGTTAAGACAACCAACATATTTTTGAAGGAACTATTCACTAATACTCTAAAAAAGTATGTAAGCGAATAAAAATATTTATCCCGTAATTTGAAATGAAGGGAAGGTCCGCTAAAAGAGTTTCGAGTTTCTTCAAAGGTTTTATTTTACAAGGTTGTAAACGAAATAAATATGTGTAACCATGTAAAATGTCATTATACTGTGCTAATAGTCCACGAGTGAAAGATCTGCGACACACAAGCGAACAGACAAATATGGCGAAACCATAAAGTTTGCCCATGGAACACTGGAAATAACGTAATGCTTTAAAATTTCACCGTTTTTAGAAAAATGTTAAGACATTTTCACGATATCTTATATATTCACGACGTCTGTTCTAAATATACCAGGAATATATTTTTTATGTTGTCTTTATTATACGACAAAAAATTAAAATAAACTAACCATATCAATATAAAAATCCATTTATACTAAAGAGCAATGGAGGAGACTATGTTAAATTTAAAACATTTAGACAAAAGACGGAACAAAAAGGCATTTATCAATAATTTCAACTCAAAAAGAATTCGGTAAAAGGGAAAAAGACATATTTGGTTTCAATTTTTAAGACTTACAAAGAAAACGTAAAACATGTAAAACTTTAGAATAAATATATAAAAAGTTTGTAATTATATATTCCTTAGCAACTAGGAATATAAATGAAAATACAAGTCTATGGAGAATATTTATTTGACTTTATTCTAAATTTCATATTTAGTATTTATATGATGTTGAATATGATATAAATTTAAGATAATCACGAAGCGCTAAATTTTCAAACATGAAACGACAAAGGTTCTCTTCCTCTAAAACTTTACCAATCTTGATGTTATTTATTACAGTGTATATAATATAATTTATATTTAGGATTGTACATTTTTATTTTTCGTCATTACTTATATAATTACAAATATTGGCATTTCAGAGTTAGAATAATTTACAAAAAAAAATCGATTGTGCTTTAGACCACACGACTGAAGTAAAACTTCAAATTCACAAAATATGAACTTTAAAATGAATTTACAATTTTAATTATTGTATTGAACAAAATAATAATTTATAAAATTGTTCAAGAACGAAATGAAATTACAAAATAATCAAAAAATTACCATTGGCGTAACGCTAGCAAACTTGCATATATATATATATATATATATATATATATATATATATATATATGTGTATGTATTATGCACTGGCTATGAGAGGAAGAGAGAAAGAAAATGTGCACGCGCACTGCTCCCTCTTGCTCCTACAGTGTGATACAGACTTGCACTGTGTCTTATATATATGAAACATAACTGGCTATGAGAGAAAAAGAGAAAGAAAATGTGTGCTCGCACCTATATCTCTTGTCCTTACAGTAATATACGAAACGTATCTCCCTCTCTATCTGCCTTCTCTTACTTATATCTCCCTCTCAACTTCCGTTCGCCTCGCCCGATTACACTTTACGTAACGTTCTCGTCACGCATTCGCCAGCTTACTCCCCAAGTCAAGCATGCGTGAAGAAGTTTTACTTCAATTATAACTGTATTAAAATGGTTACAAATAAATATTAAAGTAGCTAAAAAGAAAAATGTATACTTATGGTTTTAGATTATTCTTTGGTTAAGCAAAATTAATAATTATAAAAATACTGTAGAATGGATGAAACGTCAATACCAAGGTGACGATTTTACGGCCAAAGTGTAGGCGGTTAATGCACGAGCTCTTACTTTCCTTATTATATTTGCCATTCTATAGGTATCCAAAAAAAATTAAGAAAACCAAATAAAAGGTGTCAAAAACATTTTAAAGTATTAAGTATTTTCGTAGTGAAAAATAACATTAATAGAAACACCATATAGTTTAATAGAAACACCATGTATCCTCCACTATTCTGGTATATCTATAATATACATGTTGTTTTATTTGTGATATGTACATAAGTTTGTATGAAAGTCCCGTAGTGCGAGTTATGCTCGTACTAAACAGACGTATTTACTTTTTGAGATATTAAGATGCTATTGTGGCACTTTTTAAAACCAGATTGCTGCGTGTTAATTGAAAATAAGGTAATATCAAAGAATGTATATTTATAAACAGGGTAAGATAAGTTTCAAAACCATTAGTATAAAATGGACAGGTATGAGAATGGAGAGGTATGAGAAACAAGTATAACAAATGATTTCAAAAGCTTGCTACTAAGAGATGATAGGATATACTTTAATTTAATATTGAGATTGTGTAATTTTGTAAACAAACATTTCTTCTTTTAATTTGAATATGAAAATAATTTATGAGCACGTGTGATAGACTAAAAATCTAGTCTAAGTTGGACAATGCAGACGGAAAGAGTATTTAAAAAGGGTCAATTGCTTTTTTCTTACGAAAAAACTAACCCTCTGAATAAAAGTTATTACTGTTCAAAGCAAAAAAAGACAAGAATTTTTGGAAAATGAAAACTACCTCCTCCTTTCAAATTAGTCTTCTAATTATGTGACTTCATCTATGTATATAAAGTGAATCGTGTTTCATTTTTAATTGTACGAGATATGCATGGAGAAGGAAATAGCTTCAAAATTATTTTGCAAATAAATTTGAGATACGTATGTAAAATGTTGATGGAAAATGGAACTAAAATAAAATTTAGAATGCAGTAAATTTAATATAAGAACATTAAATATATAACAATGGTTAGGATGTAATACGATTATAATTCAACCATATAAGAACAGATACTTTAGTATAACGAACGTGAACGGGTGTGGTATTCCATGGTATGAGAGCGAGTACGATGGATGGTCGAAATTGATCCTTAATTATTGTTCATTTTGCTCAAAGGTATGATAAATTTGCTAGATATCTGGTAAACAACATATATTTCTGTTACTTTCGAAGGACATGTAACTTAAGGAAGTATTGAAGTCATCTGAAAATTTAAGACCCGAGTTTTGATGAAATTCCATTTAAATAAATTAAGCAAAGCACATTCATGCTGCAATATCGGGGTGTGGCGCAGGATTGGTAGCGTTGTGATCGTTGAGAAGGGGTGAATTTGAAAATTTAGTATCAAGGGCATATTTGACATCTAGTGAAAGCCGGAAAAGGCATTCTCATTTTTTTCCTTATTAGAGTAGCATGCAAAGAACTACTTAACCGATTTGAATAGAAGTACAGAAATTGGAGTATCGGATAAAATGACAATGTTTTAATGCCAAACATAATTTTGAAAAGTTTTAAAAATGAACTCCAGAAAGTTTCCACATAAAGATGCATCAGGTTAAAATGGATATCACCAAAAATCCAACTTTAAACATTTAAACTGTAATCCGTGAATATGTTTTAAAGCTCAGCTATCTTCTAAAGGCTTCTTTATCTTCGTCTGTCAAAGCTATTTTTCTCAGAAGTCGCTTGTAGAATTTCAAAATGATATAAATCGTTTTAAAGAACATTTTTTTTAATAGGTAACACTAGTTACAATAAATAAGAGTTATAATTAAGTAATTTAAAACGTTTTCATCGCAAGATGTAACAATTATCGGTGGTGTATATATAGAAGTTATTGCACCAGGAGGTCCATATAATGAAGAAATGAAAAAATTATTTCACTTCTTACAAAGTAGAGAACCATGTATGAGCAAGACAGAAACAGACTTGGGAAGTTTTTTTATTTACGCATATTCTTAATAAAATGTTTTTAATAAAAGTATTTTTGTCGTGTAACTCAATTATAGTTGAAAACCATACCAATCCTAGTCATTACATACACTTTTTTACGTGTCCGTTCTCAGTTCTATTTCTAATTTCAAATTATCCTTACTATTCATAAGTTTATATAACCGCACAACGCAAAACGCGCATTTACATTTTGGTATAACAACATTGTTTTCCACATAAAACATTGCGTGTTTGATCACGGCCTCCAATTAAAACTTTTCCCAACTTCGTCGCACCCTCCAAATGCAAAAGTAACCGAACAAACAAAACTAAAAACAGCCTTCATGCCATATCCGCCACGAACAACGCCGCATAATTTTCGATGCATTGTGGTAATAAACACGTGGAAGTTGAGACGAATCACGGCTTCGAACTTGAATTGCTCACCCAGTGGATCCTCACGAACAAGAGATGACAAAAATACATTTGAGGGAACTTCCGGCGAAATCAATAGGCACATTTACAAACGCGCCCACCCACGGGTGAGGGAGCGAAGGCTAGGGGAAATTTGGTTAAAGGGGTTACTCTAGACAAGGATACACCTAAAACACTTAAATAACAGCTTGTAAAATATGAGTATAACTCGTACTACGAGAGTATAGTACACACTTAGGCGCATACATACAATTAAGAGTACGTAATATTTCTGTCAAATTGTTTATAAATATTTACATTATTTCTCACCGTGTAAATATATAAATATCTTACTTAGTAGTAATCTATTGGCATAATCAATATACATTTTCAAATTAAAAGTTAATTTTAGAGTAAACTTTGAGTCATTTGTAATGACCTTTCTACAGACTCAACTACATGTAATAAATTGGCCGACTTTTATTTGCTAACTAGTTGACCTTATTTAACTGCTATAATTTATCGTCTTATATTTACACAAAGAAATATTTATGTATATATTTGTGCGTGTGCGTACGCGCGTGCGTGCGTGCGTGCTGAGTGCGTGCGTATTAACTAAATAAATAAAAAAATTCCCGAAATGCTGTTATATCACAAGGCATACTTATATATTAAAGATTAGAATATTGAGGTAACAAATAAAGGAATTGTTTTTATTAAAATTGAACTGGATTGTGCCTAAAATTAATATCATCTTTTCAGAAAGTTAATAAAGGTCGATTAATTATTAGATTATACTATACAAATATAAATAAAAATTATGTAAAGCTGGATTTTGCTCATTGCTGCACTCCCAATATTATAGCGTAATTGTAAGTATTCTATATTTTAATCTGGGATATGTCTGATCTTATGAAAATTTTATTTAAATTGTCATCTTAAACTTGAACGAAAGATAACCAAGTATATTTGATACCCGTGGTAGTAGCACTTGTCTCTACATATAATAAAATTGTAAGAGTGTGAATTCCGTACATGTAAAATATTATAAAAATAGTGGTTGCCTTAGTTTATAGAATGATAATAGAGACCATAAAACCTGCGTACTTCAGAATTTGTCTGCCTGTCTGCCTGTTAATTTATTCACAGAATCGGGTAAATTCGGCTCCCTTCGGCATCGGTCAAGCGAGTGTACTTTTCGGGTAAACTCGGTTCCATTTGGCATCGCAAAGCAAGTTTACTATCTGACACGGAGTGCATCGTTTAAAAAATTACGCTTTTTATCTATGAGTAATATTTTATTTGAGCATAGTTTAATATAATACGCGTATTATATTGTATATAATCAGTGTGATATTTAAAGTGTATAAAATTAGTTTTTCATGTTTTATTTGTGAGTAGTTTTATTTGTGAGTATGCGTATGTTATTTATTGTATTTTTTATTTTAGTTTTCATTTCTATAGTGTGGTTATGGCACACATCATTGTTTTTTTGTCGAATGATAACCATATCTGAAATTATACAATCGACTTTTTTAGTACTTTCTTATTACCTAAGTACGTGGAATTCTTATATAAAATAGTAGTTTTTAAGTTATAAGCTATATAAACGTAGGATTTTTATTCAAATACCTGTATTAAAATTTTAAATGGAGAAAATTACAATAGAATTTTTTTTTATATTTTATGGAGTAAAATTTTCGGCGACTGTTCTCCTTCCGCAATTTGTTCGTTGCTGTAGATACTGATGTGAAAAATAAAAATGTGTTTACTGTCTTTTACGGGCGTTTTCCTTACGGAATGTTTGCTGTGTTTGCGTAAAGTTTGTTGATAATTCTCCAACCATTTCAGTAAATGGACCGTTTATATATTTGAGTGTATCGAATAATTATGTTATTAAAATATTATATAAGCACGATTATACTGATAATAGAGAGTACACGTGTATAATAGAGTTTGTGAAGTTATTACAATAGACAATCTTTACCATTAGGTGTTTAATTAAAATAACATAAGTACGTCCAGTAAATTATTAAAATATTACATGAGCGGGATTATATTCCTTTTTTTTACATATAGATAATACAATTCTTGAAACTAATATAATAAACAATATATAAACCTTTTAACGAGTAAATTTTGAAGTAATGTAATACATATAGTTTCAGTAAAAGGACTGTAAGTTTGTGTGATATTGAAAAGATGTGTGTTAAAAATATCATGGTATGATTTTACACGTGACGTACACGTGTATAATATAATTAGTGAAATTAGTGTGATAGACAATTTGTAAACATCACAACGAGTAGGATATTAAGAGAAATAACAAATACAAGTATTAAATAAATTGAAGTTAAATATATTCATGTTCGCATTCGACAAAAATCTACTTAAATCCGTTTTATGTTAAATTTGAAGAATTTTAGTAAACTAGGATCAACCTTTGAAATTTTAATGCCACCAGCTTGTGTCATGACATGCCAAAGATATATTTTACACTCGTTTTAAGTTTTTAATTTAAAACAAGTAAACTTAATTTATTTTCCAATCTCATTCTTCATTTACGTTTCGCTTAAGCTCTTAGTAAATTTATTCTTAATTTATTCCAAATAGGTTTTCGGGTAATTGCTTGTAGAATTTCAATTTTCATTCCTCTAAAACTCAGCATTATAATAAAACAAGAGGAAGAATCTTGTATCGTGAAATTATGTTACGATACCTCTTTTCGTAGTAATTTTTATCCTCTCAATTCCGAGATATAGAGAAAAGAAATGCAGTCAAAATTATTCTCTTTCACATACTATTTAACGTTGTGTATACGTAAAGTATAAAATAAGTATAAAAGATGGATTTAAAATAATAAATTAAAACGAAACGATTGATTTGAACTAACAAAATAAAACTAATCAAGTGCAAGTCTGGCTTATGGATAAAAGATTCCGTACCTCGTTTGAAGTGAAATTATTTTAGTTATTATAAGTAATCATTTTATAGATTTCGTAAATATCGAAAATTGAAATTATGTAAATTTTTTTAAGACTTTTTCTTTTTGGAGGCCTTAAAAAATACTAGTAGTTATCTTAATTTAGATCTCGGCTCATATGTATGGCTATTGGCAGTTGGTACGATTTTCGTACTCTTTCAATATTTTAAATAACTCACAGAGACCTTCTTGCTTAACCGTATAGCGGTCGCGTACTAAAACCTGACCTGATTAGTCGCGTGGAGTACAGATGTATTATATTTATAAATTGAAAAAAAATATATGTAATATGGCTCAATTATTTTTTATTCTTTTTTTAATCTAATATACAATCTAATATATAAATCTATAATACAAAAAAATAGTCGATAGAAACAAATCACCTCTGTGTTAAAAAAAATCAACGAAATTAAACAAAACTTCTTTATGGTAATAAAAATCACATTTTTTGGTATAATTGAGACCAAAAAAAAACTAATCGAAAATATTTAATTCTAATTGTTTTTTTCTAAACAAGATAGACAGATATTTGAATGATTGCCACAAAATATACTTTTTGGAAGTTATACACAGTTTTCTAGTACTTTTCTTGTGCTTTCTTCCGCAGTCATAGCAGCGACCTATGGAAATACTTGGTGCCTGTGCTGACGTTGTTTAATGTGTTGTTGTCGAATATTGCCAAGAAAGCTTTTTATTTTAAATTCCAGACTTCTTGGTAATTTATTATTATCCAATCTTTGATCCAAAGTATCATCCAAGTCAGAGGTCAATGAGAAAGTCACGTCGAAGAACAAATTTATAATTTTTATTTACGGTATAAATGCATAACGCTTTTATTGCTGAGATTGACCAAGTCAAAAAAGACGGATAGAGTCCATCTTTATAAATTACTGGACACGTCATAGAGGGAGTACATATTGTCTACCATGTCGACGCCATTTCTTGTTCGATTATAATAAGTTATTATTTCCTGCTTGGGACGGTCTCCTGTATCGGTATCAATTGCAGAATCATTATGAATTATTGATATCAAAAGCCAAGTTTGTTAGGCTTAGGTACATAAGAAACTAGCATACATGGTTAATGGAAGTCAAATTTTGAAGAACAAAATGGATTTCCTCCTGCAATGCAAAATTCTCTTGGTACTTCTCTCTCATCCTTTCGTAGTGTTGTAACCATAGTAGTCCCGTTTTTAAATAGTTTATTTTTGCCACATGAAGAGAAGAAAATTAGTTATCTATAGTAATATTCATATTTTTATCTAGCACTGGACGTGACATTTTCATAACCACATCGTGTCTCTCATTTCTCAAACGAAATCGGCCCCAGATTGTTGATCAGCATATATTTCTAAGTTGAACCTATACGGGTAATGAACGTCCACGAGCGCAATAGTTTTACTCCATATTTCCCCGGCTTCCTTAGGATACACTTGCTAAAAGAACAGCGTCCTCCTAAAGCCAATAGCTGTTCCTACGTCATTTCAGCACTTGGAACAAAATATTTCTTAAAGTAGATAAACAAATCTAAAAACTCTCTTATTGGAGCCAGCTTATCAATATAAGCAAAAACTTGTCGGTGTCCAATATCATCAAAGGGCAAAGACCTTGTAAAAAATTTGAATTGTTGTTCAGACATAGTCAAATATATAGCATTGATTCCTGTGTGATTTACATGCTAAAATATTTGGGCAATGCTCAATCGGTCTATTTCCATTACCCCAGCCATCAGTAAAATTCCAATGTAGCCTCTCATTTATGTTCCCTCTATTTGTTTAGCATCTCTTTCTCCTGTGTCTTTATTCCTTATATAGTCTATTTTTATATTCGTATATTTGGTAAGAAAATCATAAATAGAAAAAAGCAGTCTTGCGGGGTAGTTTTTTTGCCTAGCTATTTCTTTAGGACCATGGGCAACAAAGACAATATTATATTTTCCAGTTCTCCCACTATTCGAAGGACAAGTTTTTGACCAGATGGTATTATCTACGTTTTCGTCAATTCATTCTGATCATCTCCTTCAGCTAGCCACGCATGAATCTAAGCTTCACGCCGAACATCCATGGTCATTCTAAAAATATATATTAATTTTAAATGTCTAGTCATTTTAAAAAACACCAGTAGTCAAACTACTATATTTATAACGTAGAATTAACCATAAAAAAACAAAAAAATTTAAAAAATATATTCAAAATACTTACGTAATTATTCGCGCGGCATACAGGTGTAATCCACGAACCTTACAGGTCTCCTGCGACACAACCACACGCGACCGACGCTCGCGCACTTCTAAAAGCCTTCTTCAATTATTCGATTTAAAATACCTAGATATCTAGCTCTCGTAATTTACTTTGACGGTTTTTGCAAAATTTTCGATTTAATATGTGTGCATTACATGTGTTATCCACGCGACCACTCCAGGGATAATACACCTCTCTTAACTTAAACCACACCATTCTTTAAATAGTCATATATTTTTCTTGTTTCATTTTTCTTTTCTTTTTTTTGTCAAAATTCAATTTTCGCCGTCCACTTATAAACTAATAAATCTTTCGTCTTTCGTATATTTTTGAGTGTTAGCTATTGAGATATGTGCAACTTACTATGCTTAATTGATATGTCAACTTTTAAATTACTGCCTCAAGCGGTTCCCGGTGAAAAATATGTGTAAAAACGAATAGACACAAGAGTGAGTAATCTTATAAAAGTTCCAATTATTCTTTTGGAATAACAAAACTGCTATTTGAGTGACTACATATCCTGGTTATAGCATCAACATACTTAACGGGCGAAATATCAAATTAAAGGCCAAAAAAGTCACATTAAAATTAGGTAATAAATAGTTCACTAATGCAATTAACAAAGTTTCTGTATTAAAAACGTTTTAATTTGTTATTTTTACTGTAATAGAACATAAGAAAATCGTCATAATTTTCTAACTATGAAAATTTTCTCATGTATATTACATAATTTATGTTCTAGTAACTTAAATAGAATGTCTCCGATTCTAACAAAATTATACTTAGAGTATAGAAAAGTTTTATGACCTTTTCATCTATTTTTTTATGTACTTTACTAGTTCTTACTCGGGAGAAATTTATTTCGTATAAATTTAAACCGGCAAATTGTTGAAATAATTATTGTACTCTACAACGCTTTGTGAATATACCATTCAACAATTTATGATTTATTAGGTAATTTTGCAGCTATTTTTATACCAATTTTATATTTAATACAAAAAGAAAAAATTATTTATAGCCTCTTAGTTGAATGTAATGGAGTCACAAATTTAGAATTATTGTTACGACTCAACTATTTTCCCGACATATAAACGTTTTCCTTTATGCCTTTCATGTTTGTAAATGGCTTTATAAAATATTTGTCTTATAGGTTTTTAAACAATTGTCAAGGTTCCGTAGGTATCTTAAAAGGGAAAACAGAACTGTTATAAGATCATTTTCGTGCAAATATGTTCTTTTGAGGCCGTTTTTCTCATAAAATTCTTAACGTATATACTTGAAACTTAGATAATAGAGCACATTACCGCACACTTGTTTCAATAATACCTAAAAAATATTTACGGGTAAATTTTTGAAGGAGGAATGAAGTATTATAATTTATTCCTTGAATAGTGTAGGACATGGTTTGAAAGCGTTAGTGAAAAGGGTCTAAGAAACATTTTTTTTCTGAATTTTAGGTGTATCTTCAGTAGTGCACTGAAATCTATGCAGCAAATATATTCGTCCCCTGTTTCTAAACTCCTCAACCTAAAATTATCAAAAAAATAAGGTCTTAAAAACCCAGGCAAAAGTTGTTATGAATTATGATAAATAAAGTGCACATAATGTATATAATAAAGGGCACAGTACGATGAACGAAAATACATGTAACCCTACGTGAATACCATCTATGTAAGCGTTTACCCAATTTCCTTTTTCCATCTATTAAAAAACTCATAAAATATAAGATTAATTAGGTTTTTCAGGATTCCGTATTAAATTTTCTTTTACGGAGCCTTCGTGGAAAACTTATGTTATATATTATTCTGCTTATCTAATTCGTAACCTTCAACAGATCAATCTAAATTTTACGTAGTAATTTAAGCTTCCTATTAATAAAATACAAAATTACCAATTATGTTAAAACTTCGTGAATATTTGAGGGTTACATTTTTAGCTTCTTAAGACTGTGTGAACGTTTCCAAAATATAGATGTTCTAAAAATACCTCGTTCACACCAGCAACTTTACATTAACTCCTATAACTGCATATAACAGGAACTAACAAAATTAGTCGGAAAATTATTTTACTGAAATTTTGTTTTTCATTTTGAAAAAGTGTAATTTGATAATCATATGGTAACTTATAATTTTCTGATTAATAACATTTGCAATTCATTATATTTTTCTAACTATCCCTAATTCGAAAGCATAATTGGAACTTTTATAAGATCACTCACTCTTGCATCTGTTCGTTTTTCACATGCATTTTTCACCGGGAACCGCTTAAGGTAGTAATTTGAAATTTTGGTATATCAATAAGGCATAGTAATTTGCAAATATTTCAATAGCCAGCACTGAAAAATATTTATGTGCAAATTCAGAACGAAAGATTTATTAGGGGTGGACAGCAAAAAGTTAACTTTGCCGTCACTCCCGTTCTATTTAAGTTACTAGGAAATAAATTACGCAATAGGCAAAGAATTTTCTTATTTATATTACAGTAAAAATAACCAATTAAAACGTTTTATAAAGAAGCTGTGCTAATGTCATAACTGAACTATTTAATACTTAATTTCAATGTAAGTTTTTGGCCTTTAATTTGCTATTTCGCTCGTTGAGAATTTTGATGCTATAACCAGGATAGATAGTCACTCAATTTATAGCAAAAAAAATGGACTTAAATTTTATTTCGACAAAAAATATTTTCTATATTTGATATTTTTATTAACTGATATTATTTTAAAATACTGCCCATATTAAATATACTAAACTTTTAAAATCTACAAGGTTTCTTAATTGGTTTCTAATTATAGCTAATGAAAAAGTTCTACTACCTTTTTCATTTGTTGTGTATTTCAAAGAATTGGCCTTTACATGTTTCATAATCTAGAGAACTTTTATGGTAATAAGACTGTGGGATATAGCAAGTGCATCGTTTGCTATTACTAGATGAATTTTATATTTTAGTATTGTTGTAAAAAGATTTGAAACTTTGTTATTTACTATTGAAATGTACTATTGTGCATTTAGTATTAGGTAATCATGCCAGGGACGATTTCATAAAATGAATAACATGGACATTCCAGGACAAAAATAACATTGTTATATAGAAAAAATAAAAAGGTAACCTCCTTAAAGTTACATCTACATCAGTCAGACAAAAGAAATCTTATATTTACTTATGAAAAAAAGGTTATTTTTCATGATAGTTTGTAAATGTTATTTCTGCGGAATTCTTTGAACTAGCCAGATCAAACAAAGTACAAATTTTGTCTCATCCTATTTTCCATCTATAAGTATTTTTAACATGTTTTTCTATATTAATTCATGAAATGCATAAGCTCAAAAGGATCGTCGAAAAAATTCGTGTAAAACTCGAGATGAACTAAAATGACATACATTTTAACCACAATGGACTTATTGTCAATTTCGGTTAACAGTTTATTTTAATTTATTTCGGTAAAGACAATACATTAAAAAGCAAAGTATTGACTATTTTAAAAATTTATTACATGTTTCATTAGGTTTTTTTGTTATATGTATATCTCATTAACAATTGCCTACATTTTAAAAATATAATGTGATTATTTGTAACTATAGATTTTTTAATTTCTGTATAGATCACAAATTTAATGGCACTTTCCTGATTGTCAATTGCTGAATTTTTCGGTTTCTAATATTCTAAAAAATACAAGCTTTTTTAAAAATTGCTTCCAATTTCTGTCAAGTCAGGCTCATTTTCACCGGCCTTCTTTCGTTTTAATTGACCTCTCGTTGATTATAACCTCACAGTTAAATAAATCCACAATTTTTAGGTGAAAATTTTATATGAAGGTCTAAATTAACATGTAATAAAATCATTATATATTTAAGATTCTGTAGCTTAAAAGGAAAAATGAACCTTATAAGTTCACTCACGTTTATGTATGTCCGTATGTCATCGTTGTTTTTTTCAGAAATGGCTTGACGTAGAAACCTTAAATTTAGCGTTTCAATTAAAGAAATCAAAGCACATATATTTCGGTAGCAAACACTTAAAAATATTTGTACGCAAATGTTGTCAAAGTACTCAACAATTTTTTTAAATTTTATTTATAATGTAGTATCCTGTTTGAAACCAATAGCAAAATTCCAAATTTTTTTTTATAACTTTAAGTAGTATGTCCTCAGAATTGTAAAGAAAAATATGTCAAAATACTCATCTCCCCTTACCAAAACTATTAAACTTAAAGCTATAATAAAATTACGACTATAATAAAAACCAAAAACAGATGGTTGTTATCGGAAAACTCTGACAATTTTCTTATAACTTAAAATTGTTGACCAAATTTTTACGCCTGAAAGAGTTACAGTAAGCAATAAATACAACCAGGTTCGTAAAAATGAAGATTACGAAAAGTTAATTGAAGTACTATGTTTTCTTAAATGTTTATAAGTAGCTGAACACTCATAATGCGCGTCCTACTTGTATTTGACAGGTTTTTTCTTTAATGTACTTAATTGATACATATCGCGAACTTATTGCTACGAGAGCAATCTCCTACAATCAACCAGAAAAAACAGCCAGTTACTTTCACTCATGAAATTGATTGGAGTATCACTGATTTAAATTTACATTGAATTCAAATTCAAATTTCATTGGCTAAATGTGGATTTTTTAAATTATTTTTATTGCTCCTTTCTTATAACTTTTATGCTTTCCCTATAAGAATGTGCCATGAAATAGTTACAGTACCATTTTTTTTGTTTATCCATAGAACTAAAATAAATACTAACAAATACATTGCCTTCGAATTTTGGAACTAAATTTTTAAATAATTCTCTTACCTGTTTCTTTAGGGAGCACGGTTTGATCAGTAGTAAGTCCAGCGAGGTTTCAAGAAAGATATGGTTGAAACAAATCAAGGAAGATTGGAGAAACAAACGACTTGATATACATAAAGCAAAAATTGCCGCCACTGACTAGAAAAAATGGAGAAACCTCGTAGAGTAAGCTCAAAAATCAGCGGGATCCAAAGCATAATACGAGCTTCAAGGTCGTCCTCAATCAGATGACAGCTAAGAACCTTTGGTCCGTTTAAATTTTTAGCAATACGAGATAACATTTTTTGAAATGCTGTAAGTTTTAAATCGTTGGGAAATTTTAAAAAAGAATTCAAATAACCTGCTTTCATATTGGTCCATTTTTTACATTCAATACGTGGGTTTCCCTTCATTTTTTTTACACTGGCGTATATTGCAGACAATTTCTTCATTAACACTATCTTCATACATCATATATGATAGAAATTCATGCAATGTACATAATTGAAGTTCCAAAAAGCTTTCCTTTAGTTTTATTCCTTTTGTGCTTCTGATATTCTTTATATTGCACAAAGTATGAATTAATTTATTATAGCATTACATTTTAAAATATAAATGTCAAATATTATAATTTACATATTTGATCTCATTTTGAGTTTCTATTATAAACAGAGTGCAAGATTGCAAAAAAAATATGAGTTTCAAAGCTTTGTGGCATTATAAACCTATCGCACTCAAGCTATTTAAGTATGCATTATTTTATCTCAGATGTTTCAAAGCGTAGGTCCGGAGGTCTTTTTCATTTTTTTATCCGGTTTTTATTTTTCATTTTCTTTCAAGTAGGACTATTAAAGTCTCTTTTGACATGTCACGGTTTAACTTCTTATTATTACAATATCCGTATTATCATATATCATATACGAACAAATATCCGTATTATCTATACGTATATTTACAAATAATCAATCAGTCCCTCTTAATGAGGGTCAGAATGTGCATTTTACCTTATAATGGCATCCATACATCTTCAACATAATCCCTGATGCTATAATAAGCCTTCGAAATAAGCCCGCGTTTAATATGAATTTAAAATTTTGCTATAGAAAGGTTTATTAAATCTTCAGGTATCCTGTTAAAAAAACGAACATCATTGCCCAAAAAAGAATTATTAGTAATTTTTAATCTAAATTGAATACTATGAATTTACTTATTTCTTTCTATTTCTTGTATTCGCCATTAGTTTATAGGTGGATGGATATCAGACCCTTTAACGAAGAAATTTAAGTTCTTTTTTACATACAATAAGTTTTCATAGATATATAATGACGGCAAGGTCAGATTATGTGCCTCTTTAAATAGACCTTTTATATATTCTAGGTGTTTCATATCATATATGGCTTGGACTGCTCTCTTTGCAAAATAAAAATAGTTTTAATATCTACAGCGCTGTCCCACAGCATAGTACCATACGATATAATGCTGTGAAAATAAGGTAAATAAACTAACCTGGCCGTCCCTGCATCAGTCAGCTGCCGAGCTTAACATATTAGCTACTGAATGTATATGTGCAGCCCATTGTAACTTATGCTCTAGAGTTACCCAAGGTTTAAACTTTAAGACAATTATTTAAAATTATCACTGGAAAAAATTATCACTTGATGGTTTCAGACATACAAATATTTGACCAATTCTATATTGCAAGCTATTTGCGTAATTCTATATTATAAGCTATTAAGGGCTATCGAATAAAATATTAATGGCGAAAAGAGCTATTTTTAGGATTCCCCGGGGAAGCTGATAAGAGTTCCTTTATAATTTCTCGTGTCCATCGGTATGTTTGTCATCGGCTAAAATTTTTGCAATTTTTGAGCTATATATATGAAATTTTGCAAATAGTTGTACAGATAGAGAGATCTTAGGCAGTAAAATATTAAAAAAAAATATTTATCCTGTATGTGACTTTTAATATATATTACAAAGAACACGAGCTATTTAAATACATTCTTTCCATTTGACAAGGGACAAATAAATTCCATCAACGAAACTTCTGTTCCGCAACGCATGGTACACTAACATACCCAAGAGAAAATTGGTTGTAAATGAAGAAGGGGAGTAGCCATATCATCTCATGTACAAACATGGATGAGACATTTTTTGATTTAATCATCTGGCTCTGTTTACTTTCGTATATATCTATACACACATATATATATATATATGAATATATATATAAATAAATATATATATATATATATATATATATATATATATATATATATATATATATACATACATATATGTGTACATTTATAAATAATTTGAGAACCAAATATTTTCCGCGTAACCCATCAAGTTGGATAGAGGAGGAAAGTTGTACTACAGTTATATTGAAATTTCATTCATTACTTTTCTTTTTGTTAGCCCATTTGTGAAATAGATTAAGGCCGAATAAAAAAAGTGTTTAAAAATATATTTAAATTTTTTAATTAAATAATACACATTTATATCCATGCTTATTTAGACCAAAATCTTTAACTAATGTAAGGCCGATAGACGGTTTTATATATTACATTAGGTCCATTAGACAGCGCTATTTATTTTATTTTTAATAATTTGTAAGTAATAGTAATAAAAGCATTACTATCTACTTTGCTCTATAGCTCCATACTGCACACAGAGTAAATGATCAAAGTTTCAAAATCTAAATGTGTCTAATACAGCACACCACTTCTAGAGACAAAGTTAGGCAAAATTGTCATTATCGAAATAAAAAGCTAGGATAACAAATGGCATATTGAAAAAGGATTTTGCATGTGTTTTCCATTCGTAATTTTTACTACAATTCTTTAAGATATTAATTCTTTTATCAGTGTTTTAATAATTACGGAAATTGCATTCTTCGATATGCGCTCAACTCTCATTTCCACAATCATCATTTTAAATTGCAATTTTCTTTTTCTTTTACAGCTTTATTGCAGTCTATCACAATCATGTAAAGGCTACTGCACCGTTGCACTCTGTATTATCTCCTTCGCCATCATAAAGAGGAACTTGAAGTTACGTGATTATACCATAACCGGCGCATGTCGTAAACGATGATAAAGGACGTTTCACGACGCTTCGACTATATGCCTCTTATAGTACATTAGCTTCACATTATTACAGTGTCATATTGAAAGGTAGAGAATATCGACTTTAACGGGAGTTTCCTTTTATCACATTTATAAAATGGGTAGCCACAGATTCTAAGACACTAATACCACATACTGGCAATTTCTAAGATGCATATTATCTGAATATTTTCTTTAGTCTCTTCATATAGCACGCAGAATAGTAAGACACGTTGTTATGGATTTTCTTTATAGCAATAAATCCTCACGAAATGACATGGTAATTGTAAATCGCTTCGATTTCGGATGGAATTGCACAATTATCTAAATTATGCAATAAAACTTTGCGTTGCAAATTTCAATCATATTTCATGTCACCGTTGAAGATTTCAAATTATATATGTATTGATTTATTTTGTATTATAAATTATTCAAATCGTGGCAAGTAAATATTGAGTACGTGTTTCCCTTATTGATGAATATACATTGGTATATTTTAATATAACCTGATATTTTAATAACATAAATTTTATATACAATAATATTTCTCTGTTATTCCTGCTGCATTTTTCGTAAATATATTTTTTCATTATCTTAAACCCTTGTATGTGTAGCGCGGAAAGAAAAAATCTGCCAAGTACGCGTAGAACCACTTCACGCATTACAGTATGTATACAATTTTTATTAAACTATTGACCTACATATTTTGTTAGCAACTTTAATATATTGTCTATTATTTATTTAACGGATGTAAATCATGATGCATATCTTCTCGTCGGGTTTTACTTTGGTCTTATTTTATGTTATAATTCGGTATTTTGTTAAAATAAGAGCTCAACCTTCGCTTGTTTAAAGAACATAGATGTTCTTAAATTGCAATTAGGAATTATGAAAAATGTTTTCGTATTCCTCTTAATAAGCTTATGTTGGCAAATAAATTAAACGAAAAACTTTTTTCTTTTTTTTATTATCGTACATCGCGTAAAATGACAATATAATCCTAGAAATATTGACAAAAATGTTTAGTGCAAATTTCTCAGAAATGGTTTAGGACTTGTCCAAAAACTTGAAATTTTACGCCAAATTGGCCATATTAATCGGCATATATTTCAATAGTCAACCCTCAAAAATATTTGTATTAAAATTTTTGAAGGTTGAATAATATATACAGGGGGAAAATGATTTATTTTATTCACCATATTTCGACGATTCTGATAGAACTAACTTTTTTACAACTTTCTGAAACATAGTTCTAGATACATTTTTGGAAGTATCCTACAAAATTTCTTCCTCAAACCCACAATCAGACTCATAAAACGAATCCAGTGTTTACCTGAAAACTTTTGCGGTAACTCTTTTTGAAAAATCTACGATAATTTGAAATATCTTTTGTAGGTCTTATTTTTATTATGACAAATATATTAATATTTTTAATCGGTTTAATTGAAATAGTATATATCTTCGAAGTGTATGTAAGTTAAGTGTATACTTAGTGGTGTAAATTCTACTCGTATTTAACATGTTTGGTTTATTTTTCACTCGACGTGGTTACCCACAAAAAATTAGACAGTGACAGTCTGCAAACATCGACGCTAAGAGAAAACGTCTGAAATTATTTATTACGTATATATAAATAAATGACAGAATATTAAATAGAGTGAATAAAGCTTTGTTTTAATATATATAAGACAGCATAAAAACATTATTTAGTGCAATTCGAAATCAGTAGGTAAAAATGCAAAATTCTTTTAATATACAATAGTACATTTCTTTTTTTTTATTTTTTCTTTTAATTGCGTCTGAAGTTGAGCTTTATGCCTCTATATTTTCTACATAAATATATAAAAAATTGAAAGTACATATAGAACTCCCGCTTTCTATCCTTAAGTCGGAGTATTTTTTCTTCCGTTTAACTCTAAATAAACTATCAACAATGTATGATTCTGACAGTTTAATCTGGGTTGAAGTTCTCGGTTTATGCTATATTTTATTAAAGTATTTGTGGTATTCAAGAAAATTGTTGGACAGATTCTATTTCTTCTAGTTCTTTCGAATTATTTTATCAATTGCTTATTTTTTTTTTGAAGGATTTGTGGGACATAAAATAATTATTAGAAATTGAAATATCGTTCTTTTTATTATCGTTCTTTGTATTTTTTCTGTAATTCAGGCACGAACTTTAGTATTGGAAGCTACAAGGGGAATAAGGTTACTTTAGTAATTTTCCAACTTTCTTATAGAACTAGAATTTATTCTGAACAATTACTTGGTATTGAGATTTTTCTTCATCTCTTCAGCCACCCGTTTGGTTCATTTGGGGTTGTAACATTTACTTAAGCAAGCAGTATGGATTTCGTATTTGTTTCGTAGACAACGTCTTCTATTAGATTTATCTGCTCTGTATTCTATCAGTGTTTGAATCGAAGTTACCTAATACAACTACTGGAAAGCTTTTGATCTCGTGGATAGTGAGATCCTATTAAATATTTTGCCGAAGTTGTTTCTCTCTTCAATTCTGACGTTTCTTCCCTACATAACTTACGGATAGATAAAAATAATGACCAGTAAGTAATTTTATATCTGATACTTATTACTCGCGAACAGGAGATACACAGAGTTCTTATCTCGGTACTTCAGTGTTCACTATCCTGTTAAATGATATCGGTAGTATTGTTATAACTGCCCACTATCGTCTATTTGTAGTAGACATGAAGGTTTTTCAGCTACTAAAAATATAGGCGATTGTAAGTTGCTGCAGCGCGATTAAAATTTTGCTGTTGTTATCGAAAAAAAATTGTGGGTAGTGTGCGGTTCAATTCAAGCAATTTTTTTGTAACAAGCTGCAGTCTAGCGTGCGCTCATTTCAAGTATAATTAATGCATTGACGTCAGGCCCTTATGCCGACGTCTTTTATTAATTGACATAGAAGTTAAATTCGATGCACGCCTGACTTTTCATGGTCATTTGGCGAATGTAGCACATCAGCAGGCTTGGATTAGTGTTGAGCAATGCCAGGGGTTTCCGATGTGTTTCGTCAATTAACTTTTATAATATAACTGGTATGAAATAAATTAGAAGCGAGCTCTATTATTAAGTATATATACGAAAGTATTATATATATAAATATTTATATATATATATATATATATATATATATATATATATATACAAAAACATATTTACACATATACAGTACACAAAAGAAAACAGAGTCTGATTTTTGACTAACTATATATTTGTTTACGGATTCAAATTTTAATTACCTGCCCCTTATAGTGGAATATAAAGAGGGCAGTACACAAGAAATATGTAAAAGTTTTAGAAAAATCTAAAAATTTTTCAGGTGAAAATAAAAGCATAAATAAGCAATAGAGAAGACGAATATTATATTGCTTTATTGGCATCCTTTACCTTATTCGAATAAGTGCCATTGACTAAACAATTGCCTATATACCCGCTAAATAGTCATATAAGAAATATTCTCATAAGTTAAATATAGCCGACGGTCGTGAACCACGAAATCAAATGGAAGGATTAGTACAAAAAACAAAAATTACCCAAGAACTTCTACATAAAGCTTAGGTCGATAGTATGTAATCAGCATGCAAAAACAGTTGATTGAACACAAACTCATTACGCCGGTTTACGCACGAACTTTTGCAATAAATATTTTTTTTTCAAATTTATCCTACTGCTTACTTTTTTGCGGCCAAGGGGAAAAGAGTTTCGTCTGTATTAAGGTGAAGTAAAAATATGATATGGTGATTTTAACTTTTTATATTTGAAAACACACGTAGATACACGTACATAATAATACGTATTTGAAATATTTTGTATGTGTTGAAAACGTGATCGATTTAATTTTTATACTTCGAAAAAAGTTCTACAGTATTATAATAGTGTTACTTTTTTTTTATATTTTACAAAAATGTATTTTTTTTGTTTAAAACCAAAAACATATTTTGTTCTATCTTTACATTATGTATGGCAGGCGCCCTTGAAGTGACGTTGCTTTAAAATAAATATAAGCTTTATAATTGCGGCATCCTTCGCATATATTTCCTGTAAGATGTTGGGGTTTGTCTCTCACCCAACGACACTATCGCAACATTTATCTATAAATAGTGTTAAATTTTGTATACACTTGCTGCGCCATCTATTGATATAACGCAGGAAAAAAATATTATTATTGAACAAAACACAGTTCGATACTACACGCATAACCTTATTTTTCTGATTAAAATTAAGCAATACGAACTATATTAGTGCTAAGTTTTGTAAAAACCTGTCTTGCCATATACAAATGGTTGGGTAAGAAAAATTCAAATTTATTTTTCTTAGTATTATTAAAAAGTGTGCGTAGCCGCGTATTTTAGTCCGCTACACAAAATATACGCACTTCAAATTTGGCAATGAACCAACGAACTTGGTTTCACAGTTTTAGATAAGAAAGTTTAAAATTTTTCAATTACCAATTTAAAAAAAAAACTAGATCAAAGACGTTTTTTGGATATCAATGAATTTATAGTAAGTTTTGCTCTTCTTTGTCTCGATAATCGAAAAAAAAATTTATACCTCTCCATTTCAGAACTTACATTCTGTAAAGAATCAGTTGCCATATATAACATGAAATTATGGAAACAACCTGCACAATAACGAAAGTATAACCTCTGAATCCCGATTCAAAAATCGAATAAAGCCGCATTACCTAAAAATGTGCAGCTTGAAATCTCTTTTATATGATATCCATCATTATCGTAACTTAGCCCTGACCTATAACTTGTATTGTTTTACTTAACTTCGCGTTAAATATATTTGTATACATATAAAAAATATAAATAAACATATATGTATATATATATTTATATATACATACATATATATATACATATATATATATATATATATATATATATGTATATATATATATATACACAGATACAGATTTCCTAAATTTTTTTTCAACAGATGTAATGTAATCTTCTCTTAAGAGTTTCCTGTAATCAAGAGTGAGATAACTAAAAATAAATTAAAATTCAATGAATTCTAAGGATTTTTTTACAGAACACGGATTGTAATAACGCTAGTATAGACGTACAAAATGCATTACTAACAGAAAGTTTATAAACAGAAGTAAATACAATCATGTACAATATCAAAGTTAAAATCAGAATTATTTTTATTTTAGTTTACATATATCTATAACGATATTGGAAAACAAATTTCAGCCATTTTATTAAAATTTTCTCTAATGAATTTATTGTAATCAAGAGAGAGATAACACAAGAGTATCAACAAATCTAGTAAAAATTACGATGAAATTAATATATATTCCGTTAGTTAATTTTCTATGTGTCAGAAATATATTCATTTTCATTTTTGATAGAACATGGGTTTTAATAACGCTAGTTTATACCTACGCTTTTAGATTATTACTAATAGAGATTTAAATTAAGAGTCAAAAAATTATTGTTTCATTAAACAAAACCTAAAAGTGATTTATTCCCCAGAAAGAAAGAGTTGGAATAAAAAGGTTTGTGGAAAAAAATGTACATAATACTTAAAATAAATTCGATCAATTTATATAAATTGCGTAATAATAAATTAGATAGCTTACAATCGTATATGTGGCAATAAAAAACCTAAATCAAACGATGCATCAGTCAAAGGATAAGTTACTCTTAATAGTGGACGCTTAACTGTAAAAGTGATTTTATTCAAAGAAAGTTAATTACTATTAGGAATTTATCGACAAGTATATCTTCCACAGTACGATTTTACCCGTAACTCTTTGATGTAAACTGTGAAAGCAATCAGAGGATTTAATCCAAATATTTTAGAAACTTAACAGAGAGCCTTGAAGGAATAACAAACTGTGTTTAACGCGCTTCCCTTACTTTGTCGGAAATTTTGCAAAATTTAATATTATGAGCGTTCAAATCGAGTTCGTACCAAAGTTTCTGTGTCAAAGTTATTATATTAAGCATGAGAGCTAAGTCTATATTTCAAAGTTAACGTTTCATTTACTTTAATTTATATACAATTTAATACTAAATTTTATTACTTTAAGATGGCAAGAATAATTGTTACGTATTCCGATTATTTTTCGTAATCAAAACTCAATTTTCTTCAATATTCCAATCAGAGACAAATTATGCTTATTGGCATAAATAATAAAATAGAAAATTTTTCTAGACATAGTATTTTTAACTTAAGTATTTAACTTTAAAATTAGAAATAAAAAAGATGGGAGAACATTTCTGTCACTATATATAAATCCGATATACACTATTTCATTCAAATATTCATTGGATATTTTTTTATTTTCCAATTTTCCCTATCAAAATCTTGACTTCTATTTTAGTTCATTTAAATTTTAATTTCTCTCTTTACATTATTCGAAATAAAACAATTAATAATTTGCAGGAGACTCGATGAGAAATGTAATGAATTGCTATACAAGACACTATGGTTTTTTACGTGTCTTCTCCGTTTCTGATCGTGTTTCGACTGATTAATTTTTTTTTAGGCTTCAATTGGAATTAAAAATTTTAAAAAGTATAATTTAAAAAAAATTATTTTAAAAATGTTATGTCTTGTGTCGTCGAGGATAAATTTTTAATACCTTTATAATACTGGTAAAATAAGAACACACAACCACCTTATCAAGTTTGTACCAGAGTATAATTTGTTTTCATAGCATAACACTAGTTTTCCGTCTCAAAATTTTTTCGAGTAAAATGGTTTAAAATATTTGGACATCGGTACCTTCTTAACAACTTTTTAACATACTGGCAGACCTTACTTTTAAATAATTTTTTTTTGTCTAAAAAATCCTGTATTAAAAGCACAAATAATTAATATGTATACCAGCAAAGCCTTTTTCATCTTCAATATAATTAATTTCTTCTTTCTTCCATTTTTCTGCAAATTGTCGATTCGCTAGCGTAAAATAAAGGTAAGCTATATACACGAGACGGCGAACGAGAAACTTTGAATTTCTTACTTCTAAAAAATAATATCCCCGGGACATCTTTTGGGATATTTCGCCCTTGAGACAAATTGCATGCATCGCATTTTAATATGACATGGGCTGTTTCACATCAAATCACCGTTCAAAATATAAGGTATGCCTGTTAAAACTTGTAAGCTACAAAATTATTTATTTTGTTACGTTATATTCAGCGAATAACAAGTGATCGTTAAGTAAAGAACTTGAAACATTGCCGGCAATTTATCTGGATTGGGCAGGGCGAGAGTTCTACGGCTGCCGGCGCAGCGAACTTTTTAAAACTCATCAGCAAGTGAAGTCGGCTGCTTATCTGAATCCTCGGATATGGTTAGATAAATATGCAGAGTTTCTGGGCAAAAAAATTTGGCGATGGTCAAAATTTAGTTTCGTTCGCTGAAAATCTTACTAAAGCCAATAAGCTTATACAAGTTACAAATGAATATTTCAGCCATAATAAGTATGTATACATATTTATGCATACATACATATATGTATGTGTGTGTATATATATATATATATATATATATATATATGTGTGTGTGTATGTGTGTGTATATAAATGTGTGTGTATGTATATATATATATATATATATATATATATATATATATATATATATATGCATTCTAAGTGTATTTAATATTTTTTTATTATTTGAAAATATCAATGTTAGCATTCTTTACTTTGCGTTTGTCAATATGGATTCTAACAATAAAGTTAAAGTCATTTCACAAATTTATCATTTAACAAATTTAGGAACGGAAAAAGTCTGAAGTAGTCAGAATGGGGCTACAAAAAATAAATCGGGCATCATTGTTTTTCTTCACGTATCTTTGGACTCACTTAGAATGATATGACGTAAGTTTTTGAGCGCGTATAGGTCCACCGTTGCTCGTCATATAAGTTAGTGATCATGTCGTTGTGTGACTACAGTAAGTTTAATACCAATACGATCTCAGCGAGTAAGGTAAACGAAATAAACAATACTTCCCCAAGCGACGGTTTTGGGGATGTATTTGTATTTCTTACGCAGTTCCAAACCTATGTAGGAGGGATAAATGAAACAATAATTTTTTTCAAATTTAGATAGCGTGTTGTCAAAAGTCATAAAGATTAAAAAACATTTTTGAAACACTTTCAGAAATATTATTAAAATTGTGAATTTCCTTCAGAGACCCCTTTGAAACGTCTGCAAAACAAGCTTCCGCTTACCTCCAAAATGGCTAATGTCAAGTCTAGGAAAGTATAATGTTAATAGAAGTTTATTTATAGTTTAATGCAAAATTTAGCGATTATTTACCGCCTGTGAGAGTTATGGTAGGCAATATGTTATACATATTATACCACAAGTTAAATGAATGGTAAACTAATTTAAGATACATTTCTATAAAAAAAGCATATTTACATAGAGTAAATAAAAAGAAAGAATAAATAGAAGATTAAACAAAACAATTGCAAAACAACAACAGTTTTGGGACATGGGAAAAAATAAAAATGTGTTGTGGAAGAAATGTCGATTAGCGTATTTGACAAATAATATAATTTCAGGCGACTTATAAAAACACAGGCAACATTATTTGCATACATTTGTTAAAACAAATACAAAATTTAAATACTCTGAAATATTTTTTTTTTAAATTAAAATATTCTGTTCAAAAAAAATTCTCATTTCACATGCACACAAATATATAAATATAAATATATATATATATATATATATATATATATATATATATATATAATGACTTAGATCTTAACTGAACAAATTTATAAAATATTGTAATGAAACTTATTTTTAATAAAATAGTAAACCCGACTATTATATGTAGTTTAATAGTTAGCATGCAAATGTTGCAAATGTTCTATTACAATCTATGTGTATTAATAAGTATCATGTATATAAAACCTAATATTTATGTTTCAATATCTAAGTGCAAATAGAGAGCTGAGAAAATTCCACGGCTCTCAATAGGGTCTCAGCCTGGTATAAACATGGAAGTAACTCGCAGAGGCACATTCATTTGTTGTCTAATAAAATCGCTGTAAAATACCGAGCACCAGTGCTCCTGATTATAGCGGGAGGGCGCTTCGCCGTATCAGTCATCTTCTTAGCGCCGAACTTGGGCAGATAAGCCAAGCGATATTTCATAAGTGGAGTATTGCGACAGTATTTTGAACACGCAGATGTAATTATCGTACACGAGCTAGAAATTATCGTTAGGTCTTTTCCATGATTCTAGCCATAAATAATAGTTTGTGAAAGGAACTAATGTGTAAATATACATAAAATATAAAGGTTTTTTTCACTTATTTATTTCTTAATATCTATGCCCATTTTATGTTGTTGGTCGGAAAAATTAAAATTATTTGGTGTGATAGATTATTATTTAATGATCACCCGTGAAATACAAATACAACAAAAAATCAAAACGTTATGCTCGCCCAACTGCAATACTTTCGCGCTTGCTATAGTATCTATATCATATATATCTATAGTATCTCATATATATCTATTATATCATATATTTCTATTATATCTTACTAAGTATCAAACAAAAGCATTAAATTTAACGAAGTCATGATGAAAGGTGTTTTTTATGTAATTAATTAATTTGAAAAAACTTACTTAAATGCTACTTCCGTCGCAGATAATCCTCAATAAAATATATATATATATATATATATATATATATAAACATGGTTCCATTGAATTTCTGGAAACTCGTGAGAGTATGGTTTAAGAAAATTCATTGTTAGAAATGTAGTGTTTGGCGATTAGTTACAATTATACCGAGAGTGTCCATGCACAATACCCTTTGAGGCATATTTTAATCTAACATATGCCACTAACACAACAGAGAGGAAACTTTGTTTGCTGAAACTTCATGGTTCTATTAACATACAACTTTCACAATATAACTACTTTTCATGGTACTCTTGACATCCTATTATGTGTGATATGTACATATGTTCATAATTTTTGTGACGTAATAAATAACATACACTTACTCGGAGAAAAAGTCGTGGGTCCATGTGGAACGCTGGAAAATCTATTACAAAAACACTATTAATATGTATGGAGAAATCGATGGTCTGAATTCGCAACAGCATTTATCTATTTATGATGGAAAAGCCATAGCAATTGTTTTTAAGTTGGAAAAATATGTGAGGAGATAATAATGTCTAGGTCCATTTATTTATCCTCCTTGAAATATATTTGAATTCAATTTAATTTCAAGAAATATACATCATCAGATGACGAACTGACGACATTATCTTAGGAAGGTGTATGCTCCCGAAGAAGTTCAAGGTTGAGCAACGTCTTTATTAAGAATCATATAAAAAATAAGTGTTAACCTTTTCTGAGGATTGAACAGGTTTTGAAAGCTAATGAAAGCAGAAATGCGCATCTTAATGCAATGTATCGTGATGATGTTTTTTTGTTGTTGGGTATGCGCACATTGTTATCACGTCGCAGTATATTTTTTTTCTTAATTAATATGGAGTTCAATACAAACGTTATGATAAAGAAAATACATACAAAAATCGAATCAAGTAACTTAATTGGACCCATAGGAAGTTTCTGTATTGATCGTCTTGTCACCTAAACGGGAATTATTCAAAATAAAGTATGAAGAAACATTTTAGTTACTCTTTTTGCCTAGGCGGGTTATTAGTGACTGCGTAAAACATATCAATCTATGGTAGGCGGTTACCGTAAATTACGTTATAATGAAACTTTCCCACCGGTAACTTGACTTTGATGTGTAATGCGTGAATTTTTTCGGGTGCTTGAGTAATTTTGGCTACAATCCTTAAAACGGTAAACCTGAAGTTAGTTTCAATGATACCATAAATACTACACAACCTTTTATTAGACTCCAAAGTTGTATCCGGCACCTTCGAATAAAGAACAATAAATAGAATGAAATAAACATGATCCATTGCCTGGCATAGGAAAAATCATCAAAAGTAAATATCTGACCATTATCATGATATGAGTGTTCGATTTTTTTCTCTATAAAATGCTCCATAATAAGTAAATGTTTTTACAAAATGAACCTACTGGCTTCCTTAAAGACAAAATTATGTTCAATCAACGTTTACAGGAAGTTATGGGCAGGTCAAAAAAACAATAGATTTTGTTGAATAAAAAATGGAGTATCTAATAGCGCGGTTCGGAACTTAGAGCGCAATACTGGACACCCAGATATATACAATAACAGAAGAAATAAAATTTAATTGATAAAACAATTGAATCTTTCTTCGGAAAGGTAAATATTCGTTTACCAAAGAATTAATAATAAACTGACTATTAATTTAATAGATTAAGTCGTTAACTATCTATTTATAAAAAGAGAAAACAATTGATAACAAATAACTAGAAAAGTTTAGAAAATAATTTATCGTCCCTTATTTCCGTTACATTTGAACAAAAATTTTGAAATTAATGAAAAACTGTAATGAAGTTTCGCTTTGTCACGGATTCTGTAATAAAATAGCATAAAATAGCTCTCCGTAATGCATAGGGTCCGTAATAAAATCAGGAAATTATAATTTTTACACAATCTGTTTATCCGTTTTACTCCTAAAAAAATTGGCTTAAATTTATTTATTTAAATAGAGATTGATACTTTTTATTCGTAAACTCAGTTTGGTAGTGTCATCAAAAAGACGTAAAAATATTGTGTGTGTATCACGAACATTTTTTTTTATAAAGGTATCTTATTAGTTAGCTTTAAAATGATAGAGTTGCGTGACCCTATTTCCTACAATTTTTGAATATCTTAAAAGAAATCACAATAATTATACATTTAACGAAATTTAATTAACCTCAAACTAACTATTATTCATCCATGAACTATCAAGTAACTCCATTATAATATATTCGAGGCTATCAATAAAGAGGAAAAAACAATAAGATTTTTATGGATATCTCGTAATACAGCGTTGATAAAAATGAGCGCAGGAAAGATAGGCGAGTGCTGTAATTTATTCATACGTAGAGTACGCATGAATATCTTACAGCGTTAACTTAGTATTTATAGCTTTTAACAGTATGAGAATTCGGCGAATTCGAATTCGACTGGAGCAATGCAAGTGACCTGCAACAAAATATGTATACTCAAATTAGCTAATTACTTCAATGCATACGTTTAATAATCCTCATTAATACTAAGTCAAGAGAATTTAGTATGCCTATCATATTTGAAAAATATAATTTAATTTCAGACACTTTAAAGGCGACAAAATTATTTGCACTTCTTTTAAACTTCTAAAGAGCAAGTCTTGCCGCGCATTACAATAATGGTTACAAAGTAAAACAATTTTTATTTTAAACTTAACCAACATTCTTTCGTCATAACTAATATTAACTCCTTAGGGTATGAAGGAGGAAAATTAAATATGAATTCAAATTTATAACGAAAGTATTCCGAAATCTTTTTTCATCTCATTTTTAAACCGACAAGTATTTAATTATTTATGCTGTGAAATTTTATGGAGTAAACTTTGGCAAATATACAGATTTGCTTTTGTAAATATGTATATACATAGGTTAATATTGAGCAAACCTAAATCCTTAGACTTAATGAATGGATTTGTTTATTTAATATAACTGATTACATGCGACGCTTTACTAGTATTCTCTTAAGAATGATCACAACTTGTTCTAAACTGTACGTAGCAAATTGTAGGTAATATGAACAACTGTAGACAAGATTAAAACAACAGCCAACATAAAGGCATAGAATACAGCCGTAGCACACAGTGCATTATAAGCACAGTGCCTTATAGTAACTTTCCCTAAATATTTAGCATATTTACTTGACATATTTACGAAAGTTAAATCTATTTAAATTGCCCTATTCGAACAAAAGCTACCCTTCAATATATGCACACACAAAGCGAACATTTCCGATTGCTGAAATTTTAGATAAAACTTACAAACTCCACCCCCATATTATATTAACTAACAAAAATTTTTCCAATCAGAAATAGTTCATACCAAATTAAAATATATTCCTTCGCTAATGTCAGTATCAGTATAATTAAAATGTCAGTTCATAGTCTCCAGACACTCAATGTCAGTATAATGAAAATGTCATTTCATAGTCTCCAGACACTCAAAAAATTGTTTAATTATCAGCTATATTCAAACTAAAATAATGCCGTAATTATGACATTTGCATATAAACATTAAATCATCGTTATAACGAGCACCCTGTCATTTTATCGTCTTCTTTCGAAAGTAATTTTGTAATTTTAATAGTTATCCGGTTTTTAAATATACGTATTATATTATTAGCAGTCAAGTTTTTTTGTGCATATTAATGATTTAGTACTTTATTTTTTGACCTACTTACCACCTAAATGAAATGTTCCCAGCGGTATCCATGTGGCATCATATCAAATAATAGTTATCCAATATGCAGCAAAAACGAAGACTCAAACTTTTGATGCTCTATTTGGTTTATGTTTACAAATTAGTAATTTATCATAGAAAAACGGAAAAGATCCTTTACCATAAAACGAAAAATATTTTAGAGCAATGAATATTATTGTATCGAAACGTTCCAGAGGATTCACATAGCGAGTCAATCACATCATATATTTTTATAATTTCTACACCTCTCTGAATCATATGGTAAAAGAAAGAAATTTATGCTGGAAGCATAATATTCGATTAAAATGGAGATATTTCCACATCATGTATATTGTTTCCAGTAAATTAAATATTTTCAAGCAAAGCATTAAAGTTTTACAATAAGAAAACGATATTCGAGCATTACGTTAATACATTATTACATTTAAACTGAAAATTCAATTCCCTGCTCTGTCTCGACGTAAATATTTTTCTTGCCATCTCACGTTATGCATTTCACGAAACAATTTAGAATAGTCGACAACATATCGCTTTCTTATCCCTTCTCAAACCACCCCTAGCGTTAATTTGCCCCGGAGATCTTAGCTACCCAATAGTAGTGAGAGAAGTTTCGTCTGTTTATTTGGCGGCCGCTCTGTTAGTATGTTATTAATTTGAAATATTTTTATTAGACAAATGTTAAATCATAATTTTGTTGCTCCGTAATATTTAATCGGCTCCATGATTGTTCCAATGTTGTTTTATTTTATATTTGAGTTATGATTTAGGAATCTTAAAGGAAATTTTCTCATTCTCCTTGACAACACGTCTCTGTTACAGAAATGTAATAGAGTGGTATATTTCGCGACCGAGTCGTCTCTTCTTTATACAATTTTGGGTCTTATTGATATTTATAATAATAATGTTTAGTTTTTTGAGTATTAAATGCACCGGATTTAGTTACTTTTATGGCTATGACGTCAGAAGAATCGTAAAAATGCTATTGTCTGAAGCAGAAATAAAACGACGTTTTTGCGAGAAAAGAAAAATCCAGACGAATAAGATTATGGAAATATAATGAAAAAAATTTAAAAGATCCTGTGCCCAAAAGAATCTTGTAAAATTGTAGAATAAACAAAATATTATTAACGAATTTAAATCGAAAATTAGAAAAAAGAAAGGAAGAGAAAAACATGAAGCTCTACAGAATATTTTACTGAATATTAATACTTCTACATTTGCACGGGCAATTAATATGATTCCTCTTAGACCTTGCCCACTATTTCCTTCCTCGTTGACTGCAGGAAATGTCCAGCTTCACCATCAATTTAAGGATTTGAAAAAAGGCACAAAAATATTAAACAAATTTAATAAAAATAAGATAAGTCAGAGACTAAAAAACTGTTAAAATAATAGTAAAATGAATAAAAATATTTCATTTCATCAAATGCTATTAAGTAATATCATAAAGAAAAAAAGGCTACAAATTAAGACGTTCAAATACCTAAACAATATTTAACTACCCTTAAATTCAGGAATAATCCGAGCTGACATTTCAATTATTAACGTAAACTTTAATTTTATAGTGAACTAGAAAATTCCAAACCATTTCATCAAAATAGCACTTTCTGAAAAGAAAACTTCATAATATATATCCAATGGAAGATGTGTTGCGTGCTACTATCATTAATAAAACAGTGACCTTGCAAAAAACTAAAAATTAAAAAGTAGAAAAGAATTTTTGTTGACACTGCGCTTCTTATGATCGGCATTTCATATTTTTTTTCCGTTAACAAGAATCGTCCGTTATTAATAAAGAATAGAATATATGTTTTATCTAAAATCATTAACCAACAAATTTGAATACTCGCCAAGAGCGACGTGGTCTAAGAAGGACATTTACGAATATTTTCTAAAGCTGTCGGCGGTAGTACACAATTATTTAAATTAGTATAACACAAATGTATCAAACGTAAAGTTGGAAAATTTTGCTGAAAATTTTCCAACTCCTAAAGAAGTTAAAAGTAAAAGGTAAAACCTAAATGAGTATACAAAGACAAATAAAACGATTTACGTATTGAAATATGAGATATATATATATATATATATATATATATATATATACATATATATATGTATATGTAAATATATACAATGTTTATACCACTAAAATTCTCCGAATATATCGAATTAAGCTGTAACGAATCGTAACAAATTAAACTGCCACGACAAGCCGTTTGTTCCTAAACAACGTAGATATTTTATATTAGTCCTGACATAATTCAATAAAAATGTATTACTGTACGGCGGTCCGTTATCTATAAACTTGATTAATTGTCTTTATTCTGAAATAGTTTTACTTAGAAAAAAAGATCCAAAATATCTGAAAGTTTACTCTATTAAATTACATACGTCGCAATAAATTGTTATGAGATTATTTTATTAACGTGAGGTTATACAAATTATTTAAGGGTAATATTATTTTAAAAGATTGTCAAAGTTAATTGTATCACTTTTTACGTTAGAGGAAAAAAAAACTATTCTTCTCTTCTTATCTGTCATCGCATATTTCACAAGCTTTTCTGTTAAATCCGTTTTCTGTGAAAAATTAACTCAATTTATTCATTCAAAAAACATATTATTTTAATATTGAATATATTTGGCGTTAATTTCACAGAAATTCATTATTCACAATTAAATCAAACTACGTGATGTGGTATTATTTCTACTTTCTTTAAGTTCTTTGCCACGACCTAGGTTTCGTTGTATTACAAGATCTTCAGGTGGGCTATTAGCAAAGATTAAATCTTAGGAATATCCAACAGCATTTATATATTTCAAACACAATAGCGGAAGCCGGGTTTGTCTGGGTTTTCCCACTGCTTATATTAGTGAGTTTATTGTAGGGGAGCGGTGTAGGTTTTATTATATTTCCAAGAGTTATACGATACACGACTATTTTAGTAAGGGTAATAAATTCAATTGTTGTTATTATATGAGGTTGTACAATGCAAAGGTTCCGGTGTATGTAAAAAAAATAAATGGAAGTTGTTCTCAGTAATATATTTATACAAAAGCAAGGATATCTGAAAATTAGAACAAGGTTATACCACTAATACTACAAATCATCGATTTTATTTATTCATATAACTATTTATTAATTTATTTTCCTTTTTTTTTATTTATACTTATATTTATATGTGTATTTGGGCTGAAAAAATTTGAAGAATGCTATAGTATCAATATTGTCTAATTATATTATGTCTAGAAGATATTAAGTATGGGTGATATTAATATATTTAGTTGTTCATTTGCTATATTAACCTTGTTGTCTTTTAAATGTCTGTTTATTTCTAATGTTTCTAGGATATTAAGTTTATTACCTTTTGTATTTATGTGTAATATATAGGGGACATTATCAGTATGAGGCTGATGGTTATTTTCAATGAGATGTTTAGCAAAGTGAGATGTGTCTGGTTTGTTATTTCGCCAGCTGGCAATGTGTTCTTTATATCTTGTAATAAAATCTCTTCCTGTTTAACAGATCTATAAACTTACATTTAACGACCGTAATAATGTTTCTATGCATACATTTTTACAGTCGTTACATTAAAGTTTATAGATAATATTCTTTTTATTTTTAACTATTTTTTCTTTATTATTAATAAGGGTTTTACCCACGTTGTTTCAAGAACTATAAGCACATGTATTATTTATATTTTTATTATTAGTTAAGAGTTTCCTTTTTCTTGGTTAAAGCTCTGTGAATTATCGAATGGAATGCTGCTAACATATGGGACTAAGGGTGCCGAGAATGACCATTAATTTTGGATTCTGCAAATGTGTCTTTTCTATTTTTATCCATTTTTTCTTTATTATTAATAAGGGTTTTACCCAAGTTGTTTCAAGAACTATGAGCACATATTGTCTTATTTATATTTTTATTATTAGTTAAGAGTTTTCCTAATTTGAGTGATACATTACCTATGTGTGGGATAGATTCATAGTAAATATTATTACTATTTGATACGACCGAGTATAATTCTTGTATTAGTATTTTTCTTAATTTATTATAGTATAGTTTTGTGACAATTGATGGGTCATAAGTATTACTTACTGCGATTTGTTTTATAGTTTTTATTTCTTTACGTAAGTTAGGTTTTCTAGAGGGATGGTTAAAGCTCTGTGAATCATCGAATGGAACGCTGCTAACTTATGACCATTAATTATGGAGTCTGCAAATGTGTCTTTTCTAAATATACTAAATTTATGTTTATTATTTGTGCGTTCTATTGTGATATGTAAAAAGTTTAGATTATTTTCGGATTCTACTTTTAAATTGAATTTGATATTGTTGTGTAGGGAGTTGGAAAAGTTAACAAACTGGTCTAACTGTCGTTATGTACCTTTCCAGCAGACAAGGATATCATCAACATATCCATAATAGTATAATATATTGGTCGCTAATTTACAGTTTAAGAGGCTGGTTTCTAGATTGTTCATAAATAATTCGGCTAAAAGGGGACTGAAGGGGGAGCCCATTGTAAGGCCATTGACTTGTTGAAAAAAATTTTTATCGGATAAGAAATAATTTTGGTCTATGCAAAATTTAAACAGGTCTCAAATTTCCGATGTTTCAATGGGGTTTAACCGTTTCTTTAGGAGGATATCTGAAATAATATTTAGGAAATCTTTTGGTGGTACATTAGAAAATAAGTTTACTACGTCCAGTGATACTAATTTACAATTGGGTGTTAGATGTGTATTTTTAATTTTATTACAGACTTTTTAATGGTATTTAAATACGTAAATTAATATGAAATCTGTTTTTAAAAAAGGAATTAAGGTGCAGAAAGGGCTAATACTTGGTTGGCTACTAAGTAGTGACCATAAAAAATATTTAGGGTGAAAAAATTATAATTTTCCTTTTGATTAATCTACATCTAGAAAATATAGACGACATACCAAACTACAAACTGATAACAAAAAAAATTATATTATGTTGTTGGTAGGATATCCATGGAATAATATATTAAGAAATACTTCCTAATAATAATACACAATATATCAGTTTGAAGTGAGATTATTGTGATTACTGTGCACTTAGTCATTTAGCGCAGGCGAAATTATTGGAAATTGTATTACGCACGCCATATGCCAGCTGTCATATAGTGATTGGGATACATTTATTTAAATAAAATCCCTTACAAATCCAACTGCTAGAAATATTGTTTGATGTAAATTTGACATTATACCTTTTTTGTGCATAGAAATACTATAACTATCAAGAAACTTGGAACTTGTAAAATATCTGAACTCACACTAATATGATTAATTTCCACTTGCTTCCACCCCAACCAACAATAACGACGAAAGCCTAGAAGGATAAAAAAGGTGCCACAAAAAAGTGGATGTCAAAAGTATTACATTCCGCCAGTCATGCTGATATTTTGCATGTGAATAACAGTTTTGAGATACAAAGTAAAAAATTAACAAACCATTAATTGCATACTCGACTATGCGCCTTAAAACTGACATCTATTTTTTCGCTAATATTATAAAGGACAAAACACCAATATATCGTTTAACTAAATAATATTAAATATTTTTCATCTATTTAAGAAGCGTTTCAAAATTTCAACAGCTATATGCGTTCTGTGGCTTTTACGAAACGAATGCGGTTGATATTATTTCTAGTGCTTCAGTAGTCTCGTTACTAAATAAAAATGCTTTTTATGAAGTGACTTTTGTTGATAAAAGTCCCAATATTTGTTATTAATGAATGAAAATGAAATTACCCATTGTGTTAAAAATATATTATTTAAAATTGAAAATGTTGAGGCTTTTTGAAAATTAACACTTAGGAAGAGATAAATTATATTAATTAGATAATTTAAATTCAAATATACAACTTCGTTAATTTTTTACTAGAAGAATAGAACATTTCCTTTAATTTTTATTCTTCCGTCTATTTACCTTATTGCATTTAAAAATATAACTTGAATACTAAAGTTTCAATTAAACATGCTGTAATTTATTATTCAAACCGTGTTAATAATCGAATAAATTTTTCTACTACTATGTTTTAAAAATAATCCTAAGGAATTAAACCTGCCGCCTAAATTACATTTAGTTCAGCTTATTTCGTATTGAATTCACGCACATTTCCACGCGTACGCAAGAGCGTGTACACAGATGCACACGTGATCTAAGGTGCATGCTCGAATGTGCGCACGAACGCATGCACATGGGCACGCACGCTCGCATAAACGTTCGCACGCACACATGCACGCACACTATTTATAAACTCTCTAGGGGTCATATTTATATTCTGTGTGGGATTCTTCAAAGATGATTCCTCAAGGGCAATTCTCCAATGCATAAAAAATTCGCAGAGGAAATCATTTTTCATAAAAAGTACACAAAATATATCTAAAAATGACTCTTTATATATTAGAATTCCATTCAGAAGCTAAGGATTTGAAGTGCTATATTATTTCTTACTTATTTGATAATAAAAGTTAACTTATTACAACAACGTTTAATTTTAATAAATACTCTTTCAATTATAGTAATTTTCATTTCATATGATAGTACATTTATTAACGAAATACCGCTAATTTAATTATAAATAAATTCTATCTCAACCGTGTAGGTACTACTAGCACCTACGCCGCTAATTCATTTTGACCCAAATTCATTGAAAAAAGAATACGGAAACTTTTTAGACAAAATTATATTTTTTAAATTTAAAGCAAAATGAACAAACGACGATTATAAAAAACGTTAATGATAATTAAATGAAACTACGCGATGAAGTATTACTTTCTTTAAATTATTTACCACGACCTAGGTTTCGTTGTATTACATCTTCAGGTGGGCTATTAGCAAAGATATCTTTGCTAATATCTTTACCTTTGCTAATAGCCCACCTGAAGATTTTGTAATACACCAACTAATATATGATTTCGTAATACCCCAATTAATATATGATATGATATAATACATGAACTAATATATCCTGACTTAGCCTGTTGGTTAACATAAAGAGCTATAGCTCTTTATGTTAACTCGTAGCATACGTTTTTCATAGCACGTTCACAAGATTTTTACAATTTTAACTAAAGGTTATATTTTTCTTTTCAAGTAATTTACTGAAGAGCTCATTTAATAGAACATGTTTTTTTTCAGTTATAAAAGAAAAATGTGAACGTATTTTAACAGTGCTGTTAGACAATTTTGATAATGTAAAGAATATAGAAATTAGTCCTTTACATAAACGCGCGCTTAATTTGTGTAAAAGTGTTGACAAATACAATAAACTTGTGAATTGTAATAAATCAAAAATGTTGAAAAAGTATGGTGACTGACTTAGCGCTATTGAGTGTATTGAATTAACAACAACTGATGAGCAAGGTAAATCTGACTGTGATTTAGTTCAACCTCGTCCCTGAAGGTTAACCGCGACCAGAAGAATACATACAATTTTTTATATTTTATTTTAGTGATCTTAACAGAACAAATATTTTAGTGGTTATTGCAAAAGATTGAACCGTAGACGGTTAATAGAATTATCTCAGGTTGATGATTCAGTAGTTAGTGCATTACTTAACAATTGAGATACGTCAATATTAAGAAACGTTAGTGAAAATGAAGTTTTATACCTTTTTCTGGCTAAGGGCCAAGCTTAAGAAACATCAATATTTCTTAATAATAAACTTTGTTAATAAAAGTACCTCTAATAGAGTTTTATCATTGTATCAGAGTGCTTTTAAAGCAAATAAAAAGTTCTATCCTAGCAGTATGGTAATGAACAAATCAAAAGCCGAGATCGAGTTGCAAAGTCTATTAGATCACACAGTTTCGCGGATCTCAGATGCAGAGAAAATAGCTTTAAATTATATTTCAATAAAGTAACTTAATCAACCTTTAATTTAGAAATGGACTTTTGACGATAGTACGGTTCATAGCGAGTACAAACAATCTTACGCGGATTCCAGTTTAGGTGATGATAGTAGTTTATTTGTAAATTATTAATTTCACAAATCTTATAATTTTCAAAATGTGCACCATATTTTTACGCCTGTCAAAAATATTTTATGCAAAATATTTACATTGTGAATATATATTTTTAAATAGTTTGATACAAATATTATTTACCCTTAAATATTTCTAAGCACCAAATTATGTTCGAAACACTAATAGTACAAGTTATATTTTAAACACGTTATTTGAATATCTCTTGCTAGAGATATTAAGCAAAGCTATATTCAATCATAACCAAAATTTATGTGGAGTTTCGAAAAGATCAAGGCTTTCCAACTTAATCACATTTTTTTCTAGCTAAGCAAATATTTATATCAATAGTCATTAATGTGACCCTTTAAAGTAAGTTGCACCAATTGTAATTAAAACTCAGGCGCCAAGAATTTCGTACCCAGGACATTGTGGATTGCAAATAGATTTAATATTTATTAGCTTATCCTGTGATTTCATTCGAACGTGGATCTCAAGAAAATAAAGTTAACTATAATTTTAATACACGTGACGCCATCCGTAATTGTAATTTTAAAAGTAAATTTTTTAAGTAAGTACACTTTTTGTTGAAACGTCAAAATCACATATTATATTTTAAATATATGGGTTTTAATAAATTATAGCCTATATATTACCCCAAACTCAAATGAATCCACGAGTAAAAACTTCATAGGGATCGTTTCAGCTGTTCTTGAGTGAAACACGAGTAACTGAAAAGGCTCACGATCGAACGAAAAAATACCAAAAGAAATATTTTTATATTTTGTTAGATACCATTAATTTGTTTTGTAAATAGCTTAAATCTAGAGAAATTCCAATTCCACGGTATATTATATGTATAAACAATCAAATACGTAACAATTAAATTCATGCAACCTAATAGTAAATTTAACTAAATAAATTGTCTATATAAATATTGATAATAAATTTAAATTTCAAACCAATTAAGGAAACAAAATAAACTTATCATGAACGCACACGACTTCGAAAAATTGTACGTATGGAAAATGAGCGACAACGATGTGCGTGCGTGTGCGTCCTTGGGTCGTGCCCTTGTGCATCTGCCCTTATTGTTCCCAGACTCCATATCCAATTTAAGTAAAACTTTTTGCAAGAAAGCTTATATTAAAATCTAGATAAAGTCCTAGATGAATGAAGTTGCTTCAATATTTCCAATATAGCGATATTCGAAAACTTAAAAAATCAGGTAATGTTAAACTGCTATAATTTTTTCTATGGCATAATGCTAGGAGAATTTTCTTCAAAATTATGCCTACGAATGCGAACGCGGCCCTAATTCAGATTCTTTGCACTCGCGGGTATAAATGTAAAGATCTGTAATAACGCCATTTATGAGTTATTTATTTCTTTTGTTGGAAAAAATCATTGAAAGTCCGTAATGAAACAAAACAGGAAATAAAATAATGCAACACTTTGATATCTTTATTAAATTGCATTTATTATTAATACAACCTATATAATATGCATAATTTTAAATAATATTTACATTACTTTGGACCTAAGAAAAAAAATTACAATAGAAAATAAGTTTCTGGCCATCGTGGTTTTACTAATGAAGATTAAAGTCCGTGTTCTCAATATCAAAATTTTCAACCCTTGCGAACAAAAATTTTTCAGATTTGTTTTTTTTTACATTGGTGATCTAATCTATCTTATAAATCCGTTTCTTTTTGTATTTAACGTAAGAACAGTTATTGCACAGACTGTAAAACTTTTTATAATACTATGTTTTTTCACAAGCAATGGAATATTTAATTATGATGCCTTACAAAATGAAAGTGGTAATTAAATGAAGGTGGTTAATTTTGTGTTTAGTTAGTATATGAAAACTTTGTCCACTAATAGAAGAAAAAAAAATAACTACAAATAATTTCCCACAGGACACCCCGCAGCGATAAAAAATTAAAGAGAACCACACCCCAATACTTGAACGGTTCTGACAGGCTTTAGGCCTACGTTATTTAATGAAATTGATTAAACAAAAGTGGTGAAAATAAAAGGATAATTCCATAAAAGGAAACCAGGACCGACAATTTAATTACGACTAACACTTAAAGATTATTTCTCGGAGGCTTTGCTGAATCCGTTTCGCTATTTGAGTCCATTCTCATTACGGCTAACAGCATCAGCGCCATTTCTTCCAGGCTGGTATTCCGCCTCACTGTATTAACTTTTATGTCAAACTTTTTTACCGTTCATTTAAATTTCATTCCTTTTTCATGATAATGCAGTCATAATTAATATTATTAAATTGTTATCGCTGTTTATCATTTGAAAAATAATTTCTTACATATACTTAAATAAAAATACGTATAATGCAGCAATTTATAAACCTATAAGACATTATTAAAATAGCTGTATTTAACAAACGAGGAAATAATTATAAATTATATGAGATTTTTCGTAGTTCAATAATTGAATCTAAAACTTAGTTTTCATTTAAATTACTAAAATTAATTTATCAAAATATCATTTAAAATTTTATGCCCACATTTTCATAAATAAAGAGAAATAATCACCTAGTTTCCTTTCTTTACTTAAAAAAGTCCACAAAGCAAAATATAATTCTCCTTTCTATATTTTGAATTACATTTCATTTCATATGATTAGTGAAATAAATATTTTTAGGGTCAATGTTCGACTAAAACGTCTATTGTGTTGATCATGTAATATTTAAAAAGATATATTATACCTGTTGGAACAAACGCTGGCGAGTTAATTAAAAAAGAATACAGATTATGACCATTCTAGTCTAGCTGGTCCAGTTTAATTCATTCTAGTCCAGTTTAATATAAACCAAAAATTAGAATATAGAAGGGTATAATATAGTCCAGTGTACAGTGTACACAAAAACTTTATATTTAAATTAATTGAAACTTTCTAGTCAATAACAACGATTCTTTTATAAGGATATAAGAATTGTCCATATATCTTTAGGTATATTGTATTTATAATAAAAGACTTAAAAATATTAATATTATATTTACCACATATTTCCTAATACCATTTACATACGTTAACATAGAAAATATTAATTCCTCAAAAACGCTTGGGCTTGGTAACCTATAATATTTTATAACTTTTTTTATTATATATTTATCTCTTTGGATAATCGTTTTTAAACATAGGATAAAAGAAATGTTAGAGCGGAATTATAACTTCTAACGTAATATTTTTTTAAAACAGAACTGATCCATCTCAGTAAGACCATTATATAGCAATTAATCGGTTTAAAAAGGGAAAATTTGGAATTCGAAAAAGTCGTCGTTTCATAGTGAAAAAAAAAATTAGGAACTAATTAAAAGTCAAAATCAAAACATAAAAAAATATAGAACGGTTTAAAAAGCTGCTTTCCACGTGCCCATAGGAAAAGAATAACCTACTTGAAATATAATTTTAATTATTTTATTATATTTTAATTATAATTAAGCTGTGTCCACATGTTTTAAAGAAATTTCAAGTGTCTATCCTATTTTGTTCAAAAATTTTAAATCCCTGAAAAACGGACGTCCATAGGGAAATTGTCGCCACACTATAGGTTTCCGTTTGAATTCTATGAGTTGGGTACCTAAAAAAGTACGTAGTATACACATACAAAACGTAGACATTATACTAATACCTATATTGTCTACGATGAAGTCTGAGTGAGTAATAATTTGTTGACGAAGAAAGTTCCGAAAAGATGTGGTAAAATATATTAACTTCAAAAGTTTATGTGAAAATAAATAAGCTTCAACTCCAGTCTATGTCCAAATGGGTATGAATTATTTGTTATTCTTCTAACTAGAATCGAGCTTTTGCAATTTTTTTCCATTGTCATAAGGATTTTCACCGTCTCGACAAATATTACTGCGGTTTTCTCCTAACGAAGATGTTTGCGTTAGTATGGATATTTGCTAATTTTATTTATTATTTCATAGAAACTTTCGTGTCATATAAAGGTAACGAAAGGTGTCGTAACACGGTCTCATGTTTTCTTTTTTTTTAATTTAACTTTTCGGTAAATATTTTTACGTTATTTTCTTAGTTGTGAAGATTGAAAAAATCATATTAAATATTTATTGGTATAATATTTAGTACTTATAAAACTATGGATTTTGTACGATTAAAGAGTAAAACAAGTATATAAGTAGTATAATAAGAAGTATTTAATATTATACTATAAACAATAAAACGATGGAAACTTGGAATTCGAATTTAAAAGTTTCTTGACCTAAAACTAAGAATAAATTGAAAGTGACTCAAAATAAAATTACATTTAAGGGAAACCTCCCTTAAATGTAATTTTATTTTGAGTCACTTTCAATTTACTAACATATGAAATAAGGTTACAATAAAACAATTTTTCTATGGCGATGTTAAGAATACTTGAAAGGACTTTTTCAATTAGGATGTCTTTCTTAATTTTTTTTACTAAAAATGTGTTGAATCGACGATAAAAATCCCCATTTTAAGATTCATTTTTTGATCCGGTCTTATACAATGTGAAAAATATCATAATACAATGTGAATTTAAACGCTCGACATTAAATTAAAACCGAGTCAGTAGTAGTTTTCATTAATAATTTAAAATAGCGAAATGAGAAATTACGCCAAGAATAAAAAAGAAACATTTTTTTCACACAAATGAAGTAGCATTTTAATATAATCAAAACGTAAACATCAAACGAGTTGAAACTTTTCCTATAAGTAAACTAATTAATTTTTGGTGTGCTTCTATCTATACTAACTTGAGTATTTTACTTTACATTATTATGAATTATACACCTATTTTTTATGAAACACAAAGAATTTCACCATACATATAATTTGACAAATTTACAATATTATATATTTGAAGTTACCATAAATGTAATCTTTTTAATTTAGAGATTTCCAAATAAAATATTCGCAACGCGAGCAGCAAAAGGAATTTTTCCACGTCTCCCGAAATTATTTGAAATTGGTTCTTTGTGCCTAAATAATGTGCTTAGAAATAGTCCGTCTTTTCATTTGTATACAATGTTTATTAAATGCCGTAACCGATCATGGAAACTATTAGGTTATATTTTGAGAATTAAGGTATTATAATTTCCTTTTCTTGAACAATTTTATTAATTGAAATTTTTTCTTAAACGTAAAGGAACGAATATATAAAACAAGTTAATGGAAAATTGTCTAAATTGTTAAATATATTTGGCGTTAATTTTGTAGAAATTCATTGTTCACATTTAATTGAAACTAAGTGATGTAGTATTATTTCTACTTTCATTAAAGTTCTTTACCACGACCTAGGTTTCGTTGTATTACAACATCTTCAGGTATATTAGTAAAGATCTTTGCGATCTTAAAAGAAGTATATAATTTAGACAAAATTAAATGAAACTACGTGATGTGGTATTATTTATACTTTCTATAAGTTGTTTTAAAGAATTTAAAGAAAGTAGAAATAATACTACATCACTTAGTTTAATTTAATTGTGTCTAAATTATTAAAAAATGATAGCTGTGAGTCCATACAATTACTTTAAGTTACTTCTTTGTAAATTCAATTATTAGTTGTAACTGAAAACATAAAATAAAAAAAACAAGTAAATTTAAAATTTATGCCAAATAAACTTTTGTGGTAAAAAATATTTTAATATTTTTACCCATTAATAAATTTACTTATATCACATAAAACAATAGATAAATTGTGATAACAAAGATGAAATAAATTTTCCCGTCCATTTTGTGATTAATTTCAGTTGCTCAAAAATTAATTTTTGCTTAATCCTGGCTGTATTTATTAATTTAAAATTGATATAGAAAAACCAATATTTTTGTAAATAGTCACCACGATATTTTTATTTCCACAAAAACTGTAAATGAACGATTGTAAAAAACTGATTGAATAATCTTGATGATAATGTTATAGATATAGAGGTTATCTTGTACAGAGGTTATCGTAAATATGATAAAAATTTTAAATGTGGCTATTGGAAATCAGCAAAAAATTGGCACCACTAAAATTCCAATGTCTCTTTAACATAGATATACTTGTAATTAGAGAAATAAACTACAACACGTACTAATCAATTATCACTTTATTTATAGAATTAAAAAGATAATAAATATCAGAAAATTTTGGGACAATATAAAATTGAATATCGATGCTTATAACGAGGAAAATCATAACAAATTACAACCATTTAAATTATGACGTCAGTAAAATCAAATGTTAAAAAATCTTTATTTAATTCAACTATATTTAATTCAAATTACTCGAAAAAAATATTTCTGTATCCTGTTTATTCATGAAACAAATAATTCAAATCCGACCAAAAACATGGATTAGAAAAAACAATTTACAAAAATTTTTCGATTGCTAGTTTAATTGGGTATAAAAAAAATTTAATTTTAAATTGGTTCCGAGTTTACGGCCAGTTGGAGAGTGCGATAATTTTAGATTTCCAATTCTTTTCGTCGCTTAATAAATGAATATAAAATGATTTTCCACTTTCAGCTTTATGTTTACGGTTATGATTTGATGTCAACATGTTTTTACTTATTAGATAGACTTAAGCCCAAGACATTTAATCTGTTAAGAGCTTTTATTTAAGGCATTTGTTCTTTATAATTTTAAAATATGTTTTCCAAATTGTTCTGGAACGACTTCAAGGAAAATAAACTAAGATAAAATGTTGCTTATACACCTATTTTTGGTGATATTATAATTTTATGCTAAAAATACCAACGGGCTAGTCTGATAATAGAGAAAAAAGGTATTAGTAGTATCTCTGTAATGACGTAAATACCTCGAAGATAAACTTATTTGATGTTTTCCATAAGTACTTGACCCATATACGGTGACCGCGATCTAATTATGGAGCTGGAAAGTAGTCATTGGATCTCCTCAATGACGGAATGGAGATACCTCGAGTTTGGGTTAGCCGCTTCGTCTAAAAGATTAGTTGGGTCTTACACGGTAACCAGTATCTAACAAGAGAGCAGGAAATTAGTTACAAGGTACGTGTCACGACTCGAAGTACATATTTCGAGTTTCTAATTGATCTCGATGAGTAGTCTCGATATAGTGATTATAACTTAAGAAGCTTATTATGAAAAGGACATGAGACGGTTCTAATACTATGAATTTCATACGACAAAAATTTTATTCTGTTGTTAAACATTTATAATATATCCTTGGTTGATTGAGACTTGAATTTAGATAATTTCCTCCAATTGATCCGTAAGAATCTCGGTTAATTTAAAAAAAATGTTGATGGTTTCATGTTAGTGAAATTTTATTAAAATTACTTTTTGAAAGGGTTTTTCATACATAAATTCTTACTCGCACTTCAAAGCCTTTCGCAGCCGACGAAAATTATTTGCGTGAACTCGTTTCATTAGGTTTGGGGATCTCTCGAATGCGTCTTCTTATCGTATCGAACATTTGTACAATCCGATTTCTCATTTCGACGTCATTTGGCGATACTTTGGGCAACACAAGTTGTTTCACCTAGCCCCCAAAGTATGTAGGTATATTAGGTCGGGCGAACACGAAGGCCATTGTACTGGAACGAACCTGTCTATCCATTGTTCACCAAAGAATTCTTCGAGACGGCTCCTGACATTTAATGAGAGCCAACTCTTGTTTTGCAGTACTAACCTTATCTTTAAAAATATTGAAACATTCTGATTGGTCGTCGAAATATTTGAGGGTTATTAAATATATTCCATAAAGATTAACTTTGAAATCGCAATTAAAATTAATGTTAATTTGGTTAATAGAAAGCAAATAATATACAAACAAAATTGTATTAATAGTTATTCCGATAAGCTTATTTTAAAAATCAATTATAGCACTTTCATAATCTGAAACATTTGAACGAATTATTTACGAAATGTAAACAAAGTTGACCATGAAATTTAATTTTGTTATAATTTATTTAACATTTTAAAAATATGCAAATGAAAGTTTATATATATATATATATATATATATATATATATATATATATATATATATTTATATATATATATATATTTATATATATATATGTGTGTGTGTATATATATATATATATATATATATAACATTCATTCAACAAATAAATTTAGATGAAACTCGTGAAGAACTTCTTTTTGAAGGTACAAAGAAATTTCTACATGTAGTAACAAATGTTTTAAAAATAACAATAGCAAAATTGTAAAACATTTCCATCTACTTTTTTCATATATCTAATTGATTTTTTTACTTTCCCAGTACTAATTAATTTAATTTTGCCTTTACACAATATCTGAGAGTATAAGGTTCTTCCGTGTGTGCTTATACTTTAATGCTACTATAGTTATTCTCAACGATTATTCACGTAAGGATTTTATAGATAGACTTGGTATTGAATTTTGTATTCGACTAAAGTACCGTTATATTTAAACCGTTTCAAATGATTAGCCATGTCTATCGTAAATTTTGTATCCAGTTTTTAAAGTTTTATTGACTTTTCTTTATTTTAATTTCTACACTGATTAAAAAATAGTGGCAACCAGGTTAGAATTAATATTGGAAACCGGGTGCGAAAGTAAATTTTTTAATTTTTTTTTTTTATTTTAAACCATTTTCTAATAGATCTGTTGCAATTTACTACACAACCGAAATTGATTTAATTAAATAGAAATTATTATTGTTCCGATTTATTTGCGATTAAAGCAAAAAACGCAGATGGAAATCATTTAATTCGACCAAAAATTAAAATTACGTTTTTCTTAATAAGAAACTATTTTGTAGAATATATGATTAAAGGCTAAATACAAAATATCTGTAACTAATTAAAATGTTCAATCATTCAAACAGGAAGCGAACAATTTTTTCCACTCATCAATAGAAATTCAAACTCTTGATCCTTCATTTCCACGCAGATAAACGGTATAGCCAACATTTGCATCACTGTTTAAATAGGGTAATAGTCCATTATTGGTAACGATGCGTAACTAAAACTATGGGACAGATAATATAATATAAAGCTTTATAGGACTGGCGGACCGTGCGGCGTTGTTCCCGGTATTAAACTAGAAATGGCCAAATGAACTGTGGTATTCGCAGTTTATTTTATTACTTCGAGCAAATGAAATTGTCCTGCATAAATTGCTGAATAATTGGTTTCTGGTTGTGGCATTTGTAATATTTGCCTTTAATTGTTTCAAACTGAACATATTAACCCTTGAGTTACAAAATAAAACCTTAAGGCTATTATTAGATATGATCTATATGATGATAAGCTTTGGAGACGATAATTTCCAGTACTACTGCAATAATTCCAGTTGTAGGCACAAGAGGACTTCCTTTATTTTATACTTCTACTCATAACTAAAATACCTATGTAGCTATTTTTCTAAAATATATGCAATGAGATGACTTTCGGATGTACAATGGCCATGCAACGAGCTCAAATTATTTTTCGACCAAAGGGAGCTACTGATCACAGAACCTAAAATAAAAAACTAAAAGTAATGGATAAAAGTAACTTGCTATTGCGGACGTTGTGAACTTATGTTTTGGAACCTTAGGTAGGCAGAGGTTGCAAATTTTGATTAAAAAAGCTTTCGTTGTGGGTGTCTCTGTAAAAAATATCAGATACCTAGAGGAATCTTGTTCTTGGATACCTCCATGGTAAATTGTGGTAATGTTTTTTAAAACTAAAATAATGTAATCATAATTTTGGTATTACGAGAGTTAAAGAATTTCTTTCAGTCTATATATTAGGAATTGATATAGACATGTTAATGTGCTTAATTACCCTTTTGATACATTATGGTATCATTTTTAACCATTACAGTAAAATTTCAGAAAGATTTTTGAATCTAAAATTAACTGATGATAGAACATGCAAGACATAGAGGAAATCGAGAATTCATCCCTCAAATAATGATAAATGGGTGAATTGCAGAAAATACGTTTTCTAATATTTTAAATTTATCTTTAAAAAAATTAAATAGAGCCAAGTATTGGGCACATCTAAATTGTTCAGATAGAAACCGCCTATGATTTGCTGTATAAAGATACTACTATATTATAAGAGTCTATGAATAATTTTGTTCTTTAGATTATATATATATATATATATATATATATATATATATACATATATATATATATATATATATATATATATACACACATAAATATATATATATATATATATATATATATATGTGTATATATAAATGTGTATCATACATTTATGATTTAAAAGACATTTATTTCAGTACGTGACCTCCGCGGAGAAAAAATGATACATAAGTTTCCATGCGAACGACCCCGGATGTCCCTGATACAATTGTCTATATAAAGCAAATAATAGAAACGAAAAATAATAAACGCAGTCGGTAGTACTCTAACTTTCCACTTGATAAAATTACATAAATATATGCTGTCGAACCAAGGGGGAATCATTCCGATTTACCCACGAAGAAGTGTCGGTTGTGCACATGTCTGTCAATTTTGCACCGTAATCATAGTGAAGTGCCAATATGACCCCATGAAATATTTTTTACGGCAGACGTTTTCTTGTTTGTTTCATATTTAGCTAATTGTATATATTTTTCTGATTCAGCACGCGTAATAAAAATATCTAATATATGGGAAACGTTTTCTAATATTAGAAATATTGAATACATTTCACATTAATTTTGTAGAAATTCATTATTTACAATTAAATGAAACTACGTGATGTAGTATTATTTCTACTTTCTTTAAGTTCTTTATAATAATTCTCAGGTGGCTTATTAAATAACTTAAAATTTAGTTTCTGTTTATTTATTTTTTTTTTAGTTATTCTAGTCTATGGAGATTGATTAAATCGAGAACTTAATAATTGTATAGTGAAAATAATATGACTACATATTGAATATTGACTTAATATATTTCATAAATTCGACAAAATATTTTACTTTATTTTTTATTAAGTTTTGGATGTTAAAAATTTGTAATTATATAGAACCAAATATACATAGATTGTTTATATCTTTAGTGAGATAAATTTTACCAAAGATATTTATTAGTTTCACGTCAAATCTATATATAGCAGCAAGACGGGTTCAGAACAGAAATATTGATATAAAACAGTATAAAAAATAACTATTAAAGACTAATCAAAATAATAGCTTATAACTGGTCCCTGTTTTACCCTCTTGCGGCGTTTTTTGATGATAAATATTTGTTCCTAATCATTTGAATTATCTTGAAATATTCTTCATACATTATCATATGAATTGTTTTAATGTTTAATTTATAGCCAAAACAAACACGTTTTTAGTTATGTTAAAAAGAAATATCCGAGAAATTATTTTTACCATTCACTTCCATTCTTTAATCTAAATACGATTTATAAACATTTGTCAACGTCATTCATTCAAATTTATTTCAATTGTATTGAATGGAAATTATAAACAAGTAAAAACGCATAAACATTTTTACATTATCAAATGATTTTCTAAATTGGTCTAACTTTTACATTATCTGAATTTCACAGTTTTTTTTTAAATCATATAACCCTTATTTTACAGGTAGTATTTTATGAATTAAATAGATTAATTAAATGTACTATGACCTAAAAAGTTATCGAAATATGACATTTATATGGGTTTTACAAGTTGTCGAATCTCGTGTGTAAACACTTGCTTAAAATATATTTCTAACATTTCAATCGTTCAACTGAATCTTAAATGTCCATTGAAGCGGGCATAATTATTTAATTTAAATTTTAAATAAAATTTTCATATTTATAGATGTCGTATCTTTAAACCAAAAAATATGCGGTGCAATTTAAACGATAATAAAATCATATAAAGGAAGTATTTATGTTCCATTGGCGGAGTCACAAAAAAATTACACGATTTTATGGCAATGTATCTAGAAAGGAAAACGGTACTTATTTTAGCAGTAAATCCTCATAAAAAATAGAATATATTTGTCTGTAATGATACCTCACACTTGCTTTGAATCGTCTAGCTATTTGATAATATTTTTTTATTTTGAATATAATTGGCGTTAAGTTCGTAGAAATTCAATACCACTCATTTTTTATTATATAGTAACCCAAATTACGTGACGTGAAATTACATTTATTTAAATTCTGAACCATGACCTTTTTTGTATGACAACATCTCAGATGGGCAATTAAAAGAGATCTCTGCAAATTGCAAAACCACCTGAAAATGTCGTTATACAACGAAACCTTGGCGATGGTTAAGGATTTAAATTAAATTAATATAATACTACCTCTCGTAGTTTCAATTACTTGATAATAAAAATTAAGTGATAATGAATTTCTACAAACTTGACGCCAAGTATATTCAAAATAAGAAACGTTATTATTTAGCTGGAAAATTCAAAGCGAAGTGTGAGATATTAATAGAGACAAATATATTCTATTTGATATTTTAACGCGAATTCGCGGATATTACAATATGTATCACTGAAGTGTAAAAGACATTGTATCGTAAGTTATTTTTCTCTTAATTATTTTCGATATCAGAAATAAATAACTTTTCCTCTGAATCGTAAACCGAATTATTCACCGTGTATGTTACTATGAAAATATTTATTTTTGAAAAGATCTCATCGTAAGAATATTCTTCATTGATTAAATTGATTTATTATAACATTTGTTGAGGTGCCGTATCAATATACGGTTAAAATTTCATCGACGCAGATAGATTTGATAACTAATTGAAAATTGTTGGAAAAATGGTTTTCTATTACCAAGCATTATCCTCTTATAGTTTTCCAAAAACCTAATCGCAATATAATATTACCTTAAATATAATATTCTGCAATACTCAATTTCTCAAGTCACATTATAATTTTTGTAAATAAGGTTTACAAATAATATTTCAGTAAATGCAGATCTACAAGTCGGAGTTATTTACATTAATATAATAAAAATATTCAATAAATGACTGACAAAAAAGAAAACCTTCGAGTCAAAACCTATTTAAAGTGCCTAATAAACCTATTTTCGATCAAATTAAACTTATCGCCAAGGCTAGAACAAAGGTACATTTGTTTTTCAAAGCAACATTATTATATTCACAGAAATCTATTTGCATACAAACCACAATCTAACTAAAACAGGTTATTTCAAGAATAGAAATGTGTAATACAGCGTGGGATGTAACATACAAAATCACGAAAGCACAAACCACAATTTTGAATACTCCTCTTAATGACGTTTGTCTAAAGACTTTGTTTGTGATATTTTATTTTTAAATATTTCTATTATGATTTTGTTTCTGATAATAAAATATAATTTAATAAATAATGTAAAAACAAAAGTAAATTAAAGGTTTATGATATTAATTACCACACTCTTTGCTGGGATGCGTGTTTACATACAAAATATAACAATTTCAATATTCAATGTTTGAAATGAACAGAAAATTGACTGCCCGTGGAAAAAATGTAATGCTTGTATTTTGGCGAAATTACAACTGGTTTATTGACTTAACTACTTGGAAACGCGTGGCCTGATTTTCATTATTATTTTGTTGTTTTCCAGAAAATGGTTTTAGAGTGTAAGTACAACCAGGACCTAATAATGAACTCCGGAGATACCCTAATGAACTTTTCAACGAATGAGATTACGAGGTCTCCTTGAGAAAATTTGTACCGAGTTTGAACTCATTTGATATGTCTTTATAAGTAATTTAATCATAAATTGTCAGGTGATTAGGATCTGATTAAGGAATCGGAAATTAATAAGAAAACTCCTCAATAAGAAATACGTTCCTCGAGTTTCAGTCCATTTAAATATTCTTGATGAGTCCATTGGTCACAAATATAAGTGCGTGACGATGGAGCCCGCAGATGATGACAGGAACTCCTCAAAAGCGAGGAGTTGATTTGTCGTACTTGCATTAATTTGACTTTTCTTACTGAGTTCCTTGGTTCCAAGTAGTGATGAGGGTTTGATGATCGAGCCGAAAGATGGTGACGGTGCTCTTCTATGGTTTCGAATAGTTTTATCGAGTTTGGGTTTTTTTATTTGTCTTGATGATTCCTTTGGTCGCAAGAAATAGCCAAGATCTGATGGTTAAATTGAAAACTGGGGACAGTGATCTGCAATGGGGAGCAGTAATTTATCGAATGTGGGTGTTTTTGACCTATCTTGAATGGTCACTTAATCAAAAATATTGTCAGAGTATTGTGATAGAACCGGCAGGTGTTGACAGGAACTCGTTAATCATGAAGGGTAGATTCATTCGGTTAGACAGTGATGGCCAGGGTCTTATGATAGCACCAGCACGTAATGACAGGTTCTCCTTAATGATGAAGGGTAGATAAAAGTCGAATTTTGGCTTATTTGGATATATTAGTCGAATTATTTATTTAGTATTATTAGTCAAATTTTGGCTTTATTATTTGTTTGATCCCCGGTCACAAGTGGTGGCTATAGTCTAACGATGGAGCGAAAAATGGTGACAGCAACTCCTCCCTGGCGAGGAGTAAACTAATGAAGTTTGAACTCGTTTAACTCATCTTGAAGTAAACAGGAAAGCAACAAAATGTATATGTAGGGAGGTATATGTATATAGGTATACACAAAGGCGCGAAGTAACTAAGATATTGTTATGTACGTATATAGATAGGTAAGAAAATATGTAAAAACTTGCGCAAAAATAAATAAAAAACATAAGTATACAAGGCTATTTACTTGTCCAAAAATTTTATTTGTTTTATAACAAATTGAGTATAGTTAAAAAATACGAGAAAGTTATGAAATAATATGTTCCCATTGGCTTGTAGATTTAAATTTTTTTAAAAATTTTTTTTACACAAATTTCATTGAAAATTCTATCAAAAATTTTTCACTAGTTCCGCTTTAAATATAAAGATTCGCAGATTTCGAGATCATATTCAATTTACTCATGAGTCCTAATCTATAAAATATTAAGAACTTCATCAATACTTATCAAATGGTTTTTGTTTGATATACCCACAAATAAATAACACACATTTTAAAAAAATTAATAATTGATAAATTTTTCTTTATATACTTAGGATTTTTGACAATTGAAAAGTTTTTAACATAAGTGCAGATTACAAAAAATATTTGCCAATCAACATGCCGAAATAATACACGAATAGCTTATAATACACGAATAATCTTTAAATTTTATCTAATAATTCGGTTAAAAAGAAACAGTTCGGTAAAAATGAAAATGGTTTTATAATGCTACTGGAAGAGTTTTAATTTGAAATGTTAATGTGATTGCGAACGAATACAAAGAGGAAAGAGTTTAGTATCATAGGTTAATCTATAGATTAACGGTTTACTAATATAAAATCCGAGCCGTGAGCCCGTCTTGTGGATTTTTTCTTTATGAAGCGTTACTGAAATAGACTAAAGCATTTTATTCTGACGGATTTGCTTGAATATATTAACGGTTTAATCAATATTTATAAATCTAGAATATTCGACCAGTATTAGGTTTTAATAATGCAATTTGGCATACAAGATATTTTATACATTCTCGGCCCGACTCATCAGCAATAGAAACATAAAGTTTTGTAGGATAACGTAGTCATATTTTTGGGGTACGTCTAGTTGAGCTCAGAACTTGAAACTTCACTCTTGGAGAATACACGAATTGATGAGAATACAAAAAAATGTTTAAATGTTATTAGTTTTTTACCTAAATGACACAAACAATTATAATGGGCGAAAAAACTCGAAAATTGTTTTCGTTTATGTCATTGTTTTTCGAAAAAAACAAATGGCCTAGTGACTGTAGTACTAGGGTTTGCACATGAAAGTACTAGGTTCAAGTATTTGATTCTACATTATTTTAAAAGAAAACATATCATTTATTCAAATGTTTTTTCTTTAAAACTTTAAATCTATTAAGAAAATAACTTATTACCCTTCCTACATTATATATAACAATTCTGAGGTTAACTATCGGGTCTAAGAAGTCGCATTTCTGCTAGAAAAAATGCAATATACAGGAAAAATGATATAAATAGTTTGGTCTAACAGCAATATTTCCTACAAATTCGCCCACATAGTTTTATATGTTCATAATTTTAATAAAAATTCCATTACTGATATTCCGTTACTAATAAAAAACCTTCTTTGCTAATATCATTTTTTTTTGGAATTAACATCATTGATATCGTAATTTAAGAGATAATTTTTCTTCAGGCCGTTTTGTAGATATAAGAAAATATAAATCAAACTTTCTGTTGCAATTTATAGAATAGGACGAAAGTTCTAAAATATATAAGAAATATTGAAAATTAATTTCTGTTTTAAGTAAAATATGAAATTTAATAATATATTCACAAATACATTTTTGTTACAGTGAATATCTTAATTAAATTCTCTGTGTTTAAAATAAAAATTTAGAAAGACTGTGTTTGCACTTTGAAATGGCTTTTTAAGAGCAATTTTCATACGAACAGGTATTTTCATAGAAGACTTTAAAGGTGATTTCTAATGTAAATTTATTTGTCTCTCTAATCGCTTGCCTTTTTATTTGTGGGAAGAACATACAAACACTTTTTAATCAATTTTCATGCCAGATTCTCCATTAGGCTTGCCACCTGACAACTTTTGTGGAAACTTTCATGCTTCTCTAGTAAGAACCTATGCTTAGCAAACATTTTCATATATCGGTAATTTGGCATATGAATTACGTTAGACAAGAGGTTTGTATTAATATCCTTAGCTAATTTAGTAAAATTAATTAATCATTTTCATAATTGAGCCTGATCTTAAAGTTTATTTTAAATTATTTTTCCGCAAATTAACTCCATATTAAAACATAAAAAGATCTGAAGAAATATTTAATTTCAAAATATCCGGTCATAATTAATTTTTTTTTACAAATACTAAATAAAAATCATTGCAATATATTACAAGGTTCTGTCACATTAGTTAAGTTACTATTGCAGGCTATTTCTTTATGAACAGCAAACAAAACTATCACATTACCCATTAATGAATTAAAGAAATGGAGTCATTTTATTTACGAACTGTTAATAGAAAATATTTTATTAGCATATATTTTCTACCTAATATTAGAAGAGTACAGAATTTGACCACTGTTTTTGGTCTGGCGTCTGATAAGTCTGATATCATTTGCATCTTTTTAATTTTGAATTTGTTAAACTGCATTGAACTTCAAATTAATTTCAACATTATTCGACATTTCTAAACCGTGCTGGAGTAAAAACTTTGTCATTCCTGGGTATATATTTATTGCAGCCGTTAACATTTGAAAAAAAAGAGACGGACGTGTAAATTCAATACTAACTAATTTAAACATGCTAATTTTTGAAGACATTTCCTTTTATTAATCTAGACTCTAACTATTTTTATTTTTCATTAGCGTCACCTTTATTGATGGTTAGTTGATTTTTTATCCTTTAACAAATATTTTTGGCTAATAATAATGCTCCTTATTGAGGGAGTTATTTCCATTATATAAAAATGTAATGTCATGACAACATCATGAAATAGTCTTCTGTGTGTGTAATTTTTTTCTACATGTTTAACATCAATATCTCTATTTTGGCACCGATTTTTTGTAAAAAGAAGAAAAAATGTTGGATTTTGGTTTACATTTTCAATAATTTTTTCTTTAAATTCCTAAAAATATTTGTTTATTTTAAAACTAAAAATGATTGGTACTTGACACGTTTTTTATACTTGCAGTTTGATAGAGATGATATAAGGAATACAGAGAGTTTTGCCCTTATTTTTAATTAATTTTTTGATTTTGTTTAAAATTAGTTTTAGCATCCTAACAATTTCATTTAAAGATTTATTTTCTTTTGAAATGTTTATGTGGTTTCTTTTTCTCTTCCAATTAGGGCAACTGCTATTTAAGTTTTTGATTGCTTTTTTCTCTTCGTTAAGACTACACCAGGAATACTTGTAACAACATCAAAATTAAAGTTCTGTCTTCAAACTTCGTTAAAAATTAACAGGAACATCTCACTTTAATATTTAAATTTAACAAATATTTCATCTAAACAAAATTGAAGAATGAGAAGTAATATTTTAGTTTAGACCATAATTTTTCTAAATCTGATTCAGACAATACATTTTACACCATCGTCTAGCAAATTTTATCAAATTTTGTGATTAACGTATTGTTCCTGTAGTTCAGTAATCAAATCTAACTTTAATAAAAATCTAAATTTTCAAGAATATTGCACATATTAGTATTGATGAAATAGATAAGAATAGAAACCAGAATAAAACAGAAACATAAGTCAGCGTGAAGCAGTTAATGTAGAGGAAATTTTGATTAAAAATTATCGAAGGCAGCATGTTCAGTTGCAACAGTGGTGACCCTACATATGAACCGCCGCAAGTAATAGAAAACTTAACAGCACGGACTGTAAATTTAAGGCCACGCGTTAACAGAAACTTTGAAGCAAATCTTGTCGAGCTGTCATTACGTTAAACATATGCTGATGCATTGGATAGTCCACAAAAAAGGGAATGGTCTCAATCTATTAAAGGAGAATTACATGCATACAAAAAAAACAATACTTGGACTACAGTTGCAGAAATCTCAATCACGATAATTAGAGATCTGGTAAGCGAATACTTACTACAGTGTGGATTTATTAAAACACCGGCATGATAAGTCATATGTGTAGGTTTAATCTAAAGCTCATCTTTTAACTATTGCTTGAACAATATTTATTTCTGCTTTTTATATAGCCCATTATTTATGGAGGAGAAAATAGCCATTAAAATTATTAACTAAATACTTATTATATTTACATGTACATGTAGTTTTTATATGACACTGATTAATATTGAATAAATTTCTTTGAAAACTGTTGGTTTCATAATTGCTATGAACAAGCCATCCCGACTAAGTCTATCTTTATACTATACAATAATGAATTAATAAATGACTAAAAGATAATTTTTTTTTACTTTACCGCTAGCTATATACGCTATAATCTGTTAATATTAACAAAAAAAATTTAATTGAAATTCGTCAAAAAGAAACGGATACAGATACGTACATGGATCTTTCCTTTTCTACGAATATCCATGGATGGGAATAGGGATATATGATACATATCTACATTAATATAATGGAAGAGAAAATTTTCTATTCATTTGCTTGTCTTGTTTACACGCTTCAAGTGCTCAATAAAATTTATTACAATTTTGGCTCACAAAAAAATATATATTCTACACAAAAATAAATGCAATATTTATGGATGTGATAAAAGTGAATCGTGTTTTGTTTATTCTTTTTTTGTCCTTTTTTCACTTTTAAACGATTTAAGGGATTTCAATAAAATTTTGCTTATATATAATATGCATTTTTCATTGTAATGTACGCTGTATGTAATTCGTCTTTTTTATAAAATTAAAGTGAAACGTTGTCCATATTTTCGATTATTTGTTTTTCTTTCACGCTTAATCCGCTTATATAAATTTAATGCATTTTATAAATAATATGTATTCCAAATTAAATTATACGTCCTATATATTTTTATGCTTAATAATGTATTGAACTATTTATTTATGTGTTTGTCTTTTTTCCCCACTTACAAGACCCAATGGATTTCAATGAAATATTTTGCATTTAGATAATATATGTCCCACAATAAACGACAGAGTACCTATAATTACGCTTACTTGTAACATAAAAAAGGAAAATTTTCCATTTCTTTGTTTGTCTTTCTTTTACACTTAAAAGGCTAAACCAAATAAAGTAAATTTTTTATTCAAAGAAAATTTATTCTAGATTAAAAGATATGCTGTAAATACCCTATAATTTGTAGTAGCAGAACAGACAAAATAAAGGTTAATAAAAATATGTCCACGGAAAATTTAATACGTTGCCAAAACTAGAGAAAAAATTTAGAATGATGTACAGGTCTTTTGGGACGTAAATTTGTAACATAATAAGGGGAATAAACGTGTTGTTTCTGTACATCATGTTCGTTTAAATTTAAGTCAGTACTGGTATTAATAAATTGGGTTGTATGAAATAATATATGCACCAAGATCCCTTTTGTACCTCCATCAGTCTTTACCTCCCTGTATTTGTCATATCCCCGACACGACCCTTGAATTATTTTATTTCAATCTCTACATATAATAAAAATGTTAATGTGCGTATTTGGATGGTAAAAATATTAAAAGAACATTAAGTGAGGAAAAATAAAATATGCGGCAGTATAGGCCATACAATTTTATCAAATAAGCCATTTTTGTGCCAACCCCTTAAAAACAAAGAAATCAGCCAAATTTTCATTCCATAAAATTGGTATGATATGTACTGCAATAGCTGCATATTTTCTGTCTTTTATTATAAATTCTACATTCACTCGTTTTAGATACTTTTACAAGAGCAGCTCGATTTGATACTAGTTTTTTGCTTCCAATCTTCTTTGAGTTTCTGCTGAAATAAGTCACGATGAAAATGTAATCCGACTAAATTGAAATTTTAATTAAATTTTTTATTTGAATGCATTTATCAAGATATCCAAATCATTACATCCATTGAATATTTATTGTTTTTGAATGTTATGCCTTTTAGTTGGTGAGTCAGAAAACTAGCTTGTGTTGAGGAATACTTCATTTTAGAGTTGAAATACAGTTGGAGGAGTTACCATGGTCGACGCAAACACCATCCTGTTTGGGAACTTCATTGTACCTTGGAAGTTTCCGGCTCTTATCCGGTAAGGAGTTCCTGGGAGTGCAGAGATCAACCTCATGCAACAATCTTCAGGTCACTTAATGTTAATTAATTTGCGCATGTACTGCTATTGTAATTCCGAGAATAAACCGATGATATAACGACTTGATACATATTGATGACTCTTCTGGTCTGTGATTGTATTAAGTTTGAATCTAGGCAAATATCGTTTTAGATTAGTTTAAATATTCTTTTTTGATTACGACTAATTTGTCGGAGTGGCGTTCGTGCTATTCTACGTGCATACGCAACAACAACTGTTCCTTTCCATTCTCCCCTTCCATTTTGTTAAAATATTTTTATTATCCAAACAGGCATAATTTAACAATTTGTTTATAAAATAATAATTCAAGCGTTTTATCAGGGATAGGGAACGTGTAGGGAGATGTGGCGGATGAAGTACCAATAGGGATTTTGATGCGTAAATTATAATAACTCAATTTCTAACGACTACCGAATACAAAGTTTAAATATACAAATTTAAATATATATATTTTAAATATACAAATTTAAATATACGAAGTGCGGCCATACTTTGTTTTTTTATATTTATGGCGTATAAAAAAACATTATTCTCCGAAGAAGTAATCTGCGCTAATGGATTAGAAGGATATAATATTAGTCTTGAATTCGGACTAAAAATTAATCACAATAAGATGAAAATATGATTGTTGTTGAAACTGACGATAAATCACCCGAAGTCACACAAGCTGCAAGCCTAATCATTAATAATGACCATTAATGTACCGCTATGGACAAGCTGTGGAAGATATGAAACAACCGTAATATCATAAAAATTACGGAAAACCTGCTCGTTCGTGCATTAGTATTTTTCATTTTCGTCCACACTGAAGAGAGTTGACACCACGCGAAAGCGTGTGAAAATACGACTATATGGATGGAAATATCGTGTTGGTTAAAATGCTGGGGGTATTATGAACTAAGTTCCGTGCTCCAAGTATTTGGTATAAGATAGAAATTGTTCAATTTTGTGCACATTTGCATAATTAAATTATCCAGACGTGCGTTGCTAAGTACCAACGACAGTATTGTACAGTATTGAATACCTGATTGTATAGGGCAAAGTAGGAGGTATTGGACTATGTGTGAGAGCACCGATAAGATAAATAGATAAGGTCAAGGTAGCTATGGACGTTTCCCTGGATACGTGCATCAGGAGAACAACTGATAGAGAAGAATGACGATATATCATGTGGCGCGTCCCTCATCTGCAACATACTTGAGAAAATGACCACGACCATTCAACTAAGAGTTCAACGACTAAGTGGAAGATATGATTTGAAAATAAGTAAAGATCTTGAAATTAAATGTGGTTGAATTTGGATCCAAACCTGAAGAGGTGAGAAGATAATTAAGAAAATTATATAAAAATCATTGAAGATTTAAATTTTCTCTCGAGAGTTTTCAAAAAAATTTAATTGCTTTGCACTTTGAAGTCTTAATGTAACACCCAATTTTTTTATCCTTTTTTTATGCTCTAATAAATATAGGAACAGTGAAGTATATTACAATCATAATTTTACAATCATAATAGCAACTAATTACGGATACCGTTACTAACCGAAAATAGTTTATTTCCTCACCATGAGCTTTAAATAAAAACGTAGTTTTTTTCCAAGTTTTTAGTAAACGTATGAGATTTTATGAACGATCGTATCTAAAGTTTTCATTGTGTAAGCAAAAAGTAAAAAATTAAACTTTTATATCTCCGTTGCATATAAATTATAGATACAGTATCTGCGTTTAGTACGGTAGATACATGCCCCTGATATTGAATATCCCTAAAATGTTCAAGGCATATCTTCCAAACAATTTTCTGAAAAAAATATTACATAAATTTTATTTATATAGATAAATATATAAATTTGTATTTATAAATATAAATTTAAAACCCTTTAATGGTGAAATAAATTACGTAGGTAACTACTAAATCGTTTATGTTATCAACGCCAATATTTGAAGTTTATAAAATTTTTATGAAATAGTAGCATTGCATATATCACCAAATAAATTGGCAATTAATTTTTAATTTGGATTGGCGGTACTATTTTTATTCTTCACTTATAATACTAAATAAATTTACGTCTGAAAAGAGCCCATCGTAATTTTTTTACGTCAAACTAAAATTGATCATAATGGATTAAGTTAATAATATGAGATATAAGTATTAGTTAATAGTATTTATTTTAGACAGCATTCTCCAAAATTAAATTTTCTAAGCCGCACCTTAATTTTTAGTAAAGAGAGTTTGTGCATAATAATATCATTACAAAACAAAATAAAATTCTTTAAGTTAAACAAATTCTCTCTCAGAATACACAAGAAGGAAATTACAATAATCTAATACAAGGATTAAATAAGAGGCGAATATTGGGAAACGATCCCATTATAACCTACGTTAAGCGCCTAGAAATATTCTCGACCAAATAAGATTTATCTTTAAGGTTGTGACATACATTTTATATTGAAAGCTATATGAGTATATTCATGGAAATCTATTTATATGCAATCCACATGAAATTGGTAAAGTTTCAAATATAGATGAATATAATACAGCACGTGTGGTATTTAAAACAAGCCCTATCACAACAGGAGGAACCACAATTTTGAATGTGTCTTTTAATAATATTGGCTAAAAGCTTTCTGTCGTTGTTGTTTGTGGTATTTTATTTTTAGATTGTTCTAAAATAATTTTCCTTTAGATGACAAACATTTAATTTAAAAATTGATGTAAAAATAAAAGTAGTTTACGGTTGATATTAAAATAAAGAAGTTCATCGAGGTTTTGTTGGTATTTTTCTGCAATTATAAGTAATGAAATACACACAGGTTTATTGGTATTTTCCTCTATATGAACAACATTTCTTATCCTGCCAAAGCATTGAATAATGAAAAAGTTTTCAAAAGATTATTCCTCGCGTGTAACCATTCAACTCAACCTTGATTTTATTATTTTTAATTTTACTTTGAGCAAATGCAAAAACTAATATAATCACTCAAAAATCAGTAATTGATTTTTAGTGGAAATGATTGATATTGCCCTCACTATTACAATAAACGTATGTGCATGTGTGCATGTATCAGTGCAGGTATCCATACTTTCGTACGTGTATGTATATAAGTACGAGTGCATATGGGTGAAAGTGCGTGCTTGTGCACTTGGATACTTACGTGTTCAGCTATCTGCGACTTACAATTAAACCTACGATCCGAGCTGCGTGCAGTTTGACTGTAGATAAATTCTTATAAATATCTATAATTTTTTTTTCTTTTTTTATTCAAAATTTAGTGTAGGTAGCTTATACAGACAAAAATTTTATTTATATTTGGCATAGTTATAATCTTATAAGTTTGATTACTTTCGACAATTTCCCATTAAACATTTATGTATAGTGAAAATAAGTATGATTAATACTTTTCGATTCCAACTGTACAAATGGGTTTTCGTTCCATTAATATGATAAAACATGCTTTTAAATTTTTGCGTAACGGAGTAAAAAACATTTCTACAAATTTGCATCTCAAATGAAAGTAGTTTAGTTAGCTTAGCGTAGTTGTGTAGTTTATTTCTGCCTTTAATTTACTATCTTGACACATATAACGCAGGAAAATAATATTTATATTCCTTTCGTTACATTCATTATCGCCATTTCTTTGTGCATCATAATACCATCATCATTTTCTATGTTGTCACGTGAACAGTTAGTATTATATTTTTAATCATAACTTAATTAATTGCGCATAACCACTTCAAATCTCATGTTAAAAAAACATTTTGTCGTAAACTTTTACTGCTGCTACGTGATTCACATTGCCATTCAAACTTTCCGTTTTCTTAATACTTATGCTGATATAACTGATATTAATTTTGTATTTATATGACTATTAATATTGTTTATAATTATTTTTAGTTAAATTATTATTAATATTTGCGTTTCATAATGTTTTAGATAATTTTATATTTTAAATTTCACTTTTATTTGAAAAAAACATTACATTTTTAAATCTAAAGCAATTTTGAGACTTAAAAATATATTATGTATAAGTACATATACTTTTTTCCAAATTCATGCATTACGCCATGAAAAAATATTAAACCAATATCATTAATAAATCTATAATATCTCAAAGTTCCAGATAATACTTCAATAAACTTTTTAAAATCACATATACATATACATATATATATATATATATATATATATATATATATATATATATATATATATACAAATATATATATATATATATACAAATATATATATATATATATATATACGAGTAAATATGTATATAGACAGATTTAAATTATTCGAACTGCAAGCTGAGGGTCGATAGCGGTACAAACGGTACAGGGGTGGTTATTTTATTTGTTATTTTTGATTATTTTGACGTTTCTGGTAGAAATTTAATTCGAAGTTTTGATGTCTCTGCGAAGGGATAAAAAGATGTGTGTCCCATACTAAGGATTTAACTGCAATAAACGACTTAGTAGAACAAAAGATAACCTAGATGAAAGCATTCTCTTTCGTCAGATTTGCTTGAATGTGTCAATGGTAGAAATCGATACTAATGTATCAGAATTTTTGACTAGTATTAGACTTTAATAATTCAATTTGGTATATGAGACATTCTTCATTTCAAATCAATTATCCGTAGTATATCTCTATGTGAAAATTTTGCACGATAATATAAATATATTATTGAAATATTTCTAGGTGACCTTAGAATCTGAAACTTGCTCAGTATATAGGTTTTAGATATATACAAAATTATGATACTAATTATTTTAACTAACTAATTAAATGAATGACAATTAGAAACAATGAAAACGAACACATTAAATATACCGTTACTTCATCATTATCCTCAGTAACCCAATGGCGTAGTGAAGTATTGGAGTTGAAACCGTAAGTATAGATTTCAAATATTCAAATAAATATTTTTAAAATAAAAAAATATTTAGTTTGAAAAGGTTTTTTTTTCTTTAAAACTCTTCAAAAATAAGTACATTTTTTCAGCATTTATTTTATTTCTAACGTCAGCTAAGCAACTCATTCATACTTGCAAAATCTATATGGGAAAAGTTACATAATTATTTAGTTAAGAATAATTTTTGGTTTATAAATACGACTATAAAATATTACCAAATTTCCAGATTATTAACTTTTGTAGTAAACTTTTATGCTTCGATGTTAAAAAATCTGAGCGGCTTATCAATCATTTTCTATATCGGTAATCAGACTAAAAAATTGGTTTAGCAAGTAATTTTACATTTATATATTTACCTAATTTTGTAAAATTTAGAAACTATTCTCAAATTGAGCAAACAATTTTTTAAAATATTTTTTTGATAAACGAAGTTCATTGATTGAATATATTTGGCGTTAATTTTGTGGAAATTCATTATTCACAATTAAATGAAACTATGTAATGTAGTATTATTTCTACTTTCTTTAATTTCTTTACCACGACCTAGATTTCGTTGTATTACAACATCTTCAGGTGGGATATTAGCAACGATATTTAGCAAGATAGCAACTATCTATAGATACTAAGATGGCAGTCGACAATTAGTATAAACTTTCCATAAACTTACCATACTACAATTTGCGGTATTTTGTTTATGCCTGAAAATGTAAATAGACTGATACACTATTGGATGGAAAATACATTGATAATTTTATGTAAAAGGTATGATTTTACTTCCTCTAACAGACTGTAACTTATTGGCTAATACCCAATAAATGCGGATTGGATTCAATCCCCGGACACAGACAGGATCTGATGGCAAAACAAATACTTGTGCTTTAGTTAACCATATTGTTACTTGTCGATCAAGTTATTTTCTTTATAAAAATGCAGAAGTACAAGGTTTCCTGTATTTATAGGGTTTTTTACTCTATAATTATTTTTGACATTTCCTAGTGCCGTTAAATGAGCCTTCAAGCACCAAAACTTGACGAAAAGTGGAAAAAATATTTTTATTTTCGTTCTCATTTTCTGCAATTAGTAAGTTTTATAAATATTAAACTTGTTGATTAAGACTAGATTTATTTTGTCTTATAATAGTATTTAATATGTACTAGGTGACTCCGCGAATTTGTTTGCGTGGAATTCGAAAAAAGGAAAGATAATATGATTTTTTTGTTTTTTTCTCCCAGACCATTATGAGTATGAAGTTTACTAAAATGCTAATAGATGGCGTTGATATTATTAATATAGTAATGTTCTTATTTTTTTTAAATCCACAATATTGAGCTAAGAATTATTGTATATATGGCTTGAATGTATAACATGTTACTAAACTAAATCTCATCAAAATCCGTTACATAGTTTTTATGTGATTGACGAACAAATTATAAGACGGAAAGAGAAAAATTTTAAAAACAAGTTTTCTGCTTAATATTTAATTTTTGATGTTAATTATATAATAATAGAAATTATTTTCGACATACAAAATTCAAAGCAAATTTTGTTATGATTCATTTTACTTTCGTCGTCGTCTTCTAATCGGTAATATTTTCTTAAATCCATATATATATATATATATATATATATGTGTGTGTGTGTGTGTGTGTGTGTGTGTGTGTGTGTGTTATTCGTGGCCAGTTTTTATAATTTAAAATTTTTTCCAGAATATATCATAAAAATTTCACTTCGAATTAGTCTTTTATGGCTTCTTCAAGAGACATTCCAATTTATTAATCGGGCTCCGAATTCCTTCAGTCTGTTTTCGTTTTGTAATATTTTTAATAGGTAATTTTTCATATTTTCAACTGCCAATCGCTAATAGTTATTTTGAAAGCCCTCTAAGCCAAATATTTACTTTAAAACTTTATGGTCTTAAAATTCTTTTTATGGTCTTAAACTCTTTAAGCCCTATATCTAAAAATAAAGCGATTCAATCATAATCTTAAATTTAACTCCGGCAAATATACATTCATTTTCATTATACTTTACACAGGGAAAGTTTCTAGATTTGAACATGCATGTCTATTTTAGGATTATGGTTATCTGTCGCAATTTTCGTACTTGAAGTTTAATACACTTATTGCAATTTTCTCCCATAGTGAGTTAATGTTTTTAGTTTATTAAGTTATTTTGTGACTTTCTTTTATTTTTCATATCACAATTCAATTCGAATAAACATATTTTATAACTTTTAACTCAAAATAAATTTAGATTCACAAATAATATAAAAAAAACAATTGAGTCGACTGTAATCAACGCATTTTTTCAAGGACATTTTAAATATTTACATAGCCATTAAATGAATTTTTTACTGAGCCCTAATTTATATTTGAGTTATGATACCCTAATTCGTTTTTGAATTTTTTACCGATTTATTTTATTAATACTATCTTAAAGATGTTTGTAACGATTTCAGCATTGCGGTTCTATCTTCACGTCTCTTTGGATCTAATAATTAATTATAAGTAACTTCTATGCAAAAACGTTCAAGTTATCCAATGTTTCATCTTATCCAAATTAATGTTTAATACACATGGACATTGATAATCGTTGGTACTGGGTACACGTTGCGTTTCCCAAAATCGTCAATTATATTTTAACATGTAAAGTAATTTTTGCGCTGCTCTCGTAGTTCAGTTATCAAGAAAACGAGTTCATTATGATAATGTTTAATGAAAAGTTATAATGTGACCGTGAAAATATCTGTTAGGTTTTAGCCGAAGCTAAGCTAATTAGAAAATAGATCTGAATCAATGCCGCAATGAGATGGGAAATATTTTTTGTATAATTTTCCACCTGTTTCCGACCGTGTCAGAACAGAATTTTTACATTCATAATAGCAGTGTTCACAACTCCATGATAGTTCGGACAGTCATTATATTAAAATCTGCTATGGACATTTAGCTTTTGTTTGAACGTATGTATGACATGTATGGTTGTAAATAACTATATATTAATTTGGCTTTGTCTTTTCTTTATTTTGATATTCGTAACTAAACTAACCTAAAACACATCTGCAAACGACATGAATCTTAATAAGTGGAAAAATTAATTTAGGATTTTGCTTCACTCAATAAATGATTGCTTTGAGTAATTATAAAGTTATGTAACGAGATGTGTAAATATCTAAAGAAATAAGGCCGATCAAAGGAGTTGCCTTATTTTGGTAATATTACTTCTTGGTAAAATTCTTTGTGTCTATAAAATATTTCTTAAGCAAAAAGTTATTAAATTAATCTTATGAATAATAATTACCTTACCATTTAAATTGTATGTAAATTTAATTCTAATTTTATTACATATTACCCTAGTTAGTGGTAAGAAATTTCACTTATTTTAAAAAAAATGTGATTTTTTCAATAATTTTCGTCTTTTATTTAATATAAAATTCAACAGTTTATTAAACCAATAGGTACATTTCAATCGACAATTCGGTTTAGACTTATAGCTATAAGGCTTCCAAATTAACTTTATCAAGAAGTAAATACCACAAATATTACTTTCGGATTAATAGAAGAGTAAGTTGAAGCAACACTTCAACTACTTCCATTTGCTGCTTGTACCTTACAAATTTTTATTTTCGGGAACTTTCATAATACTGCCTTTTGCTAACACGCTACCCAGAGTTCATTTGAATATTTTGCTATCTTAATATTAGAAAAGCTATCCTGTAAACCACTGTAGGCTAAACTTGCTATCTTAATATTTTTTTTTTATTTAATTTAACGTTTTCAATCATTTGAGTAGGTCGTATTTAGAGAAGGCGTTAATTTTGCTATATTCCATGTCCATACAGATTTATTCAGCGAAATTCTATATTGACATGGTTACAAATATAACTAATAGTATTTGTTACATTGTTAATTATTTACAAATATTTTGGAATTATTTAGAACTTATGTAACATAAAATGTATCTTAAAAAATTTGCCGTTTATTCCTCTTTGCTCGAAATTTAATGAAAAAAAGTTCAAATTATTCTCCTTTCCTTTTCGGAATTTTCTCTTGGGAAAAGATTTGTGCGTATTTTTTATTTATATAAGCAAGTAGAAAGTTTATTATAAAATTACGTCAACATCATTATCATATTCAGCTATTACTTTGAAAGCGTTGAAATAATTAAATATTTGGTTTGAAAATAGAAAATTCAAAAATATTTCCCTGTATAATTAGCAGGGGTAGCGCTAATTAGAAACGAAATTGAATTAAGGGCAGATAAATTAAGGAAAAGATTGTGCGGAATTCGCGTAATTAAAACCATTACCATTAAATTAATGTGTTTTTGTCGTTTGTTTTAAATTTTCACATGTAAAATAAATTCAAACTGTGAATTAAGAAGTTTTCGTTCGAGCACTGTTTGGAAAGAATATGCTTTACGGAGACGCACAATGCTAAACATTTAACTATGTCGAAGCTCTATCAAAGTCACTTTATCGTGAAATTCAGTTTAACGGATAAAATATTTAAAGGTTATAAAATACGTTTGAAGGTTGTTTTGAAATATAAAACACGTTAAAAATTTAAAAAAGTAATGTTAAAAAATGTGCCATGTTTGGTATTTAAACAAAATAATGCGAGTTTTGAAATCAGACCAACGCACGTTCTACGTTAAATTACTCAATTATACACCACGTATTAAGATATTTTAATACAGTTTCTCAGTAGATTATATCCGCTCTAAAGCCATTATTAATTTAAAAGTGGGAACATGTTATTATTTGCTACTAAAAAATTGTATTACCTCCAGTAACCTGACATGCAGTAATGGAAATTTGTAAAGTTAATCAAAACGCTACGAGCAAGAAGTAATAAAAATATATTTCTGTAAATTAAAAAAAGTAATGTTAAAGAATGTGCCATGTTTGGTATTTAAACAAAATTAGGCGAGTTTTGAAATCAGACCAACGCACGTTCTATGTTAAATTACTCAATTATACACTACGTATTAAGATATTTTAATACAGTTTCTCAATAGATTATATCCGCTCTAAAGCCATTATTAATTTAAAAGTGGGAACATATTGTTATTTGCTACTAAAAAATTATATTACCTCGAGTAACCTGACATGCAGTAATGGAAATTTGTAAAGTTAATCAAAACGCTACGAGCAAGAAGTAATAAAAATATATTTCTGTAAATGTATTCTGGCATTAGTTATTGTTTTGAACCTGGCTCGCGTGGAATTTAGGCGTGATAAAAAAATTTTAAAAAATTTGTGCAAACTAACTTAGTTCAAGAAATTATAATTAATGAGTTATACGAAATTAACTATTTAAATTTAAATTTATTTTTAATTAGACATGAAGCAAAGAATATCCGAAATCTGGAAGTGTCTTCTTATATTTTTAAATATTTTAAAATTAATAAATCATTATGTTGATAACCGTTCGATCCTGAGTTTAGTGGCTATGCTTCTGGTTGCTACATGAGGTAACGATATCATTGCTTTTTTTTATCTCCCTAGAGGGCGTAGAAATATTCTATAGCGTTCACCTGTCTTTCGTGCTCTCACATTGCTCAACGCAGTATGGAGAGGTGCACCCAGTCTACATATATTTTCTGCTCCATTGACCGCCTCAAAAATGGGGTCATAGAGTTGCTTAGTGGTTCACGACGGTGTATTTGTTTTTTAATTGTATGGAATTACTCTGTGAGTGTATTGTCTCATTCGTCATTGTTTAATAACTCTTTGTTATATGTTATTTCACGTGCGCAGCGATTTGGGTAATACTGTAAGTTGGGCATGGGGTTTTCAAGAAATAAACAGTTATATAACTTGGCCCCTTCACATTTTTTTGTGATAGTTTACCACATAATGGTGTTAACCAGGATATAAAACTATAAAATAAACTAACAAAAACACCAAAGATAAAAAATACACCAGAAGTAATAATTTTCCGTACTGGTACTCATACACATATTTTTTATATTGTTTTTTTATGCCAAAAAAATATTGGGAGTATATACATAGCCTGTCTTTCATTTTATTATTTAGGATGTTATTAAATTGGCATATAAGACCGACGTCTATTAGTTAATAAGTACAAAATAAGGCAGTTGTAATTAAACATATTTTTAGTATTTTATTCCATTCTCAAAATAAACTATTTCAACAGTACTGCAGGGGTTAAGGATACTGCAATGTACGCAAATCGAGGGCCACGTTATAAAAATATATTGAAAAATATATTGTACTGACTACTTTCCGTATTTTTTTTAAGTTCTTATCTACACAGCGGTTATTTTTACGATGATTTGAAAAATTATTGAAATATTTTAGTCTTAAAAAAAAATTAAATTGACTTTTATAACTTTTACTCGCATTTCCGCCCTCCTGTTTATAGTTTCAAACTTATACGGACTTATTAAAACATGCAGAACGATTTACGAAAATAAAACAGTATATCTTTATTTCTATGACTTGTATAGTAGTATTTAATTGACAATAAAAACAAAGATATTTCTCTCAAAATCAAAGGTTAAAATGAGAAATTTCCTTGCTCCGAGTGTCACGCGATATCATGAAAGAATACTACGCGATCCATCTAACACCTTGATTGGTGAACAGTGATCGATGCGAGCATTATTTTTAAGGAAAAAAATATATTGTATTGGCGTTTCCGTATTTATCTTAGATTTTTATCTACATTGTGGTTCTCTTTACGATAATAAAATGTTTAAATGTAATATTGAAAAAATTAATGAAATATTTCAAATAGATATATTTTATAGATTACTAGCTTTTTACTTGCATCTTCGATCGACTAGTTCTAGTTAAAAACTTATACGGAGTTAATAAAAAATGCAGCTTCATTTAAAACGATTAAATTTAATTAAATAGTATGTCTTTAATTTTGTGACTTATAAAGAAACATAATAATTACAATGAAAACAAAATATTTCCCTCTACATTAAAATTAAAGGAAAGAATTTTCCTGCTCCTTTATATTGCGTTTCATAAAATCACGTCAATCGATTGCTCCATTGAGACATCTCTTTGTTATTCCGTTTCCTTTTCCGTTTAATAATTTTGCCAAATTAATAACATTTTTCGATATGAAAAGTCATCTAAACTATTCCCTATTCATCTTACTGTCTTTGGACAAGAAATTATGTCAATCTGTTGCTCTGGTGCGACGTGAAAAAAGACAAACACACTTTTATATTTACGGCAATAATTAAAATTTTCGTCATACATTTTCGAAAGAAATAAAAAAAAATGTTGATATTAACCAACATACTGCATGCATAAATGACTTGAAAAAACATAGCCTATTGCAAATGCTATTACGCAAGCGAATAAAGAAATTTAAAACGTCTTTTACGTCGGAAAATTTTGTGTATTTTAATTTCTCACAGAATAACTGTAATGAGTTAGTGCGATCAAGTGTTTTTTTGTAATATCCTGCAATGAATAACGTACATGAAACCTAACCTTTGAATTATATTAAAATAAGAGCAGAAATCCTCAGAGAAACTATGTTTCCATCAAACTAAGTAATACTTTGAAAAGCATATCCTTTGGGACGGGTTCGAAGCTTAAATTTTATGTTACGGAACCCTTTAGATATTTATAATCCCCTGGTACCCACTACAATTTTTTTTATCCATTCGGAGCAACATTAAAACTTTTACTCCCATAGAAACTACCCAAAATAAAGGTTATCCGTATATTTTTTAACGGTTGTCCGTATATTGTAAACAAATCTACGAAACTTTGCATTTGTCCCTCAGGTCTTTACTCGTTAATACTTATAATAATTAAAGTCTTATTTAAATGTACAATTCAATAAAATTTAATTTAGAGTAAATACAGTATTATTTAGGCGATTTGTGATAAAATAATACTGAATTTATTCTAAATGAAATTTTACTGTAATTTTTTAGATTTGAATAATATACTGGTACTCACTACAAATATTTTTATCCATTCGGAGCAATATTAAAACTTTTACTCCTCCAGAATCGACCCAATATAACTTTGCTTGTGATGAAACAGTGTCCTTATACAAATTTTAATGGTTATCCGTATACTGTAAACAAATCTACAAAATTTGCAGTTGTCCCTCTCGTTTGTACTCGTTAATATTTAGAATGATTAAAGTTTTATTTAGATGTATAATATAGCAAAACTTTATTAAAGTAAATACAGTATTATTTTGGCGATCTGTGCCCTAACAAAACTAATTGTAAATAGAATTCTGTACTGAATGAAAAAAAACCTGAATTGGGCAGAACCTGACTACCACTGGCCTACAGAAAAAAAAATTAAAAAATTAAATGTTTCCATCAAGCTAAGTAATACTTCGCATAGCATATCCCTCGCTATGGAGTTCAATGCTTAGATTTCAAGTTAAAAAACTGCTTAGATGTGAATAGCCCTTCGTACCGACCATACCTCTTTTAATACATTCGCAGTAACAATAAAACTTTGATTGCTGCAGAAATAAACCAACATAGTTATATTTATGTTTTTTTGGACAAATTTTAATAGTTATCTGTATATTGTGAAAAAATTACTAAACTTCTAAACTAAAAAATATACTAAAAAAATATATTATACTAAATTTCTCAGTTATCTCTTAGATTATCACTCGTTAACAATGCTTAGAATGATTAAGTCTTATTTGAATGAATAACACAAGAAAATTTTGTTTGGAGTAAATACATCATTGTTTTGACAATTTGTACTCAAATGTAATTAACCGTACATAGAACCACATCAAGACAAGTTAAAAGTAATCGATATTACATAACTTTTTGTATACAGCGATGACATCTCTTAGCATATATTTATTGTTCACTTTAACGAAGTGTACAAAATGTTTAAAAAAGATTATGACAAATCGTAAAACTGCCGTCTTATGTTTGACGGCAGATGTGAATTTTTAATTTTTTTTCATACGAGAAAATTTTATTCGAACAAATAGAAAATTAAAAAAAAGTAATATTAAGATAGTTTTTAATAAAAGTGAATTAATTTAATTTTATTATTTTTTTCATGAAATAATAACTAACTGAATCGATTTGGAAAGAGCCGAGAAGACGCGAAGCTGGCGGAGTCCTACATCGCGACGTGCCATCAGAACGTTTTAACTCGCACTCAAACGCGTCATTTTATGTCTCAAATCAAAATTTCTTAACCTTAAAATTTAATGTCTGTTCGAATTTGTCGACAAACATATTTAAAAAAAAACTACTTACGTATAAGTAGTTTCATTAGCTTAATTTCAACGTCAGTTTAATGTTGGAATTAAAAATAATATGCATGCGGCTAAGTAAAAAGTTGTGGATACTTATGTCTTCTTTTAGATAAACGACGAATTAGTGGTGACGTACTTGTTGATGTGAAATCATCCTTCTATTTTTAATAAAAGCATGAAACTTTTTTTTCATATAGTTTTATGAGTAGTACCGGCCATAATGAAACGATTTTATTTGAGACAAGTTTTGTTCACTTAAAATTCTAAAAATTATTTACCTAGAATATTACCAGGAAATAATATTTGAAAGTATTATTTCAGAAATATTTCTCACCTGGACCAAATTAAATTGCATTTTTAGTAATTAACCAAGTTCTCGTATTGCGAATACTTTCACTTAGCTACAATGAATAAATTTATTTTTGCTGATATGTTAACTGGCTAAATTAAAAAACATAGAATTAATTCAACATGTAAACAAAGATAGAGCATAATGATATTGAATGTAAAATTATGATTGTTCCAGGATTCTCAATCGGTATAACTAATCTTATTGACTATACACAGGTTTCCGGAAACTATATGGATTAAACAGGTCCTTCGAGTAATGAATTGATTTTATACGAATCGGTCGGGGGAACCTTATCACAAATTACAAGTTAAAACATAGTAAGTAAATAAATTATAGAATTCTAAATTAACGTTAATTTATTATCTACTATTAAAAAATTTATTTGTGTTATTAAACAGAGTACTAAAAATAAATAATTCATTAGTAAATAAATTGAAAACAAACATGTTAAACAAATTTCAGCTTTTAATTTCTTTTTGCCCACTAGTGTTATTAAATAGGAAGGTAAAATATTTAAATAATACGACGAAATATGCCTCGTAGAGGACAAAATAAAAAAAAGCAACAGACGGACGCAAGCTTTTAATATTCCTTAAACACATGTATGTACATTGACAATCTACTTATAAAAATTATGTTTTTATTCCAATTGCCGTATGAACGCGTATTACGCACAAATGATTTTTTTCTGGCTATAGTAGGTCAGACTGAGAATTTAGTGGTTCAATTCTTTAGAGCATTCAGGTCACGGTAAAATTTGTGGATCAGCGTCATTTTGTAGAAAATTGTGGAATGTTCAAAATAAATTAATTTCATTCGGAATCTGATAGCTAGCAATAAAATTATTCTACAAAAAAAACCTAAAATTATGATTGTACATAGTTTTAAGATATGCCAAATGATACTTCATTTTTGATACACGAAATTTGTTTTTGGTTTACTTCTTTAGGATTGGTTTAAATTCAAAGTTATTCATGGTTCTGATGATAATGGTGTGTTATTGAATGCTTTTTCAAATATTTTTTGTCAATCAAACGATGATTATAAAAAAATTACAAACCAAAAAATTATAAAATAAAAAAATATATGTAATTTACCCATCATTGAAAATGTTTTCCATTTATTTTCTAACTGCTAGGCATCTCTGTAAGAGGATCTTTCATTTTTTAAGTTCTTAGAAGTAATCGCGATTGGATTACATTAATATTTTAAAACGGGATACGAAATTTATTTCCGTAACTTATATATTTTTAATGTGTTTTAAAATTTCCAACCAATATCTTTTAAAATTTACTACATAACGTATCTTTCTCACTAAATCCATTTGCCTGGTTGGAAACTAATATTGTTCTTTTTTCTCCTTTGATGTATATATAAAGTTTTAACTGAAATTCTATTGAACATATAAAAACTTTCCACAATATTTTTTGTCAGGAATAAAAAATTACATTTACTATACATCATTTTGTATACTTAAGGTACCAAACGCCGATTGAAAATATTCCGTTTTGATATTAACTTGTAATGGGAATCAAAATTAATTTTATCCTAAATTTGAAACCGTTTTCCGGAATTTATGAACAAATGTAAAATACAAAATATATGTAATTAGAAAAATGTTTTAAAACGTCAGGTATTAAACCATATAAATTTTATGCTGTCAACAAATCAGCAAATTATTCTCCATCCATAAAGGTAATTTCAGACTCTTGATCCTTCTTTTATGCACAATTAAACTATGTAACCAACGCTTATATCACGATATAAATGGACGTAATAGTTTGACAATGGGAACGAATCGTAATTAACACTATATGACGTATAATAGAATATAAAGATTTATAGCGTCGGCGGATGGTGAGATGCTGTTTCCCGATTTTAATGTAGAATGGCCAAGTGAAATGTGGTATTAGCATTTTATTTTATTACTTTGTGCATACGAAATTATCGCATGGATTGTATAAATCACTGCCAGTATTTAGCTCAACATTGGCTAAACAATATTCACTAGTGCATTACACATAAAACCTACGGGTTACCTCTAGAGGAGCGCAAGGTAACTTTTGTTATAGATCGTAGCAAACTCATGTCAGGCTTTGGAGCCTTGGAGCAAGGCCTGATTCGAATTGATAAATTAATCCTGATTTTGGATGCGTTTATTGTATTTATACCTTTTAAAACCAAAATTATTTGATTACAATTTTAGTCTTAAAATAAGTTAAGGAAGTTAAAGTAAATAAAATTATAGGTAAGGAAAATTAATTAAAATTATATATAAAAAGATTTTTAACAAATATTATTCAGATTTACTTTATATTTCGTAATGCAAAACTTAAGAAAACCTTACCTAAGTCGAATATGAAATTGAACTAATTTTAATAAAATTAAATATTAATGAACTTATTAGTTCAATTTCATACTAATTAAATATTATTGAAAATGAAATTGAACCATTTTTAATAAAATTAAATATTAGTGGCTTTTTAATATTTAAAACAAATAATTTTACACATTTTTTCTTGACATTATAAAGAGCAAGAAATTGAAAGGATTAAAATAATAGAGGGCGCTATCGTTTCTGTAGTTTTGTTTCAAAGACCCAACTGATCGTTATAATACACATAGGTTCCATATATCTATAAAAATGTATTCTAACATAGGGATGTTTATAGCTCTCAACTTCTGTTTTAATAAAATTCCACTTTAATATTCTGAACATGGAGTGATTTATTTGAACTATGTTTTCCACTGAAATGGAAATTAAACCTCTGCCTTATTTATTTCTAAATACTAGTTTACTATAGCTACTACATAAAAAAACCTAACATTATATTTATATGTCCCTGTTCTTTCATAATATATATGGTATCGACGAAACAAAAATATTTCAGTTGTTTATTTGCATTTCACTTCAGACTGCCTCATTATCCCTTTTCTGCTTCCTGTAGAAAACTGCACCTCAAAAGGATTGAAACCTTACCGTTAAGGCTATATGACGGGTTTTTATTCCTTTGACACTTGAGTAGCTTTACTTTCTCTTGTATAATTAGAGACAGTCGGGAAGCCCAGAAATAATGTATATGTCTATAAGATAAAGGATTCACAATATTCCAATAATTTTTAAAAATTTGCAGTTTAAGTTTTTTTTCATATATGAAAATATGCGTAATTATGGAAATAAATCTGTAATTATATTAATTTTTTAAATATGAATAAATGACTAAAGAACCGTTGTGCATCGCCACCGTTGTGTGTTGAGTTGATCACAAGACATACGGTTATCACTGCACTGCACCGCGTACTTGTTTCTCATCTTTCTTTTTTTTATTTTCGCCTATAAATCAAATTTTAAAGTATATATCTCATTTACTATTTATTAGCTTTGTGATATATTTTCTGCTTGCCGATAATGTATGGCATACTTTTATTCTTAATGCCGATATGCGTTTCTGCTTTTTTCTTTGTATATTAAATGATTTAACATCATGCCAAATTTCAAGTTTTAGATATTCAAGTTGCTTACCACATCGTCATGTTTACAGACGAACATAACAATATGGTAAGGGTTCTTTGTTTCATTACGAAACTTTAAAAATGCATTGTCGTATGTATAAAGGCTTAACGATAAACAGAAAAAAACGGATTCGCTTAAGACTACTCACTAAAATTTAACACTTTGACAACCAATTAAATCGTACTGGTATATGAAAATTTGAACGCGAAACTTTGATAAAAAAATAAATTAAATGAAAATAATTAAATCATAATAAATACGATATATACGTCTATACAAATACATTCAATTCATTTACAAAGTTATGCAATAACATACAAAATTCACAAGATAATAAATAAAAACTTTGGTCTAAGGAGAAATTGTGACCCACGTTCATTATGAACATAGACTTTATATTATTTTTAAAATTCTAGTCAAAGGGTTTAAATAGAATACTCCCAGCAATCTTACTTATGCATTAATAAAAAATATTGAGTTCGTTGAATAAATTACAACTGTGACATGATGGTTTAAATCGATATAATTATTTTTGGAAGTTAATGTAATAAAAAATTTATATTATCGAAATATTCAATACAAAATACTGAACTGAAGGATAATATTATATATATGTCAATTACCCACCTACCTCTTGTTTGGCTATACTCGGCCTACCGCCTAGTATATCCGAAGTACGTCGAACCATTCGGACTTATTCGGCCAAGGACCAAGTATACCCGGAGCGTATCACGTTCATAATACTCCGATATACTCAAAGCGGTCAAAACGGTAAAATTATTTCCCATTAGAAAAAGAAGTAAGCAAATATTTTTTTGTTTTTTTAATAACTGATACTACACACCTTAACAAAATTAAAAATATTTGTTTCAATCCATCATAACTGCAATAAAAAAGTTGCATATAAATTTCCACGCAAACGATACCGGACGACGCTTTTGTCACCTGATTTCAATTATTTTTTATCATTTGCTTGCCACGAGGACAAGAGAATGATATAAAATAAAAACGTTAAAAAATATAAATAAACACAATCGATATTACACCATATTCCCCCTTGATAAACTTATATAAATATAAGCTGTTAAACGCAACACGGAATAATTCTGGTCTAACGAAGCGGAAGTGATGGTTGTACATTGCGCAATATTATATTTCAAAAGATATTTTAAAACAAATCACAGTAGATGTTGGAATCCAACTATTGGATTTACATAAAGATCGCGAATCATTTGAAAAAGATTAAAAGAAATTATAGAGAGCGCTCGTGAACCAACAGAAACTGCAGCAGTATACTGGCATCGGTGTCACTTTCAATCGGTTGTCAGCTAAACACCATTCATTCATATGTCTATAGCTATTTTTTCTTCTGTTCACATTACAGTGCGACTTTTTTAATGCTGCGCTTGAAAAATATTCTTAAATTGGAAAAACAATTATATTACAAAGCTTTTTTTTTTTTGAGATCGTGATCCTTTGTAAAAACGACATGATTATATATTAAATATCGGTTTACGATATTTTATGTATGGGATAATACGTCGTTCCATTTCTCATTACATTGTAGCTGTTTATCATATATATATGTATGTATTATATATATACGTAATGAAAACAAAACTGTGGACTGTGGAAAAAATAATGCAGATTTTTAAAAATATCACGCAACTACTAAACCCTGTCCTTCGTCCAATTAGCTTGCTGCCTTTTTCTGTACTTTATTTTAAGTCAATATTTGCACCCAATCATTTAAATCATATTAAAAATATTTCACATCCTGTCATATGTAAATTTATGAATCTAAAATATTAAAAGAAACAAATATCTGGTCATTGATATAATAAAGAATAAGGAAGATGTTTATATTAGAGAAAACAAGAACTACCCTGGTCATGGATCATAATCTTGAAAGTGTGTAATTACAGTTTTGCAACTAAATCTAGAGTAACGTTTTTGATATCAAGTTCTTTAATTCTGTTAACATAATATAATTTCTAATATTATACTAAAAAATTAAAACTATATCTGCACATTTTTTAAAAATTGCTTTAGATGTGCTAAAACGTAAGGTCTGCACCCTTGTTGTACTAAAGGGCCGTTGCATGATCGTAATCCGTAAGTCAATTTTGTTAAAATTATGAGTAAAGTAACAAAAAATACAGTAGTTATTTCACATAGGTTGTTTGATTCAGATTTTGACCATTGTCAGATAAAACAGCAGTTGTAATTATTGCCATAGAAATGAACGAGAAAATATTTCTTTGGAATGGGGAAATAGTTTTTAAGGCTGAAAACACTGTGTTAAAAACAATATTTGAAGTATGGTTAAATTATGTACTTCAAATTGAAGGATTATTTAGTATAAAAGTCATGAACGAAGTTTCTTGTAAATAAATGAAACTTGGAATGACTTAATAATTACCCTCGCTTTAATTATAAATATAAAAATTCTATATTTAAAGAAAAACTTCAAACACTACACGTTTGTATTAGATTCAGCAATTTTTTTTTTAGTTTATGTATATTTACTTTCAGGAATCAGTCAAGTAATTTCAAAAAGTAGAAACGAACCGGCTAATCGATTTGATTTGTAAATATAACTTGGTTATTAGGGAATTATTATTTAAAAAGGAGAAACGGACCGGCTAATCGATTTAATTTGTAAATAAAACGTGGTTATAAAGGAAGCGATCACCATAGTGTCGCACTAGAAGCGAAGGCATGGAATCATGTAACGGACTAATTTAATGAAACTGCTCCATTTTATAAAACAAAAAGGAAACTTCGATATAAATTTCATAACATGAACAAATTTGCTAGGCAGGTGTGATTTTTTTCCACTTAGGTCAACAAAGTAATTAGTATCAGTTTCAATTAGATTTAGAAAATTTAATTTTTTTTGAGGAAATGTCGCGAGAGAAAAGGAAAATGCTTAGACTGGAGGGGGTATTCACCTTTTTAGTTTTCTGGTGCAAGCGAGTGACTTAATGAAGTTTGAAAAACTCAATACCTGGCCTGCCTGCAATTTATGACAGGCAGGCCAGGTATTGAGTTTAAGTCTAAGGTATGCCAAAGTAAAGCATCATATTTTCATGTAATTAATTAGGGATATAAATTTATTGACGTATCATATTTTTTCATCTTTTTTTTAAATAGATGATTTCATAGCTTCATAAGATATTGACGTGAATTTTACTTAAGATTATTTTCAATCATATATAATTTACATTTACTAATAATCTTTTACATTCAAAATGAAATAATTTGGAAGTCAATTACAGTTTTTTGATGAAACATTAATTTTAAATTTTAAATAACATAACTATTGCTCTGCATCATGAAACGCTTACTTATGCTTTCAGATAATAGGCATGCACATACAGGTGAAGAGTTATCTGAAGTAACACCGCAATGCTCACAAATATTTGCACTAGCAGTTCCATGTAAGTAACAATTTTTTGAATTATCAGTTTGTTTTTACCTGTGATACAGAGATTTGATACATTCACTCCTAAAAGTGAAGCTTCGTACTCATGTATGAAATAAATTAGGTGAGAATAAAGTTCGGTCATCAGTTTTTATAAAATGTTAAGTAACGTACGATTATAAATATTTTCAATTTTTTCTATATATTTATATATTTTATTAGACAGTGTTTTTAGAGTTTCGTATCCAAATAGATTGAAACTTTAGAATAGGTCTATGTTATCAATCTTTTTGATATTGTATAATTTAAAAAAAATTACCTATTTGAGAAAGATGTCGATAATAAAACCTAAAACATAACTGTAGAAGTCTCATTAATTTTAAGATCATTTGCCAAATAATTCATATATGAAGAGAATTTTTACCGCATTTGTTCTTACGCGAAATTAAAAATATATCTATTTTTTTGTAAACACCTATTCCCTAGAAATTAAATATTTATAATCTAAATTAATTTTAAAAGAGCATAGCCTCAGATCTGAAGTAGAGCGGAACCTGTTTAAAATAATGTTATTAATTTTTCAGGATAATAATTTATCTCAATTTTATTTGTGAACTTTGTATTTTATTTCAGAAATTAAGTTCATAGGATACATTTTTCATTTTATGCACTCTCTTATGGCATATATCTATAATATAAAGCTTAATAAATATAAGAATAAAGTGTTTTATGTTTCTTCAATATGCAGGCAGAAGTAAAACAAATATATGCTTAGACATTTATGAAAAACAACTTTTGTTATTATGAATTGAAAAAGCAAAAATTTAAATGGAATGTAAAAAAAAAATTGGAAATATTAAATAATTGATTTACATGTTATACTTTTCATTAATAAAAGAAATCAGTTCGATAAACATAGTACAACAGTTATATAAAGACAAGTTTTTATTGATATGTTTTATAATTTACGTGTAATTCCATAGTTTATTGGTTTTCACCGAGGCCATCAGTGTGAACAAAAAATTACATTGAATTTCTAGCAATTTATATTAAATATATGGCTGCATGTAAGTCTATACAATTGTATGCAAAGTGCAGTATATAGTTAGGATGAAGCCTATTCATCTGATTCTAAAACGTACCGGAATTTCAAATACTCCGTGTACTTTATTTGTTATGTAAAAATTTACTTTCTTAAACACAGATCTCATAATAGATCTAAATTCTGCACTCTAAGTTGTATCTCTTTATTATATATGTGTATACATATATGTGCCAAAATATCCTTCAATAATTTAATTACGAAAGATTTGATCACTCTGATGGCTAGTCGGTTATGGTCATCGCTGCTATCTTTAATAATCTCGCTGTTATTAATAGGTATTGAATCTCCTTGCCCAAACACATATAGTGTAATATAGAAGTTACCATAAGAACTTTTTGTATATTTTTTAATTTTGCTGTTTATTTTCATCTAGTACAGGAAAGATTAATTTTTCATATACCAAAATATAACAAAATATAACTATATTTATTTGACTACTGTTATATAGTCCTCGAGAGGATTATGTTGGATATGCCAATTAGTATGTTTTGTAGCACCTTACCTCCAAGAAAATAAAAATGCCAAATTCCCGATTTTGTAATATACCTTTTAGAGAGCTGGCATTAAAAATGGTACTATAGTGCATCCTAGTCAAAATAAACATAATCAGAAGGTAACGAACTGTAAACTATGAATGAAAATAGTTACTTGATTTTCAGATTGAGATAATATTATCAGCTACATTTTTACGTTAGGGAAAACACGAAAAGAATTGAATACATACATTTATTGTCCTTGGTCAGAGTTAGTTATAAATCATTGTGTTTGAAAATACCTGTTAGCTGATTTATTTCAAACTAACTTTAGCTCGCGGCTTTACTCAAGTGCATTGTTGATTAAGGGTGCGAGACGTGTCTTTTATATGATGCTGTTGCAATACCTCCCTATAATTTATTTTGTCATCAAGCAAAAAATTGATGAACATCATAAAAGACAGATATTATCCATCTAAATCTACTTCAAGTTTCGGGATAAAATTCCTATGTATAAATAATTTATTCCTAAATAAAATTTCAATTTCAGAAAATACGGAGTTATAGTATAACAAAACCTAAGTCCGTCCATCCGTTAGGATGTCATTTGATTATATGAAAAATGCATCAGAGTTAGTGTTGAGCCGAACTTTTCTTACAAACAAGAAGATATTCACTATGTCGTATATCATACTTCAATACTTCTTGATTTAAACTTCCTTAACTTGATATCGAAGACGATTTCTGGTGTCGACTTGGTGTTAGTTGAGCAAATAAAGTTGTACGGTAAAAGGAAGTAATCTTATTTTTCTGTAGCATACAGTGCTTCCTAGTTATTTGTTTTACATTAATGTTTAGTATTTGTTGTAGTGTCATTTTTTTGTTTTAATATTTCCTACTTATTAGTACTTTAGATTAAGTTGTAACCTATTAATTTATGTTATCATCAGCAAGTGGTAATTGTTTATTTTCTACCTTTATACTTCTTTATTAATATAAGATTTGTATACAAAAATTAATTAATTTACTAATTTTTCTTTTAATAACCTTTTGACGATTAGTTCAATACCACAACCTAAAACGGCTTTGTGAGGATTATACCAACAACAAATATGCTAAGCACAACATATCTACAACGCTCCAGGAAATGTTCCATGATCGATGCAGAACGTCCGGATAAGACCTTGAATATCTTACACTTTGTATTTCCACGTAAACTTTCTCCGGTAAATTATCGCTGAGAAACTTAACGAAAAATAAATTCGCTCAATCCTCAGACGTCTGACGGGGGAACGTTTCAAATTAAGTTGAACGCCATTTGCCATTACTAAAGGAGTTTCAACTTTAGTCACGACTCCATTAACTAATTAGGAGACATTTGAGACGCTCGTCACTAAATGCGATTAGACGTTTCGCGTAGGGATTGCAGCGAAATGTTCATTTTAAGTTCAAGCGTCGCTTTGACCGATGGGCTTTGAGAAAAAGTGATTAGGATGTATTAAATTCATAATAAAGCAAAAGAAAAAAAAATTGCTAAAATACTTTTTATATTTATAGTCATGCATTTCCGTCTACCTTTGTCAGGAAAAAACCTTGTCAGAATTTTGTCAAATCGCATTAAACTAATTAAAATTTTGTTTTAACATTATTTTGATTTTTTTTTATTGTAAAACCATTAAAATATATATACGAATTACTAATTTGAGGTTATTTGATACAGAACTTACTAAATTAAGGTTATTTGATACATAACTAATTAAAATTACCGGTACACTGAATCCGACAAATTTTATTGTTAGTTTAAAAGTGTGTAAATCGTTAAAAACTTTTTGAAAAGCGTTATGCCGAAGGACTTTGATATCATTTATTTGGGGCTATTAATTAGTATAAAAGGCGGAAAATGAGTTTTATGGCCGTTTTCGAGTCACTTAGTCTCAAAAGCTGTCAAAAAACGAATTTTTTACTTTTATCTTTACATAATTTAAAAAATTTATGTCGATTTTAGTTATTAATATCGTTACATAATTTACATCGTTTACGTCATTCACATCATTTACATCGTTCACACCATTCCCGTCGAGAACTTTTTTCTCGAATCTTTTTTTTTCGTTTTATCATCAATTACGTTGCTCTAAAACTAAATTTTACTAAATAAAACTACTATATTCGGATCTATTTTGCTAATTTTCAGAATTAAATTTAAGGAGGTAAAACAGCACGGAATTAGTAGGTAAAAAATCTACATAAACCAATAAGCAAAATGCAAGTTTTTGACTACAGGTTGGTACAAAGAAAATACATGGGAAACATAGAGAGGACTATAAATACAGTGTTTTAAACTTTAGTATTTCCTATAATTGAATGAATCTGGATGGACAATAGCGCATCACCGAGTTCTGATTCGTACTATTAGAAACAGCACCTCTTATCTGAAGTGCTTTGCAACTATTTAGATAATCTCAATAATTTGTTGCAGTACATGCTGGAAGTCTGATTTTAAGCTTGTAGGTAAAGGTAATGATTATAACGTTTTCTAAAATTATATTTAAAAAAGTTTCCAATAAATTTGATAGCGAATATATGATAATTCGTAGCCGTGGTTGTTACTGATATATTTAACATCAGATGTATTTAAGTTCTTGGCTGTGGCAATTTCCAAGATATTTGACTTCAAAACCGTAAATTTGTAGTTTATTTGTCCACGCACCTACTGAAAAATAATAAAACCAATATATAACTTCCAGAAGTTTCAAATTTTTAAACTTGAAACTTTGTACATATGTAGTGCAGAAGATTTCCAATGAAATAAGAACTATAGAAATTGTTAGCAGAAATGAAAATAAAGTTTATGATAGCATACCTATAAAGTTTCATATACACGTACGTAATAGGTGTATATGACTATATGTGTGCTCTAATAATAGATGTGTTTCTAAGAAATATCAAATAAATAAACCAGATATTAATCATTTTTTTTAATATTTCTATTCGACATGACTGATGCTGGCTCTTTCTTCACACTTGCAATGTTTTTTTTTAATTATTACATAAAGGTATTTCCTTTTTCTTTATGGGTCTTTCAATTAGATCAAAATTACTTTAACTCTGGCAACAATTACAGTTTAAAAATTCACGAGAAACATTTTTAATACCAAGATTTACAGGAAAATAAACTTTGTTTAGAAAATAATAACAAAATTAATAATACCATACCGTTTGATTTGAAACACTTAATGATTACTGCGGTGTCATTAAAACGCATACAAGCTTTAAAAATTGATTTATTTCTTGTTTTTCATTGTAAAATAGCTACAACAGAACACTAATGGTTTTACTTCCGTTCCCGTTCTCCTGTTCATCTGTCTCAGACGACTTTATCGAAAACTATTGAACTTAAAAACATTAAATTCATAAAGATGTAGTACAGGTATTTAATTATAAACTTGAAGCGCAAAAAGTTAAATTTTGATACTTTTTGAGGTTAATCTTAGTATGTAATGAAAACTTATTGAAGCTCGAGTTGAACATTATATTGTGTATTTTTTTATAAATTAGTTTAAATATTTTTTTGGAAAAATGCCAAAAGACAGCGGTCTGCTACCCTTATCACCAAAAAGATCGCTCAGAAAAATCTGAAAAAATCGGGGCCAATGAGAATGATCTATACCTTTTTATCAATAATCCAATTATTTATTTACTAGTAACTGCTGAACCATTGCCTTTAGGTAAAATTTAGTAACAATGTATATTGCTCACAACGTAAGGAACAACTTTTGCCTTCATACATTTGAAACGCTTCCCACTTAGCTCCGCGCCTATATTATATGCTTCGGTATTGGTATCTTCGGCGACGGGTACCGCGGCAGACAAGTGTAGTTTTAATCATTTAAATTGAGGGATAAAGGTATGGAACACTAGTATTAGTATAGCTTGCACTAGTCTGAATTTATAAGAGTAGGTGTGAGCTATTAGAAAATATGTGAAGCTCTTGGCAAAGAATTTCCTTTGTTTTAGACCTTGTTGATAATTAACTGTATACCTATAGGATTATTCAAATGTCAACCCATAAGTCATGTTTTATTCATTTTTCGCTATTAATTATTTTATGTAAATGAAACACGTAGTAGATCATTCTGAAGAGTTTCAAGTCTACAATTGCGACAAACATCTTTAAAATTATATCAAAAAGTTAAAGACCGTGTATAAATATTACGATCAACAATTTTTTAAATTCTATACGCAGAAAAACTCAACAAAAAGGCAAAGAAAATGGTAAAAAATTAAAAGAGTTTGATATTAAAGTAATCTCGATAAAAAATAACCAAGTTCATGCAGAACTTTTCTAGGTTAGAGAGGTTTAAATGAGTTTGTTTTCTAAGTGCATCTAGACTATGTGCCTAGATTTAATTAACAAAACAACATTAAACTTCGTAGTAGATAATTTTCAGATATTCATTACTTTAAAACAATTTTAACCAGAATTATGTGAAGGAGAATTTTTGTTGATTTATTGATATGTGGCAAAACGACAAAGAGATAAGAAATATTGTTAAGGGACACAATGCAAAACGGTTTTTTAATTAAATCCACAATAGGAAACAAATTACTGTAGTAAATGTTCTGTCATCCAGCGGTGTTTGTTGATACACCGCGTGGCTGGGTGACCGTAGGAGCATTTCAATAAATTAATTTGACTTTAACTAGACCACTGCTCTACTGTAATGACCACCGTTGTTCGAATGCGATCCCGTCAGATTTTTTGCCGCTATAGCGTGTTGTTCTAACAAAACGAAAAAAATATCACTAACAACGAATTAAACCACCAGTGATCTTTAGAACTATGTAAGATATTATTTGCAATAAGTCCTTTTTTTAACAAATATTTAGAAGTTAATTTTTAAAAAGTGCATCGGTTACAGAACAATCAAATAAACAGAGATTTGAAATGTTTTAAAAATCGTTTACATTTTAATTAAAGAAAAAAACCGTTCAAACATATTCTCAACTTTAAAATTTTCTTTCCGACCAATTGCTTCTACGATAATTTTTTAAATTAATTTCCACCATAATAAATACATTGAAATATTTCAAAAACATGTTAACCTAACTTTTCAGCAAAAACACGACCTATTACAACAAAATCTTATTTTTCTATCATATTTTGTTAAATAATGCACAAAAACATTTACAAAAAGTTATTATGGAAACTTTATATGAAAATAATGTTTTCTATATTTTATATTATTGTTAAATCTTACGTTAAAAATACTGGCAAGAGTAACAACAACTCAAAAGGGAAATTATTTTTCTCTAGCATAAATAGCACCAATAACACATGCGGCTTGTGTAATATGCCTGTATGTTTTGCATCTCTGTCTAGATGTTTTGTGTTTGTGCGAATTGCATATCTGTAATATATTGTCTGTTTATTTGTAAAGCTTACTGCATATATGTTTATTTACAGAAATATTTGAGTGCACCACAGCGTCTATGTTATGTTTAACATCTAATTGTATTTTGATCTGTATGAGTTATGTGCTCTTATGTATTGTCTGTCTGTGTATTAACTATGCTGTATATGTGTTTCATAACAAAAACAGGCAAATAGGCGAGCCATTAGGAGTATTCTCGAATTCTATTATATTAGTATGTGTATTAGTATTGCCCTCATCTCCAGATTAATTAAGTATGGTTTTTGCAATATAACATGTGAATGCCGAACTATGATATTATCTTTGAACTGGGAACAACTTGCATTTTAATTAAAGTGCAAGTGCATTCTTTTTTCCAAAGTGTAGAGGAATATATTGCAATTCCACTCTTTGACTTCTAAAAATTATTTCGATTTTCTTCCCAAGGTTACCAAAACTATGTAAACATATTTAATAATTTCCCATTAAGTTATTATAATGCCACAAAATTAATATTGAATTATTGTATGCTTGCAAATTTGCAGTAAATATCTTCGCTCCGTTCGCCAAACAGAATTGGTCATTGAGGCCGGGATTTTAAAGGACCTGTAGGGAGGGGGGGCGGTATTTGGAATGGTATGTTGATAAATTTGCAGTAAATATCTTCGCTCCGTTCGCCAAACAGAATTGGTCATTGAGGCCGGGATTTTAAAGGACCTGCAGGGAGAGGGGGAGGGGGCGGTATTTGGAATGGTATGTTGATAAATTTGACGGTTTCTCCATAACTCGTACCATTTAAGCAGTATCCCCGATTTCTGTTATTTGTTTTATTACATTATATATAATAGTGCTAGCAATGTGCAAAAAAAGCAGTACAAATTTCTTTTAACGAATTAATTTATAGACATATTGAATTTATAACTTGTTTATGTAAAGTTTTTCACAGATGGGTGGTCCACCATTTTGTGTTTCTGCTGGTTTTCCATTATAAGACAATCATCAGCCAAGCTGTTTTAATATACAAAAGTTGTTGAGTATTTATTTAAATTTAATTTCATTCATTTAGTAAATAATAATAACAATTATTAATATATTAAATGATAATGGTTGTAATTCCAGATAAATACATAAAATTATGTACTATTCTGAATGAGAAAATGACAAAGTTGAAGGTGGTACCTTCAAACGGTCTGGCAGATGATTAGCTTACAATAGACAGCCTTTTGAGAATTGATTAACCACTCAGCTGTCAAATAATTTTTAATTTTTAAAATTGAAGACATGATATACCTCCCATAATTGTCTTTAAGCCATGATCTTTTTATAAGGAAAAGCAATATTGAAATTTCATGTGTTTTCCAAAGTTTAGCGTGAACACACCAAGAAACAAGCAAACTTTTCCACTTTTTATATTAGTAAAGATTTTCGTCTTCCGTTTCCCATATATTTGGTTAAATAAACGCGCAAGTGTTATTTATGTCAATTTAATTATATATTATGTTCTTGTAATAAGTTTATTACGGTTTTCTTTGAATAGTAAAACCTATCATAGATTCGATATCATAGATATTGAACGTGTTGTATCATCACACCGTTCCTAGTATAGTCTGTTATTCAGTATAGTATTTATAAGATATATAGCTTAATTTTTTTTACTCCAAAATAGCTGTACGGCATACACACACATACATAGATGTATGTGTGTGTATACGTAAAAGCGTTTATATTTATATATTGTAGGCCGTGTCAGCATGTGTTCGTGGATATAAATGTATAAATATATATATATATATATATATATATATATATATATATATATATATATATATATATATTCGTACGTGGAAGTATTATAAAATACATATATTCAAGTCAATAAACCCCATCAATTTAGCTAATACGGATCTTTAAATATTCTTACAGGCCGTTTAGGTGGCAATGTCCAAATGAATTGCTAATTATAATTGACTATGAACCATATATTACCTAAACTTATTTTGGATAACATTAATTATTTTATATTTAGAAAATGCCACGTTAAATTAAATATATATAATGAAGAACCTTCTCTTGATTGGCAAAAACTAATGACAAATATACGTACAAGGAAGACTTATATATATGACTCTTAGTAATAAGGAAGTACATGTCGAAGACACGATTGCTTCTCTCTTAATGAGTAGTAAAACGTAATACAATTTGGTATCGACTTTCATCGTAACAGCGATGAATGCAAGGCGAGAAAACAAACAGGAGAAATCATAATTAACATAACCGTTTTTTTAGATTTCTTTTCTTTTTTGTAAAGGCGTATTCCACATATAAGCACTTTTTATCAACAAGTCATTGTAGATTAATTCATAAGAAAATGATGTGGTAAATATAAAGTCAGTCTGTCAGTTCGTCTGTCCACGTTTCTGTCATAGCTTCAGTTGGGAATTTCTGTTGATGCTCAATAAAATACTAAAAACACTAAAGTATGTAGAATGGCGTACTGAAAAATTTTAGGTACTTTGTGAAGTAAAGTGTAATTCTGTTGGTCATTTAACAGATTGTGGTGAATGGAGGCAACGAAGAAAATGGCATGCTGTTTTAATATTTATTGTATTATACTTCAAACTGCATAAATATATTTATGTACGTTTTTATTTCGTACTAGTTTTGCTCTACGGCTTCACTCGCCTGAAATTTGGAAAACAGTTATTAGAATATTTTTCCTCTCATATGTTGTCTTTGGGTATTATTACACCAAATTTTATGAAAATACGTTCAGTAAGTTTAGCGTGATTGATGAACAAATTAACATACAGACTGATTGACAAATATTCTGAAAACAGGTTTTTTAGCTTTTAATATAATTCATTACGCCAAACCAAACATTCTTTAAAAATATTTTTCATATATTGATTTCACTATGTTACAATTTTGTTAATAGCAAAAATTCTATCAATGTATTAAATATATTCCTGACGTTGTTTTACCACTTCACCTGTGAATATTCTTGTGAAAGGTTTCATTTGTGGCCTATTTATCTATCTTATTTTTCCCTCATTTCATTTTAGATGAACCATAAGTGTCAGTAGCTCATGATATAATACTTTTTTGGTTTCTTTCCCTCAAAATGAAAAAAAAATACTTATGAGTTCACTTGGTTTTCATCCGTCCGTTTCTCAAAGCTGTTTTTCTAATATACGGTTGGAGATATTTATCATGTTAAAATCAATACCATATACTAACGTCAATAGCCCTACATTACCGTAAATATATTACGTTTTTGTTTACGCAGCAAAGAGGTGTGGTCCTTTAAAAAGTATTTTTGTTCATACAACTGTCTTATTAATCGATCATCAAAACCTATAGGTACTTCCAGTCGATCTACAACTTTGAATGTTAGCATAATAGGAGATCTTATACTACAAGTAAGTCATCTAATTCTCTGGGAAATTATACATTTCTATATTTAGTTTATTTTTAAGCATGTGAAGGATAAATATATCCTTCACATGCTAATAAGACAGTATATTTATGTTGTGAAAAATTACATATTTAAAAATAGTTTAATTAGAAAAACTATGTTTCTTTAAATATCAATAAATACCTACTTATGAACGGAACCACCGTATTGGGAGTTATACTTATGTTTTTACGACTGGTTCTTTCTATAATTGCAAAAAAATCATATACCGTACTGTCTAAATTTCAATAGAATAATTAAATAATATATACTATATCCAATAATGTTGCAATATATAAAAAAATACTAAATAAACGATGAAAAATAGGATTCTTAAGCATCGAGTTTAAAAGCCGTAAACAGCAAGGTTATCTTCGCGTATGGCATTAATGCCATACGCGACATATGAACTTTCATCACTTGAAAGGTCTTTGTGTTTGAACGGAATTTAAAGCTCCCAATAATTTTTTTATTCGAATTTTGTAAATACTGTTTAATGAGAAATAAACAAATGATAAAGAAAGATATTACGACGAACTTGAAGCTTATTAATATTCCATTTTAATTAAGGTTCAATATAGAAGGTCAACTCGTAACGTTAGTTTATGTATTCATATAACTAAACTTAGATAGATGTTACAATATTTCCGGCCGATAAGATCCATTGAAAACTCTTATCCTTTGTTGTCATTTATGCGAGATGCGAGAAGTTTGCTCATGCTCTATGTTTGCCCAAAGACAAATATTTGTTAGCCGGCCGACCCAGGTTTTGTTTCGTTCATTAGATTAGGACTTATGATTTGATGATATCAGTGTTAGTTATCGAAGTAGAGTTATGTATTATAACTTAGCTGGAAAGCCAATTGGAATACAATGAGGTACTTCTACAGATATTGGAATTTTCGTATATGATAGTAATTAAATTTACAAGGTCCTTTTTCATTTTTGCTTTGACAATGTATCGAGTTATTTATAACGACTCTATTTTTAGGGCCATGTATTTGAGAAATATTAAAAAGAAAGAAATGTGTTGGTTTTCAAAATAATTGTTGGAGAATTTTTTTACTTTGGGTTAACATTGCTGAGCACCAGAAATATATCCTTTGTAAACAAAATATAATTTTAAAAATGGTCAACAAGTAATTCACTAAGTCAGTCATATACAAGTACGTCTCATCAAACAATCCTCTTAAATTTTAAAAGCGTAGATAAATGGTAGATTTAGAACCTTGCATATTTTTATGGTATATTTAGGTTCCATGGATCGGTGGTATCAAGATAGAAGAAATTTCTTGAAAGATGAAAAATATTTAGGAATGAGAAATGGGTGGAGCATGCCTCAGAGAGGTCCACGAGTCTCGCATTGAAGTTAGAAGGTTTGAGTGGGTCGTTTACTATATTATTTAAGTTAGCAGAAAAATCTTAAAATTATGCTGATTTGATAGAATAAAATTTTTTCGGATCAAATATATATTAAACATTAATTTAGAAGTTTCGAATTTATTAAGCAATTGGTCCGTAAGTATATCGGCAAGTCTATTTAAATATCATATGTGCATCTTTACATTTAGGTAAAGGTAATGAAAAAGTTTTTATTTTAAAGATTCCATATCACAAAAGAAAAAATAGAGCCTTATAAGATCACTTACATGAGCGTTAGTTTATTCATCTCTCGGTATACCGCCTATTCGTTTTTCGTAGCTGCTTTCCTCAGAAAGCTTTTCACAGAGAATCTAGTAATGTAGCATAAAGATAAACCATTTTAACCAGCAAATTTATCAATACTTGACCCTAAAATATATTTGAATTGAAATTTTAGGCAGGGTAAATAGGGTACTCGTAATTTTTTTTGTATTATATCATGTGGAAGAGCCACTTACAAGGATTATATAATTATTTATTTAATAATTTTATATAGGACAGTGCTAAGAGTTATTGGGAATATCTACAAACATAGTTTTAGTACTTGTTTCATGCAGTAACTTAAATTTTGTTTAGAGATGAAGCATATATATATATATATATATATATATATATATATATATATACAATATACACCTATTGAAATTTTAATGAAATTGTAAATTTTAGTTGGAAAAGTATGAATAGGTAAAAAATATATTTTAAACAGTTTTCTATGAATTATTTTTCCATACATCAAACTTGGAACAAATAAAAATCAATCAACATAACCAGGCGCAAGCAGCCAAATTTTCTTTCGCCTAAAACATAAAAATGTGGATGTAACTATTTGAAACATTAAATTTAATTTTCTTCTGGCGCCACCTATAACTTAGATACAGTTTCGAATTGTATAGTTCACTCACGAGAAGAACCCGCACCACGAGGATTCCGTACATATTTTGACACTCTTAAACATTTAAGAGCATATAGTATTCCTTTTATATTATAATGTTAATTTTTCACGAAGTAAATTTATTGACTACATCATCTTCCACAGGCGTAAAAACATGGTGCATATTTCAAAAAATATATGATCTAGGAGCACCCATGCAATCTTTCTGTAAACTTCTGGTTAGATTTTACCAATCCTATTTTCAGCATGATTATTGTTTCAGTAACTTCGAAAGTAAGGAGAAGGGGGATGACGTTTGTATTTGCATATTTTTTAAAATATCTTTCTAAGCATGCAAATTAAAACTGTGTACTAATACTTTTATATTGTTTACAATAAGCCCTACAAATCATATATAGAATTACACACATGACTCATAAAACTTCTAATAATTTTTTCGAGTTCTTTATTTAATCCCTCTTTAATTTTTATATGAATACTTTAAAAAAGTTAGCGTGAGTCATTTTAAATGAGTTCCGTTTTTCATTTTCAAATATGAAACTCTAATTAAGCCAATATATTGCAATAACATAACTTAATTTAATTAAAATAACATGCGCGTGGCTAAGCGATATAATAGTCAAATGTAGAAAAAATTTGGAAGCCTTAGTATAAGTAGTTTTACAGAAGTTGCAGCTGTACAAATGCAGTTTAGCACAAAAGTAAATCTTATAGCTTTTTGTTGTCATTAAAAAAACTACAGATATTAAAAAAGACGTATTCAACGATAATACTGGTCGTTTGCCATTATTTCATATAAAAAAATTAATAGAAAAATCTTTCCCATACAAGTATTTTTTCAATTAACTGTGTGTTATAAATTTCACGACTTTGTCGTCATTCTATGTGATATTTAAAATCGAATATACAATACAAACACGAACTGATATAAAATGGTAAACCAGTTGAAATTTTTAGGGTTTTTAGGGTTATTTTTGTAGTTGTAATTTTTAGGGTTTCGTAGCTAAATGATAAAAACTGAAAAAAATAATTTTTTTATTATTTAAAATGTTATCGTGTCCATCTCTCTGTCTGACCGTATATCATAGCAACTTTACTCAGAAGCAATTGGCACGACATAAAAAAGTTTAGATGTTAGGTGTTTTCTATGAACTACTATGCAATGAAATACTGGAATTACGAAAAACAATTAAATTAGGGATGACACTCCATTCATGTAAATAAGGGATGAAAAAAAATTTAGTGCTGGTAGGTGTATGGGTTACCGTTTCATAAGTCTTAAAAATGATGCAGAAGTTCCAAAATATTTTTTTTAATAAAGACAAAAGTAAAAAGTATGAAATCTTAAATTCCTAAAATCTTAAAAAGTATGTCCTTCCCACTAACTTTTCAACTAAACTGTGTAAAATTCTAAAAAAAATTTAGGTAGTAGAAGTTAATTAAATTTATAAATAAAATTAGTTTGAATAAGATATGTTGTGTACTTTTTAAGATATGGAATGTTTTCTATACCGATCGTAACGATAACTTTGTTTTTCACAGTGTCTTTCAGAAACACAAACCTATAACTTCACTATTGTTTGGTGCCTTTCAACCTTTCGTGCGCCAGTCCGATTTGTACTTGGCCGGTTTTTTTGAACAGTGAAATTTCCGTTCGTGTTAAAATGTAAAAACTATAGGAAGGAAAGACAGGAAGTTATGTCTATAATGAGTGCCGTAGAATTCCTGGAGATATATAATAATCACAGTTACACTAAAATATTCATTTGTTTGCCAAGTGAGGTGTTCGCTTTCTTTGCAATATTTAATTGCCAAAACAAATTAAAACAAATGAAATTTGAATAGGTCACTTGATCGATGTTCAATGAATTAAAAAGACTTAATAATACTAGCGTTCAATATATTTCGAACTATTGAAAAGTTTGTGTTGTCTCTTACCATGTTATGGGCGATAACAATAATTTTATCAAAGTTGTATATCGATAAGTTTCGCACTATCTCACGATATTTCGTTTCCGTTGTGGATGTGACCAAAATTGGGTAATATTCCGGTATAGAGATCTAGATTCTATGACTTACGTTTAGGTTGATCTGAATAACTATCCCACAATTTATAATTACTTCTAATCTAAATATTTACGACCTTAGATAGTATGATTACACATTTTTTAATATTACCCGCGATTGAAATGATTCAATTTGCCTTCCATTTTTTTCGTCAACTATGGCGAACCCCAAATGGAAATGTTTCATCTGATGGTGTGAGGGATTCGTTTTAAAGCTACGATTGAAAATGGGCCACTTGCATTTTTAAAGCTATATTTCAACATTACACTTTTTAGTTTGTGGAAATTAAGGCAAACGAAAAATGTAAACATATATGGATACATTATATATATGTTTATATTCAATGTCGATCTATATATTTTTATTATGTACCACTAGGTTTGGACCTAATAAGATTTGCTAAATGTGAAAATAGAAGGATTTATTAGATATATATATATATATATATATATATATATATATATATATATATATATATATATATATATATATATAAAGATGGAAGGTAAATTGAATCATTGCAATCGCTGGTAATATTAACAAATGTGTAATCATACTATTTAAGATTGTAAATAATTAGGTACACTATTTGGAGTAAACATAACTTGTGGGATAGTTATTCGGATAAACCTACTCGTAAGTCATAGAATCTAGATCTCTGTACCGGAACATTACCCAACTTTGGTCACATACACAACGAAAACAAAATATCGTGAGATAGTGCGGAAATTATCGATATACTACTACGATATAAATATTGTTATCACCCATAACATGGTAAGAGACAACCCAAAATTTTCGATAGTTCGAAATATACTGAACGCTAGTTCATAGTGCTATACTGTTATTAAGTCTTTTTAATTTATTGAACATCGGTCAAGTGACTAATTCAAATTTCATCTGTTTTAATTTGTTTTGCCAAATAAATCTTGATATAAAGGATATATAATATATATATATATATATATATATATATATATATATATATATATATATATATATATATATATATATATATATATATATATATATATATATATATTGGTATACAATTGTTCAATAAAATAAATGTACATTGAATTGCACAAGTAATTAAAAATCTAACCATAATTCTTCTGAAACACTAACATTATGTGCAGCACTAACATCATGTGCACTAAAGTCATGTGCAGCTATAATATATACAAGTCGCTTTGGAGCCGTGAGATTATGCATATTTTTGGTTCTGATAACAACCCAAAGACAACCCAATAGACAAACCAAAATTTTCGATAGTTCGAAATATACTGAACGCTAGTTCATAGTGCTATACTGTTATTAAGTCTTTTTAATTTATTGAACATCGGTCAAGTGACAAATTCAAATTTCATGTGTTTTAATTTGTTTTGCCAAATAAATCTTGATATGAAGGATATGTAATATATATATATATATATGTATATATATATATATATATATATATATATATATATATTGGTATAAAATTGTTCAATAAAATAAATGTACATTGAATTGCACAAGTAATTAAAAATCTAACCATAATTCTTCTGAAACTAACAGTATGTGCAGCACTAACATCATATGCACTAACGTCATGTGCAGCTATAAAATATACAAGTCGCTTTGGAGCCGTGAGATTATGCATATTTTTGGTTCTGATACATAATTATTGTCGTAACTCGTAGTTTTACTTAAATTTAACGAATTTTACTGTGACTAAATTCACAATATGGTTTTTAAGTTTAAAATTAATGTAAAGACTTTTTTAACATTCTATTGTAACTATAACCAATATCGTTTTACTTAAATTTAACGAATTTTACTGTGAGTAAAATCACAATATTGTTTTTAAGTTTAAAATTAATGTAAAGACTTTTTTAACATTTTATTGTAAGTAGAACCAATATATTCGCAATAATTCATGAATTTGCCTAGTGTAAATTACCATCGAAAACTCATAAAGTATCCGTAGTTAACAACTTAAATTATAAAATCATAACATAAACTTAAGATTTGTTTTCAGCCATCTCGAACACATGTTGCAATTAGTCAAGCGTTGAATTGCAATTTGCTTAATCCGTTTGTGCAGAGTGCCGCTCGTTGTCAAAGGACGCTGTTTTGAGTACTATCATCTTCCAGTGTGCGACTGATCACAGTTCTATCCAGGTGCTGTTTGCATATTGATATCGGTGTTTTAGTATTCGCTGGCCATGGCGTATCCACCGCCGATATAATATCAAAAGTCAAAAGTTTCACGTCAATCGCATGACTTTCTATAAACAACTTTTTTTATTTCAAATGATAAATGAATTGTATAATCTAACTGGTCCAGTACACACAAAATTTGGGCTAGTGGTATCGCTACACTATTGTATTTTTTTCTTTTGTGAAAACGTTTTTTGCAGATCACCAGGTCGTCTCTGGCACCGAATACTTTCGTCATAGTGAGACATTACTTGAAACAAGAAAATTTAGAAGGTTTTGTAAACTACGGGCACAACTTTTCACTCGATAATTTAGTATTTTTCCTTCTCAGCTTATTTTCTAGAGCTGCACGACGACGTACATAGAACTCGCGTAATCCTTTCCATTTTGGAGTTATGTTCTAATTATTTGGTTACGCAGATTGAATTTTGAGACTCTTTTGAGACACCCTCTCTGCTCGATGACATAAACGCATGATAGTATAAGCGAATTAACAGGCGACACACGAGGATCTGTTCAGAATACTCAAATATACACCACTTTGCGCTACATCCCTTGAATCGCACAAATATAAAGATATAATTTCAATCATTGACTCTTACGGGACGTCAGTACGAATACTTTCTGAAAAACGTTTTCGCTTTAAAAATATTCCATTTTTGATAAAAGTAATTTTCAATATCACTGATTTTATCATTCTGAAAAAATCTTTTAAAAAAATAGTAGAAAATTGATAAAAACAAACAAAAAGAAATGTAATGAAATATTTGAAAATATAAAATGCGTTATAATATTATCTTTACATCATTCTAAATTTTACAATTTCACATTCTCTAACAGTGTGGATAGAACTAGTAGTCTGCCTCTTATCAGTTTAAATGTAAAGATACAACTACGTAGAAATATTAATTGTAAGTAAGCGTGAAGGATATGCGATGCCTTGAGCTCTCCTAATCCGCGGTGGATTTAAACTTTACTTCCAAACTCTGCTTTGTTTCAAATCTATGCTTTTAGGTCTCGCGGCGTGCCGGTAGGCTGCATGCACACTCTGCGTATGGGATAAATAATTTATTTAAATGTTGTAAAAAATTTTGATGGACAATATACTAAAATAATAAAATATTGATTATGTTAATAACAGGTAAAGGAGGAACTGTACAAATATTATTATCTTTTCAAATAATGGATTGCCGATATAATATTTTCTAAATTAGCAATATTAAAATAAAACTACTCGGCTTTATTATTTCTTCGCACCTAAGAATACAATTAACAAGATATAATAGTAGTTGTGCTAAAGGTTAATTTATCTTATTTAGGGAGTTTTTAAGAGTATTTTTTTATAATTTAACGTTAAATGGCTTTGCATATGACTATAGTTATCAAAAGAAGTCATGAGTGATAAAAATTATTTAAAAAAAAGTGATGAGTCTTAAGGAAACTTTCCTACAATTCTCAATAGAATCGATTTTGAGTTAAGTCGTCGTAGGCAATGAAATGTCTGTTTAGGCACGAATATGTTATACTATTAATTTTTGTTTTTATATTCATAATCTTCTCCTTAATATCCTTTTTTTAATATTAGATATAAGTTCTCAAAAATATTTTTTTCGAATTAACCAAAATGGCCGCTTTTCATCAAAATCGAACTTAAATCAAATTTACACAAACGAAATTTAATCAAATTTGGTACATAAATTTCTTCTAATGTTTCTTATTAGAAGAAATTTGTGTACTAAATTTGGTTAAATTTCGTTGTATTTCATTAAAAATATAGAAACACAAAACCGATCAACAACACACTACTCATAGAGAAGACTTCGATTCGCTCAGTTTAACAAAGATCAACCTGGAGAATAAATAATTAAATTATTATTATGATATATGCTCAATTACAAAGTTTATAGTTTAATTAAAACACAGGCTACAGTGCTCTCGATTTGGTCCAAATGGAGACTGACTCGGGACTAACAACGCTTGAATAAAGTTAAAATAGGAAACCTTTAAAAGGTGAAATAAAATATGATAAGTATCATAGATATTTTTGTCATTTATTATATTTGTCATATTATCATTCACGACTTCTAACGATGATGATAGCCACCAATATATTTACACACGGCTCGTATGTATAGGCATGGGTTTCTTAACGATCACGTAAAATACGGACATTATCATAAATTAATTTGTAATTTATTATACTTGTCATTTTGTCATTGACGATTTTTCCTTTCTGCTCGTAGCGTGCAAGCGGAGCGACAAAGCGGGACACAGCGCGCCGCGACGCACTCTCGAGGTCACGCATGCCCGATGCCTGATAAGGAACTTGGTATCGCTACTAAGAACGCCTTCACTTAATGTAATTTTAAGTGTTTCGTCTGTACGATCGATGATAACAATTAGCATGCGCAACGAGTTCTGGTACGGAGTTCTTATTTATTTTTCAAGTAGGCGGTGCCAGCATTTCGTAATCGCACTCCCAAAACTTGGTTAGGTCACGTTTTTAATGTTAAGTGTTATTTCGAATAATGTTAGGAAAATAATAATGAATATATCACTAAATTATTTGTTGTATCAGTGTAAAAAAATTATATGAGTTCAAGTTTCTAATTTCCTACGTTCATTTGAACATAAAATGCGGTGAAAAAGGTAAAATGATTTTTTTTTATAACGGTATTTAATATGAAAATTATAAAGCATAATTAGAGTAACCTTTTAATTTACGGTTATTATAACAGATGGCGGAAGATGGGTCAACCGAAGTTTTAATCATTTAAGTGTGGATATTTTATTCTGAAAATGTCCGATTCGGCCTTAATTTGGGCATTAAACATATTTCTTATTACGTAATAAATATATGAGTGAAACATTGATCAAACTTTGCCCATAAAATATATTAAAATTTCAACAAGAATTCAGAAAAGACGACGACAACGTCTGTAAGACGGGGGTGACTCGAAAAATGATTATTACCTCGCCAACTTTACACAATACTTCAACGCTCGTCGAGCTATCGAGACTGACCGAAGTGGCCGAGTATCTCTTTAAAACGCCATAAATGTTAACCGCAAGTTCGAGCTCCTTGCTAACAATTCTAACTTACAGGGAAACTGTTGCCAACGGCGTCAAATTTCTGCTTCGAGCACTAACTTTTACGGCGGTTACGTGAATTGAGGCGCCCCTTGATGAATTTATTATGGCCACTGCAAGTTTCAAAAGTAATTCTCGAGTTTATTTGCTTAAAAGGCGAAGATGGGGTTGCAAAGTTATCGACACTGTACTTCAAGTGTTTGGATGGAGAAATTGAGACATACTCCTCGAAATAGAGCATTCTTGTCCAATGTATTAGTGAAACCGCACATTGATGAAATATTATTGTGCAAATTGATTGATTACATACACAAATAAATGTGATGAAAAACCTGTGAAAATGAATGGAGATTAGGACAGCCATTTTTTTTTACTTTAGTAAATTAGTAGAAATGATTTTAGAAACAAGAGACGGAACTGGCAGTTCTAGAAATACTTATCAGACGTTTTGTCTGTTTGTAAGATTATAACATGAAAATTACTAAACGGATTTTTATGAGATTTTCAATATTTTATAGCCTAATTTTCCAGAACTAAATTAAAGTACCCACTACATTGAATCAAGCTTAAAAAGTTTTTTTATAATATTTCGTCTTTTTGTAAACATCAGAAAATATCACCCTTTGAATACACTTTAATAACAAATCTTAATAAAGTTTCTAGTCTCAACTAATACAATAAATGAATAAGGAAGTTTATTCATTTGTTTGTCTATTTGTTTTATATTAATGACTAAACGGTTGAATTGATTTGGGCATTAAACGGTGAAAGCTCTTTAAAACTTACTTTACAAATAACTCGCGCTTTGTTGATAAATATAGAATACATTTTATTCCGGGAAAAATAAATTTTAGCTAGTAAAGCTGCAGGCAGTGGTTAATTATATTTATGAACGAATTATAGTTCTAAAAATTATATTTATGTTTATTTACATAGTTATGAAATATTAAAAATCGATCATAGTTTTCAGATGAAGTACGTATTATTTTAATAATGTTTTAAAACTTTCAGGACTGAAGAAAAAACTTCAGTCTGCATGAAAGGTTTGATGTTTTGACATTTTAATTTTTTTATTGTTTCATTTTTTACCCTTTTTTTACAGTAGGAGTAATTCAGATAGATCACACACGATACCAGGCCTCTGGACATCAGTAGTAATAGTTTTAGCTTTTGGACATTAGTATTTGGGTCAACCATATAAGTAAGCTACAGTATACTGGTGTGTGCATGGATCCGTAATATTCGTATACACTTCAGTCTCTATTATTTTCACTCATTGTGCGATAGGTCTTCTTTGAACAAAGTCAAACGTTACCCTAGGCTTTCAGCAAAAAGTATTTTGGGGGAAGTGTTAAAATATTCTACGATACTGACAAGTATCATGTTACCGTTTATCGAACTCTGAGTCTGCAAATATTGTATATATATTGAATAAGAACACGGTAATGTCCGCATCCAAATGTAGCCTTAGACTTTAGAATATTCAATAAATGAGAAATATTGAATTCTAGCTCATGAAATTTTTGCCTATACACGTATATAATCACATTATTATTCAATTGCATAGCAATGGTGCATTAATCACAGCAAGTTCTTAGATCCACATTCTGTTTCAGAAACAAGATACGCGATACAAGAGCCATTGTGTTTTTTTAATACACGTAGTAATTTCAGTAATTTTACCAATGTATTTAACGTTATCCTAATTCTCTTTATTTTAATTTAAGGGGTGTTTTGCAAAGAATAATTTACTAAAAAAGTTCATAGTGAAATATTACGTAAATAAATAGCGAATATATTAATATCTTTCAATGTTTGTCAAGTTTGTTTTTTTTTTAAATTTGATGTCAGTATACACATATACTACCTGTATGTGTATTGTAATCAAAGCAGGGAAATCATATATAATATCGACACACTTTGCTAAGATTATAACATTAATCTCATGCCTAGTCTTTTCACTAATATTCAAAGACGGATAACGTAGGTTTCTTAATTAGTTATATTACACCAAAGATAGAAATAAATATGCACTTTGTTAGCAACCTGGTTACTGGCATATAACTTGATTATTGGACTTCGTTCGTCGTCCTTGGAGCATCACGTTTAGCGATAGATTGATTGGAGTCCGTAATGAAGTGTCATCATTACACCCACTAAACTTAGTCGCAGTCAATACGTACATCCGCACCCAATTAATAATTTGTCCCGTTTAATTGTAAGGAGGCATCTCGCATTCTTGTTTTTTTTAAGCAGTATGGCGTATCAAATACGCGGTATTCTGCGTAGGGTACCAGGAATTATAATTTTTTTAGTGTTGTATTATGAAAATATTTATCAAAATGTCTTATATCAGCAACTATCCTTATTTCAGCAACTTCCAGCAAAAGTCTTAGATCTGTTTATAAGTAGATATATATTTGTTTATAGTCTTGCATCTGTTTATAGCAACTCATTTATTTATTTAAATTTATTACGATATTTATTTTTGATTTATTTAGCAATAACAAGATAAAAAAAAATTAAATGTAATTGTCACACCTGCACCGTGTCAGCAAGTGTAACAAACCAAAATAAATTCTGTCATTTTAAGATGATTCATTATTATTTATGAAAAATTAAGAAATCTGATCTGTCGTACAGAAATGCTATCCTTTCCGTATCTGTGTCGAACTTGCTCATCCATAAAACAATCTTAAAAATTACATGACAAATTTTCTTTCTCAATATTTTAAGACACCTCTTCTTATTAAGAAGTAGAAATGAAAAAAAAGATTATCCAATTGGGTGGAATATCTTTAATACATAGTATATATATATATATATATATATATATATATATATATATATATTTTTTTTTTTTTGTCAAACGACTACGCTACTTTAATTTAAGCCTGGTCCGACACTCAGTTACGTCAAATAAAAGCTAATAAACTAAAAAATATGAAATTTTATTATTCATTTATATATAATCAAATATTTTTGACAAAACTTGAAAAAAAAAACTTTAAAAATTTAAAGCCATACAAACAGTGAAAAAGGCTACCTGTTCAAAATAATTTTTAAAGAACTCAATCACTAAGCAATACTGTTAAGATATTTTTAGATATTTTTTATTTAAATTTAATAATTGGGGATTTGATGATGCATTTCAACAAAAAAAAAACCGCATGATTCAGTTAGTTAAAGTACACTACCCTTAATTCAATTTAAACAGAAACTTAGCTAACCTGATTCCATTATGATCAACATAATGACATGGGGTTATGTAAAGTTCTTCAAATAGATTGACAAAAAACTCTTGACCCTGGAAATTAATTACAAGTTTTCCATAGTTGCTAGTAAGTATCAATTTTTCATGGTTATAAATATTTCTCAATTCTTTATATCACGTAATTACAGATAAGGATTATTTATGTTTTCCACGAGTAATGTCAATATTTACGTGCTTATTGTGAGATTAATTGAAAAGTATGCTCGTGGTGAAGACAAAGATTGATATTGATTTGTCTCTGTTCAGTATTTATAAAAGTATTTATATTTCAAAATCTCGTTTTACTTTCAAATAATAATTTAATGTTTAACAAAAATATATTTAGAATAATTTTTAGAAAATATTTCGAGATGATAAGTTTAACTTGTAATTAAATAATTAGAATTATTCTCAACTTTTTCACGTTCTATGAACACTAAATGCACATTGCCAACAACTTCGTACTCCGATATACACAAGTAAATTCAACGAGCAACTTTTACAATTTAAATTGCCTGTAATAAATTTATTAAGGCACTCCTATTCACAAAATCGCCCTCAAAGTTAGAACCCGACGCAGTCGGCAACAATTTCTTAGTAAATTAGAATTGTTAGCGAAACGCACGAACTTGCGGTTATCCTTTATGTAGTTTCAAAGAGAGGCTGGCCCACTTCGGAGTACTATCGATAGCTCACCAAGCATTGACGGATCGTGGGAGTTTGGCGAAGTAATAATAATTTTTCAAGACACCCCTGCCCTATAGCTGATAAGCTGGTCTTTTCCGAATTTATCCAAAAAAGAGGTCGGCGAATACGGGCGTGTTTTTAAATAGACTTACCACAATTTTATAAAAACCTAGTATTTTTTACAATATGAAAAAGCAAACAATTAAGAGACTGATAAAAAAGTACGAGTTAAGAATAAAATACCATTCTAACCCTAATGCATATTACAAAAAGGTATATTCGTATTAATAGGTATTTGTGTAGCGGTTACGTTCTATGCATAACCGCAAGTTCGTGGTTCTTGCTACCTGTTCTGATTTCCTGCAAAATTGTTGCCCACTGCATCGAATTTTTGTGCTAATTGCAATATTAATGGGGGTCATATAGATTGGGGTCTTTTATTGAATTTATTATTGCCAAAGCAAGTTGCAAAGGTTCTTGCCGAGTTAATGTGTTTAAACAGCGAATACGGGCTGAAAACAGTTGGTACCTTGCGTTGATTTTCATTAAGATTTAAATTATTTTATCGCGTTTGTTTTGTCGCCTATGAATACAAGTCTGACAAATAGTACTTACGGCGAGCTATTTAATGTTGTCTGCGTAAACCGCGGAAAGATAAAAATTACTTCGAAAGCTTTTGTAAACATACAATCAATTGGTTATTAGCTTTGAGGTTACTCGGCTTTGTTATCTCTCTAATAGTTCACTTGAATAAAACTCTTAAAGTATAAGTGCAAACAAGACGCTGTGAAAAACAGGTTTCATTAGCGATTTCAGATGTCCATGTTAGATTAGCGGACTATTTTAATATCTGATACATATGCATGAAATTGGGGAAGCACCTCTAGATGACCTTATCATTACAGCTTTTTCTCAATTATATTTATATAATATGTGAAGCCATTTTTCAATGCACCGTAAGGCGGGGTTATGGATAAATTACTGCTTTTAGGACCTCGTTGACTCGCATGTTCAACCGTTAACTTCTTCTTCCTCAAAACATATGTCAACAAAATAAAAAAAAATGATGCAGTCGGCTTACACGGCTTGTACCTTTGTACTTGTTGGCTTGGACGTTGAGCTCTTCATCTATAGTTGGATCCTTCTTTAAGACCGAGGTTAATAAGAAAAACTATTAACCTAAGACTTTATAATTTTCTGTTTAGATCCCTAATTCTGCGTTGAAAAATATTGTATGATATGATGTAAAAGAAGAGATACAAATACGTAGAAATATTAATAATTGTAAGTAAGCGTGAAGGATATGCGATGCCTTGAGCCGTCCTAATCCGTGGTGGATTTAAATTTTACTTCCACACTTTGCTTTGTTTCAAATCAATGCTTTTAGATTTTGCGGCTTGCCAGTAAGGTGCATGCACATTCTATGTGTGGGATAAATACTTTATTTAAATGTTGTAAAAAAAATTGAGAGACGATATACTAACATAATAAAATATTGATTGTCATTTGAATTTGTATATTGATTATTCTGTATTGGTATAACAGCTATTATAGTTTTATTGCTTCTTATAACGAGTAAAGAAGCCACTGTGCAAATATTCTTCTCTTTTCAAACAATAGGTTGCCGATATACTGTTTTCTAAATTAGCAATATTGAAATAAAACTACTCGGTTTTATTATATATTCACACCGCAGAATACAAACTAGCACACTGTTAAATAAGAGACCGATTTAAAAATGCATTATTCCGCGTTTCATTTTTTTTACATCGTCAAATTAACAAGATATAATAGTAGTTGTGCTAAAGGTTAATTTACATCATTTAAAGAGTTTTTTTGAGTATTTCTATAATTTAATATTAAGTGGCTTTGCATATAACTATAGTTATCTAAAGAAGTCGTAAATGATAAAAATTATTTCAAATAAAAGTACTGGCTCTTAAGGGGACTTTGTCTGCAATTCTCAATAGAATCGATTTTGAATTAAGGCGTGGTAGGCAATGAAATGTCTGATTAGGCACGGATATGTTTTACTATTAATTTTTGTTTCGCATTCATAATCTAATCTTTAATACTCTTTTATTAACATTAAATACAAATTCCCAGAAAATTTTTTTTTTCGATTTATCCAAAATGGCCGCTTTTCATCAAAATCGAACTTAACTCAAGAAACATTAGAAGAAATTGATATACCAACTTTGGTTAAATTTCGTTGTGTTTTATTACAAATATATATACAAAACTGATCGACACCACACTACAAAAAGAAAAGACTTTGATTCGCTCCGTCTAACAAAGATCAACCTGGAGAATAAATAATTAAATAATTATTATGATATTTGCTCAATTATGAAGTTTGTAGTTTAATTAATATACAGGCTACAGTGCTCTCGATTGTGTCCAAATGGAGACTGACTCGAAACTAATAACGCTTGAATAAAGTTAGAATCGGAACCTTTAAAAGCTAATATAAAATATGATAAGTGTCATAAATATATTTGTCCTTTATGATATTTGTCATATTATCATTTATGATTTCTAACGATAATTATAGACACCAAAATGTTTACGCACGGCTTGCATGTATAAGCATGGTTTTCTTATCGATCACGTAAAATATGAACATTATCATAAATTAATTTGTAATTTATTATACTTGGCATTTTGTCATTGATGATTTTGCCTTTCTGCTCGTAGCGTGCAAGCGGCGCGACACAGCGGGACACAGCGCGCCGCCACGATTTGGTTAGGTCAAGCTTTTATTTTAAGTGCTATTTCGAATAGTGTATAAAAATTTTAATGAAGATATCATCAAATTATTTGTTTTATGAAGGTAATATGATTATATGAATTCAAGTTAATAATTGTCTACGTTCGTTTAAACAAAACATGCGGTGAAAAAGGATAAATGAAAAACTTTTAAAACGGAATTTCATATGAAAAATTATGAAACATAATTAGAGAAATCTTTAATTTAGTTTTATCATTTTATATATAATACATACATATATATATATATATATATATATATATATATATGTATATGTATATATATATATATATATTTATATAATATATATATATATATATTTATTTATATATATATATATATATATATATATATATATATATATATATATATATATATATATATATGTATATCGACGGATAGAACATTTTAAAGAAATATCAGTAAAAACTAACTCATTTAGTAAGTTAAATAATTTATTAATTCAAGCCCTGTAATGCAATATGTGTAATTGTGAGAATAGGTCGCTGTTGGATTTCAAAATCAAACTCGGTCATATTCCAAAGAGCCATATAATCTTGTGCAATATACTCTAATTTGGATCATTTATTAAAGTGGCTGTTAACAATAAATTCTAATTAATTTTGGTTACACTCAAATAAACTGAAAATGCTGATTGTAATGGATAACATAGAAAGAAAATAACTTTGAGAGCTTTCTATTAAGGCAAGTTGCTCATAACATTCCTGGTTACTGCTGTTCTGAGATATACTGAATACAAAACTGCGTGGAAACAACTAGTCGTAGTTATCAAGAACGTCTTTGAAAACGGACACAACCTTAAGTAATGAAGAGACCGACGAAGAAGAAATATAAAATAACTATTAAATTTTACTGAACTCTATATTATATAAATTAATAATAAAAATACACACGTTAATATTTATATTGAATAAATAGTGTCAATATTTGCAATATGTATGAGTACAAATATTTGTTTACACGCAATGCGATGAATATCTGACGTTCCTTCTTAATTTTTAGAAGCAAAAACAGAATCTTTTTGAAATTGAATATTATGTGTAAGCAATATATCTGATTCAAAATTTTGTACACTGATTGAGTAAAAAAACTGGTATGTTGCTACTCCTACCAACGTCTTCATATTATCAAACTCCTATATTAAATTAGATATCCACATGGTATATAAAGTTACTATATGTAACCAATGAAAAATGTTTGAAAATATTTAATAATTCAATCTTATTTGTTTTATAACAATTTATATTTTCATTTTTCTCTTTCCTCCCATGCAGCGAGCTATTTAGTTTTCAATTTAGTAGTGTATGGCACCAACCATGTTCTAACAACTCTCGTAACAAATACATCCTTTTTTTCTTAACCACACTATCTGACCCAAAACGACGCCCTATGAATACTGACTTAATTCCTGCAAAGAAAAGAAGTCGTGAAGTGTTAAATGTAGTATACGTAGAATATATTCGAGTGAAGTAATACTTTTCTCGGTCAACAATTTTTACAGCAAGTATTGTCTATTTTTAAGAAATGGCCTTTACGGTGGCGGTATAGACATACAAGTTTAAACAAGTCCATGGTCCGTCAAAACGCCTGCTGTTCCTTCCTTACTTACGAGGCACGAAGCCAGTCCTATTATTTTATAACTTGATTTCAGTTTATGCACGCTTTAATATAATGGACCCCACTTGTGTTATAGTATACATAAATTAAAGTTTAGAAGGACTAATGAAAATAAGTTCTTTGTGATAAATAAAATATATACGCCACACATATATATGGGAAAATGGAATCTTATGTATATATCTACAAGATATAATACATAATGGGGAGATCCGTAGGAGAACTAAGGTCACCGACATAGCTCGTAAAATTGTCTGGTTGAAGTGGCAATGATCAGGCCATATAGGGTGCTGAACCGAAAACCACCGGGAAAAAAGCTCTCGAATGGCGACCATGTGCCAGATGATACAGAGTATAACAGTCCTACCCTACTAGGACATAGGACCTAAGTGTACGGGAAGGGTTTGAATACATGCTTCAAAAGATAGATCTTTGGGGGGAGTGTAGAGGAGGTCTATTGGTAGTAGTGAACTTCTTCCGGATGATGCTGATGATGACACGTTACACACGAGGATATATATTTTTTTAATATTACATCAATTCCTTTGACTCACATTTTTTCTCCAATGTTGAAAATATGTTTCTGATAATAATTCATTATTAAATATAATTTGTTTAAGTCCAATGTTATGGAAATAATTATTTAGATTATTATTAACACGATTTAATATGTTGAGATTGAAGTCTCCGGCTGTGATTAGTTTCGAACATTTTCATATCTACATGTTGAGTAAAACAACTATCAATACCTTTAGATATATGGGTCCTAATTTATGATTTGATGTATAATGTCATTTATGTATAGAAAAGATATGTAACCTAGGGATACGTATCTCAAAAGAATAAACGGAACTCTTATAATATCATTGATGTGTCCGTCTGTTATGTGAAACTGATTTACCTAGAAACTTTAAATTTGGCAATGTAATAACAACCAATTCATACTGCAAGAAGTAATACTATAAGATTTTACGTTACCAAAAATAAAACCTACTAACAAGTTTCTAATTGATTTATTGTTTTTCAAAATAGTCTATGTGGTACGTTTAATGGGTTTTTGGGTCGTTTCATTCGATGAAATCATTGGAAGACGCAGTCGGCCCACTATTCATTGGACGTCTCTTTCAGTCTTTGCATTTTCAAAGGCAATCTCCACTTCTTTGGCATTCGGAAATCATATTTATCATAGGTTCTATCTAATGCTGATAGTAAAAAGATATCGCATAATGTGAGATCAGGACTCTTTGGTGAGTTATCATAATTGACGTAATCGCGTTAGTGAAATATTCGTTCTTTCTTGTAGTTGAGGAGGCAGAGGAATTCTATTGCTAGGTAGTTGCTCCCAAAATTTTTGTGGCGGCAAGCAAACAATTCCTGGTATAACAGTCCCCGAAAAGTATTTTGTTTATCTGCCAGAAAAATCGTTGCATCATAACCCAACGGTCTGAAGAACATGGCGAATATGTTTATTCAGCACCTCGCCTTTTCTTCACTTTTGTAGGTGTCTCTTTAGAAGGAAATATTTGCCGTGCAAGCTATCTTCTACTCTTCCTTCTGATCTTTTGAGCAACATCCATCGAATTTTTCTAACAAATCGCCACATCAATCATGGCGTTGAGTTTTGAGTTTCAGCCAAAATTCGTCGTTTTGACTGATATGGCGAATTTTTAAAAAAATCTTGAGGTATATACTTAGTATACAGTCTACTTACGTCAAAATGTTTAAGTGGAATTTTCTGTACTTGATTCATACTAATGCCTAAACTTGTTTAAATTTTCTGATAAGATATTATCTTGTTTGTTCTTATCATGAGCCACATAGCAAGATAAAATCTTTAGCTATGGCAATTGTCGGCCAATCTTAAACTCATTAAACCAGTTGTAAGCAATAGCGCTTGAACAGGTTTGTCATAAAACGCCAGTGAAGTCCATCGTTACTTTGTTGTTGGTTGAGATCACAAGGAAATTTATAAAAAAAAACGTGGAAAGGTAATATTCAAATTGCCGTCAATTTGTGAAAACCAAAGGATCAATTCCAGCAAAGTAGCTCTGTCGATCAAAAAGCGTTCGATTCTAGAAGTTTTAATTAATTTTTTTTATCATTTTTACCGACGCTTATTTCTAAGAATTTTCAGTGATATCCTTGCGTATCTTCAATCATAAGGAAAAATATGAAAGAAATATTGTCTTTGGCTTACTTTTAAAATTCAATAATCTACAATTATGAGAAAACAGGGTTAATAAAAGCTTACGTAAAGTTGGTAAGAAATTTAAAAGAATTGAGTAAATTAAATTGTTTTTAATATATTACCGAATTCGTACCCTATGAGCTTTCATTTGACATCTAGTGCGATGAAATTAATTAAATTATATATAATTTATTAATTCGTACGTTGTACCCATAGGTGCTTATGAACGTCCATAGTAGCTTAATAAGCATTATAATACCCCCAGACAGAGCCATCGCGTCTTCTGTACAATAATGTTACATAACATATTTTATAATTCATATTGATTCGTCTTACTTTGCTAGCCAGGTTGATCAATTAGTAATTACCGCGCATTTAAAGGTTTTTTTGACAGGTGAAAAACTAACGAAGTTGGATATCTTCACATAATTTTATTCGAAAGTACTCATTTAAACTTATTTTGGATTTTTTTCCAGATCTTTACATATCTAGCCTTGTTGGTAAATAAGAGGAGTATATAAATTACAAATTATTCTGAAGCTTAATGTTTCGTAAGCATTTATAAAATGGCAAGTGGAAATTAAATTTACTTTAAAAGAATATGGGACACGTCATTTTTTTCTTAGATTCTTAAGACGAAAAAAACTTTGTAACATATTAACTGAGCTTTCTAATAAAACATATGCTTGGAAAAATTTCAAGTGTATAGGTGTTAAATTGTGGATACAACTAGAGTGTGACAGACTTCGGGCACGAACGTGAACACGACGAATTATAAGGGTGCAGTATTTGACTATGGAACGTTAGAAACGGTTAAGAGAAATTTCAGTTTCTCAATGTTTTTTATCAATTATCGACATACGTATCAATGAAGAGTCACCTATTGATCATATAAGCCAACAGGCCCGTAGATGCAACAAATCATAAAACTACAAACCATTTTATGGAGTTTTCACTAATGGCGGTATCTACTTCGGCAAACAGAGTAGAGAAAGATGCCCATTAGGACATTTGCCCAGAGTCGTTTCCATAATTTCATAAAATTACGTACCCATTTATATTTTAGCTTATAATAATATTTGGGATATTTCTGAGCTTAGGATTTCCTTTTGCTTCCGTCAATATCTGGTTATTGCAAAGAGAAGAATTTGGAAAAGTAGTAAAAAACCTGTACTACGCACTACGAGGACTCGTACTCATTTATGCATTTATAAACAACAAATATTCCCATTAAATTCTTTACAAAATTTTTATTTTTTAGAACGAAAATATGTTTCTTTCACACGCTCGTATTTACAGAAATATTTCTTTATGTGAAACAAGTACTAATTAACAATTTTTCCTTTATTTGCGCTGTGAGACCATATCTTTGCCAAATTTTATGATTCTAAATAAACAGGAAGTACCCTATAGGTTTTGATTTATTTGCGAGTGTAAAAATATGCATCATAAATGGCCTACTTTTAACGTTTCTCTTGGTTGCTTAGACTTAGAAGCGTGATTCTTTTACAACTCCAAGGGATCATAGCCCTAAGTATTTTATACTTCTTTTAACTTGATACTTCTACTCTTTACTGAGAAAAGTTTCTTGAAAGAAAAATAGACCAAGAGACGGATAATTGAGTAATATAGGGGTTCCTTTTTTGTCCTTTTGAGATAGGAAACCCTAAAAGCTATATAATTTTCAATTATGATAGCGTTAATACCCTTTTAAAATAACAACATCTTCTCAGTAGAATAAAAAACAGGAGAGTCTTAATAGACTTACTCATATCACTACGTAACCTTTATTTCTTTTAGCTATTATATATATTCATAAGATGGCTAAATTTACCTATGAAAAAAAAATACAAGTGTCGTGTAGAGTGTCATACAAAAATCCACTGAAAGACGAAGTCAGCTATATATAAATGATACACTTTTATAAATTGATTTAAACATTTTTCAGGAAACATGCTTAAAAATGGCTATTTTGTCACAAAAAAGGTCGCTTAATAAACCTGAGAAAATCAAGTTCGTAAAAGGATTAAAATTTTTTGGATTAATCAAATTTAGAGCAATTAATTTTCACAAACAATTCAATTGTTAAATTTTTTATAATTGTTAATTCATTGGTTTTAGGGAAAAAAGTTGCTCGCAGTGTACAATAAAACTTTTGTCTCTACATGATTTTCAAAACGTTTTCTTTGACACAGTCGAAACTCAATTCCGCGTTTAAAACCTCAGTTCCATTTAATTATAATGTGAACTAACACGGCATTGGTGCCGTCGATGGCAGGTAGCATAGCATGTGGTGGGAGACGGTGCAACCGAAGTTTTAATCATTTATTTTATTCTCAAAATGTCTAATTCGGCCTTAAGTTGGACACTAAACATATTTATTATTACGCAATAAATGTATAAGTGAAAAATTAATTAAACTTTGTCCTCAAAATATATTCAAATTTCAACGAGAATTCAAAAAAGGCTGCCGGTGACAAAAACTACGAGAATAAGGCGGGGTGACTTGAAAAATGATTATTACCTTGCCAACTTTACACAATCCGTCAATGTTCGTCGAGCTATCGAGGCTGACCGAAGTGGCCGAGTATCTCTTTGAAACAGCATAAATGTTAACCTCAAGTTCAAGCTCTTCGCTAACAATTCTAATTTACTGGGAAACTGTTGCCAACTGCGGCAAATTTCTGCTTCAAGCACTAACTTTTACGGCGGATACGCGGGTTGAGGTGCCCCTGAATGAATATATTATGGCCACTGCAAGTTTTAAAAGTAATTTTCGAGTTTATTTGTTTGAACGGCGAAGATGGGGATGCAAAGTTATCGACACTGTACGTCAAGTGTGTGGAGGGTATGGAAAAATTGAGACATACTCCTTGAAACAGAACATTCTTGCCAAATGTTACTGAAAGCTCACATGGATTAAATATTATTGTAAAAATGATTACAAACACAATCAAATAAGATGAAGAACCTGTGAAAATTAATGGAGATTATGACAGTCATTTTTTTTCTTTAGTAAATTAGTAGAAATAATTGTAGAAACCAAAGACGAAACTGACGGTTCTTTTAATCCTTATCAGGCGGTCTATCTGTTTGTGAGAGTATGTCATGAAAACTACTAAATGGATTTTTATAAGATCTTCGATATTGTATAGCTTAATTTTATAGAACTAAAATGAAGTACGCACCACATTGAATCAATCTTGAAAAGTTTGTTTTTTATTATTTCGTCTCTTTGTACATAAGAGAAAATAGCACACTTTAGTAACAAACCTTGATAAAGTTTCTACTCTCAACGAATACAATAAGTGGAAAAGAGAGTTTATTCATTTATTTGTTTTACATTCATGACCCAACGGCCCAATTGATTTGGACTTTTAAATTGTGAAAGTTCTTCAGTTTTACAATAACTCGTGCTTTGTTGATAAAGGTAGAATACTTTTATTTCCGAATCCAATTTTACGCGAGTAACGCTGCGGGCAATTATTAAATTGAAGTTTTGAATAAATTATAGTTATGAAAACTATATTTGTATTTATTTATATAGTTATCAAATATTAAAAATCAATCATAGTTTTCAGATGAAGTAAGTATCATTTTAATAATATTTTGAAAGTTTCAGGACAGAAAAATAAATTTGATATTTTTATTCCTTTCTTGTTTTATATTTCACACTTTTTTATAGTAGGAGTAATTCGGATAAGTCATGCACGATACCAGGCCTCTAGTTTTAGCTTTTGAACGTCAGTATTTGGGTCACCTCTGTAAGTGAGTGACAGTGTATTGAAGTGTGCATGGATCTGTAATATTCGTATTAACTTTAATTTTGAGATTTAGAAACTATTTTTATAAATACACTTCATACTCGTAGCGTGCGTGCGCTACACTCATTGTGCGGTAGGTTCTTCTTTGAGCAAAGTCAAACGATTACCTAGGTTTTCGGCAAAAAATATCTTGCGGGAAGGGTTAAAATATTCTACAATACTGACAAGTATCATGTTAAAATTTATCGTATTCTGAGTCTCCAAATATTGCATATATGTGGAATAAAAAAACGGCTCTGAACGTACCCAAATGCAGCATTAAAATTTAGAATATTCAATAAATGCCAAATGTTAAATCATAGCTCATAAAATTGTTGCCCATACACGTATATAATCACATTATTATTCAATTACATAACAATGGTACATTGAGCACAGCAAGTTCTTAAGTTAACCTTCTGTTTCAGAGACAAGATACGTAATACAAGAGCCATTGTGTTTTTTTAACTACACGTAGTAATTTCAATACTTTTACCAACATATTTAATATTGTCCCTCTAATTCTCTCAATTTTAATATACGGGATATTTTACAAAAATAAATTACAAAGAAAGTTCGTTGTGAAATATTTCCTACATAAATATAGAACTTATTGATATCTCTCAATGTTTGTAATGTTTGCCTTTTTAAAATTTAATGTCTGTGTCTGTGAACACATACTCCCTGTATGTGTATTGTAATCAAAGCAGAGAAGTCATCTATGATAATAGGTGATATTGACAGACTTTAATAAGCTTTTATCATTTATCTCATGCCTAATCTCTTCATATATATTTAAAGATGGATAATGTAGATCTTTATTTTAATTATATTACACCAGAGGTAGAAATAAATATCCACTCTGTTAGCAACCTGGTTACTGGCAGATAACTTAATTATTGGACTTCGTTTGTCGTTCTTGAAGCATCGCGTTTAGCGCTAGATTGATTAGGGTCCGCAACGAAGTGTCATCATTACATCCACCAAAATTTAATCACGGTCAATGCGTACATCCTTACCCAATTAATAATTTGTCCAGTTTAATTGTAAGGAGGCAGCTCACACTCATATTTTTTAAAAACATTATGGCGTATCAAATACGCGGTATTCTGCGTAAGTTCCCAAGAATTATAATTTTTTAGTGTTGTAAAATAAAACCGAAAGAAAGGAAATTTCTAGTTTAACCCATTCCTCTTTTTAGGTATAATTTTTGCGCAGATCATGTGATGTGCAGAGCTGAATTTAGACATATAATACTTAATTTTTACTCATTGATGTTATATTAGTTATATATGTTATTAGCGTTTTATTATAATTGATCCCTCATTGTCTATTGTGTCACAACTTCATTTATGTGTTATTAGTATGACTGTGACTCACAGTGTGTGGTTGTCGTCACTTTTCCACATTATGAAAATATTTATCAAAATATCTTACTGTGACATCACAAAGTATATTGATAACATAGCTACTTCCAGCAGAAGTCTTGGATCTGTTTAGAAGTAGATGCAACTAATTTATTTATTTTAATTTATTAAGATATTTATTTTTGATTTTTAGCAATAACAAGTTAGAAAAATATAAGTATTCTTATCACACTTGCACCGTGTCAGCAAGTGTAACAAACCAAAATAAATTCTTTCATTTTAGGATAATTCCTTATTATTTATTAAAAACAAAGAAATCCGATCTGTCATCGTACAGTAATGCTACCTTTCCGTATCTGTGTCGAACTTGCTCATCCATAATACAAACTTGAAAATTTTCATGACAAATTTTATTTCTCAATTTTTTAAGACATCTCCTCATATTATATCAATTAAGTAGAAATGCAAAAAAAGGTTATTTAATTAGGTGGAATATCTTTAATGCATAGCATATAATATATATATATATATATATATATATTTCATGGCTTTAAATATTTATATATATATATATATATATATATATATATATATATATATATATATATATATATATAAATATTTAAAGCCATGAAAACAGTGAAAAATGTTACCTGCCCAAAATAATGTTTAAAGGACTCAGTCACTAAGCAATACCGTTAAGATGTTTATACATATTTTTTGTATAAATTTAATAATTGGAGATTTGATGATGTATTTCAATAAAAAAAGGACCGATTGTGATTCAGTGAGTTAAAGAACACTACTCTTAATTCAAATTGAACAGAAAATTACCTAATATGATTCCATTATGATCAACATAATGAAATGGGGTTATATAAAGTTCTTCAAATAGTTTGATTAAAAACTTTTGACCCTGGAAATCACTTAATAGTTATCCAGAGGCCCTAATAAGTACTAACATTTCATGGTTATGAATATTCCTGTCAATTCTTTATATCACGTAATTACAGATAACAGTCAATATGATGTTTTCAAAGTGTAATGTCAATATTTACGTGGTTATTAAGAGATTAATTGAAGAATAAGCTCGTGGTGAAGACTCGATATTGATTAGTCTCTGTTTAGTTTTCATGAAAGTACTAATATTTTAAAATCTAATTTTACTTTCAAATAATCACTTAATGTTTAATAAGAAATATATTTAACGAATTTTTAGTATTGAAATAACTAGAATTATTCTGAAGTTTTTCTCATCCTCCGAACGCTAAATGCACATTACTATCAATTTCGTAACCCGATGTATATAAGTAAATTCAACGAGTAAGTAATTCAACCCGTAATAAATTTATTAACACTTTTATTCAACGAATCGCCATCAAAGTTAGCCCCAGACGCAATTGATAACAATTTCGCAGTAAATTAGAATTGTTGGCGAAGAGCACGAACTTGCGGTTATCCTTTATGTAGTTACAAAGACTTCGGAGTAGTATCGATAGCTCACCGAGCAGTGACGGATTGTGGGAGTTTGGCGAAGTAATAATCATTTTTCAAGTCACCCTTGCCCTATAGCTGATAAGCTGGTCTTTTCCGAATTTATGCAAAAAGGAGATTGGTAAGTAAGGGCGTGTTTTTAAAGAAACTTAACAAAAGTTTTGAAAAATCTAGTATTTTTTTAAATGTGAAAACGTAAACAATACAGCGACTGACATAAAAGGAAGAATAAAGAATAAAATACCACTTCTAACCCTAATATATATTACAAAAATGTATATTTGTATTAATAGATATTTGTGTATCGTTTATGCTTTAGGCAAAACCGCATGTTCGTGCTTATTATTAACTATTGTAATTTACTGCGAAATTGTTGCACACTGCATCGAATTCCTGCGCTAATTGCAATATTAATGGCGGTCATATGGATTGGGGACTTTTATTTAATTTATTATTGTCAATGCAAGTTGTAAATGTACTTGCCGAGTTTACTTGTTTAAACAGCGAATAGCGACTGAAAGCAGTTCGTAGCATGCGTTGCATTTATTAAGATTTGAATTATTTTATAGCGTTATGTTTCGTCGTCTATGAACACAAGTCTGACAAACAGTTCTTATGTCGAGCCATTTAAGTCTGTCGTTTCATAGACCATGAAAAGATCAAAATTATTTCGGAAGCTTTTGTAAACATGCGATCAATTTGATTTTAAATAGAGGTTACTCGGCTTTATTATCCTTTTAATATTTCATTTGACTGTTAAAGTGTAAGTGCAAACACGACACTGCAAAAAACAGGTTTCGTTAGTAATTTCAGATTTCAATGTTTGATTAGCGGACTATTTAAATATCTGGTATACATCCATAAAATTATGGAAGCGACTTTGAATGACTATATCATTATAGATTTTTCTCAATTATATTTATTGGAATATATGAAGCCACTCTTTATGACTCCTTAAGGCTGGGTAAGGAATAAATTATTGTTTTTAGCACGTTCAACGGTTAACTTCTCCTTCATCAAAACATACGTCAACAAAATAATAAACTGATGCGATCGACTTGTACACGGCTTGTACTTTTGAACTTGTTGGCTTGGACGTTGAGCTCTTCGTCTATAGCTGGGTCCTTCTTTAATGCCGAGGTTAATAAAAAAACTATTAACCTAAGAGTTTATAATTATCTGTTCATATCCCTAAATCTGCGTTAATAAATAATGTATATGATTTAAAAGACGCTCGTAAATTTACATTATTCTGAATACATTTCATTTGGTTTCTGTAAATGTATATGTATATATATATATATATATATATATATATACATATACATATACATATGTGTGTTTGAATCTGTGTTCTGATAGAGTGGATATGACAATAAAAATCTTTTTGACACAGGTCTTTCTTATAATTTTATTTCTTTGATGTGATCAAAGCACAATCGGCGGGATTCGACACAATCGATTAGGGAAACGCATTTTATCCTTATTATAAGATTTTGACCCAAATTGCACAATTTTCATGGCTAAACTAACTTTTTAATTAAACAAAGTTTTCGGTTATTTACCCCGCTTTTATTTTTTAGTTTTTAAAATTGCTACTTTTATTTTTTTGGATATGCATTGGCAGTACGTAAAAAAATTGAGAGACAAAAAAATTTGCAATATCGGACACTGCCCCAGTTTCTTTTCGTGAAAACGTCAATCGTGTATAGTGCATTGAATTTAAAGACAATTTTTGTTTACTTAATAGATATCTTATATTTATTTTTATAGATCCACTTTAAAAAGGTACCAAAATGGGTTGCACCACGTCTATTTTGATAGGATATTGCTTCTATAGACATTATCGCACATTGGGAGCGAATATCTCCCTATATACAGTAACGATTTCAAAAACGTTTTTATGTCAAAATAGAGAAAATATTAAAAATGTGTGTTGGGAGTTAAGACTATCGTGAATGTTCTTAGAAAAAATAGATGGAAGATGAAAAAGCAAGGAAATTAAAACATAAGGTTTAATTTCCTTGATTTTTCTTCAAGTTTACTTCATCTTATAATTTTAATATGATATATAACATATACGGCATGAATAAAGCATACATGTATTCGCTCATCGTATAGAGGGACGGAGGAAAACAGAGAAGAGGAGCGTACAAAGACATGATGTTGCGGAATATCATTATGTTTTATTAATGAAAATAAGGAATAAGCAAATCTTAAATAAAGAACTTAATTGTGTCAGTACAAAATCTTCGTAAGAGTCGTGTTGGCACCATGTGGATCCTAAAATATAATCTTGGGAAGTTGTAGCGGGTTGTTAGTCAAATACAAAAGAGAAAACAAAAATCAAAGTGCTTACTCACTCAGATAAAACGCAGACTTCATATCTAATATAAGAGTGAAGAAATAATAAAGTTAAGTTAGAAGTATTATTTTGTCGAGGTACAAGCTAATTTTGCAAAGTAATTTTCATAAATATTTTGACTATGTTTCTCCGGAAAAAAACTATGGATTACCCACCTCAAATTTATTTATTTACGTACTCACGTTTATTAATATATTACAGGTAACCTATTTGTAAAGTTAAGAAATTAATAGAATAATAAAGTTGAACTTGTAGATTAAACTTGAATAAAAAAGTACATAAGAACTATAAATGATGACGATGACACATTTTATCTAATTTATTTTCATTCATCCTAAACGAATCACACTCTAGTGCATCCGCTATCAGGCGCTTTAGCAGTTGAATAGAGCGGAAAACTGAAGTTCCGATGTGATTTAGTTCTAGAAAGCAGTATAACAAAAAGGTGATTATTGCGTGAGTGCAGGAACTTATTAGGTATGAAGAAAAGTAGGTTATTCAATATCATTTCTTTTATTTTAATTAAGTCAAGTGGATGGGGCACTACGACGTTATAATATCAATTATTTCCGCATTGGTAGCGGGATCACAGTATTGTTCAGAGTTGACGTTTGGTCAATGAACTTTCTCCCATAGTCACAAACGTCCACCTACGTGACTACAAATTACCAGAAAAATAAACGAATCCCATTTGTCACACCGTGTCTTATCAGTTCTGTATAGTTTTCAGGAGTGCAAATGAAAAATGATATATAACTATAATTTAAATATTTGTCTGCAATGACGATTTTTTTAAACTTCGTCCAAAATATATTTTAAATATTCTTATTCTTCATATACTTTATTTTAATAACTTTATTCAATGAATGCTCAAGTATTTATTTAATAGTATTTTAATATTTGTTTTTCTCTTAGCTCTCAAAAATTATTAAACATAAATCTTTAATTAGTTTGTTAGGGTTCCGTATCCGAAAAGAAAAAGAACGAACCGATCATAACATATTCATGTTTCCGTGACATTCATTTTCTCAGGAACGGTTTGACGTAGAAAATGGGAATTGACATAATTATAAAGCATAATAACACATACATATCTCAATAGCTAACATAACAATATTTAGATGGGAATTTTAGGTTGGAAACATAATTTTATTTTTTTTTAAATTTCATATCCTGGGTTACATTTTGATGAGTGACTAAATTTCAAGAAGCAATAAAGAAACAGTAACTAAATCACGTAAAAAATATAATGAAATTTTTTTTTATCATTATATGATTTAGTTTCTGTTCCTTAATCGCTCCTTAAAATTTGGTCACTCATTGAAATGTAACCCATTAGTATGTGGGATATTGTTTGGAAGGGGATTACAAAGGTATCAAAAATATTGTGTTCATAATTTTGGCATATCTTCAGAATTATATTGATATGTGCACATAAATACGCTCTACCCTTCTTTCTAAAGCTATTGGACCTAAAATTATAAGGAAATAAGTTTTTCAGAAGTATCTTCAAAGTTGTACCAAAACTATAACAGCGATTCTAGTTGTCATCCAAAAATCCACAACGGTGATTCTAGATATCCTCCTGTGACGATATATGACACTTAATTATATTAGGCATCATTAAGTATTTACTGTGCTAAGTAGTACACATTATTGATGATTTATGGCAAATATAATCATTTAATTTCAAACGAAATACGGAAACCTCGATACGAAAGTCAGACTCCCAATTAGTCTATTTTTAAATTGATATTGATGTATTATTTATTAAGATATATATATTAAATCTGCACATTCAGCAATTATTCAGCAAACTTTTCTTTGCCTTTATTTATATTTATTTGACTAGATTCCGTTTAAAAAATACAGAATAAATTTTGAACTAATTAATACTGAACGGATATAGTTTTACTATTGAATCTGTTAAAATCTGTAAGAATTATTTTTTTCACATATCTATTTGTTCGTATATTTAATTCGTTTGCTTGTTTATACTCATATGGCTTTTAAACTATCTAATAAAATCCTGAAATATGCAATAAATATTTTGGAAAATTATATTCAGAAAAGACTGAGTAGAAACTAATTTCTAACAATTCTCTTTATGCAGGTTAAAAATTAACATCGATTTTAGGATTTTTTTTGTAGTGACCGTTAAAAAAAAGAAGTTTTTAGAGTATGTGATTATGACGTTAAATATAGATATAGAAGTTTATTTTGACTTTGTTTTTTTTATTCAAAAACCTTTAATAACTAATTATTTTTTATTCAAAACCTTTAATAAATAAATTTAAAAAAAATTAGTAACCTGTACCTTTCCATCGATTGGTCTGGTGACGATAGCAGTAGACTGTGATTTATTCTGATGTTTTATTAGTGTAAATTATTTGTTTGACACGTTAATTGATTATCCGTTGTATAAAAGCTGTGGTCACTCTGCAATTATTATTCGCCATTATCCTATTTAACTATTAAGTCAGTTACATCGATATAACTGTACTTAGACATCTTTTCTGACCAACTCCGAAAATAATTTTCTTAGTACAGGACATTTTTCTTAGAAATATTCTTTTTTTGCCTGGTGACATTAGCAAACATTTCTGGATCAATTTTAATAAGACTCGCTGGAATGATGCTTGACATTAATATTGCTATTCAAAGTATCTGTTTGTCGTTCTAATTCAACATTCCCTAAAAGAGTTCACACACAATTCGGCGTGCACTGCCAGCAGAAAAATAAGCCGCCATTTTATATAAACAGGCTTTAAATACACTCTCTTTAATGACCGCAATCACTTGTGTAAATAATAGAAACATTCTTTGTTTTAACCTGAGTAACAGTGTTACGATTTTTTGAAGAAGTACTTTAATGAGTATTATGAATATTTAGAGCTATATGCTTTCATATCCAAATTTTATTTATATTTTTAAATTCGGCTTTATATACTTAAATTTGTACGCACACGATTCTTTCTGTAACAAATATTTTGGGAAAGGGTTAAAAATTGGGCAAAAAATTTACGTCTTTACTTCATGTCTTGTCTTTAAACGCGCCCGATTGAAGTCGGGCGTCGTAGTTGGTCATAAATAAAAGCGCATAACCTTCACCTGAGTTAAAAAAAAAGACTTCATGCTAATACGGTGCGATAAACCCAAATTTATGAACAGAACACAATTTACGACACAAGCAAATTTATGAGCCCAAAACGCTCCCGCCCCGTAAGAGTGTTATATAAATTTGTTGGGCCTAATTTCGTATGAATTATTTCGACCATATTCGTGGTTATTTTTGTAATAATATTCTATTGAAGATCTGTGTTGGGGACGCGCTTGCCTTTGAACTCTGCCGGAAGTACATTTATTGGGCTGACATACCTTGTTTTGACCTGATCCGCCTGCGTTGCTCTGTTATCAGCGGACTAAAGCGATATGAGTAGTGCATTACTAAGAAGTATAAGTTTAGTGCAATATCTATTGTTACTTTTATTTTTTAACTCTAGTTTTCAAAGATGGTGTTTTAATTCCTGGGAAGTTTCAGTATCTACTCTCATATTTTTTACCTCATTAATGGCTCGCCCCGCGTCCGCATGTATAAGTAAAAAAAAATCAGCGCGTGTGATTATTACGCATTGACGACTCCCATATCCGTGTGAGTGATAATACTTGTCTAATGTTATCATGGTATAAAATTTGATCTATGTAAGTCGAGGTAGATCAGTCTAAAATTTAATTAGATAAGGATTAGGACAGATTTTGCACAATAAGCTGTTGAAACTGCAAAAGTTCATTAAAGATTTTATGCAATATACACACATATACTCTTGCAAATGTTATTAAAAATTTTCTGAGAAAAATAATTAGGTGTGATAGAAACAACGTATGTTTCTATATATGTCGTACGATTTAAGCGGCGCACGCCACGATATGTCTCCGACGAGTGTTTTTTTTATTTCATAGGAAATTATATCATAAATTATGCAACTAAAGCTTCTTTGGGAATTGATCGATGCGTTAATGAACCCGAACAAAATCCGTTTCGTAGTTACTGAAAAGTTACATAAATACAGGCAAACGCGATAGGACACTTTGTTCCATAATGTGTATTGAATATAAGGTTTCTGGTATTTTTAGAGTAATAAACCAAAATCTTTTGAATGGAACAAACTCTAAAATTTTGAGGATTTTTTAATACACGTGAACACACCAAGTCTTATTTTAAAGTATACTGTCATTAGTCGTTTTTGCCTTATAATGCACATGACATTTTTATAGGAAAATGTTGCATGTGCTTGTGTGATTCAAGGCAATATTTTGTTAGTTTAAAAATTATTAGTTTCGATATCGTGTCGTTTCGATATCGTATCGACATTTATTACGACTTTTTTAAATTACTATACGCAAGTTTGTACAAAACTACTATTTATTGTAGATTCATATTGATTTTTGTTTCGGGAAAATAAATATCTCGAGCAACAAAGTACACTCCTGGAACAAGTGTGCTTGCCGAATTTTTGTGCTATTTTCTTATTTTAATTGTTGTTGTAGGTATATTGCTTGGCAATAACCTGATTTGGTTTAGTACTTTACTATTAATCTTTTGTATTAAAAATTTTGTTTGAGAAAATTATTAAATATTAAATATTTTTTAGGCTCAAATTTTTAATTCTTTATTAAAATGTATGTCTATAATACCATATAAAGCGGAAAAGCTGATTTGCTTGTATATTCTTGTGGATCTCTAGAATTATCCGTCTGATTTAAAAATTACTTTAGAAAGTTAGAAAATTTAAGCTTTGAAGAAGAATATAGATTATATATAAGTACGCTAAGAATTATTAAGGTAGAGCAGCAATGAAAAATGTAAAAGAAGTCGAGGGCATCGATTAAACAGTTAAAGTTATAGAGAAACCTGCAGGAAATGATTGGCTTACAATTGAGAATAAAACGGTGCACCACTTACCTGTGAAATAAATTTTAAATTTAATAATTTAAATTTTGATTTCACCAACCGTATTTACAATTACACTCCAGCCCTTTTATTTTTTTATTTCTCTCTCTTATTAATTATTTGCATGCTAAATAAAGTAATCTGCATTATGCCAAAGAACTATAACTTCTAACGTGCGTACGTAAGTATACACACAATTTTTTTTGGGTGAAAGAAAATTGTTTTAGGTAGATTCTTTAACGGAATTCCTCAACGGATGAAAGTAAAAGACCTCTTTAAAAAATAGATTCCGAGTTAGAACTCATTTCACTTGTATTTTTTAAAAACTTTACGAACGGATGGTGGATAAGGGTTTGAAAACAGAGCTGAAAAATTTGGATGGAATTCATAAAAAAAGTTTTATATTCCTTATTTTTTGGTTTCTTTGACTTGTCTTGACGTACCAATAGGTTGCAAATAGCGACAAGTGTTTGATGATAGAGGCTGGAGACGATGACAGGACCTCTTCACGCCTAGGACTAGTTTCATCATGTTTGCCCTCATTTAACTTTTTTTGACAATTCTCTTTATTTCAAGTTGTGGCTAGGATCTAATGATAAAACCGAAAAATTATGAATAAATATTATAGTACTTCCTAATGGTGAAAAATAGTTTCATCGAGTTTGGGCTCGTTTGACTTATCTTGACAAATCCTTCGGTTATATATGGTAGCCAAAGTCTGAAGAAGGTGTCGAAAATTGGCGAAACAATTTTTTCGGTGTTAAATAACCTACTCATAGTGTTTGGACTTGTTTGACTGCGTGACGATTTCTTTCGTCACAAAAGAATCGCCATGAAGGTGGCTCTGGCCTGTTAAGATCTGGCTGGTGATGATAGGAACTGCTTAATGGTGAATGGTACATTCATTGACTTATCTTCTTGGGTTACCTTCTTTCTAATGTATTTATGTTTCTTTCAAATATATTCTAAGATAGGGTTTGTCAAATTTGACTGTTTTATTTACCTATTTGCTCAAAGTATTACATACAAAATTACTAAACCAATTTTAATTAAGCTTTCATTTAGATGATGCTTAAGATACAGGTCAAAATGTAATGTACAATTTTTATCCAAACCTCCTTAAGGCATTGAAATTCAATTATTAGAATTCATGGAGGGCGTGCGCTCAAAACTAATGAGAAGAATTTGTTCTTATTGTGGACTACAGTGATTTGGCTGAGATGTAAATTGGTTTTAAAGGATACTTCTGAAATTAAATTCTATTAGTGAAAAAAATCCCTGCAAAAAAAGATATGTGCAAAAAAAAACACCGGCAAAAACTAGTAAATAAACAAATATAGGTGCTCAATGGGAATATTGTCAACTTTATGCATTGTTCACACTCCGTATTATGTAATTGCATAACACTTATATTCAGAGAGTATAAATATTTATTCACATAAGAAGAAATTTTTTCGCGCTTGAGATATATAATTTTATTGACGGAAATTTCTGGCGTAAAAATATGTTTTAAGGATAAACAAATTTTGCTGAAAAATCTGATGACAAAAATAGTACAAGGATGCATATTGCAACCATAAATTGTTAGATTACAAACAATGCATACAAACCAATGCAATAGTTATGGATAAATTAATTATGGATAAACTTCTGTTTTTACGTTATGTCTAATTAAATAATCAGACGTCCTTTATAAACTTGTCCACCATAAACGTATTTCGGGAGTATAGTTTTCGAGATAATAGGTGCTAAAAAGGATATCGCTTCTCGAATCATTAAATCTAGGGCTATGGGCAAATTAAATTGGATGGACAATATGCTGGGAATGAACCAATCGATATCGGAATCCTCAAGGCAAGAGGAAACGTGCTGACAGAAGGGAAGGTTCCAATTAAGCAGCGATATCGTTTAGCGAACGGAATGGAGGCGACTGGTGTCTTCCAAACATAATTTCGGAACATCTGATTTACGATTAATTAGAACCCAAAATTAATATACTTTCACTCGGGTGAAAGGGTGGGGCGCAGCAAGGTTATAAATAACGTAAGTTTTGATGACAGCAAAAATATATTGACTTGTGTTAATTCATTATATTAACATGGGTTAAAGACATTTCAATATTTTTCCACATTCTGTTTATCAATATGCACATATAATGTAACGGGTCAATTCTGTACATGGAAAATATTTTAAAAAGAGTAATTGATTTAGCGTAGAATTATATTTTCCAAATATCTGTCTACCTATATAATAATTTGTTCATCAAGCCCGCAAAATTTATTGCACAGATTTTAATAAAATTTAATATGGTAATATTTTATACCCTAGGGCAAAATATAGGTTACTTTTATCAGACATAAAAAAATCCTTGGTAAAAAATTCCTAATAACTTTCTTCCATTAAAGTTCTATGAACACAATTTTATGAACCCAAATTCGCTCGCGCATCGAAGTTTACTTTGAAATTTAAATGATTACTGATGTATAAAAAACACCAATAGTTCATTTCCAAATATTCTCTGAATCCCACAAATAGTTACTCAAGCTATTCAGATAACACTAAAATAGTAAACAGTACACGATAGACAAGCGTGCGGCTGATTCATCGAATTAAGTCCCGCTACACTGATGAGGGCACAATGAATAATGCAAACGATACTTCGACCTCAAAATATGATACAAATGCGTCCTGTAGGAGGACCAATTAATGTTCCGCTCGCGGTTGATTTACAGGGTGATTAAGAATGCGTATAAATCAAGCTGTTGGACATTTTGCCCTATTGTTGGTGTTGTGAATGATAATGGGATTGCGGGTGAGTTGAGATGGAAGAAAAAGAGGTTTTAATTGATGAAAACAAAAAGTAGATTATTAATATATACTTGAGTGTTAAATCGCCATTAAGCTGATGAAAATGTTACTACAAATATAGTGAATTTTGATAGGCGCAGCCCATAAAAGTATAATAAAGAAATAAAGTTTCATATTTTGTTAGTTCGAGGTAATTTAACAAATTAGTGAAGTGATTTTAAATCTTCTTTCATTAATGAATAGGTCGATTTTGCAGAATTCCAGTAATTGTATTTTTAAATAAACCACATGAAGTGCGGTTTTATATAAGGATGCTGAATAATATATTGAAATAATAAACATCAAGGAAAGGCCTCTTCATTTAAAAAGGATATTCCTGAGCTATGAAGTAGAGTAAGTTGAACTTACTTAATCGAACTGACAAAACGTGAAATTGTTATTCTAAATTTAAAGGTTAAAGGCATGATCACGTGTCTCAAAAAACGGGTGTTTGTGGTTTAATTTTATGTGCAGGTGTCTCAAAAGACAGTTCTTCCTAGTGTGAATTAAGGTTTTTCTCTTGTATAACCTGAAAATTGGCCTGTGAGGTCACATTTTGTAATGTCTGCCATACTTTGGTCCACATTTAGACATTCAATTTACTTGTAGTCTGTGCGCCATCGCTGTTGGTGGCGACTGCGATAGTTCAACTTTCGTGATCGGTGGAAGGTCATATTCCGAGTATCAATCCGATTAATGTGCAATTCGCTATCAAACAATTATAGTTCCCGGTGAAAATATATTATTATTTATATATAGTCTATTAAATTTGCTCTCACAAGAAATAAATCCCACGGGCAAATTTTTGCGAGTAAAGTGATAGTTCGGTATGTATAGAATGTGAACTTCACATAGGTATGTACAGAATGCAGACTTATCTAGGAAAATCTATTACAATCTACTTCTTGAAATAGTAAATTTACAAATAAAGCATAGAGAAAAGCTTTGACTAATAAAACATTTAATGTATAATTACATTGATATTATATGATGGGTATTAGTTCGGCGAATCAGGAATAAAATGAGATTATTATTTTAAAATACAATGACATACGATCATTATATTAAAGTAATGTCAAATAAAATACTAATTAAAAATAAAAAGTTATTCTTAAAACCTCCGTTTTTGATAGTGAACTCGCTTGACTGAGGCCGAATTGAGCTGTTTACCCGTAAGTATGAAACAATATGTTTATGTAAACAAAAAATCGCATAAATATTTTAGATTAAAATTTAATTAAAATGTATAAAGAAAATGTTCAAAATTAGTTCACCTGATATTTTAATAATGAGCACCTAAAAAGTAGTTTAACTAGCCAACTAAAAACCTGGCCGATGCAGAAGGGAACCGAATTTACCCAATTCAGCGTCATTGACCCGAATGTAATGGCTCAGCGTTACCAACCTGAGCGTTACGACTCATTTGCGTGCACTGCTCAAAAAAGTACCAGCACACATTTTTGAGCAGCGAAAAGTGTGCACGTGCGCGCAGAAAAGTTTTCTTTGAAATATAAAAAAAAATCATGTGTGCAGTTCACACGTGGTAGAAGTGAAAGCTTCAAAAATTTTAATTTTTAATTTTATTATCAATTTTTAATTTTGATAAAAACTAAAATAATTAGAATTTTTTTTATAATTCTTCCCCTTCCCCTTCCCCTTCCCCTTCCCCTTCCCCTTCCCCTTCCCCTTCCCCTTCCCCTTCCCCTTCCCCTTCCCCTTCCCCTTCCCCTTCCCCTTCCCCTTCCCCTTCCCCTTCCCCCTTCCCCTTCCCCTTCCCCTTCCCCTTCCCCTTCCCCTTCCCCTTCCCCTTCCCCTTCCCCTTCCCCTTCCCCTTCCCCTTCCCCTTCCCCTTCCCCTTCCCCTTCCCCTTCCCCTTCCCCTTCCCCTTCCCCTTCCCCTTCCCCTTCCCCTTCCCCTTCCCCTTCCCCTTCCCCTTCCCCTTCCCCTTCCCCTTCCCCTTCCCCTTCCCTTCCCCTTCCCCTTCCCCTTCCCCTTCCCCTTCCCTTCCCCTTCCCCTTCCCCTTCCCCTTCCCCTTCCCCTTCCCCTTCCCCTTCCCCTTCCCCTTCCCCTTCCCCTTCCCCTTCCCCTTCCCCTTCCCCTTCCCCTTCCCCTTCCCCTTCCCCTTCCCCTTCCCCTTCCCCTTCCCCTTCCCCTTCCCCTTCCCCTTCCCCTTCCCCTTCCCCTTCCCCTTCCCCTTCCCCTTCCCTTCCCCTTCCCCTTCCCCTTCCCCTTCCCCTTCCCCTTCCCCTTCCCCTTCCCCTTCCCCTTCCCCTTCCCCTTCCCCTTCCCCTTCCCCTTCCCCTTCCCCTTCCCCTTCCCCTTCCCCTTCCCCTTCCCCTTCCCCTTCCCCTTCCGCTTCCCCTTCCGCTTCCGCTTCCCCCCCTTCCCCTTCCCCTTCCCCTTCCCCTTCCCCTTCCCCTTCCCCTTCCCCTTCCCCTTCCCCTTCCCCTTCCCCTTCCCCTTCCCCTTCCCCTTCCCCTTCCCCTTCCCCTTCCCCTTCCGCTTCCCCTTCCCCTTCCCCTTCACTAGAAAGTATTGCTTCTGTAGCAATAAGTTTGTCTTACGTGTTTGTACATAAAAAACAAATAAAAGCATTTTCTGTAAAATAGTTAAACATAATTCTGTGGATTATTTATTTTTCTGCTGATGACACTTGAGCGCTTTAGAAACATTTCATTACAGTGTAGCCGAAAAAACTTCAATGATGAAAATCAAAATATTTCCACTTCCATCAGAAATCTCGTACATCCCTAGAGATTGCGCACGTCAAAGTATTACCCAACGGCGGGTTAGGTCGGTTTCTAACAATATTCATTTTTTGCGAAAGCGCGTTTAATGCGGGTTCGCTAAACTTGCGACCCTATGTTTTGTGCGGTTTGGGACCGCTTTGTTGTTCGATAGGCCTCACGAATTTAGCGGATTTGTATGCCAATGATTTCAAGTTAATGGAGACAATCATATAGTACTTATTTTATTTTGTAGAAAAAATTTAGTGGCTTACTTAAGTTTGAATTTGATCTGTTAATATTCATCACTGCATTATAAATTTATCTGGTTTTACAAGTAAGCAGTTAAAATGTTATATATAGATAGTACCTATTTCAAATTATTTATTGCAAATTCGTAATGTACGGTATGAATTGACTCCAAACTTAGTGGTTATGAAAAGAGATATAGATGTTCTCAAAAGGAATAAGGTCAGTTGTACCAGCCATTTTTCTCCAAGACCTCACGTCCAACGAAGAAACTTGAAGTTTAACGAAATAATAAAAGCATATTAATCTGCAAGCATCTCAATAGCTAACACTTGATGATATTTACAAGGAAATTTTAGCAGAAGACGAGGAGAGAAGAAATTAATTAGGAATTTTTTTTTCAAATTTCATATATAGGGACGGGTATCATGGTTTAAAAAGACTATTTATAAGGGTCTCTAATTTAAGTTAGTAATTCAATAATAATTTTAGAAATACACTGAAACTTATGCAAGTAAAACTATGCCTTCTATTACCAAAAATGAGAAGATTTTTAAAATTCTACGCAAAGTTTACAGGAAAACCATAACGATGATTCTAGATATCATAGTTTTGGATATATTTACGATAATATACGCAAAATTAGTTTGAATAAGATATGTTCTTTAACTTTTGAGATGTGGAATATTTTCTGTACCGACCGCAAAAATTACTTTGTTTTTCATAATTCCTTTCAGAATTACAAACCTATAAGTTTAATATTGCTTGGTGCTACGGAATCCTTCGTGCACGAGTGCGACTCATACCTGGCCGGTTTTTTTTAATGTGAAATTTCCGTTCGTGCTAAAATGTAACTATACCAGCAAATATAGTAAGGAAAGACAGAAAATTACGGCAATAATAATCACAGTTACACTAAAACATTTATTGTTTTGGCAAAATTAATTTTTCGCTTTCGTTATAAGATTAAATTGACACAATTAAAACAGTTGAAATTTGAATTTGTCACTTGTCTGATGTCCAGTGAATTAAAATATTTAATAATATTAAAATTCTATATATTTCGAGGTATTGACAATTTTGTGTCGTCTCTTAGCGGATAATTATAATTTTATCGAAGTTGCATATCTATACGTTCAGCACTATCTCACGATATTTCTTTCTCGTAGTGAGTGTGGCCAAATTAGGTGATATTTCGGTATAGATTATTGATCTAGATTCTATGACTTACGAGTGTGTTTATCCGAATGACTATTCCAAAAGTAATGATTACTCCAAATAGTGCACCTAACTATTTACGGGCTTAAATTATATGATTTCAGTATACTTTCCATCTTTTTCTACAACTGTGGCGAACCCCAAATGAAAATGCTTTACCGGTTGAGGCGAGGGTTTTGTTTTGTGCCTACGAGTGAAAACGGGCTACTTGGATTTTTAAAGCTATATTTGAAATATATTTTTAGTGTGTGAAAATTAAAGCAAACAAAAACAGTAAACGTATATAGAAATATTACATATTTACCTATACATATATATATATATATATATATATATATATATATATATATATATATATATATATATACAAATGCATGTATTGGTTTACAATTATTCAATAAAATAAATATACATTGAATTGCACAAATAATTAAAAACCTAATTATATTTTTTTCTGAAACGCGCTAATGACATGCGTAACTACAAAATAATTGTAGTAGTCGCGTTGGGGTCGTGAGATTATGTATATTTTTGGTTCTGACACACAATTATTATGGGTTCATAATTCAATTATAACTATTCGTTTTATTTAAATTTCACGAATTTCTCGAATTTGGCTACCAATTTGGAATTCGTTACCGTGTGTAAATACATAACATTGTTTTTAAATTTAAAATTAATTTGAAGAATTTTTTTACATTTCTTTGCAATTATAACTAATATATCTGTAATAATTCATGAATTCGCCGAATGTAAATTACTGTTGAAAACTCATAAAGTATTTTTAGTTAATAATTTAAATTGTAAAATTTGTTTCCATCCATCTCGAGAACATATTGCAAATCGTGGGGCGTTAAATTGCAATTAGCTTAATCTATTTGTGCAGAGTGCTGCTCATTGTCAAAGGACGCTGTTTTGAGTAAAATTGTCTCCAAATATACGACTGTCGCTGTTAGCATAACGATGTCGGTGTTTTAGTATTCTCTTGCCATGGCTCAATGGTTCGTAGTTCTAATCAAAAGTTTCACGTCAAACGCATGGCTCTATATAAACAACTTTCTTTATTTCAAATAATAAATGGATTATAAAATCTAATTAGTCCATTATGCAAACAATTTGGGTGAAAACGTCTTTCGCAGATCACCAAGTCGTGTCTGGCACCGAATACTTCTGTGATAGCAAGACATTACCTAAAAACAGGTTTTTGCAAACTGTCACCATTACTACGTTGCACTCAATAATTTAATATTTTTCCTTCTCAGCTTATTTTTTAGACCTACACGACGACGTACAAATAACTCGTATAATCCTTTCCGTTACAGAGTTAGGTTCTAATTATTTGGTTGTGCAGATTGAATTTTGAGAATCCTTTTAGACTCACCCTCCCCGCTCGATGACATAAACGCACGATAGTGTAAGCGCATTAACAGGCAACGCACTAGGATCTATTTTCCTAATATGTACACCACTTTACGCTACATCCCTTGAGTAGCGAAAATATAAAGATATACAAGCGGACAGCAAAAGCATTTCATCATTAACTCTTACGTCAGTATGGAATCCTTTTTGAAAAACGTTTTCACTTCAAAATATTCCATCTTTCATAAATATTATTTTCAAGATCACTCATTTTATTGTTCTGAAAAAGTCTAGAAAAAAACTAGTAGAATATTAATAAAAACGAACAAAGATAAATGTAATGAAATATTTGAAAATATGAAATGCGTTATATTATTTTCCTTACATTATTCTAAATTTGGCAATTACACATTCTGTAACAGTGCGGTTCGAACTTATAGTCTGCCTCTTATCAGTTTAAATGTTAATATACAACTACGTAGAAATATCATTGTAAGCAAGCGTGAAGGATATGCGATGCCTTGAGACTCCTAATCCGCGGTGGATATAAAGTTTATTTTCAAACTCTGCTTTGTTTCAAATCTATGCTTAATCTTAGGTCTCGCGGCGTGCCGGTAGGCTGCATGCGCACTTTGTGTGTGGGATAAATACTTTTTAAATGTAAAAAAAAATTGGTAGTTGATATACTAACATAATAAAATATTGATTGTGAGTTGAATTTGTACATCGATTATTCTGCATTGGTATAACAGTTATTATAGTTTTAGGGCTTCTTGTAATGAGTAAAGCAGCCACTGTACAAATATTCTTCTCTTTTCAAATAATAGATTGCTGATATAATGTTTTCAAAATTAGCAATATGGAAATAAAACTACTCGGCTTTATTATATATTCACACCGCAGAATACAAACTAGCACACTGTTAAATAAGAGACCGATTTAAAAATGCATTATTCCACGTTTAATTTTTTTATATCGTCAAATTAACAAGATATAATAGTAGTTGTGCTAAAGGTTAATTTACATCATTTAGAGAGTTAGTAACTAAAGTTACCTAAAGAAGTCATTAATGATAAAAATTATTAATAATAAAAGCACTGCGTCTTAAGGGAACTGTCTGCAATTCTCAATAGAATCGATTTTGAGTTAAGTCGTGATAGGCAATGGAATGTCTGATTAGGCACGAATATGTTGTACTCTTAATTTTTATTTTATGTCTATTTTCATGATCTACTCTTCAATACCATTTTTTTATATTAGATATAAATTTACAAAAAGTTTTTTTCGTATTAACTTAAATGGCCGCTTTTCATCAAAATCGAACTTAGTCATTCATTTCTGGAATCCATTCTTCTTGCCGTCAAACACATTCATCGTCTTTCAAACTTTCAATCCCTTCATTCTACTTTTGTAGTAGTCAAAAACACCCGGATGTAATGTATAATCCTCTAAATAAATTTTACTTTGCAACTTAAAATACTAAAAAGCTGTTTTATTTAGTTCTTTAAGTTTTTTTAGTGCTTGTTGGTTAACTTTTAAATTAGACATTTTTCAGACGCGCACCATGAAAACATCTGAAACAAGTGACGGCCGACAAACTACGAGATGGCCTTTTGGGTTGCGGTATAGACATATAAGTTTAAACAGGTCCAAAGTCACTCAAAACTCCTTCTGTTCCTTCCTTACTTACGAGGCACGAATCCAGTCTAGTTATTTCATAACTTAGTGTCAAGTTATACGTGTCATAATATAACGGACACCGCTTATGTTATTGTTTACATAAATTAAAGTTAAGAAGGACTAATGAAAGTAAGCTATTCGTGGTAAATAAAATATATACGCCACACATATATATGGTAAAATGGAATCTTATATATACATCTACGAAACATAACACATAAATGGGAGATACGTCGGGATAACAAAGGTCACCGATATAATTCTTAAAATTGTCTGACGGAAGCGGCAATGGTCTCGGAATAAGGCTCCCGAATGGTGACCATGTGCCAGATGATACAGAGTGTAAAAGTCCTACCCTACTTGGACATATGACCTAATAAAGTGCATGGGAAAGGGTTGGATGCATGCGTCAAGGGACAAATCTTTGTGCGAGTGAATAGAGGAAGTCTATGGGCAGTAATGAACCCCTTCCAACTGATGTTGATGAGGACACACCAAACAAGATGATTTTATTTTTGTATATATTTTTGTTAATAATACATTAATTTTTTGGACTCAAATTTGTTTTTCTCTCTTGAAAATAAATTTATAAATATTTCACAACAAAATTTCGTTTCTGAAAATAATTTCATTATTAAATATAATTTGTTTAAGTCCAACATTATCGAAATAATTGGATGGATTATTATTATGTTTTGATATTGAAATCTCCCGCTGCGATTAGTTTCATTTTTATAGCATTTATATGTATATATGCTGAGTAAAACAATTATCAATACCTTTAAATATATAGGTCCTAATATATATGATTTAACATATAATGTCATTTACGTATAGAAAAGATATGTAACCTTCATAATGTGTATGATATGTAGGGTTACGTACCTCTAAAGAACAAAACGGAACTCTTATAGGATCATTCATGTATATGTCTGTTAATTCTCAGAAACGTATGATTTTTCTCTATATATTTCTTCTATATGGTAGTCTCTGGGTCGTTCCAATGAAATCACTGGAAGAAGCAGTCGACCCACTCTTCGTTAGTCGTCTTTTCCAGTATTTGCACTTTCAAAGGCAATCACCACTTCTTCAGCATTCGAAAATTATGTTCTTCATTGTTTCTCTTTTATACTAATTAGTAAAAAGAAATCGCATAATGTGAGATCGGAATTCTTTAGTCGATAATCATAATTTATATACTGAATATATTTGGCCTTAATTTTGTAGAAATTCATTATTCACAATTAAATGAAACTACGTGATGTTGCATTATTTCTACTTTCTTTAATTTCTTTACCACGACCTAGGTTTCGTTGTTTTACAACATCTTCAGGTGGGATATTAGCAAATATATCTTCATTTTAAAGAATATTTGCTAATATCCCACCTGAAGATGTTGTTATACAACGAAACCTAGGTTGTGGTAAATAAATTAAAGAAAGTAGAAATAATACTACATCACGTAGTTTCATTTCATTGTGAATAATTTATGTACTGGCATTAGTCAAACATTCGTTCGTTCATGTGGCTGTGGGTGCGTAATTGCTCCCAAAATTTCTTTAAGCGCCAAACAAAATATTTCCAGGTAAGCCAGTCGCCGGTATTTTTTTTTATTTACCAGAAAAATCGTTGCATAATAACCCGTCGGCTCGAAGAACAAGGCAAATATTTTTTTTCAGCACCTAGCCTTTTCTTCACTTTTGTAGGTGTATCTTTAGAAGGACACATTCGCTGCCTAGACTGACTTCTAGTTTCGAATTCCTGAGACTGCATCTGAATACATCATTTGAGCAACATCCATCGAATTTTTCTAACAATTAGCCACATCATTCAAAGCGACGGTTTTTGAGCTTCGGCCAAAACCCGTCGCTTTGATTGATGTGGCGAACTGTTAAAAAATCATGGTGTATCCACGTAGCATAAAGTCTCCTGACCTCAAAATGTTTAAGTAGAATTTGCTGTACTTTATATATATGATCATACCAATGCTTAACTTTGCTTAAATCTTCTGATAGGTTATCCCTTTTTTTAGTTTTTATCATAGGCCCCATATCAAGATAATGTCTTCAGCTATCGCAATTGACGGCCGCCCTTGAACTCATAAAATCAGTTGTAAACAATAGCGCGGGAACAGGCTTTGTCATAAAATGCCAAACGAATTTCATCGTTAATTTGTTAATGGTTGAGATTGAAAGGAAATTTATAAACGTGGAAATTTAATATTCAAATTGCCGTCACTTTGTAAAAACCAAATGACCAATTCAAGCAAAGTAGCTCAATTGATAACAAAAGCTTTCGATTCTAGAAATTTTAAATGATTTTATTTTATAATTATTATAGACGGTTATTTCTAAGAATTTCAATGATATTCTTGTGTACCTTCGGACATTGGGAAAATGTGAAATAAATATATTTTTAACCTTACTTTAAAAAGTCAAGAATTTAAAATTATGAGAAAAAACGGTTGTTAAAAGCATAGGCTTTTAACAACCCAGCAAAGTTTGTGAGAAATTTAAAAGAATTGAGCAAATTAGAAAAAAATGTTTAATATATGGCCGAATTCGTACACTGTGGGCTTTTATTTAACAATAAGTGCAATGAAATTAATCAAATTATATATAATATCAATTCGTGCGTTATGCTCATAGGTGCTCATAAACGTCTAACGAAGGATTATAATACCCCGATAGTTTGATCTGCCTTCACGTCTTCTGTATTTGATTTTTAATTAAACGTTAAAAACATACTTTAAAAACTAATTTTAATTCACTTTAGTTCAGTAATTACCGCGCACTTAAAGATTTCTTTGACAAGTTTAAAACTAATGAAGTTGGATATCTTCACTTAATTTTATTATAAAATATCTTTACATATCTAGTCTTGTTGGTACATAATAGGAGTGTATATTTTGCAAATTATTCTGAAGCTTAATATTTAGTAAGCATGTATATAATGCTATGGGATACATTAAATTGTTTTGGTCCTGCGATTCTTAAAACAGAAAAAAACTTTGTAACATATTAACTGAAGTTTTTAATAAAAATATATGTTTGGAAAATTTCAAGTGACAGACATGACAGACATCGGACACGAACGTGGACATGACGAATTATTAGGATTCAGTATTTGATTATGAAACTGCAGAAATGGTTACGAAAAATTTTAGTTTCTCAATTTTTTTTATATATTATCAACATACAATGAAGACTCAGCTATTGATCACATAAGCCAAGAGGCCCGTAAATGCAACAAATAAAGAAAAACTGCAAACCGTGTTATGGTGTTTTCATCACTGGCGGTATCTACGTTGGCGGACAGAGTTGAGAAAGATTCGCATTTAGACATTTTCCTAGAGTCGTTGCAATAATGTCATAAAATTATGTAGCTGTTTCCATTGTAATTTTTCATTATATTTGTGATATTTCTGAGCCTAGGGTTTTCTTTTGCTCTCGTCAATATCTGGTTATTCCAATGAGAAGAAGTTGGAAAAGTAATAAAAAACCTGTCAAGCACGAATGGAACTCGAACTACGAAGGCTCGTACACATTTAGACATTTATAAACAACAAATATTCCTATTAAATTCTTTAAAAATGTCAGTTTTTTAGAAGGAAAATATTTTGCTATCTATCTTTCAAATGCGCGTATTTACAAAATTTTTTTTTAATTGAAACAACTACAAATTAACTATTTTTCTTTCATTTGTGCTGTGAGACTATACATTTAGTAAAATTTCATGATTCTAGGTAAATGCGAAGTACCCTATAGATTTTTCCCTATTGTTATAGACTCTTTAACTCCAAGGGACTATAGTCTTGAGTGTTTTATATTAATTTCAACTTGACACAACCACTTTCCTGAGAAAAGTTTCTAGACAGAAAGACAGACCGAGAGACCGATAATTAAGTGATATGTGGGTTCCTTTTGCCTTTTGAGGTATGAAACCCTAAAGACTATGTAATTTTCAACTGTAATAACGTTAATACATTTTTGAAATAGTCTCAGTAGAATAAAAAAACCGAAGAACCTTAATGGATTTACTCACATCACGACGTAACCTCTCATGTGTATATTTTCGTGGCCATGGTATATCTTCATACGAGTACTTTTAATATCAAAAAATTACAACTACTACTGGGACTTTATACTTGTGTTTATGAAATTCCATGTTTATTTTTATATTCGGTGGAAAATTATTAAAACAGAATACTTCATCCATCGTCCATTCGTATGCTACAGGTGATTTTTTGGAAACTTTTGCACGTAAAAAATCTAATAAAATGTAGAATATTAAATTTTTATTCTCGGGTTAATTTCAGGGGGTAAATTGAGAAAGAAAAAATTTCAGAGGCATCGTGTAGTGTCATACGAAAATCCATCGACCACAAAGTCAGCTATATGTATAGGTTGTATCTTTTATAAATTGATTTAAATATTTTTCAGGAAACACGCTTAAAGATTGCTGTCTTGTAACCAAAAGGGTCGCTTAGAAAAATCAGAAAAAATCAAATCATAGATTAAATTAAAATTTTTCTATGTTTTGACTTTTTCTGATTTTTAAACAATTTAAAGCAATTAATTTTTATAAACTATTCAATTGTTTATTTTCTTATAATTGCCAATTCCTTATAATAAAACTTTTGTACCAACAAGATTTACAAAATATTTACTTTGACTCAGTCGAAACTCAGGCCTGCGTTTCAAAACTCAGTTCCACTCAAACTTGAACTGATACGGCATTGGTGCCATCGTTAGCGGGTAGCACGGCAGATGGCGGGAGATGGGGCAACCGAAGTTTTAATCATTTTTATTGTCGATATTTTATTTTGAAAATGTCCGATTCAGCCCTAAGTTAGACATTAAATGTATTTATTATTAATCAATAAATATATAAGTGAAAAATTTATTAAACTCTGCCCTCAAAACATATTAAAATTTCAACAAGAATTCAGTAAAGGCTGCCGCCGACAACGACCATAAGGCGAGGGTGACTTGAAAAATTATTATTACCTCGCCAACTTTACACAATCCGTCAATGCTCGTCGAGCTATCGAGACTGACCGAAGTGGTCGAGTATCTCTTTGAAACAGCATAAATATTAACCGCAAGTTCGAGCTCCTCGCTAACAATTCTAATTTGCTGGGAAACTGTTGCCAACTGCGTCAAATTTCTGCTTCGAGCACTAACTTTTACGGCAATTACCTGAATTGAGGCGCCCCTTGATGAATTTATTATGGCCACTGCGAGTTTTAAAAGTAATTCTCGAGTTTATTTGCTTGAACGGTGAAGATAGCGGTGCAAAGTTATCGACACTGTACGTCAAGTGTGTGGAGGATATGGAAAAATTGAGACATACTCCTTGAAATAGTGCATTCTTGTCAAATGTATTACTGAAAGCGCACATTGATTAAATATTATTGTGCAAAATGATTACGTATACAACCAAATGAGATGAAGAACCTGTGTAAATGAATGGAGATTATGACAACCATTTTTTTTACTTTAGTAATTAAGTAAAAATTATTGTGGAAACAAGACACGAAACTGACGGTTCTTTTTCTCTATTCTTGAAATATTTATCAGACGTTCTGTCTGTTTGTAGGACATCAAAACTACTAAATGGATTTTTATAAGATTTTCAATATTTTATAGCCTAATTTTCCAGAAATAAATTAAAGTATTCAATGTGCTGAATAAATATTGAAAAGTCTTTTCACAATATTTCGTGTTTTTGTAAATATCAGAAAATAGCACACTTTACGTACACTTCAGTAACAAATTTTAATAAAATTTCTAGTCTTAACTCATACAATAAATAAAAAAGGGAGTGTTGTTTGTCTAAGTTTGAAGTTTGAGTTTGAAGGCATTTGTTTGTCTGTTCGATTTATATTCATGACTCAACGGTCCAATTGATTTGGACCTTTAAGTCGTGAAAGCTCTTTTAAACTAAATTTACAAATAACTCGTCCTTTGTTGATAAATGTAGAATACATTTCGTTTCGGGAAAAGCAAATTTCAGCGAGCAAAGCGGCGGGCAATGATATAATATAGTTAGGAATAGAATTAAGGTTATAACAATAATATTTGTATTTATTTATATAGTTATGAAATATTAAAAATAAATCTTAGTTATCAGATGAAGTACGTAATTTAAATAATGTTTTAATACTTTCAGGACTGAAGAAAAAACATCAGTCTACATGAAATGTATGATGTTTTGATATTTTTATTCCTTCTTGTTTAATTATTCGCCCTTTTTTAGAGTAGGAGTAATTCGGATAGGTCATGCACGATACTAGGTATCTAGTTTTAGCTTTTGGACATCAGTATTTGGGTCAACCATATAAGTAGGCGACAGTATACTGAAGTTTGCATGGATTCGTAATATCCGTATACTCTTCAGACTCGAGATTTAGAAACTCGATTTGCAAACACACTTCATAACGTGCGTGCGCTGCCCTCATTGTGCGATAGGTCTGTCTTTTAGCAAGGTCAAACGATTACCTAGGCTTTCAGCAAATAGCAACTTGGGGGAAGTGTTGAATCACTACAATACTGACAATTATCATGTTACTCTTTACCGCATTCTGAGTCTGTAAATATTGTATATATGTGGAATAAGAAAACGGCACTGCCGGCATCCAAATGTAGCATTAAACTTTAAAATATTCAATAAATGCCAGATATTTAATCCTAGCTCATGAAGTTTTTGCCCATACACGTAAATAATTTCATTATTATTTAATTTTATGACAATGGTACATTGATCACAGCAAGTTCTTAGATCAACATTCTGTTTCAAAAACAAGATACGTGATACAAGAGCCATTGTGGTTTTTTAAATACACGTAGCAATTTCAGTACTTTCACCAATATATTTAACGTTGTTCTTCTAATTCTATTGATTTTAATGTAAGGGGTGTTTTGTAAAGAATAAATAACTAAAAAAGTTCGTAGTGAAATACTTCCTAAATAAATATCGAATTTATTGATGTCTCTCAATGTTTGTAATATTTGTCTTTTTAAAATTTAATATCTGTGTTTACACATACTCGCTGTGTATATTGTAATCAAAGCAAGGAAGTAATCTATGATAATAAGTTATAGCCATAGACTTTGCTAAGATTTTAACATTAATCTTATACCTAATCTCTTCATTATTATTCAACGACGTAGATAACGTAAGTTTCTTAATTAGTTATAGTACACCAGAGATAGAAATAAATATGCACTTTATTAGCAACCTGGTCACTGGCAGATAACTTGATTATTGGGCTTCGTTTGTATTTCTTGGAGGATCACGTTTAGCGGTAGATTGATTAGGGTCCGTAATGAAGTGTCACCATTACACCCACATGAAGTTAATCACGGTCAATGCGTACATCCGCACCCAATTAATAATTGGTCCCGTTTAATTTTAAGGAGGCAGCTCACATTCTTGTTTTTTTTAAGCAGTATGGCGTATTAAATACGCAGTATTCTGCGCAGGATATAAGAAATTATAGATTTTTTGTGTTGTAAAATAAAATCGAAACAAAGGAACACATTTGCAGTCAAGCCCATTAAAATTTTACGGTATAATTTTTGCGGAGATCACGTGATGTGCAGAGCGGAGTTTAGACATGTAATTCTTAAGTTATACTCAATGATGTTATATTAGCTATTTACGTGTTACTAGTATGACTGTGACTCACATTGAGTAGTTGTCGTCGCTTTTTCACATTATGATAATATTTATCAAAATGTTTTCCCGTGACAAGACAAAGTATATTGGTTACACAGCTACTTCCAGCAAAAGCCTCGTATCTATTTATAAGTAGATGCAATTAATTTATTTATTTAGGTTTATTACGATATTTATTTTTGATTTTCTTAGCAATGATACGATAAAATATTTCTTGTCACAATCTTCACAATCTGTTACACTTGCAACATACCAGAAAGTGTAAGAAACCAAAATAAATCCTGTCATTTTAGGATGATTCCTTATTATCTACGAAAAATGAAGAAATGCGACCTGACGTACAGTAATGGTAGCCTTTCCGTATTTAGGTCATACCTGGTTATCCATAATATAAACTTGACAATTTTCACGACAAATTTTCTTTCCTATTCTTTTATGATCATAGGAGGTCTCTTATTAAGAAGTAGAAAAAAAAGGGTTATCCAATTGGGTTGAGTATCTTTTATTTATAGTATATATATATATATATATATATATATATATATATATAGACTGATATTTTGTCAAACGACTACGCTATTTTGATTTACGCCTGGTCCGACACTCACTTGTGTCAAATGAAAGCTAAGAAAATTAAAAATTTTAAATTTTATTATTCATTTATACATAATAAAATATTTTTGAAAAAACTTAAAGAAATCACAAAAAATTTAAAGCTACGAAAACAGTTAAAAATGATACCTACTCAAAATAATTTTTAACGGACTCTTTCACTAAGCAATGCTGTTAAGACTTTTTTTCATATTTTTTGTATACTTGCAACAATTGTGGATTTCTATAAAAAAAACCGCGTGATTCAGTTAATTAAAGTACATTACTCTTAACTCAAGTTGAACAGAAACTTATCTGACCTGCTTTCATTATCACCAAAATAATGACATTGGGTTATATAAAGTTCTTCAAATAGTTGGACAAAAAATTCTTGACCCTAGAAATCAATTAGGAATTTTCCATATATGTTAATAAGTATTAATCTTTCATGGTTATAAATATGTCTCAACTCTTTATATCGCATAATTACAGATAAGGATGATTTATGTTTTCCAAGAGTAATGTCAATATTTACGTGTTTATTATGAGATTATTTGAAAAGTATGCTCCTGGTGAAGGCAAAGCTTGATAATGATTTGTCCCTGTTTAGTATTTATGTTTCAAAAACTCACCTTACTTTCAAATAATAATTTAATGTTTAACAAGAAATATATTTAGAATAATGTTTGGAAAATATTTCGAGATACTAAGTTTAACTTGTAATGAAATAATTAGAATTATTCTCAACTTTTTCGCATCTTCTGAACACTAAATGCACATTGCCAACAACTTCGTACTCCGATATACAAAAGTAAATTCAACGAGCACTTTTACAACTTAAATTGCCAGTAATCAATTTATTAAGACACTCCTATTCACAGAATCGCCATCAAAATTAGACTCCGACGCAGTCGGCAACAATTTCGCAGTAAATTAGAATTGTTAGCGAAACGCACGAACTTGCGGTAATCCTTTATGTAGTTTCAAAGAGAAGCCGGCCTACTTCGGAGTACTATCGATAGCTCACCAAGCATTGACGGATCGTGGGAGTTTGGCGAAGTAATAATCATTTTTCAAGTCACCCTTGCCCTATAGTTTATGAGCTGGTCTTTTCGAATTTATGCAAAAAAAATATTGGTGAATAAGGGCGTGTTTTTAAAGAAACTTAGCACAACTTTTGAAAAATCTAGTATTTTTTCAATATGAGAACACAAACAATATAGCGACTTACAAAAAAGAAGAGTAAAGAATAAAATACCACTTAAATCTCTAAAGCATATTACAAAAAGGTATATTCGTATTAATAGATATTCGTGTTGCTTTTATGCTTTAGGCATAACCGCAAGTTCGTGGTTCTTGTTAACTATTCTAATTTGCTGCGAAATTGTTGCCCACTGCATCGATTTTCTGCGCTAATTGCAATATTAATGGCGGTCATATGGATTGGGGACTTTTATTGGATTTATTATTGCCAATGCAAGTTGCAAATGTACTTGCCGAGTTTACTTATTTAAACAGCGAAAAGTTGCTGAAAGCAGTTCGTAGCATGCGTTGTTTTTTTATTAAGATTTAAATTATTTTATCGCGTTTGTTTTGTCGTCATTGAACACAAGTCTGACAAACAATAGTTATGTCGAGCCATTTAATGCTGTTTTTGCGTAAACCACGAAAAGATAAAAATTCCTTCGGAAGCTTTCGTAAACATACCATTAATTAGTTATTAAACAGAAGTTACTGCCCTTTGTTATCTCTCTAATATTTGACTTGAATTAAACTGTTATATTATAAGTGCAAATAAGACGTTGCGAAAAATCGGTTTCATTAGTGATTTCAGAGGTCCATATTAATTCAGGGGACTATTTAAACATCTGATATACATACGTAAAATTAGGAAAGCGACTCTAGATGACATATTACAGATTTTTAATAAAATTACAGATTTTTCTCAATTATATTTATCGGAATATATGAAGCCATTGTGTAAGGCTCCTTAAGGGGTTATGAATAAATTACTACTTTCAGGACCTTGTGGACTCGCACGTTCGACCGTTAACTTCTCCTTCTTCAAAACATATGTCAACCAATTAATAAACTAATGCGGTCGGCTTTCACAGCTTGTACTTTTGTATTTGTTGGCTTGGATGTTGAGCTCTTCGTCTGTTGCTGGGTTCTTTTTTAAAACCGAGGTTAATAAAAAAAAATATTAAACTAAGAATTTATAATTATCTGTTTATATCCCTAAATCTGCGTTGATAAATATTATATGATGATTTAAAAGAAGCTCGTAAATTTTAATTTTTAAACATTATTATTTCATTTGGTTTCTGTAAATTTATATATGAATATATATATATATATATATATATATATATATATATATATATATATATACACCTTTTTGACAAACGTTTTTCTTTTTAGGATTATAATTTTATTTCTTTAATATGATCAAAGCACAATCGACGATGAGTTTTGTTTCGCCGAATTTCAATAGGGAAAAGCATTTTAACCTTATTATAAAATATTGTCCTAAATTGCTAAGTTTTCATGGCAATACTGGTTTTTTAAATAAACAAAGCTTTCTGTTATTTATCCCGCGTTTATTTGTTAGTATTTAAAATTGCTACATATTGCTACATATTTAAATTGCTACAGATTTTTACCAATGTATATCTGAAGGAAAATTATATTTTGTTTCTTGAATAAGCATTGACGGTACGACATTCCTTTCGTGAATCCGTCAATTTGTGTACCCTAATCCATCATCCATGCGTAAAGTTCTTAAAATATATAAATGAGAGTTCTAACTCGAAATCAATTTTCTTAAAGAGGTCTTGTACTTTCATCCGTTGAGGAATTCCGTTAAGGAATCAACCGAAAATCATTTTCTTTCACCCAAAAAAAATTGTGTGTATACTTAAGTACGCTCGTTAAAAGTTATAGTCCTTTGGCATAATGCAGATAACTTTATTTAGCACGCAAATCATTAATGGAAATAAAATAATAGGACTGAGTTGTGATTATAAATACGGTTGTTAAAATCAATATCAAAATTATTAGATTCTAAATATTAAATTTAAATTTAATTTAACAAGTAATTGGTGCACCGTTTTATTTTCTACTATAAGCCAATTCTTTGCCTACAGGTTTCTCTATAACTTTAACCGTTTAATAAATGATCCCCGACTTTTCCTACAATTTTTATTGCTAATCTACTTTAATAATTCTTAGCGAACTTATATGTAATCTATATTCTTCTTCAAAGGTTGAGTTTTCTAACTTTCAAAAATAATTTTTCAAATCAGACACACAATTCCAGAGAATAGCAAGAATATAGAAGCAAATAAGCTTTTCCACTTTATTTATTATTATAGATGTACACTTTAATCAAAAATTACCAATTTCAGCCTAAAAAAAATTTAATTAAGTAGTTTAAATCAACTGTGTCGTGCATAAAAAATTTGGAAAATGCAGCGATTCACCTCTTCGATTTACTAATCCCTTGGGGCTATATTTTCAAATTTCATTATCTATTGACTAATAATATATAACATTTTGTATAATAATATTTTCCTAAGTAGATATAAACTAATGGTTTGAAATTTTTATAAACAAAATATCAAAGTAAGGAAAGTTATAAATACAGAGATTTCTTCTAAGATGTTAATAAAATTATTACAAACAAAAATTTTTCAGAAAAAGAAATTAATTTACTGTTTTAAGTCTAAACAAGGTTAATCATTGGCATTAGAAAAAATATGGACGCTAAGCAGCGGATGAAACTTAGTATTAAGTGTGGTTAGAAGTTTACTCTGATTTTATTTTATTTCATTCTTATTCTTTTGATATCTGCGTAGCTTGGTGACGTGGCTGTTTACTTACATATTATTTTCTCTTTGTCAATGTCTTGTCTATGTCATATTGCATTTGTATTACAGATAATATCCTAAGTTTTCTTAAACGAAATTTTTACTACAAAAAATTCGTAGCAACGTAATAAACCTGACCAGGTTATTGCTAAGCATTATGCCTACAACTACATTTAAAATAACAAAATAACACGACAATTTGGCAAGCAGACTTGTTCCATGAGTGTACTTAGTACCTGGAGACATTTATTTTTCACGAAACAAAAATCACTTAGAATCTACAATAAATTGTAGTTTTGTTCAAACGCGTATAATGATTCAAGAAAGTTATAAAAAATTTCGATATGACTTGCAACACGATATCGAAACTATTAATTTACAAAGTAAAAAAATATTGCCTTGAATCACACAAACTCATGCAACATATTCCTATAAAAATAGTATGTGCATTATAAGGTACAAAACGACTAATAACAGTCAACTTTAAATATAGGACTTGGTGTATATGTTCACTTGTAATAAACAATCCGTAATAAAAAATCCAATATGTTCACGTGTAATAATAAATACCAGAAACCTTACATTCAATTCACATTATGAAACAAAGTGTCCTATCGCGTTTGTCTGTATTTATGTAACTGTTCAGTAACTACGAAACGGATTTTGTTCGGGTTCATTAACGCATCGATCAATTCCCAAAGAAGCTTCAGTTGTATAATTTATGATATAATTTCCTATGAAAACCAAAAAAAAACACTCGTCGGAGATATATCGTAGCGTACGCCGCTTAAATCGTATGACATATATAGAAACATACGTTGTTTCTATTACACATAATTGTTTTTCTCAGAAAATTTTTAATAAAATTTGCGAGAGTATATGTGTGTATATTGCATAAAATCTTTAATGAAATTTTGCTGTTTCAACAGCTTATTGTGCAAAACCTGTCCTAATCCTTATCAAATTAAATTTGTACCATGAAAACATTAGGCAAGTATTATCACTCAGTGACACGGGAGTCGTCAATGCGTAATAATAACACGCGCTGAAAAATTTGTACTTACCCATGCGGACGCGGGGCGAGCCATTAATGGGGTAAAAAATATAAGAGTAGATACTGAAAAACTTCCCAGGAATTAAAAGAGCTATTTGAAAACTATAGTTAAAAAATTTGAGTTAAAAAATAAAACTAATAATAAATATTGCACTAAACTTATGCTTCTCAGTAATTCACTACTTATATCGCTTTAGTCCGCTGATAAAACAGCAAAGCAGGCGGAATGGTCTCCGAACGGGTCAAAACAAGGTGTCGCCCTATATTAGAACCAAATAAATGTACTTCCGGCAGAGTTCAAAGGCGAGCGCAAACACAAAACTTTCAATAGAATATTATTACAAAAATTACCACGAATATGGTCAAAATTATTCATACGAAATTAGGGCCAACAAATTTATATTTCACTCGTACCGGGCGGGAGCGTTTGGGGTTCATAAATTTGCTTGTGTCGTAAATTGTATTTTTTTCATAAATTTCGGTTTATCGTGCCGTATTAGCATGAAGTCGTTTCTAATTCAGGTAAAAGTTGTGTGCTTTTATTTATGACCAACTACGACGGCCGACTTCAATCAGGTGCGTTTGAAGACAAGACATGAAATCAAGACGTAAATTCGTTGCCCAATTTTTTTATCCCTTTCCCAAAATATTTGATACAGAAAAAATCGCGTGCCTACAATTTTAGGTATATAAAGCCAAATTGAAAAATATAAATAACATTTGGATATGTAAGCATATAGCAGTAATTACATATAATAATCAATAAGGTACTTCTAAAAAAATCGTAACATTGTTATTCGGGTTAAAATAAGGGATGTTTCTATTATTTACACAAAGGATTGTGGTCATTAAAGAGAGTGTATTTAAAGCCTGTTTATAAAAAAAATATAAATTCGTTTTTGCGTTGGAATGGTAAAATCGAAAGTGAATTTTATCAAAGACTGTTTAAAATTGTAATATAATTCCTTCAAATTTTCTACTCAGTTTGATGCACAGAATCACCTGTTTAAATAAAAGACACGTCTTTTACCCCTGTACATACGTACAAGATTAACAAATAACGTGTTCATTGTTCATACAGGTGATCAAGTTGAATATATTTGAGGAGTATTTCCGTAAAAAGTGTAATATTTCTTTCACTAGAACGGAACTTTGGCGGTGATTTTCATTTATTTACTTTTAGACTATAACATACACAATATTTGGTGGACTTATTGCTTTAAGGGAATTATCTTACAGACAACCAGTATAGCAGTCCAGTTCCGCGCGACGAGTGACCGAGAATCGAAACTAGGGTCATGAGATACACGTAATTGTATTAATAAATATTTAGCACATGCCGTTAGCGGCGGTTTTCTTGAATGGTCAATACGAACATTAACTATATTTTATTAAATATAGATTTTTTTCATGGTACATAATTTATATATATATTCTGAAAATATCTTGGAGTTAAATGTGGAAGTTATCTCTGCGACAGTCCTGACAAATTTTATAATTTTTTTAAAAGAAATGCATAGAACTCTTACTTCGTAAGCATCACAATTAAATTTCGACATCTTTAAGTACATTATGCATCATAAATCTTGCAGAACCAGCAAAAAAACGACACCGCTATATGAGAACACGAGATGGGCATACTCCTGTCTCTGTCCTCGTTTTTTTCTATGGCGGCGTATTTTTCTGCTGGTAGTGCACGCTGAATTGTGTGTTAATTCCTTAAGTTAAAATTATAACAACAAAGAGATACTCTGAGTAGCAATATTAATGTCAAGCATCATTGCGGCGAGTCCTAATAAAATTGATTCAGGAATGTTTGTTGATGTCACCAGGTAAAGAAAAAAAATAATTCTAAGAAAAATGTCCTGTAATAAGAAAATTCTTTTCAGTATTTGTTAGCAAAGATGTCTAAATATAGTTATATCTATGTAACTGACATAATAGTTAAATAGAATAATGACGAATAATAATTTTAAAATGACACATTTACAACGGATAATCAATTCACAGATCAAACAAATAATTTGCACTAATAAACACATCAGAATAAATCACACTTTATTGCTATCGTAATCAGATTAATCGATGGAAAAGTACAGAGTACTAATTTTTTTTTTAATTTATGTAGTTACTAAAGGTTTTTGAATAAAAAAACAAAGTCACAATAAACTTTCATATCTATATTTTACATTATAATCACAGACTGTAAAAACTTCTTTTTTTTAACTGTCACTACAAAAAAAATCTTAAAATTGATGTTAATTTTTAACCTGCATAAAGATAATTATTAGAAAGTGGCTTTTACTCAGTCTTTGCGGGTTATAATTTTCCAAAATATTTATTACATCTCTCAGTTTTTTTTTCAGGATTTTACTTGATAAATGAATTGATATTATAAACTAATTTACTGTGTAGTTTAAAAGCGATATGAGCAAAACAATCAAACAAATTAAATATAAGAAAGAATGATACGGGAAAGCAATAATTACTTCATCTCTTTTCAGATAGATTTAAATAGATACTATAGTAAAGCTATACCCGTTCAGTATTTATTAGTTAAAAATTTATTCAGTATTTTTTAAACGGAATCTAGTCAAATAAATATAAATAAAGGCAAAGAAACGTTTGCTGAATAATAACTGAATATGCAGATTTGATACATATATCTTAATAACTAAGCAAATAATACTTCAATGTCAATTTAAATGTAATTTGAAAAATAGACCAATTGCGAGTCTGACTTTCGTATGAGGCTTTGAAATTAAATTATTTTATTATCATATATCGTTACTGATATGTACTGCTTAGCACAGTAAATACTTAATAATTACTAGCACAACAAATATTAAATGATGCCTAATATAATTATTTGTAGGTACATATCGTCACAGGAGGATATCTAGAATCACCTTTATAGTTTTTTGGAGGACAACTAGAATCGCTGTTATAGTTTTAGTACAACTTTGAGGATGCTTCCGAAAAACTTGTTTCCTTATAATTTTAGATCCAGTAGCTTTGGAAACAGTGGGTAGAACGCACATATCAATATAATTCTGAAGATATGCTAAAATTATGAAAAAAATATTTTTGATAGCTTTTTCCAAACAATATCCCATACACTACTGGGTTACATTTCAATGAGTGACCAAATTTTAAGGAGCGATTAAGAAACAGTGACTAAATCATATAATGACAAAAAAAAATTATCTTTCAATTATATTTCTTTACGTGACTTTGTTACTGTTTCTTTACTGCTTCTTGAAATTTAGTCACTCATCAATATGTAACCCAAGTTATCAAATTTTAAAAAAAATTTGAAAATTGTATTCTGTCCCTAAAATTTTCATCTAAATATCGTTATGTTAGCTAATGAGTTATGTGCGTATTTTTATGCCTAATAAGTATATCAATCCCCATTTTCCACGTCAAGCCGTTCCCGAGAAAATGAATTTCACGGACACACGGAAACCTGAATATCGTATGATAGTTTCGTTCTTTTTCTTTTTGTGTACGTAACCCTAACAAACTAATTAAAGAGTTATGTTTAATATTTTTTCAGAGCTAAGACAAAAACATATATTTTAAGTCTATTAAACAAATATCAAAATACTATTAAACAAACACTTGAGCATTTAGTGAATAAAATCATTAAAATAAGGTATATGACGAATCGTCACTGCAGACTACCATTTAAATTATATTTATATGTTAATAATTTTTTCTTTTGCAGTCCTAAAAATTAGAGAAAAAATTACAGAACTCATGAGTCACGGTGTGACAAATGGGGTTCGTTTATTTTTCTTGTAATTTGTAGTCACGTAGGTGGACCATTGTGACTATTGGAAGAAGTTCATTAGCCAAACATCAACTCTGAAGTTACAAAGTCCTTCTCCGCACTTATAACTAAAGATTTAAAATTTAAATATTTTGATCGTACTACCGATGCAGAAATAATTGATATTATAACGTTATGGTTCCCCACCCACTTGACTTAAATAAAATAAAGGCAGTGACATTGAATAAACTCTTTTCTTTGTATCTACTAAGTTTCCAAGCTCACGCAATTATCACTTTTTGTTATTCTACTTTCTAGAACTGAATCATATCAGAGCTTTAGTTTTTCGTTGTATTGAGTGTAATTCGTTTAGGATAAAAAGTAAATTGAACGAAATGTGTCATTTCGTCATTTATAGTCCTTATGTACTTTTGTACTGAAGTTTAATCTAAGGGTTAAACTTTATTATTCTATTAAATTCTTCTCTTTGCGAATACGTTACCTGTAATATATCAATAAAGATGTGTATGTAAATAAATATATTGGAGGTGGGCTGTTCGGAGAAACATAGTAAAAATATTTATGAAAATTATCTAAAAATATCCTAAAAATCTCTTATAAAAGGCATGAAGTCTGCGTTTTGTCTGAGTGAGTAAGCAGTTTGATTTTTATTTTCGCCTTTGTATTTGACTAACAACCCGCTCCGGCTTCCCACAGTTATATTTTAGGATCCACATGGTGCCAACACGACCCATACGAATAGTTTGTACTGATACAATTAAGTTGTTTAATTAAGATTTGATGGTTCTTTATTTTCATTAATAAATCACGTCTTTTTACGCTCTTCTCCGTTGTTCTCCGTTTCTCCACATCATGCGAGATTTCATTATATTTTAGATATTATATTAAATTATGGGATGAAGTGAACTTGAGGAAAAAGCAGGGAAATTAAAACATAAGAATTTATCCTTTTTCCATCAAATTTTTCGAAGAATATCACCGATAGTCTCAACTCCTAATACATATTTTTATATATTTTCTGTATTTTGACGCAAAAACGTTCTTAAAATCTATACCGGGTATGGGAATGTAATCGTTCATAATGTGCGATGATGTCTATAGAAGCAACATACGATCAAAAATAGACATTGTGCCACCATTTCTGTCCCTTTTTAAAGTGGATGTATAAAAATAAATATAAGTTACCAATTAAGTAAACTATTCCAAACAAAAATTAAATTTAATTTCAATGAACTATACACAAATTGACGGATTCACGAAAGGAATGTCGTACCGTCAATGCTTATTCAAGATATTATCAAAAATGTAGCAATTTTGAACACTAACAAATAAACGCGGGATAAATAACAGAAAGCTTTGTTTATTTAAAAAACTAATATTGCTATGAAAACTTAGCAATTTAGGACAATATTTTATAATAAAGATAAAATGCTTTTCCCTAATGAAATTCGGCGAAACAAAACTCATCGTCGATTGTGCTTTGATCATATTAAAGAAATAAAATTATAATCCTAAAAAGAAAGATCTTTGTGAAAAAGGTTCATATATATATATATATATATATATATATATATATACATATATATATATATATATATATATATATATATAGGTATATATATATGTATATATATATATATATATATGTATATATAAATATATATATTTATATATGTATATACATATATATATTTATATATAAATTTACGGAAACCAAATGAAATAATAATCAGAATAATGTTTCAAAATTTAAATTTACGAGCTTCTTTTAAATCATCATATAATATTTATCAAAGCAGATTTAGGGATATAAACAGATAATTATAAATTCTTAGGTTTATATTTTTTTTATTAACCTCGGTTTTAAAAAAGGACCCAGCAAGAGACGAAGAGCTCAACATCCAAGCCAAGAAATACAAAAGTGCAAGCCGTGAAAGCCGACCGCATTAGTTTATTAATTCGTTGACATATGTTTTGAAGAAGGAGAAGTTAACGGTCGAACGTGCGAGTCAACAAGGTCCTAAAAGCAGTAATTTATTTAGAATCCCTTAAGGAGCCTTACACAATGGCTTCATATATTCCGATAAATATAATTGAGAAAAATCTGTAATTATATGGTCACCTAGAGTCGTTTTCCTAATTTTACGTAGGTATATCAGATGTTTAAATAGTCCGCTAATCTAACATGGACATTTGAAATCACTAATGAAACCGGTTCTTCGCAGCGTCTTATTTGCACTTATAATTTAACAGTTTTATTCAAGTCAAATATTAGAGAGATAACAAAGGCGACTAACCTCTATTTAATAACCAATTGATTGTATGTTTACGAAAGCTTCGGAAGGAATTTTTATCTTTTCGTGGTTTACGCAAAAACAGCATTGAATGGTTTGACATAACTATTGTTTGTCAGACTTGTGTTCATAGACGACAAAACATAACGCGATAAAATAATTTAAATCTTAATAAAAGACAACGCATGCTAGGAACTGCTTTCAGCAACTATTCGCTGTTTAAATAAGTAAACTCGGCAAGTACATTTGCGACTTCCATTGGCAATAATAAATCCAATAAAAGTCCCTAATCCATATGACCGCCATTAATATTGCAATTAGCGCAGAAATTCGATGCAGTGGGCAACAATTTCACAGTAAATTAGTATAGTTAACAAGAAACACGAACTTGCAGTTATGCCTAAAGCATAAACGCAACACAAATACCTATTAATACGAATATACCTTTCCGTAATATGCTTTAGGGTTAGAAGTGGTATTTTATTCTTTACTCTTCTTTTTTATAAGTCGCTATATTGTTTGTGTTCTCATATTGAAAAAATACTAAATTTTTCAAAAGTTGTGTTAAGTTTCTTTAAAAACACGCCCTTATTCACCGATCTTCTTTTTGCATAAGTTCGGAAAAGACCAGCTCATAAACCATAGGGCAAGGGTGACTTGAAAAATGATTATTACTTAGCCAAACTCCCACAATCCGTCACTGCTCGTCGAGCTATCGATTCTACTCCGAAGTGGGCCAGCTTCTCTTTGAAACTACATAAAGGATTACCGCAAGTTCGTGCGTTTTGCTAACAATTCTAATTTACTAAGAAATTGTTGCCGACTGCTTCGGAGTCTAACTTTGAGGGCGATTCTGTGAATAGGAGTGTCTTAATAAATTTATTACAGGCAATTTAAGTTGTAAAAGTGCTCGTTGAATTTACTTGTGTATACCGGAGTACGAAGTTGTTGGCAATGTGCATTTAGTGTTCAGAAGATGCGAAAAAGTTGAGAACAATTCTAGTTATTTCATTACAAGTTAAACTTATCATCTCGAAATATTTTCCATAAATTATTCGAAATATGATATAAGTAAAACGAGATTTTGAAATATAAATATTTTTATAAATACTAAACAGAGACAAATCAATGTCAAGCTTTGCCTTCACCACGAGCATACTTTTCAATTAATTTCATAATAAACACGTAAATATTGCTTAAAATTCGCTAATTGCAATATTAATGGCGGTCATATGGATTGTTGACTTTTATTGGATTTATTATTGCCAATGGAAGTCGCAAATGTACTTGCCGAGTTTACTTATTTAAACAGCGAATAGTTGCTGAACGCAGTTCCTAGCATGCGTTGTCTTTTATTAAGTCTGACAAACAATAGTTATGTCAAACCATTCAATGCTGTTTTTGCGTAAACCACGAAAAGATAAAAATTTCTTCCGAAACTTTTGTAAACATACAATCAATTGGTTATTAAATAGAGGTTAGTCGCCTTTGTTATCTCTCTTATATTTGACTTGAATAAAACTGTTAAATTATAAGTGCAAATAAGACGCTGCGAAGAACCGGTTTCATTAGTGATTTCAAATGTCCATGTTAGATTAGCGGACTATTTAAACATCTGATATACCTACGTAAAATTAGGAAAACGGCTCTAGGTGACCATATAATTACAGATTTTTCTCAATTATATTTATCGGAATATATGAAGCCATTGAAGGCTCCTTAAGGGATTCTAAATAAATTACTGCTTTTAGGACCTTGTTGACTCGCACGTTCGACCGTTAACTTCTCCTTCTTCAAAACATATGTCAACCAATTAATAAACTAATGCGGTCGGCTTTCACGGCTTGCACTTTTGTATTTCTTGGCTTGGATGTTGAGCTCTTCGTCTCTTGCTGGGTCCTTTTTTAAAACCGAGGTTAATAAAAAAAATATAAACCTAAGAATTTATAATTATCTGTTTATATCCCTAAATCTGCTTTGATAAATATTATATGATGATAGAAAAGAAGCTCGTAAATTTAAATTTTGAAACATTATTCTGATTATTATTTCATTTGTTTTCTGTAAATTTATATATAGATATATATATGTATATATATATATATATATATATATATATATATATATATATATATATATATATGTATGAACCTTTTTGGCAAAGATCTTTCTTTTTAGGATTATAATTTTATTTCTTTAAAATGATCAAAGCACAATCGACGATAAGTTTTGTTTCGCCGAATTTCATTAGGGAAAAGCATTTTATCCTTGTTATAAAATATTGTCCTAAATTGCTAAGTTTTCATGGCAATACTAGTTTTTTAAATAAACAAAGCTTTCTGTTATTTATACCGCGTTTATTTGTTAGTGTTCAAAATTGCTATATTTTTGATAATACCAATGAATATCTGAAGGAAAATTATGTTTTGTTTCTTGAATACGCATTGAGGGTACGACATTCCTTTCGTGAATCCGTCAATTTGTGTATACTTCATTGAAATTAAATTAAGTTTTTGTTTGGAATAGTTTACTTAATTGGTAACTTATATTTATTTTTATACATCCACTTTAAAAAGGGACAGAAATGGTGGCACAATGTCTATTTTTGATCGTATGTTGCTTCTATAGACATCATCGCACATTATGAACGATTACATTCCCATACCCGGTAAAGATTTTAAGAACGTTTTTGCGTCAAAATACAGAAAATATATAAAAATATGTATTAGGAGTTGAGACTATCGGTGATATTCTTAGAAAAATTTGATGGAAAAAGGATAAATTCTTATGTTTTAATTTCCCTGTTTTTTCCTCAAGTTCACTTCATCCCATAATTTAATATAATATCTATAATATAATGAAATTTCGCATGATGTGGAGAAACGGAGAACAACGGAGGAGAAGAGCGTAAAAAGACGTGATGTTGCAACATATTATTATGTTTTTATTAATGAAAATAAGGAACCATCAAATCTTAATTAAACAACTTAATTGTATCAGTACAAACTATACATATGGGTCGTGTTGGCACCATGTGGATCCTAAAATATAACTGTGGAAAGCCGGAGCGGGTTGTTAGTCAAATATAAAAGCGAAAATAAAAATCAAACTGCTTACTCATTCAGACAAAACGCAGATTTCATGCCATTTATAAGCGATTTTTAAGATACTTTTAGATAATTTTGCAAAATAATTTTCATAAATATTTTGACTGTTTCTTCGGAAAAAAATTACGAAAAGCCCACCTCCAATTTATTTATTTACATACACATGTTTATTGATATATTACAGGTAACCTATTCGTAAAGAGAAGAATTTAATAGAATAATAAAGTTTAACCCTTAGATTAAACTTGAGTACAAAAGTACATAAGGGCTATAAATGATGAGATGACACATTTCGTTCAATTTACTTTTTTATCCTAAACGAATTACACTCTGATGCAACCGCCATCATGTGCTTGAGCAGTTGAATACAACGAAAAACTGAAGCTCTGATATGATTCAGTTCTAGAAAGTAGAATAACAAAAAGCTTAGAAAGTATTAGGTACAAAGAAAAGAAGTTTATTCAATGTTTATTTTATTTAAGTCAAGTGGGTGGGGAACCATGACGTTATAATATCAATTATTTCTGCATTGGTAGTACGATCAAAATATTTAAATTTTAAATATTTAGTTATAAATGAGGAGAGCGACTGTGTAAATTCAGAGTTGACGTTTGGCCAATGAACTTTTTCCAATAGTCACAACGGTCCATCTACGTGACTACAAATTACAGAAAAATAAACGAACCCCATTTATCACACCGTGACTTATCAGTTCTGTAATTTTTTCTGTATTTTTTGGGACTGCAAAAGAAAAAATTAATAACATGTAAATATAATTTAAATGGTAGTCTGCAGTGACGATTTTTTTAAACTTCGAACAAAAATATATTTGAAACATATGTATTCGTCATATACCTTATTTTAATGATTTTATTCAGTAAATGCTCAAGTGTTTGTTTAATAGTATTTTAATATTTGTTTAATAGACTTAAAATATATGTTTTTGTCTTAGCTCTCAAAAGTTATTAAACTTAAATCTTTAATTAGTTTGTTAGGGTTACGTACCCAAAAAGAAAAAGAACGAAACTATCATAAGATGTATCATGAGATGTTTCCGTGTGTCCGTGAAATTCATTTTCTCGGGAACGGCTTGACATGAAAAATGGGAATTGATATACTTATTAGGCATAAAAATACGCCTATGACTCATTAGCTAACATAATAATATTTAGATGAAAATTTTAGGGACGGAAAATAATTTTCAAATATTTTTTAAAATTTGATATCTTGGATCTTTGGGTATCACATATTGATGAGTGCCTAAATTTCAAGAAGCAGTAAAGAAACAGTAACAAAGTTACGTAAAAAAATATAATTGAAAAAATATTTTATTGTCATTATATGATTTAGTCACTGTTTCCTAATCGCTCCTTGAAATTTGGTCACTCATTGAAATGTAACCCAGTAGTGTATGGGATATTGTTTGTAAAAGTTAAAAAAAAGCTATCAAAAATATTTTTTTCATAATTTTAGCATATCTTCAGAATTATATTGATATGTGCACATAAATGCGTTCTACACACTTTTTCCAAAGCTACTGGATCTAAAATTATAAGGAAACAAGTTTTTCGGAACCATCCTCAAAGTTGTACTAAAACTATAACAGCGATTCTAGTTGTCCTCCACAAAACCATAAAGGTGATTCTAGATATCCTCCTGTGACGATATGTACCTACACTTAATTATATATGGCATCATTAAATATTTATTGCGCTAGTAATTATTAAGTATTTACTGTGCTAAGCAGTACATATTAGTAATGATATATGATAATAAAATAATTTAATTTCAAACGAAATACGGAAGCCTCCATACGAAAGGCAGACTCGCAATTGGTCTATTTTTTAAATTACATTTAAATTGACATTGAAGTATTATTTGCTTATTTATTAAGATATATGTATTGAATCTGCATATTCAGTTATTATTCAGCAAACTTTTCTTTGTCTTTATTTATATTTATTTGACTATATTCCGTTTAAAAAATACTGAACAAATGTTTAACTAATAAAAACTGAACGGGTATAACTTTACTATAGTATCTATTTAAATCTGTCTGAAAAGAGATGAAGTAATTATTGCTTTCACGTATCTTTCTTTCTTATATTTAAATTGTTTGCTTGTTTTCTCATATCGCTTTTAAAGTGCACAGTAAATTAGTATATAATATCAATTCATTTATCTAGTAAAATCCTGAAAAAAAACTGAGAGATATAATAAATATTTTGGAAAATTATAACCCAAAAATACTGAGTAGAAGCCACTTTCTAATAGTTATCTTTATACAGGTTAAAAATTAACATCAATTTTAAGATTTTTTTTGTAGTGACCGTTAAAAAAAAGAAGTTTTTACAGTCTGTGATTATAGTGTAAAATATAGACATAAAAGTTTATTGTGACTTTGTTTTTTTATTCAAAAACCTTTAATATGACATAAATTTTAAAAAGTACTCTGTACTTTTCCATCGATTAATCTGATTACGATAGCAATAAAGTGTGATTTATTCTGATGTGTTTATTAGTGCAAATTATTTGTTTGATCTGTGAATTGATTATCCGTTGTAAATGTGTCATTTTAAAATTATTATTCGTCATTATTCTATTTAACTATTATGTCAGTTACATAGATATAACTATATTTAGACATCTTTGCTAACAAATACTGAAAAGAATTTTCTTATTACAGGACATTTTTCTTAGAATTATTTTTTTTCTTTACCTGGTGACATCAGCAAACATTCCTGAATCAATTTTATTAGGACTCGCCGCAATGATGCTTGACATTAATTTTGCTGCTCAGAGTATCTCTTTGTTGTTCTAATTTTAACTTAAAGAATTTACACACAATTCAGCGTGCACTACCAGCAGAAAAATACGCCGCCATAGAAAAAAAACGAGGACAGAGAGAGGAGTATGCCCATCCCGTGTTCTCATATAGCGGTGCCGTTTTTTTGCTGGTCCTGCAAGATTTATGATGCATAATGTACTTCAAGACGTCGAAATTTAATTGTGATGCTTACGAAGTAAGAGTCCTATGCTTTCCTTTTAAAAAAAATATAAAATTTGTCAAGGCTGTTGCAGAGATAACTTCCACATTGAACTTCAAGATATTTTCACAATATATATATAAATTATGTACCATGAAAAAATCTATATTTAATAAAATACTGTTAATGTTCGTATTGACCACTCAAGAAAGCCGCCGCTAACGGCATGTGCTAAATATTTAATAATATAATTACGTATATCTCATGACCCTAGTTTCGATTCTCGGTGACTCGTCGCGCGGAACTGAACTGCTATTCTGGTTGTATGTAAGATAATTTCCTTATAGCAATAAGTCCACCAAATATATAGATTGTGTATATTAAAGTCTACAAGTAAATAAATGAAAAATCACCGCCAAAAGTCCTTTCTGGTGAAAGAAATATTACACTTTTTACGGAAATACTCCTCAAATATATTCAACTTGATCACCTGCCTGAACAATGAGCACGTTATTTGTTAATCTTGTACGTATGTATAGGGGTAAAAGACGTGTCTTTTATTCAAACAGGTGATTCTGTGTATTAAACTGAGTAGAAAATGTAAAGGAATTATATTACAATTTTAAACAGTCTTTGATAAAATTCTCTTTCGATGTTACCATTCCAACGCAAAAAGAATTGATATTTTTTATACAAACAGGCTTTAAATACACTATCTTAAATGACCACAACCCTTTGTGTATATAATAGAAATATCCCTTATTTTAACCCGAATAACAATGCTACGATTTTTTGAAGAAGTACTTTACTGAGTATTATATGTAGTTACTGCTATATGCTTACATATCCAAATTTTATTTATATCTTTAAATTTGCCTTTATGTACCTAAAATTTAAAGCACGAGATTTTTTCTGTATCAAATATTTTGGGAAAAGGATAACAAAATTAGGCAACGAATTTACGTCTTGACTTCATGTCTTGTCTTCAAACGCACCTGATTGAAGTCGGCCGTCGTAGTTGGTCATAAATAAAAGCACACAACCTTTACCTGAATTAAAAACGACTTCATGCTAATACGGCACGATAAACCGAAATTTATGAAAAAAACACAATTTACGACACAAGCAAATTTATTAGCCCCAAACGCTCCCGCCCCGTACGAGTGTCATATAAATTTATTGGCCCTAATTTCGTATGAATTGTTTCTACCATATTCGTGTTAATTTTTGTAATAATGTTCTATTGGAGGTTTTATGTTTGCGCTCGCCTTTGAACTCTACCGGAAGTACATTTATTTGGTTGGGATATAGGGCGATACTTTGTTTTGACCTGTTTGGGGAGCATTCTGCCTGCTTTGCTGTTTTTTCAGCGGACTAAAGCGATATAAGTAGTGAATTACTGAAAAGCATAAGTTTAGTGCAATATTTATGATTAGTTTTATTATTTAACTCAAGTTTTCAAATATGCTCTTTTAATTCCTGGGAAGTTTTTCAGTATCTACTCTTATATTTTTTACCTCATTAATGGCTCGCCCCGCGTCCGCATGGGTAAGTACAAATTTTTCAGAGCGTGTTATTATTACGCATTGACGACTCCCGTGTCAATGAGTGATAATACTTGCCTAATGTTATAATGGTATAAATTTAATTTGATAAGGATTAGGACAGGTTTTGCACAATAAGCTGTTGAAACAGCAAAAGTTCATTAAAGATTTTATGTAATATACACACATATACTATCGCAAATTTTATTAAAAATTTTCTGAGAAAAACAATTATGTGTGATAGAGACAACGAATGTTTCTATATATGTCATACGATTTAAGCGGCGCACGCCGCTATATATCTCCGACGAGTTTTTTTTTTTTGATTTTCATAGGAAATTATATCATAAATTATACAACTGAACCTTCTTTGGGAATTGATCGATGTTAATGAATCCGAACAAAATCCGTTTCTTAGTTACTGAAAAATTACGTATATACAGGCAAACGCGATGGGACACTTTATTTCATAATGTGAATTGAATGCAAGGTTTCTGGTATTTATTATTACAGGTGAACATATTGGATTATTTATTATGGATTGTGTATTACACGTGACCATATACACCAAGTATTATATTTAAAATTCACTATTATTTGTCGTTTTGTAACTTATAATGCACATGCTATTTTTATAGGAATATGTTGCATGAGTTTGTGTGATTCAAGGCAATATTTTTTTTACTTTGTAAATTAATAGTTTGGATATCGTGTTGCAAGTCATATTGACATTTACTACGATTTTCTTGAATTATTATACGCGTTTGAACAAAACTACTATTTATTGTAGATTCTAAGTGATTTTTGTTTAGTGCAAATATGACATAAACAAGACATTGAGAAAGAGATAAATAATATGTAAGTAAACGGCCACGTCACCAGGCTACGCATATATCAAAAGGATAACAATGAACTAAAATAAAATCAGAGTAAACTTCTAACACTTAATACTAAATTTTATCCGCTGGTTAGCGTCCATATTTTTTTTAATAATTTAAATTAATTTCTTTTTCTGAAAAAAATTTGTTTGTAATAATTTTATTAACATCTTAGAAGAAATCTCTGTATTTAAAACTTTCCTTACTTTGATATTTTGTTTATAAAAATTTCAAACCAATAGTTTATATCTACTTATGACAATATTATTATACAAAATTTTATGTATTATCAGTCAATAGAAAATGAAATTTGAAAATATAGCCCCAAGGGATTAGTAAATCGAAGAGGTGAATCGCTGCATTATGCCAATTTTTTATGCACGACACAGTTGATTTAAACTGCTTAATTAAACATTTTTTTTAAACTGAAATTGTTAATTTTTTATTAAAGTGTACATCTATAATAACATTTAAAGCGGAAAAGCTTATTTGCTTGTATATTCTTGCTATTCTCTGGAATTGTGTATCTGATTTGAAAAATTATTTTATAAATTTACAAAACTCAACCTTTGAAGAAGAATACAGAATACATATAAGTTAGCTAAGAATTATTAAAGTAGATTAGCGATAAAAATTGTAGGAGAAGTCGGGGATCATTTATCAAACGATTAAAGTTATAAAAAAACCTGTAGGCCAAGGATTGGCTTACAATAGAAAATAAAACGGTGCACCAATTTGTTGTTAAATTAAATTTAAATTTAATATTTAGAATCTATCAATTTGCATATTAATTTTAACAACTGTATTTAAAATCACAAATGAGTCCTGCTACTATTTTTATTCCATTAATGATTTACATGCTAAATGAAGGTATCTGCATTATGACAAAGGACTATAACTTCTAACGCGCGTACTTAAGTATCGGTCTCGGGTCTATTAACTGATCTGGCTGGTTATGATAGGAACTGCTAAATGGTAAATGATAGATTCATTGACTTATCTTCTCGGGTTACCTTCTTTCAAAAGTATTTCTGTTTCTTTTAAATATATTTTAAGATAGGGTTTGTCAATTTTATCTGTTTCATATACCCAATTGCTCAAAGTATTACATAATAAATTACTAAACCAATTTTACTTAAACTTTCATTAAGATGATACTTAACATACAGGTCAAAATCTAACGTACATTTTTTATTTAAACCTCTTTAAGGCATTGAAATGAAAATATTAGATTTCATGAAGGGCGCGCGCTCAAAGCAAATCAAGAGAATTTATTTTTATTGTGGACTACAGCAACTTGGCTGAGATATAATTGATTTTGAAGGACACTTCTGAGATAAAACCTCTATTAGTGTGCATTTTGTCAACCTTATGCGTTGTTCACACTCCGTATTATGTGATTTCATAACATTTATATTCAGAGAATATAAAGATTTGTTTTTGTTCACATATGAAGAAATTTTCTCGCGCTTAAGATATATAATTTTATTTATGAAAATTTCTAATAGCTAGAATTTTAAGGATAAAAAAATTTTATTTAAAAACCTGATGACAAAAATAACACAAGGATGCATATTGAAATCATAAATTGTTAGGTTACACAATGCTTATAGAGCAATGCAATAGTTATAGAAAAAAATATTTTTGTTTTCCGTCTCCAGTTTTTACATTATGTCTAATTAATTAATCAGTAGTCCTTGAAGATAAGGGGTACTAAATACTAATAAAACGGAATTCCTCAACGGATGAAAGTACAAGACCTCTTTAAGAAAATTGATTTCGAGTTAGAACTCTCACTTATATATTTTAAGAACTTTACGCATGGATGGTGGATTAGGGTTTGAAGATGGAGCTGAAAAATATGGATGGAATTCATAAAAAAAAGTTTTATATTCATCATGTTTGGGTTTCTTTGACTTGAATTGACGTATCAATGGGTTGCAAATAGTGACAAGTGTTTGATGACGGAGTCTGAAGATGATGAGAGGACCTCTTCACGTCTAGGACTAGTTTCATCATGTTTGCCCTCGTTTAACTTTTCTTGACAAGTCCCTATTTCAAGTTGTGACTTGAAGATAGAGCTGATTAGTCGCCTTTATTTCAAGTTGTGGCTAGGATCTAATGATAAAACCGAAATTATTAAACTTACATTCACTTAAAAATCATTAAACTTACTTTTAACAGATGCAAAAAATTCCTTGGTGAAAAATTCCTAATAACTTTTCTTCCATCAATTTCTACGAACTCAGTTACGTCGGCCTGTCTAGTCATCTATAAGAATTATAATTTTATGACACAAAACAGTTCATTAAAATTTTATGAACCTAAGTACGCTCGCACATAAAAGTTTACTTTGAAATTTAAATGATTACTGGTGTATAAAAAACATCTATAGTTCATTTCCAAATATTCTCTGAATACCACAAATAGATACTCAAGCTACTCAGCTAACACTAAAATAGTAAACAGTACACGATAGGCAAGCGAGCGGCTGATTCATCGAATTAAGTCCCGCTACACTGATGGGGGTACAATGAATAATGCAAACGATACTTCGACCTCAAAATATGATACAAATGCGTCCTGTAGGAGGACCAATTAATGTTCCGCTCGCGGCTGATTTACAGAGTAATTAAGAATGCGCATAAATCAAGCTGGTGGGGATTTTGCCCTATTGTTGGTGTTGTGAATGATGACGGGATTGCGGGTGAGTCGAGATGGCAGAAACGTTATTGAGATCCAATTTCGAGTAGGTTTTTAATGGATATAAGAGTGTAGATAAATGGCCATTATGCTGATGAAAATGTTACTACAAATGCAGTGAATTTTTGTAGGCGCAGCCCATAATAATATAAGAAAGAAATAAAGTTTGATATTTTGTTAGTTCGAGGTAATTTAACAAATTATTCAAGTGATTTTAAATATTCTTTCTTTAGTGAATAGGTCGATTTTGCATAATTACAGTAATTTTATTCTTATATAAACCACACGTTGTGCGGTTTTAAATGGGGATGCTGAATAAGATATTAAAATCATAAACGTCGGGGAAAGGCCTCTTCATTTAAAAAGAAGATTCTTGCACTATGCAATATAGTAGGTTGAACTCACTTAAACGAACTGACAAAATGTAAAATGATTTTTCTAAATTTAGAAGTAAAAGACCAGTTTACCTGTCTCAAAAAACGGATGATTGTGGTTTAATTTTATGTGCGAGATGTCTCAAAGGGCATTTCTTCCTAGTGTGAATTAAGGTTTTTCGCTTACATAAACTAAAAATTGGCCTGTGAATTCACATTCGTCGGAAGCAAATATTCCTATTATTCCGATTAATGTACCACTCGCTATTAAACAACTATAGTTCCCGGTGAATATATATTATTATTTATATGTAGCCGACTAAATTTGCTGTCACAAGAAATAAATCCCAAATGCAATCTTTTAGGACGGTGGTAACTTTTTTCCGGTAAAGTGATAGGTCGATATGTACAGAATGTGAACTTCACATATGTACATATAGAATGTGGACTTATCTAGGAAAACACATTACAACTTACTCCATAAAGTAATAAAATTGCAAATAAAGCATAGAGAAAAGCTTTTACTAATAAAATAATTAATGTGTAATTGATGAAACATTGATACTATATGATGGACAATAGTTCAGCAAATCAGGAACAAAATGAGATTATTATTTTAAAATACAATGACATACGCTTATTATATTACAGTAATGTCAAATAAAATACTAATTAAAAATAAAAAGTAATTCTTGAAACCTCCGTTTTTGATAGTGAACTCGCTTGACAAACGATAGGTTTATGGAAACAAAAAATCTCATAAATTCTTTAGATTAAAATTTAAATAAATATCTTAAAAAATGCCCAAAATTAATTTTCTTTATAATGTAATAACGGGCACCTAAGAAATAGTTTAATTATTTAGCCAAGTCAAAATTTGTTTATTTGGCCGATGCCAAAGGGAACCGAATTTACCCGATTCAGCGTCATTGACACCTGTGTGACGGTTCAGCGTGACCGACCTGAGCGTGACTCATTTTCATTCACTGTTCAAGACAGTATCAGCACACTTTTTTGAGCAGCGCAGTGTGCAGGTGCGCAGAGAAAAGTTTACTCTTTAAAAATATAAAAAACAATTCCATTGGCTAATTACTTTTATATTATGCAAAATGTTTATTCACCCTATAAACACTTTGCCTGGTATATCTTTTAAAGGCGTAAAATTGAAATTTCATACCATCACTGCAGTTTTCCGATAAACTTTAGATAAACACCTAGTAATAATGTTTTTTGCATAATATTGGCGAAATCAGATCTATGGGAGATAGCCCTCTATCTCCAATAGATTTGAATATCTGATATTTTTTTGTGGACATTTTTAACAACGTCAGTAGAAGTATATTATTCTAAATGTGAAGAAAATGGTTAGTTTTTCTTCCTTTAGAATTACTCTATTACTAAATATTCCCCACGATTACCTGTAAAATTCCGATATGAATATTTTTTATTATCAATCACTGAGTTATTTGCGAATTAGTTTGATTTATTACTATACTGAATTTCTAGTTTACCTCAAATAATGTTTCAGAAAAACGTTTTTAACGACTGACGCACGAATGACATTATAAATGTTTTTTGAAGTACGCAATCCTATAAACGTTATTATTTTACATGTTACCTTACAAAAATATTGATAAAAATCATGAATGAATTGTGAATAAAGCAATTAATCCAAAATTTTTATTTAAAATTCATTCACGAATTAGTGCAGAATAAATCGATTAAAATATTGATTGAATAAAACAAATGTAATATCATCAATTTATTTTATTCAAGCAATTCATCCATTTATTATTAATATTTATTGTTTATATCTGCACTTATTTTGCCAGTTATATAAAATACAACTTGTGCTTGTGTGATTTTCTAAATATGGGCGATGTTTTCCTTTTTACCAAGTCTCGATAGTTTTTTATGGGATATATTAAATATACTGAAAATTATGCAAGTGAAACTATGCCTCTCATTAAAAAAAAACAAAACTCTAGGCAAATTTTGCAGGAAAACCATAACGTTAATTCGTAAAAAGTCGTAGTTTTTGACATATATACGAAAATAGACACGCGTCTGTTAGGTTTTATTAAATAACTATTGCTTCCGTAGTAGCAACGATTTATCATAAATAAATTTCATTGCAAATGAGATATGGAACCCTTTATGCGCGTACTAATGCGCTTGACGCGCGTCTGGCTATAATTTACCCGGTTTTTCTCTGTTATTGTTAAATAGTTAAGTTTTAACTATTTCTTAAGGTAGCCGGATAGAGACTTGTTAATATCCTCTTATACTTACTTCTCTCGATGGTATTTACTCTTTGATGCTAGCTTACTCTAAATGCAAACTTAAAAATACTTAAAAATAAAAGACTTGTGACATGTTGACATGGAAATGTATTTATGTTAAAAGTTACAGAAATACTACAAGTATTTGCAGTATATTTCTATTTCACACGAAAGTGGAATGATCTTATTTTCATCAAAATTTGGGTGCCTGTAATACTCGTTGATGGCTTGCCATATCGTTGTATATTTCAATCAGTATTTGCTTAATTGGGGAAGGAAAATTTATAATTTAAATATATTCAAGATTTCGAATAAGTCCGATTGATACTTTGAGGAAATTATTAAGTACGTATGTGAATGGTATTTCGCATGAAATATGAAATATATTTTTATGAAGGGTCTTTGTATAAAGGTTTAAATTGGTCCTAATGTTAACTAGATAACCTTTGTAATATATGCTTTTAATACCTACCACGTCCATCTGTAATTGAATTTCTTCACTCATTTGCCGTAAAAATCGATAGCCATACACGCTGCCGAAAATTAATTTCGTGGTAGGCGTTTTTAAAGCAATATATATAAATAGGTGACCTTTTTTATGTAAATACTGTTACATATGCACATACCCGCACGCACGCACATACACAAACACGCACGCATACACGCATGCACGCGCATACGCCCGCTCGAACAAAATATATATATATATATATATATATATATATACATATATATATATATATATATATATATATATATATGTATAATTCATATTCGTCTTTAATCTGTACTAGCTGTGTCCTACAGTTTTAATCGCCTATTATTCGGAAAAGAGTTATTAGAACTTATTTTCTCTCATATGAAATCATGGGTATAAATTATTATAATCCACATTTTATAAAAATCTGCTCAATAAGTTTTGCGTGATAGATGAACAAATTAACATAGACAAAAATTCAACAAAAATATGGACAACAGTTCTGAAAACGCGCATTAACATTCTTCAGGCTAAATCAAACACCTTTATAAAATATTTTCCATACAAAATTTAAATAAGTTACATTTTTTTTATTAGTAAGGGTTCCATGTATGTTTAAAATATATTAGTAATGTTGTTTTACCACGTTACCTGTGAATATTCTTGCGAAAGTTTCCATTTGTGGCCTGTTTATCTTATTTTCCCGTTATTTGGCTTTGACTTGTGTAATTTGGCCCAAGAAAATTTACCATAAATAAAAAATAAAATTTCGACATGTGAATAGCTATGGAAATTTAATCGAATTACTGCTGTTTTAGTGAAAACACCTTATCGAAAAATACTGCATGTCAGCATGCTGTGATATTTTTATGTCGATGTTAATAGAGAAATGCTAATAGAGAACAAGAATAGAATTAAAATGTAATTACTTTATAATGGTCATGTAACAAATATATTTAGCTAATCGAATTAATGATAAGTGTCGGTAGCCCATTACTTAATATTTTTTAGGTTCCGTCTGCCACAATGAAAAAAAAAACACATATAGCTTCACTTGGTTTTTCGTCCATCCGTTTTTCAAGGCTATTTTTCTAAGAAACGGTTGAAGATATTTATCATATTGATATCAATACCGTATACCAAGATCAATGGCCTTACATTATCGTAAAAATATTACGTTTTAGGTTAAGACAACAAAAAGATGTGGGTTTAACTCATACAACTTTAAAAGGTGTTTTTAACTCATACAACTGACTTACTTATTGATCACCAAAACCTGTAGGATACTTCTGGTCTATCTACAACCTTGAAAGTCGGCACAATAGAAGATCTTATAGTACAAGCAAAGTAGAAAATTAATGATCTCTAACTCTCTGGGAATTACACATTTTTATATTTTATTTGTTTTTAGGCATGTGAAGGATATATTAGGCAACATGTATATGTTGTGAAAAATTACTTAATATTTGTAAATAGGTTAATTAGAAATATTATGATCGATTAAATGTTAATAAGTTTTTAAATATTTACCGAACCATCATAGTGCGAGTAATATTTGTGTTCTTACGAAAGATTTTTTGCATAATTGCAAAAAAATCATAAGCCATATTGTTTAAATTTCAAAAGAATTATTAAATATTATATATAATAATATTCCAATGTATAAAATATGAATTATGTAATGAAAAATAGGATTCCTAAGCCTCTAGTTTTAAAGCCGTAGACAGTAAGATTTTCTCCGTATAATATTAATGCCATCAGCGACATATGAACTATCGTCACGTGAAAAATATTTGTGTTTAAAAAGAACTTAAAGCTCCCAATTACTTGTTTATATCGAATACTTCAGCATTTTCTTCATACAATACAGTAAACGGATTGCAAAATTGGCCAAGCACTCATGTAATGAGACACTTAACAAATGACAAGAATTTTAATATTGACAATATTTTTAATATTGCGATGAACTTAAGTCTAATTAACATTACATTCTGAAAGAGATACTAAGAAGGGAATTAAGTTTGTAAACCTTTAAATACAGAAGGTCAACTGGTAACAATGGAAAACCAAGTTCGTTTACATATTTATATAACTAAACTTAGATAAATGTTATATTTCCGGCGGATAAGATCCTTTGAAAATTTATCGAAAAATACTGCATTGTACATGTCCTGTATTGTCATCTTTGCGAAATGCGAGAAGTTTGCTCGTGCCCAATGTTTATCCAAAGACAAATATTTGTTAACCGGCAGACCCAGGGTTAATTAAATTTTCAAGACCTTTTTTATATCTGCTTCATTTTTAAAAAAATAAAAATAACAATAACCTACCAAAAGTTTGGTGTGTGAAACCCCATAAAACAATTTTGTTTTCTTGTGCTCCACAAAAATACGTTGGATTTGACACGATATGCCGTGATATGATTTTGCAATTAGAATGTATACATCTCGTTTTTGTATCATACTAAGAAACTAAATGTTCGGCTTCGTGGTAGTGAGTGTATTTAGCGGGTATTGGTTGAATTATTAAATAGTCTTGCATTTCTTATCTTAGGCTGCAGTTCTTTGATATCATCGCAAGATTCAGTATCTGAGGACAGTATGTTTTTGGTAATCATAGATTCTCCGAGCGTTAACTCGACTGATGTTAATTGAGTTATCTTTTTTGCGGGTGTATTATGTTGGATTTCACGTTCTTTGCATTGGAACCAACGATTACATATTACTAAATCCATCATATGTCTAATAAACGCAACGTACACTTCTTGGTTCGAGCGCATACAGGACATATTGATAACATTCTGTGGACAATTTCACCGCCGCCCATAAACATTTTTAAAAATTATAGTTCCTAATAACTGCCGGGTGGCTTAAAATTGCATACCTCCTATTGCGCTTGGGCTACCGTCTATAATGGTCTGGAGCAGAATGAGTGCGTCACAGCGATTGTTCCATCCGCCCAAGATAACGTCACCGAGGTACCTCTAGGTTTTTTTGTGAACTTTTTTCAGGAGGAAATGCGAAGTTTACGAGAATCGTGTTCCCTTGGATGGTTCTTGTTCTATGAAATAATCTTTCTAGGTATTTAACGATAATTCTACTTGCTTGCCATTATTTCAAACAAAAAAAATTATTGAAATATCTTTTCCATACAAGCTGTATATTTTCAATTAGCTGCTTGTTTTCAATTTTCCAAATTAATTTTCATCCTGTGTGATATTTAAAATGAAATATACAATACAACCACGGGTTGACATAAAACAGTAAACTAGTTGACAACCGCTTCTTCATATTTTTATCAGCGCGATTATTTTAGGGTTTCGTAGCCAAATGGTAAAAAAGGAAGCTTTATAATTTCGCCTTATCAGTGTATCTGTCTGTCCGTATGTCACAGTAATTCTATTAGAAGACTATTGGCATTATAGAAATGAAATTTTGATACTAGTTATTTGTTGTGAACTACTACGCAATGAAGTAGTAAAGTTGTAAAAAAAAATAAAATAAGGGATGTCACTCCATACATGTAACTAAGTGATTAAAAAGGTTTAGAGAAAATAGATGTGTAAGGAACATTTAGATGAGTGTTAAAAAATGTATAGGGGTTCCAAAATATATTTTTTTGAAGTTAATAACCCCATTAACTTTTCAATTAAAGGTTAAATTCTGAAAAAGGTAGCAAACATAAAATAAACTTTCAAAGAAAATTGGTTTGAATAAGTTATATTGTTTAGTTCTTGAGATGTGTAATATATTTTCTGTACCGACCGCAACAATACCTTGGTTTTTCATAGTTCCTTTCAGAAGTACAAACCTATAAGTTTAATATTGTTTGGTGCTACGGAATCCAAAGTGCACGAGTTCGACTCATACCTGGCCTGTTTTTTAAACAGGGAATTTTCCGTTTGTGCTAAAATGTAACTATATCCGCAAATACAATAAGCAAAGACAGAAAATTACGGCAACGATAAGTGATATAGGATTCCTGGACACAATAACAACAGTTACACTAAAATATTTATTGTTTTGGCAAGTTAATTTTTCGCTTTCGGTGCAAGATTTACTTGATACAAATAAAACAGCTGAAATTTGAATTTGTCACTTGTCCGATGTCCATTGAATTGAAAATAATTAATAATATTAAAATTCTATATATTTCTAGGTATTTACAATTTTGTGTCGTCTCTTACCATATTATAGCGGATAATTATAATTTTATCGAAGTTGCATATCTATACGTTCAGCACTATCTCATGATATTTCTTTCTCGTGGTGAGTGTGACCAAATTAGGTGATATTTCGGTATATATACTTGATCTAGATTCTATGACTTACGAGTGTGTTTATCCGAATGACTATTCTAAAAGTAATCATTACTCCAAATAGTGCACCTAACTATTTACGGCCTTAAATTATATGATTTCAGTTTACTTTCCATCTTTTTCTACAACTGTGGCGAACCCCAAATAAAAATGCTTCACCGGATGAATCGGGGGTTTTGTTTTGTGGCTAAGAGTGAAAATGAGCTACTTGGATTTTTAAAGCTATATTTCAAATACATTTTTAGTGTGTGAAAATTAAAGCAAACAAAAACAAACTGTAAACGTATATAGGAATATTATATATTTACATATATATATATATACATATATATATATATATATATATATATATATATGTATATATATTAGTACACAATTATTCAATAAAATAAATATACTATGAATTGCACAAGTAATTAAAAACCTAATTATCATTTGTCTGAAACGCGCTAACAACATGCGCAACTATAAAATAAACAAGTCGCGTTGAAGACGTGAGATTATGTATATTTTTGCTTGCAACAAAAAATTATTATTGGTTCATCTTTCAATTATAACGATTCGTTTTACTTAAATTTAACGAATTTATCGAATTTAGCTACCAATTTGGAATTCGTTACGATGAGTAAATACAAAATATTATTTTTAAATTTAAAATCAATATAAAGAATTTTTTAACGTTGCGTTGTAATTATAACTAATATATTCGTAATAATTCATGAATTCGCCGACTGTAAATTACTGTTCAAAACTAATAAAGTATTTTTAGTTAACAACTTAAATTCTAAAATCATAATGCCGCACTAAGCTTTACATCTACCCACCTCGAGAACATATTGCAATTAGTGGGGCGTTGAATTGGAATTTGCCTAATCCGTTTGTGCAGAGTGCTGTTGGATGTCAAAGGATACCGTTTTGAGTACTATAATCTCCCGGTGTAGGACTAATCACAGTTCTATCCAGGTGCTGTTTTCATATCGATGTCGGTGTTTTAGTATTCGCTTGCCACGGCTCAATGATTAGCAGTTATAATCAAAAGTTTTACGTCAAACGCGTAAAACTTTTGATTGTAACTGCTAATCATTGATTAGCTTTTTGTGAACAACTTTCTTTATTTCAAATAATAAATGTTATATGTAATCTAATGGCCCAACACGCAAAATATTTGGCCTAGTGTTATCGCTACACTACTGTAATTCTTTTTGCATGAAAACGTCTTTTGCCGACCACCTGGCCATCCCTGGTACTGAATACCTTCGTGATAGCGAGTTATTACCTGAAACAACAAATTTTAGATGGTTTTATAAACTGTCACCGCCATAACTTTTCACTCGATAATTTAATATTTTTTCTTCTCAGTTTATTTTTTAAAGCTGCACGACGACGTACAAAGAACTCATACAATCCTTTCCATTTCAGAGTTATGTCCTAATTATTTGGTTGCACAGATTTAATTTTAAGACCCTCACCGATAGATGACATAAGCGCACAATAGTGTAAGCGCATTAACAGGCAGCACATGGGGATCTGTTGAGAATGCGCTAAACACCACTTTGCGCTACACCCCTTGAGTAGCGAAAATATAAAGGTATACAAGCGGACAACGAAAACTAACTTTTACGGGACGTCAGTATAGAATGCTTCTTGAAAAACGTTTTCACTTAAAAAATATTCGATCTTTCATAAATATAATTTTCAATATCACTCATTTTATTGTTCTAAAAAACCTAGTAAAAAATTAGCAGGTTATTAATGAAAACAAACAAAAAGAAATGGAATGAAATATTTGCAAATATGAAATGCGTTATATTGTTTTCCTCACATTATTCTAAAATTGGTAATTTAACATTCTGTAACAGTACGGTAAGAATTTATAGTCTGCCTCTTATAAGTTTAAATGTTTAAACATACAACTATGTAGAAACAATAATTATAAGCAAGCGTGAAGGATATGCGATGCTTTGAGCCGTCCTAATCCGCGGTGGATTTAAACTTTACTTCCAAACTCTGCTTTGTTTCAAATCTATGCTTTTAGGTCCCGCGGCGTGCCGATAGGCAGCATGCACACTCTGTGTGTGGGATAAATACTTTTCCTAAATATTGTAAAATGTTGATAGACTAACATAATAAAATATTGATTGAGTTAATAACAGATAAAGGAGCCACTGTACAAACTTCTCTTTTCTAACAATAGATTGCCGATATAATGTTTTCTAAATTAGCAATATTCAAATACAACTACTCGTCTTCATTATATCTTCGCACCAAACGATACAAACTAGCACACTGTAAAATAAGAGACCGATTTAAGAATAAATCAATTCGCGTTTAATTTTTTTTATATCCTCAAATTAATAAGATATACTAGTAGTTGTGCTAAAGGTTAATTTAAATCATTTAGAGAGTTTTTAAGAGTATTTTTTTATAAATTAATGTAAAGTGGCTTTGCTTGTTACTAAAGTTATCAAAATCAGTCATAAATGATAAAAATTATTTAAAAGAAAAGTGTTGCGTCTTAAGGGGAATTTGCCTTCAATTTTCAATAGAACCGGTTCTGAATTAAGTCGTGGTAAGCAATGGAATATCAGATTAGGCACGGATATGTTGTACTTTTAATTTTTGCTTTATGTTTATGTTCATGATCAACTCTTTAATACTCTTTTTTGATATTAGATATAAATTCCCAAAGAAAAAAAATTTTCGAATTAAACAAAACGGCTGTTTTCGTCAAAATCGCACTTAAATGAAGAAACATTAGAAGAAATTTATATACCAAATTTGGTTAAATTTCGTTGTGTTTGATTAAAAATATATATACAAAACCTATCAACAACACACTACTCAAAGATAGGACTTCGATTCGCTCAGTCTAACAAAGATCCATCTGGAGAATTAATAATTAAATAATTATTATGTTATATGCCCAATTACAAAGTTTGTAGTTTAATTAATAAACAGTTTACAATGCTCTCGATTCCAAATGGAGACTGACTCGGAACTAACAACGCTTTAATAAAATTAGAATCGGAAACCTTTAAAAGGTCACATAAAATATGATAAGTGTCATAAATATTTTTATCATTTATGATATTTGTCATATTATCATTTACGACATCTAACGATAATGATAGCCACTAAAACATTTACACACGGCTGCATGTATGAGCATGATTTTCTTATCGACCACGTAAAATATGAACATTATCATAAATTAATTTGTAATTTATTATACTTGTCATTTTGTCATTGACGATTTTTCCTTTCTGCTCGTAGCGTGCAAGCGGCGCGAGAAAGCGGGACACAGCGCGCCGCGACGCACTCTCGAGGCCACGCATGCCCGATGCCCGATAAGGAACTTGGAATCGCTGCTAAGAGCACCTTCACTTAATTTAATTTTAAGTGTTTCGTCTGTACGATCGATGATAACAATTAGCATGCGCAACGAGTTCTGGTACGAAGTTCTTATTTATTTTTCGAGTAGACGGTGCCTTATTTCGTAATCGCACTCCCAAAACTTGGTTAGGTCACGTTTTTAATGTTAAGTGTTATTTCAGATAATGTATGAAAAATGATAATCAGGATATCACCAAATTAATTGTGGTATCAAGGCCATAAAATTATACGTGTTCAAGTTATTAATTTTCTATCTTCGTTTGACCATAATATGCGGTAAAAAAGGTTAAATGAAAAGCTTTTAAATCGGGACTTCATATGAAAAATTATAAAGCATAATTAGAGTAAACTTTTAATTTGCGGTTATCATTTTATATATATTGATGGATAAAACATTTTAAATATATATAAAAAAATCCCCCGTTTTTAATAATTTAATTATTGAAGCACTGTAATACAGTATGTGTAATTGTGAAGATAGGTCGCTGTTGGACTTCAAAAGCAAGTTCGGTCATATTCCGAAGAGCTATATAATCTTGTGTAACACACTGTAATTTAGATCATTCATCAGAGTGGCTGTTAAATATTTGTTACCAACAAGTTCTAAATAATTTTGGTTACCCACAAATAGACTCAAAATATTGGCTGGAATGGATAAAATGGAACGAAAATAACCTGGAGAACTTTTTTTGATTGTTGGTCTAATTAAGCAAAGTTTCTCAAGACAATCCTAATTACTGTTGTTCTGAGACATACTGAATACAAAACTGCGTGGAAATAACGAGTCGTAATTATCAAAAATGTCTTTTAAAACTAAATATTGTATGAATTGAATATTGTGTGTAAGCAGTTACAATAAAAGATGAATTTCAAAATTTTTTCACTAATCGAGTAACAAAACTGGTATGTCACTACTCCCGTCAAAGTCTTTATTCTAATAATCCCCTATAGTAAATTAGATATCCGCATGATACATAAAATTACGTTTTGTAACCAATGAATAATTCAATCTTATTTGTTTTATAATAATTTATAATAGTTATTTTTCTCTTTCAATGTACATCACTTTCGCTCCCATGCAGCAAGACATCTAGTTTTCCATTTAGTATTGCTTAGCATGGACCATGTTCTGACAACTCTCGTAACAAGCTTATCCTTTTTTTCCTAATCAATTATGAGATAACAGGGTTGTTAAAAACCTATGTAAAGTTTGTAAGGAATCTAAAAGAATTGAGTAAATTAAAAAAAAAATTAATATGTCGCCGAATTCGTACTCTGTGAGCTTTCATTTGACACCTAGTGCTATGAAATTAATTAAATTGTACATAATTTATCAATTCGTACGTTGTACCCATAGCTGCTCATGAACGTCAATAGTAGATTAATACGCATTATAATACCCCAATAGTTTGACTGGCCATCGCGTCTTCTGTAAAATTAAATGCTACAAAATATATTTTAGAAATTCATATTGATTCATCTTACTTTACTAGTCAGGGCGATAATTTAGTAATTACAGCGCATTCAGGGGTCCAAAACTAACGAAGTTGGATATCTTCACATAATTTTATTAGAAAGTACTCATTTAAACTTATTTTTGAATTTTTTTCCATATTGTTACATATCTTATCTTGTTGGTAAATAAGAGGGGTGTATCCATTACAAGTTATTCTGAAGTTTAATGTTTTGTAAGCGTGTATAAAATGTTAAGTGGAAATGAAATGTCCTTTCAACAGACTATGGGATACGTGAATTTTTTTTTGCTTCGATTCGTAAATCGAAAAAACTTTGTGACATATTCACTGAGGTCTTTATTAAAAACTTATGCTTGGAAAAATTTCACGTGTATAGGTGTAAAATTGTGGATACAACGAGAGTGTGGCAGACGTCGAATACGAACGTGGATATGACGAATTATAAGGGTTCAGTATTTGACTATGGAACGTTAGAAACGGTTAAGAGAAATTTTAGTTTCTCAATGTTTTTTATCAAATATCGACATACGTCTCAATGAAGAGTCAACTATTGATCATATAAGCCAACAGGCCCGTAGATGCAACAAATCATAAAACTACAAACCATTTTATGGAGTTTTCACTAATGGCGGTATCTACTTCAGCAAACAGAGTAGAGAAAGATACCCATTGGGACATTTGCCTAGAGTCGTTTCCATAATTTCATAAAATTACGTACCCATTTATATTTTAGCTTTTCATAATATTTGGGATATTTCTGAGCCTAGGATTTCCTTTTGCTTCCGTCAATATCTGGTTATTGCAATGGGAAGAACTTGGAAAAGTAGTAAAAAACCTGTCAAGCACTACGAGGACTCGTACTCATTTATGCATTTATAACCAACAAATATTTCCATTAAATTCTTTACAAAATTTTTATTTTTTAGAACGTAAATATGTTTCTTTCACACTCTCGTATTTATAGAAATATTTCGTTATGTGAAACAAGTACTAACTAACAATTTTTCCTTTATTTGCGCTGTGAGACCATATCTTTGGCAAATTTTATGATTCTAAATTAACATGAAGTACCCTATAGGTTTTGATTTATTTGCGAGTGTAAAAATATGCATCATAAATGGCCTACTTTTAACGTTTTTCTTGGTTGCTTAGACTTAGAAGCCTGATTCTTTTACAACTCCAAGGGATCATAGCCCTAAGTATTCTATAGTAGTTTCAATTTGATACGTCTACTCTTTATGAGAAAAGTTTCTTGATAGAAAGACAGACCAAGAGACGGATAATTAGGTAATATACGGGTTCCTTTTTTGTCCTTTTGAAGTAGGACACCCTAAAAACTATATAATTTAAATTATGATAGCGTTAATACCTTTTTAAAATAACAACATCTTCTCAGTAGATTAAAAAACAGGAGAGCCTTAATAGATTTACTCACATCACTACGTAACCTCTTGTATGTATGTTTTCGTAGCCATTATAAATATTCATAAGATGGCTAAATTTACCTTTAGCATTTAAAAGTTATAATTTCTATAGGTACTTTCAATACCAAAAAATTAAAACTGCTACTAGGATTTTAGTATTTTTTTTATGATAACTATAAATAAGTTTTGAAAAATAACCAATCCCTTGTTTATTTTTAGTGTTGCGTGACTTAATAACTAAAACGGAACACTTAATCTGTCGTCAGTTATACGGCACAGGCGATTTTCTACGTAAAAATTTAATACGTAAAAAATTCTAACAAAGTGCATAAAATTACATTTTTATTCTCGGGGTTAATTTCAAATTGAGAAAGAAAAAAAATTCAAGTGTGTAAAGTGTCATACAAAAATCCAAAGAAAGACAAGTCAGCTGTATGTATAGGATGTATCTTTTATAAATTGATTTAAACATTTTTCAGGAGACATGCTTAAAAATTGCTGTCTTGTCACCAAAAGGGTCGCCTAGTAAATCTGAAAAAATTAAATTATAGATTGTTTTAAAATTATTTGGATTAAATAATTGTAGAGCAATTAATTTTCAGAAACAATTTAATTGTTTATTTTATTGTTTAAGCGAAAAAAATTTGCTCCCGGTGTATAATAAAATTTTTTTTGTCCTACAAGATTTTCAAAATGTTTACTTTGAATGAGTCTAAACTCAATTCCGCGTTTAAAAACTCAGTTCCACTTAATTAAAATGTGAACTAACACGGCATTGGTGCCGTTGATGGCGGGTAGCACAGCAGGTGGCGGGAGATGGGGCAAGCGAAGTTTTAATCATTTAAGTGCGGATATTTTATTCCTAAAATATCCGATTCGGCCTTAAGTTGGACAATTATTATTACGCAATAAATGAATAAGTGAAAAATGTATTAAACTTTGTCTTCAAAATATATTCAAATTTCAAAACAAGGATGCCGGCGACAACAACTACGAGAATAAGGCGGGGGTGACTTGAAAAATTATCATTACCTTGCCAACTTTACACAATCTATCAATGCTCGTCGAGCTATCGAGACTCACCGAAGTGGCCGAGTATCTCTTTGACGGCATAAATTTTAACCGCAAGTGCGACCTCCTCGCTAACAATTCTAATTTACTGGGAAACTGTTGCCAAATGCGGCAAATGTCTGCTCGAGCACTAACTTTTACGGCCATACGTGAGTCGAGGCGCCCCTTGATGAATTTATTATAGCCATTGCGAGATTTAAAAGTAATTCTCGAGTTTATTTGGTTGAACGGCAAAGATGGGGGTGCAAAGTTTTCGACACTGTACGTCAAATGTTTGGAGGGTATGGAAAAATTGAGACATACTCCTTGGAACAGAGCATTCTTGTCAACTTTATTGCTGAAAGCGTACATTGATGAAATATTATTGTACAAAATGATTATTTACACGACAAAATGAGATGAACAACCTGTGAAAATGAATGGAGATTATGACAGCCATTTTCTTTTACTTTAGTAATTTAGTAGAAATGATTGTAGAAACATGAGACTAAGCTGGTTCTTGAAATACTTATCAGACAGCCTCTCTGTTTGTAAGAGTATGACTCGAAAACTACTAAATGGATTTTTATAATATTTTTAATATTTTATAGTATAATTTTCCAGAACTAAATTAAAGTACACACCACATTGCATCCACTTTGAAAAGTCTTTTTATAATATTTCGTCTCTTTGTAAAAATCAAAAAATAACACACTTTAAATACACTTTAATAACAATTCTTAATAAAGTTTCTAGCCTCAACTAATACCATAAATGAAAAAGGAAGTTTGTTCATTTGTTTGTCTGTTTGTTTTATATTCATGACTCAACGATCCAATTGATTTGATCTTTTAAGTCGTGAAAGCTCTATAAACTTACTTTTCAAATAACTAGTGCTTTCTTGATAAATGTAGAATACATTTTACTCCGGGAAAAGCAAATTTTAGCGAGTAAAGCAACGGGCAATGGTTAAATATAGTTAGAAATAAATTATGGTTTTAAAAATTATATTTGCATTTATTTATTTAGTTATGAAATATTAAAAATCAATCTTAGTTATCAGATGAAGTATGTATAATTTTAATAATGTTTTAAAACTTTCAGGACTGAAGAAAAAACATCAGTCTACATGAATGGTATGATGTTCGATATTTGTATTCCTATCTTGTTTAATTTTTCACCCATTTTTACAGTAGAAGTAATTAGGATAGGTGATGCACGATACCAGGCCCCTAGTTTTAGCTTTTGGACATCAGTATTTGGGTCAACCGTGTAAGTAAGCGACAGTATACTGAAGTTTGCATGGATCCGTAACATCGGTATACACTTCAGGCACGAGATCCAAATGTTGTGTATATGTGGAATAAGAACAGGTACCGCCCGCATCTAAATGTAGCATTAAACTTTAGAATATTCAATAAGTGCCCAATATTGAATTCTAGTTCATGGAAATTTTGCCCATACACATATATAATCACATTGTTATTCAAATGCATAACGATGGTGCATTGAGCACAGCATGTTCTTAGATCAACCTTCTGTTTCAGAAACAAGATATTGATACAAGAGACATTGTGGGTTTTTTTAAATACACGTAGTAATTTCAGTAATTTTACCAATATATTTAATGTTGTCTTTGTAATTCTCTCGATTTTAATATACGGAGTGTTTTGCAAAAACAAAAAATAAATTACAAAAAAAGTTCGTAGTGAAATATTTCCAAAACAAATATCAAATTTATTGATATCTCTCAATGTTTATCTTTTTGAAATTTAATGTCTGTGTAATCTTTACACATACTCTCTGTATGTGTATTGTAATTAAAGCAGGGAAGTAATCTATGATAACAGGTGATATTGATAGACTTTGCTAAGATTTTAACATTAATCTCATGCCTAATCTCTATACCCACAATTAAATGAAACTACCTGATGTAGTATTATTTCTACTTTATTTAAGTTCTTTACCATGACCTAGGTTTCGTTGTATTACAACATCTTCAGCAAAATTCTTTGCTAACAGCCCACCTGAAGATGTTGTAATACAATGAAACCTAGGTCGTGGTAAAGAACTTAAAGAAAGTAGAAATAATACTACATTACTTTGTTTCATTTAATTGTGAATTATGAATTTCTACAAAATTAACGCCAAAAATATAGTAGGTTTCTTAATTAGTGATATTACACCAGAGGTAGAAATTAATATGCACTCTGTTAGCAAACTGGTCGCTGGCAGATAACTTGATTATTGGACTTCGTTTGTCGTTCTTGGAGCATCACGTTTAGCGGTAGATTAATTAGGGTCCGTAGCGAAATGTCATCATTGCACCCACCAAAGTTAATTACGGTCAATGCGTACATCCGCACCCAGTTAATAATTTGTCCCGTTTAATTGTAAGGAGGCAGCACACCTTTTTAATTTAAAGCAGTATGGCCTATCAAATACGTGGTATCCTGCATAGGATACCAAGAATCATAATTTTTTAGTATTGCAAAATAAAACCGAAAGAAAGGAATACATTTGCAGTCAAACCCATTCACCTTTTAACAAATGTAACAAACCAAAATAAATTCTGTCATTTTAGGATGATTCCTTATTATTTATGAAAAATTAAGAAATCCGATCTGTCGTACAGTGATGCTATCCTTTCCGTATCTGTGTCGAACTTGCTATCCATAATACAAACTTGAAAATTTTCATGACAAGTTTTCTTTCCCAATTTTTTTTTTCTTATTAAGAACTAGAAATGAAAAAAGGTTATCCAATTGGGTGGAATATCTTTAATATATAGTATATATATAGATGTATATATATATATATATATATATATACATAGACTGGTATTTTGTCAAACGACTACGCTACTTTAATTTACGCCTGGTCCGACACTTAGTTACATAAAATGAAAGCTAATAAAATAAAAAATGTGAAATTTTATTATTCACTTAAATATAATCAAATATTTTTGATAAAACTTATAAAAAAAACTAAAAATTTAAAGCCACGGAAACAGTAAAATTGCTACCTGCCGAAAATAATTTTTAAAGGACTCAATCACTAAGCAATACTGTTAAGATATTTTAACAAATTTTTTGTATAAATTTAATAATTTGATGATGCATTTCCATAAAAAAAACTGCGTAATTCCGTTAGTTATGGTACACTACTCCTAATTGAAATTGAACAGAAAATAACCTAACCTCGTTCCACTATGACCAACATAATGAAATGGGGTTATGTAAAATTCTTCAAATATTTCGACTAAAAACTCTTGACCCTGGATATCACTTAGGAGTTTTCCAGAGGTGTTAATAAGTATTAATCTTTCATGGTTATAAATATTCTTATCAATTCTATATATCATGTGTTTTCAGGTAAGAGTTAATATGATGTTTTTAAAGAGTAATGTCAATATTTACGTGAATATTAGGAGATTAATTGAAGAATGGGCTCGTGGTGAAGACAACGCTTGATATTGTTTAGTCTCTGTTTAATATTTAAAAAAGTGCTAATATTTTAAATTCTAGTTTTACTTTCAAACAATTATTTAATGTTTAACAAGAAATATATTTAAAAGAACTTTTAGTATTGAAATAAATAGAATTATTCTCAATTTTTTCGCAACCTCCGAAAGCTAAATGCACATTGCCAACAATTTCGATATCCAATGTATATAATTATATTCAAAGAGTAAACTTGAATTACCCGTAATAAATTTATTAAGACACTTTTATCCACAAAATCGCCATCAAAGTTAGCCCCAGACGCAGTTGGTAACAATTTCGCAGTAAATTAGAATTATTAGCGGAGAGCATGAACTTGCGGTTATCCTTTATGTAATTTGAAAGAGAAGCCGGCCCACTTCAGTTTGTATCGATAGCTCGCCAAGCAGTGACGGATTGTGGAAGTTTGGCAAAGTAATATTCATTTTTCAAGTCACCCTTGCCCTATAGTTTATAAGCTGGTACTTTCCGAATTTATGCAAAAAGGAGAGCGGTGAATACGAGCGTGTTTTTAAAGAAACTTAACACAACATTTGAAAAATCTAGTTTTTTTTTCAATATGAAACTACAAACAATTCAGCGACTGACAAAAAAGGAAGAGTAAAGAATAAAATACCACTTCTAACCCTAAAGCATATTATAAAAAGGTATATTCGTACTAATAGATATTTGTGATGCGTTCATGCCATAGGCATAACTGCAAGTTCGTGTTTCTTGCTAACTATTCTAATTTGCTGCGAAATTGTTGCCCACTGCATCGAATTCCTGCGCTAATTGCAATATTAATGGCGGTCATATGGATTGGGGACTTTTATTGGATTTATTACTGTCAATGCAAGTTTTAAATGTACTTGCTGAGTTTATTTGTTTAAACAGCGAATAAGAGCTAGAAGCAGTTCTTAGCATACGTTGCTTTTTACTAAGTATTAAATTATTTTATCGCGTTTGTTTCGTCGTCTATGAATACAAGGCTGACAAACAACAGCCATTTAATGCTAAAAGATAAAAGTTCCTTCGAAAGCTTTCATAGACATACAATCAATTGGTTATTAAACAGATGTTACTCGGCATTGTTGTCTCTCTAATATTTCACTTGAATTAAACTGTTAAAGTTTAAACTTTAACAGTAAAAAGAAGGAATAAGCAAATAAGAGCTGCGAAAAACAGGTTTCATTAGTGACTTCAGATCAGAAAGCGTCCCTAGATGACTGTTTCATTAGAGATTTTTCTCAATTATATTTGTGGGAATATATGAATCCATTGTTTAAGATTCCCTAAGGAGGGGTTATGGATAAATTACTGCTTTTAGGACCTTGTTGACTCTCACGTTCGACCGTTAACTTCTTCTTCAATACATACGTCAACAAAATAATAAACTGATTCAGTTGGCTTATACGACTCGCACTTATGTACTTGTTGGCTTGGTTGAGCTCTTCGACTATAGCTGCTCCTTCTTTAAGAGTATGATATGATTTAAAAGAAGCTCGTAAATTTACATTATTCTGAATACATTTCATTTGGTTTCTTTAAATGTATATATATATATATATATATATATATATATATATATATATATATATATATATATACATACATATCTTTTAGACAGAAGTTATTCTTTTTAAGTTTGTAATTTTATTTCTTTAATATGATCAAAACACAATTGGCAGGATTCGACACAATTGATTAGGGAGAAGCATTTTATCCTTATTACAGATATGGACTTAATTGCTAACTATTCATGGCTTTACTGATTTGTTAAATAAACAAAGTAATTTATCCCGCATTTATTTGTTAGTATTTAAAATTGTTACTTTTTAGATAATACAAATGAATATCTAAAGGAAACTTATTTTTGAGTTCTTGGATATGCATTGACTGTACGTGAAAAAAATGGATTTACAGAGTGATTGGGAATGCGTATAAATCAAGCTGGTGGGGCTTTTGCCCTGTTGTTGGAGTTGTGAATGATGAGAGGATTGCGGGTGAGTTGAGATGAAAGAAAAAGAGGTTTTAATTGATGAAAATCGACGTTATGGAGATGTAATTTTGAATAGGTTTTACATAGATATTTGAGTGCAGTTAAAAGGCTATTAAGCTTATAAGAATATTACTACAAATGCAGTAAATTTTGGTACGCGCAGCCCATAATAGTATGAAAAATAAAATACATATAAATTTTCATATTTTCTTAGTTCGAGATAATTCTAAAAATTAGTCAAGCGATTTTAAATATTATCTCATTAATGAATCGGTTGATTTTGCATAATTCCAGTAATTGTATTCTTATATAAACTACTTTTTGTTCGGTTTTATATAGGGATGCTGACTAACATATTAAAATTATAAACGTCGGGGAAAGGCCTCTATATTTAAAAAAAAAGATTCCTGAACTATGAGGTATAGTAAGTTGAACTTACTTAAACGAACTGACAAAACGTCAAATTGTTATTCTAAATTTAAAGGTAAAAGGCAAGTTCACGTGTCATTTTGCATATCATTCCGATTAATATACCATTCGCTATCAATCAATTAGAGTTCCGGGTGAATATATATATATATATATATATATATATACACACACACACACACACACACACACACACACACACACACACACACACATATATATATATATGTAATAATATTTTTTGCATAAAATATACATATTATTTATATGCAGCCAAGTAAATTTACTCTCACAAGAAATAAATCCCAGGGCCAAACTTTTTGCGCCTAAAGTGATAGTTCGGTATGTACACAATGTGAACTGTGAACTTATCTAGGAAAACGCATTACAATTTACTCCCTGAAATAGTAAAATTACAAATAAAGCATAGAGAAAAGCTTTCACTGGTAAAACAATTAATGTATAATTACATTGATACTATATGATGGGTATTAGTTCGGCGAATCAGGAACAAAATGAGATTATTATTTTAAAATACAATGACATACGCTCATTATATTAAACTAATGTCAAATAAAATACTAATTAAAAATAAAAAGTACTTCTTGAAACATCCTTTTTTGATAGTGAACTCGCATAACTGAGGCCTAAGTGAGCCAAGTTTACCCGTAAGTATGAAACGATAGGTTTATGGAAATAAAAATCTCATAAATACTTTAGATTAATATTTAACTAAAGAAAATGCTCAAAATTAGTTCATCTGATATTTTAATAATGAGAACCTAAAAAGTAGATTAACTAGCCAATTAAAAGTTGTTTACTTGGACGATGCCGAAGGGAACCGAATTTACCCGACTCAGCGTCATTGACGTGTGATGGCTCAGCGTAACTAACCTGAGCGTTACGACTCATTTGCGTGCACTGCTCAAAAAGTACCACCACACTTTTTTGAGCAGCGCAAAGTGTGCACGTGGGCGCAGAAGAGTTTTTTCTTTGAAATATAAAAAAACAATTCCATTGGCTAATTACTTGCACATTACGCAAAATGTTTGTTCGCCCTACAAATATATTGCCTGGTATGTATTTTAAAGGCGTAAATTATTCTCAATTGAAATTTCGTGTCATCATTGTAGTTTTCCGATAAACTTTAGATAAATATCTAGTAATAATATTTTTTGCATAATATTGACGCGAACGGCCGGAAACAGATCCGTAGCAGTAAGCCCTATATCTCCATTAGATATGAATATATGTTTGCGAACGTTTTCAACACCGTCAGTAGAAGAGTATTGTTCGAAATATGAAGAAAATAGTTTTGCTTCCTTTAGAATTTACTCTTTTAAGAAATATTCCTAAGGATATATGAAATGCAAAAAAATTTCGAGTAAGTTATATGCCCGCACAAAAATTGACATATCCACAGATTTAGTGGTTTACTTCGATATACAGTATTTGAGTTAAATATGTTTTATTACATTCTCATGTTTCAAGCTAATATATCAAAGCGCCCTGTAAAATTTTGATATGAATATTTTTTATTGTCAACAACTGAGATATTTGTGAATTAGTATGATTTATTACTCTACCGAATTTTTAGGTTACGTCAAACCATGTTTCAGAAAAACGTCTGTGAAGACTGACGGGTGAATGACATTACAAATGTTTCTTTGAAGTACGCAACCCTATAATTATTTATTTTTATGTATGTTTATTACGTAATACCTTATGTTTATGTTTATGACGTTTATGTTATTATGTTTAATATCTTACAAAAATATTGACAAAAATGATGAGTGGATTGTGAAGAAAACCATTAATCCACAATTTATATTTCAAATTCATTCATGAGTCGATTCAGAACAAATCGATTAAAAAATTGCTTGAATAAAATAAATGTAATATCGTTTATTTATTTTAATGAGTTTTTTTATTTTAATTTATACATTTATTGTTAATATTTAGTGTTTATATCTGTACATATTTTGCCAGTTATATAAAATACAACTTAAGTGACTTTCTGAAAATGAGGGATGTTTTCTTTTTTACCAAGTCTGAATAGTTTTTTTGGGATGTAGCTTAAAATTGACATGTAAATGTGTAACGCGAAAAAGACTTTTGTCTTGAGTATACATGATCAAACAAACAATACTAAAGTAAATAAAATTATAAATATTATAAAAAGCTTCATTGAAAATGTAAATTAAGATATTTTAACTTTATGGGTTTTTTTCTTAAAGATAGTGCTATTTCCGAAAATTTTACAGTTGAACTAATTTATGAGATAGTAATTGATAATAAGTTTAAAATTAAATCGGCGCTTGCAATGGTAATTTTATTGTCAATGGCCGAAAGTATCTATATTGATAATTGAAAATGGTTCGCTAGTGGATGACAATATGGAATTGTCAATGCAATAAAAATAAATCGTTTTACATCATATGATTTTAGTGATGTTTTTGATGAAACCGACTGTATTTATCAAAGTTCCATTTATCATTTTCCAGCACTACTTTATACACCAAAAGTAAACACATAATGGATATAACATTATTATGTTAGTCAGTCTGTTCTTTCGCCAATAATAGTCTCTATTTGACATTTATGTGCGTGAAATAAGTTGATATATTATATAAATACAAGTAGATACATCATGCAGAGATCTCAGTAAATTTGAAAGGCAATAATAAAAAAAAATATTTAAATGACGTATTTTAAAAAAAATTATATTTATAATAGGGAATTAAACTAAAGAATAACAAATTACATTAAAAAGTTTAAAACTTAAGGAGCAATTCTAGTAAACATTTCATTAAATTATGAAAACCATTCGTCATTTTTGTTTATCCGTTTTTGTAATTATGCTATGTAACCCAAAAAGCTATTTTTTTAAATATATAAAACAAAAATTAATTCAGAGTTTTGCTGTATCACTCACTTGACTTAAACCAACAAATTGACTTTGCTACATTTAGGTAATGAAAAGAAGCTCCTCTGAACCATATTTGTATCAAACGAAATATTTCCCTCGTACTTTCACTTTTATATATAACCAGTGGAAAACAATTTCTAGTAACCCTCGTGCAATATAACAATATGGCCATATATAACATTCGGAACTTCTTGTAACCCTTACTCTAACCGGGTATCGTCTTACCGTCGCACCACCCACTGCGCCGTCAGCAGCCAACATTAATAGTCCCAGTTAGCAGTAGAAGACAGCTCTCTGAGGGTCCGCTCGTTTGACGTATGTATGCCTTAATAATGGGGAAACCTTACTACTTTTCTTTAGCGTGAGAGATCCGATTTTGTAAAGCTTACTTTGTATTATGCACGAGTGCTTAACCGTCTTAAAAGAAATGCATCTAAATGCCCGATATAAGAGCATGAATAATATATTATCACATACACAGTATATTATATCCGAATCTCCGACAAGTCTTCAACAAATCTCTCCTAGAATTTGATTGTTCGAATTATTAACCTCAAACCTCTAGTGATGCGCAGTGGTGGTAGTGAGCTAACATAACGATTGGTCATCGGTGATTCGCTCGAATAGGCCCATTATAATTCAAATAGATCTTTGGATAATTTTTACTAATTTTGAGAGAAATGATCAGTTTTCCATATATATATATATACATATATATATATATATATATATATATATATATATATATATATATATATAAATATTTTAATTTTTTCCCTATATTCCTGGAATTTTTGGAAATAATTTTTTTTTTGGAGAGTTTTTCAACTAGTTCTCGAAATAGCGGCACAGTCGAAATATATGTGTGTGTGTGTATATGCATAATATGTGAACAGTATTGGATGATCTAATATTGTTATCAGCTAATATATGTGTACATTTTGTCGATGCAAATAAAAGACGCTTGCACTTGTACTTACCTGACTTCGTCATCAGCTTTCTCAGCTTCCACTGAATTACTTTCACAATTCATTCTTTATTGATAACGATAACACGAATTTGAAAATAAGGTGGAGAAATATGAGTATTATGACGCACACCGATTGCTAAACACACACGCTTAAACGAATACAGCTGTAGCCACGGCACATCTATACTGTAGTAATTTATCTATACGATGACATATATTTGTAAACAGGCAAATTTTTATATTATAGCAAACATTTTGACCGAAATCTTCTACTTTTATACTGTAGTAAAACTGACAGTAAAAATCTTACACTTTTTCGGGCTCGACATACAACATTCTTACACTTTTTCGGGGTAAAAATCTTACACTTTTTTGTCAAGTGTGTAACTTACTATTACGAACATTGTTTTAATAATATTACAAAAATTAAATTAAAAATTTACTAGAAATGCAACACTTATATTTGAGTTATCACAAGAAAAATATATCGTAATTCCGACGTTGAGGAAAACACAGCTTCAACCCAAATCTTGAACTCTGAATTGATAAATGGACATGTTAGAAATAAATTGGTCGAATAGATACTAACAAACAAACCTGAAATAGTACTGAGTTAAAGACTCATTCTATTATATTAAAATAATACCATATTTATGATACTCTGAACTGTATTTAAGAGCCTTTTTGATAAGTCTTTAAAACATTAATAAAAGACGAAACTTTTTCAGTTCATTTTTTCAGTAATTTTTTATGTTTGTGCCAAATTTACGAACGTTAAATGTTTTATAGCTTCAAAACATTTAAATGAATAACAAATTATTACGGGTATAGAAGTCATAAACAAACCTGCTGTTCAAGGTCCCAAATAAAACGAAAAACAGTCAGTAGGTAAACGTAAATTTTACTAATTTTAAGAAACAAATGATTTGATTCGAATACAATTATGCCATGTCTTAATGTGTTTCTAGTACATTTATATCTTTCAGAAAACTTTCCATGTCATCCAGGTAGAGCAATTTATAAAAAGTTGAAGACGCGTAATCGACTCATAATACTGAATTGACCCCATATCTGTACGATTCAATCAGACCGCATGCGTTATCAGACATTATAAATTATTCGCCAGTTATGGCTTGACGGCCTCCCTATTAACCTAGTGCCCTTTTTCCCTTTCTTTTTCTCAAATTCCTTCTCAGCCTGAATTCGTTGTAGCCCAAAGCTGGCTATGGCCGTAGCGCCGTTAATGACAACGAAGGAAGCTAATCGGATGCGTTTTTGTTGCGACACCATTGAATATGTTTGTTTTATGCTTATTGCCCTACTTTATTATCTGATATGTTATAAGCGGAAAATTCTTTCAAAATTCTTTAATATTACTTTAATTGCCAATCGTGGTTGGTTTTCCAATGTTTGTTGGCTTTAATAAGTTTTGAACATTCATTTATTTTATGACACCTTTTTTTTGTAAAGCATTGTGACCCTTAAAAGCCCTGTTTGGGGAATTGGACACTTTCGTAGCATTTTTTGTGCAAATTATAGTTTATTTTTTTAATTTGGTTTTTATCACAAAACATATTAAGATGAGCCTAAAAATGATTCCAGGTATATAAAGGGTTCATAGAATAGATGTAGCTAATAACCATATCATGACGATTGTATGGTTTTTGTATTATATACAATGTATTGGAGTACATTGGCCTAATTCTAAAATATACCATATATCAATAAATATACTTAAATATTACGAATATTAATTTTAAAAATCCAATAAAAACTATAAAAAAACCGAAAAAAATATAAAGAAAAAAAAATTAACGAAGAAAAGTGATATCAAAACATAAAAACGAAAAAATACCCAAAGAGCTAAAAATAGGAATGATGATCGTTTACATTTATCATTTAAAATAATTAAATTTTTATTTCAAAACGAATTGGTTTGAATGAATCATTATACATTTCACTCGGAACTCGTAGCATAGGCAATAAATTTTCTTTCACGAAAAATTTAAATTTTGTAAACGGTTTAATAGGAATATCATTCACTCATTTATTTATGTACTATCACTTTAAATGTATTGAATTTATATGTACTTTAATGTATATAATTTATATAAATAGTGGATTTATTGCACTAACAATCTCTCACTGTCAACTAGAACACAAGTCCAGCCCCGCTCGGTGAAAATTTAGAAATCTAACCCTTAAAAAATATATACTCCGAACTAGTTCAACATCTAATTTTTAAATCTTAAACTGGTATATTTCTCAAAAATCAGCACTCAAAAATATTCGTATGGAAATTTTAGACTGGGCGAATTGTGTATTAAAAATGTATTTTTAATTTTATTAATCTCAAGTAATATCATTTATAGATGACAATTTTGAAGATATCAAAAATATATTTATCATAATTTTTAGTATAATATCTCCAGAATATGTTGAACAACTTTTGCTGCTTTTCTTTCCCGATTGTAGAAATTATGGAATTAACAAGCACAACTATTACAATCAACATTTAGTTGAAGAGTAACGAAAAATATTTAATGGTGGGCCGCTAATTCAAGTTATGCCCGTGTATATATTTCCATGTGTGAAAATCAATATTAATGTTTATAAATAGTTTCATAAAATATAAGGGTAGAGTTACTATACACTCTTCAAAGTCTATACCTAAGAAAATTTAAATTTGCTAATTTTAAATGGCTAATACTTATTGAATATACTTGTTGTAAACTTTCTAGATATTCATTATTACTTAATTTTTATTCAAAATTAAATTAAACTACATGAGGTAATATTATTTCTATTTTATTTTCTTTACAAATTTCCCACCTGAAAATGTTGTCATTCAACGAAACCTAGGTCATGGTTAAAAATTAAAAAATTATATTACATTACGTGGTTTAGTCGTAGTGTAGATGTTTAGTCGTGAATAAAAATTAAGGCCTAATACGTACAAATAATATAAAATAAACAGAATTTGTGTTAATAATTTCAATATAACCATGCATTTATATAGATAAAGCACACATACTTTTGTTTATTCGAATCATGAAAAAAACCGAAAATAAATTTTTTAAATAACGTTTTTAATTTAAAAAACTTCTTTCAATCTCATAAAATTTACTATGTTGCTTTCCACGTTCTTCCTTCCTTCATATGTATTATATAAATTAATACGCATGAATGTACAGTTATAATTGCTGTCAACATACTTAATAATCATCCAACTTGATACATTTTCAAAGTCGTCATATCTTGGTAAAATATTTCTCAGTTTTACTTCTAGTATGTTGTGTAAAACAATGTTTTGCTAGATATATTCACTAAATATTAAAAATGTTTTAAGCGGTTTTGCAATAATGCTTGCTCATATATTTTGTGCGAGTTAACCTCTTGATTGTTTATATTTTATGAGAATGGATAAGTACTAGCAAAAGTTAGGACTATATTTGAAATGTTTTATACAAAGGTATGGTTCGTATTCCGGCAGATATGGCAAGAGATCAGAGACAAGACGTCTTTAATCAATGTACATATACACTTTTAACACTGCTCCATGTAAAATAAAAATTTTTTGTAAAATGTTGACCAACTCACAACCACATCAACAAATATCCCCCAACACGCACCTGCAAGATCACCCAAAAAGTACATATATATATATATATATATATATATATATATATATATATATATATGTATATATGTGTGTATATATATTTATGCGACGATAACGAATTCACTATATGAATAATAATAAATATTTATTTAATTCTATGGCACTAAAATATATAGTGATGACATAAAACTAAAGATATAAATAACATTAAATAGGTCTTGCAGAAATATTTAGGGCACAAAACGCCTGCAATAAAATTTGAGCGTACGTACACCTTAGCCTCACTTGCTTGATCAACGAAGAACTTTATTAGTAAACATAATTGGTAGAAGCTAATATTACTTCAATATAATTCCACTTGTAAAAAAATATCAGTGACATTACAAATAAGATCAAAGGTGTATTTCACGTGTAAGTTCACCATGTTACATAAATTGTAAATATTTAGAAATTATTTAATATTTTTAGTGCTTATAATTTAGCATCGAATTAAGAGAAACAATACAATAGAGCGTGAAAGAGTTGAAACATAATAATCTTAGCTACAAACTATGAACACTTGATTTGATATTGTTTTGCAACAAGTTAGAGAATATTGCATTAATTTGTGTGGTGTGAAATTTGTATGGCTATATATTTTCAAGTGTTTAGCCATGTAAAGTAAATCATTTTAATGTGACATGTATGTTTATTAATTTGTGGCTCATAAGTATGAGCGTATTTTGTAAAATAGTGCAAATAATTGTGTTGTAGTCAAAGTAGTAATTTGTCGAATTTACACATCGTTTCGAGAAATTTACTCTCATTCGTCTGATGCATCATCGCATAAAAATTTCGAACACAATCCTAATTTTTGCCTTTACTTATCCATTCCCATAAAATTCAAGTGTTTCATACATAATAAGGAGTTTCACTCGCACGAAATCTGTGAGCGATGTTGATTTGGATGATTATTGTAAAACCATTCTAAATCATTTTCAATATTTAGTGAATACGCATAGCAGTTTTCTTTTAATTTTTGACACGAAATTTGGTAAATCGATTTACTTTTTTATTTAAATTCCATGTGTGGCCTATTGTAATCAGATGAAGTGTCGAAGTATATTGTTAAATCATTATCTGGTATTGGTATCAGAATTATTTTCAGGTTAGGGTTGTTCTTGCAGGTTTCAAGACTTTCGACTTCTTGGCGACTTCAAAGTTGCCAGTTCTGTTACACTACACTTATATATATATTATAACAAAAACATATTTTTTAGACAATAACGAGACTGAAAAAGCAAAATTTATGTATTAGAAATCGAGATGACGCTTTCCTCTCCGGTTAACATTAAAAAAAATGTTTGACAATAAGATGGAATATGTATCATTTTTGTACTGCAATAAAAATATAATAAGTGTAAAAACTTTCTTGACTCTAATGATATCACTGTAATTAAATAGAGAAAAAATAATTAATTTACTAGATTACATGGACCTTGATGCAATAGTTGAAAAGTTATTCATATTTTTACCTGTTAACTGTCTATCGTTTTAGCGTCTGATGGTATATATATATATATATATACATATATATATTATATTATACATAAATATATATATATATATATATATATATACATATATATTATACATATATACATATCTATATATTATACATATATATATATATATATATATATATATATATATATATATATATACTTATTTACGAAGCCTGTATATGTGTACTGACCGCCGCTAAAACGACAGACAGTCACACGAATGCCTGAAACACGATAGATGAAAAATTTGCGTTTAAATATCGAAAGGTATAAAGGAGCCATCAGTATTGATAGCAAAAAATGTAAAAATATGCCGAAGGAGGATCTATATCACGATTTACGAGTACATTGAAAAATTCATTAAGTCAGAAGGTTTATTTACGAAAAATAAAATATGGTGAATGTACGATTATGACGTTATGTGGCTGACTGAGTGCAAGAACAAAGGATTTTATCGTGAAGAAAAAAGACTATGAAGAAAATAAAAGAAGTTACAAGTAACCATGTTTGGATTTTGTATGTTAAAGGAAAAAGGGAACCTTATAAAATTATCACGTGTCCATCCATACGTCTGTCAAAACCGTTTTACCCAGAAACTTGCAATTTTCGTACAGTGATAAATATATTATCCCGCAAATATCTCAATAACCAATTCAATAAAATATTTTTAAGGATATTTTGTGCCTGACAAGTTATAAACTTGAAAGAAACATTATAAAATTTCGTGTTTATATTGGGTATCATTTGATAATTGATGAAAGTTTCGAAAACAATAAAATTTTTTCTAAGTTGTAAGTAGTGTATCTTCATGGGTATACTGAAAAATATGCAAAAATTATGCCTCCCATTATTCCAAAACTACCAAACTCAAAATTATGAAGAAAAAAAACAGAATTTTGATATTCTATGCGAAGTTTGTAGTAAAACTATAACAATAATTCTAAACGTAATAGTTTTTGAGATATTCATTATAACATATAGGTTCCCCATCTAATTTATATTAGGTTTTATTAAATATTTATTGCACTAGGAAATCTATGTTGATAATGACTTGGCAAATACATACATGCAAACATATTTTTCAATATCAGACTACTGGAATCATAATTATAAAATCGTATTGATATACTGACGGATTGACGAACGATTGACCGTTTAATTGTGATGATTGACAAATTTTGAATTATAATTCACATACATGTTCTGTAAGTATTAATTGCTGTGTCATATTTAACATAAGGTTAAATTTTAATAATCCTTCAATTATAGTAATTACACGGTACATATTTCGTCGTAATAACTTCTTCAGTATGATTGAGAGTCCTATGGTCGCTTAATACATATATTTTCATCAAATATATTAGTTTCAATTTTTGGTCAACCGCATTAGTTCTGTCTTTTCCTACATCGCTCGAAGTTAAATCATTAGGAAGGCAACAAAAATACTGTATAAATTTTAATTTCTCTCTAACGAATACCTTTTCTATCACATATAATTTTGCTAATAGTATATTTTTTCGTTCTCAAGTCGATAGATTTTGCAGTCAGCACATCTATATAAGCAATATTTACTGAGTGTCATTATTTGGTTACATAATTTTAAAATTGACCCTTTTTTAGAACTCCTCCTATCGAGTAGAGATTTGAATAAAGTCGAGCTAGCGACAGAAAGACTAACGAAGAAAGCTTTTACCGAGGAGCCAAATTCCTTGCCTGCAGCACTCACGACGTCGCTCAGTCGAATTCGAAAAATATTTTCCAAGCGGATTTCTACCTTAAAAACACTTGCAACAACTGGAGTTAAATTTTTTAAAGCGAAGCTCACTCCGCAAAATATAATCCCTTGGCGGGAAATATTGTTCCAAGAAATATGATTCATCAGCTTCTTTTCCGCTTTGCGAGAATAGTGCGGTCATTGCCATAAGTTTAAAAAGACTATAATTTATACTAAAATTGAAAATTAGTTATTTTATTGAATTAAAATTTGCCACATAGACTCACTTGTGAAGGGAAATTTGTTCATGTTAGTTTATCATTCATAATAGTCATTTATTTACTTGAAGTATGTTGTTTTATTTCGATTAAAACTATATTTTAAGGAATTTATTGTAACACATTTATGTGTAATGTCATCATCTAATCAATAATTTACAATAAAAACTATTGAATAGATTATGACATTACACAAGCATTAGACCGAATCGTTTGTTTTTAAAATACAGCTAGCGTGATACCAAACATCCCTTTATACTTAGAATGTAACGAGTAAGCTCTATGCTTACGCGTTAAATTCTAACTCATGCACTATGTATTGCATTCTACTCCATTTTTCCTTTTCATACACATATCCAAATATATGTTCAACTAACTTAATCGTTAGCAAGATTCTTCCCTACCACTTATGGCAATATACAAATAAAATGAATATAGTAAAATTTATGTCAAAAATGTTGATTTTTTGGAATATTAATTGTGTCATATCACAAAATTTTATTTCTGGTTAAATACGTAATGGTATATTAATCTCCACGTCTTATGACACGAATTTTAATTTAAAAATGTATCTGATCATGACAAATACTTTATTTTATTCAATGTGTTAATAATCTGCGTACCCCATTTCAATCTTTAGCATAATGTTATGTATAGGTCATCTATACTAGATACGGAAATGAAGTGAGCGTCTAACATCCTACAACGGAATTAACTAAGTTATGACTGGAAGGCACTATTCTATCTGACTATCATAAATCATTGGATAGCGAAAGTGAAAAATATTTTTTTAGAATATGTCTATACAGAGTAAGTTATCGACAACAATAATCTCCATCAAATTAATTATTCGAAGAAATTAAAAATGTTATGTACACCAACGTTCCAAGTGGTGCAAATGTCCATACTTTTGCTGGCATTGTCATTTACACAATGCCACACACTGTGTCCCTTATACAGATATATTTAGAGCTGTACAATATTATATTAATTTAATAACAATAATGTACTGAAATTTCCCTCATCACGATAATGTAAGTTCGTAGGTTGAGAAATGATATCGTAACGTAAAGTGAAACATATTGGTTATAGGGTGGACGAGCAATTTGTATTGACTTTTCCTCACCTCACTCAGCTCGTCATTCCACAGCAAACCGAAAGTAAAGAAATTTAATTTTATATATTATTGATATTCAGACATTTGACGTTAAAAGTTTAATTAAATTTAATGAGTTTCGTGGACACTTAAATAATAATATACTGAGAAATTTAACTTCTAACACTATGGTTTTTTATTTTATTTTGAATACTAGCTGAACCTTGTTGTTTCACCTGAGTAGAATTATGTTATTTATGCTGCCCTTCCCCTGTTATCATTAAAGCTCTTGCTCTGTTCGCATAATGAGATAAGTAATCAGGGTGGGGGTATACCGGTGGTAAGAATTTGGTTTATACCTTGAGTCATGAATAATAAGTCAATTATTATTAAATATTATATATTGGTAACTCTTTATCTTGCGCCGATTAGGCGATGTTCCCCGGCGTCTCTAATATTTTTATCACTATCTTGTGCATATAAATTTTACCACAATAATTTATAAGTTAAAATATTTTGAAAGTATGAGCTTTTAAACAAGTAATAATGAATATTTGGTTCCACATTAGGTAACAAAAAAACAAGCAACTTTAAGATATTAGCGCTAACAAATAAACAAACAAACTTTTCTCGCTTATATATTGGTATCGAAAAATATTCAATTAAAAAAATCCCTTGAGATGTTTTTGACTTTCACGCCTATCTATACATAGCATATTTCACCTAAAGTCTCAACGTTTATAAAAATATAAATCTTGTCACAGACAGGAAAAAAAGTTCCATTGCCAAGGTAAATTTTTAACCTACGAGGCCAAAAAAGTATTTCATTTATTATCACTATATATCTGAAATTAAAATTTGCATTTTTCCTCCATCATTTGTGTAAGCAAATACTCTCATTTCGTCACAAAACAGAACTTTAAACAAAACCTGCAAAACTTAGCACAAACACCTTATCTACTGTCTAACCACTCTCCGCCACCCCCCCTTCAGCCACTGTTTGCACCACACAAAATCACGCAAAATAAAATAACACACTATCAGTTACAATAAGCAATCCTTTTTTGAACCCAGCACTTAACTTGCGTACACAGATCATATATCGAAAATGGGTTAGGTGGGTCATTTTGCACGCGGGGACGCTCGGTCTTTTAACTATGTATCGGCGTTATGTTGTTAGAAAATATCTCTCATATAAGCGTGTACGATCATATGAAACATTAAAGAAAAGACAGAAGACAGAAGTTGATATTAGAATAAAGTATATAAGACCAAAAGTTTGGAATACATACTCAATTTAAAGTGCTCGCCTGATTCAAAGACAGATCTGTGAATGTGAATTCAGGGATATAGAATATAGAAGTTTGACTTCGAACGTGAGGGTTTTAAAAGTATATTTTATGTTTTTGTTTTAAATTGTAGACGGAATTTAACAATAAATAAATTTTTGAAGAAGAAATGTGCAACATTATCTATTTTGAGAAAAGTCCTTGATTGAGAAAAGCGAAAGTTAAAATGCTCGCACTATAAAAATTATTAAGTAATTGAAGCTCGACTGCGAAAAATATATTAAATTATGGAAATGTTGGGCATAAGTTAATTATGATGCTGCTTACGTTTCTCTAAAACACGCTGTTTTGACTCACGCTTCTGTCCGTCATCTCTATTTTCAACTATATATCTTAAAATATTCAAGCGCTGCTTTGTCAAATTGAATATTGCAGAATGAAAAATCTAAAATTGCAGAAATTCGAAAATATTTGAAAATACTAAACGACACATCGATATTTCATTTGCAATCTTTTTAAATCGTGGCACGACAAATCAATACATCTGGTCAAGATGACGCGAAACTAGGGTTATTTTTTTATGTTGGCAGTTATGTTATTTAAATCCTCAGACAATCGACCAGACGAGATTTTTAATCTATCTTATGATCGATAGATGGCGCGATAAGAGGAACGGGAGCCGAGAGCGCGGGACGATTCGGTTATAACGGCCGATACGTGACGGAGCATCGGTCGGGGATTCTCGTTATGTCGCCCCCGATGGCTTACACTCGTCGTGTAATGTTAATGTCGGTATATATATTTTTGTGATCATCGTTACGACGTCAAAAGATGAAAAATGTTCAAACGAAAGCCACTCAAATGGTGCAAAAAATAATTTCGCAAATAAAAGACCATTGCTTTCGACACTTCAATACTGTTTCAGACACTTTAAATGTGTCTGTAAGATAAATTGGTCCTCGCGGGTAGACTTGTATTGTAACTTATAGTATAATATCACCTCGACAAATAAAGTTTAGGTATATATATGTAAATGGAATTTCAACATAGATTGTCTTTCAAACTTGATTACTTGCAGAGATATGGGACATCACAATAATTGTCTTTGATGTGCTTTTTTCCAAACACGTCTAAAATTTAAAAAAAATAACAATGACGTCGTTAAAAAATCAGCACTACTTTGCTATATATATTTATTTAATATTGCACTAAAGTCACTATAGAAGTTATACATTTTTTTTAAGATTCTGAGCTCTTAATGGATGTCAATTAAGAGCTGACTCGTTCAGTTTTCAACTCAACTTACTTAAACTTACATAAAAAAAAGTCAATGTAAATTTAAAATCAATGAAGTAGTCAATGGAATTTAAACTTTTTTTTATTACCGCACTACAGTCATTCTACATTCTAGACTCTAGACTTCTAGAGTCTAGAAGCTATTAAAACTCCAAAAGGTCTTTAACTTCTACAGTCTATAAGTTATTAAAGTTTTTCAAGATTCAGTGCTCTTAATGGACTCCAAGTTTACGCATTTATTTAATTCTTAAACCCAAAACCGATATAAATATATTAAATGGAAAAAAGTAAGTGTAAATTAAATGTCATTAAAATAGTCATTGTAGTTTAAACTATTTTTTTATCACCGCGCTTGTCACTCTAGAAGTTATCAAAATTATGCAGGGTTCCCTGCTCTTAATGGATTCAAGCATACGCATATATTTCATTTCTTTAACTCAAAACCGATACTCATATATTACACGCAAAGAAGTTAATGTATATTAAATATCAGTAAATAAAATTGTTACTTTTTTCCTTACTTCCGGAAAGCTGTTCTGGAAGTTTTCTTTTTAGATTTCCGTAGTCTCGAACGGAGTGGATCGAAGAATTATATTTTATAATTTTACGTTTATTATTTATCTCAAAACCGAAACTCATGTTTAAAATTATATACATGCATCTTCATTCACGATTTCATTCTCGTGAATTATTATGAAATTAATTGTGAGATTGGATTTAAAATAACACGCAACGCTGTCTATAATCAATATAAAAATAAACTTTGTCAAATAAGTGCGCTTTGTATTTAAATTTCAAATTATCTTATATTCTGGTTTAATAGATTTATTGCAATGAAACAAAAATTGTGTTATCTGTGATAAAGTGTCCCTCAGTTAATATCGTATTAAGATTCCATAAGTGGTTCTTCCATGAAGGGCGAACAAATAAATATACTCACATGCAAACATACAGAGCGGACCAAATTCCAAAAACAATATTTTTGAATTCTATTTAATTTGAACCCCACAAATTTTTCTAATGCACCGACATACCAATTCGACAATTGAATTATATCATTAATTATTTTAATTTGACACCCAAACATGAAAAAAAATCCTTTTCTTTCTGCTTAGGCGTGTGAATATAATTAGGATGACTCCTTCGAGGAAAGTACAAAAGTGTTTTTTTCGTTGAAAGATAACGGTATAAAAGTTGCAAATTTTAAATCAACATCTGAAAAATCTATGTTTAAACAACACATAACAAAATTAAAATAGAAAGACATGTATTTATACATATACATAAATATAAACGCAAACACGCGAGATCGCTCATTTATCAGGGTTTTCAGATATTTCAATCCCGTCATGATCAGTTTTTAATACAAAATAAAATATGACTTCCTATGACTACCATATCTACACCTAAAAAAAATGTCAACTCCTTTTCTACGATTTTTTAGGAAAGGTTGACAAAATGTCCAAATGTCATCGGTCAAGATTTTTTAACGTATTGGCATTATTTTGACATTTACATACGCAAACGTTAAAATTTTCGTATTTTTGAGCATGAGCTCACAGATACAACACCTAGCAGTCTTGTAGGAAACATGGAACAAGAAAAATGTAGCTATAAGTAAAGACCACTATAAAGGAAGTTGCTACATTCTTTCACGGATGTGTCAATATTTATTTTTTAGGTTCATGATCATAATCGTAATGCAAGCTTATGTAAAACTAAATCGGTAGTTGGGTAGCAAACTTAAAGACAACTTAAAAATAAAAGGAAAATGCTATAAGGAAATTAAGCAAACAATTCAATAAAAGTACAACTCAAACCACTCACACGTTGCCTAGTTTAATCATTAGTTTATTGTAAAACTTGGAGCGGTGGTAACCATTTGCATAACTATTTTATCTTATGTTACTCTACGAAGTTTAGAAGAAAAGTTATATATTGATGAACTCTATATATATATATATATATATATATATATATATATATATATATATAGATATATTATCATAATCTCCCATTTTATCTGCACATCTGTGTTTAAATTAGCAGACCTCTAACAAAACTTTACGAACAATTTGTTGTCAGTAAATGTTGGCTAACCAAATAGCGCATCTAGTTATAATGTGGCTATTAAAAACTTACCAAAGTACCTCTAGTCCCTCATTATATAGTATACGCTTCGGAAATAGGTAAAAATAATAAATAAAAAACTAATAGGGCACCATTACAAACCATAATTGTCCCCGACCGCGACTATAATAAAAATCTAATTTACGCGTACAGAGTTTCGCGATCCAATGACTGTTTTCTTTTTGTCCCCAGTCATATTTTACGATCGTTATGTATATGGCTATAAATAAGTCTGCGTTCGGCGGGAAGACCGCGAACAAAAAGGCAATCTATCAAAGAGTAAGTACCTTCATTCTGTATTTTGTCGACGTAATAAAATCCCTTATTGTTGGACCGATAATGGAACGATAGATGAGGTAGGCATTGTAGGAAGGTAGGCATTTGATGAGGAAGAAACGTGTGCTTGTCTTATATTCTGTCATTGCAGATATTGACACTCAATTTGTTAATATCGAGAATGTATCGCTTGCATTTGAGACTTATCAACTTTGAATATTTGTTTTCGAAGCAGAACGAGCGCATTTCAAATATCAGTGTGGTAGTTTGATTAAAATGTTGCTTCCTTTGTTTTTTTTAAATAGTTTAAAAACTTCTGTCACCATACGTATCATTAATGAACGTATTCGTCGATGGAGTTTCAACAAAAAACTGTATTTTAAATTTAGTAACTGTGCTGTGACGACGCTTTTCTGTGTACACAGCTCTGTTATTTATCTTGGATATTCACTATGTGGTCCGTTATTATCTTGATTATTTTCCCGATGTACTGATGTTACACATCTGAAGAGTTATTACAAATAGAAACTCATGACGATGTTAAACGTTTCTGGTAAATATTTAATTAAATGCAAGGTTCAAAATATTAAAATTTTACATATAAGATGCAACTCTTCAAAAATTTATTACATCCGGGCATTTTCGAAAGATTTCTAAAGAAGCCTGTCAATTGCATGTGGCAACACGTATAAAGATCTAATATCTTTGGTCTAATATAAGGCTAATATTTTATATTTATATATATATATATATATATATATATATATATAAATATATATATATATATATATATATCTGTATATATATATATATATATATATATATATATATATATATATATATATATATATATATACAATTACTCCGAATTTACGATTTAAAAAAATTAAGACGGAAAACATATTGCACGCTATTTTAAAGCGTAATACTTCGCAAACGCAGCATAAAAATTAAAAATAGCAAACGGAAACCCATCTTCATTTTAAAAAATATGTCGTTGGAGTGCGTGACAAAAATATTGCTTGTAATTTGTATTAATATGTAGCAAAATAGTAAATATTTTTTGGGAAAAAAAGTCTATAAATTTGATCTGGTAACCAGTTCAATATTTTTGATGCAAAAAAATTATATCGAATTTCGTGACACGATAACACTGTGAAAAATGGACTGATAGAAAATAACAGACCAAATTCAGAAAGCTTACTATTATATAAGATTCCAGCTAGCTAGGTTAATTCAATAATTTAAAGTAATCTAAGAGCATAGCAACAGTATGCAAAACAGATATAAATATAGGAGTACACATATTTTACAGGCGGTCTACGTCGTGAAAGTGTGAAGCTAAAACGACGATCGAGGTGTCTATGCAAATTCCTTAAGTAGTTCTAATGAAACCTTAAGTAATAAAAGCTTTCATGACAATAATGAACTTTTTAATACTTAGTAAATTTAAAAAATTATTTTATTTCTTCACATATGAGACGAAAATATGACCAGACGCGAATGATACAACAATTAGAGGGAAGCGACCGATTAAAGACAACCCTAAAACTAGCCAAGTTATATATGCGCGGCTTTGATAAAAAAAATTTAATAGTATTTTCGGCTATACAAGACGAAAAAGTACCAAGAACAGACGAGGAAGAAACGTGTGCTTGTCTTATATTCTAGTTTACTCGGTGTACTCTCGTCCCTGGATACTAGATGGCATTCACACTAAATTCTACAAAGCTATTACATTCTATATTCTTCTCTACTTGGTCGTGCTTACAATACTACTTAGCCTATCCTACTAGAAGAAAAACATTACCATTGAAATTTATTACGTTCCAGCTGTTATATGAAATAAACTACAAATTTTCAATCAAATAAAACAAATTGCTGAAATCGGAAAACTTTTTCACGTAAAATTTTACGGCTAGGCACGATTTTTAATTTTTTTAATGTACCTTATCTTTAAAAAAATATTATTTTGCTACTTTTTAACGATAATCTACATCTGAAGCATCTACTTCTAAAATCTCATAAACATAAGTCTTAAACTAAAGACGACAGAAGCAAATCAAATAACGTAACACCCATCGACAAAACATTATCTTGCCCCTAAAACATCGTTTCTTTCAAAGTTAATAAAGCAATAAAAAATTACAGAATATCCTATTTATTATTCGAAATATATCTCATTTATATATCTCTTTTAATAAGAAATTATATTTAAAACATATTAATCCATACCTTGTAATAAAATACTTCTATGTATTGGTTTATGCCTTATAATCAGCAAAATAGAGAATAAACCCTAGAAGTTAATGAAGGGTAATGCTCCTCTTACGTAAGGTTCATAGCGACCTCGCCAAATTACATAACTCTCGTTAAATTTCACTTGTCCTGTCTTACAGCATTCGCGAAAGAGTGACGACTACACCTAAACTTTCACCACCACCAATAGCGCCACCAGAAAGCACTTGCTCCTAATACACTGCACGCTGTTCGCACTTTACCTGAACGGCTCACTTCTAACGAGCTGGAAGCAGAAAACGTTGTCACCTCGCCGAACATATCTGGTAATTATCAACACAACTGGTAAGCAACTTAAATAAAATTCACCGAGTCTGGGCGGTGCTGAGAGATGCGCACCAATATCGATCCTAGTTTCCATGTTGTTTGTACACCGCCAATGAAATTATATACCTAGGTTTCTACCTCATGGCTTGTATACATATCGGAGTAGCTTATTAGTTCACTTATACTAATTTTAACATATTATGAACTTGAAAATGGATAGTAAATTATCTTTCTGAACTACTCAATATCTGAGTAAATTTCTTAGTGATATGACCACTTAAATTGTAAAAAGTGCACTAAAAACTTTATATTGTCACTAATTCTTTTTTTTAATATGACGTTGAAATATATAATTTAAATCTTTTTACCATTAAAAGTTCTAATAAATTATTTTTCGGTCTTTCTAAATATCATTGAATAAATATTTTAATTTCTTAATGATATAAATATTGAAACTGCAAAAGGAGCCATAGAAATATTGTATCATTACTATTAATTTTTTAATATGATATTTACAGGTGCAATTTAAATTTATTTACCATCATAAGTTTTATCGTTTTTTTTATATTGATAAAAAATCCATTAAATAATCATTTTGAGGGAATGGTAAATGTATTTAGATAATAACGAAAGGCTAGGTGCTGAAAGAAACTCATGATATGGTACCAAAGTTAGTGATGTTATCACGCTAAATTCGGATTGAAATATTGGCAAATAATGGTCTATTAGTTATAAGTCAGTCAGTACTTACAATAGTGGCCTTAATAAATGGCATAATATTGAATATATTTGGCGTTAATTTTGTAGAAATTCATTATTCACAATTAAATGAAACTCCGTGATGTAGTATTATTTCTACTTTCTTTAATTTCTTTACCACGACCTAGGTTTCGTTGTATTACAACATCTTCAGGTGGGATATTAGCAAAGATATCTCAGCATGTAAGAAAATCTTTGCTAATATCCAACCTGAAGATGTTGTAATACAACGAAACCTAGGTCGTGGTAAAGAAATTAAAGAAAGTAGAAATAATACTACATCACGTAGTTTCATTTAATTGTGAAATGGCATAATTATGGAAGTCGTAAATTGGTATGAGTGTCCGAGTTTACATGAACAAGTTTCGGATAAATAACATGTAATGATCTCACTTAAAACATCTGATACAACTTATTAGTAATAAATTAATCAATGCTTAGAATATTATTCGTTTTAATTGGCATGTGAAAAAAAATCGTAAATTTTAAGGAGTGGCTAACTTCATGTCGGTAAATATAAGATAAATCACAATTATATCACGTAATTAATCTGACGTGGTCTCTTAATTATAAGCTAATCAGTACTTATAGTAATGGCCATATTAGTCGGCATCTAAAAGAGAATTGTAAATTATGATGATTGGCAAATATCATATGAATATATATTGAATCAGTGACGAACAATCCAAAAAGTCCGATTTTTAAACAATCGGAGATCAAATTATACATTCACTTTGTGTAATAAGACTGCCAAATGAGACTGGTTTCATTGTAAGTATGATGAGTTTGTAATAGAGTCTTGAAATGACTGACAATAAATTATAAACTTTAGAATTATTTCGCAATTATTTTGAAATATTTTGTTACCAAGTTTTTAAGATAAAATATCTTATTCTTGATTCTGATTAACTAAAACTTTAGTACAGAGATGAAATAATTTCAGTAAATTTAGCTATATTATTTCGGTGAAACATGAGACTAAATTTTAAATTTCGGGAAGCTAAAAATATTTATTGTTTAGATGATAAAATTTTCAATGATCCGCATGAAGCTTCTCAGAAAAAATTGGACAAATGACGTTAGCAAGAGTCTGGTTATACACACGAATACGATATTTTACAACAAATACCTATGTTCAACTTTGTTTAATTAAATAATATGAATTACTAGTACGAATATAACCCGAACTTGACAAATGTTTTTGAAATTCTATAGGCACAATCAGTTATTCAAGTAATGGTTCTGTAATCGATTTTAAGAACCAGAATATTCATTATAATATCGAGATAGAATATGATTTATTAAATATTTTTCATAACTAGACTATCAACGAATGCATAAAAAATAATACTCAAAATTAATATAAAAACGGAAAAATTTTCTAAACCAATTTTTCAGAAAAAAAAAACAAATAATGAAAATTTAATTCACGGTTATATTCAGTCCATCGTACGTAAATAAATCGGCATGTGGCAAGAAATTAAAGCTTGAAATATCTTTCACGCTCTTAATACCAAATCATTAAAATATTTCCTTTCTCTCTACAGTAATTAACTATGTGGCACTGTCTGCTCTTACATTTATTAACTTCTTTATTCGTCCACTACTTTCACTGATGCCTAAAGCAGAATGCCAAAAGTCCATATAATGTTAGGCCCAGATGTTACTTGAATAAATTGCTACGAATAAATAGAGAAAATAAGAAATAAGGCCATTAAAAGATTTATTTCCATTTATAATCAAACAAATAAAAAATATTTGGTTCTTTTTTTAAGGAAAAGTTTGGTATAATATTTGAATAATGAAATTTTTACATAAAGGACATGTTAAAAAATAAAACACAGAAGCCCGACTAGGTGGACGAAAATACTATGTAAAACTCATAAAGACCTGAAAAGCCATTAATTTTGGCAACACAGAAAATATGTCAATGTAAGTAATCGTCATGTAAAAGACAAAATTATAAGTTACTCGTAGGATGATTAGCTCAAAATGTATGTATTGATTAAATTACGTGCAATGATGTTATGTTTTTAATTATTTTAGGCAATGGCTAGACATGAAAATAACTGATTGCAATTGACTCTTTTTATAAGGGTTTTTAAAAAAATATTAGGTATATCTTTAGATTTTTTTTAATTATTTTTTTTTCTTTTTAATAATCGTTGATTTTAAAGAATTATTAAATGCTCGTTTATAAGCTCCTTTGTTTTGTGTTATGGTTACAAACTGTATTAAATTTTTTGCACTTTCCTGATCATCAGCTGCTGAATTAATTACTTTCCTATATTCTAAAAAATACCGGTTTTTTCTAATATTATATTCTCTTGCTGTGACGCCAGGTCTATTTACGTCGGTCTTTTTTGGCAACATATGCATGTGCGTGTACGTGTGTGCGTATACATATGTGTAGATCATTAGAAAATAGTAATATAAAGTCGTAAAAAAACGAAAAAAATAAAAAACATAATAATTTTGCAAAGTAAATAACAGTATAAACACATACACATATCTTATTCGTATATATCATTAGAATCAAAGTTATTAAATAAAAGATTCAAGGAGAATGTTTACCTTAAATTGGTAATAATGTGTATTTGTGGTATCCATCACTTTTAGTTCGTTTGGTTTTACTTATTTTTAAAACACCTATACGCTTATTACTTATAACGCATAAATTATTTAATCTTTAATCAATTTTCTCAACTCAATTTTCTCAAATCCGTTCATTCAGATGCCAATAAAATATAAATTGGATTATATCATATATATGATTTCGTAGCTAAAATAAAGTTGCGACTGAATATAATAAAATACACCGCCGGAATATGACCATAATTCAATTCCTGTATCGAACTTAAATGCAATTTATACAACGTTTCCGCTAAATTCGAAGGACGAGATATAGGTATTGGCTTGCTATTTGAATCTCATGTACCCTTTTGCTGAATAGTCTACTCTATCGAGAATTTATGATAAGAATATTGGCGTCCCGGCAAAAGGCGAAGGTCAAACCGGCTATAAGTCTAATATATCTCGACAATTGCGAATAAACCTTTTGTCGGACTGTCATATATGATTTAGAATATTGTTTGTTTGCGTAAAGAATCGCAAAAATTGAAGGTTATCTTTGCCTTTGTGCTTAAGTTTTACAATTATACTTGTGAATAAAATAGAGGGAGTTGGGTCTAATCAAATTTGTCAAGTTTTCTAATGGTGTGTTACAACTTAAAATATATAACGTTTTACATTTCGGCTTGTTCATTTATGATCTTGTTTTTTGAGCCATATTATTGGTCGTATATCTAAAATTATTGTATAATTGTAGTATAAATATATAAATATGCAATTCGTATCTATATAAGTAAAAATAAACACTTAAAGCCATTGAAATAGCAATTTATTTCTATGTGTTTTTTGAAATGTTTACTTGGAAATAACATCACGAATCATGTTCATAAATTCTATTACTATAAATGTGAAAGGTTGTATATTTTTTTTTCCCCTGTGTATTTGACTGTCAATCATACGAAGAATACTGCTTGAATTTGTATGAAATTATGCGTACAGATAGACAATGACCTGGAATAGGATATAGGATTTGATTGTACTTTAAAGAAAATTCAAACCATTATGAATGTAAGTTTGAATGGAAATTCATATAATTTACCTAATTATTTACAGTTTAAGGTATTTATTATTTAAGTATAATTTACTTATTTAAAGTATGTACTTCACTATAATACTTTAAATATATTCTTAGTAAGAGTAAAGGCATGATAAAACTTCTCAATATGAATTAACGCTCCTCCTCTCACATTCTATTTGTAAAAAAAATATTTTATTCATGAAAAATTCAATGACTTGTGACCACTATGAGTGTATATGTGTGTGTGGCTGTGTATATATATAATATATATATATATATATATATATATATATATATATATATATATATATATATATATATGTTATAATTTCTTTCTGACTTATCACACTAATGCAATAAATGTGCAAATTAGTTTATTTATTTCACATTTATGGCTCAACTATTTAATTGAATTTCAAGAAATTTGGCTTCAAATTCCTTGTTTCGCAGAGGCATGCATAAAATATATTTTATTTTAAGTAATGCTAATTTCATTATTATAACTAAACTTCGTATCTGAATAATCATTCAAACTCATTGGACTAAAATGTCTAAATAGTGAAAAAAAAATTGTTTTCCCTAATTAGCGACGCCGTTACAAAACAATGAGTTGTCAGTTATATGGTTTCGACGTACTTCGAACATTAATTAAACAAGGAGCTAATTTCTGGCCAGATTCGTAACGAATTTTATTTGTTCATGTTGTTAATTACCATCAGTAAAGCAAGGTTATATTGAGTGTTTTAGACCAAAAAAAAACTATTAAGTACAAGTGTAACTCGTACACGCGTGGGCAGTATTTAGTATTTCTATTGAACCGTTTTGCCTAACACATCTTTCAAAGGGTTAAACAAAATTTGAATGACTCAAAGTCATAAAATATCGTCATAATCGGTATTCCACATAATAATTATATTTAAAAAAGTCAAAACTTTATTTATCCCCACAAAAAATGTCAAGTAATATATGAATTGCTGAAATATGCGCGGGTAAATACGCTTTATCATCTCAACATTTCTCTAATAATTTGTCACAAAACCTACGAGGAACTGATAAATGAACTGGTATGTGAGTGATTAATTAAAAAGATGAATTACTATACAGAAAACATTATATTTTGGAATTAAAGTTATGGAAAATATTTCAATAGATTTTGTTTAGCCTATTAATATTAATATTGATAGAAAAGAGTATTTAAAATATAAAAGGACATAGTAGTCATTGTGCCGTTAACTTCAAAGCAGAGCTTCGCCGCCACTACACCATTTTTTTATTTTTTCCATTTTTTGTATTTGAAGCCTTTTAAAATCAAATTGTACTTACCAAAGTTCATGAAATTATATAAAATTTGCTTTATTTTTTCACCAGTGTTCATCATTTTTACGATAAAACTAGTGATCAACCCTAGCTTCACACGAATAAGCAGGCTACCACGAGATGCGTCAAAGCGTGAAAGTGCACGCGTGTAATTCTGCTTACTTATAGAAACTGTCATAAATTTTGAACTGTTAGTTACAATTATTATTTCATGTAATATATTCACATATACTGTTTAGCGCTTTATTGTAGAACATATGAAGAGGAACCATGTTGCTGTACATTATTTCCACGTATCTCTAATTAAGTACAGACCGACGCGGCGAGGACCTTTCTTTTAAGATTTGTATTCATGTGGTACAAACAACATAGAATATAGTTCCTTTTAAAGAGAAAGATATATTAAATTTTGTAAGGATACTGTGTTCAAAATTTAAAAAGTCTGTATATTATTTATTGTGACTTTGATTACAAGAAGAATCTAACGACATAACTTTTTCATTTCCATAAAATTATATATTTCAGAATTATAAACTCTCAATATTTAAGATATTTTTGTGCATCGTACTCATGAAAATACTGAATTCAGTGCCGGAAGTGACATAGTATTGTTATGGAAAATTATTGTATTGAAAAATGGTTGTATTTATCGGATCACAAGATATAACTTAATCGCTCTTAATTTCTTTCCTACATTCCACTATGTATAACAAAATCATCGAGTTCGTAAACGAAGTAAGAACAATGTAAAATTGACACGGGGCATGTAGATTTTATTTCAAACGTTTGTTTTAGGATATTAAATTTTACATAAAACCAGGCAATCGTTAAGTATTATTTAAACAATTTAAAGAACAGGATCATGGCATAATTTAGTTTTTCTGTACAGAAAAAAATAAAGTTATATTGTTTATTATTTGAGTTCTTCTAGTTGAGCTAATTTGACGTTGGAGCTGACGTGGAAAAAGAATTACCAATTTTGCATCCAAACATTATAGATAATTATAGTGATAAAGTATATGGTAAGTATGTATACCTATAATTCGCAGCAATAAAGTGTTGAAGTCTACACATGGAAGTATTATATTACAATATCGGAATAAATTATCTTTTGAACATCCCGTAGCCAAACAACTAAAGGTTATAATTTTGACATGTCCGTCCGTCCATCCCTTGGTATGTAGCCTTTCAATTCCTTCATTTTTGGGCTAGTGGGTATGAAATTTAGATTCAAATAGATATTTTATAAAGAGATCCCAATTAATATAGAGTAAAATATTACCAAAAAGAAGGTCTCAATTTTTAATGTTGTTACATGGAGGATGAGAAATTTTTTTTTACATATACCGTGAAGTCGGATATCATTGTATAGAGTTTTGGAGTTTACCCCTTATGAATCTGTTTCATATAAAGCGCCCGGTATGAAGTTTTATGAGGAGTAAAGTCAGAAATTCAGAACGTACGAAGTTCAGACAATTAAAAAGTTTAACCGTTAGGTGGCCTCTCCGCGTAACATTTCCCTACATCTTTAGGATGAGATATGTTTATTTGGCATTTTCTTATGGTATAATCGTAATGACGGAGTGTGACACATATATTGACAATCAGTAAGTGTAATTATGTGCGAATATTTGGTATCTTATAAGCTACAAAATTAAAAATTCTCTTTCAATTTTAAGTTCTCAGACTGACGTTACTAAAGGTTTTAATTCTTTTTTACGAATTTAATCTTGTTTATTTTTTATTAAAGAATTTTCCATTGATATTTAATCATATTGATATGTATATTTATATATAATATTATCTATTTTATACATTCCAACATAATCGTACTTAAGGAGTAAATTCAAGTCGCGCGTTGGAATTGATACGAGCAAATTTTTTTGGCATTTTCTTATGGTAATGAAGGAGTGTGACACACATATTGGCATTGACTTATGGCCTAATCACAATGATGGAGTGAGACACACATAATTTACTATTGTTCGCTTATATCAAGATGTAATCATTAAATGTAATTACATAAAAATATTAGGTGTCTTCTATCGTACCAATATTTTATTATTTCTAATAGTATTAGTTTAATATTATTTTAATATTATTAGTAATTTTTTTTGAATAGTTTAACGTTGCTAAATGTTTTTTAATTTTGTTGTATAAATTTAACTTCGTTCATTTGTATTATGTTTGAAAATAATTGTATTGTCAGAATTTTTTTTATTAAAGAATTTTCCATTTACATTTCATGATCCTGATATTAATATTTATATACAATATTACCTATGGTATGCATTCTAAGACAATCGTATTTAAGGGGTAAACTCGCGTCGACTGACATTTTTTTAAATATGTTTGAATTTTTATTCACTAAATTTCATTTTTAGGCTTTACTTCAAATATTATGTTTGTATGTAACTATCTGGAAATATGATTAAACTATCAACATTAGCATTTAAATAGAATTTAAAAGAAATTATTTCCATTAACTTTTATTAAACATTTCTGGAAATATAAAAAATTATGGAACCCTACTTGATGCATTTTGTCGGTTTTTTATTAAGTGACTTAAATTTTTTTTTATATTGTGGACGTTCTGTGGCCAGATCTAGTTTTTAAACTATTCAAACAATCACTTTGGTAAAAGTTTCAAATATGACAAGAAACACTGATATATATTCAATATATAATCATATACAATGATAGGAACGATATGAAAACCTTTACACGTGAGTGAATCTCCTAACCAATAGACTTTTTCCTGAAACCTAGAAAAGTATGACTTATGAAGAAAATGCCCTGCCGATATGAAGAAAATAAATTTAAATTACAATTTCATATTTTTCCATTTCACAGAAATTATATAATACCTAAGATAAATATGGAATTATATAATCCTTAATATAAATATTGCTAATATGAAATTAAATAATGCCTAAGATAAATATAAACCTGAGCAGGTGCAGTGGAATGAAATACGAACTCCAGTATAATTAGGTACCGCTACTATTATTTGATGAAACATGTATGTGCTATCATCATGAGCTTATTTTGTTTCACAGCACAAAGTCATTACGTTGCGTACGTTATGGACTGGTTTTTCTCTATATTAGATAATCTCTCCTTATTCAGAACAATATCCCAAACAATGTGCCCTAAGCCAACTTCAGCAAAGGCGCGCACGCACACACATACTATGCAAACTCCGCATTGCCCCACTTCAGAAAATATCTCACATACACGTGCGTACAGCGTCGAGCCTGCAATACGTAAGAAAAATGACCGAAGGACTCGAGGTGAAGATTAAATTTATAGTGAGACGCGTGGTGTGTACTTTTTTGTAGAGCGGAGGTGCCCCAGAGAGATGGAATGAAATATGCGGAGCCCATTGTGGATAAGACATTTGCTGCATGGATCTGAATAAAGACGGATTTCCATACCCCACCGCCCATATGTCCTGAGGTCAAAGAAAGCAGTAAATTCAAGTCAGACTTACGCATTAAAAGTGTTATATCCGTTTCTGATCAAAGAAAATTTCTGGTTTATTTGAAAAACGCTTAACCAAGTCAGACACGCCTGTATATTTATGATTGTTATGTTAATTAAGTATTAAAGATTAAATTTTAAAAAGCAATATCAAAGAAATAGTTAAAATAATATAGTTTTAGACTTCTTATAGGTGATAATATTTGATATAGTCACGATCGATATTTTGGACATAACATTATATTTTTATATCTTTCCTTCAATTTGACACAGCACTGGATGGGATAAATTCAAAAAAATATTATATTATATTATCCGAAATCCCGAAAATTTTTATTCCACCAAATTAAATTATGAAGTTTTACTCGCGTAGTCCATTAAATTTTCCGAAAATATGGCTCTTAGCATGAAAATGTACTCATTTCTTTAATAGTTTTAAAGAATAGTCTAGAAGATAAAATAGATTTTTCTGTTTACCCTAGCTGTTCATATTTGTGTAATAGCTGTTTATATCTAGCTTTTTATATTGTGTGTTTGTGTAACATCGGAATTTAGATTACAGAATTTTTTCTTTCGTTTTAGTTTAAGAAGAGGAAAGAGAAAGAAATTCAAACCCGTTACTCCAAAATTCAGACTCCAATACTTTACCAATTCGCCAATGGCTGACTCAGGGAAGTGACGACAAATAGGTATACTTACCACGAACTTTTTAATTTATTATATTTTTGTGGAGATTAAACACAAAATTAAGAAAGGCTGTTTTCCAGATATTTACAAATCATCCAAACGCCAGAGTTCTGACCCAACCTAGAAATTCCTAAATAATATAATTAAGTGAATAAACAAAATTTCCCCATAAACATTTGTAACATTAAAATAATTTATTCATATTTATGGTCTCATATACTACAAAATTGTTCACAACTTTCATTTTTCTAAATCAAATTATTCAGAGATGTGGTTTGTAAGACAGTAAGATAAAGAGACAGATTATTTATTTTACATTATCGACATCCCCATTTCAGAGTTCTGTATCCAAACGGTCCGAACGAAGCTCTGTCGTTGTGCCAACGCTGCTTTTCTATTAGGCGGAATAAACCACATATGTTGAATTTCATAGGGGTTATTTAACTTTTTAATTTAAAAAAAAAATTCGTTTAAAATACTGTACATTTTAGGGGAACGCCTATATACGCGATTGTGAGCCTAAATTAATTTTTTTATTTAAGTAAGTAAAATACAAAAATACCTTTAACCGATTTCAAAATAGGTGGAATTAATGTGTTATATCTCTAATAATTAATCTTTCTGTTTCTAAAAGTTCCGCAGGAACAGCATATACAATCTGACTTAAACAAAACAAAATGAAAAATAGCCTAAATTTCCGTAAAAAAATACAAAATTCTCACTGGTCTACTTGACGAATGGAACAAAAGTATCAACGAGTATGGAATAAAAGTATTACGGCTTTTTGATTTGAAATTTATATCCGTTATCACGAGTTGTTCCCTGGTGCCAATTTGGTAAAGGTTATGTCTAACAACAGTGTCACAAAGGCAGTTCAGCCACACCACAACCACAACCACACTTAATAACTTCTCCCATATATTCTTTGAAAACATTTCAGACGGATTAAAATAATCAAATGATTACCTCTCGCTTTACCTTGTACAAAAAGAGTCATAATGATTAGATGACGTTTTATGTCAAAATTTAAAATATATTATCGACAAACATATACGTAAACACGGAATTGATGGTTAGACAGATAACAATAAGGTTCACTTTTTATAGCGCTGTATGTATAATATATATATGTATATATATATATATATATATATATATATATATATATGATTGGCTACGAGATATATATCATAAACATCCAATATGTTTTTCTTTTTCGATGGATAACAAATAGAAGGACATCTCCGCATGGTCTCTGCTTGTGTAATTCATATTAAAGTATGAAAAATGGGGAGTCGATACAGTATACCTGGTAAATATTCACGAAAGCTCTTATGTGTTTGAAGTATTTTTGGAAATATTGTTTACATATGTTGCCAATATAAATAGCTCTAAGTACATTATGATCTACACATATATACATTATATTTAAGTTACGTACTTGATAAAAATAACAAGTAAATATTTTGTTTAGGCCCTCGTACTTTCAAAAGTGTTAAAAGACTCGAGTGTGGAAAAAAGTGGTTCTTTTGATTTGTTTAAATATGTGTGTTTTTTGGATTTTGGAATTACATAATCCTTAAATTTTTGAATTTTTAGTATTTTCAATTTATTTACTTCTTTATTAGATTTTCACCTATAACTTCTACAATTCATAGTAATAACGATGCAATATTGATTATTATATATATATATATATATATATTTATATATATATATATATATACATATATATATATATGTATGTATATATATATATATATATATATGTATATGTATATATATATATATATATATATATATGTATATATATATATATATATATATATATATATATATATATATATATATATATATATCGTACTGAAAGTTCGTTCTTTTTCCAATGAACACGATTTAAATACAGTATATCCTAAACTTACTTATTGATTAAGAATATTTTATTTTTTATTTTAAATTGTACTCTTTTCCATTTAAAAAGGGAATGTCTGTAAACAAAACAGTTTGACACTAAAAGCATGGTTTCACTATATTCATTTTAAACGATATGCTGTAATCACTACATTAACTTAATAAATAGTCACGTCAAATTACGTTATATATATATATATATATAAATATATATATATATATATATACATACATACACACATATATATATATATATATATATATATATATATATATATATATATGTACATACATACATGTAATTTGACGTGACTATTTATTAAGTTAATGTAGTGATTACATTATATCCTTTAAAATTAATATAGTGAAACCATACTTTTAGTGTCAAACTGTTTTGTTTACAGACATTCCCTTTTTAAATAGAAAGGAGTACAATTTAAAATAAAAAATAAAGTATTCTTAATCAATAAGTAAGTTTAGGATTTATTGTATTTAAATCGTGTTCATTGGAAAAAAAAAGAAGTTTCAGTACGATAAAACCTTATCACATATATTTATTAATAATGTCTTACATTTAAGTATTCTAAAATGAAATTTCTTCAGTACTATTTAAGTAATGATATTTAACTATCATTTTTAAGTAATAAAATTTAAACCAGTAAATATTTAAAAAAATGTATTTAAATTGAAAATGCCTAAAATTTTTGATATCACTACTTTTTGTAACAAAGTAATACTGAAAGGTTTTCTGGAGACTGATTTTGATATTAAATTAAAATGATTGTGATGAAATTTGTTTCCTTAGCTTTCATAAAAAAGAATGCTTCACTTAAAACGCAGTGGAAATATGTTGAGCGAGTTATATATACAGTTAAAATAAATTTTAGCTAGTTAAATATAATGAGTCGACCCTCAAGGAGTGCCTACATCTGATCAAATTGTGCCAAAAATATTGTTTCTGTTTTTTTGTGCTAATGATAATATTCTCTATAATAGAGTTAAACATAATTCTGTGGATTATTTATTGTTCTACTGGTCGAAGACATTTAAGCAATTTAGAAACATTCCATTATAACGTAGCCGAAAAACCTCAATGATGAAAATCGAAATATTTCTATTTCCATCATAAATCTCATACATCCTTAGAGATTGCATAAAAGTACTTTCCAAGGGCGGGTTAAGTCGGTTTCTAGAAATATTAATTTTTTGCCGAAGCGCGTTTAATGCGGGTTCGGCCTAAACTTGCGACCCTATGTTTTGTGCGGTTTGGGACCGCTTTGTTGTTCGATATGAATTTAGCGGATTTGTACGCCAATGATTTAAAGTTAATGGAGAGAATCGTGTAGTACTTACTTTAGTTTGTAAAACCATTATAGTGGCTTAATTTAGTTTGAATTTGATCCGTTAACATTCATTACTGCGTTATAAATTTATCTGGCGTTACAACTAAGCCGTTAAAGTGTTGTATGTAAATAGTAACTATTTCAAATTATTTAATGCAAATTCGTAATGTACGGTATGAATTAACTCCAAACATAGTGATTATGAAACGAGAGATTGCTGTTCTCAAAAGCAATAACGGTTAGTTTGTACCAGCCATTTTTCTCAGAGACCTCCCGTCCGACCTAGAAACTTGAAGTTTAAAGGAGTAATGAAAACATATTAATCTGCACGCATCTCGATACCTAACGCTTAACGATATTTGTAAGGAAATTTTAGCAGAGGAAGTGAAGGACAAGGAATTAAGCGGAGATATTTTTTTGCAAATTTCATATATAGTGACGGGTATCTTGGCTTTAAAAACTTATTTATATGGGTCTCTAATTTAAGTTAGCAACTCAATACTAATTTTAGAAATATGCTGAAAATTTTTAAAGTAAAATTATGTTTTCTATTAAAAAAAATTAAAAGTGTTTTAAAACTCTACTCAAAGTTTGCAGGAAAACCATAACGATGATCCTTGATGTCATAGTTTTTGAAATGTTTACGATAATATACACGCGTCTGTTAGATGTTATTAAATCATCATTGCTCTAGGAATTCATAGTAGCGACGATTTGTCATAAATAAATTCCATTGCAAATGAGATATGGAACCTTTATGCGCGTACTAATGCGCTTGACGCGCGTCTGGCTACCATTTGGCCGGTTCTTCTCTTTTGATAAGATAGTTAAACTTAAACTATTTCTTACGGTAGCTCGATATAGACTTGTTAATATCATCTTATACTTACTTCTCTCGCTGATATTCACTCTATGATGCTAGTTTCTTACTCTAAATAAAAAATTAAAGGTACCTAAAAATAAACGACTTGTGACGTATTGACATTGAAATGTATTTGTATTTAAAGTTAGAAAATTACTGCGAATATATGCAATATATTTCCAGTGTAAACGAAAGTGGAATGATCTTATTTTATTAAAAATTTGTGTAGTTGTAATATCCCGCCATATCGTTTTGTGTTTCAATCAGTATTTTCTTAATTGGAGAAGAAAAAATTATAATTATAGTGTATTAAAAATTGCAAATAAATGCGGTTGATACTTTAAGGAAATTAATAAGTAGATACCTAAATACGTGGGCGAACGGTAAGTATTTTGCATGAAATATGAAATAAATTTTTATAAAGGTCTTTATATAAAGGTTTAAATTAGTCTTAATGTTAACTAGATAACCTATGCAATATGTGCTTTTAATACCTACAACTTTCGTAAACAATTGAAATTTTTCACTCATTTGCCGTGAAAATCAATAGTTATACACACTGCCGAAAATTAATTTTGTGGTAGGCGATTTTAAAGCAACATTTAGAAATAGGTGATATTTTTCATGTAAATATTGTTCCACACACGCACGTATGCATGCACACACGCACACACGCACGCACGCCCACAAGCACGCAAGCACGCACGCACACACGCACGGATACATGCACGAACGCACACACACCCACATGCACGTATATGTGTGAGTCCACTTTCAACTGAATTTTTAACATTAAATCAGTTAATTGAACGTCGTTGAAAGTCATAACTGGAAAATGTCTGCTTTTTATCAATGATTTGAACTCATTTTTGAGGATAAGTAAGTGTAGTGATTGTGAGATACTTCAGAGGATTGTTAACTTTATATTTCTTTGGAATATGAAAAACTAGCTTCATTTTATTGTAAGTAAGTGTTCGGTGATTATCTATCCTTATTCCCAAGCCACATTCACGTGTGGATATATAAGCAGGCTCTTTACTCATGTGTGTTTCTCATGTCAAGCACTCTGGTCTCCTTTCAAAATAACATTATTCACATATTTTATTCTACATTAAGGAAACTGGATTTGTCATGCAACATTCTCGAAAATTCCATTATGTCAACTGTATTGAAGTTTTATTTAACATTCCTTTGCGTGGCAAATTGGAAACGAATTTAGTCACTCGTTCTTTTTACGATGAATGCGATTTTTTTTGGAGAAGAGACAAAAAAATCTAATGGATTCCATTATTTTAAAATTTATGACTGCTATTCCTATATGTTTCCCTCACTTTTAATTATAGGCTTGGTTGAATACAATTTTCTGCAAGTGAGTATAAAACCCTGCGTTTATCCGAAATAAGAAATTTACTTTGACAATCCATCAGTGTTGGGATTGGTGTCATTTTTGTATTGAACTGTTATATGCAAACACGAAAACATCGACTATTTTATACTCTGCATGGGTACCAATATCTGCTTGCACTACCCGATTGTGTAAATACTTAACTTTCTATTGGCGAAATTTCCCCTTCTCGATTTGTTCCACATGTTTAATTCGCGACTCATAATTAAGACGGTGAAGTATTTAAATGGTTCACAGTCGACTCATTACATTTAACTATCTCAAATTTATTTTAACTCTATATGTAACTCGCTCAATATATTTTCACTGAGCTAGAAGTAAAGCATCCTTTTTTTGGAGGAAAATATCATCAAGATCAATTATTTCAAGGTCCTGGCGATCTTTCATTATTGTTTTGTTACAAAAAGTAGTGAAATTACAAATTTTAGGGATGTTCAACTTGAATACATTTTTTTACATATTTACTGTTTTAAATTTTATTAGTTAAAGATGAAAGTTAAATATCATCACTTAAATATCACTGACGAAATTTCATATTAGAATACTTGAATATAAGATTTTTTTAATAAATATATGTGATACGGTTTCATCGTACTCAAACTTCGTTCTTTTTCCAATGAACACGATTTAAATACAATTAATCCTAAACTTACCTATTGATTAATAATATTTTAATTTTAATTTTAACTTGTACTCCTTTCCATTTAAAAAGGGAATGTCTGCAAACAAATCAGTTTGACACGAAGAGTATGGTTTCACCATAATAATATTAAAGGATATACTGTAATCACTACATTAACTTCATAAATAATCCCATTAAGTAACGTTATATATATATATATATATATATATATATATATATATATATATATATATATCAATATTGCATAGTTATTATTATGAATTTTAGAAATTATAGGTGAAAAAGGGACAACTCTTTTTTCGATAACTCAAATCACAGTGATGTTACATGTTACGGAAAAATCTTCGATGTTTCGACGCGTACGAAGTCTATGGGTATACATGCTATTCAATACACACCATATACTTTACCACACGTTGGAGTTAAATTACTCTTTTAAGACATGAGTATGAGAGAAAGTATAACGGCAAGTTTTTTGGTATTATTACAAGTTTTGGTAAGAGTTCAGTTTAACAAAATATCCGAGTTTTACTGGTTTTTTATTGTTCAAATATTAAAGATATTTAAAAAAAATGTATTGCTTGTAATAGACGTACATATTTATTTTAAATAATGGTACAGAGCTTGTATTTAAAATACTTTGTATTTATTTCTATGTTTAGTTTCTTTCGCTTTAGTAATATTTTTAATATAAATGGGTATTTGCAATCTTGTTTTTCTTATTTCCACTCTTAATTTTTGGGTTCATAAATCATGAAATTATTAATTTTATTTATTAGTAATTAAATTATATTAAAAGCTTAATACGATTATGAAAGTACTCACACTTTCATAATTGTATTAAGCTATTAATATAATTCACCTCTTTAACTTTGGAATATTATATATATAAATACCTAATAAATAGGTAATTAAATTTAAAATATTAAAAATTCAACAATTTAAGGATGATTTAATACACAAATCCTAAAAACACAAATATTTAAATAAATCAAAAGAATCACTTTTTTCCACACTCGAGTCTTTAACCGTTTTAAAAGTATGATGGCCTAAATAAAATATTTATTTGTTATTTTTAGCAAGTACGTAACTTAAATATAATGTATATATGTGTAGATCTTAATGTACTTAGAGCTATTTAAACTGGCAACATATGTAAACAATATTTACGAAAATACACCAACCACATAAGAGCTTTCGTGAATGTTTACCGGGAATACTGTATCGACCCCCATTTTTCACACTTTATAGCGAAATAAGGTTTGCTGGGGAAATTTATTTGGTATGGATTTGTAAACTATTTAAGAACTGGAATTTACACGAGTAGAGACCATGCGAAGGTGTCCTTCTATTTGTCATCCATTGAAAAAGGAAAACCTATATATATATAAATATATATATATATATATATATATATATATATATATATAAACATATATATATATGTGTATATATATATATATATATATATATATATATATATATATATATATATATATATATATAACAAAATTCATTTCATGTATCAATAGGTAACAATACTTTTATTTTCAACATCTATTTACACATCTTAAACTATTACTGCACTGTGTATTATTGTAAACACACATTTTAACATTATCTTAATTCGATTGAAAAAATTATTAAGTGTGGTAGGTTGAACTGCCTTTGTTATACTCTTGTTAGCCATAGGTTAGATTGACATAATCTTTACCGAATTGGCACCAGGGAACAACTCGTGATAACGGATATAAATTTCAAGTCAAAAAGCTGTAATACTTTTCTTCCATACTCCTTGATACTTTTATTCCATTCGTCAATTAGACAAGTGAGAATTTTGTATTTTTTTACGAAAATTTAGGCAATTTTTCATATTGTTATGTTTAAGTCAGTTTGTATATGCTGTTTCTGTGGAACTTAAAACTACTTTTTAAGTTCCACAGAAACAGCAACTTTACTTTTGTGGAAAAAGAAAGATGAAACATAAGAGATATAACATATTAAATCCACCTATTTTGAAATCGGTTAAAGGTATTTTTGTATTCTACTTACTTACATAAACAAAATAATTTATGCTCACAACCGCATATATAGGCGTTCCCTTAAAATAAAACTGTACACCATTTAAAACGAATTTTTTTATTTAAATTAAAAAGTTAAATAACCCCTTTGAAATTCAACATTTGTGATTTATTCCGCTCAATAGCTAGAAAGGCAGCGTTGTCACAAAAATAGAGCTTCGTGCGGACCGTTTGGATATAGAACCCTGAAAATGGGATGTCGATAATCTAAAATAAATAATCTGTCCGTTTGTTTTATTGTCTTACAAACCACTGTAGTATATGAGACCATAAATATGAATAATTTTATTTAATGTCACAAATGTTTATGGGGAAATTTCGCACAATCATGTAATCATATTATTTAGGCATTTCTAGTTTAGGTCAGAACTCTGGCGCTTGGATGATTTCTAATTATCTGGAAAATAGGCTTTGCTAATTTTTTGTCTAATCACCAGAAAAAATATAATAAATTTAAAACTTCGTAGTATACCACTTATACTTTCGTCACTTCCCTGAATCAGCCATTGTCGAATTGGTAAAGTATTGGAGTATGAATTTTGGAGTAATGAGTTCGTATTTATTTCTCTTCCCTCGTCTTAAACTAAAACGGTAAAAAATATCCTATAATCTAAATTGCAATATTACACAAACATGCAATATAAATAGCTAGATATAAACAGCTATTACACAAATATGAACAGCTAGGGTAAACAAAAAAATCTATTTTATCTTCTGAAACTATTGGATAAAATTATTAAAAGAAATGAGTACATTTTGATGCTAAGGGCCGTTTATAGTATCGAAAAATTTAATGGAGTACGCGAGTAAAACTTCATAATTTATTTTTGTCAAATATAAAATTTTCGGAATAATATAAATTTTTTTTAATTTATATCATCTAGTGATGTACCAAATTGAAGGAAAGTATAAAAAAAAGTAATGTTACGTCCAAAATACCGATAATGACAATACGAAATATTATCACCTATATGAAGTATGAAAACTATATTATTTTAACAGTTTCTTTGATATTGCTTTTTAAAAGTTAATCTTTATTATTTAACTAACATAACAATCATTACTATATAGGCCTGTTTTACTTGGTTAAGTGTTTTTCAAATAAACTAGAAATTTTTTTTGATTAGGAACAGATTGGTACGTATGTCTGACTTGCTTTTACTGCTTTCTTTTTACCTCAGGACATATGTGCGGTGTGATATGGAAATCCATCTTTATTCAGATGCATGCAGCAAAAGTTTTACCTACAATGGGCCCCTCATATTTCATTCCATCTCTCTAGGGCACCTCCGCTCTACAAAAAAGTACACACTCCGCTTCTCACTATAACTTTAATCTTCATCTTGAGTCCTTCGGTCATTTTTCATATGTACGGGCTCGACGTGGCATGCACGTGGATGTGAGAAATTTTCAGAAGTGGGGAATGCTTAGCTTGCATACTATGTGTGTGCGTGCGCCTTCGCTGAAGTTAGCTTAGGGCATATAGTTTAGGATATTGTTCTGAATAAGGAGAGATTATCTAATATAGAGAAAAGCCGGCCCATAACGTACGAAACGTAATGATTTTGTGCTGTGAAACAAAATAAGCTCATGAGAGCACATACATGTATCATCAAATAATAGTAGCGTTACCTAGTTATGCTGGAGTTCGTATTTAGTTTCACTGCACATTCTCAGCTTTATATTTATCTTAAGCATTATTTAATTTCATATTAAGAATAATTTCTTTGGGATTATATAATTCCATACTTTTTTTAGGCATTATGTAATTTCTGTGAAATGGAAAAGTATGAAATTGTAATTTAAATAAATTTTCCTTATATCAACAGGGAAACAGATCATACTTCACTAGGTTTCAGGAAAGAATCGATTGGTTAGGAGCTTCACTCACGTGTAAAAGTTTTCAAATCGTTTCTAACATTATAAATAATTATATATTAGTGTTACTTGCCATATTTGAAAATTTTACAAAAGTGATTGGTCGAATAGTTTAAAAACTAGATCTGGCCACAGAACAAAAAAAAATTTAAAAAATTTGAAGTTACTTAATAAAAAATCGATGAAATGCATATCGGTGAAGGCATCAAATTCCGCAATGTTTTATATTTCTTGAAATTTTTAAGAAAAATTAATGGAAATAATTCGTTTTAAAATTATATTTACGTAAATGCTAATGTTGATAGTTTAATCATATTTCCAGATAGTTACTTACAAACTTAATATTTGAAGTAAAGCCTAAAATAAAATTTAGTGAATAAATATTCACACTTATTTTAAAAAAATGTACGTGTCAGCTCCGACACGCGACTGGAGTTTACTCCTTAAATACGATTGTCTTTGAATGCATAAAGTAGGTAATATTGTATATAAATATGAATATAAATATCATGAAATGTAAATGAAAAATTTTTTAATAAAAAAATCTGACAATACAATTATTTTCAAATAAAGTTCAAGTGAACGAGGTTAAATTTATACAACAAAATTGAAAACATATAGCAACGTCAGACTAAAAATATAAAATTAAAAAAAACACTTTAATTTTGTAGGATAGAACGCACCAAATATTTACACGAAATGATATTTAATGATTAGATCTTGATATAAGCGAACAATAATAAACGATGTGTGTCTCACTCCATCATTACGATTAGACCATTAGTCAATGCCAATATATGTGTCACACTCCTTCATTGCCATTATACCATAAAGAAATTGAAAAAAAATTTCGTGTCAGTTCCAACGCGCGACTGGAATTTACTCCTTAAATACGATTGTGTTGGAATGTATAAAATAGATAACACTATATATAAATATACGTATCATTATGATTAAATATAAATGAAAAATTTTTTTAATAAAAACGTGCTTAAAAATAACTGTTTTCAAGTAAAGCGCATATAAACAAGATTAAATTCGTACAAAAAAATTAAAAGCATATAGAAACGTCAGTTTGAAAAGTTAAAATTAAAAGAGACTTTTTAATTTCGTAGGGTCGAAGATATCAAACATTCATACATAATTACATTTGCTGATTGCCAATATTTGTGTAACACTCCGTCATTTCAATCACACCATAAGAAAACGCCTAATAAATATATCTCATACTGAAGATGTAAACAAATGTTGCACGGAGAGGCCACCTAATGGTTACACTTTTTTAACGGTCTGAACTTCGTACACTCTGAACTTCTGACTTAACTCCTCATAAAATTTCACACCGGGCGCTATATATGAAAATAGATTCATAAGGGGTAAACTCCACAAATCTATACCATGATATCAGACTTACACGGTATATGTAAAAAAAATTTCTTATCCTCCATTTTACAACTTGAAAAATTGGTACTTTATTTTTGTTTATATTTTGCTACATATTATTTGGGATCTCTTTATAAAATATCTACTTCAATCTAAATTTCATACACACTAGCCCAAAAATGTAGGAATTGCAAGGCTACACACCAAAGACGGACGGATATGTCAAAATTATAAACTTTAGTTGTTTGGCTACGGAATTTTCAAAAAAGAGTTCATTTCGATATTGTAATCGAATACTTCCATGTGTGGACTTCAACACTTTATTGCTGCGAATTACTTAGAGTGTCGACGAAATACAGGTATAGGTACATACGTACCATATACTTTATATACACTCTAATTATCTATAATGTTTGGATGCAAAATTGGTAATGTCTTTTTCCACGTCAGCTCACGTGCTATTCAAACGTCAAATTAGCTTAACTAGAAGAATTCAAGTAATCAATAATATTACTTAATTTTTTTCTCTAGAGAAAAACTCAATTATGCCATAATCCTATTCTTTAAATTTTTGAAATAATGTTTCACGGTTGCCTAGTTTTATGCTAATTTAATCTCCTAAAATAAACGTTTGAATAAAATGTTTACATACCACGTGTAAATTTTATATTTGTCTTACTTCGTTTACGAACTTGATGGTTTTGGTATACATGGTGGAATATAGGAAAGAGATTAAGAGGGATTACCTTGGATCTTGTGATTTGAAAAATACAACCATTTTTCTATACAATCAGTTTTCCATAATTATATTTCAAAAGTTTTAATTTAACACTATGTCACTTCCGGCACTGAATTCGTTACGTTTTATCAGTATGATGAACGAAAATATTTTAAATATTGAGAGTTTATAATTCTGAAATATATAATTTTGTACAAATTAAAAAGGTATGTCATTAGATAGATTATATTATTCTTCTTATAATCAAAGTCATTATAAATAATAAACATACTTTTTAATTTTGAACACAGTATTACTTACAAAATTTTGTATAACTTTTTCTTTAAAAGAAACTATATTCGATGTTGTTCGTACTACGTAAATACGTATTTTAAGGCAAAGTCCCTCGCCGTGTCAGTCTGTACTTAATTAGAGATACGTATAAATAATGTACGGCAACATTGTTCCTCTTTATACGCTCTACAATAAAGCGCTGAACAGTATATGTGAATATATCACATGAATAATAAACGTGTTAATCATTAGAAAAAAAATTATAAATTTTTACTAAATTTTCTAGGGTCTATTTTGCAAAATTGTCTCCTTATCATATTTAATATCATATCCTTGTCAAATTTAATATCATATCAATCTTCAAATTTAATATCTATTAAATTTAATAACAAGTTACATACGTAGATTAAATGTCCCTTTCGTAATGTAATTTTGTAACTAATAGTTTAAAACTCGTAACATTTTCTATAAGTAAGCAGAATTACACGTGTGGGCTTTCACGCGTTGATGTATCCCGTGTTAATGCGTGGAAGCATGCTTATTCGTATGAAGCCAGGGTTGATCGCTAGTTTTATCATAAAAATGATGAACACTGATGAGAAATTAAGGCAAATTGTATTTAATTTCATAACCTTTGGTAAATACAATTCGGTTTTAAAAGGCTTCAAATACAAAAAATGGAAAAAAGAAAAAATGGTGCAGTAGCAGCGAAGCTCTGCGTTGAAGTTAGCGGCACAATTGCTACTATGTCCCTTTATATTGTAAATACTCGTTTCTATCAATAGTAATATTAATATTCAAAATAAAATCTATCAAAATATTTTCTATTACTTTCTTTCCAAAATATGATGTTTTCTTTGTAGTAATTCATCCTTTTATTTAATCACTCACGTACCAGCTCATTGATCAGTCCCTCATAGGTTTTGTTACAAATTATTAGAGAAATGTTGAGATGATAAAGCGTATTTACCCGCGCATATTTCAGCAATTCACACATTACTTGACATTTTTTGTGGGGATAAATAGAAAGTAACATTTTTTTGTGGGGAAAAAACACTTATTATGTGGAATAACGATTATGACGATATTTTATGATTTGAAAATATTCTAAATATTTTTAACCCCATAAAATATGTGTTAGGCAAAATGGTTTAATAGAAATACTAAGTACTGGCCACGCGTGTGCGAGTTACACTTGTAGTTAATAGCTTTTTTGGTATATAACCTTGCTTTACTGATGGTAATTTACAACATGAACAAATAAAATTCATTACGAATCTAGCCAGAAATTAGCCGTTTGTTTAATTAATGTTCGAAGTACGTCGAAACCCTATAACTGACACCTCATCGTTCTGTAACGGCGTCGCTAATATGGGAAAAAAATATTTCTTTCACTATTTAGACATTTTAGTCCAATGAGTTATTATTCAGATACGAAGTTTATTTATAATAGTGAAATTAGCATCACTTAAAACAAAATATATTTTATATACTATATCTCTATGAAACATGTAATTTGAAGCCAAATTCAATGAAAATCAATTAAATAGTCATAAAAAAACTTATTTACACATTTATTGCATAAATGGTGGTCAGACAGAAATTGTAATATGTACATATGTAAATATATATATATATATATATATATATATATATATATATATATATATATATATATATATATATATATATTTATATCTATATATATATATACATATATATATATATATATATATATATATATATATATATATATATATTATATAATAAAATATTATTTCCTCAAATAGAATGTGAGAGAAGGATTCATGTTGAGAAGTTTTATCATGCCTTTGCTCTTATTAAGAGAATATTTTAGAGTATTGTAGTGAAATACAAACTTTGAATAAGTAAATTGTACATGAATAATAAATGAATTATATTAATTTCCATACAAACCCACATTCACATTTTTTTAAATTTTGTTTAAAGTAGCCTATATCCTATTCCAGGTCTATCTATATGCAAAATTTCATACAAACCCAAACAGTATTCTTTGCGTGATGGACAGTCAAATATACAGAAAAATAAAAAAATATACAACCTTCCTCATTTATAATAGTAAGATTTATGAACATAATAGTATTTTATGATATTAATCCCAAATAAACATTTCAAAAAACTAAATAAATAAAAAAAATTATTATTTCAATGGCGTTAAGTATTTATTTTTACTTATATAGATACAAATTGCATGTGTATATTTAGACTACAATCATTATTATTTAGACTACAATTATTATTTATATAATACTACATATAGACTTTAATTACAACCAGCCGAAATGTAAAACGTAACATATTTCAGGTCATAACACACCATTAGAAAACTTCACTTGACAAATTTGATTAGACTAAACTCTTTCTATTTCATTCACAAGTAAATTTATAAAACTTAAGCACAAAGGCAAAGATAACTTCAAATTTGCGATTCTTTACGCAAACAAACAATATTCTAAATCATATATGACAGTCCGACAAAAGTTTTATTCGCAATTGTCGAGATATATTAGACTCATTGCCGCTTTGACCTTCGCCTTTTGCCAGGACGCCAATATTCTTTTCATAAATTGGCGATAGAGTAGACTATTCAGTAAAAGGGTACATGTGATTCAAATGGCAAGCCAATAAATATATCTAGTCCTTTGAATTTATCGGAATCGTTGTATAAATGGCGTTTAAGTTCGATGAAGGAATCGAATTATGGTCATATTCCGTCGGTGTATTTTATTTTATTCAATCCCAACTTTATTTTAGCTATGAAATCATATATGATATAATCTAATTTATATTCGATTGGAATCCGAATGAACGGCTCTGGCTCCTTAAAATGGTGAAGTATCTTTCGCGTAATGGAACTTGGAGTTGGGAAAATTGATTAAAGATCAAATAATTTATGCGTTATAAGCAATAAAAAGTGAATAGGATATACAAGTAAAATCAAACGAAACGGCAAAACTTATGACAGCAAATATATTTAAATTGCATTTATAAATGTCATATTAAAAAATATAAAGTAATAATACAATATTTTGATGGTTCCAATTGCAGTTCAAGTATTTATATCGTTAGAAAATAAAAAAAATTTTTCAGTGATATTTAGAAAGACCGAAAAATAATTTATTAGAACTTTTAATGCAAAAAGATTTAAATTTTATATTTAAATGTCATATTAAAAAAAAATAGTGATAATATAAAGTTTTTAGGGCAGTTTTTACAATTCAAATGGTCATATTACTGACAAAATTTATATTCACTCAGATATTAAGTATTTCCGAAAAATAATTTATTATCCACTTTCAAGTATTACTTCATGGTATGTTAAAAATGATTACAAGTGAACTAATACGCTACTCCGATATATACATAAGCCATGAGCTAGACACGTAGGCAAAGAATTTCATAGGCGGAGTACAAACAACATAGAAACTAGGATCAATATTGGAGCGCATTTCTCAGCATCGCGCAGACACGGTGAAGTTTAATTAAGTTGCTTGCCAGTTGTGCCGATAATTGCCGGATACGCTCGGCGAGGTGACAACGTGTTCTGCTTCCAGCTCGTTAGAACTGAGCCGTTAGGGTAAAGAGCGAACGCCGTGATATATTAGGAGCAAGTGCTTTCTGGTGGCGCTATTGGAGGTGGTGAAAGTTTAGATTTAGTCGTTACTCGTTCGCGAATGCTATGAGACCGATTTAACGAAAGTTATATAATTTGGGAGACGCTATGAACCTTACGTAAGAGGTACATAGCCCTTGCTTAGCTTCTAGGGTTTATTGTCTACTTTGTTGATTACAAGGCATAAGCTAATACATAGAAGTATTTTATTACAAAGTATGGATTATTATGTTGTAAATATAATTTCGTTTTAAAAGAGATATAAAAATGGGATATATTTCGAATGATAAATAGGATATATTTTAATTTCTTGTTGCTTTGTTGACTTTGAAGATGGCATGATTTTTTAGGAAGAAGATAATGTATTGGCGATGGATGTTACGTTACTGAATTGGCTTCTATCGTCTTTAGGTTAAGACCTATGTGTTTGAGATTTTATAAGTAGACACTTCAGATGGAGATTATCGTTAAAATAAAGCAAAATATTCTTTTTTTTAAAGGCGTGGTACATTAAAAAAACGAAAAATTCTTGTCGAGCCATAGAATTTTACTCAAAAACATTCTCCTATTTCAACAATTTGTATTATTTGATTGAAAATTCATAGTTCATCTCATATGACACTGCGATGTAATAAATGTCAACAGTAATGTTTTTCTTCTAATGGGATAGGCCAAATAGTAGTGCAAGCACAGCCAAGTAGAAATGAATATATAGCTTTGTCTCTTTTTATAAAATTATATAAACTTTTTAGAAATGAATTTATAGTATAATGTAAAGATTATATAGTTAATTATAGATTATATAATTAAATATAGTATTTATATAGTTAATTATGTTTGCTGCCACAAAAGATTTTGTGAATGTTTGTATAGGATCTATAATCAAAAAGAGTAGCAATTCCCGTCAACATAAAGACGAAAAATGTCAGGAAAATAGAAAAGAGAAACATTAGTCCATATATTCTGGAACTTTCTAGTGATTAGCAGTCCAAAGAATTCAAGTTCAGGCATCACGTAGAATTTAGTATGAATGCCAACCAGTATCGAGGGACGAGAGTACACTAAGTAAACTAAAATAAAAAACACACACACATCTAGAACCTTCTTGGTTCTAGTTCGTTTACTGGCTACCAGATCAAATTTATAGACATTTTTCCGTCAAAAAATCTTTAATCTTTTGCTGCTACTATTTTTGTCACGCACTCCAACGACAATGATGTCATTAGACATATCTTTTAAGATGTAGATGGGGTTGCGTTTGCTATTTTTAATTTTGATTACTGCGTTTATCTTTAATTTTTATAGAAATAGTTTTTGAAGAATTACATCTTAAATGTAAAATTTTAATATTTTTAACCGCACATTTAGTAAATTATTTACCAGTAAAGTTTTATATAATCATTAGTTTCTATTTATAATAACTGTTCACGTAGTTTTATCAAATCCGAATGTTTAACAATCATGGAATAATCTAGTAGTTCTGATGAGTGAGACCTTTCTACTTGGGCGGTACCGAGCTTATGGCTATGATTTACATATTATACGAAATGACGTTGAATTTTTCGTTATTTCACCATATATATTAAGTTCAGTATAGAAATACATAGAATGCAAAAATTAAGCTACCAATTTCTTTGAAATTACGTCGTCCAAAACTGTAAGACCTACGAAAATATGTATATAGTTACAGAAATAGAAAACAATTTAAAAAACAAACACATTTTTTTCTAACTTTTCATGGATTATTATGTTACATATGGGGACATAATGGAATTCAACTTATGCTCTGTTTTACCTTGCTAGTTCAACGAGAGAGTTTAGTAAATATAGCTTTTAATTACTATTATATAAATATAATGTGTATAAGAAGCATAAGAAATCACTATTATAAAAAATAACCTGATTTTTCATAAACAAATTTGACAAATATCCATTTTTTGATTGACAAATTAAAAATACTTAAGAACCTTATCTTTCATTTAATCTACATATTTAAAAGTAATATTTTTATATTTCTAACATCTGGAACCACTCTTGTACTGGCCTTCACCGGCTTCCTTTTTGATTAAGCTAGCACTTTGCTCATTTATATTTAAACAAAATTGAAAGTAACAATGCCGAGCTCAAATATCGTTTACTATCGCGGAAATTTCGGATTTCAAATACATCATAAGTTTGATAAATGGAAATAAAGACCTTATTTTATATGAAATAAGGGTAGTGGTCACATCCCCCGTGGATCAAGGTAACATCAGTACATCAGGAAAATAATCAAGCTAATAACGGACCACTTAGTGAATACCTAAGATAAATAACAGAGCTGTGTACGCAGAAAAGTGTCGTCATAGCTTATTTACTAAATTTAAAATACAGTTTATTGCTCAAACTCCATCGATGAATATGTTCAGTAATGATAGGTATGGTGACAAAAGTTTTCAAACTATTTAAACAAACCAAAGGAAGCAACATTTTAATCAAACACCCACACTGATAATCAAAATGCGCTAACAGCTTCTAATCCGAAAACAATTATTAAAATTTTGATAAGTCTCAAGTGCAAGAGATACGTTCTGGATATTAACAAATTGAGTGCCAATGTCTGCAATGACAGAGCACAATGCCTACCTTCCTGCATATATCTATCGTTCCGACAATAAGGGATTTTATTACGTCGACCAAATACAGAATGAAGGTACTAACTCCTTGATAGATTGCCTTTTTCTTCGCGGTCTCCCCTACGAACGCAGACCTATTTATAGCCATGTACATAACGATCGTAAAATATGACTAGGGAGAAAAAGAAAACAGTCATTGTATCTCAAAACTCTGTACGCGTAAATTAGATTTTTATTATCATCGCGTTCGGGACAATCATGGTTGTAATGGTGCCCTGTTAGTTTTTTATTTATTATTTTAAACTATTTCCGAAGCGTATACTACATAACGAGTGACTAGAGGTATTTTTAGGTAGTTTTGAATAGCCACATTATGACTAGATGCGCCATTTGGTTAGTCAATATTTACTGACAACAATTTGTTCCCAAAATTGTTATTACGGTCTGCTAATTTAAGCACGAGTGTGCAGATAAAATATATAACTTTTCTTCTCAACTTCGCAGGGTGAGATAAGATAAAGTTACGCAAATGATTACCACCGCTCCAAATTTTAAAATAAACAAATGATTAAAGTAGGCAACGTGTGAGTGGTTCGAGTTCTATTTTTATTGAATTGTTTGCCTAATTTCCTTACAGCATTTTCCTTTTATTTTTAAGTTGTCTTTAAGTTTTTTACCCAAAACACCGATTTAGTTTTACATAAGCGTGCATTTGGACCTAAAAAATCAATATTGACACATCTGTGGGAGAAAGTATCAACTTACTGTATAGTGGTCATTTTTCCTGTTCATTATTCCCTACAAGACAGCTAGTTGTTGTATCTGTGAACGACTATCCATAATACTAATAAACTCATGCTCAATAATACCAAAATTTTATCGTTTGCGTGGATAATTGTCAAAATAATGCCAATACGTTTTAAAATCTTGACAAACGACGTTTGGAAATTTTGTCACCTATTCCTAAAAAATTGTAGAAAAGAAGGAGCTGAGTTTGTTTTTTTTAAGTGTAGATATGGAAGTCATAGGAAGTCATATTTTATTTCGTATTTAAAATTGATCATAACGGATTGAAATATTTGAAAACCCTTATATATGAGCGATCGCGCGTGTTTGCGTTTACATTTATGTATGTGTATAGATGTCTTTATATTTTAATTTAGTTATGTGTTGCTTAAACATAGATTTTTCAAATGTCAATAATATACAGATTTAAAATTTTTAATTTTGGCCGTATTTTATATCGTTATTTATAAATGAAAAAACATTTTTTACTTTCCTCGAAGAAGTCATCCTAATGATAATTCACACGCTTAAGCAGAAAGAAAAGGTCTTTGTTTTCCATATTTGTCCATAGTGACGTTAGCGCGGTGATAAAAAAGATAGTTTAAATTCCATTGACTACTTCACTGATTTTTAATTTACATTGACTTTTTTGTACGTAACACATGAATTTTAGTTCTCAATTAAAAAATGAAACTAATGCGTAAAATTTATATACTTTAAAAACTCAGAGGCTTGAAAAAATTTAATAACTCCTATAGTGCCTTTAGTGCGATATTAAAAAATATTAAATTTCACTGGCTGCTTTACTGATTTTTAAACGAAATAATTGATATTTTTTTATTTTAGACGTAAGTGGAAAAAGGCACATCAAAGACAATTATTCTGAAATCCCATATCTCTGCAAGTAATCAAGTTTGAAAGACAATCTATGTTGAAATTCGATTCACGTCTATATACCTAAACTTTGTTTGTTGAGGTAATATTATACTACAAGTTAAAATACAAGTGCGTGTAGACTATCAAGAAGAGGACCAATTTACCTTACAGTCACATCCAAAGTCTCTGAAACAGTATTGAAATGTCGAAAGCAATGGTCTTTATTTTACGAATTTATTTTTTGTGCCGTTTGAGTGGTATTCGTTTGAACATTTTCTATCTCGTGAGGTCGTAACGATGATCACAAAAGTATATATACCGAGATTAACATTACACGACGATTGAAACACATCGGGAGCGACATAACGAAAATCCACGAGCGATGCTCCGCCACGTATCGGCCGTTGTAACCGAATCTGCCCGCGCCCTCGGCTCTCGTTCCCCTTATCGCGCCATCTATCGGTAATAAGACAGATTGAAAATTTCGTCTGGTCGATTGTCTGAGGATTTAAATAATATAACTGCCAACATAAAAAAATAACACTATTTTCGCGTCATCTTGACCAGATGTATTGATTCGTCGCGCCTCGTTAGAAAAATATCGCAAATGAAATATCGATGTGTCGTTTAATATTTTGAAATATTTTTGAATTTCTGCAATTTTTGAATTTGCATTATGCAATATTAAATTTGAAAAAGCACTGCTTTCATTTATGAAAATATATGAAAATTTTAGGATATATAGTTATATAATAGAGTTGACGGACAGAACCGTGAGTCAAAACAGAGTGTTTTAGAAAAACGTAAGCAGCATCATAATTAACTTATGCCCAACATTTCTATAATTTCATATATTTTTCATAGCCTAGCTTAAATTACTTAATAATGTTTATAGTGCGAGCATTTTAACTTTTCGTTTGTCTCAATCAAGGACTTTTCTCAAAATCGATAATGTTGCACATTACTTTTTCAAAAATGTATTTTTTGTTAATTTCCGTCTACGATTGAAAAAAAAATTATAAAATATGCTTTTAAAATCCACGCGTTCGAAGTGAGACTTCTATATTCTATATCCCTGAATTTTGTAAAAAAATTGGTTCTAAAATAATGGTTTCTATCAATATATATGATACCCTATATACTCACATTGTTTTATGACAAATATAAATTTAAAAAAAAAGTTTTTGAAAAAAGACCAAAAATATTTTTTAAAGGTGTAAAAATATTGGACAGCACTATTTTTGGTCTATAGTTCGAATTTCATGATTATTTTCGACAAAGATCTCTGCCGGCTAAAATCGTCAGTAAAACCAAATATATTTTTTTACAATTTTAGTTAAATAAATAATTCAACGTAAAAGTTAAATATAGAAAAAGTTAAAAAAATTATGGAGCTGAGAAAAGAATCTAAAATATTCGTATAAAACGGAGACCGAAAAAACCAGCTAGTACGAAAAAATGGAACTTTTGTGAAAGATAGTTTATAGAATTTAATCTACTTGGCAAATCAATGTAAAAATTAAAAAATGTCTGTTCTAATAGTAAACTAATAGATGAAAAAAGAATAAAATCTCTTAAGAATTCGGATATTTTGGCCATTTCTCTCTTAAAATTATAATATTAACTGCTAAATTTTCTATGCGAGTCTTAAGAGTATTTTAGGAAGATAGATTTATGATATCAAACAATGAAAGAAGAAACATGAAACAGTATGCATATAGACACAGATTTTAACCTAAGTTTAATTAGATACAAGATAAAAATTAAGCTAAAAATGGTCATTCGTAGAAATGGGACACAGGCTGTTTAATAGTTTATTCCTCGTTGAAAATGTTCAGAGCTCTGTCTTTGAATCAGACGAGCACTTTATATCGAGTATTTATTTCAAACTTTTGGTCTCATATACGTTATTCTAGTATCGATTTCAGTTTTCTGTCTTTCCTTTAATGCTTCATATGAACACATACACGCTTATATAATAGATATTTTATAACAACATTACGCCGATATATACCATAATCAAAAGACCGAGCATCTCCGCGTGCAAAATGACCCACCTAAACCATATATGCTCTGTGTACGCAAGTTAATTGCTGGGTTCAAAAAAGGATTGCTCGTTGTAACTGATAGTTTGTTATTTTATTTTGCTCGATTTTGTGTGATGCAAACAGATGCCGAAGGTGATGGCGGACAGTGGTTAGACAGTAGATAAGGTGTTTGTGCTAAGTTTTGCAGGTTTTGTTTAAAGTTCAACGTTCTGTTTTGTGACGAAATGAAAGTATTTGCCTACAGGAATGATGTGAAAAAAATGTAAATGTAAATTTCAGATATAGAATGATAATAAAAAAAATCCTTTTTTAGTCCCTAGATTAGGAATTGATCTTGGCAATAGAATTTTTTTTTCCTGCCTGTGATAAAAATATATTTCTAGAAACGTTAAGAATTTTACGGAAATTTTCCTATACCTAAGCACAAATCGTAAGGAACATTTTTCGAAGAAGGGAATGAAAACTTGGGATATAGGCGTCGAAGTCAAAACAATTCAAGGAATTTTTTTAATATCGAATCGAATATTAATCGATACCAATATATAAGGGAGAAAATGTCTTGAATGTTGCTTGTTTTATTTCTGTTACCTGATCTGGAACCAAATATTCAATTATTTTTTGCTAAGAAGCGTATATCTTCAAAATATTTTAACTTATAAATATTGTGGTAAAATTTATAGGCACAGGATAGTGATAGCAATATTAGAGACGTCGGGGAACATCGCCTTATTGACGTAAGATAAAGAGTTACCGATTTACTAATTGATATACTATTTATGGCTCAAGAGAAAAATTTCAATTCGTACAACCGATATACCCCCACCATGATGACTGATGTCATTATGCGAACAGAGCAAGGGCGTTTAATGATTACAGGGGTAGGGCAGCATAAGTAATATAATTCTACTCAGGTAAAACAACAAGGCTCAGTTAGTATTCAGAATAAAATAAAGAAACCATCAAGGGTGTTTTATGTTAACTTTCTCAGTATAATATTATTTTAAAGTATCCACGAAATACATTAAATTTAATAAAAAATTTAAAATCACATATCTGAATATCAATGGTATGTAATAGACGCCGTGTTACGGTTGACGGCATAACAAAAACTTAAACATACCATGTTTCTCTACTTTCGGTTTGCTGTTCAATGACGGGCTAAGTGAGGTCAGAAGAAAAGTCAATACAAATTGCTCGTCCACCCTATTACTAATATGTTTCACTTTACGTTACGATATTATTTCTCAACCTACAAACTTACGTTATCGTGGCGTTGGAAATTTCAGTACATTATTGTTATTAAATTAATATAATATTGTACAGCTCTAAAGATATCTATTTAAACAAGTGTGCCGCAGTGTGTAAATGACAACACTTGGAACGTTGGTGTACATATAACCTTCTAATTTCGTCGAATACTTCATTTGACTGAGATTACAAAATTGGATATTGTTTCCCACAGAGACTTGCGGTAATGTTTGTATAGTACAATAAAACAAATTGCTGGGTCCAGCCGAATTTGTATTATTGCCGATAACCTACTCTGCTTAGACATATTATGAAAAATATTTTTCACTTCAGTCATCCAATAATTTATGATAGTGCAATATAACAGTGTCTTTCAGTGATAACTTAGTTAATTCCGTTGTAGGATGTTAGATGCTCACTTCATTTTCGTATCTAATATAAATGACCTATATATAACATTATGCTAATGATTGAAATAAGGTACGCAGAGTATTAACACATTCAATAAATTAAAGTATTTGTCATGATAAGATACATTTTATTTAAAATTCATGTAATAAGATATGGAGAAAAATATTTCTATGCCTTACGTATGTAACCAAAAATAAAACTTTACGATGTGACTCAAAATAATATTCCGAAAAATTAATATATTTGAAGTGAACTTTACGATATTTATTTGTTTGTATATTGCGATAAGTGGTAGGGAAGAGTCTTGTTAGCGATTGAGTTACTTGAGCATATATTTAGATATGTGTATGAAAAGAAAAAATGGAGTAGAATGCAATAGTATGTGAGTTAGAATTTAACGCTTACGCGTTACATTCCAAAGCGTGAAGGGATGTTTGGTATCACGCTAACTGTATCTTAAAAAAAAACGATTTGGTCACATGTTTGTATAATATCATCATATTTTTAATAGTTTTTATTATAAATTTATTCAGTATGTTACAATAGATTCCTTGAAATATAGCTTTAATTGAAATAAAGCAACATACTTGAAGTAAACGAATGACTATTATGAATGATAAACTAACATGAATAAATTTCCCTTCACAACTGAGTCTATGTGGCAAATTTTAATTTAATCAGATACCTTTTTCAATTTTAGTAAAAAGGATAATCCTTTTTAAACTTATGGCAATGACCGCACTATTCTTACAATGCGGAAAAGAAGCTGATGAATCATATTTCTTGGAACAATATTGCTCACCAAGGAATTATATTTTCCGGAGCGAGCTTTGCGTTGCAAAATATAACTCCAGCCGTAGCGAGTGTTTTTAAAGTTGAAATCCGCCGAAAAAGTTCAATGTTTAAAAATTATATGTTCAACTAGTTCTGAGAATAAACAGTTCGTCAAGCACAAGGCACATTTCGTCAAGGGATTTGCAAGGATTCCTTATTTATTTAGGCATTTATAAACATTTAATCGTATACCATATTATGGTACATAATGTCGTCGCCGTGGTATGTTGGGTTGATTGCAAGGTATACGGTCTTTGACGGCGTGGGGATCCGGGTTTGATCCCCAAACGCTCATCGAGCGGAGCTGAACTGGTGTTTTAGTTGGTTGTAAGAGATTGTGACAGCGCTAGGTGCACCATATATGTCAATTATATACATTAAAATACAGATGTAAATGAGTGAATAATATTCCCATTAAACCATTTACAAAATTTTAATTTTTCGTGTAAGAAAATTTATTGCCTAACGTACTTTCAAAGGCGCACTTTTAAAAAATATTTTTTATAACTACAAAAAATAACTATTTAAATTTTTTTTCTTTGCTTATGTTGTGAGCTTGCTTTTTGCTAAATTTCACGATTCTAGGCCAACGGAAAGTAACTTATGGGTGTTTATTTTTGTTTGAAAGTGTGAAAATACGCGGCTTAAATAACCGTATTTTTAGGGTTTTTCTTGATTACGTCCACTTAGAACCATGTTTTCTTACAGCTCCAAGAGACCGTAGAGCTAAGTATTTGATATATATTTCAACTTAATACCTCCACGTATCCTGAGAAAAATGGTCGTGATGGACGGACAAATAAGTGATCCCATAAGGGTTCTTTTTTTCTTTTTGCGGTATGGAACCCTAAAAATGAGCTGTAGCACATTAATGGACGTACAATTAGGTGATATTTAAAGAGTACTGTTTTTTTTAGGTTCAGAATCTCAAAATATGTAATAAAATAACTTATCAAGTACGAACAGAGCTCGATCTACATACGAGAGTTCCGTACACAATTAGGCAGTTATAAATATTTACGGGTAGTGTTTCGACTAAAATATTTATAAATATCATTATATTACAACTTATTAATATTGCATGCTTTATGATTTAGTAGGTAATGTTTAATATATATGCCATAGAAATATTATGTAATAATAAATATCTATGCCATTATATTAAATATTTCTTACAATTTTTTTTATGGGCGTAGAAACAAAATTATGAAAAAATATTTCTGAGAAATTCATCACTAGCTAGCAAAAGATACTTAATAATACATATGGAGGTAAAGAAAAATTTTGTTGGATACTTAATTAACCCGCCCTAAAGTTTACATGTAAATATTCTATGGTGCCAGTGATCGATACATGGGCAACATATTAAATGTTTTATTATTACGCCGAATTTTCTGTTCCTACATAAAGCGATTTCTGAGAAAAACCGTCTCTGATAGAAAGACAGACAGATAGGTGAGTGATTTTCTAATGATTTCGTTTTACCTCGTGGGATGGGTTCCTAAAAATACTAAACTAAAAAAGTATGAGGAAAATTATTTTAGTGATTTAGTACGCAACTATTATTTACAAAGTTATGAGTGGATTGTAATGAAAATAGTTTGCTATTAAACTGTCTAGATATCTCACATAAATTTAGCGTTAATAATTGTTTTATGTTTGGTCGTATTATCGATGACATATTTTAAATAATTGGAAATATTTAAATTAAATATTTTTATAAAAATCTACAGTCTTTCAGGTTGTCTTAACATTTTTTTTTTTTATTTGAATGCCGACTTGAAATTTGTCAGACTATCTGTTGTTACTATCAAAATTCAACTAAAAACTTGTATAATTTCAAGTTATTCAAAAAAATATTTTGCCTTGATTAATTTTGCCTAAAATTTTTATTTTATTGACGGTACTGTGTTGATGAATATCTATGCAGGAAGACGGCCTGAGTTGTAAATGCAAGATATATATGGTTGTTGGCAAATCGTACAGTAAGATAAATTTTGGATTTACCTACGAATCGCCTTTTATTCATCTTCTTCATAGAATATACTGCACAATATTATCTCTACCTCTCCTCACCTGCACATCAGATTCAATACTAAAGATTAATGCACTAAACCGAGCCTTCTATATCACCCTGGGTAATACTGCACCCACTTCGTATAAACGATAAGACCCTTTCGGAAAAAAATTATAATCTACTCCATTCATAGTATTTAACTATTACTTTAGAAAGATCGACAAAAAGCTGTGGGTTTACGCAAATAAACCGCCTCGACCCTTTAAAATCTGCGGGCTTTATCTGTGTAATATCCTACTGTTCCTTATTTGCCAACGTTCACATGGCTTCGTTTCCTGACCATCATAAGAAGCTGCAGGGACATAATAAAGAATTGTTTGCTCACCATTAAGTCCCGAATGTACAAGGATATAATACTAATTTAAAGTTATCTTAATTTGATATTCAATTAAGAAAATTATCTCAACGGTTTAATTAACATTGCTAATTATTGAGTGCCTTAATTTATATAATTATACATTTAAGGAATAATTCATTTTGATTAAATGTAGATTGTTTAAAATCTGAAAAAAACTAAAAAGAATCTTGTGACATTTTATGAAACGTACGTGAGATTTTACGAAACATTTTATGTGACTGCACGTAATATTAGAGGGTTATCTTGTAATGTCCTCTCCTTTGATCTGATAACCTATTATGTTTTTATCTGTTTTAACTGACTGACTGAAGTTATTGATACAAATTATTCCCAATTTTGTTTATTTATTGATATTAAAGTTTTTGTTTAATTGTATAAAGTAGTTCAGCAACCATTTGAAGGTATATTTCATTGGAGTTTTGTTTTTGTATTTACCTGTACTAACACTGAAATTGAAACGTAATATTAAAGCATGATAAACATTAATGAATTATAAGTTATTTAAGAAGGGACAGGGATGTTTATTTTCCATTTATATTTATAATTTTCGCTGTTATCACAAAGATAAATTCGTTAATCCGTAGGGAGTTTAGTTATGGAGTACCACGGTCTTCATAAAAATATTTTAAGAAAATGGAAAATGGGTATTTTTCTTGTAAAATAACGTTTAAATTTGCAACTGTTGACATTTAAGTATTTTATATTTATTTTTACGATATCTTAATAACTGGTCATTACTAATATAAGCGATATTAAGGTTAAGGGAAGTAAAACAAGGGTGAAGACAAAACACATACGCAAATTAAAAATTGCATAGAGCCATAATACGATTCACGATCGTAATTTTGAGGTTTTAGAGGGAATAACGACCAAGAAATAAGTCAAAATCTGGCATCGGTCTAAATATTAAATTAATTGATATCTACGCAAGACGTTAACACATTGAAGGGTATATTTGTAAATGATAGGATTATATTTATAAATGGAAGGGTTATATGAAATTAAAGTTTATATTTGTAAATGAAATTGAATAGGTCTTCTTTTGTTAAAAATAGAGACTTCGAGATGATTAAAGCTATTACTTTTCCCCAAATAAATATAAATATAACGAACTTTGTTTTATTTATGCGGTAATATTTTCAATATTTTCTCTCGGTCTGAAATTTTCCATATCTTTTGGCTTGCAAACTTTTGAAATGGGGGAAACGATGTTTAAGTGAAGCCTTTTCATATGGGATTTCGTTTGATTTTTCGTCTCATTTTTCAATTCAAACCCGCATTTTGAATACAAATTTTAAAAATTTTGAAATCCTAGAAATTATGGAAATACTTTTATTTTTATTCAAATATAATTTTCTTTGTTCCGTTTTATTCTGTCTAGAATACACGCCGACAAGCAAATTCCCCGACTGTGCTAAATTATAAGTCAATAAGAACAGTAGCTGCTGAGAAAAATGGTCGTAATATACGGGCAGACAGTAACTAAATATTCATCATAAATGGTTTATTTTTATGTCTCAATTTAATGATAATAGAACAAGCACGAGTTGAATTTCATACGTGCGTTCAATGTTTTTGCCCATAATGGATAAAAAACTTCAGTTTATTTTGGAAGTGTGGAATTATAGCTACAAGACAAGACAAGTAAGAAAAAAGTGCTTATACTCGTAAGCAACACTCTTTAACATAGAACTAAAAAATACAAAGTAATCTCAACTCAAGACACTGATTATTAGTTCTTCCGTATTGAATTAAAACATCGCGATAGGCGGTCACTCCGAACAACGTTGAATACACTAATATGTAACATACACTAATACCTTGACTGGTGTAAATGCAGATATAATAACGGATCATAGATACGCGGCCTTAACCGACCGGCGAAGTGCAAACGAATTCATGTAAAATATAGCGACATAAATTTGTCATTTTGCAAAATACGTGTTCTGCCGGGATCAAAATTGACCCGTTTTCACATATCCGTTCGCCTTCTCAATTGCGTTCGTCTTTACGATCACTTCCGCATTTACGATCGTGTTACGTTGGCGTTGATTTACGTACACGATCATTTTTTCGATCGCATAAATGTTTCGCATTCGCATTTGCGATGGCAATCGCGTTTGTGTTCGCTTTCACGTTTGCATTTGCGCTTTTATTCCGTTGCGGTGGCTTCTAGTGACCTTTGCACTAATTGAAGTGCACAACACATTAACTAAAGAAACACTTCGACGTTTCCGGCGTTATGGGCATAGATTCCCAGGCTCGCTTTCATATTCGTATTCGCGTTCACGTTCCTCATTGCATTCACGATCGCGTTCGCTTTTCGTTTGCGATCGCATACGCATTCGAGAACGCGTTTACGTTCATGAAGACATTCGCGTTTGTGCGGTATTTGCTTTTAAAATCAAATTCTAATCTCAGCTATTAGTTTGTTTGTTGTTTTTTTAAGAATATCAGATGTTGTCACAATACATGTATAGGGATGAAGAAACCTATTGTGTATGTATAAAACTAATGATTTCCAGATTTCAGTGTTTTTCTTCATTCATGTGTGGCTGGGCGGATATGTGCCACGGATGCGAGCGTCGGCTTGGTTGCGTATCACAATATTTATCTGGATGCACAGTATTGTCCTATCAATTTACGAATACTACCAATTTCCCCCTACAAAGTTCCAAGATGTACTATAGGATACATCACCGTTTATTCGAAGCTATTTACAAATTTGACATTTGGTGCCTATGTAGCGTTAGGATATTGACGAAGGAAAGACTAGAAATCTGCAAAATTATTAGCTAGAAAGGAAACTAAAGATTGTCTTAATGCATTTATTTAGTAATGCACATGCATAGTATATTTCTATAGCTCTACGCATATTACGACAGTTTGGTTCAAAAAAATATAAAATAAATAAAGAAACCGAATCGATTTGACTCTAGTTACTGGAATCGACTTAATAGAAGTACTAAGCGGATTTACTTGGACGGGGCTGACACCTTTTTAAACTTACCATGGTGTTGTTTTGTGTAATACAATACAGCACAGAAACGATTTTTTAAGTACATAAGTCTTCTTGTAACTAACGAAATTTTGTAGCTATGATAGGTACTAGTTTTTAAAAAATAACACTACGTGATGGCGAACTTTTTACTATATATACATTGCTGTAGTTAACATAACATTTAAAATATAAGTCTAAGTAAACATAGATGGCGTTAATAAAAATATCTATCTATTATAATATTTTTATTGATATTAACAAATATTTAGTGCAGATTTCAAATATTAAAAAAAAACTTATTGTTTTCCTATTTGAGCACTAAAACTCTCATACCAAATAAAAAACTAAGCATTTTACTGTATTAAAATTGGAACGAAAAAAATTTAATTTGTTTAGTAAAAGTGTTGTTTTGCTACACAGAACGTGTTTTTTCGTTAACGAATTTCTAATAAGTCACTTAACTAAAACCATTTTGAATGCATTATTGCATCTACATGGTAAGCCTGAATGTATGGAAGACAGCAGTAATGGTAAAGAAGAGAAAGATCAACTATCTGTAGGATACTTGGGCGAGACGTAAGCGGTGTCCAAAAACGAAAGCTCCACCGCATTGATGAAGTACCAATACTGATTGGTATCAAGCAGGCCTATCAATGTCTTTTTGTTTTATTTTGACTGCTATTGGTTACCCAACAAAATCGGTTCATAAAATTTTGCAACGATTCTAATTACATCCGTATCATATACTAAGTATCAAGTCTTGCAATTCAGGGATTACCCACTTGAGTCACTTTCTGCCGGCGAACATTACAGCTCATGGATGATCTTAACTTTTTCGATAAGATAGTGTAGAGCGATAGATCGACACATTGGAGAGATGGATTTCTAAATTTACACAGTTAACATAGCTGGCAGTTGGAAATACTTGTGTGATTAGATATGATACATCCAACTACCGATTTACAATCAATTATTGGCCGGAAATCCTCAATGGACAAGTGTTAAAATCATTCAAATTGCAAGCGACGCTGAATGGTGAGTGATGCTTCAATATTCTTTAAATTGCTTTACTAATTTTGTTTAAAGACGTCCCGCTGAGCTTTGTGCGGCTATGTGGTTGCGGAACGATGGATACCTGAATACTATGGAATTGCATTCAGACAGCATCTCAACAATACATATCGAAGAAGAAGTATGTTTAACTAGGGCTAATTTTTTGGTCTCTCCTATCTCCAGACCTTAGTGAACTGGACTTATTGTATTGGGATGTTTAAAAGAAAAGGCGTTGAACAAATCGATTGACGTGTATTGCCACACTAAGTGGTCAATTTGAAAATTTATTTTAATTTGCAATAAAATTTTTTGTTTTCGAAAAGGTATTTTTTTTTATTCTTTTGTTCAGTATATATTTCGACTCATTTGGTATTAAAGTTAGTTCAATAAAAGTAACTGAAAACAGAATATAACTTAAATTTTAGTTCCGTAAAAAAGTTTCTTTTTTATTATAGTACAGAGTCAAAGCTTCCAAAAAGGAAAATAAAGTGATTTTTATAATTTTAAAATTAGCATTAAAGAAGCAAATTTTTCCAACAATTTTCAGTCCTATCTTTGTACAATATTTTTCAGTAAGTTAGGCCACATTTAAAAAAACTAAAATAGTTGTTGATTCCCCACAAAAACGACTTCAAAATGATTTGAAGATTAATAAAACACGTTTATACATATTTAGCAGAGTTACATTTTGTCCAGGTGGATCAGAAAAAATCTTATTAAAAAAACCTTCATTTGTAGAAGTAACATGAGATAGTTTTTCTGAAAAAAAAACAACTATCTAGAAAACCATAAAGAATATACTGAGGGCAAGTTTTTGACATTACGTGGAATGTAGTCAGGTTTACAGAATTTTAAGGTTGGACCGTTATTTACGACAATCACACATACACAAACACATACACTTGTGTATGTGTATATATATATATATATATATATTTATACATATAAAATATATATATATATATATATATATATATATATATATATATATATATATATATATATATATATATATATATATATATATATATATATATATATATATATATATATATATATATATATATATATATATATATATATATAGTTTCTACATAGATAGCAGTTTCGTGATATTAATAATTGTTCTATTCCGAGGCACTACACTCTACAATACATAACGAAGATACATTTTAAAAAATTACATAATGATTCATAATTTATTTATTTCAAATAATTTTTTCGGATTGTATGTTTACGTTAGCCTCTAGAACCACAAGCTGAATTTAAACAATTGTTTGAAACCTGGAAGACCGTACTTTAAGAATGATTACGGGTTACATATATGCTGATACTACGATCCGTAGGGACAGAGCAGTGATAAAACTTGTTTCATCTGGCTGTTCGCTCTTATCTCTCGAACCATAAGTTCGATTTAAAAAAAAATTGTTGTCTTTAAAATTACTTATTTTGATGAAGGTTATGATTATAAGTCATCATACTACAATTCATAGGAGCAGAGCAATGATAGAGCGGAAAAGTTTGCTTGTTTGTCTGTGGAAACACAAGTTCGATTTCAAAATTCTTTTTGTGTTGGAAATTACTAATTTCGAGGAATATAATGGCTTATATAATATCATTGTATTATTTATAAGAGCAGAGAATTGATAAATAGTTTTTGTCGTCGTTTTCTCTTTCTTCGTACTGATCTTTGGAAATACTTTTTGCTTTAGGGAGCATATGCTTAAACAGAGAAATATTTTAAACTTATGTGTATATATGTACATATATATATATATATATATATATATATATATATATATATATATATATATATATTTCATGTATATAAATCATGGCGCTACGTTCATAACGGCAGAGCTGTAATAAGACGATATAACAAAACTCAGAAAATATTGCTTAGACGGTGCAAGGTGGAATGACCGGTTTATTAGCTGACTGATCATCATGATTATTTACGCTGATATAATCCTCACCGCAGAAGGGAGCGGATGAAATTAGAGGATACATTTAGTATAATATAAACATTTTGATTGACAACTTTAAATTGCAAGGGAAAATTACAAACATTTTATCAATATCAAAGATACCCTAAAGCTGTTGGATGTTCAATGTACCTGAAAAAATATATGGAGTCACGGAACTCTACGTGTAATGTATAGGTTATATTAGAGATCGAGAAATGTTGCGCCAAGACATCATGACTTATAAAATTACAAAGGTTATCATCAAATATGCTGGTAGCAATTAAAGCTGCAGATGCAACCGTAATAATTTGACTGACTCGTGCCCAAGGGAGAGAAAGAAGAAATTTAACGAAATATAAATAATTTTATGAACCATGTTAAATATAATGATATTTCACTTTTTTAGGTTTTCATATATACAAGAAAATTATACAAGCCTCACATTAGTGCAGGTTTAAATTAAAAAGAAAAATAGTATTTTGACTTTATAACTATTAGGTACTTCAACATGGCCAAATTTGGATATTGTTAGGCTAAATAAAACCTATTAAATGCGAGTGGATATCGCATTACTAAGGTTCCCTGTACTAAATGTTTAAACGATTAAAGATATGCAGAATTTCAATTAAAATATTTATAAATTTGAATAAAATTTTTAATATGAAAATGTATTCGCAAACCAAAATATATCAAGACATGAGTTTCTGAATGATTGTTATAATTTTTCTATATTTCAGATAAATTGCTGGAATCTTTGTTATTACTATAGTTTTAGGTTTTGTAGTTTTTTTACAAATAGAAAGCTATATATATTATCATATACCTCAGAAGATATTTTACTAAAAGTTATAAAAAATATATTTTGAGATCTTTAAAACTGTCTTTTTTAGTCGATTTTACTTAAAATATGAGAACTTAGTAATAAATTTTGAATACTCAATTTACCACTCTAATATTTTTGAGTACTGACTATTAAATATGCAGATTATAATAATATATATATACATATATATATATATATATATATATATATATATATATATATATATATAAAATATGGAGATTGACATTTTTCATCACCATACAAGTTTATAAGTCAAACGATTTCAATGGACAAACGTGCACGTGAATGATCTCAAAAGGGTTTTGTTTTTTTCCTTTTTAAGTTCTCAACCTTAAAATGTGTAATAGAAAATACTAAACCATAAAGATAAACTGAAAATATATCATTGAATTCGATTCATATATTATTTGCTTTGTACAATTATATCTGTAACTGTAATTTTATAGAAATACGTTCCGAAGTATAAGTAGAGAAAAATATTTTTGTCAGCAGATCTAAATTTTGAAATTATTTATTCATTATATTTACAAGTTTATTTTATAAGTATGCACAAGAAAAAATAGCTACAGTAATATGAAATGCTAGATTTGACTTGCGAACCGTTCTTAATTAATTTCGGGTTTAGCAATACTGAACCATATAAATCGAGCATTATCTCCGTTTTTCTTCATTTCTATGTCAGATCTATACCAAGGATTAGACTACAAGGCCAAGTCTCTGTATTACCCTGATTGCTAACTTCTTACAATTGAAGAGGTTCCTTCGTAAAAACTGATTTTTCCTACATTCACAGCATTTTACTGTGACTTGGGAGGGATCGACAAAAAGCCAAATAAACTCCTTTGACCCTTTGAAATTCGGGCGTTATCTGCAAAATATCTTATTGTACCTTATCCTCTAACATTTTCACAATAGCATAGCTTTCCTTACAGTCACATGAAGCTGCGCGGACATAATGAATAATTGTTTTCTCTTAACGGCGACTACCCGAATGTACAAGGATAGCATACTAATTTAACTTAATCTTACTTTTATATTCGATTAAGAAGCTAATCTCAACGTATGATATAATATTACTAAGTAGATAGCGCTTTAATTTATTTACTAATTTAGCTTATTTGCATTTTTTAACCTGAATATTAATTACGTAATTTAAAAAGAAGAAATTAATAATGACGAGTTCAATGGTTAGCACTCGAGAAAATTTAATAGAGAACCTAGGGATAGTCAACAAGTCATATGACATTCAGTGAGTATCTTGAATTTCCTAATTGTAGTTCTGTTAACCAATGATTTTAATATCTGCTTTAATAACGTTTTAAGTTTTATGTATTTATACCGATTATTGCCAACTTTGTATTTTTCACCAAGATTACAGCTTATATTTAATTGTTTATATTTAACAATTTTTTACACGAGCATTTCTTTATAATTACGTGTTTTTAATTTATTTAAAGTTGGAGCGTTATAACAAGCATGTACACTACGTATTATCTTGTGTAGTTATTTTTAGAGTTTAAATATTGTCTAGTTAAATACGTTATATTTTGTATTATGGGGTTAGAAATCTTTGTTCTCATAAAATAATAAGAAGTTATCTTGGGCTGACATACTGAAATTCTATTTATGAACATCCAACGTAATCCTAATGATTTTGTTCAACGATCGTCTCTACAGATGTATTTTTTTGATATAACAATTGTAACAATTGTGCAAATTTTGCGTTGCACATATAAAGCATGTTTTTATAATTATCTATTACCTAGTAGCTGTTAAAAAAATTGGAAGTGGTATCCAGTATATTGTCCTAGCGGTATCCAGTCGCAAAATAATATTATTCGGCCGAATTATCCATTATAAATCAATATAGATATTTATAAGTTACATGTTAAACATTTTGAGCTGATTACGGAACTTATTTAACGTACTTTTATTTATATTCAAACAATTTAAATTTTTTTTAGCAATATTCGGAGGTAAAAAAATTATAGGTAAAGATCGTGATTAGGCTTAATTAATATGGAGACAATCGCAACTAATATTTCCAGTAAAATTAAGTTCGATCTATAATTTTTCACAAAAATAAGGTGACATTGTTGTTGCAAGCTGACTATAATCTATATAAAAAATGTATTATTTATCTCGAAAGACAAACTCGAGGTTTCGACCTGTGCTATGATACCGTACACATTCCATGACATTTCCATAGAGAATATCATCAACTTTTCCTTTTAGAGTCTATGAATCGCGTCTAATCCCATCACACTGAAAATAATTTTAGGAGATGTTTGGACGTTATTTAAAAAGCATTTCAATTTTGCATTTTGTTTCTTTTTAATTTTTTCTTAAGGACTTTTAAGCATTAGTCGATTTAACAAAAGTGGTGCTACTTCATAAACAAGAATATGACATTTTAGGTATTTAGACCCTGAGATCTCCATTTTAGTAGTTATAAAAGTATTTAAAGTAGATTTCAGTGGTAAAATTATGAAAATTTAAATTAGATAGCACTAGTAACTGATCATAAGAAAGTCTCGCTATAAAGGTCCGTTTTTAGCTTTTAGGTACGGAACCCCAAAATAGGACAAGCAAAAATTTAATTCGTCTGCGCTGTTTTCCCTCCTCACGAAATTAAAATTTCTTTTCGTTTCAAAAGTAGAGGTTGGATCAGCGTTTAGGTTCCAATGCAAATCAATAATACACTTTTTCGTATGTACATTTTCGTAAATGCAAAGAAAGTATGAAAGTCGTATATTGTGTAGTCGATATTTAAAATTTTTTTTGCTCGTACGATATGGCATTAAAGGACTCGAAAAAATTACGTAGCCTCATACATTGTCATATGGTTAAGAAATTGTTTTTTTATTCAGAATTTGGAATAAAACTTTATTTGATACACTTGAAAAGTGTAAAATTTTTTGTAAGATAGGGCAAATTATAAATGAAAAGATTTAGGTTTAATCTTAATTTTAAGGTACCGTACTTCAAAAGCAAAAACGGAGTCCTCATAGGGTCACTCACTCGTATGTCATAGCCGTATTCAAATGACATACGAGTGAATGATCAGTCCGTAGATTTTAGCCGTGTTTCTCAGACACTCCTTCACAAAGGTAATTGTAATTAAGCACGTTAACCCTCACAAATCTCCATAGCCGAAATTAAAAATATTTGTATGGGAATTACAATTTGGTCAAATTAAAAAAACATTCAAAAAATATTTTTTAATTTACACTACTTTTTAAATTACTAAAGTGTGGCGTAGAGTTTAAAAGGGCTTGTTTTAAACGCAAAACACGCGACTGATTTATGAGGTTCCTTTTTTTCCATCTGAGATACGGAATCCTAAAATATGAAATAAAGTAGACTAAACTTAAAAAAGAATATTGGAAATTATTTATTAAATTATTTTAGTACTAAACTATTTTTAATAAAAAAATTATGAACGGTTTGTTGCAAAAATAGTATTGTGTTAACTGCTTGGATATTTCTTATAAATATAGCATTTATGATTGTTCTATATTTGTTTGTATTGTAGATAGTGGAAATAGTTGAATGAAACGTTTCTTTAAAACAAATTTTTTTTATTACCTTATCTATTTATCTTGAATTCCATTTTGAAATTTTTTTAACTCATTGCAATCGCTGTAGAAATTTCATCAAAAAATTCATATCAATTCAAGCCACGGAAAAAAATATTTTGCTTTCAATAATTTAGTTCATAATTTTTACGAATTTAATTATCAAAATGCAATTATTAAGGTTAACTGTATATTACTTCCATGCATATTGATTCAAAAAAATATCTAGAGCGACATGGACAGCAAGGTTTGATCTGCGAACCTCTGATGCAGGAGATCCTGCATAATATAAATCTAACATTATCTCCGTCCTTCTTCTTCTGCGTGTCAGATTCAATACTGAGGGTAAATCTGCAAGGATAAGTCTCAATATCACCCTGATTAATATTGCACCAATTTTCTACAAATAACAAGGTCCCCCAGTAAAAGCTTTCCCCTCCATTCATAGCAATTTACTGTCACATGAGAAAAAGCGACAAAAAGCTGTGGGTTTATGCAAAATAAACTCCCTTGACAAATAATTATGTAATTTTAAACTTAATATTAATTAATAAAAAATTGTTTTCAATTTCTGATCAATATATCCGATATTGGTTAGAAACTGAAAAAAATTGTCGAAATTCTGAGTTTTATAATAATTAATATAACATATCCAAGTATGCCTTGTAATTTTCATTCTAATAATTTGAAAACTTAGTATTTCAAAGTGTATTTCTATAAAGTTTTATATTACGTTCTGATTCCCAATGTTGCATGTTTTATTGACATTGAATTTTATGTTTAATTTTTTGAATTACTTAATAATTTCAGTGGAATTATGTGTTTTAAAGGTGTCTGCAATAATTCTGACATTAGAGTGTCATATTTAATCGTTGTAAAAATTACGTGCTCACTGGATATTGTCTTGCGCTCTCATCTAAGGATTTATACATTGAAAGTCTAATTAAATACGATAGTTTCGCGTGAAAAGTAAAATAAATAGAAAATATAAGTTTAGACAAGAAGTTACATCAAGCTGACTTTTTGCGGATGTTTTTTGATTTTTTGAGCGGATGTTTTTTGTATGAATATAATTAGATCTGTTCTTTGATATTATTGACTATAAAATTTTCTCTCTGGATTATTGAATAAATCATATTACGGATATTTATTTTTTGTTTACGTATATAATTAAAATTTTAATTTTATCTGTTTCAATATCATAAAATGTACCCTTTGTATATCCAAGTGATAGTTTACAACTGAAGAGTAACATGTCAGCCGTCTTCGTTTTAAATGAATAAACAACATTATTAACAAAATTATAATTGCCTTTCTTTTTAAATTTACAGATTTTCGTTACCATATAGAATCTTTAAACCAAAGGAACGTTAACTATCGTAATAGAACATCAAATTTGATATATACTCTTAACAATTTTTAATAACTCATATAAATTGTATGAAAAAGGGGAAAATCTTTATTTATTTTCCTGTAAAATAATGATTCTTTTCAGTGTAGACGACATCTTGAGCAAGTATATTCCAAAATCCTTAATGTAAACTAAGTAGAGACAAAAGGGACATGCAAATTTCAACCACAATTAATTGAAACTACGTGATGTAATATTATTTCTACTTTCTTTAAGTTCTTTACCACGACCTAAGTTTCGTTGTATTACAATATCTTCAGGTGGGCTATTAGCAAAGATGTTGTAATACAACGAAACCTAGGTCGTAGTAAATAACTTAAAGAAAGTAGAAATAATACTACATCATGTAGTTTCATTTAATTGTGAACTATGAATTTCAACAAAATTAACGCCAAATATATTCAATATTTGCAAATTTCATGAAAACATACATATGAAAACATACGTAATTTACCCAAATCGTTCACGACTGTAATTTTGAGGTCTTACAGTGAAGAAGGAGCAGTAAAGCAACGCCTTTCTATGAAACAAACACTAATGAGGTTTGTAAGCTGATATTTGTAATCGTATGGGAGATATCAACTAAATGAATATGTCTACTCCTTCGTTGGTAACAGATAAAAAATAATACATTCTGGAAAGTACTTGTGAAATTTGAATGTAGAGGATGCTCTAATCATAATATTAATTGCAACGATGAAATGACAAAATTCTGTCAATAAATATCTGATTATGGTCCTGAAATTATGAAACAATAACAATTTTCATTTTATTTTCGACTTTAAGATTCAATAAGTGGCGTAGCTACTAAGATCCGAGATGTTGCAGTGTACTAGGGCACCAAAGACTAGCAGCTAGAGGGGCTAATTCATTTCAGTGGGTTTTGGTGAGGACAAAATAGGGATGCGGTGATTACAAGAATTTTCCTATTTTGTAATATTCGACGGAATCAACTGCTAAGCAACTGGTTTAAAACGCTGATTAAGTATTAATTCTTATTGAATTTATTTAAGAGTATTCATGTTTTGGCGAAATAGTAATTACGCGGCTTACGCGTGGCATGCTGGATATCATATATATGTACATAATTATTTCTTATCTATCGATTGATAAGTACAAAAAATAAAAGTATCGTATTTTCGTTAATTACCAAAATATACTTTTCTTTCTTTTCGTATATATGACCTAAAAATAATGAAGTAGTGCGTCAATATTTGTATGAATTGAGCAAAAGATGTCGTTAGGACTACGTTATATATCGGTATAAGGTTATGAAATTACCATTGAGCGTGTTATTCATCAGTGTCAAAGAAGTTTCCCTTCAAGGATTAACAAAAAGAATAATTCATTTATTTTCAATTGTAAGAACTATTGACTTGACGCCAAAAATTATCATATTTTTACTTAAATTATCATATTTTTACTTTTAAATATAAAAATATTGCTTTACACGTTATTGTAACGAAAAGGTAGCATTTAACAGAATTTGAGTCTTTTACCTGATTTATTTTAAATTTTTATCGAAATTTTTATTGTGTGTTGTACATGTTTACATATATATGCAAAAATAAATATGTTAAAATAAATAATTATTTTGTGCATTAGTTTTAGTCTCCTCTGAGTGAGAATATAAGTTAGAATAATGACAATTAAAATTAAGACCTACATATCCACATATTTTTCAGGTCTGTTTATTATGAATGGTGTCCTAAGGTTGCTGGACATTATTAATTTGGTGGGTTTTGTTATTTTATGCTAGGTTAACCACCTTGGGGGCGTGGGTATTTTAATTAATTCTGTTATGTGGAAAATCATTACTTAATTAATTTACAATTCGTTTCTAAATTTGTTATTTCAAATTGTCAGTTTATTACAACTCTTGACTTTTAATGTTTTTTTTTATATTAAATAGTAATGACAATATGGAAAACTTTAACAAAATAAAATAGAAAGAATACATGGTGTTCTTAAATACAAATAGTTACTGATTTTATATTTTACTTAGTACTAAGTAATTAAAAGTACTAAGTACAATGTCAAATAAATAACTAATTAGCTTACCTCACAACACGAACTATGTTATTCATTGATTTAAGTTAAGTACTATTACGTACTCATCGTTCCCAGATACGTTTATGATACCTTAAACTTTCTTCACATTTGATGGATATATTGAATCCTTTTTGGTCATCATCTATCTCGGTTATTAGAATTAAACTAAACTGAATAACTGTACTTGAAACTATTGAAAAACGCTTATATCCCACATGCTAGTGGCTAAAACGTTAACTACAGAAAACATGACAACTTTATCGACAGATTTGAATATTTGTTTAACATGTTCGACCGCCCCATGTTGTTAGGGTTCGGTCGGTTTCGTTACCAGTTGGGCGCATTCGCAATTTTTTTCCTCAATTGTTACAAAGTTTTAACGTGACATAATGACTCAGATATATTTAAAGAAATTTCTCTTCAAAAGTTTAACAAAGATAAGATTGAAATGTACATGAAGCAACTAAACATACCTGTTTAGTTGCTTCATGTACATTGACAATTAATAATTAATTTATTTAATATATTTGATTTCTTAAAGCTCCTGCTTTTATATTTTACGGATGCAATATTCCAATAGTTTTCCATTTGGATATCGCTTTGCACAAAATAAATTTGCGGTGGCAAATAAATTTCTTCAAATTTACAGATTTATATTGGTGGATGAGATCCATGAACTATTTATTCTTACATCTGTAATTTATTTTTATTTAATAAAATTTTAAATATAATTTTTTTATTATTATAAAATGCATTACATATTATGGCAATATTTAGAAATGCTGCGTAAATATTCTATTATAAATTTAATTCACGAAATAGAAATCCAAAAATATTCTAAACAGTAAATAAATGCGCGGATGATATAAAAATCTACTAAATCAAATCATTCGGTGATAAATCTAATATATATTATAGTATTCTAATAGAAAAATGAATATTCGGTTATACATTTAATAAACAAACTAAAAACCACTCATGGGTAAGATTACAAATATACCTGTATGGCGGATAACAGTAAATTCCTAATTGACTATAATAATGTTGTATTTGGATGTGTAAACGAATATTCGGTTATGTAACTAATAAATAAAATGAAAAATTCTCACATTAGCAATGCTAAAAATATATGTAGCGAATGATATAAATAAAGACAAAATCAAAACTTTACTGTCGCATTCTAAGAGAAAAAGAAATATGTAGTAAAGAAAATAAAAAACGTATACAACAACAAAGCTATAAATACACGTGGTGGTTGTGTATAAATATTGCGTAAACCAAAACCTTTTTCTCGTTTATTGATAGAAAAACAAACACGCGGAAGAGAATATTTTTACCGCGCGCTTAATAGCAAAAAGTCGTGTTAGGTAATTCGGGGTGTAATGAAATCTACCTTAAACGAGCTATTTGGAACTTTATTACGGAACTTAATGTTTATGTAGGACAGTGTTTGTTTGTTTCCATCTTGCACCAGGGACTTTTCGGATGTACTTGCCTAAGTTTGTTATGAACTAAAAGAATTTTACGAACTAAACGATGTTAAGTAAGTTAAACTGCCGAAATGTCCTTAAGTTATATGTTTTAAACAAAGTTCGGTAAAGTGACAGTAGCAGTATAGGTGTTTATCATATATGGTGTACATTAGACGGCCGAGTTAATGAATATGTTTTTACATTTGTATGATATAAAATGCACCGTATCTCATTCTACATGTTCACTGAATGGCTAAATAGATTTTGTCCAAATGAAAGAAATCTTTGAAATATTACACTTTTAAAGAAACTAAAGTGAAGAATTTTAAGGCTTTTCTTTAATTTTAGAATGTAAGTAAGGTATGTCTGACATTATTCGCACATATATATATATATATATATATATATATATATATATATATATATATGTATGTATATATATATGTATATATTTATATATATATTTATATATAAATATATATATATATATATATATATATATATTGCATTCTTTAGAATTCGAATCTCTAATGAAAAAAATATAGATGAAGGCATACCGAGATGTTTTTATAAGAATTCAATTCAAATTATTTTTAATTTTGAAAAATAAATGTAAAAGAAGAACGCAATTGGAAAGAGTATTTATATCCTTTACGGTAAAAATATACTTCACAGTATTGCAGAGACTGGTAGTGAAAAAAAAAACCTGTAGAAAATTAAAAAGGGTGCTGATAATCGAAAAGGAAGCTGCGTACTTTTATGGTATATTATGGCAAAATTTTAGTAATTAAACATTTGAAAAATATTAAAAAAAATTTAAATTTTGAATGTTTCTAAATCTTTTCTTTTTTATAAGATGGTCAAAATATTTATTTGAATTTTTGAAACTTTTAAAAAAATCTCATAAACATATATAACAAACTTCAACCAGATAGTATAACACAGCCTGATTGTTGTAAAAAAATTAGGTCTAATATAATAATTTAAGAGATTAATGATGCCCATAATTTTTAAAACTATCACATTATTTTTTTTTATTTTCTGGTCAAAGAGATGGCTGATTTTGTTGTCTAAGTTTAAGACACACGAGATAGTATAAACTACCGTATTGTTTTTATCCAGTCTTCTAATAATTTTACAATAGTAATTTATATTTAATCACTTAATAAAACCCTTCAGCAAATTCAAAAGAAACGGTGTACTCACATCCTATATCCACCGGAACCGTCGTCATACTATAAACAATTTGTTTCCTTTCTCACAAGGGCTATTAAAAAAATATAATCGCGTATAATTATAATGGTCCTTTAATGTACCATAAAACGTAGGTCGTCTCTTAAGAGATACAAACGCCGCGGCCAGGCTACACTTTCCCGGTCATTACTTCTAATTGTATTTGCATTAAATTCAAGCTACACTCTTCTCGGTATTAGCTTGTGCTAATAATATTACGTTGATTACAGTTAATTACGAAATAGCCTAAAATATTGGAACCAAATATGATTATATTTATATTTTAATGGACTGGGATATTATTTTATTTATTGACTTTAAATTTTCTCTCTGTGAGTGTACACAGATCATCTCGTCCCTAAGTTTGCCAACGAGGATACGTCAGTTGCTATTATGTAAATATGAATGCATCAGTTAAATTAAAACATTTCTTAAACAGAAAATAAACACAGCCATCTAGTAGATAATTACAAAATTACCTTTTAATGTACTGAGAATATAAGTGGCAACAACGTTTTACAATTTACAACTTTACGATCCCCATGAAAGAAATAGATTTTACAATTAATTAATTAAGTAGTAATAGTGTCAAGTCATCGTCTAAATAGTATGAGATTTATGGATTATTAGTAATCTTTATACTAAATTTCATATAAATCCATTTTTTTGTTCACCTTGTCAATTATTTTTGATTTAAATAAATTCGACCAACGAGCAAACTCAAATCTCTTTAGGTTTGCTCGTTTGTAGGCCGAGTACGACCGAACGAGTGAAACGTCGAGGATTAGTTAGTAAGTCGTCACTTTGTGTTTAGTGAGTCATTAGCGCTACGGAAAAGCACTGAATTACGTACGAAAACGACGGAAGTCTGAGTTCGAATCTCAATGAAAGTATTTTTTCTTCTTTGATTTTATTTAGAGAAATAATATTTCTTTATTGAATCAAACATAAAACACTTCATGGGGTTACGCACCTCGAAAAGAAAAACGAAAAATTTAGAGAATATTTTCGTAGTCCGTTTGTCTTTTTAATCCATTTTTCTCCGGAACGCGTAGAGGTATTAAGTTGAAATTAGTACTAAATATTTAGGCTAGCGGTCCCATTTAGTTGGCAGAATATCAACTTTTTAAATCAATGCAATAAAAAATATGGTTATTTAGACCGTATATTTTGGCACTCCCAAATAAATCAAAACCTATAGAGTGGGTACTTACCGTGAATCATAAAATATGGCAAGAAGCAAGATCTCCCAACATAAGTAAAGGAAAAAATCGAAAATCGCCGAAAGCCGAATATCATTAATTTTTAGTTATATCACATAAAACAAATATTTATTTTTAATGCAATTGTGAAAGATATAATAGGCAAATCGTTTTATGAAAGATACGGTAGCAATTCAATACAGAAACGATCGTCTTAAAACATTGAAATTTTGTAAATAGTTTAAAAGGAATATCATGTACCATTAAATGTTTAAAATTCTGAAACGTGTACGGAACCCTCGTAATGCGAGTTTCATTTGTGTTATATATTTTCGATTTATGTTTTGGTTTAATACTTTATATAAATGCGTGATAAAATTTGTACTTTTCATAAATGCATTTATTAAAAATATATTTAATTTTACATTGGAAGCTATTAAGTGAATTCCTCTCTATATATGGTTTAATGGAAAAAAAGAGTTCGGTTATCTTTATACGAATCCCGTTGCTCGAGTTTCTTATTTTTTGTTATTTCTTTATAAAAATATTATTCGTTAATAGAATTAAAACAAAAATCCATCTCTCCTGTTCTTAAATGTTTACTCCGTATACAAATTCTATGTATGTAACGGAGAATATATATTTTTTAGACAAATGTATTTATCCTCTACGTGATTTATTTTATAGGTAAATGCAAAATTTTAATAAATGAATTGAGCGTATTTTTTTGCATTAATATCATATCTATTAGAATCATAGGCAAAATATTTTTTCTAGGACTCCGTTTTGTAGAATGTGTGCTTTAAAGTATTAAATATCATATATTCGGTATGACTTTGTAATCTTTGTGCTAATTAAATAAAATTAAAGGATTTCATACTGTCTATGGAAATTTTAAGCACATGCTTTTAATGTTTAACGTATACAATACTAAAGTAAATATATCTACGGAAGGAAATGGTCTCTAGGCTTTTCGTAAATGAATTTAACGGTGTAGAAAATAATATTCGTATATGTAATGGATGTGTGCAACTCTTTATGACTCTGTGTTTTGGAACAACGCTATGTTCCAAATAATCTGAAATATTTTTGTTATGTTAAATGTATCATTTATATAAAATTAAATCTAGAGATTCGAATGGAGGAAACGAAACAAATCGAACACTGTTCCGCTGATGCTTTTCGATGAGTGAGATAGAGATATGAATGGCGCGCTGCGAACTGCGAAGCAAATAAATATTTATATAAACATTACTAACTGCTTAATTCATTGCATCGTCCGTGTACGAACGACGCTAGTTTAGATGTTTGTCGATTTGTCATTAAACATGTTTAAAGTAAGTTATTTAATATATAGGGTATAGTATATTCTATTGTATTAGATTGAATATTAAATATTGAATATATTTGGCGTTAATTTTGTAGAAATTAATTATTCACAATTAAATGAAACTACGTGATGTAGTATTATTTCTACTTTCTTTAAGTTCTTTACCACGACCTAGGTTTGGTTGTGTTACAACATCTTCAAGTGGGATATTAGCAAAGAATGATTCTTTGCTGATATCCCACCTGAAGATGTTGTAATACAACGAAACCTAGGTCGTGGTAAAGAAATTAAAGAAAGTAGAAATAATACTACATCAAGTAGTTTCATTTAATTTTGAATATTAAAATTAAAATCATGTAAATATTTCATTTTAAAAATTATGTCATAAAAAATCTGTGTATAGTGTTTAAATATTAAATTATAATTATTATTATGGTAAACTCCTAGTATTATCTATTAGTAGGATAAATTATTAGAAATGAATTTATCAATGCCAATTAAATTGAAATAAAAACATTAAGAAAAACGTGTATCTAAATAAAGGGGAAGCGTAATTAATAAAGTATTTTCAAGTGAAATTATTTAATGTTTATGTCTCTAGCCATTACCACTTATTTTAAGTTTATTTTTTTTTTAATAAGACATGCCATAGAGAGAAACTTAATCTACCCAAATTAAACAGAGAAACTTAATCTATCCAAATTAAACGTCTAACCCCTGAATGTTATATAGTGGAACACACACCATATAATTAAATTATCTGATCTACCAACCCTAGAGGTGTTGGGCATACTTCAAATTAATATAAACGCTTCCGTTGAAAGTAATGAAGACTGACCATTTAACGACGGAGGCACTATATTTAGGCCGCCGCCTAAGGCTGGCTGTCCATTGCATACTAGCTATTTGATATTTTCATTTTATTATTATACAAGAAAGTGAATTTCTTATTTTAAAGTTTTTCATGGTCAACTTTAATTTTTTGTCTTTGAGATATAGTTAAATCGATAGAGCAAACCGTAATTTAATTATCACTAAATAGTTTGTAATAAGTTTTCGTTCTTGGCAATGTTTTAAGAGTGCCGTACCTTAAAAGGAAAAAAAGTACCCTCCTAAGATCACTCAAAGAGAAAATTTAAATTTGGCGTAGTTATATAGATTATATTAAGTAGCAATGTGTAAATAATTTAAACTGAAAAATATTTATTTGAAAATTTTAAAGATCGAATAAACTAATTATTCAAAAAATTTCTTTATTTTCATTTTTAATGTAAAACAATTTTTTGCGTAATTTTCGGTATTATGGAATTTGCCTAAAATATTTTTTACGTAATTTTAAATAGATATATATCTTTAGAAAATATATTGAATAATACGCATAAATTAAATGTGTTTTTTTTTTTAAATTTGCACAATGATTTTACGTATGTAAAATGTAACAGATAATATATTTATGTTGTGAAAAATCAATATTTTCAATAGTTTAATGAAAATACTATGCACACTCAAAAAATTTAAAGGAGCCTAAATATGAACGGAATCCACATAATGTGAATTCTGCTTGTATGTAATAAGTTTTCGAAAAATTTGCATGATACAAAGTAGTATATGGTAGTTGTACCAAGTAGATGTTTCTAAATATTTTTTTTGTGTTTAAGAAACATTTTTATTTAATTATTGTTTTGAAGGTAAGTCCTGGTGTTTTATTTGTAGTGTAGCAAAAATCAATCGTTTAATGTTAGAATCAATGAAGGTAGTTTGTTTTCAAAATTCTTTTGAAGACAAACTATAAAAAAAAATAAATGAAAAGAGAGTATATATATATATATATATATATATATATATATATATATATATATACATACACATATAAATAAATATCATTTATTAGAATATTGAAAAGTAGAGGTCCAAAATTCATACATATTGCTTTCTATTGGAAAGAAATAGAGAGAAAATCGTAAAAGCATGATGGAGAATCCTGTCTCGCCAAGATAATTTAGTAATAATAATTTAGGTAGTCAAAATATGCAACAGCTACTTCAAGTCCAAGGTCATGATAAGGGACATGGTCAAAGAGGCATACAACTGAACACCACTGAACAGTATATGTAATGTTCTTTACCACTGAACGGTATATTTAATGTTTATTTTACTATTACAATGCAGTAATAAGAGTGGTAAGTTTATGTGATATTCGTTGAAGTAATCACGACTTTTTATAAATAATTGACATTGAATTCTTTATGGTTGCATACGTTCTATTTCCTTTAGTGGAGTATCAATTGGCAATGCAGGGATAAACATCCTGAATGCTTGTTATATGTAACGTGTGTTTAGTAGTATATAATTATAAGCTCTTTTGTACCTACTACATAGAATAAATTGAACAATGGAAATGTATATTTAAAAATTTGTCTTTGTCCTTGTTGTGAAATATTGCGAATAAAAGCTACTATTTCTTGATGCTTACTAGAAATTAATATTATATCTCAAAATATTCATCCATTTTCCTTCAAATATTTGTTTTTTGGAAACTACTTTTTTAAATGGAATAATAATAATCATATAAATAAGAGGGCCAACGAATGATATTTCGTTCGTCGTCGCTGGAAAATAACTTAGAAAATGTAGAAATATCAATAAAATATATTTTGTAAAAGAAATAATGTAATGCGGTGGAAAAACAAAAGTTAAAAATATATTATTTTTGAAATCATTTTTTACAATTAGTTCGATGAACAGTTCGATGTCCAAAAATTACAAAATTGTTGGACATCGAACTGTTTGTCAATTCTCAAATAATTTTTTGTGCTATAATTTTAGCTCCTTTCTTTTTTTAACATTAATATTTATCCTTTGGTTAAACACAGACGTTACATGTCCACAAAATTTAATTAATTTGGTTGATCGAAGAAAAGTTTGTAACAATTATTCTGTAGAATGACGTATCTAAAATATCTATGATAAACACAAGAGTTGAAATAATTTAACCAAAAAATTAATGTGTAATAGGAAACCGAGTATATTGTACTTTCCTCTTCTGTGTTCCAATAAATTGTACTTTCTATTTATTAATCGTAAAAACAGATCTAATTGCCTTCCATTATTACTAAACGTAGTATTTATTTTTAGAAATAGCCGTTTATGGTTTATACTTTTAAGTAATAAAATATCAAAGATGACAAAGTTTACAAATTAAAAATATTTAAAAAATGGCGCATGGCAGTATCATAACCTTAACATACTACGAATAGACGAACATACTCTACTTTTCCCGTATAACCTAAGTTGAATTGCCCTTCTGTGCTTAAATGTACATATGTGGTGACTCTTGATGATACATATTGATGTTATATCGATAGTCACTAGTTAAGTAGCCAAAGTTCAGTCGGGGCTTATTAATTGTATTTAAGTAATCGACTAAAATTTAACTTGTTTTTGGTGATAATTAAATTCCATATAGATAAGTCATACCCCGAAAGTGAATTACTGATTGTAGTTGTATGCATTATCTTTTATGTATGCATTTCCTCTCATTTTAAATTTTTTATTATACCGCAGTACATATCACATTATATTTAATAGTATTTTTTAATATAATGGTGTAATCTAATTAATCTACAATGATAGGGTAATATCGGTGTAGGAGTGCTCACCACTTATAGATATGTACATATTTTGCAGTTACCTGAGAATAATATTAGTAATCACTCACCTATGATTGCCACGGGCGTGCACAAATGATAGATCAAATTATGATTGCATTCATTTTTCAATTGATTGCCGTAGAAAAAAGTTATAAAATTATAAGTTAATGAAAATTAAAGAACAAATTAAATGACATTCGCATTTTCAACATGTCGCCTCCCTCTTTTCGGCACATTTTTACATAAATTTTTTGTTTGTTTGTGAACTCAATTAAATAAAGCAGTTATAATACGCGTAGATATCTCTATATTATTATCATAATCTTTCTCAAACACTAAGTTTTTAACAAATTCCCACAGGAAGTGAATTCCCACACGATTTTCCATGGGGTAATATCTGGTGAATGTGGAGGCCATCGTATAAGTCCAAATCGACCTATCCACTAAATGCTAAACATTTAATTTAAACTGTAATGAACTTGTTCAATGGAGTGTGGCAACGCAACTGAACACAAAGAGATTTTGCAATCAACTAAATTAATAATTGACTTTGACCAGGAATGCGCTCTCGCACACGAGAAGAGAGTGGTCTCTTTCTTCTCATTTATCACCTTTATTATTTATGGGTAAAATATAATTTATTTGCGACGCTTTTAACGGCTGAACACGTTACGTATTTAATACCTGGTGGTGGACGTAATGACATATGGTGTACGTAATGACATATGTAAGAAAATCATGAAGGCAATGAATAAGTTCTTGCAACAGACTAAGAAAGTAATAGTGCTGCTTGTACCATTTTCATATTTCATTTGAAATATGTAATGTACCTAAATGTAATTTTGTTCTCCAATTTTAGATCTTCCTTCATTTGAATATTGTATTAATATATAGATAATACTTTTCGATACAATAATATAAATCCTAATACGTCAATCTTTTTAATATCAATTCCTATCTATTTTTCTTAATAAATAAATATCTCACAATTTTATTAAAAACTTTGAAAAAAATATATTGAAACGTGACGTTGAAAATATTTAGTATTATAAGTAAATTTGACAAATTCTAGTTAAATAACAATTCAGAAGAAAACTGACAAAGGAATAAGTATGTGCATTGCACTGAATAAGACGCTATTGTTTATTCTAAAATAATATTCTGAAATTATTATTGAAAAAACACAAAAGCACTACACTAACACTCTCAAAATAGATTTTATATGTGCGCGTATTGTCATCTCTTTTCCATTCATAGTAATGTCAAAAAGAATGTATTCTCGCTCGTACGCTTTGTTCGTCTACTCGTAGTATGTTAGTCAATGGGCAGTCGCTCTTAACGTGGATTGACCATGTTGCGAGTGTAACGTTTTTGAGTTTGCTCTTGTATATGCGTCCGAATTATTTATTAATGAGGCGAAAAGAAATAGTTTTTCAGGGTTTGCTTGTGATTGCCATAAATCTGACTACAGTTAGTACGCGTATCATGTAAAACTATTTTAATGTTGATAGAATTGCACGGTTTAAAGTCCTAGACGTAAAATGAATTAGGTATTATTTTGTTGCATTGTTCAAAAATTTTAAAAATTGTGATTTGTTTGTATCACACAGAAATTACGCAGTAAATTTAAATACAAAAATTAAACATATGAAAAGTAAGGAAATAATATTAGTATATTTAATATAATAACATCGATATACATTGATCACTGTTCGTAACGATTGGCTCAACATAGAATTTCATGTGTGCTAAGTCGTGAAACTAATTTTGTTCCCTGATATCTGCTTCCCTAATCCTTGATCTGTTATATTTACTTGCATGGAAAAATAAGTAGTTTATTTTTATAGTTTTAGTTCTTATTTGGATTTTCAAAGTAATTATTTATTAGATAATTTATCTTTAAAATTCTATAAAAATTTTTTTACGTTCACCCCGGTGTTCATGGATTAAAGGCAGATATAACTTAAGTGTATAACTATACGATTACTATTTTTATCATTAACAATGTAAAGCAAGGATTGAACTAAAATAAATAAGTTATTTTTATCTAGCTTTCATTGGAAGGCCCGCCTTACGAACTTTTACCATTTACAGTCCTATTTCTAACGACGCGTGTCCGAATGACGAAGGGTTTGTATTACGCAACTGATCCCTTAATTTGACGCTCAATACGTACTTTACACTTTGCCACATACTACGGGGGAGTTAGATTCGGTGAGAGTTCAGTGACTCGTGTCCATTACATTTGGTGCGCCCTTTTCGGGGTTGTATCGAGAGCTTTCACTTATGGGTGCTTATGGGTGCTTAACAGAATTTTCGTATAGGTTAAGAACCTGACAATGATGTGAGTGAAAATTATTCCACGTTAACTGTTTAGAAGTCACATGAATGTATTGAAAAATATAAAAAAAACCGCTAAGTTTTCATGGAGCATTTACTCTGTCGTGTTTATTTATGCTATGATTACGAACGAAGGAATTAACAAATCATTGACTTTCATTATTATTTACTTACATATAAATTACAAAACAATTTTTAAATTGAAGTTACTTTAAATATATCTATCTACATATAAGGAATAGGATGGGGGTAGCCATATAATGAGGGATGATGTATAAAAGGTATTTAAACCAGTAGTAATCGTAATTTTATGTGGCATACGACAAAATATTTTAATGAGCATCTAAAAATTAAAAGAACCTTGAGAATTAAATGTGGTTTTTAATTTTTTACTTGCTGAAATTTAGGTCAAAAGTACAAAGTTTTTAAATGGTCACTAAGAATTCTACAATATGTAAAAAAGGTAGAAGATAGAGAGTTCGTCTGATACAAATCTTATTACAAGTTTCCCTGAAATATCTTTTAGATAAATCTAGAATAATTAGAATATTAGTGATTCGATATTGAAAAAAATTAATAACGTCGATATATCATATATTTCGAAGATATAAATATCAAACATATACAGAGCAGTTCCTTTTAATTGAGTAAGCCAATAAAAGTTCTAATTTATGTTGAAAAAAAATTTATTCTGATTGGTGTTTATAACTTGGGAATCATATAAATTAATCATAATAATGTAACCAATCTCTTCGTAGGTTAATACGAACCGACTGTATGTTAATACGAATACGATTTTGAAGAAATTATTTGATTACCCGACAATGGATACATGACGTGCTATTTTTGTAATTTCTACCCCTCTCCGCCTCAATAAATATGAAAAACAGATTTTTTTTCTAAACAGATACGATTTACTTTATGTATAGAACTAATGTGTGGAATTTTACACTTTTCTTGTTATTTATGTTACGTGTTGGCGTTTTTGCACTTCTGAAATTAGCATAATAGCATATTGATTCCTACTCACAATTTTTTCTCAAAAAATTATCCGTTGATATACGACCGTAGGCCAATGATTTGAACTGACTCTGAAGTGTATTCATTGCAGATAATCTCTTATGTCATATATTTTTGCTCCTGCCGTATGTACCACGACAATTCTCAATTCGATGAGTACTATGCCGGTTTTAACGTTTCCTTCAGCCGGATTGACAGTTCAATTATAGAAAGAATTAATTATCATTATATTCTTTCTATAATTGAATCTTCTATAATAAATTTAAGTGATTAGTCCAATGTTTTAGGTGTAATTGAATATAGCCGTTTGCGTTTATTTTAACTACAATTAAGCAACAATTTGATCACTATTTGAAGCCAGAAACAGAACACCAATTTTTTTCAATCCATTTGCTGCTCTCAACAGATTTAGTATAGAATAATGTAATTGCGGTAAAAACGTTCGAACGACCTATCCATCTAGATGTAGTTGAAATACAATTTTGGGGTCTGGGATTTTTTTGCTTATCACGGTCGATTAGTAACAAGCTGCCCAATATTTTCCATTAATATTCTGGGGTCGATTGCGAAACTGAGTAATGTGTTAAATACAATTAATTAAAAATCATGTTGTGGTACACAGTTGCTACCGAGCTTGATTTTAACACTTCGATCAAATTTATTATATCACGTTTATTCTACTTCTGAAACAGCTTTTTATTTGTGGGTTTGTTTATAATATTATAGTTTTTAATGTAATGTAATTTTAGTTTTTTTTTGTTCCAGAGTGGGATAAGGAATATGTTATACGACAATCGAATTTATAAAGTTAATTGAGTTGACGTGACAGACGAATTATATAGTTCATTCAGCCGTTACAACTATTATGGCGTGTGGAGTAGATATTTGACTTTTAACAAAGTAATAAGCAAGCAATTTTTAGGTAAACAAGATGAATATACCAAGAAGGATGTGTGGCCCTGTTATACTTTTTGTATAACACTCAAAAAGTATTGACATGTCCTGATGAAGATAAATGTTTATTATTATTTATAGCGTTTTTAATATATAATTATGTTTTTGACAGAGGCCTACCCTTAATTTCGCCATGTTTTTTTGTTCATTGCCAGTCAGTTTTATTTCCGTTGCTATGTTCTTAAGTTCGTCATACAATCTTGATCTGCCTGTTATTTTTTCGAAACATTTGTATCTTATATGTTGTCTTGCTCTTGACTTGTTTGCATCGCGTCATCTGTCTCTCAATTTCAATGTTTACCAATTTATATGACGTTCATTTTTCGACTTGACCGACGTAGCTATTTGTTACTAATTTCTTGAACTAACCTCTATACCAAATTTTTCTTTGAAATAATGATTGAATATTTTACACTTACAGACTTTTGGCTTCTTTGTTTATTTCTAAATGTTTGATGTGTTAATATATTTAACATTGTCACTACCAATTCGAACATCAATACTACTCGTAAACCAAAAGAATATTATATATTTCAATTTGCACGGATTATGCCTAAAAATCGTGACAATAACAGAATAGAGCGACTTGAACACCCTAAATTTATTGCACAAAGGTAGTATCAAAGGAGCAGTGGGATAAAACTGAACCATTACCACTACGTACTATAATAAATTAGTCGATGCCTACAATGTGCACTTATCAGGAAATTGTGAGACATTCTATTATTTCCCTAATATACAGGCATCTTTTTATTATTGTTACTTATTGTTTATTTTTATTGCAATAGCTATTCACTTTAAGGTGATAAATATCTCTCGTTAGTTAAACTATAGTGTTGCTAACTGATTATAGATATTACGTTATTAATGATACGAGTATAGGAAGTTAATGCATTAGTTTATATTAAACTCCATATAATTCACAAATTCAGAAACTGAAAATATAACAACTTATTCTTTTCATTTATTGTGGAATTTGATAATACAATTAATATTTACGCATACTTTCACGGACAATGCTCGGCTAATTAAATATAATTATGAACTATTCTTATCAAGCATAAATGTTTTTATAAAATAATTTTTTAGTGTTAGCAATAATTTTAGGCAAATAATTTTTTTCAACGCATATATTTTTTAGTTGATTTTAACATACATATATACATACATATACTATAATAGTTTTTATGGAGCAAAAATGATGAAATACCTGTTGTAAGTATTTCATAATTTGGAAAAATTAAAATAATAATTCAGTTTAAAGGATATGGTTTAGTTTAGGATAACGAGTAAAATAGAGATGGGGGAAAATAGGAATTACAAGAAGTAGGACATTATTAAAAGGCCCTTGGAAATAATTATTGGGAATGAATTCTTGGTGTCAGAATTCGATTGTTTTCAAAGTCGGGCAACAACGATATATACAAGTGGTGTCTCATAGAATGTGGTAGTGCGTTTAGGAAGAAGGATACTAAAAATATTTTTGAAACGTTAACTAATACCGTGAGCAGATTTGGCTTTAATTCCTCACATATAAAAAAAACAATTAAATCTAATTTTGATATAGGTTGGGCTATACTTTATGAATTTGAGTTACATCTTATGTTCGAAAATGTGTTTAAAGTATTGTGGTGATTTTTGTAACCAGAAGTGAAAGTGTTAAGTATATTATGACTATTTACTTTTATTTTTACCAGATTTTCTGTGAGATCTGGGTATAACAATTCATGAAGTTAAATAAAATAGGCCAATTAAGCAACAGCGTTTTTCCGTAATTCCGCTAGTTGTATACTATATGCTGTAGGTTGGGATCATTTTGCCAATATAATCAATAGAGTCGAAGGAATCTGAGATCTTTCAGAAAATCAGTACAATCCTATCCAAAGGGAATTAATATCACAATTTTTTTGTATTAAATGGAAACTTCAGTAAAATACACTTTTCATATTTTTATAGTATAAGAAAATAAAGAAAAACATTCTCATGTGGTTATGAATTGTTTAAGGACAAATTTTAATTTACAGTACTTAATTTCAAGTATATCTATGAGATTCCTTTTAAAAAAATATAGATTTAAATCAGCGAAGAGAAAATAAGCACGTTTTAAATTTAATTATGCTGTTGACATACATCTTAAGTAGGACGCAGTTCTGGATGAAGAATTCAACGTAAGATCCGATAAAGTAATAAATATAAGAAATACTTACGTCTTGTCGAGCCTTCATCAGTGGCTATTTAAGTGGGCAGAAAAGGTTTGGAAAACTTCTTACCTGGATAGGTTTATAGGAAGAGATATTTCTGTGATGAGCAGGAATTGAGTGATTGGGACAGGTAGATCCACGGAGTACTTACCCAGTGGAGAGCGCATACATGTGTTTTCCTTCGAATCACAACTCACTGCATAGCGATGCGGGTGCACCGCGGCATAGGCTACACTTATTAGTCAACTTCATGTAATTTTTTTTCGTAGGGAGTGCAAAAAATGTGTATCGATATAGACAAAATATAGATATACAAATATATATCGATATAGAAAATAATTATGAATTTTTCCAACATTTTTATTTTAATGAATTAAATATGAAATAAAATGATGTTCTAAATGAAGACAACTTTAATCAATTAATATAAGTATAAATATACCGTTTATACAAAAATAACTACTGATTCTTAAAGTAAATTAACTCATAGTATATTTTCCATATATAGTCCTCTGGATTTCGATTATTTCTTGTAATAAATGTCATTCGAGTACCGACACGTTTTTTAACAACACGTGATGCTAAAGCAACTAAATAATTTATCGACTTTGTGTAAAACTGGTGAAATTTTTTTGCTTTACCATCACAATAAAACAGTCCGTTTGATATAAATTTCATAACGACGACGTATTTCCGTCACAGAAGAAGATGCAAACATACACCAATTTGTGCCGGAAATCTTCATGCTTTGTTAATCTTTTTTCATTGACGTCACCTATCAGTGCTCTAACGCACTTTTGACATTTTATTTCTTTTGTCAATGAGTGAACAACATGACCCATCATATACTAGACAACTTTTTAACTTAATTACGTGAGTATGGTGCCTTGAACTATTTGTTCTTCTTCGAGATTCGTATTATCGTCTACAATTAAATCGCTCTTATCTTTGGTTATATTAATGTGATCCAATGCGAATGTACATTGTTACACCGTAATTTGTTTATTTAGAACTGCACAATTGCCACTACCCGTGTTTTTCATTTGGGTATAGGTAAGTACTTTTTTATATATATTTTCAAATTGTCTTACAGTTGGATTTTTGTTGGACCCCCCATGACATCTCACACTGATTAAAAAGTGCTCAATATGATCTTGGCTTATTATGTGTACCGGAAAATACTTAAATTTGTTTACGGAATTCATCAGCTCCTGGCATACAGCTACTAAAGAATGATATATTTGGTACGTTCTATTCAAACATAAAATCTTGTATGTCGCAGTGAATTAATAAGTAACACAGTTTCTGTTTTATAAGCTTTAGTTATTTTGGTAAACGATTTCATTACTCACGTTTGAAGTCATACCCGCAGACATGTGATATAAAAAAATTATTCATTATTATTAAAAGTTTTGCTGCAGTAATAACATTTTTAAACTGAGGTAATTTGAAGTACTCTTTACTAAATATAGGAGCATCCGAAATACAGGTGTCAGATTTCAATGTTTGAAAAATTGTAAAAAAAAACTACACCTCTAACACAAAGTAGGTTTATTTTAACTTTTTCCACGTTTTCCAAATAGCAGCCATCGAGTCTGACATACTCTTCGAGTCTAGCACGCATGTTTTCAAAAACGCGTTTGCAGAGCGACTGGGGTATCCTACTGACTTCGGCTCGAATATTTTCTTTAAGTTGTGTCACAGTGCTCGGATTTGTTTAGTAAACAACGTATTTTAAATATCCCCATAAAAAAAAGTCACATGGGCTTAAATCGGGTGACCTAGGTGGCCACGGTTCGGTACCGTTTCGGGATATGTTTTTTTCTGGAAATAATTGCCGCACTGTATTCATGGACACATTAGCAGTGTGAGCTGTGGCCCCGTCCTGATGTGTTTTGGTTGAAAGATTGACTATTCTGTAGTTCTACTCTAAAAAAGTCATTTAACATCTGGGCATATCTCTCCAAATTCACAGTTACAATTTGGCCACGTTTATTTTCAAAGAAATAAGGGCCTATGATTGGACATGCAGACATGGCACACCAGACTGTTAGTTTAGGCTTATGTAAAGGCTCTTGATGCATTTGCCTTGGGTTGTGGACATCCCAGTTACGAAAGTTATGCTTATTCACATATCCTCTAATGTGAAAGTCAGCTTCGTCACTAAAGAATATGTGGCCCATCCGGGTAGCAGTACGAAATCCCAACAATATTACCTTTGCATAAGTTTTTCTTAATTCAAAGTCAGAATCGTGTAAATATCGAACAATTTGAATTTTATATGTATGGAACTTGAGCTTTTCTTGCATTATAACCTGTAAAGTTGATTTCGGAATTCCCAATATCGATGAACGTGTACGCAGTGATAAACGGGGATTTTCAACGACAGAAACCATAACACGCTCGACATTTTCATCCGTGGCTACCAATGGTGTAGGTCCTGGCCTGGGCCTATTTAATGTTGATCTTGTAGCTCTGAACCTATGCTGCTACCCATGACTGAATGAGTTTGATCGATGGTCCATCACGTAATCGACGAATACTGTAACGATTATTAAATCGACAACGTGCTACAGACAGCGAAAATCCACTCGAAATGTACGCCTCGACGGCAAAAGCACGGTGCTCTCCACTCCACTGTTCCATGGCTACTAAAACGTCCGCACCGCTTGCGCTTCTAACGACGCCCGCCGCGTCCCTTTTATGTGTTGCATTTAGAAACTATGTTTGTTCAAACTTTGAAATCTGCCACTGGACACCTGTACATTCACCGAAAATCTCTATCACTAGTGACTTATGATTTGACTCTTGAAAAATATTTCTCCAGCTCTCAGACGGTTTATTATATGAAAATTTTACTTTATCTGTAATCCATGTAAATTGACCATATGTTTCCGCGATTTCGTTCCACACACTTTGTCAAACAAAAATTTATAATATTCAAACATATTTCTCAGAAGTTTGTCACATGTTTCGAATGCGGTGGGAAAATTTTTCGGGTTAAACATGCATCCTAATTTGTTTGCAATTGTTAAATTTGCTGAACATCCATCAAATATTACAGAATTCATCTGAATACCGGTTTCTTTTATTAGTTGTCTGGCCTAAGTTAGGAGGACTGCTTTTTAATCGATGTTCATGCCGTCTATATACGCGAAAGGAATTTTACATAATGCACTGAACTGTATCAAAAGATGAACTAAAACCTCTTTAGTTTTAATTTGACCGTCCACAGCCTTGCTGTAATTGACGTAACTCTAAATTTTTTGCCTTGAGGACGAAATTCTATAAATAATGATCAAGTTTATGTCACGATAATATTTGATGAAATATTTTAATAGCCATTTCATCAAATATTACCATGGCATAAATCTGATCATTTTTTCTTTCTCTAGCCAATATTTTAATATCGTCAAGGGATCCATTAATGATTCCAGGCTGTCCATCTACAGACTGATACCATTTTAAGAGTATGCTGGGATAAGGTAAACGAGTACTAAATGCATTTCGTACAAATTGCATAATTTTGATGAGTAAAAATACAATGTTAATACGGAATCTCGAAGTTCTGAGGAGTATTTCGTTTTTGGTGGTCACATACCAAAAACGAAATACTCCTCATTAAGGACTTCTGGTGCTGTCTTTTAATCAGCTCTCGATTTTCAAAACCGACGTTTTTCACAATATCTTTGTTCCCTTCGTAAATTAAAAATTTCTTCGTCAATATTTCTTTTTTTTCAATGTCCTTGTTTTATCTTAAAGTTTCTTTATTTCTTTCCGCTTTCGTGACAAAATAAATTTAAGATACTCTATGCGGTTAATTTTTTATTAGACATTCGTGTACATCTTTGCTGGATTAAGACTTTTTAGAGGAACTCTGAAAGTACAATGATTTCTTTAAATTTTCAATTAAACTATTAGCAGCCGAAGGGATTAACATCGGTCTAGATATACATCCACCCAAATGGATGGAGGGGCCGATATAAGTTTCGAAATCGACCCTGGTTCGGTCGACTTTTCTAATAATAAGAACAATGTATGGGAATGAAGGATACCTTCCAATACTTTCTAAGCAACACTGAATAAATGTAATAAAATATAACTTCATTTTATTATGTGGTTTCCACGCCTAAGTGGTAAAAATATATTATTTAATCAGTGCAATGTTATTAAGTTGAACTATAGTTAATATGGGTTTGTTGTTTCTCCTACTCTTTTAAACTTGCAACTTTTTTTAATAAAATATAAAGTTCCAAATTTAAAATTAAATACGTAACTTAAGTGAAATTTAATGTAATTATTGGTAACAACTTTATAATATTTCACAAATTATAAACCAAAATTAATGTTCGATTTAATTTAAATTAAAGAATTTTTTACCATTTTTTCATAAAACGTTCCCATAAAATATTTATAATTTATTTTAACACACGAAATAATTTTTAATGAATTAAATAATGATAAAAATTAATTTCTATCTTGAAATACTAAAAATTTTCAAAAATTAATAAACAATAATATTTAATTAAAATTTTTTATAATTATGCTACATTAACTATATTAATTAATTAACCTTTTTAAAGCTGAAAATATTTAAGTTGAATATATTTATTTATCAAATTTTGAAACACAAATTACATTAAATTTCTAATTTATTATTAAATAGAATTTCTTACCAAATTGGTAAATAATAAGGTAGGATTTGCATAATAAGGTAGGATTTGCAAAATTTAATAGCCGTCGTCTATTTTCCAATTGTCGAAGCATATTACGAAAAATATGAATTTTCAACAAAGTCAGTTGTAGATTTCCTAACCTTTTTAACTGTTTGCTTACCAGAAATATAACAAAACACAGGATAATTTAAAGGCTTTCTTCTTTGTGTACACAGTACTAAATCTGTTTATGTAGAGAAATATTTCTATAAGGTGACAAATGAACGACATATGTAAAATTACTGCCTATGACCAATATTCTAAACTTCGGATTGATCGAAACCCTTTTAAATCAATTAATAGTTTGGGATGTTATGTTGAAAAAATTAATAAAAAATATTAAAGAAAGTAGAAAAAATAGTACATCACGTAGTTTCATTTAAGTTGAAAAAATTAATAAAAAATACTCAAAATATTGATGGTTCATACGTACAAAAGTTTTAAAATTATATCGGCACCAAATTTTTTTATTAATTAATTATAACTTATTAACAGTTTCCATTTTGAAAATATAAATTCAACAAATACGTTCGACTTACGGAGCCTTCGTCAGTAAACATTTAATGTTACCGAAAAGGTTGAGAAAAAATACAATGAGGTACATGTGCCTATAGGAAGAGACAATTCTGCCAGGAGTGTCGCTCAAATAGAGTTGAGTAATTGCGATTGTTGTATTGAATGAGATACTGCTAGTTAATAAGTGATTATCATTTTTACAAAATTGTAAATCAACAAATACATACACCTCGTCGTGTTTTCTTTAGTTGCTATTTAGTCAGATAAATAATATTGAGAAAAATATTCGACGAGATAAAGGAAGAGATAAATTTCGTAACAAGTATCCTTCCAGTAGGATGAATTGATTTATAGTAGTGGACTAGATAAAATTATGTAAACTAATTATTAGCTATTGAAACCTAGCAATATAAATGACTACCGATATACGTGACCAATCTGAACTTAGACCAGATAAATTCATCTGTCTCGAATTTCTGCCCTTTTAAATCTGTTAGTATTTTTAATCCAAATTCACGATATGATGTTAGAAAATACAATTTTCCCGACAAAATTATTGACATTTATTTATATACAGCAGAACGTCCGTAGTTAATTTTTGTGTTCATAGATGGAAAACACTGAAAAGTACCCGTAGTATTTATTGACATATTACACTAACCTAACAATATTTACAGGTCATTTTAGGAAAGTATTTCATTAGAGTCTTCTGTAGCGTTCATTGAAATTATTGTTAAAATTGAAACTACAAATCATAGGTGATACTATCCATTATTTAGATAATTTAAAATTATATTTCACTCCAATATTTAGGAATAATATTATTACTGTGATATTATGTATTTTACAATAACCTTCCTAATTAATTTCAAGACGCTTTTACGTTTTAATTTTATAGTATATACTACGAATATATCTGTCTTTAAATTAGGAGTAAATAAAGGACTATTCAAAAAGTTTTGAATTTAGTGTTTTTCTTTTTAAATTATTAATTTATTAATGAATATCTATTTTGTCCCCTTCAAAGTAATCCCCATAAGATATTATATACTTGTGCCAACGGTTTTTTAAATCCTCGAAGCATTTCAAAAAATCATTTCTTGTGATCTTGTTCAGTTCCTCCTTTGATGCTGTCTTTATCTCTTCAATTGTTCCGTAGCATCATCCTTTCATGGGCCTCTTCAGTTTTGGGAACAAGAAAAAGTCACAGGGAGCCAGATCTGGGGAATACGGGGGTGGCTGCAGCATCATTATTGTGTTATTCTTGGCGAAAAATTCGTGCACAAACAGCTAAGTATAATAAGCAGGGGCGTTATCATTCCATTGAGATTATTGAACTTTGGTTTCTACGCCATAACCATAAACTTTTGACTCATCACCAGTTGTGACCCTCTGGAGCAAATGTAGGTCGTCGCGGACAGAGTCTAACAGCTCATTAGCAATGTTAATGCAATGCTGCTGTTGGTCGAAATTGAGCAATTTTGGTACGAATTTCGCGGGGACACGTCTCATGCCAAAATCATTGGTTAAATCGAATGGCATGAGCCAATCAAAATATTTATTTCTTCAGCAGCTTTTCTAATGGTGATTCGACGATTAGCCAACACTATTTTCTTCACTTCATCAATTTTGTCGTCTGTTGTTGACGTGCTCGGGCGCCGGGAACGCTCTTCGTCGTTCACATCTTCTCAGCCCTCTGAGAACATTTTGTACCACGTATAAACGTTGCTATGATCCAAGGTAACCTCATCATATGTCACATTCAATATGGCATATGATGAGGATTGAAATGCGTCCGCGCACTTAATTTTGTTTTTCACACAAAATTTGATATAGATGCTTTGATGCATTTTTTGGAATAGGCAAAAATAGAAGACGACACAAAACACATCCAAGCAAAATATCTGTCAAAAATTAACTGAAAATTCAAAGTGGCCAAACTTATCAGCATAAAAGAGGGACATAAGCACCAACATAACGCCACATAAAATCAAAAATCGAATATACATAGCCCGCGGAAATTCAAAATTCGCGATACTTTTTGAACAGACTATGTAAATAATTCACAAAAACGAGAAAAAATGTGAGCATGAGAACCCATTCTTTAACAGTGAAACATCAACAAATAAATTTTACTAGAAAAGCATGGGTTCCAATGCCCATATTTTTTCGTTATTAGTCATTAACAACTTAAAATCAATAAAAGGTATTGATCCAATCATCGACGATTCTACTTTGCATGTACCTAAATCTGAACTTATTTCCCAAGGGACACAACAATTACATACAAATAGCATTGAATAGTTAATATATTTGGCGTTAATTTTGTAGAAATTCATTATTCACAATTAAATGAAACTATGTGATGTAGTATTATTTCTACTTTCTTTAATTTCTTTACCACGACCTAGGTTTCGTTGTATTACAACGTCTTCAGGAGGGATATTAGCAAAGACTCAAGAAGACCAATCTTTGCTAATAGCCCACCTGAAGATGTTGTAATACAATGAAACCTAGGTAGTGGTAAAGAAATTAAAAATAATACTACATCACGTAGTTTCATTTAATTATGAACATTGAATAGATTAAATTCGTTTTGACAAATCAACCATTGTAGCAACATCGTATTAATTTACTTTCCGTTAAATTGTTTTTCGACTCCAACATTCCGAGACTTCAAAGTAAGTCGATTCGAACTTTGCGTGTTGCGGTTTCTAAGTTCATTGTCCGATATTACTTTATCGTGGGGGGAGTCCCTCGAGCCGTTAAGTGCAAAAGTGAGTAGGAGAGTAATTGAAAGTTACCAATTAGCCGTAATTAAGTAGTGGAAGTAATGCTTTGGTTGCTAATTTGGTCATTGTCAGAAACACAAAAAGTAGTAGAATAATTGCGATCAAAGATTATGGCGAATGTATGAAAAAATATTCTTATTAAAAGGAAAATATAATTTTTTCGCAGGAATTTAAAGTATCTGAATAGTGGTATTAGAGAAAATCGTTTTGATATGAGATATTGGAGACAAACGCCATGGATAATATTAATAGATATAGGCTAAGCGTACCAACGTACCAATCAAGGCTATTCGCCATTTGCTTTTAAACGATTCTAAGTTATTTTCTTCACATTGCTAAAAACTCTTGGAAAAGGCTGACGGTCATTCCCAAGATAAAATGTCCAAATTGACGAAGTTGAAGTTGAATGTCTTAGTGGCAGTTTTTGCAGAGAGCTGTTGGCCGAGACGTTGGCGCAATATTTAAAAAAAAACCTTTACCGCAGAGGTAAAAGTTTTAGAAATTAAAGAAAATGACTGTAAAGCAGATAATAAAGATAGATAATAAAATAACCTTTTATCATTAAATCAATGATAACAGTTTTAAGGAACGCTAGATAAAATTTGATCAGGCTATTCTCTACTCTTTATAGACCAGATATAATTTTATAATGTAGTAATAGTTCAGTTAACCATAAAAAACCATGGAAAAACCCTAATAATAGTGCTTAATAAATTTTTCATATTTTAAGAATTTGTTTGGAATGACATTTGACTAGAAGCAGAGTGGAAGTCAAAATTGCTAACCGCTATTGGGATTGAGATCGAAATCTATTAACTATTTTTAACGTACAAGCGATACAGATGGACATAATGATGAGCAAATGCAAGATCTAAAAGAACACTATAGTTGCCTTGAACTTAATATTATTCTCTTAATAATTAGAATTTAATTATTTTTGTAATACCGTTAAAGTTATTCATTTAAGTTTCATTAAAGAGTAGATAAATCGAAATTTGATAAATACCTAAAAATAACTTTTGAGTAAAAAGGAAAAAACATTGTAACTACGTATCGAAATAACGTAAAATTTTTTTGACACATTCATTATAGACAGGAATCCTTCTGTAATGTAATTTAACTCTTTGTATGTAATTTTTTACCCAAGTACTCAGTAGTATATAAAATTATTAATTTTGAAAAATTAGTTGTTTTTATACAATTTTTTCAGTACTTACATTTAGGTAGTCAGTATTTGAAGTCAGTCAAGTTCAACTATTGAAAATCTATTTTATTTTTCTCTTTTATGTTATCCATAAAAAAAGAAATATACATATATGTATATGTAAATAATATATATTTCTTTTTTTATAGTAGATTTTTCTCTTTCCATTTCGGAATCTCCCTGCACTGTAATGTAATTTGTTTTTTGCAAAGTAATTTTCTGACAAAAGTAATAAGTTATATATAAAATTAATGGTTTCCTAAAAATTAAACCTTTTTGAGCCAATTTTTTAACGACATTACTGAATGTCCATTTTCTTTTTTTCTATTCGGCTCTATGTTTCCTTTTCCATTAGTCTTTTTCATTTAGGGATTTTAATTGCGAGTTAAAATAAAATGCGAATAAAAATAATTTCTTACAAAGTTAGCCGTAGCATAAATAACCAAAATTATTATTTATTGTTAAGTTACTTTGCAATAATAATATAAAATATGTCCAAATAAAATAAGTAAAAGTAAGCTAAATAAGGATATCGCAGACAAAATATTTGTTACTCAAGAAAAAAAGCAAAGTATATTTTTTTAAGCTTTCAAGAATTTTAATAAGTTTAAAAAATATTTTTAAATAAATTAACAATAAAAACACTTAAAATAAACATACTAATAATATAATCCTAATATTTGTTATGTCTGAATTTTTTAGTGCAAAACACAGTTTTGAGTTAGGGTACATTGAAAATACGAACTGATAAATCAATAGAAACATCTGTTAGTGAAAAGACAACTACAATTTTCATATAATAATAACTTCAATTTATAAAACAGTCAATAAAAGGCAAAAAAAATCCACAAGTTTGTGAAAGCCTGCATTTAGCAAGTCAACTGGGAAAAATCGTATTACCAAATTTAAAGTACTTAATTTTTTTTCTAAACGTTAAGCAATAAAATATACAAAAATTAATTTAAATTGAGTTAGTGCTTTTTAAGACATAAATATAAATGTATAAATAAATGACTTTTTTCCAATGATTTTACCATTTTTCATGACTACATTTAACTTATTTTTTCTTCTATATTTTGACACAGAAAATATTTTTAAAATTTCATGAGTAATTTTGTGTGATGTGCATATGAACAAATAAAATCATAGACAGATAGAGAAACGATTAAAAATTATAGATTTCCACTTTTTACTTTATGTGTAATCTCCAGAATTAATTTTTTTTTTTTAAATATGTTTAATGTGTAGATTATATTTCTTATGTTCTTTTTATTTTCGATTAGTTTTGATTGCGATTTTTCTCGCAGGGATTGTAGTTTAGCAATATAACGGAAGTTTCTGAATTAACTATGCTTCTTAAAATTCTTTATGAATGTATGGTCGCGGCTTGATATAGACAATCTTTTGTAGTATGAGTTATCAGTTATTCTTTCCAAAATACAGATTACCATTTAACTAGAAAACCATAAAAGACATTTTAAAATTCGGTTTTCAGTGAGAGTTATGTTTTGGTAATAAAATATAAAACCCTTTGTATTACCTCCTCGCTGTTTATATGTACATACATATAAAAAATGACAAATACATATCATGCAATTTACGTTATTCGACGGTTTTGCTCGCATGAATTACAATATTCACAGATACGCTGAATTAAAACTTTAGAATTACTAGCTGAAATTAAGCATTCCAAAATGTGCTTACAGATTAGTGTGAGTAAAATCATATAAGATGATGACCACCAGAATTACCAGAATTATTCTGTGTAAAACAAAAGCATTTTAAATGCGAGTAAACCACATGATGCCATGTGAGGCCTGTGGACTCTAAGTGGACCATATACGTAGCGAGAGGCGTTCAATTTACCTTATTTTAACTCTTATTTAACTTTTGAAACGTAATACCTCTTCCTTTTATTATTTAAATTTTAATAAAGCGAAGCGTAAATTATTATACAAAAACTCTGCTTTATTAGTAGCTAATTCATTTTAAAAAAATCAATTTGCGTTATTTTAACTTCTGTTTAATTTTTGAAACGTAATATCTCTTCGTTTTATAACTAAAATTTAATAAATCAAGGCGTAAATTATTACACAAAAACTACTTTATCAGTAACTATGTCATTAAAAAAAAATTGTACCTTATTAACGCCATTTTTCCCAAACAATAGGGAGAAAAGCATAAAATCTAAATATTGTGAATTCAAAGAGAGTATTATATCATATTAATTAGCTACAGATAACGGCCACATAAAACTAAATACATTATATTGGCATCAATTGATATTTATTAAAATGCTCTTAACACCTTCTTTAATATGTTTTTCAAAAACAACTTTTTTATTTTTAATTGCAAACATTATTTTCTTGGCATTTCAGTCTATATTAGATATGACACGCGCTATCGTGCTATTCGTATGTCTAACTGTTTTTCCCCATTTTATTCACGCAACTGAGATGAGGAAATTCAGGAAGCGTTTCATGACTTTTAGAATGTCAGACTGGTCGGATGGGATCTCCAAATTTATAAAATTAATGTGAGAGAGGGAAGCACGAGTGTAAATCAAGTTGAAAGGTTTTTTAAACTTTATATTTGTTGCGAAATCCTTTTGTCATTTTTCAATATATTCTCAATATACTTATATAATAGTAAGCGTTTTCATCCATGGCCAAAATTTTAATATTAATTATACTATCGTTTTAAATTCATTAAAGCTGCGATAGTTTTAGTTTGTGTGATGAGTTTACGTACGAAATAGCGAAAATTATCTATGTAATGTAAGATTCATTTTAATTTTTCAACCATTGAGGCCATGGTCCTATCAGGGATTTTAATTATTCTCAGGCTAAATATTTAAATGAATTTTTTCAAATTATTTTAAAATGAATGAACAAAATTATTCTGATTTGAAAATTAATCTTTGTCTAAATTATTGATAACATATTGTTTTCTGTTTCTGAATATCTGGAAAAGTTAAAATGTTAAAATAAATATGCTTACTTTTCGGCGTATTGGTCTCTCGCCAAAATTAAATAAGATTTTCAGGCAAAAATTAATTGCGCTCGAGAAACGAATTTTTAGATAGTTTATTGATACCCTATGCGGCACAGTTCAGTAAAGCACTCGCACTCGTACTAGGGTGTCAGCTCCCTGTAGCAATCGGTCTGTGAGACCAACGCCAAATATAATATTATATATATTCAGAAAAATATATTTTTATACAAATATTATATATTTCATAATACGACTTTTTATTCGCCAGAACTTATTCGGTTTTTATTGCAAGAAAACTATGCAAAATGTTTGAACAATGGAAAAATTATGTCCGAACTACCAATTTATCTGGACAATTTCAATAATGTCTCCAAAACCATTTTGCATGAAATTCACTGAATAGTAATTCTGGAATGTTTGTAACTTGCTCGATACATTAATGCCTCACTCGATATATGGAACGAAAAAAATATCTGGTACTGTTTTTGCTTCCTCAATTATTGGGAGTTTCTAGATTGTGACACATGGTCAGATAAATAGATACGTGAATGGTCTTAGGAGCCTTTATGTCATTTTGATATGAAACTCTAAAAATAATTGTTTGGTTATAAAGAAAGTAAGAATACTTTCAAATTGAATTCAGACATTAAAAGAGTTTGTTGAGAATTTGAATCTAATAAAATCCGAGTTACGGGATATGCAAGGAGTAAATACTAATGAAACAAATTTTAACAAAATGTGTGTTATAAGTTATTTTTCGTAGACATGTTCCAAGTTCAATAATTTTATTTAAAATACCTGTCAAACATGAATAACACTACAAGGGTTTCGTAAATATTTGAGCGCTTACAAATATTAAAGGGTTAGTAATATTTCTTTTAAACTATGTAGAAATATTAATTTTTCACAATGTGAATATATTGCTTACCACGATTGTCACGGATATAAAAACATTGTGCAAAATTGTTCAGTCTAAGATATCCGCTGTAGTTTTCCTACAATATAGACTTCTAAAATTCCAATATTTTCTTGATTTTAGTGTAGGTAGCCAACCTCTGGTTTAATTTTTTAATAACTAGCTAAAATACACTAGCTAAAATTATGAAACAAATATTTTCGGGATCCTTTTTATTAGTCTTTAAAGCAGTATCCACACTATATGTGGCATATAAAATCTAGTACCTAATTTACCACCGTCCTCAAGTTTTCATTTAAAGGTTTTTAAGTTCTAGCTTTTAAGATATATGAAAATTAACATGTCAATTCAGTACTTTCAGAAATAAGATGGAAGAATTCAGGGTGGCGGCGGTGTATTTTATTAAAAATATTTTCTTGTTTCTTGCAATTGCTCGTTTCAACTCATTAAACGTGGAATTGGAAAATTGAAAAATACGACAGGTAGGGTAGAAACAAATATAAGTTATTAATTTACATCCTCCAAAATTTATCTATAATATCCAAAATTTATGTAAAAGTTTGGAGTCTTAACTGTAGTTAAGTATAGTTTTTAGTGTAGGTTAATTTAAGATATACACTTTGTCATTGGGCAAAATTTCAATATTTCCCATCCGATTAACAGTTGTGTGTGATTGACAAACGAATGAGCACGTAAGTGACCTTATGAGGGTTATTTTCTTTCATTTCGACATATGGGATACAAAGTAAATAAATTAAGGTTACAGAACAAAGATGAATATTATATTAAGAAATTGTAGTAGATTTTTACCGAATGGAAAACTTCACAATACGTTTGATGAATTTATAAAGTAAACAGAACAAAATATCACAATTCGAAAAAGAACCCTGCACTGAAATGTTTCCTCTCCACAGATTTATAGCAGGAAACTAATGCAGAATATTAGTTTACGCTTGAAAGTTATCAAAAATTATTATATTTATTAAATTTATAAAGTGAAGAGGATATCTCGCCTTAGAAATAAATAGAAAAGTTTAGGCACAAATTAAAATTAGTGAGAATTAAATAAAAGTAGTAATTACACATATTGATTTATTATACATTTTAAGAGTGATTTAAATAGTATTTAACAGAGTACAAAATAACTTTTGTGCACACCAGATGATAGTCTCATAATTTAAAATTTTCTTATGGTGACAGTATGTAATAATATTGTACATAATCAATTCGGCAGACTTCAAAATGGGTATTAATGAAAACTGAGAAAAACTTGGGCGTAATTTTGGGAAACATTATATTTTGTTTGTCAGTTCAACTAGAATGTCGAGATGCCTCACATAAGTTGTACAAGATAATTATAAATTATATAGCATATATTTTAATTAAAAATTTCATGTCCATGCGCGTGAATATAAGTGTGTAAAATGCGTATCAGGTGTAAGTGGGTTAAGACGGGTATCGTCAAAATAGAATTAAGCTTGTTACTTACATTCCATTTATACACACATACACAAACACATACACTCACATGCATACCTACCACCTCAAACACGCAAGCACGCAAGCAAGCACGCACGCCCGCCCTCCCGCGATCACTAAATCCCTGCAATCACTAAACCCTTCTACTCCGTTCACCAAAAGACATCGGTTATTAGTCAAGTTTTCCCGCCGGAAGTCGAAACTATACCAGCGGGAAATCTCTCTGCTTTGCACCTTTTAAGCAATGTTTCCCGATATTTGTCACATTTTTTATTATTGTTGTGCTTTCATAAATAATATTTTAATGATTTTTAGACTATAATTTTTTTTCTGAATATAGATTCAAAGTAAGAGTAATTTTAGAAATCGAATATGTATTTTTAGATTTTCCGCCATATTACTCGAGATGGCTCACAGAAGTAAGTTGGGATAAGGAATAAACTGAATTTTCTAATAATTCGTCTTACCGCAATTACTAATAACACGCTCTATGTCCCTATGAATCATATCGTGGTTATATGTAGTCTATACTCTTCCTCAATGGGGGCTTTGAAATCGGATGTGGTTCTAGAGATTAGCGTGGGTAAACAAATAAACTTTTGCATATTATATATCACTACAAATGGTGACTAGGTATGCGCATCCGGCTTTCAGCTTCTAAAGGAAATAAATTATAGATTTATATTTTACACCTCATATAATTATATTTCTCAAAATCAAAAATCTAATTCAACATTATGTATTATGTATCACCATGAAAACAAATGTTTCCTATTATCCAGGCGTATGAAAATTAATCAGGTTAGGAATTCAAAATTGTTCCGCTTGCAAGATAACAACATCGATCTTGATCAGATTGATACCCAGGTATAAAGTTTCAGGTCTCTACTCCAACTCTTAGTATTAAATTATAAAAAACTAAGTTTTTTAGTCATCACGATAGTCATCCGAATTATGAAAATCGATTTCCGTGTCGCCGAGTTACGCCTTTATATACATTAAAAAAATACATACACGTCTAATTGAGAACCTACTCCTTTTCTTAAATCAATTAAAAATTTGTACCTCTAATTTAAAATTGACTTTAAGTAATGTCGTTACCGAATCCCACAGCGCAGTTCCAATTGAAATTTGCCGCTTTCATAATTTTGCAATTAATTTTGTCACATGTTAACATGGAGGAAACACTTTGCAATTAATTTTGTCACATGGAGGAATTACAGCCTATGAAATATTGAAGTTTTTATTTTGAAACACTTAATACTCATAAATATAATATCTTTAGCTAGGGAACCCCAAAGATAATTTAAAAAAATTATAATATAATGACTCGAAACGCAGGATGCAATTTTTTTGTTCATGTCTTCTTAGTATTTTGCCGTTTACTGCTATAACAATTATAATATTACAGTGAGTATTATGTCTGATGAAATGTATTATTTTAATAACTGATATAAACTATTATAACTGTTGTTAAACAGTTCCGTCTAATTTCTGAATATAACAAACATGTGTACATAATCTTCGATGAGTTCAGAATTTGAGTTATAGCGTGCAAACGGCAAAATTGAGTCAACAATAGAATAACATCTACGCATAACATAATACCAGAATAACAATGTAAATTAATACAATCAGCGTGTAGAAGCAATATCAGGGAACTAAGTTTCGTATTTCCCAATCAAGTATAGTCTATGGTTCGAGGTACTACCATATTAAAAAAAGGATTTACAGTGATAATTGGAAAGTCTATGTCGATTGCGTATTCCAGTGCTTTTCATTTAACTGGCAAAACTGAAACCCTACTGTCAGAGCAAGCAAGAATACTTCCATAAATATTAAATAAAATGTTAAAAAGAAATAAATCATATAATACGATAATATAATTATAAATTGAATTTTTAAAATGAGTCTCTTCCTCAGTATGTTCTCCGTCTCATTATAGTCACTGATGAAATAACAAACGTAAATTTTGGTCATTGACGCGAGACCTTTTTGAATTTATATTTTGACAATGTTATATTTCATGACCTTTAAATAGGAATTATTCCCTTTCTCTAAGTAGACAAAGTATCTTATTTGATTATATATAACCTTGTTGAGATACGTCAGTCCCCATTCATCTCATGTAATTTTTTTTTATTTGATACAATCAATGTAAGTTTTGTTTTTATATTTGTTTTATAATTTTTGTCGATTTGACCATACGTAAAAATAATTTCCTATTAACTTTTTCTAGAACAAAAGAAATAACAATTTAAACTCCTCGATATGTGAAAAAACATTATCATTTCATTTAATGGATATCAATTTTTCCTTTTACTTGAAAGTACTCTTGAAAGTTTTGAAAATGATGTCTCCTACTCATATTTATTCCAATAATGTCGCTATTTCAAATACTATTCGAAGAAAAATATACAACACAAATATTAAAAAGTAGCGTTTTTCCGTTTAAAGTACTATCATAAACCATAAAGCAGATATTTACACCATGTAATGAAATTATATCAAAACATAGCTTATTTAAAGCGAAATGATTTGAGTACTTCATAAACAGGGGCTGATTATATGCTTTTGGTAAAGCTGCTGTAAACATTGTTTCATATCACCTTTACACGTTCTGAGTTTGCCTTTTAACATAACCATGTCTTACATGTGTGTATCCGTACGCACATTTTTTCAGTAAGTCCCTCATTATCCACCACTCATTATTCATCGAGCGCAAGCTCATTAGCCACATGGTGCTTGCTTCCTTCTTAGTTACCGAGACTTATTATAAAACATACCTTACTTTATATACGTTTGAAGTTATAAAAGCGGAACAGAATACGAAATGAATTTCGTAAGTATGCAAATAAAAGCTTTTGGTGTAGTTTTGTTTATTATTTAGAGGGGTTGAGTTATAAAGCATAGGGCAAAAATAAGGTAGCGCCGCCAACGCCGCAAGGTACGCTACCTTATTTACACCTTGTAGCTTTCTTTGCTTTATTTATTGACCAAATTGCAATTTACGAGTGTTATTTTGTTTTGTTAGTAGTATTTGTTTTGTTTTGTTGGTCATTGTTTGTCACATGAGCGCTCCCTACTACGGCTGCGTATTTGCAGTTTTGCTTTGACGCAAACTTACGAAATCTTTGAGTAGCAATCTATGTATTTAGCGCAACGCACATTTATTTTGTGCATATATTGAACACAATCATTGTTAAGTGTCGAGTAGGAATAATAGAGTTTATTTTGAAGAAGTAAAAACTATATTATGCTGTTTTGTCAAATGCTTTATTGGGACTAAATGCTTATTTAGTTATTTAATTCATGCAAATACTGGTGACAACATTAACTACTTAGGCCCAACTTTAAATCAAATAATAAAAACTTGATAGATTCTAACTGTGCCATTTTTGTGCTCATCCAGGATATTTATTTTGATATAAACAATAGTTTCAGTCAAATGCCAGAAAAAACCTAATTATGTAATTAACAAACGGGAAACTAATTACTAGTGATTCGAATGTTTAAGTGAATTTTGTTTTTTTCCGTATATTTTTATGAACAAATAGATTAGTGGGGCATGAGTTTTTGAGTTGAAACACTTTTTGATTAATCAGGTTTTTCAGTATCAATCGGCATGTTGGGTCACATTGAATGTAGCAAAAAAGGTGAAATAAAATTTATTCCGAAAAAAGTAATTTTACCGTAGCCTTGTTACCCGATAGCATACTTAAAGACAAATTATTTAGTGTTTTTATAGGTATTCGTAGTCAAACATGGAAAGCATATAATTTTGTCACATCCGTGTGTGTGTGTCCGTTCATCTGTCACATCACTGCATTTCCAAGTTTTAGACTCTATTAGTATATAGCAAAAATATTTCGTTTTCTATTTTTAAGGTACACGCAAGGTACCTTAAAGACGTAACTTCCATCATTATAAATAGTGATAAAAAAATTAACGCGATTATGAACATAAATAGGCGTTTGATCTTAATGAGTTTATACATATATAACATAATATAAATAATAGGGAAATTATGAAAATAATATAATAATAGTACATAAATAATATGAAGAAGTTATGAAAATATTATAATAAAAGCAGAACGTTAATATTGAATATATTTGGCGTTAATTTTGTAGAAATTCATTATTCACAATTAAATGAAACTACGTGATGTAGCATTATTTCTACTTTCTTTAATTTCGTTACCACGACCTAGGTTTCGTTGTAATACAACATCTTCAGGTGCGATATTAGCAAAGATTCCTTTATTTCGTGGGATATTAGCACAGATATCTTTAAGATATATTTCTAAGAAGTTGTTAATTTTATTTTAAAGATCACTACAGTATTTTTCTTTCTTAGTTTTTGTAATTATGAATAGAGCATTTTTTTCACCAGTAATATATATGCAAACATGAATATTTAAGCCCAAAGCTATATTATGATTTCATACATTAGACGGGCACATTTATAGTTTTATAAATCCTTATAAAACTATAAATGTGTCCCTCTAATCATTCGTCTATCCGAACACCACAACGGTTACTTTCAGAAACGGTTTGACTAAGAACTTGGAAATTTGGAATACCATTTAAGAGACCAAGTTCTTAGGATTCAATATTTTTCACCACTTTATTTATGATAGGTCTAAAAATATGTTTGAAAATGTCCATAAAAAATCATGTATCCTCCTCTATCTCAAAAACTGCTAGCAAAAAGACGAAAAACTTAACTAGAAATTTACCTAAAGTTTATCGGAAAACTAAGGCTATAATTCTAAATTTAAAAGTTTTTGAGATAATTACAATATTTTTACTTAATATATATATACACACGTAACAAATACGGACATAATCATGTTCCTTCTTTTGGCTTTACCGCAGTCAATGATTTTTGCCTATACATATTTGTATACACTACCTACCTGACCAGCAGTATCCTAGTTACTTCGTGAATATCTTTACATACCTATTATATTAATGTTTTAGTTACTCCATGGCATTGTTTATACTTATCTAGGGTGAGATTGCCACTATTGGACCATTTAATTTTGATGGGCTGTAATAGCTAAAATATTATGATAAGGAGAACAGTGGTTTGTCGTTTTAAAAGTCTCACATAAAATAACTAATATGTATCATTTCAGATTTTTCGACATGAGCATGAATAAATATAAAATAAAAAAACCGAATTAGCAATGGTTGCTTTGTTTGGACCATTATTTTTTGATCGGACCAGTCAGTTGATATCACTGAATTTAGGAAATTTTGTCTAGTGGTCCATTCAACGCACCCATGGGAATTCAAGCAAATAAATTACTACATAAGAATCAATCTAATGCTATATTAACTTAACGCCTTTTTATATAAGGGCAACGTTACAAATATACATTGCGAACCTTAACATTAATAATTATGAAAACATAACACAATATTCTTTATCTTATATTCGCAGAAAATATTCCACAACTCCTAAAAACCAAAAACTAATAATTTAAACTTAAATTGTAATAAAATAATAGAAACGTTAAATATATCAATTAGTCTTGAGTTCTTAAATGCGGAATTTCGTACTTTTTATCACATTTTATTTAAACTGCAAATATATTATTAAACTTATCATATATGAAATTATGATGAATAAAATTATCATTTATGAAAATGTAAATAAATATTTTTAATGTAAAATTCTCAGAAACAATACAGGTTTCACAACTAAGTAAAGAGTAAAGAATATTGAAGTCTAGGACTTTACTTACTTTGGCTGCAAAGTACGTTGAGAGTGAGATTCGACGCTCATGCATACATAAGGTTCGGTTTGAATTTCCGCGAGACTGATGCATCGTTGGATGTTGAGATTAGCTGATTTTAGTGCAAAAATATTTTTAGGAGTATCTGATGTTGACGATAAAGGAACAATATCCATATTTTCGCTATTATCTTCTACCAGTGTTATGAACTCATAATCTTGAAATATGTCTTTATTTAGTGGCCAAATACCACTTTTCTCAAATCCATTGGCCGCAGTTCCAACAGACCCTGCTCGGGTATACGCTTTTCCGAATAGCATTGAGATCTGAAATCGCCCAGGATGAGAGACCAGCCACTTGTTGGTCTGATTAATGAAATAGCAACTCAAAGATCTTAAGGAAAGGGTGTGAAGTGGCTGCAATTTATTTGAAGTACGAGCGGAAAGCGATAATAGCAAAACATGGTGATTTTTTTCATCAAATTTTTTAGTGTGGCTTGTATGTCCATCTAGTATTAAAAGAACCTTATTTTCAGAATATGGTTTTGCACTTTACACAAAATGTTGCATCCAGACGAAAAATATTTTTTTGTTTATAGAACCACTGTCTGGAAAAAATCGTGCCAGATGGAGCACCGTCTTCTAGTTCATCTTTGGATTGTTTACGTTTGAATATTATAAGCGGTGGTATAACATTTCCTACTGCGTTAGCGGAATAATCAGTTGCTGTAGTAGTATCATGTTCGCCACCAATTATGACACCTACTTGATTCTTGCCTTTCTGTGCCAAAACTTATTTTGGATTTTTTTTACACATTAGCGAGCCCTGACTCGCCTACATTATACATGTATCTCAGGTCATTTATGTTTTGCTCGTCGATAACTTTCTCTAACTTCTAAAAAAAATATTTCATTTTTATCTTATTAATCTCTGTGGCTCTATTAAAAGAAGTTGCTCTAGATTATCTTATACATAATTCTGAGTGCCTTTTTAAAAATCCCTTGTACCATTTCTTTCCAGTCACTTGCTTTAAACCATTTTCTTGGCTATTTTGAAAGCTAAACTTCTAAAATCTTTTTTTATACAAAAATTTTTCTTATTCCAAAATATGAGTGATTTATTTATTTTTCAATTCAGAAATGAGATCCCAAAGGAAGAGGCGTCAAGTGGCTGTGATTATCCAGTCGAACCAATTATTTTCTTTTCCCCTTTATCTGTTAAATTATTGTCATTAAGTCTTCACTTTAGTATCGCCTTCGGTACACCATATATCCTACTTCTCCTTTGATTAAAGCCTGTAATGCCAATTTCTTACTTCCCTCATTCCGTTCATGTCCTTCCATGTCCTTCCATTATACGATATTTGGCACTTTCCATGTTAAAATAAAAAAAAACCGTGTAAGTTCAATACAAGTTATATTTTTTCAAAGCAACTTATAGTTTTTGTTTACGATTTATACTTTTGATATGAAATGTTGTTTTACCTTTTTATAACCGTACATCATACATTCAATACTTACGTACGATTGTAAAAATATAGAGGATTTTAATATTTTAAATATAATAATTCAAAAAGGGGCCGTCCACCTTTATAACAATTTCTTAACATATCAACTATTATTTTATTATTGCTTTATAAAGGATAATACTTTGTGTGGATATATTTAATATCCCTTTATTTATAGAGGTATGTAGTTTGCAAACAAAGTAAACTACAGCCTACAAAGATGTATTCGTAAAATATATAAAGTGGATAAAAATATCTTTAGTAATAAGTGATGATACCCCATTAGCAAAGCAGTACACTTCGCTCTCATAATTTTTGCGTAATAATATTAGAGGTAGAATTTTTTTAAGGGAATTGTTTAACAAATATATCATATTCGAAATAAATAAGATGAATGATCACTTTATTTTTGTAAAATATATAAAGTGGATAAAAATATTTTTCGTAATAAGTGATGATGTCTCATTAGCAAAGCAATACACTTCGCTGTCATGATTTTTGCCTAATAATATTAGGCGTAGAAATTTATTTAAGATACTTGATAAAAAAAGATATCATATTTTAAATAAATCTTTTCAAACATATATATTTTATAAAACGTATCTTTTCTTAAAACAACGGGCGAGAAAATAAAACAATAAATGGTGCTATTTAAATGTAATTTTATGGTATTAAAGCCTCTCATGTATGAGAAGAAGTCGTTCTATGATCATTTCGTTCCGAGATATGAAAAAAATTGAATACTTGTTTACTCTCTCGTTAATTATTACATAAATATTTTAAAAAGTCTCCTAGTTCGAAATATTTGGATTAATAAGATGTATTCCCATATCATGTGATATATGAAAAAAAGAAGACGTTCATTTACATATCTTCAAAACTAATATGTGTGTATATATATATATATATATATGTATATATATGTGTGTATATATATATATATATTTATATATATATATATATATATATATATATATATACATACATTATTCAACAAATACACATTTCAAAAAAATTAGTGCAAAACAAATGGATTAACAAATCAAATTACTAAGCCAAATTTTAAATTTCATGTCGGATGGTTTTTGAGAAACTTAGTAGTTAATAAAGGAATATTTAATTGAATTACCTACTATATTTTTACAGTTGTAAAATCATCCTGAATAAGAATCGTAGCTATTGTTTTCCTACAATCCTCGCATAGGCTTTTCAAAATCCTATTTTTTCATAATTTAATTGATTGATTGTGTTCAGAAAGGAAGTGGGAAAGGGATTTATTTTTCAGTATAACTCTAAACAATTACTATCTAAAATTAGGAAAAAATATTTTTGAGACCCTTACAACTCGCACTTGGAATAAAATAACCACACTAGTTAAAGAACAAAGAAAATTGAATACTTAATTTATCTCTACTAAAATTTCCCTATGAATTTTGTTGAATGTTAGTTATTGAGATATATAGGCGATAGGCGGTTTCTTAAAAATACGGCTGCAATAGTCACTGCTACATAAGTCATCACCTAAGGTGTCCTTTTTACCTTTTCAGGCACGGAAACGTAATAATTCGATTTATTAATACACCCCATAACATACCAAAAATGGGAAGTCAGAATTTTTAAATGAATAAATAAGGTCTTGTTGGATTATCGTCCAACATAACAACCGTCACAACAGGCCGCACCGGAGCGGACATCCCGAGCGGCAGACGAAAAGCATTAATCAATCGCATGCTGTCAGAGGCACCTAGAGCCCAATTGGATCGAGTTAGCCCAAAATAAAATTGAATCAGCATCCGAGAAGCCAAGGGGCTAAATAATAGAAGGTAAATTCGACAGCGGTCACTATTATTGATTATGGCCCCGTTTAATCCTATGCCAAATTGATTTCATTATGTCTGCCATTAGCTTTGAGCTAGAATTACTTGCATTTATAATGTTTTCGGTGAAGACACTAAGTAGCAAATACACTTTTCATCGGAAATTTTAATAAAAGATTCAGTGGTTATTTTATTGTGTCATAAAAATATTGATTTAAAGAGACTTCGCATATACTTCGTATTTAGTCTTACGTTATGTGATAAGTGTTAAAATTTTTACCGATTGCTTTGGTTTTGAAAGCAAAATTTTTAATAAATTTGTTGTTTATCATGATGGCGCACAACTATTATGTACATTATTTTATATATTTATGTTTTACGGTGATCAACTGACAACAATAGTTTACATTTGTATATTGGGCAGTAATATTTCATAGAACACTACAAAAAATAATAAACTTATCTCTTTAGCGTAATAGATGTCGCGAAAAACGATTTTTAATATTATTAAAAAAATTGCAGTATACAATTAAAACTATTTGAAAAAGTTTTTAGAATTGTTGCGAAATAAAAAAAATATGTCAAGCGCGAGTAGAACTTACACTACGAGCGTTCCGTACAAATTTAGGCACTTCTATAAATTTAAGTGTACATAGTACTTCCGTTGAGCTATTTAATAATATTAATTTTACCCAAGGTAAATATACTGCTTTTCATATATTGCACAAACGTAAAATCATGATATATATTTTTAAAAATTAGAAGATCTAGGCTATTCTTCGCAGTTTTCCTGTAATACTTTATTTAGATTTTACCAACAGTCTCTTTCATGATTTTTGGCCAGTAGTTTCAGAAATTAGGGAAGTGGAGGAATACTTTATTTTTGCGTATTTTTTGGAATATATGCTTAAATATGCAATTTAAAATTATGAGAAAACCCCACATGATATATAAAATAACAAAAAAATTTTGTCCGTTATTTACCCTCTCTTTAAATCGTATACGAATACTTTATAAAAGATAGGTACTGTAAATTAATAAGGTCAATAAAGTGTATGTACATTAACATATTTCAAGATTTTACGTCGCATACTTCCTAAGAAAATCGAGTGTGAATGCTGGAAAATGTAAATATATTGCCTACTATATCCTCTCCAGGAGCATAGGTAAAAAATATATAATTTCATATAATATTAGATATGCTTGATTTTTGGATATTTCTATTTACTTGTGCTACAAGACATTCTATTATGAAGATTTTCAAGGGTGTATTTTGATGGGAAGCACCCTGTGGGTATTTATGACGGTATAAATAATAAAAAAACTAGCCTTTAGAATACCTTATTTTTTATTGAGTGAAACAAGACTTACAATTTTAAAACGAATATAAGGGAATATTTCACAATATTTTTGATATTTTAACTTGATACCTAAAGCCGTTTCTGGGAAAAGGGACTTTAACAGACCAACAGACTAAGGGACAAAAAATAGATTCAATAAGGGTGCCAATTTTTTATTTTGATAGAGTAAACCCTAAAAGACGTGCAATTTTGGTTGAACGTTTTCACGAATATGAAATGTCACTGTCAAAAAACAGAGTGATAAAAATGACAACTTTCCTGAATGCCTAAACCGATAATACTTTCTAGCAAACTCTCGAATCGAAACACCTACAAAATTTTTGAAGATTCGATGACTATCATTTGTCGTCAATAATTTTTGATGGAATAATTTTTAGTTACACATTTTATTTGAAACGAAGTTGGTCAGGCAAAATTATTGTAGATGGCGGCTAATGCGACACGGCATTGTTAGTCATAATTATATTAAGCTTTTGTCAAGATTTCATACATTTTTTGGATACAAACATATGTAAATTTTATAAAAAACTATGATATGTACGATAATGGTCATATACTCGTTGCGTCTCCTGTCAGAAAAAAATAAGCATTAAGGGTCTATATTTCTATGCAAATAAGAAAGGATAAGTGATAAGCATTTACATAAAAAACATGTTTTATATATATATATATATATATATATATATATATATATATATTCGAAGCAAAAATTGTATAAAACGATTTTTTTCTAAAAAATTCACTTTGATTGTAAAGTTTAATTTTTTTGTCAAAACGTGCAACAGATAGATTTCAAAAGCAAGACATGAAAGGTTTTTTATTCTTGATTTAAAAGACGTGCACCAAATCAGTTTAAAATGTAGTTATGTCGTCGTTGAAATAAATTACAGAAAGTGTTCCGCGTAGCACAGCCTTATTTAGTTGAAATAAAAGTTTGAAGTGTTTCCTTGAAGTATTCCCTTATGGTGGCCCTGAGGAGGAAGACTTTGTTTATTTATTTTCTTCGCCTTAACTGATTTATTTATAGTTAGTTTTACCAATCTTTATATTAAAAAAATATCGAAATTCGTTTTCACAAAGAATACTTCTGTTTTCATTTCTATAAGCCGAGTAATTACATTTTATTTATATGGAATAGAGAAACAAACTGCTTTTACTCACTGTGTATTTGTGTACATATAGTTCTTTTTGGCCTAGGCTGGGAAGATATGGATGAGCTAAGTTATGATTTCATTTTGCAGGTAGCAATATTAATATACGCAGTAAAGTTAATGAGAAGTTAATGTGAAACGCAGTATATATTAATTCCAAATATATTATATGAGTTCGTCCAATAGATATTTGATAGGCATATTAATTTTAAATTTAGTTATATTTTGTAGGTTATGCAGTAAAATTGTCTTTACACATTGTTCAAGGGAAATTGTTTTATTATTCTCGAAATATTAATCCACCCATCAGGAAAATTACGTGATTTATTTCACATTATGATAAACGCGAGTTCATACGTTTTATACTACATAAAATTTCAAATTTCTCCAAAAACTTATTGTGAAATATTTTTATTGCAAGGTATCTACTCTTTATTTTTCTTAATATGACAAAATGTGCTTGTTTTATGTTTCTTAGATCTTTGCTTTATAGGTTAAAATACTGACCTCTGTTATCCCAGTCCGCTGGATTGGCTTTACAGGTACATAAAGTCGTAACAAAGTAATTTGTGTTTCACCATTTTTCATGGTCCATGCAACAAATGTTAGAGATAAGACACTGTGATATAAGTCGATAAAACATCTATAGATTAAATTTGTATTTAGCCTATCAGATTCGTATCGATTTATTTGTACAATTGACTTAATAGGACGCTGATAATCAGTGTCGACATTTCAAAGTTTTCCATGGGCAGGAATAAAATATAATATTTATGTAAAAAACACAAATGACATTGAATGAAAATTAATTTATCAATATCTAGCCAATTTTCCAAATTTTTTTATGTCGGAAAATTCCGTATATTAACACTTATAATATATAGTGAATATTTTTACTTCAGTATTCAGATTCATACATGGATATTTTGTGTTAATTTCTTTTTCTTAAAATATGAAAGTAAATATTTAAATTATCTAGAACCAACTACGAGTATGCCAAAGTTTATTTAAATTGATCTTGGTAATCAGATAACATTTTTCTTGTTTAAATATAAAATATTTACATATTTTCACAAATAATGCCGCGAAAAGCTTGGCGGAATAATGACGCTACTAATAAACCTACAAAAACTACAGTTTAACCACTTTTATTTCTTAACAATAAGTACTATACAATTTATACGATTCAAAATGAAATGTTATGGTACGTATTCATATGTAAGTAAGCAATTGTGACACTTATTTTTTTTTTCAATTTGCTCTAAATTTATAAATTCTAAAATACATCCCACACATTGTTCAGATATCTCATTCGCGTTAAAAATCGATATCGCAAAAAAAGTTAAAAAAATTACTTAATTCATCGTACAGGCATAGTGGTTGTATTTCTTATAGTGTTTTCATTTTCTTTAGAATAGGGACACCGAAAGACAATTGCAACATGTTTCTATTACTACAAATAAAAATCCTAAATATGATTTTTTTTATTCCATTATTCCAGGGGTATATCCCTAAGGTTAACGAAATAATGGAAAATATTGAAAGTGTAGATACAAATCAATGTGATGTTATCTTGTTTCGACACAATAAATTGTGATATGATATGCGCACGCAAAAGCTAATGGACATATCTAATTAAGTATCTTTAGTTCCTGGAACGTCCTTGGTGGCGCTTTAAATGGGCACAAAAATATCTGTCATTTTATATTATATAGCCAGTTCAGCGTACTAGTATAACCTGAAATGATGTTTTTGAAAAGAATGAAAACGGCACTATTTTTAAAACGGAAATAAGCTAAGAACGTGTTTATGCAGCACGTAGTTGAGTTTATTTGTTTAGGTCACTGTAGAGGAATGACAAAATAGAAAACGGAACGAATTAACGAGCTAAATGTAATGAGAAGAACAGACATATCGAAGAAAGTTGAATTACCTGTAATGAATTGTAACACTGCTAAAAATCAACTCCTGGGGTGGTCGGGCTCAAAATGTAGCGCCAGAGGCTTCGTCGTTTCAGACACAATAATGTGTAACTCCAAAATGTATGATTCGACAGTAATAAAGTTTACGTATATAGAGAAGTAGTGTAGTCATAAAATAGTATTTGTACCATAGTTACCTATATATGAGTTAATAGAATGGAAAATAAAATTCCATGTTTTTATAAGAAAGTACATTTAGAAAGAAAAAAGATTTACATTTAATTGTGAATAATGAATTTCTCTAAAATTAACGCCAAATATATTCAATAAACAAAAGAAAAAAGTCTGGTCCATACCATACAAAGTATAAATATTAAATGAAAGTAAACATAAACATATTGGCCAATACAGTTTCCGTAGCCATACAAACACGGCTCATACTTCCAAAATTATGCCATATGGAATTAGCGCCATAGTTTTTTTGCGTAGACTTCTAAATAACCCATTTTTTCATAATTTTAGCTTGAGTAATTTTGGAAATATATAAAGGGATGTGGGGCAAATAATTTTATTTAATTTTTCCAAATATCTCTAAAGGTATACTACCTAAAATTACAACATATGTTTTTGAGACCTTTATAACAAGTCGATTGAAATAACATCCCATAACACACAGGAAATTTTAAAAAAACGAGCACAACATTTGCCCCACCCAAAATTTTCCATATTAATATTTTTGAGTATTAACTTTTAAGGCATATGCGGGATAATATGCTTTGTTATTATTTCAAATTTCTACGTCAAGCGGTTTCCGAGAAATACTGCTGTGACAGACAGACAGCCCGAAACTTGATCTAATAAGGTTTTCGTTTTCCTTCTAAGGCACTGAAACCCAATAAGTCAGAATTGTTGGATTAATAAATAAGTTCTCTAGGGTACGAGTATATCGCCGAAAACTACAACGGTTACAATAGACCGCGCTGGCGCCCCGAGCGGCGGATTGATGTATTAATCAATCGTGTGCTGTCAAATGCAACTAGTGCGCAATCAGACCGAGTTGGCACGAGATACAATTTAATAAGCGTCCGAGGACAAAACAGGCTAAATAATATAATTTAAATTCGACAGCGACAACTATCATTGAAGAAAGCCTCGAGATGGTAGAAACTTATGTAGAATTCAATATGTGAGGTCCGTTGTTGGCTTTGAGCCAGAATTACTTGCATTTATGCTGTTTGCGGTGACGAAACATTAAGTGGAAAAATACCCTTTCGACAAAAATTTCAATAAAATATGTTGCATTTTAGATTCTAAATGTTAGCTTATTAACAGTATAATTTTAATAACCTCTAAATTAAAGCGAATTCCGTGGTAATTTTATTACGTGTCAACAAAATATGAATATACACACGTTTTGTTTGTATTAACTTACTTGTTTGAGTGGATAAAAATCTAATCATACCGTATATGATACAGTTAATATTTTTATCAATTGCTTCGATTTTTGACCTAAAATTTTGTGATCAGTTTGGTATTCATAATGATGGTGCATTAATATGATGCATATACTTTTTTATATTTATATTGATAGTAATCGACTGATAATCTTAGTATGCATTTGAATAATGGGAAGTTATATTTCACAAATCATTAAGAAAAATAAATAAACTGTACAAGCAACAGCTGTCCTGATAAATTATTTTTACGTAACAAAATAAAGTTAAGAAAACAAAAACGTGTCAAGTACGAGTAGAATTCGCACGCGTTTAAGCACTTACATATATCTAAAGATTGTATTGACATAATATAATGGCATTTCCATTAAACCATTTAACAAGATGAACTTTTAAATATATTGTCTACTATATCTCGCAGAGACGCAAAAACATGGTACATATTTAAAAAAAAAAAGAAAATTTGCAAATCAAATTTGACCAATCCTGTTCTTTTCATGATTTTTGGCTTAGTAGCTTCAGAAATAAGGAAGATGGAGGAATGCTCTATTTTTGAATATTTTTTGGAACATATTTTGAAATTGGCACTCTAAAATTATGATGAAAATCTACATGATATATGAAATAAAAGAAGTCCATTTCACAGAAAGATAGCTACTGTAAATTATATGGGTTAACAAGTTGTAATACAAAGCGTAATTTCAAGTTTCTATATCGTATAGTTCCTGAGAAAATCGACGGAAAATGTAGAAAAATATAAATATATTTCCTGGATTCTTCGCAGACGCACATTTAAAAAAATGTACAATTTTACATAGAATTATAAATAATTGATTTGATTTTTGAATTTTTCCTTTTACTTGTACCATAAGACCTTCCATAATGATGACTTTCAAAATTGTAAATGACTGGAAAACTGGAAGTACCATTTAAATTTTGTTGACTGCATAAACGACAAAAAAATAGGCTTTAAATAATAACATAATAAATATTTGTAAACAGTAGCATAGACCAAACAATTTCTTGTTTTAAAAAAATGTGCACCAAATAAAAAAAAATTAGTTACATTATTGTTAAAAAATCTTCCACAAAAAGTGCTTCATGTTGATTTTCATAGCCCTGTTTGGTTGAAATAAAAGTTTGAAGTGCTTCCTTGAAATTTCAGCTAAGCTGTTTTAGAAGTATTTGCTTAAGGGGGCTTCCAGGGGGTAGACCATATTCAATTATTTCCTTCGAATAAACTGCTTTATGTATAGTTAGAATTATATTTCATCTCATTTAAAAAATATCGAAAATTCGTTTTTGTAAAGAATACTTCTGGTTATTACGTTTCCACAAGCCAGGTTATCAAATTATATTTATTTGAATTAAGCAAACAAATTGCTCGGAGTCACGATTCTCTTGTATCTTTATAGCTACTTTTCGCCAAGGAAGGTATCGATAAGCTAAATTTTCTTTCGGTAAGTAGTAAAATTAATCTAAACCATAAATTTAATGAGAAGTCTGAAACATAGTAAACTTAATCTAAACCGTAAATTTAATGAGAAGTCAAAATTATAGTTCTGAAATTAGTTTAAAAAAGCCAACCAAGTGTGTATCAGTATATAGAGTAGGGTATAACAGATGACATTTTGTAGTTAAATATTTCCTAAATCAGACTTGAAAACGAAAAATTATAAATGAAACCTTAGTTTCATTACAAAACACTTATCCAACGATATCTCTCTCAATAGATTGCGCAAAAGAAACTTTCGCTACCCTTTTACGTTTATGGGGAGCAACATATACTAACTTTGTTTACGTATTTTGTTACATATTAATTAAGATGTTAATATTTATTTTTTTTATTTGGCAATTTTGATGTATAGTACATACGGTATATCAATCGTAACAATATGTTTTGAAAAAAATGTTTTCATTACACACAATAATAGGTATTACAATATAAACTAAAAGGATATATTTATATAGAAAAAAAGGAAAATAAAACAAAACTTTGAGAAATTATAGCAACATGGGTTTTATATAAAAAACTTAAAAAAATTAATATGCATATTAACATGAATTAGGATTGCAGAAGTAAATTATAAGAGTACAGAAAAACTAGACTTTGTAAAAGATAGGATTTGTAAAGTCGATTTCCGTAAATATTTATTGAGGATGTTTTTCTGGTGTCTGGATATAGTTGAGTTAAAAGATTAGCTTACAATAAAGAATTTTTGTATGACATAGAGTAATGAGTAAGCTTTCAGAGCGTAACTAAAATCGCAGTGAGCTAACATGCATTTAAATCATATATTCAGAACACTTTGTATGAAATATATATTAAGTCTAAAACTATAGGACTCTGAGGCTATCATAGATAAAAATGGACAGATTTTACAAAGTTACAAAGGTTTTTAAATTTCACTACGGAACCCTAAAATTCATACACTATATTTTGGTTAGACGATAATTTCTTCTCATTCGTGAGATGTAATTCATGAATAAGAGGCCACGTAGTATCATTTTGGTTCGATTATGTTAAATGTTTAATTTATGCGGAGTATAATTAACTTTAAGAGCTCAGGTATACGACGCCTCTGTCACGCCGCTGTCGCACCGCTTTCGCATTGTCACCTTACTGTCTTACCACGCTCCACCACTAAATATCCGAAACTACATTCACAGTATATAATACGGAAGGGATTATTGGCGGTAATTTTAACTAAAAATAATAGAAAAATTGAAAAACGAGGCACTTATTGATTTGGTGGAAAAATACAAGTATTATGGAACAAAAAAATGGAAATTTTTAAAAATAAACAGAAGAGACGAAGGGGCTCGTATTAAATATGCAAAAAAATAAATAAACTCTATATTGACTTTGAATTTACATTACCTCCTTCTTAACTTAAAAACTCTGTGTATTTATAATGGAAATATATAGTCTTATTAGGGATCAATTTCAATTAGACGTGATGACCGCAATATAAAGCTCTGATCGCTTATCAATTCGTTAAAGTCCTTTTATTTGTGTAAATAATTTATGTAATAAACAACAAATCTTCACAAAATCAACAGCTTTATAAATTGATGCATTTAAATGAAGAATTGGCTACTTGTTAGCTAGTTTACCAAATTCACTTTTCACATACCATCTCACTCTCCATAAAATGTGATTAAAAATAATCTTTCTTGGTCAAGTTATTGATCACTGAATGTACGACATAAGTTATGATGCAATACAAATATTTTAGTCTTCCTATCACCTTTTTTATCGACGGTATTTTCGAATTTAAATATAAAGTCAGAACATTTATGAAATATTAAATATAAAAAAGTTTATGGTGAACATTATTACGTACATTTTGCAGAAACATTAACGGATTCTTCTAGGTTTTAGCCAAGAGTCTTTATAAAATGCCAGCGATACTGAACCACAATAGTATGGGCATAGCACTTCAGAGTCAACAATTTCAAGGCTCCCTGCTTATCTAGATGCTCAACGATTCTCTAGATGCTCATACATTCCATCAAACACAAGCCTGAATGATTTCGAATTTTCTCCATCAAATAAAATGTTTATTTCCCAATGATTGATTTTCCCTTAAATTTTTACTTTCTTTTAATATGCCATGAAACTTGAATGATACTGTCCAATGTTGAATGAAATGAATGTTTGAAATTTATAAGTGAAATTTGAAGTTATATAATTATTTTTTCTCTCAATCAATCTATCTTTTGGAAATATACACATATTTGTATCTTTATGCTGTTTTTTGCCACTGACTAAAATTAATAATTTATTATAATATCTAATATTAATCCGAAGATAATTATGAAACTCGTTTTCATCATTTCATTTATCTTCAAAAAGTGTATGAATTCTTGATATAGCTCTCTTTGCATTAAAATTGGATAAATCTATAAATTTCTAATTTTTGTGTTCATTTCATTTTTTTATTTTATAACCAAATAAAATACAGTCATTAACTTTTTATTTTTAGTAAAATTTGGCATGTTCATCATGCAATATTTGTGACTTTCGTGATTATCAATGTAACACTAAATAACGGGTATGGCATGTCAAATAGAAGTAACGGCAACGCGGTTGCGGCTAGTCTACACTATTGCTCGTTGCGGGGATGGCATGACTTCGCGTCATCTACACAAATTCTAATACATTACTGGAAATGATTGACTGTCCCCCGATGCATTTATATAGACGTAAAAAATTATTGGAATAATCTAAATTTGAACTTTGGTATTTAACATCTTTTCTGGTCGAAAATAAAACTTGAAACTTTGTTATATCATTGAAAGGTAGTTTAGGAAATAATAACACTTGCGTCAATGTTAGATAATGTGTGAACCATAATAATGAATTTTGACATGTTCACTATTTATTACTAAATCAACTAGTCTCGTGTTATATCATGACAATGGTTGGGCGATATCGCTTCAACTGTAGCAGGTTTATTCGAGTTATAACAGAAAATAATATTTTCTAGGAACTGAGTTGACGATTAACATAACCATAACGACGCAATTGGAGTGGCCGTCATCTTTCTCCATTACACAGAGAAACCTGGCAGTAACTTTTTAATTTAATTTTAAAAGTTTAATTTTAATCTAACCTTTTCATATGATTGTTCCGGTTTTATTCTGTTTGCAAAATTTTTTATTGTTTTCCAATTTATCTGCACGCAAGTCAAGCTTTGATTTTTTTCAAAGTGACAGCTTATTCATGGTTGAATAGTAAGATCTGCAAATTTTGTATAAGCTTCGGCTATTTATTTTTTACACACACAATAGTATAATTATTTTCCTAATTCGTTTGTGATGTACGTCTATAATTACCCACGCAGTTGTTGTTACGTATTTCTACAATGATGCAAGATTAAACATAATTAGATCTTATTTAGGTTACAGAATGAGAAATATAGGTATTAAACAATTTTAAGGTCTGCTTTGGTGCTTAATGTATATTGATGACCAGTTATATATGAAGAGTGTCAGATATAGCACTATTCATGAATCTTACTACGCTTCTGCTTAAAAAATGTAAATTAAACGAAACTTGTCCCATAAAAATTTGGTTTCAAATAAATTGATATAATCGACATATACTTAAATTTGATAAGATTTCTTGATGTTTTCTCATCCATTTTTTAAAATATTAAAGTTCACTAAGCCCTTTGTATTGACAATTTTGCTATGTAACAAGTTGGTGATAGCCAAAATATAGACCGAACTTCAGTAAAAAAAAAATATTGTTTCACTTACTTCAATTAACATTGGTTGATTTATGTATTGTTGTATTTAATTGAATATATTTTAAATATATTTATTTTTTCTTTGTTCTTTGTGGAAATGTTAGAACACAAATTTATTTCGTATTCAGTGTTCATAGACCATTTCAAATGGTTTGTGTTTGTTTTTTTTCCTTTACAGAAAATTTAAAAAAAATAAAGTAAATACTTCATATCAAATGTAAATATTAGTGTTTGAGTCTATTATTTTACTTAAAAAATTTCAATATGAAAACACATCAATCAAACATCTTTGTATTTCAATAGTGGTGAGAGAGGTTATCTAGAACATATAACATAGATGACAGTACAAAATCACGATACATTTAAAGAAATAGATTTTTACTTCTCATAAATAATGTTGTTCTGGTGTTGCCGCTATTAATTGACTTAGCAATTTAATACCGTAAAAAAGAGGCGAATTTTGATAAGTGTTTCATTTTATATAATGGTGTTATAAACATGACTGCTACACAAGAGCTAGAAGTTAGGTACAAAAAATTAAATTTTTTTAACACTCTTGAGTGGAAAATATTAATATATAAATACATTTTGTATCATAAGTATTTCTTCCAAACTCAAAACAAGAAATTTCGCACCCCCTGGAAGAAATAAATATAAAACGAAGAAGAGATTATTGGTATCTGCATCTTCCTCCGATATAATGAAAAAGTTATCTTTCTGAATGCAGATTTGACTATAGTTTAGATCGTACTATTACTATCTGATTGACATTAATAAAAAAGGAAGGAAATGGATCTGCTATTACATATATATTAACTTTGTCAGTGTATTTATGACCAAAATATTTATTTATTTTTTGGTTATTATAAATGTATTATTTTATTCTTTATATATCTAAAATATACAATTGATACTAAATTCAGTTGAATCGACACAATTTAAGTTCATTTTCATTTATCTGTGTTAACGTTATGCATATATTTTTGGTAAAAAAGGCACTTTGCATTATTTTCATTCCAATCTTTCGTATTCTATGTACAAATAGAAGATTGAATTTGTAAATTTTTATGTAAGTAAATTTTGCTAAACAACTATAGAAATAATACTACGTTAAAACGAGGAAAAAAGTTAACTACCCTCTCCAAATTTTTCTGATTATTATAGTATAATTACCGCTTAATTAAAATATACACTTTTTTTAATGCATTCTATTTGTAAGTACGATTTTACTTATAAATTTAAATAATAGATTTATACACAGTAAGATAAAATATAAGGTTCAAACAAATGTGGACACAAATTACTTATCTCTTTACTTTTCCTTTTATGATGATATGTATCTTTTCTTTTCAAATAGAGCAGTAAAGGCCTAACATAGCTGCGCCCAATGATCTTGCTGTTCCTCGAGCCTTTTAACACCTTGGTGAAACCTCTTTTTCTGTTCATCACTCACCATTTCAAGATTTGAAGAAAAAGAACAGAAATGGGGTTAGAGAATATTAATTTTTAAAGACATTCTACATCCCATTTTTTTATGCCTGTAACAAATTGTTAACTAAGATATCTGCATTTTTGGCTCTATGGTTACGGAAACCTTTAAAATATACCTTTTAAAATAACTTTTAATAATTTCCATGAGTCTAGTTCTTGGGTCATTAAGTTTTCGATCGAAATTTTTTTTGAGCTTTCTGTCTCTTAATTTTGTAAAAATGGACTTTCGGTGTAAAAATCCTTCACTGTTTATAACCATTGCCTTCAGGAAATTCTCTATCGAGCCAAGATTTTTATGTAGGGTAGGTAAAATTACGTCTTAAGATCAATAAAAGGCAAATATTTCACATTTTATTTACCAAACACATGTATCTTGGTTAATATTTTATCAAATAATGCTTGCCAGTGGCTGCTGCTACTTCAAATAATGCTTGCCAGTGACAAAGGAAACTATAGTACTTAGTGAATCTATTCCGCAAACAAAGTAAGACTGCTATTATTTCAGATCAGGACACACTTTCCACTTAAAATCTTTTTATTTTATATTATCGTAACTTTTTTTTTAATCAATATATTAAGCCATTGATATTGACTGACACTGATTGGCGTTATAAAGCAAAACTTCCTTCAAACTGATTTTCGAATAATCAAAAAATAAACGTTAATCTTTTGTTTTGTTGGGAATTTTTACTCGCTCATGAAAAACACATGTTTACCACATTAAAATACAGTAATATAGTAGTGATTGCTGAGTTCGCACGTCAAGGTCTGTATTGCAAATAGCATGAATTTTTTTCCCCTTCAACCAAGACAGGAGATTAGTATAGCATGATTCACAAAACAATTACGGAATCGGGGACATTTCTTGTTACATAACACGTTCAAAATATAGAAAATTAGCATTACGTACTTTTTCAGATACCTTTTTCCTTGCTTCTTAAATGAGGGTAGTTAAAAAATTGCTGTCGGGTACTTCAAAAATAAGAAGCGATAGAAATACAGTCTACATGCGCTACCTAATGGCAATATATTATAACTATCTCTTTTGTAGGTATCGATATTGGGTCACATAGTGTAACTGAGAGTAAACAAACCAAAATAATTTTCTATTTAATATCGAATACCATCTCTCACGATTTAATTAATAATTAATACACAATACGCTAACTTCAAACGATAGACCGTTAAGAATATAGGTTTATCATAAAAATAAATTCCTCTCTAGTGGAACGGAGGCTTATAATCAGGCCTTTCAATATAAATAAGCATTACCAAAAGTGGATATTTATTGCTCCAACAAATTGCGAACCTGAAAATCGTTAACGGTACAAAGCTAAGTACTAAAAGGAAGAGTATAAATCCTGCACAGATTTCCTTTAAAAAGGATTCAGTTAATTTTCATGTAATATAGCGATTCGAAGTACTTTACACCTAAATTATTGCGACAAAACGAGGGTTCGCCATTTTAATTAAAATGTACAAATGTAAGTCGCAGGCAAGGGAGCGCTCTGCGAACAGCCTTGTTTGAGAATTGACAAATTTTCCATTTCGTATCATTTGTATTCATAGTTCCACTTTGCGGCAATTTTTGTTTTTAGGCTTCCATTGTTTGGAATTTAGTGAAATGTACACCAGAAAGGGTTGAAAGCGAGAGCTTCTCATTTAAAACATTCAGTTGTGTTTTGTTTAATAATGGGCGTTCGTATTAAAAGCTCTGTCAATATTATCATATAAGTGAAATGATTGTATATTTTTAATGTTCCCGTAGACTTTTAAATTCAGTACGAGCTTTGATATTTTCATAAGCTCTTTCTCACTTTAACTGACTTTTAATATTCTATTCTATTTATATAATGTACACATTGGCCTATAAAATTAAAGATCACTTGAGTTATTTAAAATTTTCCTACTTTTTCATATATACCTTTATCAACAGTAATATTTACCTTCTATTTTTTCTCTTTAAAGCCCTCAAATAACCGTTATATTTTTTTTAATCAAACACTGGATATAATTTCTTTATAATTTACTTTTAGCTTTTAATTGCTTACGTATTTTAAATTTACTTTACATCCATTTAGTGGCAATATGCATTAAAACACAAATCGCTACTTAAACCTATAAAAGATGAATCGAAATTTGTACTGATTTCTCCATTAACGGTGAAAAAGGTCTACAGCCAGTAGCTAAGCAGCACGCGCCTTCCTGGTCGCTCCAAACTTATGTTACAAAAGACTTTTAGAAATACTTCTTCGATTGAGTTAAACTATTATTGGATATTTAAGGTCAGTGACACGATATTCTAGCAAAATATTAGTTGGATTCAAATACGCATATGCGGTCGTCAAACATTCTAATTACGTTACCAAACGTATGCTGTGAATTTTTAAATTTTTATCAAAATTAGACACAGATTCGGTTTTAAAGATTATTTAAGAAGTTTGCAAAATCTGTAAATCAAATTTAATGATTTATTTGAAAAATTAAAAAATTGATCTCCAATATTTAAAATTAACAATTAATATCTAGAAAGATAGACATGCAAATAATGGCCTAATACCAAGCGAGAGAGCACCATTGTTGATCGACCAAAAATCACGAAACGATTTGTCAATGCGCGTGATGATAAGATCAATGCTCTGAAGAGTTTCACCTATCGACATAGCCGCTAATAAGCATTTAAAATTAGCGCGTGTTCAGCAACAGGCGAGTGCTGAAGATTGCTGAACGCAACCGATAACAGCCCAGGTCACACCGAATATCTCCCGCGATATCCGAACACCTAAGGATACATCCGACGAACGCACTATAACTGTCCTGCCATGGAACAAAATTGTCCGTTATTCAATTACGTCAGCGTAGACCAATTATACGGTGCACTGTTGAAATGGGGATTTAATTTCTGTCGAGCGCTTCATATACCTTCGCGTATTTCACCTCATACTTGACATGACTCCAAAATCAGTGCCATATTATGACAAAAAAATATAACTATATCCTGCCTGTCACACACTGGCGGATAAATTTGAGATATTATTGAACCCTACATTCCGGCCGAAGAGTATATTTATTAACACACGGATATTTTCGAGGCGCGTCAAAAACTACCTGCAAGTATTTAATACTACTTGCAGCGCGCTGTAAGAACGCTGTAATTATATTATCAAAACACATGCGGTCTTAAAGAAAAGTTGAGGGACTTCTTCTAGATATATTGACAGAACGTTACAACATAATTACTTTAAGTCAAACATGGTTGTATATGTATATGTATAGCGGTGAATTGCTGGATGCCCATTACACAGTGTTGAAACCCGACCCTGCAATACGCGACGTAAGCGTGCTGCTGCCCGCATAGCAGCTTATCACTTTGGAATGCATATCTGAGTATGAAATAGATGACGAACATCTGTTAGCTAAACTGGCTATTAGACATACCTGTTTTATATATATCCCACTCTCTTTTGTGAAATTTATGATAACATTTATCAATTCGCTCGATAATCTTTTTACATGTATAATATTTACGTACAACTTTAATAAGCATGTACAACTGATAATTTGAATCTGTACAGTTGTTCTGAAAAATTGTTAAAGTTTTGTAAACAATGTATGTCTTTCTGCTCGCTGAATAAATTTCGCTTGAATAAATTTCAATGAATAAATTTCAATGATGTCATTAATATATTAGCAGAAAAATTAATGACGTGGTGCTATCGGGCAATGATAGTGCAATCCTGCAGCGATACTACTGTCTTCCTGAGCATAAAAACGTAATCATCACTCTCTATGAGTGTTCATACTGCAATAGGACATTTTTATTCTCATATGAATCCTTATATTAGCTGGAATTTCTTGATAGAAAACTGTGTATTACTTTTTGTCTTCTATTTGAAAACAGTTGGAGCAAATTGTAATTAACTAATAATATACTCCTCTTCAAAAAATTAACTTATGGCTTTTCCTTTTAGTTCATTTATGCAACAAAATTACATAAATACGGTTTACTAAGAGTAGTTTAGCTTTTATTTAACAAATGTTACGAAAAAAAGAAATAAGTATCGAATGGCAAGCCCTGCGAATGTAACTCTTGGATGTTCCGTGGGGCCAAACTTAAGCGTCTGCTTACCCAGCTCAATATGCCCGATCGTTATTGTCCATGAAAACAGCAGGAGATCCTGTAACGACAAGCGCTTTTTAATCATGAGAAACTAAGATTTTTCTAATCTACTGTTGTGCATACGAGGGACATTTTCAACAAAAACTAACTACATACGGTCTTCAGAAATTATGTTTGCCCAAAACATAATAGAAACTTTCAACTTCAACATAAGTTATAATCTCTTCAAATCATATGTTTGGTTATCGGTCTTCAGCTCTTATGATTACTTTGCGACTTCGATGTGCCCCGAATAAAGAGATTCTGGATTTATCAGGAAGTGTACAAAGAATATTTTACAACCCTCTGGTCGGAATTCGGTTATGGATATCAACTTCCGAAAGTCTTCTCCTGACTGCCCATAGGCTAGAAATTAAATCTATTTCTTCTCTGGGATTGTTTTTTACGTTTCTGTGTGTAGAGTTCCGATTTCGTAAAGCTTGTTCTGCAATATATCGGTTGTCTCTGGGCTCAGTGCAGGGCTCAGGCCCTGGCCTTTTCTAGCAATATTTTTCTCTGAGCAATAAAACAATATATCAAGACTTTGACTTAACATTGAGTTTAACCTTCTCCAAGAAGAGGCACGATATTATTAACGATTACTCTTATATCTGCCATACCATTTTATAAAATTATTACTAAAAACATATTTAAGTAATTTAAAATAAAAATAAATATTTAAAACAAATAATTCATTATTTTAAAATAAAGAACACAAGATCGAATCACATAACGCTAACAAATCTTGTGACTCAAATATAAATATAATATATAAATTATAAAGATTTAAAGTAAATTTGAAATTTTCAAATTTGGAACGTATTATCTTATCTAGAGCCAGTACTCTTTAATACGCAGACAAATACTTACAATTACTCGAATGCATATAAAACCTTTTTTCAATACTTCCATAGCTGTAAGGAAAAGTATAAAGTACGCTTTTTCGAGCACTTTCACTGAGCACTTTCAGACCATGTGCAGTCCAAACGTCCCCCGACTTGAATTTGCTTTGGTGTCATCTTGGTATCATGACGGAACGGACGTTGTTATTACGCCGATCAGTAATTGCTCTTAACAGTTCCTTTGTTCCAGCTGGAGAGATCAAAGGAACCTGATGGCTTATCTGGTTATATACACAAAGCACTGATATTTGGTTAAACCTTCAATACCTATATATAATACGGCATTCTCAACTGGAGTCTACGTCTCATGATGGAAAGTTACTCGGGTTATACACCTAATGATGGCAACGATTCGGAAGTAACTAATTTTTGGCCGATTGCGTTCCTCTCTCCTTCTTGAGCGTTGTTGTTTTGAGCGTTGAAATCAGATTTGGGTCCAGCTAAACAGATTTCATATTTGATGTCCAACAATTATAATAAGTCAAGTGTGTTTCGTTGTCTATGTCTCTTAGCAGGTTGTTATCTATTTTCAAGTAGCTTTTTTGTATTTTTTTGTCTGTCTCTTGAAATGTTGATGTTTTTCTTTTATCTCTCTTTTGGAAGTGTGCTTAAAGTTCGGCTTTTAACAGAGTGCCTCACAATTAGGCAGTAAAAAGTTAACTGTGACTTGTATAAAAGTTTGACAAGATGTACAAATTTTTATTGGCTCTAAAGATTAATTTGATATTATTTTTTAAATATCGCTTCTAAAAATCACCAATTTCTTTTATAAAATAAAAAAAATATGGTATATCGTTTTATGAAAACCGCAAATTGCAAGTATTACCTTGTACTGAGTTAAGGTATAATAATTTTTTAAATATAGAAATATTGACATATTTAAGTTAATTTGTATTCATATCGAAAACTGACATAATGGAAAACTTTTTTCTAGTAATTTTACAAATTTACACGTATAATTTATTTTAATAAAAATTTAAATCTGCAAAAATCTTTTAAATATAATTGCAACTTTAGCACTTTTTGGTATAGAAAATATTTTTTCGGAACATTTTAAAAAATATCTCTAGATCGATCTTACATTATATTTTTAAAATATAGATTGGGAATTTTTATAACATTCTGTTTCAATTCATAGTGTGTGAACATGCGAAATAAAAAAAAATTAATTCCTATTGCTTTCCCTCATGAAATTTATGTATATATATATATATATATATATATATATATATATATATATAATTTTTAATATCAACAAAAATATTGATATTTTATCACAATGGCAAATTTTAAGATTCCACATCAAATGGTTTCAGCTTAACACAACGGGCTGTAGCAAATGAATAACTAAAAAGATAAGCGAATGTATGGGTGACCTGACGAGGATTCCGTTTCTTTCCTCTTGAATTACTAGGACCTAAAAAAATCTGAGCGGTGTGCCATATGGTATAAGCTTTTGGAATACTTTAAACTTTAAAAAAAACTTGGTTATTTCAATGATCCCATTGTTATTGGTAAGATGGTGTATGGTGTCGAAAAAGAGGAATTTTAATTGTCATAAAGTTTTATAAAATAGTAATGAGTGAATATGTGTTGCTACTCAATGTTAAAACTCCATTTTCGAATACAATTTTTAAAAAGTTAGTCGCTTAAAAAGTATGTAACATATACTTTTGTAATTTTTTTGTAGTATAGGATGTCGTTCGCTTGCAAGAGAGTTGGTTATATAACAATTTTACTTTTTGTCTAGTCAAAATTTTAATTTGCCTTTAATTTACAAAACTCAATTTTGAATATTCACATTTCCCGTTAAAGCAAATATACTGTAATAGATACTTTCCTGCAAGTCGCTTGATCACGCAGAGCAGCAATAACTGTAACACACTCTTGAGATCTTGATAATATTTTTGCTCAGGAGCCAATTAGAGCTCACTTTATTACGTCCTTAAGGAGTTCAACTGATATTTATGAAAAGTTTGGAGTTATTATTGTCATAATTTTTGGCTCGTTCCAGAGTCTATTTACTTCGAAGTTTTTTATTTAATTTTATTGTTTTGTAATGTGTTTGTTTTAAGTAAACATTTTTTCTTCGCAAAATGTGCCATCCCGCTTTGTTTCCGAATCATTAATTTTGAAAGCAGATATAACTTCGTCAAAAGAATGACTTTGATGTAAATTCTGCGAATATCTCGTTAAAAAATTTTTTCTATGTACTTCGGATGTAAGATGTTTTTCATTTCGACTTCAAATTCAATGTCTTTAATGGGAAGCTCAGATATTTTTTGTTATGTAAAAAGTAACGTACAAATTATTTTTTGTTTTACTCTTTGCGTATTTTAACGTAATACGGCATCTGTATTTTAAAATATAATATTTTACGAAAACATGGAGCATTTTCCGCTATTTAATTGTTTTCTTTATATACTTGATTAATAGAGATGGAAAATATTAACTTTCATATGTTACCTTTGGATTTTTAAAATTATTTGATTTAACTTTTAAATTTTGTTGAGTCAACGTATTCTGTTTTTTATTTTTTTCCTCCTGTGTTATGTTCATACATAATGTGGAAGATGACATAACACAGGAAGACAAACATTAATCCTGTATATTATAGTCTCATAGAACACGTGTGGTTGCTTATACATGTAACTGATGAGCCGAAATGTATATGCACTCGCATGTAGCAATATAAACCATATTCGTGTAAGCCACATGCAGAGTTATGAATCGTACTTCCTATTAAATATGTGCAGAGATATCAATTGTACTTTCTACTGTGGATATTTTATTAGAAATTATGGATTAATTATTCTTAACGGTAATCGCTTTTCGATTTTTTTTAGTCAAAATAACGATTTCTTTTACAAAAAATTCAGGTTTTTAAAGATTATTTTCTTAATTAATGGCGTAAAATAATAACAAACGATTACGCTGACATGTATGTCTTAGATTATAAAAATTTACAATTTTTTTTAAAGTCTTTCTATTATCTGTGTTTTTTTACTTTCTAGACCAAGAGAGATATTTTTAAAAAATGGCGATTAAAATATATTAAAGAATATAAAAATTAAATTTATAACATTAGAATAAAGCAAAAATATGCGCATTGAATTTTATCTTCAGTCAACTCAACATTCATTAGTTTGATTCACTACTATATAAAAAGAGTTTGACAAAAAATGGATCCTGGAAATTTTTTAAAACATGTAAAAAAATGGATCCTGGAAATCTTTTTAAACATGGTCTTTGCGGCAGGCTAACGTGAGGTGATGGATTCTGATTTTGGGGATTTCATTATAATTTTTGATGAATATTTTCATCATAAATATATTTTTCATTAAAATAAAAAAAATGTGATTATAGTTTCGAACACGCCTCTTTTGGTAAAAACTTTAATTATGTGTAGTAAATTGAAATTAAAAATAAAATGTTATTTTCAATTACTTATTTTATTTGCAGCTAATATTTATTAGTAAACTTTTAATATATAAAAAGTAATAGTATAAAAAGTAGAATGCTTAAAGCTTTAAGTTACAAAATGACGTCATCTATATATATGATATATCCGATAGCTCTAAATCCATTTAGAGTCGAATTATTTTGATTTGATATTACTTCAACAGAAACTATCCTTCATCTAGATTTAACATTTAGATCGATTGCTTTTTACACTAGGCATCAATTTTACACAAGTTTTCACGTCAAAAACTTTTTTGTGCTACATGATCCCCCTAAAAAAATAATGCAATATATTTCCATACATCATTATCAAATATGAGAAGTAAAATAAAACAAGTTTCTCGAGATCACTATTTACATGGTAGATAAAATTTATTCGATTTTATTAATTCACACATGCTTTTAAAAAAATTAAACCAATTTTCGTTTATCCTACTGTTGTAATTAAAAATATGGATAAAACAACACTAGAAGTAAGTAGATGTATGAAAAAATACCGAGTCTAATTCCAGTTTCACCCGTTTTCGGAATAAATCACTTTTTTACTGCTCACTCAACTTGCTTCTTAACTTATCCCGTTGGTAAATACTAAAGAAAAGACTACAATGAATGAACGAAGAAATGTCTACTATATTTACATACTTATTTGTACAACTGACCCATTTCTAATGGTCCAACATTAGTTCTCCGATAGTCAATAATTTAGCAGTTATGATTTTCTTTGTACTTTTTTTAAAAATCTTTATTCTAGTCATAAAAATTACTTTTGTTAGTAAACTATTCTACATTTCTGTACGAAATTCAAATACGAAATTTAGTACAGAATTACAGCAAGTATGTAATGAGAGATTTTTGTGTTTATTCGTAGCTTCTGATATTATTCGAAACTTTGTATTGATTTTTTCCATTTCCAAAAAAAAACACTGTCGTAAAATATGTATTACTAGAAATTTGTTTATAATCTTAAAATCTACCTAAGTATATAATGATAGTCTAGATAAAAACTCTAGTGATGTAACTATTAGAACATTTTCCAAAATGAGCATCATATGCACTAAGTCTATAAATCACAAAATGTGAAATTTTCCGTAATTGTAGCAAAACCAAGTGAGCCTCTTAAAAAATCATTAATTCAATTCAGATTTACATGCGCACGTAATTTCTTAATTGTCTCCTGTCAATTATTACTTAGAACCAATTATTTAAAAAAAAACTTCACAAATATATATATATATATATATATATATATATATATATATATATATAAATGATAATTATTGTTTCCTGACAAATAATTAGGTATTGAATATATTTGGCGTTAATTTTGTAGAAATTCATTATTCACAATTAAATGAAACTACGTGATGTAGTATTATTTCTACTTTCTTTAATTTCTTTACCACGACCTAGGTTTCGTTGTATTACAATGTCTTCAGGTGGGATATTAGCAATCTTTGCTAATATCCTACCTAAAGATGTTGTAATACTACGAAACCTAGGTCGTGGTAAAGAAATTAAAGAAAGTAGAAATAATACTTCATCACGTAGTTTCATTTAATTGTAAATAATTAGGTCTAAAATGTTCATATCACTAATTATGAATTTGTAGTTACTTTACTTACTTTGTAAATGTTATGTCCAAACCTTGGTCCATAAATGCTCAATAATTGAGCCTATAAGTAAACCTTTATTACAATACTAGATCTAGTTACATCACGTTGTATCTTTTTGTACCTTTCCATGCTGTCTTGTCACTTGCGCTTACTACATCTATTGTGTATATTAAAACGTGTTATTTTAGAACAAATAATTTCTGATTCATTTGCATATATACTTTATTTTTTCACCATTCTGCACCAAGTAGAACGCTTAAAGAAATACCTCGTAGTTTGCTTATTCTTCTATCACAGATATTTTTTCTGTAAATATTTTGAAGAAAGTGCGGTCTAATTAAACGCTTATAAAAAGTTAAATTTTCATTATGGGGAAAAGTTTTCAGCAATGAGAGGGAAGGCGTAATTTTTTATTCTCATCGTAATCAATATTATATAAAAGTTTCTATAATGTGATTTACAATGCATATGATTTAGTAAGATTCTACAGGTTTAAAAATATCCTGGATTTAAAAAACAAAATTATAAATATGATTGCCATGGTAATCTTTTAGTCAATTTCTGCCAGCCCTCTCTTTAAATAGTTTCCAAAATAAGTGGAGATAATACTAATTATCTTGGATGTTACAATGATGAACCACTGAATTTTTAATCGGGCCAACGTTTTTAGATTTTGGCTTATCGTCGTTCTCATCCTGAAAATGGAATTTAGAAATGAAAAAAAATAGTTTTGAAAGGTTTGGTGAAAAACTTATAGAAATATATTTTAATAATTGTAATACATGGCTCCGTCCCGTTCATCATTTTTAGGTTTTAACTGTAAATGTGTTTTTAAAATTATAACATATATAGCCATTATTCCTTATTAGTTTATCAAAAATATCTCAAATTAAACCTAGTTTTTACTTTTATCAAAATCATGAACTTGGGGCAGAATCCAGAAGGTAGAAGAGTTTTCAAAAGAAATGTTAATGGATAAGCAGGAATTAAATCGGAATCCGTCTACGTTTACTAACACACACACACACACATATATATATATTTATATATATATATATATATATATAAGAAAGTATGTACTTACGAATTCGTTCTTTTTCTTATAAGTCGGATAAGTCTGTTATTCTTTATGCGAAATCGTCCATCCATAATAGTCAGATAATGGGAGGTTAGTCGAGTTCCGTAATGAATTATCTTTTATGTCACATTTTTATTAGTTTGATTCATACTTTGTCTTACCTTGATAATGGTTTGTTTGGCGGAATTTTTGTCAAACGTTAAGCTCGAGATATTGACGAGAACAAAAAACTATTTATAAAAAAGTAACCACAAATATGAAGTATATTTGTTAAAAATGGATTTAATTGGTTTTAGAGATATATTTTCGTGATTATTTTCAATATTCCGTGTAATATATATGGAATTATCTTACATACAATTCTAGGGAAGAATAATATTGCAATTACTATTACTTGTGCTCTTAACTGGTACTCCACATAATCAAGTATAATATTTGCGCATTAATATGTTTTATTGCTACAATCCGGTAGTTGACTCTTTCTAAATTTTGATATTTTTCGTACAATATTGTGAAATTTGAGTTAATTAAAAAAATCAAAATTTGATTGGAAAATAAGCCAGTTATAGGCTTCTAAATTTGAAGATACGGATAGAGTTGGGTATATCTATGTCTCTTTTCCTCTTATAGAACATAATGTGCAATATTAAAAATTACCTCTAACACAGTATTGCCGTCCTCGTCTACAGGTTAAATTTAAACTTTTATAACGCGGTCAATTTTTAAGATTATTTAAAAATTTTAACTCTTTATCAGCTTGTACCTTGAAATGATGATTAATGAAATAAAAAAAATTTAGTCAAATACCCAATTGTAATGTTTCTATGTGAAACGATTACTATTTAAAAGGGCCTTGAAAGAGTGACACATGATTTATACCTTTTATGTCCAAATTTTAAATGCTAGATGATGAAATTTTATTTTAGAAGGGAAATATACCTTCCAATAATAAACTAATACCGCGATGGTATCTACACAAAAACAGTATTATCAAAATATTTCTGGCTAAACCATTTTGACTAGAAAGTAAATTACTCTAATTAATTTTCTTGTGTAATAGCAAAACAATCAAAATAAGAACAGCTCCTTTTAATTATCTATTACACACTATTTCAGTGACATTGGCACAAGGATTCTTTAATAAATTCCGTATTATAGTAAAAATTGTAATTTATGTACAAAGTCATCAGTTCAGTCCGTTCATCTTCATTTACTCGTATATGATTTTTTCAATAACTACTTATTGTATTTTGTCCCTATTTTTTAATAGATAGATCGACTAACAATAATGATAGAAATATATAATTTATGAGTATTTTTAAAAAATTGCCCGACCTGTGACAAGGAGTGTCGATGACATCGGAAAAAAGCTTTCTGCTTAAAATATTAAATGTAGGTGGAAAAAATTTATGGCAACATTCTTCCCTTAAAAAGTTCTACAATAGAGCTTACTATAAAATTTGTGTTATGTTACTTAAAATGCCCAATAAATATTTTGCTTAAAAAAAAACCTAATTTTTTAAATTCAATTTTCCAGTATCGATTATCTAAAACCTTCTTAATCTCATTCAAGTATAAGATAACAATGAACTATTTTCTTCAAATTATGTGGAAAAATGTTAAATGACATGCAAATTAAATGATTATGACAAACAAATATACTTCCTAATTTGTTAATTTTGGAATTTATATATCGGTTAGAATATTATCCAGGTTGTAAAATAGTGTATATTATTTTTGGCACGTCAACTAAATCTGCGCTGAAAGCCACGTCGATATATTGCTCCATTGCGACGTAAAGGAAAAACAAACAGATTTGAATTTTTATTATTATTTGGGATGTTCGTATTAGTTAGGATAAGATTTTTCCGTTATATATTGCACCTACATCACTTCCTGGCCCTTAACTATCTCTGTGTAGTAAGCCAGGTTGATTTGTTGCTCTATTGCAACGGGAAAGAAGAACAAAAAAAGACATTCCAATTTTAATATTAGTCAGGATTTTTTTTAGTTAGGAAAAGATATCCCAAGTTAAAAAATAGCGTTTGTTATTTTCTGGACGGCCAACCGTCTCTGCATAGAAAGTTACTTCAATCTGTTGCTCTACTACGATGTGAAAAAATGACAAAGAAACACATTTGAATTTTTACCATTAATTAGGAATGAAATACTAGTTTTTGGGTTAAAAATAAGTCTATGTTATTTCCAGATCTACCAGTTATCTTCATACAAATAGTCTAGCAGATCCGTTTTTTCATTAGGAAGGACAAAAAAACATACTTTTGAATTATTAACATCTGTTGGGTTTGTTCTACTAGTTATCGTGACATATGACGAATCAAAAAGTAGTCTATGTTATTTTACGGCCCAAAGACTATCTGTGGACTAAATATCATGTCGATCTGTTACTCCATTGAGATCTGAAAAAAGTACAAACAGACACACTTTTGAATTAATAACATTAGTTGGGATTATAATACTGCTTAAGTTAAAATTTCGCTGGTTGAAAAGTAGCCGGTTTCGCGGTTGATATTGATGTACAGAAAACGTTACGTTACGTTAATATTTTGCTTCATTGTGACCTGAAAGAATTACAAATCAATATGAATCCTAATTTATAAATTAAGGAATTGCTTTATAAGTTAGGACAAATTGTCTAGGTTAAAAAGTAGTCTATATTATTTCGCGTCTTACCAGCTATTTCTGTGCAGAAAGCCACGTCGATCAGTTGCTCCGCTGTAACGGTAAGGAAAGAAACAGAGCAAACGTACTTTTTCATTTTTAATATTATTTAGGATTGTCGCATTGGTCAGGATGAAATTTTCTGGGTCGGTATTTTACTTATGTCATTTCCTGGTCCTCCAACTACCTCTGTACAGTAATTCACGGTGATCCGTTGCTCCATTGCGACGTGAAAAAAGAATAAACAAATACTTTCGGATTTTTAATATTAGTGCAGATTTTTGTTCTAATTAGGAACAAATTTCCCAGATTGAAATGTATTCTATGTTATTTCCAGTCCAGCCCAACCATCTCTGTTACGTTGATCTGTTGCTCCATTGCAACGCGAAAGAAAGATAAACAAACAGACTTTCGGATTTTTAATATTAATTATTATTGTTGCCTTAGTAAAAATAGATTTTCCCTGGTTGGAAAGCAGCCTATATAATTTCCTGGCCCACCAAATATTTCTTTGCAGAGATCTTTTGCTCCGTTGTGACGTAAAAGATAGATAAAAAAACACATTTTCAAATTTATAATATTTGTCGGATTTGTTGTTTCAATGTGGCCCGCTATTTATCTCTGTCCTGAAAATTACGTCGATCTGTAGCTCCATTGCGATATGAAAGAGGATAATCTAATACACATTAGAATTCTTAACATTAGTTTTGATTACCATATTAGGTATGGTCAGATTTTTCGCGTTTACAAGTCGCCTACGGTATTTCTTGACTCGCCAACTATATCAATGCAGAAAGTCACTTTTGCTCCATTTTGACTTGAATGAAGTACAAATAAACACAATTGTGCATTCATGATATTAGTTAGGATTAGCTATTACTAAGAATTATATTTTTCAGGGCGAAATGTAGCCTAGGTCTTTTACCCGTTCGCCAACTGCCACTGCGTAAAGTTTGTAAACACAAAGACGAATTTATATAAAAAGTCACAAGAAAAAATTTTAAAAAAATTCAAAACTACGAAGGATCCAGGAAAAGTTTATAGATACAAACTAAAAAATACAGTCACAAAAAATATAAAAACAAACGTATTTATAATTGAAAAAAAAACAAACCCAAAAAATCCAAAATTTAGTAAGCAAAAAGAATTACGTAAAAAATATAAATCCAATTACGAATTGATATAAAAAACCAAATATTCAAAAATTTAATAAGCAAAAAAGGTAAACACACTATAAATTTTCAAATCCATTTTTTGTAATAAATAATCGCGAACTTCAATTTATATTCTGAAATAAATTACGTTATTCAAAATATATATTGCATTCAACATATGAGGCATATTTTTCCATGTCCTATCAAAAAAATGTCAAAATATCATTGGTGCTAAACTACGAGCACCTACGAAATTAAAACAATGACCTAAATGTTACATTAAAATAAATTTATTTTATCGCCTTTTATTTTTTTTTTGCGTTCTAAGGGGGTGAGAAAAAAGCGACATAAGTTCAACTAGCACTGCACTTCAGCCCACACTGACCGTTTGTTTGCATGCGAGGAAGAGAGGAACAACAGACATCGCCAAAACGTGTCTTTGTATTCGAGAGAAATAATGTGTTATGACTTTATTGAAAATAATCTTGTTACTTTATTGAAAATAAAAACAATTAAGATTTCAAATAACACGTGAACAGTTAGTCTTTTCAATTCTATTCATAAAGTATTATAAACAACGAAATTAATTTGGTTTAAAATCTGTGTTGCGAAATGTTTTCGGATTTTTTTTGTTGATATAAAAAATATTTCAATTGTATTTTCGAAACAACTAGGATTTTAGGAATATTGTCCGGAATAAAATATATTTTTTTTATAGTCAGGAAATTAGTCGGTTTTACTCAAAACTTTTTTTTAAATAACCTCAATTTGGCGTTGTCGGCGCCTTAAGTTATAGGACTTTAGAATCGACTGGAACCGGATACCAGAAACCCGCCCTCTATAAATGTGTTCAAAGACCGTTTGAAAAATTTCAACTTCTTATTACTTTAGTCCTACTTTCTCGTTCTATTTTTTTCCATTTTTCTTGTATTTTTTTTATTTAGTTTAGTTTTGTTTAATTTTATAATAGAATCTATTACCGTTTTTCACATTATAACATATTCAATTTTAATTAATGGGTTTGACTAAAAGATATTGCTGTTGTAGCTATAAATCTGAATTAAATATATATGGCAAACGGTGGAGTTTGGTCGCTCTTTTAGCATTATCATGATAATGACAACACCCGTATGAGGCATAGGTTCAGTATTTTTTCACATAGTACACAAAGAAGGAGCAGTTTAAAAAATGCCTTGCATAACCGAGCTAGGCTAGGCGGTGGTCGCAAGTGGACTATAATAATGGCTACATCATAGTCAGATTCTGTCTAGAAATGTAAATTATTTGCAAAGTATTAAGTTGTTGTCTTCCAAATATTATTTCTAACAGCACGCATCATTAGACACATGTGTTTCCTGACATGTACTTTTTCTCCAGTTTTATTGCCTACTTAAATATCTATAAAAGGTTCTTTACAAGTGTCATGCCCGAAACTTGTATAAGATTGTCCGCCAACAATAACAAACTTTATTCGCAAAACCTGACCGGCCCGGCGTTAAGATACTTTTACATTGAAAGTTTCGCGATAAAAAATTTAATAATCGTCCATATTAGTCCCCAATCTTTAGTCAAGAACCAAATTTGGTGGCTTATATTAATATTTTAATGTATTCATGATTCGAATATTTGTATAAATATTTTGTCTTCTTTTTAATGCTTACAAACATATTTGCACTTCATAAGTGGGAAACAAATAGAGTGGCGAAAATGAGTTTAGTCTTATAGAAGTAGAATATAGTTTCTAAATAAAAAGCTGTTTTCTTTTAAACAAAAAAAAAATTAATCACTTGACATTCAGGAAAGAAAGAAAATAAAATATAAAAAGGATTAACAATCTAAAGAAGTATAGAATGATTTCTTAGAAATTATTATATAAAAATAAGTAATGTGCAGCCATTGCCTAAATTAATTAAAAATAAACAATAATCTGACATTATATTTACATTCGTTCTACGTTTCAAAAATTAATATGTTTTTCGCTTTTTCCGAGTTTTGTGTGGTATTTTCTACTTTATTCGTGTTGCATGTTTCTCATTTACTTCTCAATTTGTGTTCAAATAAAATTTTTAAGAGGTTTTTTTATATTTTTTATTTTTTTTATAGCAGTGTGTCATTTTTATTCTTGTAACCAATGGGCCTAATACATTAGGGACTTTCATCGATCTCCTGTCAGACTTACTTATATGTATGTTGTTTAAGTAGCTTACATATTTTTTTATTACCACCCATGTTACTATTACATAAAAATATTCACTGTATATGCTACTAAATTACGAAATAAATTGAACCATTAAATTTTAATGATGCCATGAATTCAAAAGGGTTTTTAAATGATTTTGAAAAGATTTTAAGTTCAGAAATTCAGACCACATTTTTAGTTCGTTTTCTTGCCTTAATGACTTAGCAGTTTTGTTTATTTTATTTTTTTTGTTATTTAAACTCATCTGTTTTTATTTCTCCATTATGGTAAACGAAATCGAGGGTTACGGTTTGGGATTTGCGTAGAAGTATCTCATATGAACATCTATGTATGTAAGTGGATTTGTTACTCTACAAAGCTTAAAGGTCATGACGGATTTTAATAAGTAGCTTTTTATTTACCTTGATATTCCGAGTGTCACCAGAGAGAAAATTAATAATTGAAATAAACATAAAAAACGTAATTAAAAATATTTTTGATATTTTTACACGAGATTTCAATGTAGATGGCGAGACAATTTTGAAACTATGTATTTTGTTATAGTTTACTCAAAGAAGAAACATTAAACAGTTTGGTCATAAAAGTTGCAAAATTAATTTTTGCCCTCTTACGTTATAATTAGAGAGATTTAGTGTACTTTAAGTTCGATTTATTACAAGTTTATCAAGTATTTGCTATTTAAAAATTACTATTTTAAAATTTTCTTAGTAAACTTTTGGATGAAAAAAGGTTGAAAACAAAAATTCAGTCACAATTTTATGTTTTAACGTATATGATCACGTGTCGTGATATAATCCTTCTCATTAATTTTATAAATGGAATGGAATTTTACTAACAAGAACATGTTCGTCGTAAAACTATATTCGCATCTCATTAAGGTTAATAACAAATTTAAGATCATGTAACATGACGGGTGACGTTCTGCGTTGTTGCTGCTTGTAAGTATTTGAAATATGACTATTTTTATTCATAACTAACGATTCGCCTCGCTTTCACACAAGTTCATTTCTGGGTAGACAAAAATAGTGTCTAAAACATTTTCTTATTAGTGACTTTCCGCTTAGTATGAAATATGTCAATTTACTCTTGCTACAATTAAGTGATGAGATTAAGATATTTTGTTTTTTTCTTTTCTTTCGCGAATGTAGTTCTCTACTTTATTTTAATTGAAAAAAATATAATAATATACTGCAACACGACTGAAAAAAAAATTAATCAATTTTGCAAGTCTCCTTAATTGACTAAATAGTGGCTGATAACTTTTGACATAAAGTTTAAAATATATTTCAAAATTTAATTTCTATCGCTTATTAAATTTAAGCAATATTAAGTTTTTCTCTTTCCCTGTATATGCCCATATAAATATTTAGGAAATTCAAAAGCTGTGTCTTATCATTTAATTACTCTTTATTTAAATATTAGGTGTTGATTGAATATAGAATAGTACAAACTTAAAATTTAGTTCTTATTCTTGTAAGTTTTGTAATTTTTGTGTTTGTTCTCTATTTCCATCAATCTACAGGACCCTTACGTATAATTTTTACGTTTTCAAAAATAGTTCAAAAATATGTAGCTATATTTTTACTAAAAATTATGGGTAGTATACATCTGATGCAATAATATAACGTATATGATAGTGGAAAATGGGTAATATTATTATAATACGTTTCAAATTTAATTTGATTGAGGGTGCTTTGGAAGGAATGAAGCATCTAGAAATGTGGTTGTTAAAAAAATAGAAAGGCAATAATTGCGACAATAAAAATGGTAGCATTAAAATAATAAATGGAATAACATTTCCAAAGCTTTCTGGTGGTTTTTGGAATTTTGATCCGTATCATGTTACTTCTTTTCCTAACCAAATTTAACTTTGTATTTTAGTACATTTTTTAAGATCTTGTTAGAATAGTAAAATCGCTTCTTTTTTTAAATCTTGTTAGAATAGCAATATCGCCGCCTGGTGTGTCGGGCAGATCACAAGCTTATGGTCCCTAGGGGACCCAGGTTTGATTCTCAGCCGCCCGCGCAGGGCTGGAGCGATGTTTGTTATCGCGTAGCTAAAATATCAGACTAGTGACAGGTAGCAGCGGATGCGAGAACATACATACCACGATCTGCCAAATGGCTGCCTGGTTTGGCGGTTATGGGCATTACCTCTAATGTTACGCGCATTTGGAGATGCCTATGTCTATATAGTCTACATATGAGATATTAGCAAAGATATATTAATTAAAATTAATTGTTTAAAGCGCATAATTTATTAAAGATAATCACCGAAAATTATGAGAATAATGTTCACAAAACATAACTCAAAAAATATCACACAAGAATCCGAACTCTAACTCTCAACTCCCTACATTTATTGCATTGCATTTTCTAATAAATATGATATATTTTCATCGATGCAATTCTAAAAAATTAGAAAACTGCCATATGTTTCCAAAATGCTATAAGTAATTTTTATTTAAAAAAATTATTACATATATAAAAATGCACATTAGTAAATTTTTTTATAATAATAATTTTCGCTTGTTAAAATAAGCAGCTGCAATAAAATACTGTGACATTTCTCACATAATCATCTGTTTTTGATTTCTTACATTCGACTTTTAATATTTTCCAATGGGATTATGTTTATTTTACTCGTCTAATATGGTTCTTTCTAATTAATTTCCTTTTTATATGCTTTTTTCATCAGCCAAATCATTCTGGCATTTTCTCCTCCATTTTTCTGACCATACTAGCGCCGCGAGTTAAGGGCAACGGCTTCCTTACATTGTCATATAGATATTTTTAAGATACACTCATCAAATTCAGAGGAAAATATTTAGGAATTGTCTGAAAATGATTAACCACTTTCGAAAGGAATCACTGTCACAATATGATTTGAATAACAGACACTTCCATTTTTACCGGTCTTGCCCACATATACAGGATTTATTCTTACATGTTATTATATGCATTAAATTAAGTAGAAAATGTTAATTATATGAAAATTCTAAACCGTTTCCAGAAAAAAAACTGTAAAATTATTGATTTCAACGAAAATCTAATTAGAAGTTTTGCTGAAACCATTTCTAAAGTATTGTTAAACTTGCATATTCACTGTGTATTTTAAAAAATACTTCCTCTTTTTTCCTATAATCTGTCACTATTCAATTTAATTTTAAAAGATTAAATATATCAATTAATAGAGTTCTTGAAGAGCTATAGTTTTATTTTCGTTATGTAAATTTTCCTATAAAAATTTCCTAAATCCTTTTTCATGGCTTCGTATCTTAAATGGAAAAAATAGTACCATTTTGGGATCACTTTATTTTCCGTTTTTCTCTCTGTCTGTCAAGACCATTTTTCCTAGGAACGTGTAGAAGTATCAAGTTGAAATTAATACCAAATACTTAAGTATACGGTAAGCTGTAAAAAGCCAAATTTCTAAGTCAACGGAATAAAAAAAATTTAAAAATATGGCCATTTATGTCGCATTTTATGACATTCGCAAATAAATTAAAACTTGTAGGGTACTTTTTGTTGACCTAGAATCATGAAATTTGACAAGAAGCAAGGTTGAATATATTTGGCATTAATTTTGTAGAAATTATTCACAATTAAATTAAACTACGTGATGTAGTATTATTTCTACTTTCTTTAATTTCTTTACCACGACCTAACTGTCGTTGTATTACAAGATCTGCAGGTGAGATATTAGCAAAGATATAGAATCTTTGCTAATAAATTTGGTCGTGGTAAAGAAATTGAGAAAAGTAGAAATAATACCTTATCACGTAGTTTAATTTAATTGTGAAGAAGCAAGGTCTTATGGTAAAAATAAAGAAATCATGGTAAATATAATACCCAATTCTTTCTTTATAGGATAATAAATATTTAAATAGTAAAGAATTGTAAATGTGGTGAAAGAGTAAGAAGTATTTTGTAGTTATATCACAAAAAAAATATTTTTAATAATCGTCTGTGAAATATATATTCATTCTAAAAAAATATATATTTTGTAAATAGTCTAATAGGAATGTTGTGTATAATTGAATATTTATAAATGCCTAAATGTGTATCGATTCCTCGTAATACGAGTTCCATTCGTGCTTGTCATGTCTTTTTCCAAAGAGTACCGTATTATTCTCTAGGAGGCAATACAGTATATCATTGTTGATATAATTCTAACAAGAGACTTGCTTTCCTATCATATTTTAATTTCTTTTTCAAAAATAAACCTGAATAATTAATTGCGTAAAAACTTTTAATTGTGCAATATTATGGTTTGTTTTATTTTAGCAATGTAGATCTTAAAATAATTTTCAGTTCACTTGTTACACTTTAGTTATTAAAACCAAAAAGATAACAGACACCGAAATAACATATGAATTTCTGTCAAATACTGCTTGTGGTAGGTCGCGCCCTTTCCTGACCAACCTAGTTACTTCAAAACACTTGTAGGAAATACTCATGTCGTTAAATAAATATTTACTCTGTACACTGTTCACGTAAATATATTCATATCGTACGTCAATGTCATGCATCTTTCTTTCATGTTTCTTGGTGCGGTGTAAGTAACACCCCCATATTACTCTATTGTTTCAGTTATTTGATAATAATTAATGCATTCAAAATTTTTCGCTATTTTTTTAAACTTAGAAATTAAAGAACCTGAAGACGTAATTTCAGAAATATTTTAATTTTCACTAGAAGAAAGAGCCGGTTTACACAATTATTACATTATTATTCTTTCATAAAAAAATAACCTAAATTTAAATATAATTTTTCACTAAGTAAATATTCATGTCGTAGGCGTAAAACATCGTTAATTTCTCAAAAACTATGAAGTTTAAGAACATCGCCATAGCTTTCTTTAAAGTTTATGTAAACCACCAACTGTTTTTTTTTCGTAATATTCAATATACACTTTTGGTGTGGATGCAAATAAACTTATTATTTGTGTATTTTTAGCAATGTTTCTAAAATTACCGTTCGTGAAATTATCAAGTTAATATTTTTGTCTATTTAATCGACCCTTACCCGATACCTGAAAGTATAAATAAAATTTAAAACTAGGTTTATCTCTTGTGCTATATTCACATAAATATTTTTGGAGTGGTAAGTATTGGCATGTATGAGAAATGAACGCTTTCTGAATATATTATACTACAAGTTTCTGTTACTAAAAGTTTCTGAGAGAAACAGTTACGACAAACATTCGGACAGCTGTTTTGTTTTATTTTTGTAAAAATAATGCGCTAAGGTATATGTCTCAAAAGTACTGCTGTAAATTATGATAGATTTTATTTAGTAGTCCTAATATTAAGTGTACGACGAAAAGACCATGGACGATATACTTTTCTGGTGTTAATATATGTATGTCTATAATATATGTACATTTCTTTTAATTGGATTGTTGAAACTAGTATTTCAATGAGTAAATGTTTCATTTCGTTGATATTAAAATACAAGCTAAATGTATTAGTAAAAGATACATAATATAAACGAAAATTATTGTCATATGCCGCAGTCAATGTTTTCAATATAAACATCCTTGATTCCACAATAAAATTTGGTTAGCATATATTTCATCCGCATATTATTAAAAAGAAAAACGAAACTAATATATTATTAATGAACAATATTAAAAGCAAATATCGCCAGCGTAGACACACCATCAAGTTGTAAGTCGATATTAAAATATAATAAGCACACCCTCTTTCCTCCTCACATTTTTTCCCTCCTACCTCCTTATCCCCGCTTTGCTTGGGCTCCCTACAGAAACTGTTATTGTGTTAAGTATTTATGTTTCAACTTTTTCAACTTGTGCCCGCCCAGTATTGTGCCACATTTGAACAGCAGATGGCGTAAGATTTATCTTGTTCGAAAACAAATTTAATAACGCCCACATAGTTTCTGAGTTACCGTGACGAATGTCAGAGTGTAAGACGGGCTTGTGTGTAGCTGGGGTCGGGGGAAGTCGGCACTGCGGTACATGATTAAGAACGTAGGTCAGGTTTTAAGGATAAGGAATATCTGCTTACTCTTGCTGTCTTTTATCCCGTACTCTTACGAAGCAGGCGGGTCTGATGAAACTGTTACAATGTGACTCTTTTTAGCTTGTCACTTCTTATTTTATCCCATATCATACCAGCCTTCATATTCTTCAGCGTGTAGATATTTCATTCTATATAATAAGCGTCACACATAGCCTTTTAGTCTGCGTCTCTCGGGATTTTATTATGTTTCATATTCCTTTTTACTAAGTATTATTGTTTCTCTTTGACAGATCCGTGACCATTTTTTGCATCCAGTTTTATATTAAATTGTATGACGGTATATTTTGTTTCATCTGAGTATGGTACATTGGAGATAACGATATTGTAGGGAAAGAACTTTAACGACTATAACATTGTTTTTTTATTTTTCAAATTATATTTTTACTCTTTTAATTCATATTGTATTTTGCCCATAACTACATTTGTTATTCAAATCTTTATGACGAATGTAGTTTTAGCTAGGAATATAAATGTAATGGTTTGAATGTATTAAGTATTATTTCTAGAAGTGTTTTGCAAAACTTACCCGTAAACAAGTTGTATAGAATTAACGTGTTATAGTTATGTTTACAGAATTAACGTGTTATAGTTATGTTAGCTTTTTTAATTTATTTTAATTAACGTGTTACAGTTATATTAGCTGTTATAGTTATGTTAGCTTTTTTAACTTTGCGTCTTGTTGTCGTCACCCATAACTCATTGCATAAACGGTTATTTAGTGGTTTACAGTATTTTATTTACATGCTACTAATTATCTTAAAGAATCTATCGTACACCATTTGTAATTGCATATTCAATAACGTTACGGATTCAGATCAACTATACATATATAGATATCTCAACTAGAAGTGACGAATAAAATTAGAAATTCAAAGATAAGTTCATATTAGTGACATATTAAAGGAATATGTTGATTAGGTTATAGAAATTATAATGTTCCAGGTATTCAGAATTACATAGAATTATGTTCTATACTATTAATCCTGTTACATTAGTTACAAAAATAATCTTTTAAAAAATCTTTAAAACGACCTAAATTTGAATTTTTTTAGAAAGATTTATTTTTCTCCTTTTAAAAAGTTTATTAACTATTAAATGTATATTTTAAATAACAAAACTACCTCAAATATTTGTTCGTACCTAGTGTTTACAAAAATGTATTATACCCGTACATAATTTTGTTTGAACATTTGATGATCAAGAATTACCATACACATTCGTTTTTATTAAAAAAATATCTTGATACGGCGGCGTGTTACCCGAGTTCGGGCAAAGAGAGCTATTCACTGACCATGTGTTGTATTACAAGAATTATTTCGTTCCACTTTCGATCTCTCTATAACTCAATATCTATTTTATCCGTTTATATTATTGTGTTTATTTATTAAACCACCAATTGTCTAAAAGGCCACATTTTATCAGATATACTCAAATATTTTTTAAATTAATAGTTTCATCTTGTGCGTTTGTCGGTCTGTCGGTCTGTAGGTAACTATTGTTTTAATGGGAGTCTATTAGTCATATGAAGGCGAAATTTGCCATAATTATACGTAGTTATAACGCTTATAAAGCTGTAAATTACAATTTTAGGAAAAGTTCTTTGCGATACGTTCTCTTACTGTATGGAAAGGGTGAATTTTTTTTATCACACCCCATTAAGAAGAGTATCGTTGAATAATTCTTTCAAAAATATCGGAAGTGTGTTATGAGCCCTTTTTCGATACAAGAAAACATTTACGAATGTAAGATAATCAGGTTTTTTGAGCCAGCTAAACCACTGTTTTGAATGTGTGAAAAGTGTTCACCATAATATTATATCTAATAAAATTAGTGGGTAAATTATAAAATAAGCTTTACTATTTTATGAGTAAAAGTCGACTGACATGACTTGCAGTTAGGTCTCTAAAAAGGTCATAGAAACTCCATACAAGTGACTTAATTGAACTGCAAAAATGCCTTTGTATTTTAAAATATATATTTTGTTAGGTGTGTGAAGATATAGGCAATACATTGATATATTTTAACAAGGGATAAAAAACATGGTATCCACTTATTAATTTTATTTAAGTGGATACCACTTTTTTATATCTGTGAAGCATATAGTAGGCAATATCATATTTGCAAATAGGCAAACTGGTATTTTTAAATAGTTTAACCGAAATACTATATAACTTGAAGTCTTATAAACGCCTAAATGTGTACGGGACGCACATAGTGCCAGTTCTATTTATACATGACCAATTTCTATTATGTACTGAATATGTTTCATCGTATAAAGTAATTTGACAAATAGTATTGACATCGTATGAAAAATATAAATATAAAAAAGGAGCCAGTTTCAATCTGCTACTAACGTTTAAGACAATATTTTTTAAATTAGAACGTGAAAACTTGTTTAATCACAAATTTAGTAATAAAGGTGCAATATTTTTTCCTTAAAAATCATTAAATAACGTTATGTAGAACATAAATTGTATTATTTATATACGTGGCCACATTTTCATGTTTATGTTTTTTTTGGGATTTAATTTGCGTTTTAATATTTTAATTGTAAAAACTTTGCTGGCTTATAAATTTATATTATACAGTTTTTGCCTTCAATAATAAATAGAACTTAGCAGCATAATTTTAAGTGAAGCTTTTTTTCGGTATATTATTTTTATGAAAACTTACTAAAATATTAAATGTGAAAATATGGGTCCGAAAATTTATGTTATAGAATGTAATATAATTAACCGAAATGGAAGAAAATACACTTTTCAATATCTATTATAAATCTACTAGTACTTTATATGAAATACATAAGATATTTTTAGTCAGTCTGAATTAATAGGTGAACATTTTCAAAATAACAAGTAAGATCTTGTAACGGCGTAATTAATTTATCAAATAAAAAAGAGAGACGAAATCAGATTTAAAATATTATATGTGCTACCCAAAGCTTATGATAAAATATACAAAACACAAAAAAGTTTGAAACAGAAAAGAACATATGGCGATTCATATGAACTCCCAAAGGATACTTCTTGAATTAAAAATTAAGACTTTTGTGTTGTTACTAATTTTGTTATTAACAAGCAAAATTGTATCAAAATGAAACTCTCTATATTATTTGGTTTCGATGAAAGTAGGTTCTTATAGAGAATTGAATGAAACTACGTGATGTAGTATTATTTCTACTGTTTTTAAGTTCGTTACCACGACCTAGGTTTCGTTGTATTACAACATCTTCAGGTGGGCTATCAGCAAAGATTAGAATCTTTGAAGATGTTGTAATACAACGAAACCTAGGTCGTGGTAAAGTACTTAAAGAAAGTAGAAATAATACTACATCACGTAATAAAATGTGATTGTCAATAATGAATTTCTACAAAATGAACGCCAAATAAATTCAATGGGCTGTTATAGTTTAATCCCCAGATGGATCGACAAACAAGAGTTGGTTTCATACATATTTTTTTCCATTTTCTATGCAGAACACTAAATCCAAAAATTACGAAGTGGTTTCATAAGACAAGGAAAAATACGTACACATTTTTGTCTTTAAAACCCTTCCTAACTTTCAAATTGTTATTGTCAAAATTTATTAATTTTTCAATTCATTTAACATGACAGGCTGTGTTAGCAATGAAACATAAAAGTTTCATTCTGTATTTTATTTTTAAATTCAAATTTAAAAATAAAATACAGAATGAAACATAAAAGCTGAAAGTGAAAGAAAGGCGACCCTTTTTCAATCACATGAAGTTAATTTTCATCTAATCGGACCGCGTATAAGCAGCAAAAAAAACAATTTTCCCTATTAAACGATGAGTTTGCATGCGGAGATTTGGGTTAACCTTTTTATAGTACAGGCTTTATAATCGATGCGTGCTTGGAGTTAGTTAATACGTTTAATCTCTGAGATTTACTCTATTCAATTAGTTAATCGTCATGAGCCTGCATTAATCTTTTGTTCCGTCGAGATAAAGATTTTACGTTCATGGTGGCTAATTGGTGTTAAGATTGAAATTATGCTTATTTTAGTGAATTTATGCTTTAAATATCATATTTTTGGCATCTTAGCTGATTGTTTAGGCCAACAACTTTTTGCTTTTTAATGTAGGTAAATATTTGGTTGAATCTGTTTTTTTTCTTATGTATAACTTTCTTTGTTAGGATAATTGTGAACAGTACTTAATAAATAAAAAGTAATTTGTGTTATCAACGTGGCAGTCATTTTAAAACTAAAAATAAATTTTAATTAAATTTTTTCCTATCCACCTAGAAGTTTTCTTCATTTAATTTTTTTTATTCCACCTAAATTGGAGAATTACAATAGAAAGTACTGACCATCTTTACCGAAATAAGTAGTTCGGTTCTGAATTGCTAAATATACTCAAATTTACCTTTTTACGACTAATAATTGATTGACCGTAAGAGAAAAGTAAAGTAGTATTTTCCATGGTAATACAAACATATGAAATATAATAAAAGGAGCGTAGGTTCAAATACCGTTAAAAACATAGAAATATTTTTTTTATCGCGATTATTTCAGTATATCATTAATATAAGACCGAAAAGTAACCGTTTGGAACTAGCATCACAGACAGTATCACACATATTTAACATTGACTTATTTAATGGTTTGCTAATGAAAAGCTATACCACTTCTAGTTAATTCAACTACTAAAATGAACTAGCATCACAGACAGTATCACATGAAAGGAACCATGGTACACCGAGTCCCGTGTATTAAAATTTATATTACAATTTATGATATAATATTGCTGATTTGCTGCTTAATAATAAAAAAATACTTATGACCAGCCGAATATTACACAACATCCGTGCGTAAAAAAAAAACTTTCCATCCTAAAGTAAGTTATGTAATACTCTATGCATTTGATAATTATTTGATATAAGGATCTATGGTAAATCTGTTTTCGACAGTGTAGCTAACACTTCAAAATTTTTCCATGGAAATTTCTGGATAGTAATGGGGTATTGCTTAAAAGAGTTAATGATAAGGGTATCGAAAGTATTTTCTTTCATAATGTTACATTTATTTTTGTGAAAGATGCAGTATACAAAATATTAATATTTGAAAAATTAATACTTGTAAATAGTTTAACAGAAATACACTTTATTCTTGAGTATAGTAGAATTAAATAGTTCGGCTAAGTTTCAAACAATTTTGTGGTTTTCTATGGAAAGAATAAAGTGATTTTATACCACCATTAGCAATGTAGTTCTAGGTCAAAAGTTAAAGTAAAATTTCTATTGGATTCTTGTCGATTGTTATTAAAATAAGAACATTTGAAAACTATTAACAATATTTTTTTTAATTTCAAGTCAAAAAGAAAAAAATTATTTAATTGTTAAGTTTAAAAAATTTTATTATTTAATTAAATATTTTCGAACCAAAACTTTTTATTGCTGCCAGGTGGTAAATAACTTCGAGTAGGGTAGAAATAAAGCGAATGCAGTGAGTTTGAAAAACGAGCTATTGTGTAGTCGAGCTTGAGTGCGCAAATTTGTTTATTTTTGATACTAGGATTTATTTTACATATATACATAAATGTATACATAGACATATATATATATATATATATATATATATATATATACATATATATATATATATATACATATATATATATATATATATATATATATATATATATATATATATATATATATATATAAATATATTAATTCCTTGCCTTTCTCCTCATTTTGAACAAACGTGCACGTACTAGGTGGTCACTCTGGATCATTAATTTACTTTGTATCAAAGAATAATAGAGAGTAACCGTAGATCTAGCTTTAAACCGAAATACCCCTTTTTACATATTTTATTGTTAGTTTAATCCTGAAAATATGGTTAGAAATAAAATTGTCCGTTATGTTTTTACTGTGAATTTTTATCATTAATACATATTTCTAAAAACATCTTAATATTCATAAAGATATATTTTGACCTACATTTATTGTCATATTATTAGGTGCCTGTTATCAATTTAAATATAATTTAAAATTGTCATTATATTTAGGAAGTAATAATTTTAAATGATACTTATAAGTATGTCGTTATTTATGATTTTAGTGAATAATTATTAATATAGTTTTTATTTAAAGCAAACATCCAAAAGCTGCCAGACTTTACTTTCTGTTCGGACTGTGAATAGATAAAAATTGCTCACTCTGAGAACCTCACAATTACATTTTTATTAGCCACAGGAAGAATCATATCCAAAGACAGTCAACAAGGCTAGTTGTAATGTAAAATAATTGACCTAAAGAATATTTTTTTTCTGATTCCCAGCGTAATTATCCCTTCAGTGATAATACTTGCTGATGCCCTTGGGGCGCTGGAAAAAAATAAAGGAAAATATTATTTTAAGTTAAACAGCCGAACCAATAACAATTTAATCGATCGGTTATCGTCGAAAGAGCTGCTTTATCGCATAATTATATGACAAGGGTAGCAGATCGGGAGATATAACTTCTTGTAAGTTTAGGGTTCGAATGCCCGGCGGACGATTTCAACCGCAGGAGAGCTAATAAGATGAAGGGGCGAATTGGCTTTGCGATAAAAGCGAAGAGCCGCTTATAGATCTGCTGATAACAGGCTGAAAAATTAAACACAAAATTCGTTTTCATTTAATTTTTTATGTAATAATTAATATTGCGGCCAAACTTCGACCGGATATTGATGTATCGATAGGGTATTTGAATTGTATTGTTATGAGTAAAAGTTATCTTGCATTTTTTGTAATGTGAATACCAGCTATCCCCTGGTTTTATATCATTTGAATATATTTTTAGCATTTTAAAATCACTCAAATATCCGGCATTTTCCTATTTAAGTTTATTAGGTAACTTTAAACATTAGTAGCACTACCAAATCCATATAAGTGACGAGTTACTGAATTAAAATATTTCTAGTGCAAACGGCCTCACCGATACACTTCGTTAGTTTTTTCACATAATAACAGTTTACGAACTGGTATTGAAAGCAGTTTATTTATTTATTCCGTTCTATAATCGAGCACGGAACTGCCCGGTCCAATTTTGATAATATAAAATCACTTTTTACAAACTATATATTATAATTATTCACATACATACTGACACTTTCGCACCAGATATCTTTGAAATGTGCAATTCTGATGAAATATAATTTTAAGTTCCTTATACGGCTCAGTTTACTTAAATCAAGGATATTTATAAGGTGTAATTTCTCAAAAGAAAATGGGAAATAATTGATAACATTTAATAATTAGTAATATACAGAGTGAAACAAAGGATGTTTCAGTCATTCACAAACTGGTAATTCTGTGCAAAACTCGATAGAACATTTAATGGAACTTCGTTGTTTTTCATAACCATTTCTAAAAATTTCACTAAGTTGTGATTCAAACGAAAAAAGTGTTCATAATTTTTAGAGAGACGCGTTCCCAGACACAAACAGTTTTATGCACAGATATATATTTAATAATAATGAACACTTAGAATACATATATGATTCTAAAAAAAAAACATGTATGCTGGTCGTATAGTTAACTCTGTGCATTAAACTGAACAGATATTGTAAAAGAACCATAAGTAAATTTCCAATCGTTTCTAAAAAAATACTGTCAAGTTGCGATTACAATGAAAAAAAGCAGACACTTCAATATAACCAATTTGATACACAGAATTATCTATACGAATAATGTACACTTTTTAGTTATAGTTTTCCGTTTTCCGTTAAGAATTCTGTAGTAGATTTTCATATTGCGGACAATACTTTATTATACATCATTTTAATGAAACTGTGATGGTTTAAAAGTCTCCTTAATCATTAAATTTTATTTTACTCTCTATTATACAATCTATTTCACTTTTATTTTACACTCTGTTATAGGTTGATTACAAATTGCTCAATGCTCAGTCTTCATCAATATTAATTTTATAATATCATAAATGAATGGGTAATCACTCATAAGAATAAAGTGTCATCTCTTTTATTGAAATCTACTCGTTCGGAAAATTTCTACAGCTTTAACTATTTTCTCGCCGCCTGCATTTCGAGATGGCATGTTCATGCTGTCAACTATCTGGCGGAGAAATTCCTAACAATCGCTGGAGGGTTCTGCGGTTGATGCGAGCACTTAACTTCTCACTGCATCCAGTGTCCGTGAGCACGTCGCGGGATTGCTCTCATCCGTTTGCGCTCTGTCGTTTGGTCGATATTTAACGCGTAGCGTTTTTCCTCGAAACAAAACCTGGCATCGAGAAGGATGTTGTTTATAAGACCAAATTTCGTAAATGGATACTCACTGACATATATAATTTAAATAAAAAAAATGGAATATTAAAGGAATATGTATGCGCCTTTATTCAAGTAAACGCGCTTTTTTAATATGAATACATATGATGCCAGTATGTGTTATTATTTTCTGGTTTGATATACCATAGTTTCACAATTAAATGAAACTACGTGATATAGTATTATTTCTACTTTCTTTAAGTTTTTAAAATTATAAATTGGTATTTTACAGAAATTCATAAAATTAAAAGCTTTTTGTATTATCTAGACATAATAAAGGAGAACCGACAGGCTGAACTTTGAATCTGGATGATAACATAAACTCACCTTCTTTAAAAATTATGAAAATCGATTGGAAGTGGTTTTCCCTTTCTTATCCCTTAATCCTCGTGTTATTTCTTTATTTCGTCTTAATTCGTTTCAATATTTGCATTGTTCAGCGTTAATCTCATTTATTACAACTTTCCCTATGTAAATGTCGGAATAAACGTCTCATTTATAATACTTATATATATGTTTATATAGTTCACCGCTTGACTTTTTGATGTTAAAATAAATATGTACGTAGTTTAATTGAAGTATTTCTGGTAGCAAAGACGTAAAGAAAAAAATATTTATTTTTACGTGGTTTCTCAAAAACATTCATCTATATTAATTACGTATTCAAAAGCCTATATGCGGTAAAGCAAGGTGTATACGCGGTTTATCAGAGCGGTACGTGGAATTGTTAGTGCTATGCCAACCTTCACCTAGCATCGCACGTTTTACGTACAAGCATTTTATGAAAAATCGAAATATATGATCACAGTTCGTCGCTTATTTCAACGTCAGTTCAAGTGATTACAATTTCATGAGCCCACCTTAGGATCTCTATTTTCTTTTTTATATTCACGATTATAAACTATTGCAGAACACATAAAAATACAAATTTTTTCTATAGATATTACTATCCTGAATTTAAATATTTGATCACTTGTCTTTTTTAGTGTTAGAGACACCGATTTATCTTATTTTTTAGTGTTAATTTTAAAATTTTCCCTTAAATATTACCTGCTTTTTCAACAAGTAAATTAAAGATACGGTTTCCAAAAACTATCAGTTTTAAGAGTCACCGATTGATTCCTCTATCAAAATTTATAGGGTACTTTTCGCGGAAACTTTTAGGATATTTTTTTTACTACAAATAAAGAAAGAAGTCTAAAATAATCAGACTGTCTTATTAAAAGATATTAATCAGCTTCAGTATCTTGCATCCATACTTTAAATAGGATCCTGATAAAAATCCTATTTAAAAGACCAATCAAAGGAAAAATATTGATTAGTAGTTTTTGTACACCAATATTGAATTCTTATATAAATAATACGTTACGCACAATGATCAGCTGATAGATAGACATTCCATATAAGTATGTTATGTGAGAAAAGTTCAAAAAATAATTTCGTGAAATCAGAAAAGTAATCAGTACACCATATTATTGTATTACCTACACAAATACTTGCCTTGAAATAATCAATAAGTAAGTTTGTATTAAGGACAAAATTACAGTAAAAAATATGGCACGCATCGCAGGTAATAAATATCATTTAGGCTATTACATTGTACATCCATGTAATTATTTAAATAAAAAAAAGACATCAAACAATCAAAAAGGCGTGCTAAAAATTTATCCCATATTATGACTGGTGGCAAACAATGCCTTATGTGGTTTACTTGCATTAGATGCACAAATGATATAAAACTTCTAATGAAGACACGACGATCACACTTGCAATAGCCAAGCTATAGTCCCGTAGCCATATTCATATATAACTTTCCGTATATAAATTCTAAAAATAGCAAAGTTTGAATCTGCACCTCTAAAGCGTAAATTCATGGCATCTAGAATACATAACAAAGGTTTATAATATACTTATCTACATGAATAGAGTACAAGATCGATCCAGCTCCAAAAAGATATAAGGCAAGGAAATGTAATCCCTCTGAAACTTTTAACTACACTCTTGGAAGGTGACTTCAAGCTTCTGGATTGGAATGTATCTAATATTACGACAAAGTGGTAAGAGCAGCGTTGACGCACGACAATAGCATAATGCTCATGGATAAAAAAAGAGATTTCCAACAGGTGCGTCTTGAAGTGAGCATGTACAAGAAAGGCGTCATATCCAAGGTTCATGTTACCACTATGTCGATAAATGCTAGGAATGCTACTCCTGAAATATACTTAGAACAAACTCTTTAAACACGAAAATTTAATTTCCAGGGAGAGATGAATTGGTGAATTAGACAATCTTTTTAAAAATTTGAGATCCACGAAATGAAGAAGATCTTTTTTAATGAGATTAAGATAATTTTCATTTAATCAAGTTCCTATATACGTAGCATAAAAAGGCAATTTCCCCTATTAAAGGATGAGTTTTAATACGAGAATTTATATTAACCTTTCATAGTACAAGCTTAATAGGCGATTTGTGTTTGTAACTAGTTAATACTTTAATCTCTGAAATTTACTCTGTTCAATTATTTTATCGCCGGAAGTCTTCTCATCCCGCAGAGATAAAGCTTTAACCTTGCATAGTGGTCAGCCGCTATTAAGATTAAATTTATGCTTACTTGGGTAAATTAAGCTATAAATTTTCCGGCACATTCAATTTATTGTTCAGGCCAATATATTTTTCCTCTTTAGCAAAAACACTGATAAATTTTTTTTTTCTTTTACTTTTTTTCATGTATGTAATTTTTTTCCTTTGTATATGGACATAAAATACATTTAAAATATAATTGTTAAAATTGCAATATCACAATCATATTTTATTTCTTATTAAATACTAGCCGTGCCTGATTCTTCATTCACAAAAAATTAGGAAAAAAATTTGTTGTTTTTATCTCTTAAATATTGCTCCTGGATTTATATTATTATCATACCAAATTTCATCAAAATCTACTAGTAGGTATTGCATCATACCTATTTAAATTAACTTGCAAACAAAACACAATTCTAAAAAAAAGCTTTTGGCTTCTGTTATAATTCTATACGCTAAATTAATAACTTTTTAAATATATTCTCAATGTATGGAATTCACTACGCTAAAATTTTATTAAATGTATATATGAACACAATTCTTACTTGAATTGTTTCTATCCTATTTTTTCCCTATTTCACATTTGTATGGAATAAAAACAATTTAAATAACAAACACTAGTTACCCTTATTATGAACATGTGCTCATTTTTGTTTCGGTACTAATACTTAAATTTATCTTTTTCAACTAATACGAGGTTGATAGTGAAAATTTTGGTAAAATAGTCACTTTTTCCTAACGATATGACCGCTGTAACTCTAATGGAAAAGTATGAATTTAAATTTTACTCAGTCGAATGAAACGTTTTTGCGTTATTATAATGTAAATATAACAATAATATACGGAAATAGGCAAAATGATAACGTATTTGGCATTAATATCAATGAGGAATACTTCACTCATTTTCAATTTACCGACGATGGGAGAGTCTGAAATAAAAACGCAGATATGGTATTGGCATGGCACACTTCTAGATGGGCAATCTCGTTTCGATCTTCCTTGTAATTTTATAAAGTTCGAGGAAATCATTGAAGGCTTGCGGCACGCGATCAATCTTTGTGAGAATCTATTGTAAGATATGTGGATATTATTTCTTAACGTTAATCTCTTTCTTAGCTATAAATTAATATTGAGGACATCCTTTTTAACTTATTCCATAGACCCAGATATTGTTCAGACCCAATATATTTAGGATTGCATTTTTCTTATTTATTCGTCTATATAAAGTACAAACTCGTAAATGTTGATAGATGAAATCGAAAGATCTCTGTTATTTAATTTACATTTTTCGTACTTTTATATTATATTCAGCATTAAATAGAACATGCATTTTAATAACTTGGAACTGGTACGTTTTTCCAATAATCGCTTTCACCGCATAAGCGAACGAGTTTACAGTTGGTTCGGAAATTTCCAGCTGCGCAAATGAGCGGAGAATGAAATGAAGAGTGGAATGGTACCGGTCGTTCACGTGACGACCGAGTAATTGCAGCGGGATGGCGACGATTTATTTGCGGAGGTGCAGCGCCCCGTTCCAATCTCAGATGCAATTTGGATGTGCAGTCCCCCGTTCCAATCTGAGGTGTAATTTCTTAGAGAAAACGAAATCGATTGACGTGTACTGCATTATAGATATTCTATTTTATAAATAGAACGAATTGGGCATATTGCTTAGTACATGAGTTAATAAAAGGGTGAAATATAATTTAATTTATTACACTTTTAAACAGTCTACCGACAAAGAATAATCTAGACACTTTTCCCTTTAAAAGATAGTCAATATTATAATGAGAATATTTTTGATACAGAGTTGCTTTAATTTGTTTTTTAGAATAATTGGAAATATTTACATTTTATTTCAATTTAGAGTTAAACCTGTTTTTGAAAAATTCATTGATAGCCACACTAGCTTTTCTTAGGACAAATCGGTTTATCCTACGTGTATTAGGATAAATTAATTTGTAGTTTGGCCTGAAAACTTTAGAATTAACTAGTTTGAACTGAGCCAAACTAATTGAATTGTTATAATCGAAAAAATAAACACTTTGGAAGCTGTTAACGTGGGGATATTCTGGTTGAGGAATCATATGACGTTATTGATGCAGATCACAAAGTTGCCGGCCACGGCGGATCTGACGGATTGCTGGTTGAGACACTTTAAAATATGTTTCTATTTATATGTAAAACACGTCAAAAAAAGACCGAAAAAAAAGAGTTGTCTAGTAATGAAGCTTATTGACGAGCATGTTTCTTAATTTCAAGAACCTAGAGTCTGAGCTTTTTTGGAACGGGCAAAGTTTGGTTTAATTTTTTTTTACTTTCAACCATATAATTCAATTGAAAGGGAAAATAATAAGGGAGAGAACTAGTTTTATCTGAATTTTACGTACACTATAGTTTTATCTGAATTTTACGTTATTTCTACTTTCTTTAATTTCTTTACCACTAGTGGTAAAGAAATTAAAGAAAGTAGAAATAATACTACATCACGTAGTTTCATTTAATTGTGAATAATGAATTTCTACAAAATTAAAGCCCAATATATTCAATATTTGAATTTTACGTGTAAAATTTATGTATGTTTATTTTTGAAAAATATGTCCCGCTATCTCGAAAGCTGAGGTTGGTGCTGATTTTAAATCTGCTGGTTTTTTAACAAATCGTTTAAATTTTGGTTGTTTGCGGCAAATATTAGGCAAAATATTGATGTGATAAACATTTAAATTAATATTTATATTAATAGAAATTATATACTACAATGAATAACTATGTAGTATTAAATGTTCAGGCTTTCTATCATTAACATTTTGTAAATTTTGATGGGTTTCCGAGATTTTTGCTGAGAAGATGTCCAAAAATACTATAAATTATTTGTTTTTAATAAACTATTAATTTTTTTAATAAAAAAATTAATACTTTTGATTGCACCTTTTTATTTTTAGGGTGCTTTAAGTAATGAAATAATATCAGCCCTTAAAACCGTTTTTAAAAGTTAGCTCGAAATACTTCACAGATTTTTAAAGCTTCTGCTATGTAACAAATATCAAGAAAATTAATTCTCACAATGGTGTTTTACCCATATCAAAACCGAATTTTTATGCAAAGGCTATCGGTAGAAAAAACTATACTTATTGTCATTAGGTATTATTAAATATACAAGTACATTACCCTATGAAGTCATATAAGTGATGACTTGCGGCAAATAACGTAATTTTATCAAAAAGCCAGTGTTGCGGGAGCCAGAGTCGCACTGAGCGGGTATTTATTATTTATCAATATTTTCCATTGACTAATTTAGTAATAACAAACTAGTCAATAGAAAGAAATTATGAAAAAATATTATCTACAATAAAGATAATTAAAAAAAAAATTGATTGCTGTATTGCTATTAAAAATTAATCTTTTAGTTTTTATGTAACTAGTCAAAGCTGTTTATTTACACTGAAACCATAACCATATTCGGTTTCGATGTATTACAGAAATTCAAACCCAAAATATTGCAAGGATATATTTGTCTACGACTATTATATAACTATTATTAAACATTTTTTAAATAAATTTCGTAATTATCTTTAAACTTCTATTTCAGGGGATTCGGTCAGAGATCCGTTCCTTCCCTTATTTTCTTTGGTAATTTTTTTTACATACTCATATTTATTTCATCATTGTGGGCTTTTCCAATTATCATAGAAGATATAAAGAAAGTTTGCTTTATATCTAGGTTCAGGATTAGAAAGATAGATTCAGAAGCGACGTTTTATTCTACACATTCTGAAATAAATTTCCATTTTGTCATTGAAGCATTTTTGCTGTAGAATTTTTTTGTGGGTTAAGATTTTGAAACAAGTTTTTGAGATGGTCTATTACTATGTTAGGTACATAACACACTTTTCCAGGCAGTTACTATTTATTTTAAATTAATTATGTTTTACCGAGCAGCTAAAATATTTAAATAATCGTCGCCGTGGTGTGTTGGGTTGATCACGAAGTTTATGCCTTTTGACGGCGCGGTGCACCGCGGTGATCCGGGTTCGATTCCTGGCCGCCTGTCGAGCGGGGCAGGACTGGTGTTATAGTTGGCTGTAATAGATTTCTCTCGTAGCAATAAATCCGCCATATGTACCAATTAGATACATCAAAGTAGATAAATAAATAAATAAATAAAATATCTACTGATAGAAAGTTTGGTCTGTAAACATTATTTTATGGTCTAGTTAAATAGCTAAGTCTATTTTTATTTTCTTTTAAAATGTGATATATAAACCACTACATTTAGAATATTTTTATGCAAAAGTTAAATCCGTCCTGCTAAACTCTTACTAAAATTATTTACTTAAGCCGAAGAAAATTTGAGACTTAAGTACGATTTCACTTGTTCTTTGTACCGAACTTGGCCCCTACTTTGATATTTAATTTTTGATAAGTTTTAATTTGTAACATTTTAATTCTTACACGTTTGTCGTATTATATAATTGGAATTAAAGACTTTCTTTGGTTTTAATGTGTTTCACAAATTTTTACCGAAGCCGTATCGTGTACCTTGTAACACGATACGGCTTCGGTAAAAATTTGTACCAAAATTTATTCCATAGAATATTAGCTTCCATTTGGACAAATTATACTTATTTGTGTGTCTATTATATGTATACTAATATTTCTAGTCATTATGAATTAGCAGACAGAAAATTAAAAAAATAATATCTATAATATTGTAATGTTGTTTTAGAAGAATAAATAAAATAATATTTTATTTATTCTTCCAAAACAACAACAAGGAATCATTACGAAATCATGACTTAGATATTATATGTGCTGTTGAAAATTATTGATAAATGAGATCCATATGGTATAACCCAGATTTTTTTAAATTTCTGTTGCAATTGCTTTCAAAATTGATGAGATGGAAAAACAATTTATATTATTTTGTTAAAAATTACATTTGATAAAGTTTTTGATTCAGAAGTTTTTGTTATGTTTTTATTCGTCATTTTTAGTCGATTGCATAATAAGATTGGAAACAAAAAAGAAAATGATGACTCATGCGATAATTTTAAGGTTACTTCTTGAATTATGAATATAACATTTTGTACTGTATGTTTTTGGATTATTATCAAGTAAAAATTAATGTGTGTGAAACATCATCTCTTCACATCCTTCGATCTGCGAAAATAAAAACATTTTGAATGTTTTCAAAACATTTTTATTATTTTATATTTTCTTCTGCTTATCATGATCAAAAAGCTAAATAACTTATACTTTTTTATCGATGCTCTTATAAATAATTTTAAATAACGTTATGAAAATATGTTGCAAAAAATAGACGAAAAAGTGTATTTTGAAAACGAGCTAGTGCATAGTCAAACTATAGCGCGCAAACTTATCAAGTTTTCATGTTTAGAGTTTCTTTTATATTGACTCATTCTTCGTACGGTCTACTATTATCAGGTGCTTTAAGTACGCTATAGCAATAGACCGCACGCAAACTAATTTACAAAATAAATATTTGTTTTGAAGTATATTACTGTAGGTCAACAACTCAAGATATAACAGTGCGCCAATTTTTATTTAGGAAATTTTTCAAAAATATGTCTTTCTTCAAACATCTTCACATTTATGAAATACATTTTCATTAACATGTGTTATAGTATTAACATGTATTATAGTATATATATATATTAGTTTTAGTATCTATAAGAAATTTAATATATATACAGTTTTAAATAATAAGTATATTTCAGAAATTATGTTTTTGTTTGATAGTGACGAGTACGATCCAAATGAAAGATCGAATAATTACAATTTTCACATAAAGCTATAATTTAATTTTCATGCAAAGAAAATATACAACCTTCATCGTATTCCAATTTCTATTCGGATTTTGAATAAGAAAAAATTAGCAACTCTGGATGCCCAACGATTACGATTTCTTTAGCGATAGATATAGAATAAATGTAAGCCGTTATGTAAGGTTAGCTTTTGTTTGTAATTATTGATTTAAATACATTATTTTCTTCCGTGTTCTTGGTGTAATTATTCCTTCAGCGCCTAGGGCTACGGCGGTGCGACAGCCTGTAAGAAAAAATATTATTGAAGTTATACTTCTTTAGGTGCGTTATGAAAAAATGATGAGAGTGAAATTTTAAGATTCGTCACACAAAAGGTACAGTATGAAGTTGCAGCGGAAGAAACAAAAGCTATTGGCACCATCGTCGCCTCTGTTCACTGTTTTCATATTCATAGTATTTATCTATATGTTTCTAGTGTCTACATTCACACACGTGTTTTAGTTTCATATAAGTGCGATTTATATATGTGCTGATAAATTATATTCAGTTGTGATTTAAATTCAATATTTTCATTAATATATTTACTATTCGTAAATATTAGTGAAAAAATTGTGTTTATAGACTTTTCCAAGTGCTCCAATATAATTGAGGTTATCTATCCGTATGTATTATTTAATGATGTCAAAGAAGTATAACTTCTCACGCGCGTACATAAGTACACGCACCCTTTTTTCAATTAGTATGATTGTCTTCGAAGGTGTTACAGGGCACTGGGAGAGATAACTTATCGCGAGTATACGGTTTGGATCTCCAGCGAACGATTTCGCAAGCGACCAAATAATAAGTGTTGAAAAGCGAACTGGCGTTGCGATAAAAGCAAAGAGCTGTTTATAGACCGGCTGAGAGCTGATTGAAAAATTTTACAAGAAAATTATGGTAATTTAATTCATGTGTCATAATTAAAATTGTTACCAAATTAAGTATAGACAGTAATTTATCAATATATATAGTTTTACTTATACCAATGGATTGCATAGTGTATATGCAATCCATTGGTATAAGTAAAACTTATCATTTATTGACTATTTAATTCGTCTTTTTTCTCGTATACAAAGAATCATGAATATATTTTATCTTATTGCGCTTTTAGTGTCGTATTCAATGGGAAAAGGTGCATATTTTAGATTATCGAAATGGGTGTATATCCGACTCTCTAAGCCGTTTTCCTTAGATATCGGTTGACTCTTGAAATTTATTAGAGTACAGGAGACTATTAAGCAGCAAATATTTTAATCTAGGTGACGTTCAAAAATATTTATAAGAAAGTTTTAGGACAGCATAAATAAATACCCGAAAAAAATTTCATGACATGTGCAATTTTTTCGAAACATTATTTTGATGTTGCTGCAACTGTTTAGTTAATTTTTTTCAAAAATATTATTCTGCAAAATCTTCTAAAAAAAAAAGATTCTGCAAAATAAAATGTGCCAAAAAGACTACCTGTAATAATATACAGCATGTAACATAGAACGAGTCTGTCATTCATACAAGTGATTCTGAGCACTGGGCAGAAAATGTTAAGAAACTTTATGAAAATTCATAGTCATTTCTGAAGTTATTATTACCTTGGTTGCGATTCCAAAAAAAAGTAACATTTTTTTTTACAGAAACACACATCGACTATACTCAGTTGCATACACAAAATATTCTAAAAATAATTGGCACCCGTATATGAATGTATACAGATTGTAACGAAATATGTTTGTTACTCATAAAAATGATTATGTGCATCTCTCAACTCAATGGAAATTGTTAATAACATGTCAATTTTTAAACATTTAGAAAAAACTTTCAATTTGCAATTCCAACGACCAAATGCAGAAACACGCTTCATACATACTCAGTTTAATACACAAACATTTTCTATGTTACAGTCTTGTATATTATTGGACTTGAGTTATGTTGGAAATGTTTCGTAGTAAATTTCCATATAATATTTAAAAGTTTATCATAAAAAATGCATACTACACACTTCACACTCTTCTCTTAATCGTTAACTCCATTTTTTTGCATCAATTTTTTTTATTACCAACTGAACTGATTCTACTGCAGGTTGGTTATGCTTATTATTCTCTAAATTTGACTTAAATGCTTAATTGACTTGATGTTTGTTATTCATTAATATAAATTAGGTCAAAATCACGGTTAAAAGTACAATTTTCACTACGAAAGTACTGTATTTTTGAATGAAATCCTTACTAGTGTGGTAAATTCCTACACCTTTAAATATTTTCTCGCAACAGGCACTGCCAAGTCATAGTTGTGAGCTATCAATAGCCTTCCGGGGAAATTCCTAGCAATTACTGGAGAACTGTGAACGGCGCAAGCATTTCACTTCTTATTGCATGCAGCATCCATGCGCATCTTGTTAGACTGCTCTCATCACTGTTTGCTCGACTTTAAGGGTGTATTTCTGTCCCTAAAATGGAAATCTTGCACCAATATAAAATGTCGTTTATAATTCTGTATTAAATTAATAGATAATTCTGTATTAAATTAATGTAAATATTAAAAATTATCTTTCTCGTTATAAACGAGAAAAATAATTTTAAAGATTCCTTACTCACGTAAACCAATTTGATCAATATCTGTCTGTTGGTGTGTATTTTCTTTTCATAATTTGATACAAAAAACTTTTATGCATACCTTTGCACTACAAAACTATAATCAAGGTTTGTCAGAAAATATTCGATTAATTAATTGGAAGAAATCGTGCTCGCCAATATGAGTCATTCTGTCTGCCCGTCTGCTTGTCATAATTATTTTTCTCCTTTAGATGTAGAGGATAGGGTAACAGACCATGTTAATACTTACATTTTGCATTGATATATTTGAAAATAATCTATTCAAGCAAATAACATCCGAGAAATAAGGCTGATAGAATCTGTTTACGGGAAGAGTATAATGGTTAGTTTTTGAGAAATTTACATTTTTACGCATGTGAACCATATAATAGAGAATATTCTTTAGACGGTGACAAATAATATTAACATTTGTAAATATTTGAATGGAAACACTTGAATGTTTTATTTTTTATATGCACCCAAGCGTATGGGAACCCACGTAGTGTGTTCTACTCGTACTATTTATGTGTAACATTATTAATATAACAAAGGAATATACCAATTAATATTAAATTTTGATGAGGCAATTTTGGAATTCCCACAGTGGCCATTGAAATTGATTTTCTTATTTAAATCTAACAAAAACCATTTTATAAAATTTTCGCATTAAGGGCAAAAGTAAAACTTAAAATTGGCCGGACCGTAACAAAGGAAATGTAACATCTGTAAAATTTATGAATAGATCATTCAAAAGAGATCTCCCTTTCTTATTCCTCAATCTTTTCCCATTACAATTATTACCCGGTTTATTCACAATTCTCATAAACATGTGTATTATCCAGAGTAAATCTCCTTTATCACAAATATTTTTTTTTCGTGACAAACACAGATATCCACTTATAAATATTTCAATTATAATTTACTAAACTATATTATGGTAGTTTACTGGAAGAAATTTATTCAGTAGACGAGCTTTAAGTTTCCTAATTCATCATAGGTGCACATTATTTTGTGGATATTGACATATTTATGTACGTAAATAAAAATAATATCTTAGATGTGGTGCGATAATAAAAGTTTCAAATGAAACTCGTGCATACATATTTAGTAAAGGACTTGAGATCTTCTCGATGTTTTAATAAATGGAAATAAGGTGTTAAAAAGAATAATGGCTTACTTTACATTTGCATTAATTTTCAAGGATTAAATCATGTCAGGCTTATTTTTAAAGTGAATATTATTAATGATTAAAAAAAATTGTAAAAAGAAAACATCTAACAGTAATGATAATGAGTTTTTAAGTTGACTACCTCGATTTTTATCATAGAAACCCATTTTCATTCCAAAAATAAAAACATGTATGTAGGTGGAGACCGCGCCACTGCTGCATGTAGGGCATTCGATATTTATATATATATATATATATATATATATATATATATATGTGTGTGTATATATACAAATATCCAATGCCCTACATGCAGATATCTACTTATATATATATATATATATATATATATATATATATATATATATATATTATATGAAATAACATTCTTTTCATAAGCCTTAATATTCCCCAAGCCGAGTGAACTTGCTGAGCCTTATCGAACTCGGCTGAGCTTTTCCTGTTTGTTTGTTAAAGATGTGCTTTTGAAGCTGTTGTAGTAAATCAAACTAATAGTTTGAATTTACTAGTGTGTAATGATATTCTGAATCATTTAATATAAACGTCCCGAAATCTTATAAAATTTAAGAAAGTGTTTTTGGAACTGAATATTAAACACATCTTATATATTAGAACATAGTTTTGACTTCATACATAATTGCTTTAGTGACTCTATTCTGGTTTTATGAAATAAAATATAAAGACTGACTACGTGGAAATTTCATGCCCGTACTAAAATAATTTTCTACGACAGTTAAATCCATCTCTGTAGTTTATAAAAATACTAGTTAATTTAAAAATATCCGCAATCTAAATTGACAATTACGTGCAATGGTTCTCCTGTAAATTTATATTTTCGGGGGCTAATTTATCAAATACTTCAGGATTGAGATTACATTATTGGAATCTGGAGACTCATTTTGGGCTTGAGATTAGCAAACACAAACAATAGACATTTGATCATAATTTGAATTTGGCGTTTTATTTCATCACTTTATTTTTCTTTATTTGGACCAAGGCGATGCAATTTTGCCCCTCAAATTTAAACGCACTTGTTAGTTGGTAATATGGTGGGGTGAATAGTGACTGATATGACAGAGTGAAACTTATACATTTTAACCTAGCACAGAGTGCCGGTGTGTGTATGTGGTTAATGATTACTTTTTCAACCATTGAAAGCTTAGGGTGATTTTGTAAACTTAGTTGTTGCTTAGTTATTTTATTTCTAACGCTATCTAATTGGAGGCTTAGATTGTGTTACTTTACCATAACAGATATAACAGTAAATTAATAAAAATAATACTCCTATATAAATTACCTCTTCATTTTGACAATACCGATCATGAAATTCAGATAATATTGCGTGTTTTAACGAAGTTAGTCAGTGGATGACGTCTCTAAAAATACTTCTTCTGCTATAAAAATATTTTCCTTAAAATTTAGTATTGTAACGAAGGAAAATTATCTTCTAGTATATATGGACCTAGTCATAGCCAAATATATAATTTTTAATGAAAGTGAATACACTCGTTTCGATTACAATTGTGTCTGTGTATTACAGAGTGTAAATAAAATAGTTAGATTTTTTCTTTCTTTACTGCAATTGTATATAAATAATGTAATAAATTTTGATAAGATTTCTTACGCTAAATTAATTTTTTTAACGTTCTACTTTAGGAGATTCATTTAGAATTTTTGCTTCAGATATTCACTTCGTTTTTGTGTGACATACATATTCTGAATGAACTATCAAATTGATCAATAACTGTTTCATCCGTGGTAACCACATGAAAAAAAAATTAGTTTCTTTTATCTTTCCTTCTTCTTAGATATTTTTTCAACATATTGGGCTTTTTAGATTGTGATAGATGATTTAAAAACTAGCATATTCCAAAATTAACTTCATTTTGTCATTGTGATATTTTAGTAAAACTTTGAACTGAGAGGTATCGGTTGATTGAGGATTTTTGGTCGTTGTGATGAACTTCTACTACAGTATAAAGTATTCAGTAAGCTTTTTCACGAATTATTGCCCACTTTAAATGAGTTTTCTTTTGCTTTGTGTGCCAGCAGCTTAATTTATTCTAATCTACCCATTGTCCTAAGAAAGTTTTGTCTATGCAAACATCGTTATATGCTCCAGTTAAATAGCAACGTCTATTTTTATGGGGCTCTGTTGTTGTACTGTCGTGACCATAATATTATTTAAGGGTATTTATGGTGCAGTTTCGATTCATCATAAAGCATGATTCTAAGAGCATGCATACCTTTAAGGGGCTAATTTTAGTACAAAAACAAATATATTTGTCCACTTATTTTCTTACTTATATTTAACGTAGAATATTTTTTAAAAATATGAAACGTGAAAAAATGCATAAGGGATTTAATAGTTATCGAGCGTTCTGTTTTCCTATTAAACAATTATATTAAACGCTTATATTAATGGGAAATTAATTAAACTTGAGGCCCATTTAGGTCTCAATTTTTGGATCAATGGAGCCTAAAGCTATATTGGTTTTTTGTATAGAACTTGGTCCATTTTTCATACTGGTTTTTTTCACTAGGATTTAATTTTTGTTCAAAAATGTGAATTTTTACGTGCTTTGCTGAACAACTATTATAGGATTTTTCCTTAAGCATTAAGTAGAATTCGATAGTTAAATGAAAAAAAAACCACTTTGCTCACACAAATAAATCCACTTCATTCTAAACCTTTGCTTATTCTTTTAACTTTATCCCATAATAATTTTATTGAGGTTCTGGATTATTGATTGTTTTATATTTTCAATCATCCAAGCTATTGCAATCATTCAAACTATTTTAATAAGATAAGCATACCTTTAAGGGGCTAATTTTAGTACAAAAACAAATATCTTTGTCCACTTATTTTCTTACTTATATTTAACGTAGAATATTTTTTAAAAATATGAAACGTGAAAAAATGCATAAGGGATTTAATAGTTATCAAGCGTTCTGTTTTCCTATTAAACAATTATATTAAACGCTTATATTAATGGGAAATTAATTAAACTTGAGGCCATTTAGGTCTCAATTTTTGGATCAATGGAGCCTAAAGCTATATTGGTTTTTTGTATAGAACTTGGTCCATTTTTCATACTGGTTTTTTTCACTAGGATTTAATTTTTGTTCATAAATGTGAATTTTTACGTGCTTTGCTGAACAACTATTATAGGATTTTTCCTTAAGCATTAAGTAGAATTCGATAGTTAAATGAAAAAAAAACCACTTTGTTCACACAAATAAATCCACCTCATTCTAAACCTTTGCTTATTCTTTTAACTTTATCCCATAATAATTTTATTGAGGTTCTGGATTATTGATTGTTTTATATTTTCAATCATCCAAGCTATTGCAATCATTCAAACTATTTTAATAAGATAAGATATAAATGCTAATTATTAAGAATATATATTATGCTAAAATTATGGAAACCTCTTTTTATTTCATTATCACATTAAATTAACCCAGTTAAGTATGAGTAAGTTTATAGTAGTCTTAATAACAGCCTAAGGACCTCTATCATAGAGGAGGTGAGGACATTTGGTTTGTTGACATTTTCAACTATATTTTAAGAACTATCTTATGAATCCTTGTAGCTTGCTTCTTAAAATGATAGCCCACACATTTTGTTAAATATGTAGTGGGCTGTAAAGAATAAAGGAAATAAGTAAAAGAAGACTTGTGCTTCTTCATTTTAGTTTTTAATATTAATAGTTAAAATGAATAGAATTAATTTATCTCTAATTAAATATTATAATATACGTAATTCTAATAAAAGTTTGCCAGAATAGTTTCAAAATCACTATCCGTGTAAGACATAGTTATCTATTGTAAGTAATAATTTAAATATCAATTATACTTTGATGATTCATAAATGGAATAATCTATTCTAAGTGTAGTTAAAATGTGACCTGTAGTCAAAAACTTGATTGAAGTTGAATTTAGAGTTACTGTAAAGATTTAAGACTACTGAAACACGTATGTAGTTAGTTAAGTATTACATCGTCAACGTAAATACTTACAATTTTTTAAAGTTCATGTTGATATATATTTAAAGACAATATTATTTCTAGTATATTATTTTATAGGACTCGATTTTGATACACAATTAGTTCACTGCTAATGCTGTAATCTTAATTGTCTACAAATGTTCGATCAAATAGTTGCGGTCAAAACCTAGCTTCATTATTTGTAAATATATTTTACAGTATGCATATTCTTAAACATATGTATTATCAAAAAGTAAACCTTATAATAGAACGTAGTCCTATACATTAGTTAATAAAAATACATAGACGTTACGGATATTGTTTCATGTAACATTTTTCTGTTAGTTTACTTTTGCTGCCTACAAAACTATTTTGCCATCGTCCGAAAAAAACGGAGGCTATTTCAGGTACAGAACCAATAAACAGACTGCTTGGTCCCTATCACAATGTGTATTAATATAAATTGCATATGAGATATTGTAGGGCAGAAAGCGACACTCGTCCGTTATACGTTCCCTAACTCCGGAAAAGATGCGGAGGAGAAAATAAATTTTCTCTTTATAGAATTCTTTTACAGACTAAATTATATATGATGTTAAACAATTTTTAATCTTAAGCTCTAGTGACAGAGGTATCAAGTGGCTTAATACTTTTTTTGCTCCTATATTAAAAACAGTTTAATATTATTTTCTACTGAAATCATTACCATATCGAAAAGAATTATATATGGTTATCGTCAAAAAGGGATTTTATTGTTTGAAATTGTTACTTTATTTTTCATTAAGAGATTACACTAATAGTTTTTCCTGTTTCTAATTTTAGTAAACGTTGATTATTTTTAGAGGGACAGACTGTCAACAGAGTATGAAACTTTTCACAGATTGGAAAATAATTTATTACTGGCGCTATAAAAAACATAAAAGTTCGTGGTTTGTGTGATATTGTTTAATGCAGTCATAGGAAAAAAAATAGGGAAATATGGATGAAAAGATGAAAAATTAGCAGCGATTACATGTGATCCGTGGCTGAACGAATTAAGTACAAGGCAATATTAATTCCATAAACTGGTAGAAGTGATCGCAATTCCGATGCAATTCCATTGGGCAGTGAATAATATTTATACAACTTGCATTTGTTAAATGAGGGTGACTTTCCAAAAACGAATAGATTGTTAATTTGGTAACCAAGCTTCTATATTAAAGAAAATCCCATAAAGTATTTATCTACCTCTATTCTAAGTACAGATAAGCAGAAGTTACATTATATTTTATAATTCTACAACAATCAGTGCAAATTATAATAAACATTTTGCCGTGATGAACAGACCAATGGAAAAATAAATAACTGTATCCTATCTTCAGATTTTAGAGTTCCGAATCCAAAAGAATCAAACAGAATGTTATTGTTGATACTAAGCAAAAACGTGATACGTAAAACCGCCGGTTTTAGAGAATTTTCTTTTTAGGAAAATGAGTATGCAAACTCGTAGTACATTTGTTTTATACGGCGATTTCTTGAAAACTGTCGGTCTTAATGAGCTATGAGTGGAGATAACATATTTTGAATGTGACGGTTAATTCAATTTAACTATTACTTTACAGACCTGAGAAAGAAAGCAGATGTAAATATGTTATCACTTTGAAGTGTAATATCGGATACTCGCGTTCCTCCGGCTTTGCTCATTTTGTAGCTATGAACATTTTTCTTACCAAGTTTGAAACCAATAAAAAATATAATTTTTTTATGTATAAATGTATTTATGTATGTACCAATTTTCTTAAGGGGAAAATTAAGTTCATACATAAATACATATATGCATACATGAGTTGTAATTACAAATATATGTTTGTATAAACTTTCAAACGACTCATTTTTTTGCAGAGTGTAATATATGTGATTGGTCATGTTGAACTTTAAAAACATCGGAGTGACGTAATTTTTTACATGAAATACGTTAAAAGTTAGAGACTTCAGTCCACACATATTAGGCGTTGCATTGATATAAGACTTAACATTTTATCTATATATGTAAAGGGTATAGGAGGTCATTAAAAATTGTTTTCCACTTAGGTTTGTAATATAGCACTGAAAAGAAAACTAAGTGAAATGCAAATGTACCTTTTATACGACGATCCCCCAAAAGTTGCCTAAATGAATTAATTTATAAAACTAATTTTAAAATGTTACATTTAATTATGGAGTTCTCCTATATTGCAAATATTCTGCATTTAAATAACTATCATAAAAAGATATTATATTTACGTTTACGACAATGCGAAAATGAATTTTTAATTTTCACATTCTTTTAAGGTTTGATTTTAAAACATGTAAATGTTGTATCCACATGACGTTCTTCATATTACAAAAAATTTACGTCATTTCTAATAAAGTATATATACGATTTAAATTTGAAAGTATGATGTATCGTAGTCTATATCAAACTGGCTGTTTTTTATTTTTCCTGGAAAGTGCAAGCCCTATTAGCTTTTGGAAGTTAGAATACCTGAAAGAAATATTTAAAGATCAGTCGATTTAACCTGCTTTTCGATAATGCATTTTTTATCATAATCTCACCCAAAGAGAAAATCCGGCTACAGAACCATTTCTACACATTAACAAGTTTAGGGAATTAAAATCTCGCAACTTACAGGAATCGGGCAAGTGTTTGCGTTTAATTTCTCCGCATAGAGCAAGCGGATATTTAAATTTTACCCATTTGTGGCATTCCCTTGCCGGGGGCAATTATAATTTTGATTACGTTCAACTTCCCCTCACTGAAATACGCTGAGCATAATGTTGTTGGTTTTCGCTTGAGACCTTTAGCCAGCGCCTTAGAGTTTGTCTTGAGTTACAAACAAATAATGAGCTCGGTATATTTAGAATGCTTCTTGTTATGACCTCTGGCGCTAAGATATTTTTATTTGCTTATAAGTGATTTATCGTCCTATTTGCGAACGTAAAGATAAAACTGGGAATATATTTTTTTATTTTGTTTAGGACATTACTACATTTCTTTTTCATTTGCAAATATTAGTAAGATAGCAAAATAGTTGAGTAATTATAAGATAATAAAATATATCATATTTAATAAGAGAATAGAAATCGATCAGTAGATCGACAGAATTTGAATGAAAAGCTTGGAAAATTTTAAGCTAGTTATTTTGTAAAACGCGTTGTCGACGAAATTCGTTAAATTTTTTATACACTGTTCAAATTATTATATAAATATCTAACTTATTTGGAAATTTAAAACTTATTTATTAGTATTAATAGAAATCGCTCTCAAATATCATACAAATAACTTTACAGAAAAAGTGTGTATTTCACCATATTGTATTTTATTTAAAAAAACGCATCAATATATTTCTCTAAAGAACTAAGTCAATGTAAAATTATAAAAAAAAGAGAATATAGAAATGAAAAAAAGGGAACATAGAAAACCATTCCATTAATTTATAAAAATTATCTATAACATAAATTGTGGTACCAGATTAACAGTGAAATTATATTTTGATGTTATGTAAAAATAAATAGTAACATAAACTTTTTTTTAAGTGAATCATAAAATACAAATACATTTGAAAATTAAAATCAATTTAAATCTCCTCGCTCATTAATTCTGACGCGTCATGTTCGTGATTAATCGGTAATTGAGGACGAGTGGAATTCCAAAGCTAATCGGCGGCCTTCAGTATTCTCCGGGATAGTGACATATGTATAACAACGATTTATGACAACGTTTATTATATATATGTATATTATCATATGTATAACAACGTTTATTTATTGAAGAACATCGTTATCTTTGTACTGTCAACTTATATTTATTGACTCTTTAACTCGTTAAATTAAATTTAGGATAAAGTGTGAAAATGCAGATTTTTATCAGTAAACATTATTTAGCAAGAATTTTTCGGTCATAATCTGATTTCATTTTATGGTCAAATTTTATGGTCGATTTAATTTCATATAATATGTTTACTTTGCTGGATTGCAATAACAAGTACACTGCTTTTTCGTTCATAAGTAGCTTTTATTTAGTGGATACCTTGCAGCATACCAATCACATTTCACAATATATTATCGATGATGATTAATATTAGAAAAAAATGTTGTACACTCTTAAGGAGAGTAGAGTTCTATTGAATGTCGCTTTACATCATAATTTATATAAAATTTTTACTGGTTTATAATAGTTAACATCGCAGGGTTCAAGAGGGTATATATTTAGGGGTTATATTTTTTAGAGTATGACTTTCAAGTTTCACAGTTAGCATTTTGTCATCATCCTAGATAATATGTGAATTTGAAGTATATCAACACTAACGTTGAAATAAGTATATTTAAAAAAAATGTCAGAAATTAAAGCCTTATCTTTTATTCATATAAAAAAAATAAATAGAATGTTTTATAAAAAAAAATAAAAAAGAAATATGAGCTGTGTGACATGAATCGAGACTTCTGTCACCGATTTTCTTTGTGTAAAAACAAATCTAGACAATTATGTACCTTATACATATGTGTGAAAATTCTATCACTAGTTAGTCTTAAAAAACGATTGAATAAAATGCGTCCCTCATGTTCTCTTTCTATCGTAGATATGCGTCTACAGCTCGCTTTTACAGACAGTAATTACAAAAAAAACGCCTTGGTCGCTCAAGGACCATAAATGCTCTACCCACATAAGAACAGTGGAAGCAAATATCACCTGCATTGTCTTGTTATCTTACATGCGTTCAGAGCAAGCATTTATTTTGAGAAAGACTCAAATATGTCGTCCAATATCAGATAAGTGCTTAATCGTATATATTCGTACAAGATATATCCTGAGTTGCTGAATCAATCTTATACATGCATTCGTAGACCGAGAGCTTTGAAAAGTGTTTAATTTCAGAAAGATACGATTTGATTTTCCATTATCGATGATGTTCAAACGTTTGATAGAATATGCTTCGCGTTATTTATTCTATATTGTATCTGTGATCATAGTCCTTTTTTAGACCTTTTTTTAAGACTCAATAAGTTGCTCAATACCTAATGTGTAAAACCTGTATGGTCAACGTTGGATACCATGAAATTAGCAAGCAAAACAATAAGCGATCGATCATAATTTAAATGCAGTGCTCTATTTTCCAATTTATTTTTCACGTTTTGTGTCAAGGTCACGTTGTGAGGTGAAGAGTTTTAACCATTATGATTTTGTCTCAGTTGCTCGTTAGCAAGCTGGGTTACTAACTGACGTTACAAATTGACTTTGCACATATTGCCAGAGTAGAATGCCGGTGTCTATACATATTATTATTCATTTCAATTAATTTTTCTTTAAGCAGTTATATAAGTAGATATGGCTTTTTAAAATTTGTTTTTCATTATTGATCTCATTCATATTAGTTTTCATATTGTTTTTCATTTGGCTTTCTATATTTTATTATCTGCTCCATATTTAATTTCCATTGCTATTTTATTTTAGTCCAACAAATAATGTAAAATTTATAAAAACAATGACATTTCATTTCGAGATAATCCTGATAGCAAGTTCGGGATTGATACTTATAATACTGGAATCGACTGCTTTGAAATTTTAAAACCTTTTGCCCATTTTGCATTTTGGCTTATTGCCCGATTCACAGTCATTTTCTTAATAACATTTAGACATACGGATTTGAAATCTTGCATATTAATAGATCTACTCAACTTTTATATATCTGAATACCAAGAACTTACAAATATTTTCCCATAATTTTGGAGTAAACAGAGAAGTATTTTAAATTAATTGAAGTGATTTTAATTCTTATTGGCTTTCGGTATTGTAAAGTATAGATTAAAAAGGCCGATTATACAGGTGTGGATAGTGGCAGATTTCAATGTTTGAAAAATTGTAAAAGAAAACTACACCTCTAACACAAAGTAGGTTTATTTTAACTTTATAACAACAAATGCGGATTTAATTTTTTAAAAACCCCTTTTTCCAAATGGCGGCCATCGAGTCTGACACACTCTTCGAGTCTAGCACGCATGTTTTCAAAAACGCGTTTGCAGAGCGACTGGGGTATTCTACTGACTTCGGCTCGAATATTTTCTTTAAGTTGTGTCACAGTGCTTGGATTTGTTTTGTAAACAACGGATTTTAAGTATCCCCATAAGAAAAAGTTACACGGGCTAAAATCGGATGATCTAGGTGGCCACGGTACGGTACCGTTTCGGGATATGCTTTTTCTGGAAATAACTGCCGCAGTGCATTCATGGACATTAGCAGTGGGAGCTGTGGCCCCTTCCTGCTGGAACCATGTGTTTTGGTTGAAGGATGAACTATTCTGTATTTCTACTCTGAAAAAGTTATTTAACATCTGGGCATATCTCTCCAAATTCACAGTTACAGTTTGGCCACGTTGATTTTCAAAAAAATGAGGCATTATGATTGCAGATGCAGACATGGCACACCAGACTGTTATTTTAGGCTTATGTAAAAGCTCTTGATGCATTTGTCTTGGGTTATGGACATCCCAGTAACGAAAGTTCTGCTTATTCACATATCCTTCAATGTGAAAGTGAGCTTCGTCACTAAAGAATATGTTGCCCATCCGGGCAGCAGTACGAAATCTTAAAAACATCACCTCCGCGTAAGTTTTTCTTAATTCAAAGTCAGAATCGTGTAAATCTTGAACAAATTGAATTTTATATGGATGGAACTTGAGCTTTTTTTGCATTATTACCTGTAAAGTTGATTTCGTAATTCCCAATATCGATGAACGTGTACACAGTGATAAACGGGGATTTTCAACAACAGAAACCATAACACGCTCGACATTTTCATCCGTGGCTACCAATGGTCTACACCATGGTCCTGGCCTGGGCCTATTTAATGTTGATCCTGTAGCTCTGAACCTTGCTACCCATGACTGAATGAGGTTGATCGATGGTCCATCACGTAATCGAGGAATACTGTAACGATTACTAAATCGACCGCGTGCTACAGACTGCGAAAATCCACTCGAATTGTACGCCTTGACGGGAAAAGCGCGGTGGTCTCTACTCCACTGTTCCATGGCTATTAAAACATCCGCACCGCTTGCGCTTCTAACGACGCCCCCCGCGCCCCTTTTATGTGTCGCGTTCAGAAACTATGTTTGTTCAAACTTTGAAATCTGCCACCTGACACCATATATGTAAATATTTTCCCTTAATCTTATATAAAATAGCAACAGAGGTGTTATGAACAATGTCCTCAAAAATTTGTCGTCCTTATATCCGAAACTGCTGAATATGAAATTATGATAGATATTAGCGGTGATTAGAGTTTTCCTTTTTTTGAAATTCACTATATTCGAAGGGCTGTGGAACAAGTACTAGGCTATATTTTTTACGATAAAATATGCCAAATATATTTGTGTATAGTCAAATAGACATACAATGTTTCTCTAAAATTATTTTCTGTAAATTTGCCCGAAACCATTTTATCGCTATTTCTACAATTTCTCAACAATTTTTTTTTTCAAAAAGCAAATAAATCTCTGTGACATTTTACGGAATAAATGGTGACGAACCTATAAATATTAAATTTGTACGAAGTGTCCATAATCTTTTCTAAATTTTTTAAAAGTTTTGAGGAGAAAATATACAAGAGCAAATGCAAACTTTTTACAAGTTTTCGTTGTGCTTTCGTACTATTTGATACCTTGAAGTACCAAACAGAATAAGGTTTTAAATCCTTTTTAAAAGCGACGCCAAATGCTTCACAAAAGTTCAAGTTGCTATTATTTAAAAAATTTCAGTAAAAAAGAATATTCACAATTATACCTTACTCATGTCAATGCAGAATTTTCAAACAAAATTTTTTGGAAGGATAAATTTTATGTTTTTTGTAACGTATGGCAAAAGGATATGTTTTGAAATACAAAGCTTTTGCGAATTATTCCGTTAGTAGAATTGTAATTCAAATAACTGCAGTCAGTAAAATTTTCGAATTTGATTTGGTTATTCAAATGTTATGTACCGTATTTAAGGGTTAGTTATAAAGGTCTCAGAAATGTTTTTTTCATAATTTTAAGTAGTAGTGTCTTTAGACATATACTGATCATACTTACAAAAAATGTGTATTTCCAATTATTTCTGAAGATATTGAACCTAAAATAAATAAAAAAAAACAAGAATTTTACAAGTCTTTGCAAAGGTTGTGGAAAACCATGGTGCTTATTCCGAATGTCATTGTTTTTGAGATATTCACAATAATATAAACACCCTCCCCCCTATTCAATTACGTCAAGTATTGTTAAAAAGTTAAGGAGTTAGGAAACCTATATTAGCGATGACTTGCCAAAAATAATTTCACTAAAAACGTGGTACAGAACCCTCGACGCGCCAGCCGGATTCACACTTGACAGGTTTTCTATTTTTTATATATAATATCCATCGACTAACTTGGTAACAACAAATATTGTAAATTTGCGTCATACAATAAGTTAGTCAATGGATAATGTTTATGAAAAATATTCTCTCTGTAATAAAAGTATTTTCCGCACAAAATTTTGCTATTGCTGTAAATAGAATAATTTTCTTGTTAGTATACACTTTGTGAGGTTTAACTATATTATAGTTAAGTGCGGTCAAATGTATTTTATTCTAAAACAACTCTGTCGTTGTGTTATACAAATGTATCCCCTAAATTTATAAAATATCGCTATAAAACATTTTTATAAGATTTCTAGTACAAAATTTATTAGTTTTTAAAAGTTTCTTATTTGAGGAGAATCGATGAGATTATTTGTTATAAACATCGTTTGTTTCTGGATCAAGATAAACTAATTTTAAAAATTTCATTGAATAAATATTGAATAATCTCTCAAACTAAATAACTTTATTATTTCCTTCAACTATATCAAAAGAAAATACTTATATTCTCTCGTCATATTTTTCAGATATTTGTTCACCATATTAGCGTTTTTCAATTTTTATAGTTAATTTAAACAACTATATTCACTTAAATAAAGTTATACTCATGAGTGGAATTTTATGTTATATATACTATAGCAAACATTGAATTTCTCTGTGGCGTTTCAGTTCCGGGGTCATTTGTGGACTAATATTTTGAACGAGAGTTATTTTGAAGACTTGGTCATTACGAGCAACTTCCACTACCGTGTAAAGCACTCAATAATCTATCTGAGCGGTTGTTATCCATTTTAAAGGAGTTTTGTTTTACGTTGTGTGCCAGTAGCATAATAGGTTACCTAATATCTCTCTTTAAGTTTTTCCTTGTACTAAAATAATTTTGCCGATATAAACATAATTTTATGGTCAAGTTAAATAAGAAAATTGAGTTTTATGGAAATTTTTTGTATCGACGTGTTTATCTCTTTATTTTAAAATAGGTTTTTCAAGATATATTTCTAAAGATGAAAGTTAAATATCAAATTTAAAAGATATTATGGTTTGTTTTCTTTACGAAAACTTATTTATATCGTAAAATTTTTATTAATAATTATTTATTTTAAATAACAAAATTGTCTTCAACATTTGTTGGTTCCAGATTTTCTAAAAATATATTTCATCCGTTTGTCCTTTTTTTCATTACTTGCTTACCTAAAATTATTACAGCGGCTACGTTCATTTATGAAATATGATTCGGGATGCTTGTATATATAGAGAATGTGTTTCGTTGCACAAGATAACTTCGCAGAAACATTTACATCTCAGCAAATATATATAAAAGAGGTCGAATTGAATATAAATAACAAGTAGATTTGTTGGCTTTGCTGGCAAAATATTACGGTTTATGTGCGGGTTAATTTCTGACCAATTTCTTTCAATCTGACCCACAGAAATACGTAAAATGGTTAAAATTGATTAAACAAATTATTGTTTTCTTACTAATAAATATTTAACTTAGTTAAATCTTTTAATTTTTAAATATTACAATTTTACAGTTTTATATCATAAGTTTAACAAATGATAACACAAAAAATGAAGATTTGCATGTGGAAAATTTAGTAGCAAGTAAGCCCTAATTTCCCTTCAAACGATTTAAACAACTTTATATATAATATATACTTCAAGCAATATATGTCAAGCCAAATTTTGGTCAAAATTGAGCTTTCTGTTATAGCAGTCTATAGAAAATAGGCTGCAATAGTGGAAAATAGATCGATAGTCGAAAGTAGACATTTTTCCAATTTATGTGTGCCACCAATTTATTAATTTCTTTTTCCTCAATTCATCAAATAATGAGACATGTTATTTTTCAAGTTCAATTTCGTATTTTTTTCAAATTTCAAAAATATTTTTAAAAATATGACATTTCTTAATAAGATGTAGCTAATTTCCTTCTGATCAGGATGTCAATACATAAAAGACAATTTTCATATTAAAAGAAGAGTTTTTGTGCGGCAACTTGGATTAACCTTTTCGCAGTACAAGCTTTATAATGGATTCATGCTCGTAGTTAGTTAATAGATTTAATCTCTGAGATTTCCACTATTCAGTTAGTTTATTGCTATGACCCTGTATTATCTTCCGGTTTCGTAGAGATAAAGCTTTTACGGTACACGGCGGATAGCTGTATTAACATTAAAGTTATGCTTCAAGTAAATCTATGTTTTAAGTATCATACTTTTAGTTATGTTTAATTTGTTGTTTATACATTATTTATAATACATTCTTTGCTTACGAAATTTATTATAATACATTCTTTGCTTATGAAAATGAACATTTCATCTAATTTCATTTTCCTCTTCAGTGTGTTATATTTGTTTCTTATTTTTAATAAATATGATTTTCTTTGTTTAATAATTATAGATGTAACGAGCAAGCAAAACATAATTTATTTGTTAAAATTTCGATCATAATATAAATAAAAATAATCCAAAATGAAAATATTCCTCTTCACGTGGAAGTTTATTCACATCTCCCCTTTTTTACATATGTTAGGAAATAAAAATAACTCCGTTAACAAGCACTAGTTGTCACTTACTTTTTAACTAATAAGTAAAATGGAACTACAAGGTGCAGTATTATATTTGCTTTGTTTAAATTCTTAACCACAATTGAATGAAATTACGTGATGTAGTATTAATTCTACTTTCTTTAAGTGTTTTACCACGACCTAGGTTTCGTTGTATTACAACATCTTCAGGTGGGCTATTAGCAAATCTGAAGATGTTGTAATACGTCGAAACCTAGGTCGTGGTAAAGAAATTTAAGAAAGTAGAAACAATACTATAGTTTCATATAATTGTGAACAATGAATTGCTCCAAAATTAAAGCCAAATATATTCAATAAATTCTTAACGTCGACCTAGTTTTCGTTGTATGATAACACTTTCAGGTGGGCGATTTGAAGAGATTCATACAACGAAGATTTTGTCATACAACGAAACCTAGGTCGTGGTTAAGAATTTAAATTAAACATATAGTAACTACTCACGTAGTTTTATTTTAATCGTTAACAGAAAATTAAGTTGTAATGAATTTGTACAAACTTAACCACAAATTTATTCAATATTTGAAAAACACTAGTTGTCTTTACCATACTAGATTGTTCATTGCTGTTCCATTAGTAGTAGATTGACAGAAAAAAGTGGTAAAATAATTTCTTTTCTCTAATGGTTTAAGCATTCGGACTCCAATGAAAAAATCTGGATTAAACGTTATTCAGAATGACGAAATATTTTTTTCCAAATTCCGCTTGATGTTATTTCAATATAAATAACATCAAGCGAACAACTTGCATTTGAACTGATTGCCAAAAGGAAACGCAACATTACAATAAGGCTTTATCATGAAGGAAATTATTATTATCCATTTAAAATCTTATAAGTTAGAAAGATCCAAAACCCAAAAAAAATACGCCACCTAATTGGTTACCATTCGGTTATATTTTTATGTGTTTCTTGGCATTGTGTAAATGTAAATTAATTTAAAGGATTAATTTGATAAAATGCAATATGAGACTATCAAATACTAGGAGCTATTAAATAGGTAAACATTTCATTTTGCTCTATTGTTATTTTTCCACCTATAAAGATAACAAATATTGATTACATTTGAAAGCTTTTAAGATTACGGTATTCTATAGACGGATGGCTGCAGAATTTACCATTTATGTTTATTCACATAATTGTAACAATTACTTAAATTATTTGCAACAGCAAAATCTATTCATATAAATCGAACCTATATTTAAAACGTTTTAAATATAGGAAATTTTTAATTAACATTAATTCAGTTCTAAGGTACATCGTATTTGCATCATACATGAATGCAATATACGGTCTCTTACAGAGCTATATTCTTCGAATCGGATTCCAGCATTTAAGTCCTTGCTTCGTGATGTATCCGGATGTATTAAATCAATTTACTCTATACGTAAAATTTCCACTAGGAAATGTGTATCTGTTCCGTTTTAACTTTTACCTTTGGTAATAATGCCAGTTGATAATATTTCGTTGAATAGAAATAATGCAAACAGTTACTGCCAACATAGAAATATACACATTATTGCATACATAGAATGCCAACATAGAACTATACATAAAAGTTCTTGAAAGGACATTATTAAAATTAATTTCCTTACTTGCTATTATTGTCAGATAACGCTTGGTACAAAAATTTGACTTCGGCTTATTCACAAATGTATTGACTCGCACGTATCTCAATAGCTTACATAGAATTTTTAGGAAGGGAAATGAAATACTATGCTTTGTATGGTGCATTGTTTGAAAGGATTGATAAAATAATTTGAAATTATATTACTTAAAGTTAAAATTTATATTGAAGAATATGCAAGAAATAATTCACACCCCTTACTTCAAAAGCTCACGTATAGTTTGTAGGAAAACCAATAACGATGAATCTAGATGTCATAGTTTTTGAGATAATCATGGTATTTTATTTGTTCTTCTGCATAATTATATCAGTTATTATTACATATTTGTTACGCTAAGAATTCAATATTACGCATAAATAAAGCAATTTTACCTTAAATAAAGGACACTCTTTTCGATCTGCGAGCGAAACTTGTACTTGGCTGGGTTTTTATTAGATAAAGAAGTTCTTTTTACGATTATAATTTACATTTCTGTCAAAACTGACATATTCATCTTAACTTGAAATGTAAGCAATTCAGTGTAACAAATTATTTTCTTAATTTCTTAAGTCTGAATTCTCCATTCGTAATGAGAAGGGGATAATCGAATTGCAAAGGACTTTTTAAAAATGTTTGTGAAGACCATATGTGGCCTTGATTTTAAAGTCCTCTTTAAATCTATCTGGTAGTTTTTGTCGATATTATAATGCAGGGAGATAGACAAAAAGACAAGAAGATGAAACTGATTAATATTATAAAACAAAATTCGATTTTATTCAACCACATATATGTTCTTGGCACAAAGTTTTCCAAAAAAATCGGTTGAAGTATTTCTTTTTCTGACTTATTTCATAAAACAAATATTGAAATACTGGTTTTTTCTTCATATTAGAGTATCACTGTTATCAAAGGTATAACTGAAGCCAAACCATTACTTCAGGCTCTATAACCAGGAGTGCCGTCGTTGGCTCGATAAAGGTTGAAGTCGGTAGTAAAAAAGATAGTTTTTTTATATCTGACAATTTTCAGAAACTCCAATGGTAATTCAAAGGAGTAGTTTATAATGTAATGACTACCACAAGTTACTTTTTCAATGTTTACACGGTCATTCAAGGATCTTTTCAAAGTACGATGATATATTCATAAATCGACGGCAGTCTGTTTTCTTACGGTATTCAGTTTTTTGCGTTAGAGTCGAGGACTCCTTGCCGAACAATAGAACTGAAAATACGTTGCAGGGTGCTTTCCGCATTATAATCTATGGCACAGCACCTTGTTCATTTAAAAAAAAACAACGAAATATTGCCATTAAAACTTTAATTTTTATATGTGGTTACTATTTTAATTAAAATTCAATTCATGTTTAAAGACAATAAAAAAAAACTCAACATCTCATATATTTCCTCAAGTTCTGAAAAGTGTAAAAGTGAAATTCTTTTCAAAATTGTTTCAATAGTTTTTTGGAATTGCGCAGTGAGATGGGCAGATAAAAATTCCAAAAGTTTAGTTTAGCTTATTTAGAAACAAAATTCTCTGAAAGCATTTTCTTCAAAGAAAATATTTAATGTCGAACTTCACTGTTTCGTAACGTGTGATTATATTATAAAAGAATTTTATCTTTACATGTAACAAAATTTTAAGAGAATGAATTCAGAACATTGAAAATATTTTTAAAATAGTGATTGATTTAGAGCATAGAATTATAATAGCAATAGGAAAAAAAATTTTTCACAATTTTTTCTTTATTTTAATTTATTTAGGCAGGTATCATACAATATCTATTGGACGAATTTTGATGATATTTGGTATTATAATAATATAAATTCAAGAGCAACACATAAAAAATGCATTTAGACACTAAAGAAGACGTAGGTACAAACAGTAGCAAATAAAACTGAAACCAGGAGCCTTTATAATTTTGTACGTATGTCACAGCCTCACAGCCTCATTAATGGTATCTTGTAGATAGATGTTTCATATGGAAATATTTATTAGTATGTAACAAAATATTTAAAAAAAATTAAATTTATGAGAAGTGAATATTTTTTTAAGATAACCTATTCCTAACGATAAAATAATAGTTTAACAAAGTTTATGCTGTTAGATTAAATATTAATACAGCAATACACAAGAACTACTAAAGATAACGACGACACATTACCATAAATTTACTTCCATTCATCATAAACAAGTAACACTTTTGTGTGACTACAATCAGGTGGTTGAGCAGTTGACACCGCGAGAAACTGGAGATTTCCGGCATAATTCGGTTCTAGAATTTATTCAATTATAAAGGAAACAGGACTTTTCCTTTTAATAGCTGGAAGATAAATTGCATAAGCGCAACGTCTTTTATGAATTACAAGAAACGGAAATCTATCATACTCAAGAAAAATCGGTAGGAAATAGAAAGGGAAGGTAATCATATTGTCTGATGTACAAATATCCGATGAACGTTTTTATCATACAGATATCAGAGCAACGTAAACAACGTAAACTGACGACATGGTGTCAGTTAACTCGTTACGTGTGATACGTTCGAGGAATTTTAATTGGAATTTTAATAGTCTCCAAAGCCGAAACCCTTATGCCGTTAATACGTTTACCCCACATACTGAAAGAAAGCTGCTTGTAATATTCAGACGAAGTTTTAATATTTAACATTTCATCTCTGTACAATTCATTTTAATACCTTAACTAGGTTTTGTGGTAAAATAGAAAATAATTGCAGTTTCTCTGAAGCTTGGTTTTAGACTGAAAAGTTCACCATCGATAAGGGCTGAATATTTTAAGGCTTGATTAGTAGAAGAGTATCTCACAAAGAGACATTTATGAAATTGAGAAGATAATAAATATATAATCGTCTCTTTGTTATTAGAGTACGGAAAAGGAACACCAAATTTGAAGATGTTATACTTGTTTATTATATGTGCTATGATAGACTAGAATAAATAACTTTATAAAATTAGGAAAGGGTCTCTGGAAGACAACGACAAAGACATTATGCCTTACTGAACCTGGCCATTGACAAAGGCTCGTTCCTGTATAATTGTTAGGGTTTAACCGAAATGCTCTTAAATGTCGAATTTGCATAATTCAGATGTTGAAATTATGAAAAATGATTTAAAATGATAGGGTTGCAAAAGTTTATTCATAAATAGATCTTCTTGTAAATGATCAAAACTTGTAAATTAAAAACAACGCGGATTTTTAAATATTATTGTAGCTTAAATTATAAACTTATAATATCCAAAATATAAGTTAGAGTAACCGTTACATACATATATTTATTATAACCACATGTTTTTAGACAACTCAAAATCTTCACTACTAGACAATTTAAAGGTACGAGAGTATTCTAAATTCGTATTGCAAATATCTACACGACAAACACCAATAGTGCTGTAATTAACAATCTGCATGTTATAGGCAATAAAAACAGAAATCTTTAGTTATCAATGTCAGGTTTTCCAAATACGAAATACGTCCTGTGTTTTCGTAAACGGTCAAAGTTTTACAACGAAAAAAAAACTTAAAATATTCAGTTCGATATCTGAAAAATACATAGTTTTTTTTCGTGTTTCACAATATACGAGGTCTTTTAAAATATATTGCAATAAATTTAATTTCAATCAAATATCTTAATACTTTTCTTTCATAACATTATAAAAGCTAGCCAGATCTATCTAATAAAACTTTGTAATTTTTTAACCTGTTTATCTGAAGTAATTTAGTGAGAGTTTGCGACTTTACACCGTATTGCAAATATGGTGTTTGTTTAAATAAAAAGAAAGAGGCAGAAAAAATCGTACACTAAACATACCTCAAGTATCACTGATACCAATTACGATAAGACCTTTAGTTAAAAACTACTTGCAAAATATAAACTAATAACAAAATGGAACAGTGAATACGAAACATTACAATTCAACTTCTTGGGTAAAGGTTCCACTTGAGTAAAATACTTCAAAAACCTAAGAACCGTAACCTAATTCTTGAATTTTGGAAAATGAATCTTATAACATATACCCAGTATTTGGGAGAGTGTGTGGGGTTATACTTCTGTGAGTTTTTAATTATAAAATTTTATATGTAAATATTTCATTTTATTAAAATTTACTCAAAAAAAATTACGCATCTCTAGATAACTTCCAAAACTGTTGTTGAGGTAAAGAAGTATTGTCGCGCTCGTTTGTTAACTACTAATAATACATTATGAGCATGTAGGCTTGCGAGGCGTGATAAGTTCAGCTAGTGAGCAACCGAAAGACACGCGAGGGCAGACGCCATAGAGAGTCGTACGCTAAAAGCGATATTCTCTCCATTTTGTTGAAAGTGTAAATACTTTATAATTAAATTTATGGATGAGTTGTACCTACCGGTAAACTAATACAAACAGTGAGTTACGGTGTGTAAAAGTAGGTACTGAAGATTTTCCAGTAAAGCGCCTTTGCCTTTCACACGATCTATGAAACTTTTGATGCTTTCCGTTCTAATGAAATACTATTTTCTCAAGTAACCCATAAAACAACAACTTAAAGAAAAATTAAAGAAACAAACTGAGAAAAAGTTTAAAGCCGAGAAAAGTGATAAAATGAAGAAAGCAGTTGGAAATTTAAATAAATTTACAAGTGAAGAAACTAAGACTAACAAGTAGAAAAAGAAAAGGAAAACCACAAGCCAGAAGAGTGAAAAAGGCACTAATATAAAGGAAAAAGGGCCCAGAAATTAAAATCTGAGATAGAAGAAAATGAGACTGAATACTTTTGTATCATATGTGCTAAGAGGTATGAGACAACTCTCAAAGAAGATTGGATTAGGCACGTTTTATGTTTAAAATGGGCTCACGAAGATTGTACTAGTGGCGAGTCGAGCAAAGGATACGTATGTGATTTTTCTGAAACTTCATAAGGCTGATTGTTTATAATAATATCTGTTAATTGTTGATTTTTATTAAGTTTCTAATTACCCCTTTGTCTTTACAATTACAAAAAACAATGGGTTCCAAAGCAAATCTAAATTCTGTAACCGCTAATAAAATAGCCACTTGTCGTGTTTAATTACCCGATTTTATATCTTTTTTTTTCAACCGATTAAGATTTCGAATTTTCTATGGATTTATTAACATAAAGTTCAATATTTACTTACCTATTTTACAGTATACGAGTTTAGTAAACCAGAAAAGAATAAAAGTAAGGTTAGATGCACTGACCCACCAAGGAAAAACTAATTCACACAAGCTAAAAAATATTTACCAAGTAACCTTATATGCATAGGAGAGCTGCATCTAAACAAAAAAAAACTTGGAAATACATAGGGAAGCCGTCATATCATAAAATACATATATTTGAAAGAGCACAGTTATATTATAGCTGAATACCTGCAAGCCTAATCTGATGTATACCGGAAAGCTAGTGTTTACCAGCAGGTGCATTCTGAAGTACACAAGGTTCCTTAGTCCCGATACAATACGCAAGCAACAGCAAAGCTATAATTTTTCTGAAATATAATATAATCCTGAAATATAAAATCATATTGTGTACATTGGCGATATGAATCATTAGTGTCAGTTGTGTGATGCACTTAAGTGGAAGGGTGTAATTCTTGCAACGTCTTATGGTAAAGAAAAGGTACAAATCGAAACATTACACATCCCCCTGAACCCCTTCAAAGTTTGTTGATAAATCTCTACTTAAATTTTATGCATAATATATGAAAATATAACAATTGTTTAAAAATAACACGCTTTGATGTTCAGAAAGTGACAGCAGATTGAATTATACCGACATTTAAAGTTCAGGGACAAATATATCATTTGGATAGAAGTTTATTACTAGAACATGGATAGAAAATTCAGTCTTTGCAGATTTATTTCGTAGGTTAAATTTTAAGAAAATTAAATTTAAGATTTTCCAGTTACCAAGACTTGAAACCGTGCTTAATCAGGCAATTACAGAATGTGCTACATTATGATAAAGAATTTCGAGGGTACTATCGATAAGCTTCCTTCCTCCTTAAGATATTTAAAGTTATCATTCGTGCGGAAAAAAATGCCTGAAGGTTACATAGGCCGTTTCAATGTTCCAACTACGTATAAAGTTGCCATGGTGATATTAGGTCAGTAATTTGGATGTCAGAATATTATATTAGAAAGCCAAAGTAAATCTTTGCTTCCAATGAGAAAAGTCTATCGATCTTACAATGCTTTATTATATACTTTAATGTTTTGTTACGGAGAAAAATTACCTCCTTAATTGCATATAACACAACAGAACCCAAAACCAAGTCGCCTTTAAAAATAAACAGTTTCTGCAGCGTGCTTTTAATCTCATGGCGTCGTGATTTTATGTACTTTTGAGTCGGTACATAGTATACAAATATACGTAAATAGACCGAAAAAGGTCAGCTGAAATAGTTATCATATTCACCGGTGGACTTGGATATAAGCATGCGTGAATCCAAGACGCCGTGACATATGTTCGTTAGAGTACGATATTTGTATATTTATGGGTAAAACAGAAAGATTAATTTTAGCATATACATATCCTACCAGAGAGATTTTTTTCTATTAAGGAGTAAAACTTCGGTCATTATAAAGCTATTAGTGTGGAAATACCTAATTCCGAACTTGACCCTAAGCTTTTCGAAATATTAAAATCTTACTTGATAGATGGAGTTCGTAGTAACTTGCTATGTATGAAAAATAGCACATGCAGAAAGAGGTTTCCCGGGCCTCTATTTCATGAACTTAAATGGAATAGATATAGACAGCCGCTGGATGATCCATATAATCTTATCCTTTTAAAAAAAATTATGTTCACATCAGTGTTGAATGCAACAACTCAATGAAATTAATAAAATATTTTAGAATATGGTAAAGGTACAGTTCAGGTTACTTTTTTGCTAGAAATTCAAAAAAATGAAGTCAAAATATCAGAACGTGGGAAATACATGAGTAGTTCTGAGGTACGGGGAATACTCGGATTCTTGAATGTTTGCGTTCTTTCTGGGGCCTAGAAAATTAGAGATGAATTGTACAGATTTTTAAACACAGATTTGATTATCGTCAGTTCTAGCTTACAATGACAATGGTTTTGAAGAAATCGGCACATAAAACCACTGTCACACACTGTTTTTTATGTCGATTGAAATCGGCATATGAAACAACCGTATTTAATGTTCATTGCCCCTAAAAGAATCGTTTCAATTGTGGAATTTTTAATTTTTCTGTTCGTTTGTCCGTCAAGGTAACATAGCTTTGATACTATTAGCCGTAGACTTAAAAAATTAAATAAGACTTCGGTTTATCTATATTTAGAGCGGAAGTAAAAAGTACATGAAGAAAAACTATTATCGGTACAGAAGCAACATATAGTAATAATATTTATAATTTATTAGAGTTTGGAAAGCTACGCTAAATTCATAACTGTAGACTGTTAAAATTATAAATTGCTACCCATTGGAATTATGACCTACTTTCGGAAATATGATACTTTTAATAGCTTATGGAATGAATTTTGCCTTTTACTTTAATTCTTTTCAGGCACCAACCATCTGTAATCGCTGTTATTTCTTTTTTGTTACCCGCGACGGAACGGAGGAGGTATATGCGTTTAGGGTGAGAGGTTTTTTATTTCTTTGTGTGCAATTCAATGTTTCCATTTATCTCCAAAACAGTTTGATCGTTTGAGATACGATTATCTGTAAAATATTTATGATTCATTGGCAATGGTTTTCATATAATTGTTACGGTGATTATTTACAACTAGGCACTGCAATAAACATTTTGTTGCAAACGAATATTTCCATTTATATCCCAAACGGTTTCACAGATATATACAAGATTTTCGGTAATGTTTCTCAAACAGGTGTTAAGGCTCATCAAGTGATGTTGCAACATTTTGTTACAAACGAATGTTCCCATTTATCTCCAAATCGGTTATACCGATTTCGATACGGTTTTACGCAAAATATTTGAGACCTATTGGCGATGTTTCGTAGGTAGGTATTATGGTGTTAGCTCACTTGGGGGAGCTGCAACATTTTATTGCAAACGAATGTTTCCATTTTTCCCCAAAATGGTTTGACAGATTCAGATAGGGTTAATAGTTTCTAATTAGGAAATAACCAACGTTTACTGAAATTAGAAAAAGGATAAACTACTAAGACAAAATGTCAGTATAAAATATGGCAATGATTTCACATATTAAAAATCTACTTTGATGACAACACTTTTTAATCACCTTTGCACTTGCAGTTTCAGAAGAAAATAATATTATTATTTTTTTTAATATGGAACAGAAAATAAATAAACAGCTACTTGGAAAAACTGCCCCTGAATTTAAAAATGAACTGTAGCTGAAAATCCTACGCAATTTTGTGCAAAAAAATTATAAAAATAAAAAAGATATTTTCTCAGTACTCAATCTTGTACTTACTTATTTCGGCACTTTTAAATATTTTAACTTCATTCTACTCTTAAATCCATTTCAATTCTAAAAACTGCAATTATAACACACTTCAACTACACGTAGCGATATTCATCCATCTATCCATCATCCCAGTATAATTGTTGTTTAAATGTTTAATTGTAATAAGCAACATTGACCAGTCAGGTTGTGATTTTGAAACTGATCTCGCTAACTTTTATTAGGACTATGTATACTTGGATAATTTTTAGTTACGCAAAAAATAATAGCTCCTCATGACAGGAAATAATATTACTGATTAAAATCAAGGAGGACTAATCTTTTTGTTACTTTTATTTCTAGAACCTTTACAATACAAAACATATTTAACATATATCGGAAAGGACATAATTTTAAAGAGCAAACTATAAGGATTCAGTAACTATTTAATAAAGAGCTTTACTTAAGATAGGTCTAATAATGACTGAAAATGTCCTGAATACGAATGATGACAGAATTCTCTTTTATTACACAAATCGCTTAAATTATGAAAAAAAACTAGCAAAACTAGAAGTTTATCGGGAAACTACAGCAATGATTTTTAATTTCATAATTTTTGGTATATTCATAACATTTCACGTCTTTGAGAAACATGTTGGGCAATAATATCACTCGGTGAGCATAAAAAAAATAATAGTATTAATACTTTCAAATAGACTGGAATATCATATATCCTTAAAGTTCGTATTTGACAAAGTGTTTGTAAAATTCACTTTTTTTGCTCACACCTGACTGGGTTTATTTAATATGTTCGTGAAATAGAAACAAGTTGTATTCAAATTTTTAACCTAATAATTTTAATAAATAATATTTATATTGCTTATTAAAAGAAAAAAAATTTAAATAATTAAGATACAAAACAACTGATAAACGAAAACTTCACTGAAGTAATCATGGAGCAAAGTTAAAAACGATAGAGATTTGGAATGAAGCAAAGGTTTGGAGCTAGCTTTTATCCGCGTCTTCGCTTGCGTGATTATATTCACAGACTTGTAGGGAGAACTAGAACCTTCAGAATTAAAAAATATAGCGTCATACAGAATAATTGGGAAAATAAATACTAAATTTTAATTTAGGTAAATTTATAATACAAATGACAATAAAAACAAAAGTATTTTAAAAGAAATGATTGTTACTTCTTTAAATTCCTTGTATGTTTTAAAAGAAATCGCGACGATTCATTCCTTTACCGAGCAATTCGTTTTTATTTGTAGAGAGTGTGTCACCTTTAACCAGAAATAATAGGCCCGAATGCATTCTACGGGGATTAAAATTGTTAAATCTCTCCTACATTAATGAGATATTGTAATAGGATACTCGAGAAAATATTTAATTTATGGAAAAAATAATTTTAAGGGAATGCCTATTAATCAAAATCGAAACATTTATATTGACTCGCATTTATATTCAACATCATTCATTTAAATACAGAAGCATTTAACAGTGGCCAAAATCTGCTCCAGTATGTGCGTAGAATTTCTACACGGGAAAGTTTTAAATTTTTACTTTAAGTACAGAAGCAATTTCAAAAAAGGTCGTAAAGTTAACTAGATCTGTAAAAATGATATCAATACATAATTGAAATGATAGTGACTAGAATATATGTGCATTATAGAAAGAAAAAATAAATAACATATAAGATTTACGCTGAAAAATAAAAATATTTTAAGAATGGTGATTAAACCAGGAAAGAACACGAGGAAAACTGGATAAATGGATAAAAAAGGAATTTTTTTCAATGAACTTTCATGACCTTTATAAAAGGTTCCAGCTGCTACTCGACCGCTTAAATATTTTACTTTTTGATTCTTTATGAGTATATCAGGATAATGCAATGTGCACTTAATTCTTAGGAGTTTATGATAAAAGACGTGGTAACTTTATAAAATAATTTTTGTTACTTTCAGTAACAAGATCAGTTTTCGAGTTCACTGAAGACACCCCTATTCAGAGACATTTACGTGCAACTTTTTTATTTGTTGACATATTACTTTGTAAGTAATGTAAATGAAATTTAACATTGTAAAAAAATTAAGCTATTCAAGCTTGAGTAAAAAGCTTCTACCTATATTTTACCAGCATTAAATCCCAGTATGTGTCGGAATTCGGTTAAAACAGGGTTCCACAGGTTCTATTTTTTAAACACGATTAAACTTTTAAATGTTATTCTGCCTTAATAAATATCTTGTTTTTTATTTACCCTTATTAATCAGATGCCATAATATTTACTCCTCACCGATGGCGAATATTTCACCCTACAACCAGGTTGCAAAGAAACTGAAATTATTTTATATTTTATCACAGAACCTAGTTAAAGTTTTATAATTATCACTCCGAAGAATATCTCAATAAAAGTTGAAATATTAAAACTATAATTGAATATTGCAAGCGGCTCGCTCTTACTCTATGAGGTAGATGCGCGCACGGCTTAATATTTCTCGCTTGGGGAATAATGAAGATTCCGCTGTAAATTCCATAAGTGGCGTATCACGTATGACGCACTACATATTAGTCTTTAGCTTTGAAGATCTTTACAGAAATAGAAGGAATAATAATATTGCCAGGAAATAAAAATTAATTTGTCGGGAAAGATAATATTGCGCAATGAAGCAGTTTTTATAAAAAACTGAATACAAATTTACAATATTAAAGTGTCATGCACAAATATATGTGTTAAATGCGAGTGGGACTCACATTACAAGGATTCCGTACATCCTCAGGTATATATAAAAGTTTAAAAATTTACTGGAGAGAAGCATTTCTACACGTTTAATTATGTTTAATAGGAGAAGCGCGGGCTGCCAACTCTCTGCTGGGTAAATTTCTCGAAACCTCTGGAGGATTGTGTATGCAACATGAGCATTTCACTTCTCATTCCATCCTGTATCTGTGCGCATGTAGTTGCTTTTATCACCGTATGCTCGACGTTAAGCGTGTAGCTCTTTCCTTCGTAGCGAATTCTCGCATCCATTCGAAGTGAATTCTGGATGTCGTTCATAATTCCATACGAAATTAATGAGTTTTACTTCTTTATATTAATTCTCCTCATTTGACATAAACTTATACGGAAAAATATATACTTCATTGAATCCGCTTTTTCAAAACACATCTGCCAGTATGTTAGTGTGTATCGCTTTTCTGCAGTTTGATATAAAAATCTTTCATGGACTTTTTGTTGCATAAAGATATATCTGATTTTGAAAGAAATTTTAAATTTGTTGCTTTCTAATCTCAAAGTAATTTGTAGAAATTGTATCCATTGTCTCTCTTTTTACATTTCTGTACATCAAAAGAGGAAACGCATAATATCCTTCATGTATCTGTCTGTATGTTTGCTCTAGCTACTACCAATTTTGTTACCAATTTTTTCAGAATGGATTTCACATTATCAATTAAAATTCGACATAGAATTATATTATATTGATCCGCATAATTTCTGCGAGTGTTCAGAAAAATTAGTTCTATATATCGTAATATCGTTTATGGGATGTCGTTTTAAAGTGCAGTTATTAGGAACTTGAAAATATTTCCAGAATTTTAAGTAATCTATGTTCAGAAATATACACCAAAACAAGCTAAAATAGTTCTCGCCCCCTCCCTTATCTAAAGCAGTAAAACGAAAATCGTGAAAAGATATCGTAATTGGAATCTGTTCAGAAAATTACAGAAAACCAATAGAGGTTAGGTTCAGTCTCATGGCATTTGAAAAATTTATGATATTTCAATGGTTGTGAAAGATGCAATAGGCAATATGTAAATAAGGCAAAAACACTGTTAATGATTATTTCCTCCACACCCTTCAATTTTTATTTCTTATTTATACGGAAGCCTCGTACTAATCATATTGTATAATAACATATCCCTAATATTCGAGTCTTGAATATGAAATGTACATGAACAAAAATCAGTGAAGAGGCCTTTAAAATGTTCACGAAAAGCAATTATATTACTGAAACTATCAAAAATCATTATATAAAATTTTCACATATTTTTACTGGAATCAAAATAAAAGCATATTACATAAGTCGGATATGTTGAGGGAGAATCGTTAAGGAAACTTTTGAGACTGATAAAGATCATGAAACGTCATTCGGAATAAGCCTCCATTTCATATACTTTAGTTCATTGCTCTTTTGTTTTTTGTTGCTTTATCCCAACCAGTGTGAATATTTATATTCTTCAGCCTTAATCTCATTTGTTACGATTTTTTACTTTCGTCACGAAAAGAGATATTAATTATTAATATGCAAATTATATTTTTTACATTACTTTTATTGACTCAGTTATCTCTACCTTATTTTTAATTTCTGACCGTAATTTACTACAAGATATTGTTTCTATATGTAACGACAAAATTCAACAATTAATCGTTTTTGCATATTAAATTAGTTTGTGTATATTAAAGTCTTTCTGTTGATAAACAAAATTACTTCTTATGTACGTTGCTGCAGTAAATGTCTCGGGTGCTTCACGTATGCATGTGTGTACATTTAAACATTGCTAGAAGTTTTTTTCGATTTTAGAGTTTTGTTTCTCAAAATGAAAAACAAAGGAAAACCATTTTGTCGTCTTTTCTTTCTATGTTAAATCGCTTTTTCTCAGAAACTATTAGAAAAAATATTCTGTTATCGTATTCTGATCATATGGTAAGGCATATGACTTTACAGTGCTGTAAAAATGTCAAGTTTTTTGGTAAAAATATATGGTTTTTAAAGTATATTTTTTGTTAATTATACAGTCATCAAAACCTATAGAGTACTTCCGGTCGATCTACAGCTTTGAAAGTCCGTATAATAAGCTTACAACTAAATGATAAACAGCACAAATATGTTACTCATTGTTATTCATGTAATTAAAACCGTTTATAGATTTTCCATACAAATTTATGAATATTTTAATGGAGATACTATTTATCGTTAAATGTTTATATACACCTAAATATGTATGGAACACTTATATTGATAAATACATATGTATTATATGTAGTGTATTTGAAGTATTCTAAGTTTAAATCGGAAACAAATACAAAGAAGAAAAAATATTTATTCTATATTCTAAATCTTTACTTCAATTGATTTTTACCAGATTTACTTAATAATTAAATAGCACTATAAAAGTGAGTTCCATATCTGATATTAAATAATACATTTAATTTGGTAGCTGGTCTTAATTTTTTCCCTCTGGCCTACAGGGGACTAATTTCTCTGAAGTGTAAAGTGGATTTCAATTCTAAATATGAAAATATATAACCCGACATGGAATCACTGCTGTTTGTAGGGCAGACTATTTATATAAAATTACATTCCTTTTGTAAACCTTGTTAAATGGTTTGAGTTTTCTTCATCGTTTACGAACGATCTGGTTTTGAGGTTCTCGTAATAAATGAAACTATTATTTACACTCGTTGTGGTCGTAATCTATTCGTTGGTTATCCTAATAAATGAAACTAGTATCTACATTTATCGGTATATCTTTGCCCTTTGAATAATCTAGTATAAATTTCTTAAATTGTTATTAAATTTGAGGCAATCCTTTTTCTAGTGGATTGAGTAATATTTTCGATGGCAGAACATAGTTCTGTCGTCAGTCACAATTTGTTTTGTAACTCCATCAGTATTTTATTTTGGAACAATTGTTCAAGTATACTATTTTATGGGACTGGATATTGACACACAATTGGTTCACTAGTAATGATATTATCTTAGTCGTATACGAACGTCCGAGCAAATAATTTCGACAAAATTAGATGAGGTCAAAACAAGCATCATTATTTGTAAATATATTTTATCGTATGTATTGCAGATACTTGAGTATGTGTCTTATAAAAGCAAAAAAGTTATTACAGAACATATCACTATGTATTACTAAATAAAAATACATTACACGTTAACATTGCGGATAATATTTCATGTAATAAATTTCCATCAGTTAATTTTTGCAGCCTGCAAAACCATTTTGTCGTCGTCCGAAGTAGAAACGCGCTTTGGTCCTTCGCGCCTTTATCCGGTTTGAAAACAATAAAACATAAAATTTTTGTACGCATGAATGTATTTACGAATGAACAAATTTTTAGGGGTAATTTAGTTCATACATAAATACATTTGTGCATTGTATGTACAAATATATGTCTGTATAAACTTTCCAACGATTAATTTTTTCCAGAGTAAACTTTTGAACATTTGCAACATCAGGATGACATAATTTCTTGCAGGAAATACAATAAGTGCTAAAATTGACACCTGTTACATTTTGCTTTCATATAAGACAAAAAATTACAATTATAAATATAAAGGGTAGGGAAGGTCTTCAAAAATTGTTTTCCACTTAGATTTATAATAAAGTACTGAAAAGAAAATTTTAAGTGAAATGCAAATGTCTTTTTAATGGGGGGAACCCATAAAAGTTGCTTAAATTAATTAATAGTTAAAGATAAGCTTAAAGTGATACTCTTTATAACGGAATTCTCCTATATTGAAAATATACTGGATCTAAATAAACTATTATAAAATGACATAATTTACATGTATACGGTGATATAATACAAGTTTCCAATTTTCATCATCTTTTGACGTTTGATTTTGAAACATTATAAAATGACATTTAATTTACATGTTTACGGTCATACGAATATAAGTTTCCAATTTTCACCATCTTTTGACGTTTGATTATGAAACATTACATGTTTGTTATATTGTAACCACATGACGCTCTTTGTATTACAAAAACTTTACATCTTTTGTAACAAAGTACAAACTTTAAATTTATGAGGATGAAGTCCTCCTGGTTTACGCCAGATTACCTATTTTTTATTTGTCATTGAAAGCGCAAACTATACTAGCTCTTGGAAGTTAGAAATTCTAAAGGAAATACCTAAAAGTTCGGATGATTTGACCTGCTTTTCGATAACGCATATTTTATCATAAATTCACCCAAAAAGAAAACCCGGCTACGTAAACATTTCGATTCATTCACAAGTGAAGGAAAATAAAATCTCGCAACTAATACGAAGCGGGCAAGTATTTGCTTTTAATTTCTCCGTATATAGCAGGCGGATGTTAAAATTTTACCCATTTTGTCGTCATGTCGTTTTACAATAAATATTTATAAAGACGCGGCAGCGAGGTGCGGCAACTCCTTGCCGGAGGCAATTATATTCATGATTACTTTTAATTTCTGCTTGCTGAAATACACCGACTTTGATGTCGTTGTGGGTTTTCGCTTGATACATTTAGCCATCGCCTCGGAGTCCGTTCTAAGTTACAGACAAATAATGTGCAAGTAATATATTTGGACTGCTCCTTGTTATGTGTGTGCGTTTGCCTGGCGTTAGGATATTTTTAGTTGTTTATAACTGGCTTATCACCCAATATGCGAATGTAAAGAAAGAAGTGGAAATATATTTTTGGTTACTTCATTTGTCATATTAAAACATTTTTTTTGTTATTAAATATTAATATGACAGCAAAAAAATTGAGAAATTATTTGATTATCATATAATCTTTAGTGAAAAAGTACAACCTACTGGAAAACATATCTTCACTAATATCTACTATTTCACTGAATGTTTTATATATAACCAACGTCTGATCAGGAAGTCGTGTAACGTTTTCGTTTAATCGTTGCGAAATATAAATAATTTATGACAAATATTAAATGTGATTGAATATATTAAATAAATTATTTTTTAACTACATACGAAAAATTTTCCTGCATCGTAAGGAATAATTTAAAACGTAATTAGTCAAAACTTTTGTGTACTTTTGTCCTGAAATTCGGCTTGAAAATTCTACTCTCTGCTAATAATATATTATTATACGTTATTGTTTTGAAGTTACCTTACCTTATTTAGTTTATTTTGTGGAAAAAATGGATGTGAAAATTAAGTTCAGTTTGTCTAGACACACGGTGCCTGCTGATTTAGTATAGATACAAGACACTTCGTGTGTTGTCACAAATTATTTCAAGCTATATTTTTTTTATATATTTTAAATAATAAATTCCTTTAATTAAGAGAATATTTTGTATTACTGTTTATTAATGTTAGTATCAAAAGTTTTCCGTAAAATTTCATACTAAAAAGATGAAGTTTTACTGGTTTCATGTACAAAAGAGATATGAATTTAAAAAAAATATCTAGTTTTGAAAGTTCAGTGGCTGACTGAATTAATAAACAACTCGATCACCACACGCAATTAACGTTTTATTTGGAACCCTGGCAAGGTATTAATTTTTTTTTTTAAATTAACAAAAATATTTAAATTATTATATATATAAACTTATTCTTGTAAAAAAGAGTTACACTATACAAATCGATCAGCAAATTGACAAAATTAACTGCTTTATATAAATTACTCAAATCATAAATATCAAAATTATTTTAAAATTCAAAAAATTAATTACCTTTTAGTCTCAGTAAAAATTGCTCTCAAAATTGTACAATTAAGTTAAATTGTACAATTGTACAATAAAGTTAGAAACAGTGACATCTGTCATCTGTCAAATATTTAAAAAATCCGTCAAGGGATTTGTCAAAAAAACTAAGCCAATGTAAAATGACTATATTAACATTGTAAGAAAAAATGATTTACCGTTTACTTTTGGTAAAAATTGCATTCAAATAGTCTGGTCATGGTCAGGATTAGATTTAAATAGGTTTTAGAATTTTCATTTAGATGGAGGTTTATTAAAATTTTCTTGAACCTTTAATAAGTCATAATTGGGGCACTTTCATCCACTCTAAAAAATCACTGGACCAGCGCAAATCTAAAGAAGGTAAAGCATTCACTGGATGAAAAGATTTCACTGGATGAAAATATTAAAGGAAAAAACAGCTGATTCACGCCATTGCCGTCGTATTTGAAGTGACATCTGTCATTTGTCAAATTTTTTTTTTTTTCTAACGTAGAATACATACGTCTTACCAACAGTGGTAAATAAATTATACAGACACACACGATTCATTGATTTATAAAAAAGATAGTGTTTGGTGGTATTTATTATGCCACTACCTTAAAAAGGGTTAACTCAGTATTAGTTTATTCGTAAGTCAAAACAATCTTGGAATTTTGCCTAAAGTCTCTTTTTACAAATACACCAGATTTAGGAGAGAGTGTGGATTTATTTGTATGAGTTTCTGATTTTGAAATTTTGTAAGTTAATGTTTTTATTTTATTAAAATTTACTCTAACGAAATGATATTACTCTTAGACAATAAATATTATTGAGGTAACCTAGTATTTTTGTGCCCACTTTTGAGCAACAAATGACACATCGCGGGCATGCAAGCATGGGGGTGTAATAAGATCAGCCAGTGAGCGACCCAAGCGCAAGCAGATATGCAGATGTTATTGATAGTCATACGTTAAATGCAATTATCTTTCCACTATGCTGGATATGTAAGTGCTATATAATGCAATTTATAGATGCTATAGGTCTTAAAATTACAAGTTGTAATCAGTAAATGATATGAAAAGTAGTTCCACCTATTAATGAGGACGGAGCCTTTGATACCTTTCTTTTGTGACATACAGGATACAAGAATTGGCAATCGACGCACGCGAACCAATTATCAATTATGTGATAAATAACAGGAATGAAATTTCAGCTGTATGTCTCAATAGTAGAAGTGTCAACTAATGCACATCAAGCGAGTGCTATGCTGACATAATTCAGTTTTTAACGTACGACAGATTATGTGAATTAATAGACGTAAGAAGAATATATAATTTTTTCGAAGTTTGTCAACAAGTAAGTTGTGTTTAAAGTAGGCACTGAAGATTTTCCAGTAAAGTGCCTTCGTTTATCACAGGATCTCTGAAACGGTAATTTTGACGCTTTTCATTATAACGAGGAACAATTTTTACAAGTAGGAATGAATTCAAAACCGAATTCCGTAAAGGCTAAGAAAATAGTCACGTGTTGAATTTTCCGAAAGGTATAACTTTTGTTTTTCAACCAACTTGGACTTAGAAATTTCTATTGACTCTTTTTCCAAACAGGTAATGTTTAAACAACCTGTTTACAGTATACGAATAAAGCATCTCAGAAAAAAAAGCGTAGCGTTAGGTAAACTGATACAAAAAGGGAAAACTGACTCAATCAGGCTCAAAAAAATATTCGCTAAGCAACTTTGTAACACGCTAAAGAGTGCTTCTTAACATAAACAAATAAATGTATTGAAAAGCAATTGCTGATTATCAGAAATTATATTTGAAGCACACAGGTAAGCTGCGACTGATTATAAGCAAGTAAATTCTGATTTACACAGGGAAATTACTACTGATTATCACAGGCATATCCTGAAATATTTAGGATTGCTTAGTCATCATACTATGTGCCCGCAAAAGCTTACCCACGGAAATCTACGCACATTTTGGGAACGTAATACGATCTGGATATAGCAAAACGAAATTGATCATATTGTGTCTTTTAGCAAATATAACATTTAGTTGGAAGTTTATCATCAAAACATAGACAGAAAGCCTAATCAATGCACTTTTATTTTGTGGATCAAAGTGGACGAGGGCTAAATTTAAGGTATTAAAATTAACTAGATTTAAAGTCAGGCTTAATCAGACAATTACAGAAAATGCTGGATACAATTTAAACACTACTGTCTACAAGTTTCCTTCTTTCAGTGAAACATTTATAATTATCCGTATTAATATATATATATATATATATATATATATATATATATATATATATATATATATATACACACATATATATATATATATATATAATTAAGCTTGACGACTACAAATGCCGTTTTAAGACAAATAAAGTAGCTATGGTGATGGTAGGTCAGCAATTTGGACGTACGAATGTTATATTGCAAGCCAAAGTAGTTTTTTTTAAATCCAATAAGCAAAATACATCGATTTTACAATGCTTCATAATATCTTTTAATGTTTTGTTACGAAGAGGATAATCATTCAATTGCATTTACAACAACGTGATTACAAAATCAAGTAGCCTTTGGAAGGAAGGCTGTTCCTGCAACAGACTTTTACCATTATAGTGTTATGATAAAAAAAGGAAGAAGACCATCTGTTATAATTGCTTATTTTCAGATAGAACTAAGGAATTAAATTTACATAAATAGGGCCAAAAAAGCTCAGCTTCCTCCACCATCTTCATTCACTGGTGAACTAAGACACATGCATGAGCGAACCCAAGATGCCATAACATTTGATCATCATGGCGACCAGCAATACAGAAGTGTTCTTTAGACAAAGACGGTTTTAGATTGAACTAAAACGGAGTAGATCTGGACAATCGCTCGATAATACCATATAATTTGGTCTTTTTAAAAATCTTCATTGTTCACATTAATGTTGAATACTGCTACTCAGTGAAATTATTAAAATATGCTTTTATATGTATAAGTAAAAGTTCCGGTCAGGCTACTTCTACGTTAGAAAATGAAAAAAGATGAAATGAAAATACACGAATATGAAAGACATAAAAATAGTTCTGAGGTAGTATAGCAGATTTTTGGATTTCCTATATATGAACGTTTACTCACAGTACTTAAAAACTTGCAATTTACAAAACCAACATGATCATTTTGCTCTTGGCAAAAGTAAGAAGTGCTCGCGGCATGGCCTTAGCGGTCACATTTTCCGAGATTACCACTACGTTATTGGAAGAGGTCAGTCAAACAATGTCTTAAAACATCCCCTTCGCTTGCTACATAAAGAGATTTAGATTTATAAAATTTTGAAACAGGACAATCTTGCGGAAGTATTGAGATAAACTAAAGTTATCGTCTGGAATGAACTAACTGCGGCACATAAGGGGACACTAAAGGTTTGATTGGGGCTCTACAGGATATAAAGAGCAATAAAAACTTAATAATTGGTAGGAGAGTAGTTGAGTAGCAAATTAAATTGACTGAACTTTCCCAGGGAGACACAGTCTTTATACTATGTATTCCATTGATACACACGATCTTCCTTTTGAATTAAAAAAAAACGCATTTTTCATTAAAAGTGTATCTCGCAATGATGTTTCTGGAGCAATTGTTAAAATTTGCAGATGTTGTCCCACAACCAATATTACGTGTCATACTAGCGTGTAAGATAAAACATAGAGGGAACTACATGTATTTAATAATAAAAAGAGTTAATAGAAAATTCTCAACCCTGCAACTTTATTATTGTTTGCTTAAATCTGAAGAAAAAAATCCCAGCTATTAATTGAGAACCTAAAGGGGGTTTATGTTAGACCCTAAAAGTAACAGATATCACGCTCTAAAAAAACTTCTTAAATGTTTAGGTTTAGTAAGGCACAAAGTCTTGGTCGTTATCATTTAGCTCATGAGGTATGCTTTCTTGTTCTGGTTTATTAAAATACTTTTAATAAACAATTATTTCTTAATTTGGTGTTCACATATAATGACAAATACGCAATTAAATTTTAAATGTAATTCTTCTACCATAAATAACTTCTTTTTAACAAGCCCTTATTTATCAGGTTCAAAAATACTCACCCCTTAATGATGGCGAAATTTTCAGCCTAGAATAAAGCTAAAGGTAAAGTGCAATAATTTTAAATTTAAAACTAAAACTCAGGGGAAAATCTCAATGAAAGCATAAACATTAAAACTTTATTCAAATATTGCAAACGGTTTGCTTTCGCTACAAGAAGTAGACGCGCTTATGGCAGAATAGTTCCGGCTCCGAGAATAATGAAAGTTTCGCTGGGAATTCTACAATCGGCGTACGACGCACTAAATGACGTCATGTTATATTTTATATTTGCCTTAATGGACATAGTGTATCTTTAGCGTTGAAGGTGTTTACGAGGTGTTAGCTAAAAAGGTAATATTGTACAAAAATAGTAACGCGAATTAAATCTAAAACTACCAAAAATACGAGAACTTAAATAATAAGTTTTTGCAATAAAACCGAGAAAGTGTATGTGAGAATACGCAAAAAGTGAGGTTCCTTAGTTATATTTTCTTTTGAATTTGTTGACGCAAGTTAGAAAAAATAATGATAGTTCGTTAGTAGTTAAGTTCAAATGGCTGTTTACGAGCAAATAAAATCAAAGCTACCTTTTATATAAGAAGTGTGTCATATTTGCAATTTGGTTTTAGCGACCAGGCCGTAAAAAGTGTGTGCGCAGGTTAAGATGTAAAAAAAAACAATTTGTTAAAGCTGCTAAGTTATATGGAAAAACATTTATTAAGGCTGTAATACATATTCAGCTTAAATGTCAAGCTAAGATATATGTAGGTAATTTTTTGCCTATCTGGGATACTTTTATGGTTTAATGTATTTACACATTCAACTTAAACTTCGAGTTTAAAAATATATAGGTTAACTTTTAATCCGATTTAGCGTACTTATAAAGTTTAGTATATTTACAGATTCAGCTTAAACTTCGAGCAGAATATATAAATTATGAATGAGAATATATAAATTATTTTAGTAGCTACCTTCGATACTTTTAAGGTGTAGCGTTCTTATTAATTCAACTTAAATTTCAAATAAGGTTTATACCGTAAGTTATTGTAATTCTAATTTTGAGGTACAGCATAGTTACGTATTCTGCATAACCTTCAAGTTAAGATATGCCTAAATAATATTAGTGCTGAACACCCTTCGTATGAGGTCTAGAATACTTTCAAATTCATCTATAACATCAAGTTATGATAAACGAAAAGTTACTTGTGTAGCGATATAGAGTACTTTTTAGGTCTAAGTTATTTACTGTTTCATTTAAAATTTAAGCTAAGATACGTTTATATTATTTGTATGCAAACTTATGGTACTTTTGAAGTTAAAGATACTTTCAGTTTCTGCTTCAAATTCAAACTAAGTTATGTTGGTATTTAGGTCGATCTAAGGTATTTTGAGGTTGAGGGAGATTACAAGTTCAACTTATTCTTTAAAGATATATATCTGTCAGCCAATTGTGAGGATACATATCTGGAAGCCGATTTAGGATATTTTAACGTTTAAGACACAAATATAGCTTAATCTTTAATCAAATATACCTGCAAGTTATTTTAGACTAATCTAGGGTACTATTGAGGTGTAAAGTTCTTCCACATTCAGACATTAAACTAAGAGTTAATTAAGTTATTTTTAAACCAATCTAGAGAATTGTTTAGGTCTAGGATATATATAAAGATTCAGCCTAAACTTCAGCCTAAACTTCGAGCATATATATAGGTTATTTTATGGTGATTGAAGGTTACATATAGAAATAATTTCGACAATAGAAAGAATACAAAATATTTAATAACATATTAAATATTTTAAATGAATATGTAAACAACAGCAAGTAAACTAAACAATTGTCACATCATATAATGATGTCATTTCAAAGATGTTTTCATACACGGTAGCTTGTAAAATTTTTCTAACTATATTCTTACGCCTTTTACTTTGTGGATAGTTCTTTATGTTGTTTTCACTCAATGAAATCTTTTTCGACTACTTGGCATAATTATTAAAAGCAAAAGGAAAACCGAACGGGTAAACATTTTCTAATGCAAACTATACGGATAGAAGAAACGCATTAAACATCCGGTTACATTACGCAGGAAGGACTTAAGTGCTTGGAATCCGATTCGAAGAATGTAGCTCTACCTTGGAATTTTATTTCACTCGTATTGTATTCAAGTATGACACAAATACGAAGTTCTTGACAAATTAATTAACGTCGTGTACTCAGACTCCTATGTTTCACACGTTTTAAAAAGCAATTTTATTTTGAACAGGTTTTATGGTATACAATTATATAATTACAGTTAAAATTTTCAGCAAGATGTGACAACTTTTAGAGCTAGCCTCTTTTTCTATTATAATTTTATTCCATGAGTAAAATTGATTGACATAGAGTAGTTTTGAGGTTCAGATTATTAACACTTTCAGATTAAATTTCGAGCTAGGGTAAATGTTAACCATTTTTATGTATTCGTTTTAATTGTGAATATTGATATTCTTAACATCAACTAAATCATTACGAATTGAGTAAAAGTGGTAGAGTGGCGTGAGTTGACTATATTTCGAGAGCCTTAGGGCTGTTTGTCAATGTAGTTGTCACGTTCCGTTTTGTTTAAGGGTATAGGTTCTAATGATATATTAAAAACGTTTTATGAAATATAAAAAGTCATGAAGATATAGTTGTCAATCCATTATGTCCATTATATTGTTTGATTTCAATCGTCAATTTTACTTGTCCTCAAAAATGATAGAATTTTACGAAATAAAAATTAAATATTACATAGAGGTTTAGTATTTTGATGCAATTCTCGATTCTATAATTGTGTAGGCGTTCTATTTTATTTAGATTCATTTATTGTTAAATAATCTATATGAAAGCAAACACTTTTTTTTTATTAAGAAGAAAGATTAAATATTGAATATATTCTGCGTTAATTTTGTAGAAATTCATTATTCACAATTAAATGAAACTACGTGATGTAGTATTATTTCTACTTTCTTAAATTTTACCACGACCTAGATTTCGTTGTATTACAACATCTTCAGGTGGGATATTTGCTAATATCCCACCTGAAGATGTTGTAATACAACGAAACCTAGGTCGTGGTAAAGAAATTTAAGAAAGTGGAAATAATACTACATCACGTAGTTTCATTTAATTGTGAAGAAATATTAAATTAACAGAGGTAAGCGTTTAATAAAGGAAATGACTATAACAAAGCACGCCAAATATTCAATAAAATTTCCCGTTTTCATGTAAGTTTTTGGCGCATAATAAAGAAACTAAGAATCTTAGATGAAGGCGAATTTTTCTTTTGCGCACTCTATCGAGTATGTTATTTGATATCCAATCGAGTACCTCTTTTAAATCAGATTCAATCTTCATTTCCAATTTTACATCGTTAGTTGCGAAATGTTAAGTTCTAAAATAATATACAGTGAGCCGTTTCATCAATTATCCCAAGATTATAATATACCTTTCAACTGAAATTAATACGATAAAATAATGTCAACGACTTTAAGAGATACAGATAACATGGAACCTGGTGTGTGTTCCAACGGGACTTACTTCCTGTTCGAATCATAGATTTTATAATCTAAGTAAATATCGCAAGATGTTAATTTATATTTCTAATTGCACCATAGTGAAAAAGGAAGGTTTCCGTCAGACTGTATAATTCATTAAATACTCTCGATCCAATTTTTGTTCAATGGCTCATATTTCCATTTAAAGACAAAATTACAATTTTAAATATCATCTCCAAACACAGCAGATTTTAGCGCCAATCAGCATCTCTGAATAGGTAAAAACGTGAAACAAACTTGTTTAAAACAAAGTTTGGTTGACATCGTCATGCGCTTTCATTCCACTCGTGATTGAGTCAATGCGAACATCACTTTGATATGAAGGGAGGGTTTACTGTGCCTAAAATGGAGGCGCAAGTAATGATTGCTGTTAGACGTGAGTTATGAAGTAGCGATTATATTAGGTGACGTTTATAACTTAATTATAACGTTTTACCCATTAGTGGCTTAGTTCAACGTATACGTTGTATAGATTAGAACTAAAGCAACTCAAACCAAATAAGGATATCAGATACCATATTCTGATAATTTTTCATAACAATAATTGAAATGAAAGTACCTGATGTAGTATTATTTCTACTTTATTTAAATTCTTAACCACTACTTTTCAATAAAGTATAAATAATACTAAATTGCGTAGTTTCATTTAGAAGCTAAAAAACGTATTATTAAAGACTAGTTATGTTATCTAGGTATACTCAAGTGCCGTTTCTGAAAAAATCAACTGAGACAGACTGAAGCCAAATCATAAGGGTTCTTTTTTAAGGCACTGAACTATAAAGACTAGTTTTAATTGGATTTTTAAAATTTTCAATAACAATTTTCTGTGTTACGAGCATATTTATAATTCTTCATATTGAAAAGGGTTTTGGCAAGACTGTTTTATTTTTATCTATTTGTAATTTATATATTTAACTCAATTTAGATTCTCTCTCGTGTGAAAAAAATTGGTATGGAAATAGAATTTTTTATGAAATGTTTAGCGCGCTCACCTACGGTTATTTTCTTTATACATCTCTTACCTATATTGACTTAATTTTGGTATTTAATAAGAAAAAAATATTTGGATATACATTCTTTAATAGTAAATTAATTTAAATAAAAGAGAACGCCTACACATACTACGATATGTAATCTAGTATTTTGTCGAAAGTAGTGCACCAACGAAATATTTGAATAACCGTTAAATTTTTTTCATTTAATATAATTCCGTAATTTCTGAGTATAATCAAAATTGACATCAAGGGATGGATGGAATCGAGGGATGTTATTGACGATTCACTACTATCCGTCCATTACTTTTGTAACATTTGTAACTATCTGTCAATTACTTTGTAACATTGTAGTGTAATTATTTGAGCATGAAAATGTCAATCTAATTATACACGTCAAACTTAATTAATAATTACAACAAAAATCTTAGAAAATTGACTAATTCACACGACTCTGTATTTTGGGTTACGCCCTCATCAAAATTTATTCGTAGTCGATATGAAGAATACTAATATTAAAAACTAAAATAAAAATGAACTTTGCTTATTAGCTAAATCAATAATAATACATATTTTGACACACAATATACCCAAAACTGAGGTCATATTTTCATGGGTTTCTTTTGATGGCATTCTTGATTGCGTTCCGTAGATATTACCACAGAGTAAAACATTACAAGAGTAATATTTATAAAGGGAACAGTTAACAGACAGAAAGGGAAATGCATGATTGGCATCTTGTGCTGAAAGCCCGCCACTTTATTTATATACTTGGGATAAATGTGAGGTAAGTTGTACTAAGAAAACATTTTTTTCTGTTTCTATGAAATGGATGTGCACATTAAGAAAAGCCATACCACTATGGGCCATTCCTCTTTACTTCATATACCCTTTAAAATGAAAGAAGAGGTCAAGTGAAATTATTTTAATATAATTTTTTCAAGAATTCAAAGTGAATGATAAATAAGTAAAAAAAAACATCGACCATAGCGAGTCTGGTTTTGAGGGTATGGTACCTCATTCGAAATTAAATTACTTTATTTTTCATAATATGGACTTCCCAGTTCCCCATTTCTTGTAAATACCGTATATTCACTACATAGTGTTTGTAAAACTTCAAGTCACTTACCACTCAATATTAATATGTGCGGATTAATATGCTTTATAATTATGTCACATTTCAAGTTGCTACACCAAATAGTTCCTGATAAAAACGGCTGTGACAGATGCTATTAAGTAGTCTTACAAAGTTTCTGTTTTTTTCTGAGATATGGAACTTTTATAAAATTTGCAAGAATTAATGGTTAGTAATAAAATCACTAGCAATATAAGTGTCTGTAGTCACGTACTTTTTGGTCCATAATTAGTGTGGAAGTTTGCTACTCAAGGCCTTCAAACAAAGAAATTAAAAAGCAGGTAGTAAAGAATTTGTGATGAAGAATCGACGATTATATTTGCAATCGCAGAAATTCTGCAGCATCATCTCGGCATCTATCTACGTAGCAACTAATGATTTTCTCATACATATACAATATTATCTTTATAAATATTGAATATTATCATTATAAGAATATGACAGTCGTTGACAAATCCATTTTTGGATTATGACTCTTTTGATACAAGCATAAGAATTATTTTCTCATTTCTGCTGAGGAATACACCATGTATTCACTAGCACGAATTAATCTACAGCTTCCGATATAGTCTTTTTATTTCTTGTAAATACCGTATATTCACTACATAGTGTTTGTAAAATTTCAAGTCACTTAAAGCTATTCCTGTAACTATATTACCTACTTTTTTAAATTCATTTTTGGTGTACGATTGAGAAATATCATCTATTATATAAGGATCTGTTAAAAACCTGGGCCTACTGATCGACAAAATTTTAGTTTGCGGCCTCAAGTAAATGATGTTAGTCGTCGTGTTTTCAACAGGCTACACTTTTTGAAACGTCTTCAAAATTGTCTACTGACTAAAACCAAAATCTGCCTTTGTCAAAAACTTTTATTATCATTAATTGATTATGTAGACGTGTGCTATACTGACCTTAATGAAAAATATGTATAAGAGTACAAGTCGTCTTCAAAATTTATGCATCCGGTATATATTCGGCCTCAGAAAATATGATCATATTTCTGAATACAAGTTACTTCTCAAATGGATGAATATCCGTGATCGATGCCAACTTCACAGACACTTCTTTTTAATGTATTAAAAAATTCTCGTAGCCCAAATTATCTTAGTGGCAAATTTAAAGATTTGTCAGCTCACGGCCTTGGGCTAAAAGTCTAAAAGTTCACCCACCCTACTTATTCCTAAACATACCTCTAACACTTACGTAAAATCCTTTACTGTCCAAGCAGCAAAAATTTGAGATCACCTGGAACCTGACATAAGGAAAATCACGTCTCTAAATATTTTCAAAGATCGAGTGAAAAAGTCAAGTCAAATCATGTCAATAGTTTTTTTTTACTTTATTTTTGTATTTTTATTAATTTTTGTTACAAATTGTTATGGTTGACTGGAAGAGATTGGTCATGTAGCAATAATTGACCCATATGTGCTATACATAAAGTTAATAAATTAGAATATATTTAATGTCGACCCATCAAATCCACGTTGTATAATATTTAAAGTACGATACGGGTAAATGATTTGCGTATAATTTTCCATTCTCTTATGCGATGGTTATCCATTAGTAAACAGGTCACACTTAACTATTTTATGTTCCGTACCTAAAACTTTTGTTTTAGGTAACAGTTGTTTCAGTGTCTACCAGTTCTTGTGTGATGATACGTTTTCTTAGCGAGTGCCATCGCTATCGATTTTAAATTTGGCACAGTTACAGAGGTTTAGATGCTATCCAAAATGAAGCATTAAAATTTAAGTTTGAAGCAACAAGATCAAGTTCGGTGCGAATCATGTGAAGAGTTTTATTTAAAACTTCCAAAATAACTATTCTCTCTAAATTTTACGTCTCCTCTAACTAAAAATTTGCAAAAAAATCACTTCCTTCCCATCATAGAAGTTTATAAGTCAAATTATTTGAAATAATTCTTACTGATACAAGTTTCGTATATATTACAGGAGCAATATATTCTAAATATCTGGGATATTTTTAGTTATCGAGAAAAAAAATTTATTCGCCAGTTATTTTCCCCCTTTGCCATTTTCATTTCTAGATCATAATTATTATACGTATTGATAGAGTAAGCGTAAAATATTAAATTAGACGATCATTCTTATCCATTGCAATAAGAACATTTTTGAACCAACTACTTTCGCGCTCGCTCGTCACTAGTTTCTTATGTCTGGCGTGTAATTGCCTGTGAGTGAGAGCCGCGACAATGGCATGGAGTAATTAACATGAATACGGATATTTGAGTGAACAGAGACGTGGTTTCTGGCTATCGACGAAGTATTTTTTTCTCGTCTTGAATATTTAAATAACATTTGATTTTTTAATTGAATTCTGGTTTAAAGCAATCTCACATGTTAACTATTCTTCTTGCTATTTTAAACATCTTCCGTAATTTCTGCGGTTTCAGATTTATAGTATCTACTGTTCTTTTAATTGCCCATAAAATTGAGGTAGCGAGTAAGACATGCATTACTAACTACTTTAATTAGCCAAATTCAAATGATTCAAGAAATTATCACGCAAAGTTTGAACAAAATAATTTTAGGAAATCCTTAAGTTTGTATTTAAATTCGCAATACACAACAGTTTTAATGGTATGGCGTAACGGGAAATGGACCAAGTAAGACGGCGTCCTTTTTAAATGTAAAGCATATTATGAAATCAAATAAAATAAATACAATGTATAATTAAAACTATGTAATTGGAACAAAAATTAAATAAACAGTTTTAAGATATACATTTTGTTTTGCCTACTTTCTATTATGAAGAATTGTTTCCTTAAATTATTGAGCTTACCACAATGGATACGACAACCATTAATAGCTAAGTTTCTATTATATAAAATTTACCAGTCAGTCAGTTATGGGTAGATTCATAAATTAAATATAAACTCATTGCATTGGATTTTTATGGGTAAAAAATGTTTGGTTTACAAGTCATACTTTTACTCGATGATTTTATTTACTGATCTAAGATAATTTTAATGATCTTATAACAATAAATAATGACGTCATGTGAACTTGGTCTGCTTCGTCGTAACTTCTTCCATAATATCTGATTTAACGTCATTTATTTCATAACAAAAATATTGATTTGTGTCAAAATAAAGTTGAGGATTGCTAAAAATACTACCAAGCAGATGTTGTAGTTGCGCATTCAATATAATTGTTGCAATTATCTTTTCAATGGTTCAGTTGGATATTTTAGAACACCAAATATGACTTAAATAATGAATAATAAGATAGGAATAAGCTTTTAATAAAGCTATAATATTATACTTTTATTATGTTAAGATTCGATTAAAGTTTTTATTGATACCACATTATTCCCATCAATTGCCTTAACTATATTTTTAAATGTCTCTTCCCCTTTACTTTAACTTATTTCCATAACTTGTCTTTATTAATACATATACGTATTATACCTGCAATTTAATCATAATATAGGAAAGTGAGTTAGTATTCTTGGAAACTTTAAAATTATATGTGCTCCTAATAAAAACGTGGAAAAATACATTTACGAACAGATACGAAATAAAGTTGTCAGAATGTCTTATGATAAGTAGTTTCTTATTTGTTTAATGAAGGAATGAAAAAAGTTAAAATTTTTATTAGGCTTAAGAAGTTTTAAAGCTTTCATCAATTAAAACTTTACGTTTCGTAAAACCGTTCCAAAGTGATGGATATACATTAAGTGTAAAAGAAAGCTTCAGATACCGTTTAGTTGTTTATGCCTTATAGAAAAAAATTTCTCTACGCATTGTGCCTATTTTCGCATAGAAACAAAACACGTCCGTAGTTTAATTACGAGGCGAATAAAATAAAGTGGAAGATTAATAGAACTTCAATTTTTTAGTGATTTTTGATCAAGTTTTCTTTACACCATTATCCAATAAGATAGATACACCTTTAACAGAAAGTATTTTACACAATTAAATGAAACTACGTGATGTAGTATTATTTCTACTTTCTTTAACTTCTTTATCACGACCTAGGTTTCGTTGTATTACAACATTTTCAGGTGGGGTATTAATAAAGATCTGTGCTAATAGCCCACCTGAAGATGTAATACAACGAAACCTAGGTCGTGGTAAGGAACTTAAAGAAAGTAGAAACAATATTACATCACGTAGTTACATTTAATTGTAAATAATGAATTTCTACAAAATTAACGCCAAATATATTCAATAGAAAGTATTGTATCACACTAGCATTTAGTAAAAATATTTATTTTTTATCACATTTAACATCTCGCTTATGGAAAATGTATAATTTAGTGAACATTTTTAATTTTTTTTTATGTTTTTCATATTCTATTTCTTATTTGGCATTATAGTTCTCTTTATTATATTGTAATTACAATTATTTCAATGAAATTTCTTGTACTGCGTTTACAAATATTAAGCAAGGTAATCGTATAAATTTAATCATACTTTTTCTTTCCAGACCTTAATTATTTTATGTAGTAATAAAGTAAACATAAAATGATTCTTTGTAAAATCATTCATTTTCTGAATAGAATAATAATTTTGGAATAATTAAGTTATGTGCAAATGTCACATAATTTGAACGTATGAAAGTTATTAAATTATCGATTAAAACTAAGCGCAAAAAAACAAACAGTTCAAGAGGGGTTAAAGAAACAACAAAAGAAGAACTGCCAAGGGGGTCAGCACAATGTGACTAGAAAAAAATACGTACTTACAACCGCTTCGAATAAACAATAGATTTATATAGGCTAGGCAGAAGTGAATGTAAATGTGTAAAAAAAATATTCGTCCATTGGCGCGGAAAGTAAATGAGAAATACAACCATCCTGGGATAAAGAATATTCTTTACCATTTAATAGTTCAATTATAGTAAATGTAAGGTTGTAATAGCATTCTAAACTAATTATTTTAATATATTCATTATATATAGAAATACTTGCTTACCGAGTAACAGCGATCGCGTCATGCATTAAATTCATCGCGAGCCTTGAATATCGTTCCACTTTGAAGGAGACTGCAAATTGCTTTAGGATACGAGTGAATTTATACTGGCGTGTAATTAATAATTCCAGCAGAGGCTGGGATTTACAGGTCTCAATGGAAATAGGAATATACGCATATATCTAATGTTAAATCATTCAGCGATATACGTACATATTTTGTTTACATTATGTTACATATTTGCAATATTATGTTGTTATATAAATACTTTCAAATAAAATCTCAATCTTAATCTTTTATTATTTGTAAAACTGAAATGTTCATACCTTAAAACATCTATGCACTGAAGATGACAAACAGTATTATTACATCTATGAGATTATATATGTAATATTACTGATACGAATGTGGAAAAATGATTTTAATAAGCCTCACATACAGTCACAGCTTGCTACATTCAATAATTGAAAGAAATATGTCAACAGGTTTGCATAAAAATTCGGATCATTTAATGTCCAAGTATTAAAAAACAAGATTTTCTTTATCAGTGTCAATAATTTAGAACTCAGTGGCCTAAACTTATTCTATTGGAAAAGATGTCGGCGTATGAATAGATCGACATTTCATTTTAGTATTCCCAAGTAAATGATATTTGTTTCTGACTGATATTCGAATTTCGTGATAATATTAAATATTTCTTCGAAATATATTGAGAAAACTTAAAAATTTTTCATGTGGAACTCTTAATTACAAATATTTATTTAAGAATACTTGAATTTCTTGCATTACAAATATTTATTTAAGAATATTTGAAGAACTTTTCGCAATATTCATTCAGTGCATTTATTCGGTTTATCTTCGAAGATATTTCTGAATATCTTAAAATCAACGCATATTTTGTCTTATTTGGTTATTTTCTTTTTATGGATAATATTAATTCGTTGTAGCGGTTTATATAGTAGCGGTATACACCGTTTCTAGGGTTCCGTACCTTAAAAGAAAACCTTATACATAACTTCGTTGTCCGTCTGTCTGTCAAGACCCTTTCCTTTAGGAACGCTTTGAGCTATCAAGTTGAAATAAATATCAAAGAATTAAGACAGAAGCTGTACAAAGATAAAGTTTCTAAGTCATTGCAATAAATAAAACCTGAAAATACCGCCATTTGTACCGCGTATTTTGATACTCGGAAATAAATCAAATTTTATAGGGTTCTTCGCGTTCACCTAGAATCATGAATTTTGGTAAGAACAAAGATCTCATTGCACAAGAAAGGGAAAAAATACAAAAAAAGGTAATTTTTATTTATGTCATATAAAAAAATATATTTTTGAAATATGCGCCTGTGAAAATTTAATGGGCAATATTTTTTTTTAGGCAATTAAAAATTTTGTAAATATTTTAATAGGAATATTATAATACCATAACAATTTTATAAATGCCTAAATGTAGACGGTACCCTCATAATGTGAGTTCCACTCGTGCTTGATAGGTTTTATTTTATATTTAATATAGCTTTACTTATTACAATTTTAAATTAAAACAAGTCAAAAATATATGTTTGAAATAATTATATCAATGTTCAAAAATTACATCACCATAACACTTGTCGCTGTCGCTTGTCTCTTTACAAGACAGCGTATCAGTGCAGCGATAAGTAAAAAGGTTTGCTCCGAGCGGAGACGACGTCCGCTTTAGTTAGTCTCGAGGCGATTGCTCCGTTGGGAACAACTCTACACAGATGACATTGCCAGCGCATCAGTACTATACAACCTTAGTACTATACAACCTTAGTTTAGCACTGTTCGGCTATAAGAACGTTGCATAGTTTCAGTAGCATTTTATAAGTAGTTATTTCATCTTTAGAAGCAGTATAATCTTCTCATTATTCATAGAACTTTAAATTTTTAATTTAAATTTGTAAACTGACTAGAGATAAACCAAGATTTTCCACAAGTTTCCTTTAAATAAAGAAGGGGAAAAAGTAAAAAAGAAACATTGGTTAAAGTACATTTGATCATCAAGCGGTGAACAAGTGTTCTTAAACCAACTATATTTATAACCGGAGTAAATATATGTACGGTAGAGAAAATAATATAAAAAAAGGATTTATGATCTTTTAGTTTCCTGTCATATCTAAAAAAAATAAAAAACGGGGTCCCGTGGCTGTGTACGGTTTTTTAATTGATAGTGACTCATATTTCTGATTCTAGTTTTAAAATATTTTTAACGAAAGATCGCTCGGATCGGATTTATAATCTATCGTTTCATAAAATAAGATAGGTTATTAAATTGTTACTAATAATTACTTAGTTCTTAATGAAACCGGTCCCATGTATGAAGAAGTACGGAAAAAATATAAATTATACGTTGGATATTCCTTTACCTCTTACGTATATATATATATATATATATATATATATATATATATATGTGTGTGTGTGTGTATATATATATATATATATATATACATATATATATAATATTTACTTAGTACTTAATGAAACCGGTCCCATGTATGAAGAAATGCGAAAAAAATATAAATTATACATTGGGTATTCCTTTATCTCTTACCTAAATGGTAAAAAATGCTTGAGATACACTTTTTTGAATTTATATTAAACCGTACATATCTATATAAGTCATTACCCAAAAATATTTTTTTAAATTTTAGGGAGGAAAATTAAACACTCGAAAAATTAATTGGTTCCCTATATAAAGGAATGTATCATATATATATATATATATATATATATATATATATATATATATATATATATATTCACATATATATATATATATATATATATATACATATATATAAATATATATATATATATATATGCACATATATATATATATATATATATATACATATATATAAATATATATATATATATATATATATATATATACATATATATGTATATATATATATGTATATCTTTGCCGTACTTTATAATATTAAGTATTTCGTTCGTTCAGACTTAACTTTAAGTAGAGTCTACATAAGTTTATCTGTTGTACTAATTGTAAAATTAATTATATTTAAATAAATGCGTTTTGTGTTGAAGGATCATATAACAGTATTTACATTTTTGTTTCTCCATTACGATAAACCGTAGCCTATATTTTACTCCAGATCCAATATTTTTAAGCTCTATTAATTTTATTATGTTCTATATTTCTTCATTTTACAGCAGGCCCTTCTATGGCATATAGAGACATATTTGGATAATAAAGTACGTAGCCACCAAATTTATACAGACTAATATTAAACTCGTCAAAGTAATTAGATAACAAATATTACAACGGATTGAAATTTATACAAATAAACAATATTAAATATAAACAACATAGGAAATTTTGAACACTTTCATGCATGAAACATGTATTTGCAACATCGAAAAATTCAATGTGCTTGAGACACCAACATTTAGATCTGTGTAGTATTGACTACATACATATGTACATATACCCATTGTACCTACGTATATCTGTTGATATATATAGGTGTACTATATATTTGTATAATTAATTTGCGTAGAGTAACTTGGCGTTTTTGTTGTGTTTTTCTAAATCAATGTGAATGAAAAAATTAAATTCGTGTACTTTCTGATGAAACCGACTACTGGGACGAATGGACGTTCTTTAAATTTTACATCTTGGTATAGAACGTAATTTTATATCTTTTTAATTCTTTTTTTGATCTTTATTAAAGTCTCATCAAAAACAAGAAAAACACAATGTTAGTGAACAATGCAAGTAGAAGACAAAACGAAGACGCAAGTAAACAGAACGTCATAGGACTGTCACATGTAGAACTTGTAAAAATCACGTTACAAGCCCTTGCTTCTTTAGCGCCCTTCTGGTTGAAAGGAAGTACGTTGTGTAATGAATATTGTTGATGAATTTAGGTATTTATATAGGTATTTACGAAACATATAAAGGTATTTATGAATAATTTATGGTTATAAAATCATAAATGTTTTGATTTATTTTTAGAATGACGTTTTATTAACATACTACCGAACATCCTCCACACGGGTCAACTTCAGTGTTGAAACAGATAATGTTTTTAATATTTCTTTATACACTACATTAAAAAATTATGCGTAAAAGGGTCATAGATAACTGGCCACGTGAAAAACATTAAACTAGAAACGTTTAATGTTCGGTCCTGTATTTTGTTGATGGAAATCGAGAAACGTAATTTTACAAGATACTAAAACGTTTTTAAGAATGGTAATCGAGGAACATATTTTGAAAATTTCATGTGTTACCGAAAAAAAAACGAAAGATTGAACTGTTTTCCGCAAAAATGTTATGACTTTATTACTTTTGCAACTTACTTACAGTTCAGGTCTTGCCCATGTTTTATGAAATACATCGAATCGGTAAAACTATCAATTTTCTAATCGATTGCTATCTTCCAATTTCCGAAATATTTGTTAACTATAATAATTTCCGTAATATTTCTGAACCATAGTTTTTATTAAAGAATTCACAACCCCTAGTTTAAGCACACTATATTCAATATATATATATATATATATATATATATATATATATATATATGTATGTATATATATATATACATATATGTATATATATATATATATATATATATGAATATATATATATATATATATATATATAAATATAATGTGTATATATATTCAAAGATAGAAGTTTATTTCTAAATGGAAATCGTTATTATTATGTAGTTCCTATGAATTTATGTCCGTTTGTCATTATAACCGTACGGGTATATACTTCCAATATAATCATATGCGTATGGTTATATTTGAAGTATTATGAATCAACTATAAATAATGAATGAAACGTTCACTCTGCATTTCCTTTTTTTTCTATTTCTGTCTACAAACTTTTTTAAAACTTCTAACTTAATATACATATTTATCCTAATGTTTTCATAGTAAGGAAATATAATGTTTGTTATTTTTCTGTAATTACTTCTACAGGAATTAGTTTTTTAATATAATTTTTGTTATACCTCTTTATATAATTTTAGTGTCGAGAAAAATAATTATATACCAAACACGTTTATATCAGCATTCGTCAACAACGCGGCTTAATGTAAGTGATTTGATTTTATTATAATTTGAAGTTTAAATTATTTATTATATTAATGTTTCAACAATAAAAACACAATTAAAATACACTGGACTCACCTTGCGCCGCACGGCAAAATACTCGTGATTTATTTTATGACAACTTTACGTAATTACTAGTGTTTTGTCAAAAATAATTGAAATTTATTACGAAAAAAATTATGTTTATCCATTTGGTTATTATAATTAAAACCGTTTAGCAGAGCTTAGAAAGTCCATAAAGTTTCTCATAGGATTTTGCGCTAAGTTTTTTAATTACCATGAACCTATTTCTACTTTTTTGGCTGTCTGCAATAAATTGTATCTCCAAGTTGCTCTGGGTTAATCTCTGCTCCATTGTCATTTGGAGTTTCACTCAAGGACTTCCTTCATCTATATTTCCCCTTCCTCCAGCGGTGTGCTCTACCCATTTTCGGCGTCTTTCTCACAAGACACTCCTGATGGCCTTCTCTTCACAAATGTTGCACCGCTTTTTCTCAGCACAGCAAATCTCTAATTTGCTATATGATGCGACATATTCCGCTGAGTTACAACAATATTAAGTTCTGCAGTTTCTGGGTAGCTTGGAGAGTTGTTTTCATTATTTGACAAGATGAGCTTAGTACCCAAAAGGGCATTGTTTCCGAAGATAATTGGCTACACCTTTTAGTAGGCATGGATTTACTGCTACGCAGACGGAAAGTGAAGCTCTAGGTAAGAGTACTAATATTCACTTTTAGGAAACATTTGAAAAAAGAAATTTTTCTGAATTTGTAGAATTTTTGAGAATATTTAATTATCTCAAACTATATTTTCTCCTATCTTAGTGCCATTATCCTTTGACAAATATATAGACGTTTTTTTGTTTTGCATATAAAATTTGATTATGTATTGTTTTGAAACAAAAATATATTTGAGTATTCCGAATCTCGCCTCAAGCTTTCTTCAAATTTTTAACTCTTTTTCACAACTCTTACGTCATATTACGCAAACCAATATCGGTTAATCTCTTTTGCAAATAATTTTTGATTTCAAATGTCAATTATAAAAAGAATGTAGGAATGCTCTAGTTGCACTAACAATTGTATGTTTCCCTGCATATGATAGTAGGGTAAACCTTTGCAACGATTCAACATTTAACTGAGACAGCAAATAATAATCTTCAATTCAAAATATTCAGAATTTATATGAAATCCTCTTTTACATGACGTTTTACACGACATAAAAAATTCTTGTGTGTGCTTGTAATGACATGACAGAAATGGAAACTTTAAATTTGAATATATATATATATATATATATATATATATATATATATATATGTATATATATATATATATATATATATATATATATATATATATGTATATATATATATATATCATTGATGTTATATAATGGACATTATTTCGGCGAATCGAAAACAATACAAGATTATTATTTAAAATTAAATGATACGCGTATTATATAAACTACTTTAAAATAAAATATCGAATCCTAATTATATACACTTGAATTATATACAATAACATTCAAATATTGCATTAAATTATACTTAAATAAAAAAGTAATTTAAAATAACACGTTCTGTGCGCCTAACAAAGTAGTCCATGTCGAAGATAGCCGAGTTTACACAATAAAGCGTCACCAATCTAAAACTGACGGCCCAACGTCACTGACCTAAGTGAATCGCTCAGATTCATTTCACTACTCAGAAAAAGTACACTAGTGCTCAGTGTGCAAGCGCGCCTAAAGAAGTCTTCACTTTAAAAAAATGTTTTTAATATTTTATGTGGCCTATGAGATTTATCTTATTTATTTAGAAGCAATGGGTTTGTAAGATTGATTAATAAGCCAAATTGAAAGTTTCGGTTTAGGATTGACGTAAAAATTTGACATAGTGATTAAGCGGCTCTGAAAGACGTGGTACACATGAGTGATCAAAGGCGGCCGAAAGACGGATCAAAGACGGACGGGCAAGTGAGGTCGAGGTGGGGGTCGAGAAGGTGAGATCTTATTAGGTTTCCGTTTTTGTTAAGGTACGAGATTCTAAAAATAAACATGTTATTTTATGTAAAGTCATGGACACTATCTCTTTGTGTATCTTTACTCACATACATTGATGGAGGCTGGATAATGTAGTTAGTTAATATTTTTTATTTATAGTTTCTCTAGCTTGGACGTTAGGTCCTTTAAAATATGCATCATTAAAGTAATAATATACTATATTCATAACCCTGATAGCTCTTATCTTTGACCCTTGGTCAATAGCTGAATCTTGTCCTAAGACTTATTTCTATGAAATGATAAAATACGGAACTTTGAAATTATCTCATAACTGTTTTTATCCTTAATGCAAAATAAATTATTCTAAACACCTTCCGGTTTAGGTTTCAATGTTTATATAAATTATAAAGGTATTTCTTTACATACTAAACACCCTTCAGGTTTTGGCCGATATACATATACACTAAATTTAAAAGTAAGTAATTTGCAAGTTTCTTAATCTTAGTTCAGGAATGTCACTAATTTTTATTTAGTCAGTCTTTCAGCTCTTTCAGCAAAAGAGTATTTGGAATCTCCAAATCTTCCTAAGTGTTCGCTCCATGACAGCTTATTATCTCGTGATTAGCCCAAAATAATTTTTCCTTGCTTGTAACAGACGCTATTTTCTCTGTCAATTTTCAACATTTTTTTATTGTTAGCTACAAGACGACGCAAAGGCATTATTTTTGAAAAATTAATATTAAATACGGGAAAACAAAAAGCTAGTGCGAGATATTTTTACCAGTAGTTAGATATTGTGCAATAGTTTGTTATGAACTCATGTATCTTGACGTTCTACTGGCATAAAATAAACTGCATAAATAAATATGCACTATCTAAATGTCGTATCTAGATATCTTATCCACGTTTAGGTTGAGGAATTATTTTTTGGTTCTCTGCAATTATGTATATACAAATTAAACTTATTAAAACCCATATTATTGACTCTGGAAACGTAGAACGGTCTAACGTATTTAAAGTCCTAAAACTGCCCTCCAAACGGAATTTTAAAAATATTGTTTCTCGTCCTTGAGATACGTTCCGTTTTTCTTTCTGAAATATGACACCTCAAAAAGGTCAAAAATGGTACAATATGTTCCACCACACTTGATATGTTTTTTTCTACACAAAACAATTTCAAAATATGAGAATTATGCCCCTAAAGGAAAAAATTTAAACAGAAAAAAATATATATGTTTAAAAATACTAATAATATAAAAATTTATATAATATATGTGTAGTGACGGAAATTTGAAAAAAAATAATAAATCGGCTAAGAGCACATCGAGTGTTTCATACGGCGTTACAGATCAAGTAGATCGTTCTATGTGAAATTACTTTTATTTATCTTAAATAATCACTAATATGGACTTCCTAGAGCCATATGTATTTAACATAACGTAATTAAATTAAATAGAGGCTACATTTATATTCCCTGAATATCTCAAAAACTGTGACCACTATTTTTGCGGTTCGAAAAGTAATTAATTTTACCTAATTTTTGGTGAGGTAATTTTGCAAATAAAGGAGGGGCAAGAGATTTTATATATTCTTTACATATTTTACAGAATATTTCCAAAGATATACTTACTAAAATTATGAAACAAAATTTTTTCAAAGTCTTATAACTAACCCTTTAAATGGTTTCGAGTCATATTATGTATGGAATTTAAACAAAGTTTTTGGCTACATAATTTGCCTCTCAAAAATTTATTGCATAAAAATTTTAATATAATAATGATTAGTATGATTTATTATTATGTAAAATTTTACATCAAGCAGTTTCTGAGAAAATCGGCTTTGACAGACGTAACGTGAGTGACAGCATAAGCGTTCTGTTTTTCTGTCCAAGATACGTAATCCCGAAAATTATCTTAATCTTAATTTTTTATTTTTTTGCTTGTTTGGATGGATTTATTTGTTCCCATGATATTAAATTTGACATACAGAAAATTTATATAAGTAAATTTCTTGAGAATTAAAAACTATATATATATTTATATATATTTTTTTTCGATGTGCATGTATATTATTTGTCAAGAGATAAAGGAGCTCTACTACAAATCATAACTATACTATAATAGTGAACGTAATCATTGATGGATTTTAAATAAATTTTATTGATATTCTCTTAACTAAATTGAGTCACGCTTTATCTAATTTCCTTTTTATCCATTAAGTTTTTATGTACATTCCGATGCTGCAACATTGAAAGCATTTTTAATTTTACGAATAATACGATGTAATGACAAAACTCTCAACGCGTCTTGTTCACTGAATCATTCCTCATTCATTCTTTGAATCTTATCTAATGCTCATTCTAATACTTATCGTTTCACGAATTGTTCGCTATGCGTAATTTTGCCGAAATAGGTTTTCGTGAAATCAATTTCCAAACAATCTATGTCGCGTCGTGTTGGTACTTATTCCACGTCTTTAAATCTATCATTATATTCCACAATGAAACTATGAAAAGCAACCGGTTTTCTAATCTAAATAATCAGTATATAAAAAGGTGAAATAGTCGAAAGATGGAAATTATTCGGATATTATCAGTCGGACCAGAAAAATCACGTTTTCTCAATATTCACGTAGTATTTTACAATGGAATAATTTAGAATATATATATGATCACTGTATACGTTTAAAACCCTTCGAAGTGTATGAATATACTCTAAAGGTCCAAAATCTATCCGTTCGTATCTGATAGCATCTTTGCAAAAAATAGTTGGTAGGAAGACTAAGATAAATTACGGTTAAATACAAAACTAAACAATATTTTTTTTATTATCTAATTATGTATAGAATATTTGTTTTTCACCACATATCCCATCTAGCAATTTTCCTATTTGTCCCATTTTTTCTTTTTCATCTTAATATGAACGCTGCTTTCATCTATATCAGACGGCTTTTCAAACTTAGTTTCAGCTCATTGTAAACGAATCTAAATTTTCTTCCCCATTCAGAAGATTTCGGATATATAAGATATATAAATTTTTAACTTACTTAAATCGGAAAAAAATCGATAATTAAATTTAGTTAAAGATTTTATAAATAATTAAATTGCTCAACTTGCATTATTAATATAGTTGTCGTGTAAAACACGTTATCGACAAAACCGCTAATTTTTTATATATTATTCGAACTAAAAATATCTAACTCACTTTAATATTAAATAATTATTTGCCGTTTAGTTTTGGCAAAAACCGCACTAAAAATTATACAATTAACATTGAATTATAATTCAGACGTTAACCTCTTTCTCTTCAAAAGAACTTTAAGTAACCAAACGGTGGCGAGAAGCATTTGAAACGAATTTTAATGCAATTAAATATCAAATAAAGTAAATATTTTTGTAACTAAACACTAACTTCCACAGTTGGCAGTAAACTAATTTTGATTTAAATTCAGTTACACAAATGTACTTTGGAATTATCTTAAAATTATAACAACCTCTGCATAATGGCGGCCTTTGAGTTTATTGTTATTGTTAAAGCACATTCTAAGCGGTCATATTATAATAAATTCACCACGCTTTAGTAATTCCCTCAACTATTTACATCGTAAGTACAAATACGCGACCCTAGCGCGGAGCACGTTCCGTGCCATCATACGGACACCGCAAGGTCAGGAACTTGTTTAAACTACTGTGACGCCTTTGTATAGTTAGCGAAAACTTAAGGAAACTCCCTAGACACAAAAGTAGGTTAGCTATTCAGGTTTCGGTTATGTTAGCATAATATGACGTAATTTAATGATTGCTTTCCTAGATTTCTGTTGGTTGGTTTGTCATGGTGAATTGAATTGATCACAAGTCATTCGTCTTTTGACGGTGCGGCTCACCGCTGGGACCCGGGTTCGATTGCCAGCTACTCGTAGACCACGGCTGGACTAGTGTTCTGGTTGACTGTAAGATTTTGCTCTCATAGCAACTTAGTCCACCATATGTGTCGATTGTAAACATAAAAGTAAATAAACAAATAATACCCGCGTTTTCACACAATATTAATTATTTATATAAATTTATATTAAATCAGTTTTATAATTCAGACGTTACCCTGTTTCCCTTTAAAACCAGTAATTCAAGCACATAATTTAATTAAATAAAAACATTTACCTTGTAGTTAACAATATGTCTTTGCTATGGTCACATAAATTTTATATCAATCAAAAGCCAAAGTGTATCAGGTAAGTCGCCCCAGAAGCATAACAGTTATTCACAGTCTTAAAAAAATCACCGTTTAAGTTCTTTTACATTAAAAAAATATGTTAAATTCGTTTTGAAGTTTATACGTTTCTTTATATTTTTGGAACAAATTTCCTTATCGCACGTTACACATTTGTTGAATAAGAGGCAGCTCGAAGAATTGTAAAATATCGACCGAAACTTACGCTGCATTATAAAAGTGTAAGATTTCCACCGAAACTTTTGCTACAGTATAAGCGTTTACGTGTCTACAAGCGTATGTCAATGTATATTATTATAGTATAGACTTGCGGAGTCAGCAGTATTTATTTAAGCAGGGCCGTAATACTAATAATCCCTCTTTACTATTTTGAAACTCGTATTATTTTCATCAATAAAGAATGATGTATGAAAATGATTCAGTAGGAGTTTAGGAAGGTGATCATAAAGTCAAGTAAGTACCAGTGTTAAAGTGACAATTAAGTGGATGATTTATCTTACACTTAAATCTTTGTATCATCTTTTATTTGCATTGACGAAAATCGTATACGTTCTTATTTAATTATTCTCAAACGTTTTTCAATTCATTCATTGTGCCTCTCATTCACTACATAAACTATAGAGTAAGGAACTTCGTTCAAATCGGGTATCCCACAATACCACTCGTACTTTTTCTGTACGATAATTACATTCTGCAACAAAAAAACTAGCCCAAGTAACCAAAATCTTAAACAAATGACGTCGATATGCAATTGGCATACTCGTACAAACTTTTGAGTCACAGTCGGTCCCTACAATCTATGAAACGTTAGTAATAACAGGCACTGAGAGATAGACTGACTTGTTTTCGGCGATTTTTCCCTTTCTCTATATCTAGTATATTTAATCTATGGTTAGTTTTCAATTAGATACGTACCACAGATAAGTGTTTTATTCCTTTATTTTACAATAATTTTTGTTTCATATTCGAACAATTTTTTTTTTCTTGGTAAGATGAATTATCCTTAATTGATGTGTTTAATTTCTTAACAAATTTTGTTCACGAAAATAATGGATTAAGATATCAGATTATGACTTTATTTTATCGGTTATAATGTAAATATTTATTATATTTTAAACATGTACCAATGGGAATGGGATGAGAATAAATAATATAAGAAAAGTAAAATATTTTGTAATGCAGTCAACTTATGTAATAAAAGAGAATTAGAGAATTCGAAAAGGCCTTGTATTTAATTACGACTTATGTAAATTTTAAAAGAAGATTGATAAATTTTCGTATACAAATATTTTAATTTTGAATAATTAAGTTGTACTAATTTAGGTGTAAATCCATTTTCGTAAAATGTTTACTATTTATAAAAATATATATTGTGTAACCTATGATATTATAAATTCCTTGTTGATTTCATTTACTTTTAAAATATTTATATACTCTGGAATCGGCAAAATATTTTGATAGCCAAATATTAATTTTAAATTAAGTAAATTTATTAATTTGTATCAATAGGTACATAGATAAATTAAAATGCCACCAACTTTAATGTTACACTTTCCTCTTACTTTCCCCTGACTAGCAAATAATCTGCAAAATTTTAGAACGACAAGAAGGTGTAAAATAAAATAGAACTAAATTTTTTGTACAAAAGATGGAATTTATTCAATTATTTATTTCCGTTGATAATTTTTTTGACAACTTCGTAATGAAAATCTTGTCATAATTAGTAAAAATCTGAAGCAAATATAATATAAGGTCATCATCATTAGCGACAGTTTTACCTTCCAAAAATTTTGAAAATTACGAAAGGAATTACAAACTGGTTCCATTATTTCCCAAGTATCACTGGGATCACTTTCCACTTAAGTTATATAAATTTACACGAGTTATCAATTATATTTCAGGTATTATATTGTTATGGTATAATACGATTAAATCAGTCAATTCAGGCCATTTTTTTATTTGCCAATCCTGGCGGTTTCGTTAATTGTAAACCGTAAACATTTGAACTATTCAATTATTTAGTTCAGCTTTCAAGTCATTTTTCATCACCAGTCAATCAATTATTCTTTTATTTGTCAATCAACCATTTTAATAAAAGTTTAATTTCATAGTTTTCGAGATATATGTCGCATACAGAATTGAAAAATCAAGTTTCTGAATATTTCCCAAACACTTTAAGTTATGAAGCATTTAATCATAATTGAATTTAAATTTTAATCATATGTTCTTCATATCGAGTGTTCTTACGTTGATAAAGTAATTAAACCGAAACAAAATTAAAAAATTCTGCAAGTAAACTATGTAGCACACATTTTTCACTAACATTTTGCAATAATATGGCTAACCTGAAATCTTGCATGCAGTCTCATCCTCTGCGAAAGAAAATTGAATTTTCCCTTATAAACAAAATTCATTAATGGGGTTACGTATGGCCTGGAAGGAAATTGCTTTTGACGCATTGAAAAAGATCCTCATTTTCCTATGCGATGAGAATTGGAAGGAAAAAAATAAAAAATGTTGAAACATGTTGAAACTTTTAATGTAAAGGTCTATATATATTTTTAGTCAATCAGGGTCGACTTAATGAATTGACAAGAAGTGGAAACTAATTTAACATTTTGCAGAAAAACGGTTACCAAAAAATTGCTGAAAATTTGTAATTCCTCAATAAATACACTCTAAACGGAGGTCAGTCTATTTTTCCCAAATATACAACAACCTTTTTTGAAATGTGCTTCGATATCCAGGCTTTGAAATCAACTGGATCCACATGCTAGGATCTCGCCCTCCATAAATGTGTGTCAGAGAGTATGAAAAAGTCCTTTCTCTTATAATTCCTTGGACCTACCCTTTCTAATTCCCTTTTGTTCCCCTTTCCTTGTTCTAGCAATATCAAGATTTTAGTCATTTTATATTATTTCTTTTCACTTTGTACGTGTGTATTTACATTAGTTTTGTTTATTTATCTGTTTTAACTTTTTTGTTTTCTTTTGTTTATATCCTAATAAGTTTTACTTTTGCATTCTTGTACATTGCACAATTTTCCTATTTTATCAATGTGGTAGACTGGAAGAGATTGCTCATTTTGCAATAATATATGTATATATTATATGTACGTTAAATTTTTTAATTAATTATTATTTGATACCCAAAATGAAAAAAAACCAGATATTTTCTTTGCCCGTGAAAAATTTATACAAAAATATTTGAGAACAACCTATTCAGATTTATTCGTGTTAATATGATCTATTTTTACAGAAAATTTAAACTTTTTATGTTAATATTAAAAATAAATTTAGCCACTCTGAAATTAAATAAAACTACTAAAAATTAAAAAAAAATTAATACTAGTAGAGTTTCAGTACACAGTGGGATCAGTTTACAAATAAGAGTTTGAAGAAAAGCTGATTGGAAATACCAGAACATAATTTCTTTATAAAAAAATTATTACTGGCTGATTTTTCACTTCTTCCACTCTCTCCTATTATTTATTCTTTTATGAGTCGGAGAAAATGTTTTTTTCTAATTCATTGCTATGGTATCCAACTTAAATTGCCATATTTATGTAATAACTATAATTCTTAAAAAATATATATTTAATCGTATTTAAAAGGGTCATGAAATTGGATTTGTAGTATTATTTACCTAAACCCACAATTAAATATTGAAAGAAACTGTTCAGATAAAAGTATAAAACGATGCGTTCAGACACGATTAGGGATGTCCGTCGATTTGACGCTTTCAGTACTGCGCAAGTAGGAACTAAGCTCAGGGACGTCCTATCGATATGGCGATCGGCGACGGAAAGAGCAAGTGCATTCGAGGCACTTGTTTTTTCTAACAAAGCGGACAGCCAACCAACGTTTCACTGTTATTTGTCTTCATTTCAATATCCTTATCTCTTTTTAGATGAGCGTATTTTTTATTAATAGACCTATTTTTTGAATAAACTCCATTGTAGTGATCCCATTGATTCGAATTTTACTCATGAAATCGAAGTTTTATTTAACCTAAATTTCAATTCGCTTAAAATTTATTAAATTAATATATTTCTTTGCCAATAAGGCTGTATCAGTTTTGTGCATAATATATAAAAAAGATATGACAAGTCATCAGTAGTACGGGAATATATTTTCATTCATAGGAGCGGTATTTCCTTAGATGACTATCTTTATACACTCGAATCATAATTGATACATCAATGACGCTAGATTTATTCAATTTACATTATTATTTCTAGGCAGTATCAGCTTTATGTATAAAACATGAAACTAAAATCTAACTTGCATAGCATGTATAGTGTGCGTAGTATAGGTAGTATGCAAATATATAAATTTAAAACTAAATATATAAATAAATAAATATGCTACCATCACTACAGAATCAGCATAGTCTTGAATTCTAAAATATTTGTTGACATAAATTGCCATAGCTCTCGCAGGAATAAAAGTTTTCTTTTAAGTATTCTCGCGATGTCGAGAGCATGTTTCACACACTTGACACATTTCTTCCGCCGAACACATATAAGTTCGACGAAGGTTCCGAGAACACGTGGTACGACAGCCCTTTTTAAACGTGTTTTCGGTATGCCAGGTGAGACGTTTTAGTTTTCGCTTCGATAAATAACGTTCACGCGATGAGAATAAATATATTTTTTCACGCGAATCGCTACTTACATATTTGTTATTTAACCACAGCTTAGAAGACTGCAAGCAGAGTAAATGAAAATATGGGAATAGCAGCGAAAAACTTATTGATTTTCATCCATAATTACTCAGAAAAATTAAAATTGTTTTTTTTTTAGTATTCCATAGCTCAAGGGTAGAAAACAGAACCTCTGTAAGATCATTTACCGGTCCTCCTGTCAAGACTTCTTTTTTTTCAGGAACCGTTTGACAAAATAACTTTGAATTTACCATAGGTATAAAGCATAATAATTTACATAAATTTCCATGGTTAATACTTATACATGTTCCGAAGAAAATTGTATAAGAAACAAAATAATAATAAATTGCATTAATCTGCATATATTTAATTAGTTACTACTTAATAATATTAGCTTGGAAATTGTATATATGCAAAAAATTGTCTTTTTTGAGCGTGAGATATCAATTGAAGGAGCAAGAAATAAAACTAAATTTCAAAAATAAAAGTATTGACGAAATATTGTTAATAAATAACAAATTTATTTATTAATTTATTTGTTTTTGATTAACAATGAATATAGTTATTTAAAATTAATTAGTTGTGAATTGTTTTGGCAGAAGGATTACTTAAAAAAACTAAATGCTCCTTATTAAAAACCAAGTTGGGAAAATAAATTAAAACTAAACAGAGAATGGGGACACATTGACTAAATTAAATTCCAAAATGATCTTATAGACGACGTCGTGAAGGGGTAGCAATATCTTTAAATACGCAATTGTTTAATTTTTTTTGCTGATATTTTTTTTTCAACCTGCTGCTAAATCACAAATATTTATAGCCTCACTTTATTGCCAACACTGTTTATTTAAAAAATATTAATTAAATGTATTTTCTCTTATTTTTATAATGGATATCAATCAGCAATTTTAATTTAAATATGTAGAAAATTTCAATACATTCCAATCGATTGGGTATCAATCCAAACCACTTAACACAATATTATTGTCAACTCTACGATCGAACATGCACGGAACGTGTGCTTTATAATATCGACGGAAAATGAGCATGGTCCAAGTCCGTTAGACCTACGAGGATATTTGCTTCCACGTGAGTATCGCATCGTTCCATAGGTTTATTTCTAACAATATCTTTAAAGAAAATAGTGAAGAGAATCCTCTATACATTAGTATTTGTTCTAATTGTGTGATACGACATAAATCAAACTATATTTTATTATGCTTGTTCACAAAATTCCATAGAATTAAAATTTACGAACAATTATGAAAAATAATTTCCCGTTCTCTAAACCCTGACTTATAAATAAATTATAGCAGATTCATTTGCCTAATAGACGATTAAATAAAACTTTTAAGGGCATAATTTTTTAGTTTCTGCATTTATGACAGTGTCAATTTTAGGATTCCGTACGTCAAAAGGAAAAATAGGTCCCTTATCGGATTATTTCGTTGTTACAAATTTTTTTTATGTTTTAGGTGTACTTGTAGTATCAAATATTATAAAATGGAAATCATTATTCTGAAGAAGAAAAATTATTAGTTTAAAGTTATACTTTATAGCTTCCAAAGACATGAGCAAACACTGTAATACTTTGACAAAGCTTCCCTTTAATTAAAATAAATTAAGTGATTTAATAGTGCCTGACCCATGTTTATTATTTCTGTCCAATTTACGGAAAATTTTGTAACATCCCTTAGAGCTCTTTGGATTCATAATAAATTGAATATGAAAAGATTATGCATTATAATAAATTAGTTAAAATTGAGTAATTTAATAATATTGCAAACGGTTTACAGTGGAATAAAAGTTAAATTTGAGTCATTGGAAAATGTGTATCAATAATAGTTGAAAGACTTAGACAGAAACTTACATCTTATAAATGTTCAGAAAGCTATCTAATTTGACTTTTCAAATGTTTTATTTTTAATTTTGATCATTAAACAGCATATGAAACGTTCTTATTTTTCTTCAAGGAAACTTTGCTGAAATTACTTTTTTCCGTTTAAATTTGTGCAAATATTTGTTACGTTAAAAAAAAATAAATTATAAATAGTACCCACCTAATAACACTGCAATTTACAACTTATCGAACTACTAAAAATTTTTCATTCTTTTTTACTTATCCTACATTATGGTGCGCAGGACAGGATTCATATTTTTTCATATGTTTTGTCATCACACGGATATTTACTTAATTAATATTAAACATGAATTGGTGCACCAGGGCATTAGGAAATGAAAAATATATGAAAGTTTTCTGCATCCTTTTCACAGTAAATGGACTCTGAAAATTGCATCATTTATTTCGTGGAAAAGTATGTTTTGCGGGAAACGGGAAATAGATTTATGGGGATTTTATTGAAGGAGACAGTACGATAAACATGAAAAATCTTCTTTTAATTAGTTACGTGTAATATCAGAATTTTAACTCTGGAATTTTTCATTTAACTTAGTCTCAGTATAGACAAAATTTGAAGTGTCTAATTTTTTCCAATATTTACAACTCATGTACTAACAAAATTACGTGTTTTGAAGTTTTTATATTAACTGGAAATGCCCGAGTAATATCATTATTTAATCATTCATAACGTCCCCGCAAACTTTTTTAAACTTAAAACTAAGTTTTTCTAATTATATGACTATAGGATACCAATTATGTCCATCGTATCTTAATAGTGTTTATACAATATTAAATAAATTTATTGCAAGCTTACTCATTGCTAGATTACAAGTTATACTTTAATTGGACTTTCACGATATATAACCCTGGCGCTATCTGTAATCTGACGGACATAATTACAAATAAAATTTTGTTGTAGAACTCAGTTGCAAATCCTAAGTACACACGAACTGAAAATTATGCGTTAGCTTATTGTAATATACCAAAATAAAGGAATAGAAAAAATGAATATAAAAAAATAATTTAATTAATAAAGAAATTATTTTGCTTAATGAAATTATCCAGTTACATATATATATATATATATATATATATATATATATATATATATATATATGTGAATATATATATATATGAGAGATAATTAGCGAAGATACATTTAATTTAGGGTATATTATTTTAACGTTCGGATCCATTACCCCCATGCCCCTAAAAAGAATTTAGTTGAATGTTTGAAACTAAGTGTGGAACTGCAACAAGCAAGGAAGAATATATAGAATATATCACAAATAGTTTCCACAAAAATTTCCAAAGAAACTAAATTCTTTTTTTGTTAAGTAATTTTGATTATTCCAATAAGTCAACTGTTTGATAGTGAACTGATTTTATCATTTAGTCAGAGTCAGAACTTATAAATATTATCTACATTTTCCGATTAAGACATCTCAATATTCGTAGTTTTGGGCAGATGCATTTTTTTTTTTCTCTCACTAATTTGTAATCCAGAAAGTCACAGAATAAAGTTGACCTCCATAAAATTTTATCTTGTTGCTTAAGTCAAGCGCGTCGAACTACTTAGATCTGAAGGATGGTTTGCATTTATACCAATACGACTTGCAAGTATACTAAAACTAGGTTACCTCTAGTAAAATTACGTATTAAGTGTTATCAAGGGTTATCGCAACCTTTTTATCACAATTACGTTAAAGGTAATAACCTTTTACTTCATTGGGAATTATTATAAATAGATTGTTTTAAAAGTAATGTAAAGAATTTTTGGGAAGACTATTGAAGGTTAGATAGCCATTAGTTTGTTATTGAAAGTTTTTTATTGATCATTTTAGAGAACACCATCTTGATATAATAATTTTATTCAAATTTTTTTTATCTTTGGAAAATGAGAAACGTCTCTTAAATCATTTTCTTTAATTTAATCCAATTTATGTGAAACTATTTATATAGTCATTTATATATTATAAGGTTCCAAACACTTACATAATACTAATAGAGTATCGGTTTTGTTGTACGAGTAAAGTTTTATTTATGGAAAACACACAATCACTCATGGCTATATTTTATCAATTCGTCTATATAGGTATTGAAATACATATTACCTAATTTGTGGAAACATTTGGTTTAATACATGACATGTAGACAAAACCGTTTCAAGATTTTTATCACTGGGCTTTTAATTTTAATTTCTAATGGACTTATTTTGCAATAAAATTTACATATTTCAAAATCTTTTTGAACATAAACCTGTGTGTTTATTATTATTTTTTAATTCCATCGTTATTCTATTATATATTTGAAGGGTATGAGGTAAGTGGATGATAATACTATCATCACCTTCATTTACTTACAGAATCATGTCTACAAACTTATAATGTAATAAGAAAAAAATTAGTCTGGAGGAAAGATTTTAAAATATGGGTTTCCATCATTTTAGAGGACATTCTTTCGCAACATTACAAAACAAATATCGGTTTTCTGGCAATTTTTAAAAGTTATTGAAAGTGTAATTCCTGAAAAATGTTCTAGCCATATTGTTAGAAGCAATTTGCTAATAATAAAATTCATGTCACGTAAATCAGTAATCACAAATCATAAGTCGTAATAAAAATATAATAATTGTTATTTATACTCCGGCTTTAATCTATTCGCAACGATATACAATCACGAAATTTAAAAATAATGAAATGTAAAAAAAAGTGCAAGTTATTGGTTATTAAACCCTTTACATAAAACATATAATGTTCTATTTAAAATTTAAAAAAAGTTATAAACAATGCTTCCAACATTTTTTTAAGACACAGAATATTATGAAGATATAATATCATAAACTGATTGCGGCTTTACTATTGAGATGGCTGCAAAATAAAACGGCCGCCGACTCACAAACCCTCAATTCGCTCATGTATAACTTAAGAGAAGACGCAATAAAAAAAACCTTGCCCTATGTGAAATATTGCCCTAGTTTAAAAAATTTTAACATTTCAGTGAATAATTTGTCGAAATCCATAAAACGAAAAATTTTGCCATTGTGAGACAGAAACATTTAATGACTGATATTATTACAAAAGTTTGCGCTGTATATAAATACATTTGAATTTGTAACCACTTTCCATATACTTTTGTGGTAGTTTGCACGATAATATGTATAATAGTGAAAAAGTTCTTTATAATTTTTTCTGATTATATGTTCGAATTTCTAGTGCTGGATAAATGTTTTTGGAATAAATGCATAAAAATTAGACAACGAGTATTAAAATGTGCAAAAACTTGAGTCTTTTTTTCAAATTTTTGGAATTCCATATCTCATTAGACTGACTTTTTTATTTTACAATTAAAAATGTATTGAAAACATAAAATTTTTAATTATCAAATTATCGATTATTTTATGCATATAAATATAATATATGTTTTGCGAAAAGTATATTTTCATTGAATATAACACATAGAAAATAAATCAGTTTTGGTTATAATGAATTGATAATTCTGCTGAAAACGTCTAAACGTTCTAACATGTAAACGTCTGAACATAACATTTTTGTATGGTAACTTTCATCGCCTTATAATAATTAAATTTAAATTATATCCACATAACTACGCTTAGCAACAAAATCTTGCAAACATTTTATATTTTACTACTCCCAAAGTCGTTCTCAATTCCGACGAAGGCTGTAAAATCTCATCTGGTTTTTAATACAGCTTCTTCTTGATTACAAAAAATGAAGTATACAAACGAGGAAGGAAATAAAACGAACGTTACAAAGAGCTGTTGTTTCAAATTGAATTGAAATTTCTTTTCTATCGCAGACTGAAAGTTCCACTGATTAGAAAAAGCTGTCCTCTTCATAAAGTTATTGAAAATTGGGTTATAATTGAAAATTGGGTTATAATTCATAATAAAATATGTTACATTTTTCGATAATCTTTGTTTTTTTCGCATTTCACAATAATTTGATTTGTCAGGGTTAATAAAGAGATTATTAATCTCATTATTCATAAATATAAATTCAGAAAGAATAACATGCATTTCGAATACAGTTTGAAGTATATTGATTTGTCAATAATATAATCAACTAACAAAAACGGTCACTGAAATGAACATTTGGCCATAAATGTAAGCAATTTATTTAAAACTCAATTAAATTCAAAGACAGCTAAATTTTTCATAGTTTTCTATGGTACTTTTATGTAAACGGGTAAACAAAAATTTCCAAAAGTTTCCATTTTTTTTCGTCGACTACATGTACCTTGAGCTTCAAACTTATTTTGAAGCTCAAGGTTGATTAGAGAAAAAAGGATGGATACTCCCTGGCAAGATGGTTAGATCCTAATACAGCACTGACCTAATGTTCACTGATAATGACCGTGACTGATTCACTGAGCCTGGGACCGTGCCATCGAAAATAGCTGCATTAATGGATATAACAAAATTCATGATCATAGTCACTTTAATTACATTATATGTCTGTGAACACTTCGACTATAGTCACATAATATACTTGTAAGTCAATGATTTTTTGGAAAATTTTCTTAATCTTCTTAAATTTCAGAAATGAAAATTTATCCATAATTTTTGATTAGAGGAAAACGTACAAATTGAATATACTCCATTTTTCAAGAAACTAAGCAGTACATCGAGACTAGCAACTTAAGGGCTATAAATACACCTGATATAATTTCATGATTTTCTTTCTTTAATAAAATTTCCCAAATATTATGAAGAAAATTGTATACAAAGTAAAGAAAACGAAAAGACTAAAATTTGTACATAAATATATAATAACCATCTGCCCATGAATACGATTCTTTCCACATGTATGTAATTTTTTTATTTTTTTTATTTATCTTCATTACTTGAAAGATAAAATTAATATAATAAAAATAATAATATAAACTAGTATTAAGTCTATTGAGATGAGGCCAGATTTTTTTGATTTGTGATGTATTATCCTATATTTCATTAAAATAGAATAAACAGATATGGCAGTTTATATGCATCGTCCAGTCAGCAGAAACGGTTTATACGAGTAATGAAATAGTAGTGATTATGGACGCTCCGATAGATAGATCCTTACTGCGCAAATATGTTGTATCATTAATATTTATTAATATTTTTTTCATAATCTTTTAATTAACTATCTTTGTTAAAAATAGTTGCATCTATGCAAGTATATATGTATTGAACCCCAATACATATATATGTATTGGACCTGGGTTCATACTTAGTGTGTCGATTGCTTGAGAGGATTTATTCTGTTTCCAGAGAATACTTATCGCCAGATATTATTTTCCGAGAGGCAGGTCGTTAAGTAGCTTCATAGCGCGCGTTCATATTCCTGAAGTGGCAATATGGGAGATAGAATAAAATATAGACGAGTTACTGTGCCAAGATTTATTGCAAGTTGTTTATAACTTACACTGGCTAAGAGCTACGATTTTGGTAGCTTGAAAAAGGAGAAATATCACAGGATAATCACAAATATTTTTAAAATCTAGGCAATTATTTGTTAGATGAAAATGATATTATTCACATATAATTACGTAAATATATTTTATTTTTTCTTTTAGTACAAACACGATATTTTTTCAATTACTAAAATAATTCTATTCGAAGATAAAAGTATCCTATGTTCGTTTCCGTCATAGATTCTGTAAATGCAGTTTTACGAAAATCGCTGAAGTAGTTGAGGTGTGACAATAAACAAACTGACTTTTACATTTATAATATTAGCTATTATTAGAATTACACAAATACAGAATATTATGTAGGATCATATGTTATAATATTAATTTGTTTATTACTTTCCAATATAAGCCTAAGGTAGTAGCGATTTTATACATGTGATTTTTACTGATGTGACTAAAATATACTGGCTACGTAACATGTCTTCGTAGTTTGAACAAAAGACTGAAAATATTAAAAGATCAAAAAAATGCCGGGTGTCAACTAACAGATTTAAATGGGGAAATCTCTGAAAATGCATGAAGTAAATGTAATTTTAATTTATTAACTAATTAATATTGAAGCCAAACAGTTAAAAGTGAAAAATAAGTATTAGCAAATTATACTTAATTAATATTTAAAGATATATTCAATAAATACCATTTTAGAAATCAAACAAATCATTGCTCCATTCATGGCAGAGAAAATTGTGGTTAAATCTTTAAATAGATATGTGTTGAAATAATACATTTTTCAACACACGTCTATAAAATAAGTTTAAAGATGTGTGTTTGAAAACGTATTATTTATTTATCTAATTTAATGTATCTAACTGACATATATGGCTAACTTATTCCTACGAGAGCAGTCTCTTAAAGTCAACCAAGAACACCAGTACAGTCCCCGTTCGACGAGCGGCCAGGAATTGAAACCGTATCGCCACGGTGCGCCGCACCGTTAAAGACCGTCTGATCAACCCAACACACCACAGCGGCGACGACCGTATTATATTGTGGGAGTTGGATAACTTAGCCGCGACATTTTGTCATTGTTTATAGGTATATACATGAGAGATCATTTTATGTTATAGATACATTTTAATATAAATATTTTAACGTATGTTTGAGAACCATACATTTAAATACTATATATATATATATATATATATATATATAATACGCCTGCTTCAAGTAACTAATAAAATTAACGACAAGTGACCTTTGTATGTCAAATGTCTAGAGAGCGGTGAGATTTTTTTATTTTTACAAAGCATAATATTTTGGGATGCTTTTCGTATAGTATGTGTACCTATAAATAATTCTATTTATTGGTTGACTTATAAAGTTTAAAAATATTTGTTTGGAAAAGGACATTATGTAACAATTAACTTTTAAACTGAGAGCCAAAAAAAATATTTTTACAACGATATATACAAAGGTTTCTTTCATCAAAGAATTACTACATGAAATACGATCTTTTTTTGTATTTTTCAACTTAATATTTTTGTGATCATACATACGATCCTATTTTCGATTATATAAATAAAGAAAAACGAAGCTAAGAAGCTTTGGTAAAAAAGACAAAATTATTAATAAATATTTATTAAACTAGCAGCGCTTTGCCATCAAATAGAATTATTACCACTACATTACTACATGTCGAGTAGGTATGCAAATTTTTTCATTTTTGTTGTACTAACTCAATATGAATAATTTTTTGAAAATATTAATTCCACAAATATTTTGACTGACTAAATCTATTGAATGAAAAAGAAACCAAAAGTTACTGCAGATTGGCATATTTTTTTTGTCTAAAACGGCACCTGAATTGGATGAGTAGTAGCACTAGTTTTTACGTAGTGCGTATACAAATAAGCACACAAACAGACAAGCAGAACATTTTCGTATTCTTTTACTTTTTTATACCCCCTAATTCATTTTTTTATAAATATCTTCAATGTATAGATACGACACTTTTCCAGTTTTATTACATTTTTGGATATGCTTAATGGGTGTCGGCAAGACAATGTTGAAAAACAGGAATGATATTTAAAAAATCGTACTTGAAGAGCAAAAACACTATTTAAACTGAAATAACTCTTCGATTTTTCTTGTTTCTCTTGTTGCCTAAAACATCTTTAGTTCATTTTTATTCAATTATTAATCAAAATTAAGAATTTGGGCTTTCTGTAATTGAATGAAACGTGTACTTTAGAGTTGACGACAAAAATAATTTTCTTCGTTTGAAATGAGTGAAATTATGAAAACCAAGGCTTTAAGCAAGTAAATTATGAACTCAAGTTGATAACTATCATAAACTTTAAAAGGTTATCTAATAAAAAGGTTGGAGCAAAAACACCCATGCAAACTCATTGTTTGCAAAGACAGATTGTGTTTCGTTTGCGCCGATACACTATGCTGTAATATAAAGTCCAATTTGATTAGAGGAAAATTCTTTCATTGGAGGATACCTTCAATACTCGTAACAATAAAATGTTTTTAATGAAAATCTATTATATTTTCAATGGATTAAATATATCTAATTCAAAAAAATATTATGGTTTGGTGCTGAGTCGATAGATGGCAATGTTTTGAGGGTGGCTAAAATGATAAGCCATGTTTTAGAAAAAATTCCTTCAAAAGAATCATAAATTGAAGAAATTGATTGAGAGTAAGATTTAAGTTTCTTGGCGAAAGGACCAGATGGGCAGCAGAATATTATTTTCCTCGTTAATATAATAACTTCGAGAATATCGATTCGTGTGTGTTCGTTAGTCAATCACATATAAAGGACTAAACACAATTTTATAGATCTTGCCACGAATACATGTTAGATTTTGAATTATTACATAAGTTACTACGCAACTCGAGAAGCAACATATTTACTTTAGGACGAAACTCGATACTTTTACTGAGTAATAAAATTAAATATGAACATTATATCCTTATTATTGCTTACATATCTCGAGAGAAAATCCCATTTATATTATAAATTCAAAAAATTGGATGTCGTTACTATATCACGCTACTACTTATTCCGAAACTATATTGAGAATTTATTTATAATTTCAATTAATATGAGGAAAGTTTTCTAATTTGAAAAATATTTAAATTCTGGTAGGAAGACAGGGTATTTTTCTCAGCCTCGCAAAGCTTTTGTCTAAAGCCAATAAATAATAAAATTTTGAGAAATAATAATAAATTGATGAATTTACAGCTTTTTTCTTAAAATTTAGTATTAGGTTAGTCTTAATTTTTTTATATTCTCTATTTTCTATTGTTTGCATTTTAGGGTATTTCGAAGTCAGTAGTATATTAAGTGTAATAATTTAAATAAGGAAACTTCAATTTATGACATTTCACTGATGCATTCCCTCATTCCTTAAGGTCCCAGATATTATATTTTACAATTAAAAATAAAAGCAATAAAAATGGAGCGAGTTTTTTTAGATTCTTGTTATCTAATAATTAGGTTAAAATTAAAGTAATCGTCATGTTTCAATTAATTTCTTTAGGTGGAGTAAACAAAGCTTAGGTTTAAGAGGTACCAAGAAATATTTTTAGCACTTTACAACTCTGCAATAATTTGAAGCTACTTGAAACTTGGCGGTCATTTTTATACGACGCCTTTCTTTCAGCTGTCATAACGATTTAAATAGATATTTTTCAATTTTTTAATTTTCATATTTTTATAGAAAAACAATGAATATATCCTAATTATTATGAAAACTGACTTTGTTCTGGTAAATGAACGTCTTCCAAAATTCAAAAAATTAAACCTTGTACTACAATGATACAATATCCTCTGAGTGGTTTATCATCCAATGTCAGAAGTCGTAAAAACACTGAATGACTGGCTATCATGTGATAAAATTTAAATAATTTTGAGATAAAAAAAGTAATGTGATGTAAAATTACGGAATGTATTTAGTAAAACTAGCGAAGACTGAAAAAGACCGAGACAAGAGATTTTTTGCAAAAACATACCGCATGTGATGAGATATTATATCAATTACCAGTGAAACTAAATGTATTTATTTGCAATAAATGACGTATTTTTTTGCAAAAGCACACTAAAGGAGAAATTATCATTTATCAAACAAAATTATGCAATGTACAGTGAATATATTATCAACCTGTAAGCTGAAATAAAAATTATTAAAAATAAATTGTTTGTCAAGCAAATTTTAATAAGAAATATTCTCCATTTTCGTGCTAAATTTTAGTTTCTATGCCGACTTGGAAATAGACGAGAGATTTTGATGAGTGCATAAGTCAATGACAAAGTTTATAACGTTAGGAAATACTTATAAAGTTGCAAATGCATTGTCATGTTTATCATTCCCTTGCATAAATAAAATGTTATTGTAAAATTTAAATAGTCTGTAGTTAAAAGAGTGTCAAAAGCGGTACAAAGTTTTACTTGTAAATATTATAGGCCAAAATGTTATGCATATTGAACTGACAATTTCTTTGATGGAAAATTGTATATCATTCTAGCTCCAAATGTATGTTACGTTTATTGGGAATTTTTTGTTCAGCATACTACACATTGTTACATTGCATACTAAAAATGTTGTTACAAAAAATATAAGTAATTTACGAATGGAATGAAAAATTCTGTTGATTATAAAATAATGAAGATATAATTTTATATCTTTTTAGTAACAAACTGTGCAATTACGTGTGTATTTTATTTCAGTCAATATGTAAATTCGATTAGATCTCATTTTAAGGAAATATTTTCAGTGTAGTAGTGACAAATGTGTGTACTGAAAGATATGTTATCTCTTACCCTATGCAAAAGTTACATTTAAGCCACAATCCGTTAAAAACCGATATGGAACGCACGATACCTCATTAATACGAGTATATCCTACGAAAATATACAATAAAGTAAAATTATGTGAATTTTTACAAAAACAAGCGGCCAAACAACCGTTTCTAGCAAAACACCTAATAACCTCGAACTTAACGCGTTTGGTTATTTAAATTGGAAATATTAAATTTTTATTTTCATTACTGCAAGTATCATTCTGTTATTAGACCGCGTGTAATAAAATGAGTGTAAGATACATTTAACGAAATTATTTGTATTAATAGAATGCATAATTCTTTTCTACAATATTGATTTTGAAAACTTTTTTTTTCAAAGAAGATAAAAAAGAAAATTATTACATATTCATAAGTACTTTCACATGCAAAACTAAATAGTATGGATGAAACACATAAACTATAACTATGTAAAGTACGTAAGATATGTAGCCTGTAAATATACCGTAAGCAAAATTTTGATATAATAATCTTTAATTAATTGATATAATAATCGTGCAAAATATCTAATGTAGTAAAAGTAAAAGTACTAATCAGTGTAGACGAAAATATTTCTGCAGACAGAATAATGTCTCTTTGATGAATGAAGAAAATAGGTGATCAATATAAGGTAGTTGGGAAATATGGATAATGGGAGAAAAACTTACACGAATAACGAATAAGTGAGGAAAATAAAGACGATAAAACTGTGCTAGATAAAAAAATGCAATAGAAAAAAGTGGAGGAATTTTTCAAAACACTGATTATAAGCCGTCAAACAAATATAGAAAAAAACATCTCCGAGAATTATAATTATCGAAATAAATCCTTTGCGTGTATTGCTTTGGTATACGATTATGCAATAGTTGGCACGTTATATGTAATTATATGTATGTAGACCATTCATACTACTCTGTATCAGATTTATTTATACACATCTTGTTTAAGCAGATATTTTAACGTTACGTGTAAGCCTTCGTTCCCCTAGGCGCTTGAGATGTACAAGCGTCATATTTCGGCGCGGGCCACGCTTGGGGAATTTATCATCAACTCTTTGACGTGGCACACGTCTTAGTTACTCACGAATTTTCAGTGAAACTACGAGATTTAAATAATCAATATTATATATACCTGAAAAGGTTAGTTGATCTTTTATTTTAGTTTAAATTTATATAAATTTATTTTATATTATACTGAACTAGAATATCTTAAAAATGTATTGAGATTTTTTTAACAAAATAATCTGTTCATAAATATATGGAGTTAAAATTCTCTTGAAGTTTCGTTTAAATACATTGTATTTCATTACATAATACCAACTTTTTCTCATAGATTTTATCACTTAAATTTTAGTGAAGTAAGTGGTGTGCTATGTATAATACACAGGAAGAAATCTCGATTAAATGTAATACAGAACTTAGAGCAGGAAGAATATGTAATATTAGGTTGAAGAAAATATGAGGTTGGGTTGAAGAAAACATAATATGAGGTTATGTTGAAGAAAATATAGTAGAACTTATTATTGGTTAGATATTTTAGACATTTGAAATGTGAATGTAATTTAATTTAATGGAAACTTCTATCCATATATAATTCATAAATTTACTTTTTTTACCTCTATCTACATCTATATAATACTTATATTCATATTATAAGAGTTCAAGGCTAAATTTTAAGATTCAGTAGGTTTATTTCACCAAAAGAGATCATTGTGCGTCTGGTTTATGCATCGGGGGAGGTGTACCTCGTTTGAATAGAAATTAGTTTTTTTTGTCATAAGTCATCCCTAATATGAACTTTCTAATGCAATCAATATTAAATTATTTATAATTTAATTTATCGAAGGGAAAACAAATACCATCGTTAATACCTCAAAAATTATGACAATAAGAATCGTCGTCACAGTTGTTCTCTAAAGTATGCGTTGACTACTAAAAATTCTGTTTTTTTATAATTTTAGTTTCAGAAATTAATAGTAAAAAAGTACATATTTTTCAATATATCTCAGAAAAGGTACTACTTAAAAATGTGAAAAAAATGTTTTTGTAACCCTAATAAGTTTCAAGTAATTCCCCACACTATACTCATGACTTCATACATTTTTTTAAAGTGGTTTATTTCTTTAACTATATCAAGTGGTTTCTGAGAAAGGTGGCTATGGCAGATATCCTTGTAACTGTTAGGTTCTTTCCTTTGAGACACGAAATCCTAAAAATAATTGATAAGGAAAATATAGAAGTTTGTGTTCACATTCCAAGTGGATTTGTGAATAAAAAGATTTATTTTGTCATCTCTCTTTTTAATTCATTATTCTACATTATTAAAACGAATAACTTAATCCTATTCCTTAATATTAATACATCGTATTAATCGCAATAAAACTTACTGTCAGGATATTAAATATTCTTCATTTTTAAGCATAAACTGACGAAAACTATGCTTTACTTATTCCTAAAATTGTAATTAAACGTTTTACGCATATTAATGTAAATGTAAAAATTAATTTATAAAAGGATAAAATTGTACATAGTCTGTAATTTCTGGAATAAAATGTTTAGATCAAATTTTTTTTTGTTTTTATTTAAGCTTATACATATTTTCCAAAAAGTTTCCACGAGGTTTTTGTTCATAATTTTTCAACAATTTTTTTACATATTTTGTGTATATATTTTTTAATAATTTACAAGCTCTTATAACATTAGAATTTTAGGATAGATATAAATTAGTGAACCACGTTCATCGTATAAATGTTATAAAGGAATTTTTGTAATAAAAATTTTTTATTTTAAAAGTAACAAAAATTAAGAAATACAAAAAACTTATGAAGGCAAGCGTCCTTTTTCCACCTTTCATTGTCATAACCAGATCTCGACTCCATCAACATAATCATGTTTTGTTATCGGAAATATATATGCGTGCCAAGTTTCATATCTTTAGTATATCGAAAAATGAGAGAAATATCGATTACCATATTTTTAATAATAATCGGACAACAAGCAAGATAAATAAAACGGTTTTTGTAGCCTATTAAAGTTGCACAAAAAAATACGACCTGGTCCATATTTTTCCGGGTAAATCTGGGATGGGTAGCTCGCAAGCGATAATATAATATATATTTAACCTTGCGCATAGTCTAAAACCACCTTGCTCTACACAGTCATCTAACAAACAATTAATAATTATTATTGAAGGGTTTTATTTGTATATATGTTGTTTTTCTCAATGTTAGAAATGTTTCACTTGCAACGATTTTCCAAAAACACTAAGATAAGTGAGGTAAGCAGAGTATCCGTGCCAAATTTTACAGTATATATATATATATTAATTATATTTATAATTTTACAGTATATGTATATATATATATATATACATATAGGCGAGCTATTCAGTTGGTACTGATGTTTACTAACAAAATTTACTGGAAAAAGGCAATTATCAGCTTGATGATTGTGACCCAAGTTTGCGAACCACAATCAATAACTGATGTAGAGAGCAAATATGCTGGTAATGCTTACTCTAATGGATGTATCGTGCATGAATTTTATCGTAATTTTAAAATTTCTACCCACTCTTAGTTATGAAAAAAAATTATTCAAACACCGATTTCGAAATGGGAAATTATCAGATTTCAGTGTATTAACTGATTTTAATAAATATCTGTTTCATTAACAAAAACATTCTCGAAAGGAAAATATATTTCACTTAACAAAATAACTTTTTCCATAGTTACAGTATTTAAATTGAATTAAAACAAAGCGAATGAAAACTTACTTTTTGTTATAAGTGAACCAAAAATTAGAAAAATATAGATACAAACGAAAAGGCTAAAAATAATGAATGTTTCTAATTAAAATTACTAACTGATCGGTCAGTCAGTTTGAGTCACTTCGGCCATTTCATCACTAATAATAAGCAACGGCCATATAAGAGAGTCCTAGAGCACAAAGTGCAGTTTAATTAAGTAGCTTCTATATTTATATAAGCAAATAAATTGAGTACAGCGAAGTTGGACTTATTTTATTTTAACTCGTAATTTATAGCAGTTAAAATTAAAATACTTCCATTTTTATCCTTATTTTGGGGGGGAACACATTCATAAACAATTTATAAGCTTAATGTCTTGTGAACCAGGTTAAAATATGAAGTAATAAATTGAACTTAAACTTTATTTTATAAGACATCTCATAATTTTATTTGAAATTTATGCTTGTAAAAACTTTTGCGCATAGTCTAAAACTGTAGAAATTACATAGCTGTGACAAACGGATACACACGCATAGATGCGTCAAAGTTAAAATAATTTTAAATATAAAACCACAAAAACCCATAGTTTTTTTAAAAGTATTTCCGGCAATATATTGTATGCTGTTGGATATGTTTGTTTTTTTTCCAATTTTCTCTTCATGGCTTTGCTATTACTTATTTTTAATAAATTTGGAACTGGAATTCACATTTTTTTCTTAAATCTAATATTTATGTGACTATTCGAAATAGTATCTAGATACGCATCGCTTCAAATAATAATAAATAAATTTATTTTCAAACACATTTACAAATTTTTTTGTGCAAAAATCAATCATTTGTGTACAAAATAAATAGATTCCTGATTTAAGTTCAATTTATTGGAAAATTATAGAATTACACTGCGGAGTAATAAACAACCAAAAAAAAAATACTAATTTAAGTTATAAAAGAAAAATTAACAGTACATTAAAATCATTTATTGCGCTCAGATCATTAAATTACCAGAAACTGAAAAACTAGAGGCATGAGACTGATTTAATATATTCACTCATTTAAATTAACGAAAATGGTAAAACACAAGCTGACTAAAGTTTATTATAAATTGTCGTCGTATTTTAAAAATTGACAAAAAGGTTCAGGTCAAAATTCAGATGCAAACTCACTACTTGCGAGAAAAGTTTGTTTTTTCTATATAAACACGGAGTGTTGTAATAGAACTAAATACAGCCTAATTAAAAAAAAAATGCTTCATTAGAAGGGAACTCAAACATTCATTACGACGAAGGTAGCGGAAAAAATGGTGTAGCAAAATGGACGATAAGCAGCTTATATATTGTAGTTTCATCGTAAAGTACGAAAATCGGTTCTTCTAAATTGGAACTGAGTCATTTTGAAAAGTCATTGTGTAGCAGCCAATTATTATTACAGCAAAAAGGTCATCCGACCAAAAATCGTTCAAACAATCGAGACAAGTAAAATTTCAACTCGTTTCCGTAAAAAGGAGTAAAAATTATAGAAAGCTTCAGTGATTTAGCAACATCCAACTAAACGGTTGGTTCTTGTCAATTGATGCCGTATTATGAAGCCACATTTTCAAAACAACCAATAATCTAGTCATTTTCCATAATATTGATATAGGTTTCCTCTAAAAATTTGCTGTTTAAATATCGTTACGTTAAAAGATTTTGGGAAATTTTGTTAAAAATTAGAAAAGATCGAAAGTCGATAACCTAAATTGCAAATTTTTAAATATTTTTCATTTTTATATTCACAGTCTTCTGCAGTCTCGCGCAAGCGCGTTTCTTCAATTAACTGAGGTTTCTGAAATGGTGAGGCTTACATCCTTAACTGCAAATAAAATATTACGTAATTAACTTTAATTCAAAGATATTGAATGATGAACTTCCTGATATTCCAGGTACCATATCTCAATCGCAGTACTTTAGTAGTCTCTTGCCAAATATTCCTTTACTGTCTTACCATATTGTCAAATAAACCAGATTTCAAAATCAGCAATACCTTAATCCATGTCATTTTCATATCACGTGCCATCCTATCATATGCTACTTCTTCTCATGAGTATTTAGATCGTCAAATCTTAGACATTAAACTTGGACATTGGATAAATTTGCTATATATACATTATATATATATATATATATATATATATATATATATATATATATGTGCGTGTGTGTGTGTGTGTATGTGTGTGTGTGTAACCCGCGAGGCATAATATCGCACAATATCTTCTTTATACAAGAACCAATCTTTTCCGATTATTAGATTCGTTTCAGAATTTTTTTCCATTATAAATATTGAAACCCCATTTTACCCCTTTTGTGGCTAATTTACAAATAAAATGAAAGGGCGTGTTTAATTACTTCATTTTAGAATGCTTTTATGAGGGCTATTGTTAAGAGAAATATTAATTATTTTTTCTTTGTGTAAACTATGAAACGCTGTTTCACCTATTTAGAGTTTAATTTTGAAAAACATCCTCCTCAGTCAGTTCTTATTTCATGTAAAGAACGCTCGCGCTAAATTATTAGAAACATTTATATATTTAACGCGGTTATAAATAATTAAACCCCGTTTCATCTCCTTAACGGTTGATTTCTATAAAACTTTAAGGTAAATATTTAATTTACTATTTTTAAAGTATTTGCATGAAATATCAAGTTAAGAGAAACATCCAATTTTTTTTTTCAATCCATGTCGTCCATTGAGCGGAAACATGTTCAAGCGAAATTTTGCATTTTTTACAGCAGAGCGATCTAAAGTTTCAATTTTGGGAAAAGCTAACTAAACAGTGCGAGTATCGGACTGTTTAGTTTATTTAACGTGATGATGAACATATCAGATAAATAAATTCTATTTGATTTTATTTTTTGCACAAGCACCCAAATGTTACATTACTGCTTTTGTTTAAATATTAAACTGTCGAATGATAGCAAATTTATGATATGAATAGTACTTTACTTAGGGACGGGATGAACTGTCAGAATTAGTAATTGCTATTACTAAGAAAATAGTACCAAACTTATCTGTTGCAATAGAAAAAGAATAATCTCTAGAATATGACGATGTCAAATAATGTAACCATAACAACGTCTTAATGATGTAGTCATATTTCCTTATTACACATATGCGGGCTTGCCAGTAACTTCTTAGTATATTAAAAAAGCTTAGTTTTTTGCGTCTACCTCCTGATATATTTTTTCTGACATAATTAAATGCAATAGGTAGTATCTATTAATAAATACTAATAGCCCGCAATTTGTATAGGTCCGATCCAATTAGTTTTTCTTCAATTTTTCTAGGATACAACTGTAATTTTTTTGACGGAATAACTCAAGGAAGGAACGGAGGAAATACCACCACAAAAACCTCATAATTATGTACGTTTTGCTGAATACTAGTAATTAATTAAGATTGCATGTACAAGTAATTAGGAATTATTCATTAGAATATTAAATCACTCTCATTATATTACTCTCATTGATTCCCTCTTGGGTATTAACCCAATATTTTCATTAATTTGATATAAGTATAAAATTTAGGTTTTCAATCTTTTTTATAGTTTAATTTATTAATTTTTGTTCCATTAATATGTTTCAAACTCTACTCAAATATATTTCAAAATGATCTTATTTCTAATACATTTGTTTTTGTCTCCCTTTTCTATGTTAAACCAGTGGATTTACTTACTCGATATTGACAAGAGAAACCACGAGTCCATTTTTTTTTACCATTAAACATTAGATTTACTTTGAAAATATTCATGTCGCAGCAAACACAATACTAAAGATATCCTAGCCCAGTATGGCGAAGATGAAATAAGTTACGGTTATGTTAGATATTAAAGTACAATAAATTATCAGATATTGCCGTGTTCTTTGTTTATAAAAAGTTATCAATCATTTGAGTATTTCTCTCAATTTTATTCAAAATTTGACTAATCATTTCGCATAAAATGTCTTTGTAGGTTGATCGATATGTACAATAAAATTAAAGTCTAGATTATAAAACGAGCAAAAATATTTATCTCTAATTAACTGTTCGCCCATATATGTTAAACTATAACATTGATAAAATAATAATTTAAATTTATTGAAATAGTATAACAAACGAAGATATGCAAATTACTCCATTTTAGTTGTGCAGGTTATTTTACTAGTTAAAAGGTTTTCATACTTTGAGAAAAAATGTTCAGGTTTCTTTAAACAAATTGAAACAAACTTAAGTATTAACACAAATTAGGTATTTGCAAATGACAGCGATTAAAATTAACCTTTTTTAAATTAATATAAAGCTGCGTCGCCTAGATTTATTTTAATTGTATTGCAACAAATGGTCAAATTGCTTATTATTTTGCTGAATTCATAAAATGGTACGTTTTTGAATATTGTATTTTAATTAATTTTGTTACGTTTCACAACTTCAAAAACATAAAATGATTTTCTTTTTACCAGGATTAAACTACGCGATACGACAAACGATAAATAAAAATGCATTCGTTCCTATTAAATGCTTACATGTGTTTTCGGCAGTGACCGATTCTTACTACCTGAGAGAAGGTCACCTTAAAAAGTATAGCATAATAGAAAGGGACGGGGCATGCTAACAGAGCTAGCCAATCTTTAATTTTTATTGATTAATGCTCCACGTGGACTATATTTTACTACTAGTAGATTGGCTAACGTAATTTGTCTTTTACGATATACCAAAGAATTAGAAATTATTTCCTGTTCAATCTATCAATGTATCAAGTTTTTTTTATCAGCAGTACTGTGTTGTAATCTCTGTGAATTTTGAGTAATTTGTGGAGATATCTTAGTCTGGATACATTAATTGAGCGGCACTTAAAGAAAATGATCAAATGATGGATAACATTAAATTTCAGTTTGATGGAAAGTACCATAGTATTCAGAACAAGAGGGAACCCATTTTGAACATCTCGTTTAAGACTTCTTAAACAAATTAGTAAAATATTTTTTTATGAACATTAAATGAATAAATTTTTTTGTGAAATAATTGTTACTATAATCACTTTTCTTTGTAATACTTCACGAAAAATGTAATGAATTGAGTGGTTTCCGCATAACTGGAACATGGAGGAATACATCGATAATATTATATATTCAGTTTTTAATAGTTATACTTCATATTATTTAACCAATCAATCAAACGAAGTACTCGCTATGCATAATTTTCATATAATGTACAATGTCTCGCGCGGCAGCCAGATGTCTTTGCAACTGTTCGCGGGTTATTTCCTTGAGCGGCGCTGAACAATGTGCGCAAGTATCGTGTGTGCGAAAAATATGACAAATAATATTGAATATTAATTTCAAGTTTATAAAAGAGAAAGATATCTTGTACCTTTTATTTCAACGACAATCAACTATTTTTCAGTCAATGTATAAAGTCCTTCTTTGTCCGACTCCCATTCCCGGACACCGAGGATAATGTGGGGATAGTTGTATTAGATAAAACTATATTGTCGACATGTATTTGATGATATACTATATAACAATAACCGATACAAGGTATAGGCATTCATCTCTCTATTCATGATTAAACGGAAGAATAAATATGTGCGTTAACATATATACTGTAAATGCAACAAAAATAGCACGGTACATAATAGATTTTACCTCAGACGATATTGAATACATGTCCAAAAGAATTGTATCACTAGTTAGATAAAGATGAGAAAAAAAATAAACAACAGGACACTAAAGTAAAAAAAATATATGTAAAGTCTTGTATCATTAGACCTAAAGAAATAAAATCCCGTAGTATTTGCCATAGCTTTGGCTTGATTAAAATGACGGAAATTAAAATGAAGAAAGGAAATCAAAAGCCCTAATGGATAGCATCTTGTTTCCTTTCATTATTATACAGATACGAAACCAAATTTAATAAATGGAAAAACATGCTATATTTGTTTTGTGAATAGGTTTTTTCCTTCAATCATTCTACGAAATGGAAATTTTGCTGATAATAAAGAAATCGACTTTCGTTTCATTTCACTTAGAAATTGAATTCATGTAACTCGAAATGTTTGAAGAATATTTAGTTTTTTTTTCAAACGATCTTTTTATTTTTAATGTTAGGAAATGGATTTTAATTTTTTTCTTATTAATTCGAGAGATCAAATCGATCGACTTTATTTTAGGACTAAACGGAATTTATAGGTAAGGTTAATGTTTGTAATAGGATTAAATGACTTTAACCTTTTTTAGTATTGTGTAATTTATTTATACATATATGTCGATTAAAATTAAGTATAGGTAAAAAAATGTGTTAAAGTGAAAACATTTTATATTTTTGGTTACATTTATCATTTAACCATAAGATTATGTTTCGAGATATGAGTATATTAAGAATAAAAGTAAATAATTTATATACTAATCCATGAAATATAAATTAAAAACATTTAAAAATACGGTTTGCTTCTTTGTCATAAGAAACAGTTGTGTCTATGTTTAATTTTTATAATCATTATGAAACAATCATTGTGAATGTAAATTATGGGTTATGTCGCACTAACAAAATTATAACGTCCATTAGTATGTGCATATTTAACAAGTGTGGATAATTTTATTTACTTTAATAAGAAATGTCACAAATTTTGAGAAATGCATAGAATATAGTGACATATGTTTGGGAATGACACTCAGAAACATTAATTATGCCCTATTTTACGCTAAAAACATCTGAACTTTCGGCGTTTATATTCAAAGCATGTGGTTTTGAATCTCTCCACGTTGGTTCTTTTACAATGAATAATACTATTTCTTTGTATGAACCTTTGCCTCACTTGGGAATTCAGTGTACAATAAACTTTTAATTTCCTCGAATTTTTTATTCCACTCGGAACATTGAAATGTGTGTCACTTTTCATAGAAACTTTCGTTAATGCACATAATACTATAAATCCAATTAGCAGGCGCTAATTGGATATATGAATTTTATCGAGTTATCATACCATATACTGAGAAACTGTTTATTAAGAAGAAATATTTCTCATTCAAATTATCCAAATATCCATTTTCAAAGTGGCAAAAAAATACATCGTAACTTAATGTTATTTTAGTTAAATCTGTTGTACGACATTATCCTCACACTTAATTTCCGGATGTAATATAGAAGGCGTACAAGGAAGGAGCACTGCTTTTATATTAGATTTTTGTTTTATTTTTAAAGTTAATTCGAAGCCAATAACATTTTCCTATCCATTATCACATCGAGCTAGATATAGAATTTTTATTTTATACTATGTTTTTAAAAAAAGCAAATATACCAAAAACAACTAATTACAATTTGCGTGTCTTCCAACAAACTACGAAGTCTGATTGAACATAATTTAAAAATATTTTGTATAATATTCTCTTTATTACTTTAAATATAAATTTCTTAAAATGTCTTTGAATTAAAGCTAAAGGATATTTAAATATTTTTACTACTTAGTGATTTAATATTCAGAAATCGGAAGACACAACAATAGGCATACAATTCTGGCAAAAGTATAAAATTTCTGGTGTTTTGTTTAAAACTTGTCAAGAAATAGTAAATAAAACCTGCTTGTTTTGAAATTAAAGTGCAAAAAACATTAATATTTTCTGTATATATTATGAATTAATAGCTCTCAAAGTGAATGTATGCAAATAACGGTTATTTTTGCTCTTTTTATAGATGAAATTTACAAACTATATACATTTTAAGGTACAGAATCCTAGAAATGTTTAATTCAAAATCGGAAAAGATACAATGAAGTTTTGCCAAATAATAGGATCTGAAGGAATTGGGAGACAAAGTCATATTACGAGTATTCAAATCTTTTATTTCGATATGATTCCAAAAGAAAGCGATACGTCTACGCTCTTAATCAAATGTGCTACAACTATTGAAGTAATACGCAATCTTTATCCGAATCGAATCATGAAAACAACTTTAATTTTTTTCTGAAAAAAAAAATTACTGCTCTAGAACTTTTTGAAATACAGTGATTTCCGCGTATTTTATAACGTCTTCCATGCGTCTTCTTGTCAACTAAATAAATATTTTTTGTAAAAAGGTTTTTCACAATAAGTGTTTACAGCCATATTTGGCTCCTAGGGCAGGGCATTTTAATATCGAAATAATCTTTATTAGTAGTAATGAGCGTAAATCTACAAGGCAGACTTGAAAAATGTGATTCTACTAAATAAGTTACTGAACTAAAATAGTGTTTGGATCGTGTTTTATTTTTAGATCGTGTTTTGTAATTGAAGTTAAATATATTACAGAAAGAGAGAGAGTTCTATTGAAGTAAAGATGAAACAAATGTGAATGTACAATGGCGTGTGGATTCGAAAAGTAAGGGGCAATACGCTTTCTATGTAGTCCGGTTTGAGCCAAAAGTTTTTGTTCGCAAGTTTGTGCAATATATACTGTGCTAGTTATTTTTAAGATTTAAAAGTTAATAGTTATGGCAATACTTAAGATGTGTGTAATTAAAATCACAGATTTACACAATTTTAACGAATTTTGACAAATTTTTACAACACTAAGATACCGAAAAATAATGATGTTGTGTATAGTAATATACAGACAAGTAAATAAATAATATGTGCTGGCGTAAAAAATATAGCCCTATTTATACAATTATATGAAATATGCTTCGATCAAGATGAATACCTGAAATTCACTTTGGACTCACATAACATAACAACACACATCCTATATTTTATCGTTTAGTATTTATTTCACTTGTCCTCATTTCTACTAGTCACTTACTGTAATCACATGATGCGTGACAGTGAACCGAGACGCGCTGGGACGCATAACAAGGAAATCCGGAGAGACGTTATCAACAGCCAAGCCCAATTTCTTCTTCTTTTTTTTTGTACAGAATAGTGAGAAAAGGTGACCAAGTGAATTCAGGCTGGAGGATCAGATCAGGCTTGCAACGTTTTTTAAAAGCGTAACGCGTGTACAACAATATGTTTCAAAATTGTCCCATTTGAAAATAATAAAAAAAATATAAAAATATCTTTCATGACGTATGACAATAAACACTATAATAATTTATTATAACTTTAGTTGTTTCAGTAAAGAGTATTTTTAATTCAGAGCAAAAATTCTATGTGATAATATATTTAGGTTAGCAGTATTTAAATTTGAAAATTTGGTGGACTTTTACACCGAATTTATAAAAATTTCTCTGCTGAAAATGTTGTTTTTAATAATACCACAAATTTAGACAGAAAGATTTTTTCGAATTATTAGTATTTGTAAAAAAATACCTCTTTTACAAATACTAACAAGATTTCAATAAGTGTTTACTGTAATTTAAATCAGGTTCCTTGACAGTAGTAGAGAGGATTTTATATGAATAATAAATGTACATACATTTATGATTCATGATTCATATTTTATGCACAATAAATAATAAGTTATCCATATTTTTTGCACTTATTATCTTTATATTTGCTTCAAATAATTTTTCTGGATTTCTTTTGGAAATATATATCGCGAGATATCGTGCAGTATCCAAGGAAAAAACAATTATCCATTAAGTGCCGATAGAACTTGCACTACGTGGGTTCTGTGCACGCTTTTATATATATATATATATATATATACATACATATATATATATATATATATATATATATATATATATATATATATATATATATACACATATATCTACACATAGTATCTCCATTAAAGTACATGCAAATGTTGTAGTATAGCTTTCAAAGATATAAAAATATAACAATTTACTAAAAAATTAAGATATTACTTTCATATAACCAATCACATAGAAACCAAGACATTATCATAATCATGGTTAAATTTTCTGGAAACTTCAGTAAAACCGCCAATAGCAGGTTTCATAAATTTTCTAAGAATTTTGATATGCGTTAATATATCCCGTTTATTATATTATTTAGTATCAAAATGAATAATATATAATCCCTTGAACATGAATTGCAATATTTTCGTTTGTTCACCTGTCTCTATGAATGTGTACGTAGCACAGGCCTACTATGGCGTATTCTAATTTTCGTATTGAAAATTGTCAACGTACACAGTACGATTACAATGATTGTCCAAGTTTTAATTTCTACAGCGTGACTTTAAGGACATCAATTTTTTTTCCACTAGAATTCCATGTATTCTACTTTAGTACGCTCTGGTATATCTATTGTCCAAGAGTGTCAAGTTTTTATTAATGTTTTCTCAAAATTTAAGCATAAAATTTAAATTTTTAGGAAACAAGTGTTTTAAACATTACATGTTTTTCTAAAAATTGCACAAGTAACCAATAATAATATAAAGAAGAAAATTATTACACTTTCTTTTAAAATTCGATAGACGGCAGTCAATCGCAATAAACTGAGCTAATCTTATGTTCAAGTATAAGGCGTGATGTTAAGCGAGCGATTGCTCTATTACCTTCTTTAAAAAAATATTCTTCATTTCTAAGTCACAGGAGCTAAATTTATTTTTAATATATTAAATTCGATATTAACCGTCATATATTTTAAGTTTTTATACCTTCACGCGTTCTTAAATTTTTCACATTTCCTAGCTATATATTATTGTTAAGAAAATAAATTTTACTTGTTCACGAAAAATGGAAACTGATAATGTAAAGAAAAATCTTGCCGCGGCGAAATTTGACAGCGCATTCAAATGCTTATTTTATAATTTGTATAATAAAAAAATGCAACTCCATGTCAGAGAAGTGAGGAGCTGAAAAGAAACGTTAATATTGCTTGGTACAGAGACATAATTGGCACGGGTAGATAATTACTAAAAAAATCGACTTCCTGAGGCAAACAAAAACATATTAAATTTTATATGCACACTACGTACAATAAGACGAATAATACTGATATAATAAAGATGATAAATTGCAGCGCAACGAAAGAATAATTTTAATACGCGCATATGATGCTTTTGAAAAAATTTAATTTTGGTTTGTTACAAAAGTGAAGATAAAACAATCTTTTTTCATTCAGTCCGAGTTATTTAAATGTTTGAACGTATTCATATTAATGCATAAAGTCAGTTTGCATTAAATTTTGATTTTCTTGAGTACAAAGACATCGACAATTCAGTTAAAGGCTGCAAAATATAATTTTTTTCTGATCTTCAACGCATTTCCTTTCGATTACAAAAACGGAAATGAAAGTAAAAAATTAAAATCAGAAGATCGTTGTGAATGTATTAAGTTTTTATTCTTACTTCATATAGAAAATTTATATGAATATAATTACAATGAGTATTTTTGAAAGAAATTCAAAAAGCAGAGATTTTAAAATTTGACTGAATATTATTTCTGTATACTACTTAATATCACCTGCATTTACAAACTGATCTGGACGATTATTATTTTTCTTTGAAAGGGTTACTTAGTGAAATCTAATAAAAAATTGGTTAGGATTTAGCCATGGAAATTGAATGTACATTCACAGGATTCCGCAACATAGAATAAAACTGGTACCGTGATCGTGTTTGGATGATATTGGTCTAATAACAATTAAATAATAAAGTCTCAATTTTTTTCATATGATTCAAGATGCTATAAATTTGCTTCTTAGCAAAATCAGGATACAATATTAAAGCCGAAATGTGGTGACAGGAAGTCTTCACTAATGAATTTTAAATTTATCAAGTTTGGATTTAACGTAAGCAAGGAGTAACAAAGTAAGTAGATAGGTAAAAATATTCGGGTGCATGTAAAGCCCTAAAATTACATTTGTTTGCATATTAACTCATGTTTCCAACATTAGGCACACCCCCAGAGAAGTCTCATGATAATTTGGTTACAAATTGACTACGGAAGTTGAAGGTATGAAAGGTACAGAATAAAATTCCTCAACAATAAACAGGTGCCATTACCGAGTTTTCGTTTAAGCAAAATCAGGGTACCATGATGGAACCGGAAGTTGGTAACAGGAACTCATTACTGACTAGGACTCATCGAATATGAACTTTTTCACTTATCCTGGTGAAAGCTAAAATGTAATAAATTAAATAGGCGGGTAAGTATATACAGATCCCCGTATGGTTATGAAGCAATTAAGATATTAATAGGTAGGTAAATAAGTAAGTAGAGGTAAACAAATGCATGACGTCATTAAACACCAGTAGATAAATAAGTAAATATATACAAAGCGTATAGTAACTACAGAAGTAAACTACTAATTGGAAGTTTAGTACTTATAGGTAGATATACATAAATGGCATGAAGTAACGAGATAAATAGTAGGCAGATAGGTAGTATGTATACATAGGTAGATACAGGTTTGAAGTACTGGATATGGTGAACAATAGAGAGGGAATGTTATTTAAGTATCTTTGTACATGTATGTACGTAGGTGTAAGTTTATATAGACTTACATTAATGTAGATATATATGAATAAACTTAGGTTCATTAAATACTACAAAATGTCTGTCCCGATTTAAGTAAATGAAGTATTATTGGTATTGAAAATATCGTAAGTTCATAACATTTTCAAAAATATAACATATTATTGGCATATGGAAAATAAAATTTTTTTACAAAGAATTGAACTAGCTTCAAATAAACACCGAATAAGGATAAAATTATGAAATGAAGCGCACGCAAAGCATGAATGAATGAAAATCCGTGCACTTTGCTGGAACTTTTACAATACAACATATTTTAACGTAAATATATTTTTAATATAGATTTAAGTTTGGAAATGATATTGTAATATGAGCAATGGCGGTGGAAGAGATATAACTTATAAATAATTAAAAAATAAATATAATTATACACAGATAAAAACCAAAGGAGCTTATCAAATAAACATGAAAATAAGTAAAAGAAGAACGAGGAATACAAGGACGATGCGATTTCGATCCATGAATTACTTTATATGCAAAGTGATGTGAAACGAGATTTGGAAGACACTAAAGGTGTACATAATAATTTATTTATTCTGTATTCATAATTAGTTTATTACGTAGTTAATAGCGCATACGGTAATCATTTTTAGACCAGTAAGTAAGAAAAAAAGATGGAAAATGGCAAAATTGAGCGCTGAAGATAGTAAATGACTAAACAGGTCAATTTTGGCCACTATTTGTCATTTACATATATCATGTTAACAGAAAAAGTTATCTAAATAGTTATTTAATCGATTATAACATTTATTCATGTCATAATACGCCTTTATTTTGCTTCTTTGTTTACTGTGGCAGGTATCTATTCACCATCTCCTGTCAGTTGACTCGCTATTTCCGGAACCTTTCTCCCAGTGTTTGCGATTACAAGTAACAATTTACAAAAAAATTTCTTGACTATTACAAAAAATTCTCAAATATTCTCGTGATTCTTACTCTAATGGACGTATTGTGCATGAATTTTATCGTAATTTTAAAAAGTCTACCCACTATTTTAGTTTATAAATATGAAAAAAAATTATTCAAACACCGATTTCGAAATGCGAAATTATCAGATTTCAGTGTATTAACGGATTTTAATAAATATCTGTTTCATTAAAAAATCATTTTCGAAGGGAAAATGTATTTCACTGGACCAAATAACTTTTTCTATATTTACATTATTTAAATTTCATTAAAAAAGCGAATGAAAAATTACTTTTTTTATAAGTGAACCAAATATAAAAAAATATTTACAAACGAAAAGACTAAAAATAATGCATGTTTCTAATTAAATTACTAACAGATCGGTCAGTCAGTTTGAGTCACTTCGGCCATTTCATCACTAATAATGAGCAACGGCGATATAAGAGAGTCTGAGAGCACCAAGTGCAGTTTAATTAAGTAGCTTCTACATTTATATAAGAAAATAAATTGAGTACAGCGAAATTGGACTTATTTCATTTTAACTCGTAATTTATAGCAGTTGAAAATTAAAAAACTTGAATTTTTATCTTTAGTTTGGGGGGGGAACACATTTACAAACAATTTTTAAGTTTAATGTTTTGTAAACGAGGTTAAAATATGAAGAAATAAATGGAACTTAAACTTCATAACTTTATAGTAATAAATGAAACAAGACATCAATACGATACCTGATATATTGGGTTATGTTAAATTTCTTTAAACCACAAATCTTAACCAGGGAGATGTCCTAAAAATAGGATTTTTTCCTATATATTAGAATATTTTATTTAAAATTTATACTTGTAAAAACTCTTGCGCATAGTGTAAAACTATAGAAATTACATAGCTATTACAAACGGACACACACGCATAGATGCGACGAAGTTAAAAGAATTTTAAATATAAAAAACAAAAACCAATAGTGATTTTAAAATTATTTCCGGCAATATATTGTATGCTGTTGGATATGTTTGTATTTTTTTCGAATTTCCTCTTCACGGTTTTAATATTACTCTGAGTAAGTAAAACATATAGATTTGTTTATTTTTAATTAATTTCGAACTGCAATTCATATTTTTAAGTCAAAAGTATTATTGAATATATTTGGCGTTAATTTTGTAGAAATTCATTATTCACAATTAAATGAAACTACGTGACGTAGTATTATTTCTACTTTCTTTAAGTTCTTTACCACGACCTAGGTTTCGTTGTAATACAAAACCTTCAGGTGGTCTATTAGCAAAGATTCAAATCTTTGCTAATTCAGATCTTTGCTAATAGCCCACCTGAAGATGTTGTAATACACGAAACCTAGGTCGTGTTAAAGAAATTAAAGAAAATAGAAATAATACTACATCACGCAGTTTCATTTAATTGTGTTTAAGAATACTGGAAATTAAATTTCACTTGTGGAAAGAAACAAAAATTTTACATTTTGATTTAACAAAAGATAGCGCGGCTTTCGATTTAAATATGAAAGGTTCAATACTACTAATTAATATGGTATTTTATAAATAATAAACTGTTGTAAAAATAATAAACTTTTTAATATCAATATAATGAACTTTTATTTTTCTTTTTTACTAAAAAAACTATACGGTCCCGCTAATATATAACTAGCAGACATACATTGACTTGCAACTGCTTATATACAATATTCAGCTACTTTAGCCCTTAATGGAAAGCAAAAATTCTAGTGAAGATTCCGTAGGGTTAACTTTTGCTCCTGAGGTTTTGAGTCTTCTTTTGTCTGAGGTTAGTAGTTCAAAATTATTCTTAGTTATTGGACGAGCAAAAAGTAACAGAAAAAGTAAACAAAACTCCTTGATTTTAACTTTCATTACAGAGGTGAAAGAATTAAAGGTTCGTAATTAAGGGGGCGATATGCTGTATTTTTAAATTACTTTTTTAAATAAGCGATTTTAAATTGCAATAAAATATTTTTGTATTCCTCATAACAAGTCTTTTCCACATGATATTAAAAAGTGACAATTTTTTTCTCAAAACCTTATTTTATCCCCTCTTTAATTGATACGCAAAAATTTTCAAAAAGTAGGCAGTATAAAATATGTAGATCAATGTCACTATATATTAATATGTCAAATTTCAAGTTTCTACTTTCCTTGGTCTCTGAAAAAATCGGCTTTAAAAACGTAAAAATATAAATGTATTGCCAACTATATCTTTTGTAAGCGTAAAACCAGGAAGGAATATTTCATAAATGGTGAAATGTAAAATAATCACATCAATAATGGTTACAACCTTTATGTAGATTTCTAAAAACCCATATTTTTTCATGATTTTTGGTTGAGTATTTCAATAATAAGTGAGTATTTCAATAATAAGTTAAGGGGAGTTTACATTTTTTCGCATATTCTTCAAAATATCTTTAAACATAAAATATATAAAATTAATAAACGCGTCAAAAATATATAAACCATCGATCCCAATACAGATGTTGCGCTAAATTTTTCAACAAGCGAAATTAAATTTTCAAAGACGCCTCCAACTTAGAAAGTCGACGTTTTATCTTTTATACAATTCCCCATCCAAAGAAGGAAGGGAAAAAGAAACTGAGTTCCTCGCAGACAAAGATTGCATGTCTTTCAATTTGTCGATAGCCAAAGGGCTTGAGAAGTTATTTTGTGCTTTTTAAACAAGCGAATGAGAATGTAAAATTTTATCTTTTCTCAATATGTACCTAACGAATTTTTAATTTTCACAACCTTTTGTTGTTTTAAACAAGAAGTTATGGCAAATATTAAAGAAAGCCAATTTTCATAATTCTGTAGTATTATTTTTTCACCTTTATGAGCAATTTATATAATTAAATAGGAACATGCAATTCATTAATAGACATAACTCCGTTAATTATTCCTGAACCTGTTTTATTACACATAATGTAACGAAAAGAAAATCCTTCACCAAAGAAAATTGATTTCATGTGAAAATAAATGACTAAGCATAGGCCAGGTACAGGCTAGTCCTCAATAGCTGTTATATTTACAGGATACATATTGAGCTACTTTTCACGCTTCTTTATCTCGAGACCTATTAAAACTTTGTATACTTAAGGTGGCAAACACGAACTTGCATTTCAAACTTCACGATTATTTCTTGATAAATAGACCCTCAAAAACGATTATTTTTAGCACTGGCTTACTTGCTTATCAACAAAATCTTTTGTCTACTTACAATCGACACGGAAAATTGCAAATTGGCATAAAATTGGTGTTTTAATTAAACATGAAGGGAAAAGATAAAATTTTCTACTACTCTTAAGTATAGAGTATTTTTTAGGAAATTTCCTTGATCAAATAACAAATTTTAAACATTTTAATTTGGGCTTACAAGTAGACATTATCATCATATATATTAATACGCTAAGGTTAAGATGTTACTCTCCCTTTTTAGAAAAAACCTCACAACTAATCCACATAAATTATATATCATTTTATAGATAATTGCTTGCTCTACCGGCATCCACAACTAAAACATTTATTATTGCTATTGTTTTTGCAAATTAATTAATTATTAAAATTATATACACAAAACAGCAATGCTGCCATCTAACGGCTCAACGTCAATATGATTGACGGTCGGTAAAATTTTTGTTTAATTTTAAATCCACTCACGTATAAATAAAGTGGCGCTTTAGTTCAATGCTTTTGATACTTGCGCCTCTATATGTCAATTTTAGTAAAATATTTGTTTGATCTGTCATCCGAGCTTCATAATGGAATAAAAACGTAATAAGCAGTGTGCAAAATTAGAAATGAATTGAATACCTGCAATCAATTTTTATTTATTAAATTGAGTTGAATAATTTATAATGCGAAGCCTTCGCACGGGTCACGCTAGTTATTTATTATAACTAACCGATATTGATCTCTCTTGGGCAATGAAGCGGTGTTCCTTGCAAACAATGTGAAGTTCCCAGGAAATAAATTTATTTCACTGGTAATTGAAGTTAAATCTCAATACTTATTACACAATATAATATACAATATTTTATTAAATATACAATATTTTATTGAAAATAATACTCTAATATTAATCCTTTCAAGTTATCTCTAATCTTATTGAATATATGATGTCAATAGTACACTAATATTTTTTCTCTTAAAGACTGTTTAAGTTTAAGTACATCACCACGCGTCATTTTGTGGTTTAGTGATATTTTGATATTGAATAATAAAAAATTACGACCACTTTAGCTTATTGCCGTAAAATTATAATTGATTTGGTTTAATTTTTAGAGTTTGAAAGAGATCTATTTACCGGAAGTTAGTACGTTTTGATATTAATTAAGGTAACATAGCCTATAATATTTATCAAATTGTAACGTAATGTACATATTTATGTATATAAATATATATATATATATATATATATATATATATATATATATATATATATATATATATGGCAGTTACTTTATTTTGAATTGCAATTCTGGTAGCATAATTATATTCTTTTTTAACCTTGTGTACTGTATAGTTCAAAAAACATGTGGTATTATTATGATTTAATTCATTATTGAATAAGTGAATTAAAAAAAAAAGGGAAAGGCCCCACCAAGTATGTTGAGAATTTATTAAAAACACTTCCAAGACGAATAGAGAAGGAAAAGAAGGTTTGAGTAACATAAGCAGACTCGATTGTGTAAATTATGTTTTAAGACAAGAATAATGATTAAAAGAAAATATGTTTCAAATGCTTCTAGCGACCGTTCGGTTATTTTAAAAAAATAATAATGGAAAAATAACTAAGGACTACGGTAAAATAATATGGAGAAGTGACATATAGTACAGTTGGGTCAAACCTAGGGGTCATAAGAGGAAACAAATGTTGAAAGTCTTAAGTTGAAATAACAAAGAATTAGGAGTATACGTTTCAGTAATTCTCATTGAAGATTAGCAAAATCCCTCTATTAAGGTAAATGTGAAAAATAGGCAAGTTAGATCATCATGGAAGAAGAATTAAAATTACCGTTGAATTTAAAATATTTTTCATGTCTAATTTAAATATTTTACATGACTTTTGTATTTGATTTTGGCAAGTTTTCGTTTCAGTTTAAATTTCATCTGATGTCAAATAATAGTCGCGTTATTACGTTTTTCTTAATTTTGTTTGAATAACACTAGAAGAAATTATTTGAAATTTAACCATAATTTTTATACCAACTGACTAAAATGGCTTACATGATAATTTAAAGAGAACTTGCCTTCTTATAGTTATTATTTTTGATGCGATAATATTATACCTGGAATATTTGTAAACCAGAATTTTATTCAACTGATTTTTTTTTATTTAAATGATTCTACTTCAGATAGAATTTTTCTGAAATGAAGGTTTTTGAATTAAATAATTCTCTTAATATACGATTATCCACGCAAGCTATTCAGGAATACACAAAATTGGTTTATGGTAGATTTGTACATATAAAAACAAAAAATATGTGTGGCACTCGGGGACTGCCGCGGTAAAGCTATTGCATAGCATTTTTTATCAACTTATGCAATTACGCCTCTTTATATTTATCATGACATTAAAATCGATGAATCTTTAATAGCTTCGGGAGTAATGCATTCATTACGCTCTTCATAAATTTGAAGTTGTTGGTTGTGAAATTGATTTTCTTGTAGCGTTACATTTTCTATATTTTCAACAGCCCTACGTTACACGACATTCTCTTCATTACTGTCCTATTTTTGCATTTTCTGTGAAAAAAATGAGGAAATCGTAAAGTTAAATAATATCCTCAATATTTTACATATACATATATTACAATTTGTTTTGAAATATTATTATTAAATCAAATTACATATTCACGTAAGATTTTTCTGCATTACGTTGACGAAATTTCTTTTGACGTTCAGCATTTGATTTTGGTATTGTTTCTTTTTTAATTTTTTTTTTCATTTTTCTTCAAATCTTTCTGACGCTGATAATATGCCCTTTGACGTTCACAATTTCTTTTTCTTTTTAGTTCTTTAAGTTCTTCTTCTCTATAAAACGAAAATAGCTAGGTATAAATAATAGGTATAATTAATTAGGTATAAATAGTGTAATTGCACACCAAATCAATTATTCATTCAAAAAATTTGAACAAAAAGAACGATATCAAGAGTTTGATCATCGAATTTCGCGTGATGAACATTTATATAGATATAGTATCATATATACTTTCTCTGTGCGGCATTAATGTGTATAACCTATACACAAAAAACAAAGGTACTAAATAGTACACGTGCTTGGTTTAATGGTTTCTATTATATACATAATGAAGAATGAATATATATATATACATACATACATATTGAGAATCTAAATTGAGAATTAAAACTCAATGTGTGTGTGTTTGTGTGTATAAGAGAGGGCTACTTTTAAGATCGCTCATTTTAATATCAAAAATTTAGGTTATTTTTATAGCAGTAATAATAATAAAATGTATGTATATAGAGTACTCACTCATTTTCTTTCACTATTTTTTCATCACTTTCTTCATTAATAAATGCACTTTGTTTATTCATATTTAAAACACTTTATACACAAATTTTACGCGTACAGCTATTCACTGTTGTACATAGATGATAGATACCTATATACTTTCTCACAAACAGCTGCTTACGTATTCGTCCCATTTCGGAGCAGCTCGTGTCGATCCGTGCGAACTTCGTACAGTCTACACGCATACGTCTAGTCGCACGCACACAAACACCGTGCCGAAGTCTGCGGAACTGAAACGACGTTAGACGATGCACGGCTTTCAACGCCGCACCGCTGTGCCGGTCGGAGTGGAGGGTGTTAGGTTTACTTTCCTTACGGAATTTCTTGATTCGGTCCCCGCGCTCAAAGCCCGAGATAAAAGCTATGCAATAGCTTAAAACTAAAATACAAAATTATAACTCAAAAATACGGATATCTCCTTTGATATATCGAGGACTTTATTACTCTGAAATTAAATCTTCGCTTAAAATTTCTGTTCATTTAAGAAAAGAGGTTCGATTTTTGTCTTCTGGCAAAATATGTATCTCAAAAATAATTATTCGTCTTATTATTTAATAGTTTCCTGTAAATTATAAACTCTATAGCATCGCAAATCGCCATACAATTTAGAGCTTATGGGAGGCTGTTAATTTATAAGATGAAGAATTTTTTTCTCCTTTTCCCATATTAGTATGTTTTATAATTTCACAACGTTTTTACATTTACTACCATTAGCCAGCAATATCATCCACGTGGTTTATCTGTTTAAGGTAACGAGATTTTTGCAGGCTATTATATATTGCAATAGCCTTATATAAAGCACAATAGTGAACGTTTTCTCTTGTTCTGTAAGATACTATAGCAATAGCTTTAAAATATATGTAGGGTGTCGTATTTTAATACTACTTGTTCAATAAGTAGAAAAACTCATGTATTTTACAACAAAATTTTCAAATTCGAATTAAACACTAAGTTTCATGAAAAATTGTCCTGCCATTTACATATGATTGAGGAAACGACAATTAAACATTCACATTTATAGTTCAAATAGAATGTCATTTCGAGACATATAACCATCGTATTTGATATACACATTGGGCCATCTAGTAGAATTTTACAATAATTTTTTTGTCATTAATTAAAATACCGAATTTCATCTCAAAATATTTAAGCTATTTCTTTCGTTAAAAATAACCGTTACATTAATTTAAAACAACCTTTATTTTTAGCAAAAAATTTTATTTGAGTATATAAAAATTAATGCATTTGTAATATTAATAAAAAGATTTATATTTTATGGACTTTTTTATCACTTTAAGAGACAAGTCAAATAGAGACACTCCGTTTTTTGAACTTGTAATTCGTTTGTAAGAGTTTTTTTATTATAACATTGGTTACAATTTTGGCAGCTTCTAAAATTTAATCTCAGTATGATTTTACAACACTATGTTTTTAAATTAGAATAGAATTCATTTGTTGTTGCCGTTTTTCTCATGTATATGCCTCTGTGCTAAATAACTCCAAAGGTCTTGATGACAAGAGTCGTAAGTTTCGGAGCTTTATGGCTAGGGAGTTTTTCATCCGGTGGTGAACCAAGTTGGAAAAAGGAAGCAATAATATCTTGGCAGTTAAAGATGTGGGCCGGTGTTAGTGGAGTTTGGAGACAGTTCCTCTAGGTGGGGTAGGATCTTGAGCTATTCTCTGAAGACATTTTTATGCGCTCAAAATGTCCTGTACATAGTCTAGCTATTGCAGACGATAAGTTTGGTTGTGCAGTCAAGATCTGGGATTCTTGCTTTACCAAATCGCTGGTTACTGATTTCACGCTTAGCAACAGCGTTTGGATCTGTAGTAGTGACTCTGGGAGATTGATTCCGGTTCCAGGCTACCTTAGCAAGGACATTTGCATACATTCCCTTCAATATCAATATTAGCTGGGATCCATTGAAGTATACATTATTTATAATGTCCATCACTTGCACCTCCTCTGTTAAAAATATTATCAAAGGAACCATCTGTGTTGACTATTGTTATTTATAATGTTTTCTTTAGCAAGTGAACGGATTATGCCATCACTTTTCTGTAATAAAACTTGAGTTGGTTCTTCCTTTGAACATGTTTCTATTATGTTAACGTTAATTTTAGTTTTAGCATGTAGCTTGGTAGGGAAAAGTGAAATTTAAAAAAATGTCTAGACAAGAGTGGTCAAGGAGGATCTTTTTTTTATCTCTCCATCAAAGTGAAGTATTCATGATCTGTGAAGCCTTGTTGTGCATAGGCATTGAAAGTCTGTGAAGCCTTATTGTGTCTAGGCATTGAAAGCTATGTAAGAGATAAGATCCTTATTTTGGCTTTTATGTTTGTTAGTGAATTTAACCATGGCATATCTTTGCCCATTCTTTATAGAAATAAGACAGCTTTCAAGCTAAACTTTGATGTTATTAACAGATGACACAGCACCGATAATAATTTTTGATGTCCTATATTGAAGTGAATCTATTTTGCCTTTAACTGTTTCTGATGCATGTGCACATATAGGAGAAAAATATGCTAGTACTAGCCTGATGATGGTGGAGTAAGTATTTTTAACGTTGATAATCTTAAGCCTCTGTTTATGCCACATAACTTGCGAAAAATATTTCATTTCTTTAGGGCTTTATTTGCTGTGTTTTCAATGTGTTTTCTGAAATGAAGTTCTGGGTCTATTAAGGATCGTTGTTACGTTAATTAGTGGAGTTTTGACCGGACGGAAAATCAAACGATATTTTCCCTCAATTGAAAAAATATAGTAGTTAGACTTGCTAGGATTTATAGTGACATTGAGATCGGCAGCCCACGTTGCAATATCCTTCAAGTTAAGATAAAGAGATTTATCAGATTTTTTGATATCTTGGCTTGTATTCCGAATGACAATATCATCTATGCAGGAGGCGATCTTGGTATTTTTATGCATATAAGGATCATATATAGAAGAAAAACCAGTAGCCTCAGGACAGAGTCCTGTGGTATACCAGTCCAAGTTCTGTGGGTCCTGAAAAATATTCCATGGAATTTCACTGAGAAGCACTCATCTCTTAGAGAATTTTAAATCAATATTCTCTTCAATACCAACTTCATGGGCAATATGGACAAGTATCTGTTGCCAAACTCGGTCAAAAGCAGCAGACAAATTGAGAAAAAGAGCAACTGTTTTTCATGCTGTTTTTCTATAAACCATAGGTAACTGACTAGGAAAGGTAAAAGGGCTGATCAACATTGCTATGACAAGTTCAATAGGGTGTTTGATAGAATTGAATTTTCTTGTCTGAAGTTCCAGTAGCTTACAAAGTGGGCTGTTAAGAGATATGGGACTGTAAATATTGCAATTAAAAGTATTTTTTTTGAATTGTGAATTGGAATAATAATGGAGGTTTTCCAAATTGTTGTAAGCTTACTAGAAATCCAGGAAAGGTTGAAAATCTGAAGTTTTTTTTTGGCTTTATCGGGAAAGTGTTTTATCATGCTGCCGAAATTGAGTTTGATATGCGGGCTTGCCCTTGATAGCATAGTCCTCTATTGCATTTTCCACGAAAATTTATGGACTTAGTTTTATGAGTGTCTTGCTTTGACAACCAAATTTTATTATTCAGGGTCTCAGTGATATTTCACCGTTGTATTATTCTTCTGGGATCTAAGGTGACACAAAATGTATCCATTTCTAACGTTTGCATGAGGATATTTTTTCTTCGGTTTATATATTTCTATTGAATTCATTTAAACTATGTAAATACTTAATAAAAACCCAATGTAGTAACTAGGGTTGAAACTTTCTTCCAATGACGTAATTTGTTTCGAAGGCTAGCTTAATCTTAGGACACACAGTATTTACGGTAACAAAACACAATGTTCCCTTGCAAGCAATGGATTTGCATGAGCGTTTTTACTCCAAACTTCTTGTTAAATAGGTTTAATGTGTAATATGTATACAGTATGTATTTTAGTGATTAATTTGAGATTCATAAGCTACTTGCTTAGGGCCTTAACTTATATAATTTTGCTGAATTTATTCAGTCATAGATATAATAGAGGCATTCAGATGAATTGAAACAAGGCTTTAAATTTGTCTCTAAGTCTTAGGCAATAAGATAAAAAATATTCTTCCATCGGTCCTAATGAGAAAACAAGTGATTTGCATTTATAGTAATATTAAATGACATTATGTGTTTTATTAAAAGAAATAGCCTAAATGTTCATACGTGAATCCTTGTTCTTGTCTATGTTAGTGCTAATTTTATATAAAAACAAACAATGTTTTATAATGTCAAATTAATAGATCATAACATATTGTCGTTTAAATTACGAATGTTTTTTTTTCAGTTATCGCATAATATAACAAAAATACTGATCTTAGACATTCAATAAATGCTGTTTATCAACAGAACAGAGATATAACAAGAGTATTTTACCATTATATTTTTATACTAAAATTAACCAAATTTAATATTGGAATTTATAACCAAATCTCTTCGCAAGATAATTATGGTCCTCGTTTTTAATTTTGAATGGCTTATAACAATTATTAAGATTCCGTGGCCAAGTGGCAAAAACAGTTACTATTATAATTTCGTCATATAAATTAAGTGCGACGGTGATAAAATTTAACAGAAACACGTAAATTAATTTTGCCAATCTATAAAAATAAATTTTCACTTTTTTTAAATCTCTGCTGGGGCTGAAAAATATTTTTCCACAGAACCCATGGAATAGAAAAGCTCTAGAGAAATAGTTTTTGCCAGATATGAACCTCCTTAATGTCTAAAAAGACCCGAAAGAAGGTCTCGCCCACTTGACCTCTTTAAATTACACACAGGCAAGGGAAAAATCTAAAAAAGCCATGAGAATATTTAGTAACTACTACGAAGGAAAATAGTTTTTATTTAACTTGCTTTAATAATTAGGGAGGCCAATGTACTTTTTTCATTTGTGAAATATGTATCTTAAAATATATCTTTTGTGAAATATATGCTAGGCAATTTAATGATATTTGCATAGTCAAACATATTGTTAATTTTTTTAATAAAATTTATATGGGACTTGTATTTAATAGATTTTTTATGATCAAAGCATATTTTATGTCATAGCAATGCCAGCGTCATACTCATTTATTAATCATCTTGTCCCTCTCACGAAAACTTCTTAACTGACTTTTTGGTTATTTACTTGGAAAAATTCTAAACAAATATAATTGTAAAAATTGGGTCATATCGACAAGCAAAAAAAAATTATTTGCAACAATGTTAAAAAAGTTCTCTTTTTATTCTGTAATAATTCTCTAATCCAAGGAATTTTGTATAGTCTTGTAAAAACAAAAACAAATGTTTGGTCTCCCGTTTTACAGATATTTTTACGAAATGTTTTTTTTTATTATTTTCATTTAATATTATATTGGAATTTATACAAAATAAATACAGAAAAAATTATTTAGTGCCTTTATACGAAATTAAACTGAAGTCTCGTTAAAATAAATAAGATGAAAACCAGTTTTTCTTATTATGTTGCAATCTTGTAATATAATCTGCGTGCTTCTAATGCAATTTCTAAAATACTTGTGATATTTTATTCATGTTAGGATACATTTATTTCAATTCGAAAAATAAAATTATTGCTTTCAAAATCGCTTAGAAATTTACATAAATATAAAAATACAATCTTTTAAACAGGCGGACCACATATATATTGGTAAACATTTATGTATAAAATATAAAACTTATTGCGATGAGAGGAAAAGTATTACAATAAAACATATCTTGTAAAATTAATAAAATCTAGCCACTATTACCTACGATTAGGTATGAGATTTTATACAAGTAAATTTAATATTCCATAGTAAAAAATTCGTTTGCTCTGTGAAAACAATATTTTCTCACATTTTGATGTCACACATTTTATTGTCTAGTTTAGTTAATATTGTGCTTTTAAGGGTCTAGTTACGTCAAATTTGGGACTGATTTCATTATCCTGTGTAGAAATATGAAGTTTAAAAATTTAAGTAGAGTAGGTACTCACATGTCCCTAGTTAATTAATAAGAAACGATACCTTTGAGAGACGGTTATTGAAATTGTTATCCTCTACTCTAAATCGATTTATTGGAAAGCCTCACCTACTTGATTTCTATAAATTGAAGGTCTTTATAGCGCATTTAATAATTAAAACGATATTTCACTAATGCATTAATATGTAAACAAAAAGAAACATATTTAAAAAATGTGAAAACTTAAAAATGGATCCAGTTTACTTATTTTTATTTCACTGTAAACTTCCCGTTGGGAACATGCCAAAATAAATATTTATTCGTTACTACTTTAATTGCTTCCATCAATTGCTGTATTGCATTTTAATTTCTATTTTTCCAGACATATATAAAACTATTTATATTTTAACGTGTCCATAAAATAAAATAACTCTTTATACAGACACACGATAACGAAACACCATGGCGAACTAGCTTGTAGTTTATAAAATATTACATTATCCATAGAAGCTATCCTAATCCAACAATATAGTACATTATCCGACACATGTATTTTAAATAGGAAGTGAAATTATCACCAAAATTTGTAATTTTCCTTATTAAATTACAGTCAAAATCGGAATTTTGAATGTCCTAATCCATGCTGTATACTGAATCACGATTTGTTTGATTTCCATTTGTCCCGGCAAGCAGCTGTCATTTATCAACACCAACCATTACTTGATGCGCCACTTAATAAAAATACTATTCAAATATAAATAGATTCAAGTTAAATTCAAAGATCGTTCTGAAATTATTAAACATGTTTACTTCATCTGTCTATTAAGAAGTGAAATTAATCAGCTCTCAGGTGGACTTCATCTTCATCATTTGATAACTAACTTCATCGACATATAGTTTCACCCAAGAATCCACACCTATCATGAGATCTCATCTATTATAATTCTATATATTCCATCGCAGAAACTATAATTTCAATAGTATGTGAGAGTATGTACCTATAAAAGTATATGAGGGTTCAAAATATTAGTTCTATACAACTTTTTAACATCTTTTTTACACAATTAAATGAAACTACGTGATATAGTATTATTTCTACTCTTTTAAGTTCCTTATGACGACCTAGGTTTTGTTGTGTTACAATATCTTCATGTGGGTTATTAGCAAAGAATTAATTAGCTAATAGACCACTTAAAGATGTTGTAATACAACGAAACCTAGCTCGTGCTAAAGAAATTAAAGGAAGTAGAAATAATACTACATGACTTAGTTTTATTTAATTGTAAATAATGAATTTCTAGAAAATTAATGCCAAATATATTTCTATCTTTTTTTACTTTTAACCTTTTTTAGGTATTTTTGGAAACAATAAGTAGTTAAAAAGAAAGTAATGGATGTTACGCTAGCTTCATGCATTATTGAAAGTTAAACATTTCAAGCTAATTTTAATCGACGTTCACCATTTTTTGACTCGTTCAATATTTATTCTCATCGCTTCTTTCAAATAATATAAATATGTTATGTAACCTATATATTCAGTTACTTCATAAAAATCCCAAATTATAAGACGATTGATTAAATCAAAAATACCTACACCGTGTTTTTGGCTATTTAATGGAAACAATGATTCTATAAAAGATTTAAAAGCAAAAGTTAAACAGGGGAGAGCAGAGAAAATGATCATAAAATCCACAATAAATAGGAGCCGGTAAAAGAACCAAGCCGCACAAAAGGGAAATTTTGCAGGAAATTGTTATTAAAAGTTAAAACTATTTGACAAATCACTGCGAAAATAACAAAGGTTTTTATTCTAACCTAAAAAAATCGCCACAATCGGTCAAGAATCACAACCTGTAGCGTATTTACATATCTAGCAAGATACATTCGTACAGACCGACGGATGCAAACGAGGCTAGCGCGATATAATAAATAGTTGAATTTTACAATGTGTAATACCCAACTAATATCAAAATTTTATGTAATTCTAATCATAACTAACATTATAAATGCCAAAATTATTTTGATTTTTTATTCACCTCGTTTTCACTTCATAACTACTCAACCAATCTTTGTGATATTGCCCTTGTATAGCCTGTGTGATAATAATGAACACAGGTTACTTTTAATCCTGGAATTGATTATTTTAGCGATTAAAAATACTTTGTTAGATTTCTTGTTGAATAAAACATATTTACATAATGAGTCGATAACATCATTTCAATTTCAAAAATAATCGTCTTGATTTTAAAAGTAATTTCCATTGCACCACCATTTTTCTCCTTTTCCAAGCTAGCAGAGTTGCGACTCAAAGCTGCTTGATAAATAATTTGCAATAAATGTTTGCAGAGTAACTCAATCTTATCCTATTCTATCTCCCATATTACCACTTCAAGAATGTGAACGCACTACGAAACTACTCGACGACTTGCCTCTCAGAAAATAATATATAACGAAAAGTACTCTCTAGATAGTGAACAAATTGGTTTCATATGCGGCTTCAAGCAATCGACACACTCAGAATAAACCTAGATCGGGACTAAATAAATATATACTTAGACCGATCCAACTACTTTTAACACACTGACAAGTTTAATTAAAATATTATGAAATAATATTAATAAATATGAATAGCACGAATATTTAGGCAGTAAACATTTATCGATCTAGGCGTCCATAACCATTAATATTTCATTACTTATATGACCGAATAGTTATTTCTTAAACAAACCGTTTTTTGCTAAATGGACGACATATATAAACTGCTATATCGTTTTTCTCCATTTTTATAAAATGTGTGAAAATCTTTCAAAATAAAAATGGATATATAAAAATAAAAATTAGTGTAATATATTTTTTTATTTTGTTAATAATTGTTTATACATTGGTTTTATCCTTTAAAAAAAAAGATAAATAAAACAATATAAAAATTACCTGTGAGCAGAATTTAATTCATGAGCAGATGGTACTTATAAATATTTTTGTATAAGTTTTGTCCTTCCATTTTCTTTATACTATTTACAATTTTTTTAATAAATAATGATTACCATAAAAATTTTATCATATTTATTTATGGCTTTAGGGCCATAATTACTAATTACTGATTTCCACGTACTGTTCAGTTCTTGGAAAATTGGATATATTTTATTTATACATTTGCCCTATCAAAAATATCTTTAGAAATTTTTGATACGATACGAGGTTTAGAAAAAGTCTATTATATCGGTGACATCCAAACTTGTTTTATGACTATAGTCGAAGTTATCACAGTGGTATAACAAAATTAAAATTACAGTGGTCATGAATTTTAATAGATTAAGGATTTTGATAGCCAGAATTAATTTAACTATTTTAATTACACGATTTCACTTAATAAGTTGGGATGCTTGAGCACTCGTCTATAGAACACTGAGTCACTGTTTTATGGTATCTAACAATCTTGTCATGGATCGTCCACGTAATCTTTTGTGTTCTAATGGACTTTTGCACTACGAGTCATTCTATACAAGGAATAGGCTAGAATATCCAAACTTTTGGATATTCTAGCCTATCCCTTGTACAAGCATCATGCAAAAATTGTTCAAAAGTTGTTGGCAAGATTAGCACAGTATTCTTTAATATAATTTTCAATCAAATATTTATGGAATATTTTGCCAAAAAATGTTTATTTTAATGATCGCTTTTGTCTCTTTACTAGAGTATTTGCAGCTCAGGATCTTAAAATGCATCCTTTTTATCCATAAAACATTTTCAGAATAAGAATCTTTGTTAACATTCCTGAAACTTTAAACCATTATAAAATACTAAAAACGGAATATTATTGCAAAATGTAACAAATTTTCCTAAGGATAAAAAGCCATTTACAATTTATAACTACAAAGAGAAAAGCTTGCTATATTCAGTAGAACTTTCCGTCTCCGAAAAGAAATGAAATTTGAAGTAATAGCTCTTCGTAAAATTCTTTCTTATTACGGTTCATTTCCGTCTTTGCGATCAAGAAGTGGTATTAAAAATAAAAAGGGGATGGGGATTTACAGCTTTTCATGGAGTTTTTGGAGCTTTTCAGGATTGTAAGATATATAAAATTTATGTAAAATTGCCCCGACTAATTTAAGTTTATAATATTTTAGTTCAATTTTTAAAAGGCGATGAAAATTGCAATAATAAAATTTATCGGTTTTAATTTAGCAGTGTAGAGTGGCGTTATAAATCAACTACATTTAAAATTAGTTCATTGCATTTATTTACAGATAAATTGAATAAAAAATCGATCAGTTCACATTTAAAAATTTAATGACGTTAGTAATAATATAAAACGAAATTTCAGAGAATCTGAAGAAAACTCAAGTATTATGCGTATTTAAAATAGAGTCAACTAATTTTCACGAATTTATTTGTAAAATATTAATACCGATAAAGAAATTCAACTTAATTTGTTGCAAAAATAACTATCGAATTATATTTAAACTTATATTAAAAAGCTGCAGTTTCAGTCATTCCTCTAACGCGCAAACTTCTGTAATAATAATCAGTCATCAAAAGGTTCTGTCTTCATAACGCCTAAAATTTTGGTTCTATGGATAAATCAGCAGTGATATTCGATCATTTAATTGTTACATTTTTTAAGCTAAGGAAGCATTTGGGATAGAGCAATATTGTTTCTGGTGCGGGGAAAGGAGATGATTTTAAACTTTGGGTATGAATTGAGTTTTTGGGACCAGCGACCGCCCTATTTGACCGTCTTTTTTAAATAGGGTTGCAAACAGTTTTTTATATTATATCTTGATATTCGTGCATCTTTTAAAACAATTTTTAAAGAAGTATTACACAGAATGAGCATTCTACAACTTTATTTTATAATTTTTTTGGTTTAAATTTTGTAATAAAAATATTGTAAGCTAAATAATACAGAAATAGATTAAAATATTACGTTTTAGTCATAACAGTTTATTTCTAACATTTTTAAAAACAGAAGTTACCTTGTCTTTTGTAGACAAAAATTGTGGCAAAAATTCGCAATTTAAAAAAAATATGCTGTCGACTAACCTATTAATTGCGTGTGTGCTTTTTGTATTATGATTACAAATGAATTATTGTTTTTTTATTTATTTTAAATGAGACCAGGTTTTCTAAATATTATGTCTTATTTCCGTAATGCTGAGCTAATTTTTACCAGCCTACTTAGATATTTTAGACTACGAAGCAGTAGCAATTTAAAATACTGCGCGGTAATAATATGAAATATTTATTTAAATAAGTCGGAGACCGATAATAAATTGCGAAAAAATAAGAATTTAAGTATGTTGTCGTCGCAGTGTATTATATTGATTATAAGGCATACGTTATTTGACGTATGGCACACCGTGGGGATCCTGGTTCGATTCCCGGCTGTTCGTCGAGCGGGACTGGACTGGTATTCTGATTGGCTGTTAACGATTGCTCTTGTAGCAATAAATCCGCCATATTTGTCAACTGTATACATAAGAGTACATAAATAAATAAACAGTAAATAGAATGGAGAATTTATCAATAATTATAATGATCAACAATTTTGACAGTAACTGGTTTGTAAAATTTACGATTAAAAAACAAGCGAGAGAGACAAGGGACAGAATCTATATAAATTAGGTACGAATTTGTAGTAAATCAATATTTTGTTTATAAATATAAACGAAACAGTTAATAGACGTATGGGGAGTTGCCGACCATTAGCTGCGAAAAACCAAATAAACTTCATCGATTTCATATTTCGCCTTAATAGCTTACATATCACCGGATCACCAATAAATCCCAAGAGCTCAATAAAATAAACAAATGGACAATAGACGAAAATTTTCCTTTTTAAACGATTTGGTATATTTCTTCCAATGGAAATTTAAAACTAATTTACGTAAAGTTATTACTTTGAACCAAACAATCTTACTTTCTAAACAAATCTTACTTTTGAAACTCTATTTAATATTTTTGAGAAAATGTAAATATTTTTATAATAAAATAATAAAAATTTAAATGTGAATGTAACTAGAAATATTATTCTAAAATAAATTAAAATTAATCACTGAAATATCAAAATGTATAGATAAATACTGAAAGTTGAGACCCTCCTATAAATTACAGCCAATTTTCACAACAAAGGAAATTTAAGACTGGACGGTAAATTAAAAACGGATGTTATGTTACCAAATATACAAATGACTAACTTTTGCAGAATTAACAATTTAGTGCGTAAGCTTTAGGATGATTTCACTTGTTTCCCTGGAGTACATATTTTAAATTGCCAAGCGAAATAGCTGACTGTAAAGAGGTTAAGCAAGCAAACATTTCACTAATGGACTTCCATAAACAGCACAGCCTGCATTAAATATGTCCGGGTACGTACGGATATATAGGCGGTTCAGGATTATGGATGTGAAATATTTGCAAGTGAATGAGTATGTTGTGCTTGCAAATGTTTGCTACGAAGTTCGAGTCCGGCTCGCACATTGAGTTCCGTTAATCGTTTGGTGTGAAATTACGGTATATATCATAATTTCTCATTAATATTAATTTCCTAGTATAATAAATGTTTAATAATATCTAATATAATTAAATAAGGGAAACTCTTTAGAGGCAAAATGTGACTCCTCTAAAATTTTCACATGTTTTTAAATATTACCTATTTAAATATAAGCGGGTTGACACGCTCCATTACTAAACCAAATTTCAATATACATGCTTTACATAATATCATTTACAATAACAGATCAATAATCATAAATTAAGGAAAAATGATGTCCGCTTGTATAAAGCTGATGTTCTATCAAAACCACAGGGAAAATATTGCTAAACTTCATATTACTGGAAGTTCATTGTAAAAATCTATGAATCCTTATACTTTTGACCAGTAAATATATTAAGCTATAAAAGTTCCTTTGACACTATACATACCATTTATAGTTAAGTAGTCAAAAATGTAATCATTTATCCCAGTGTATATTCACGCGGTACCTACATGTTTCGACCAGGGGAGGGGAGGTAAACAATCCTCACACGTGGAGCATTTGCACTTAGGCTTGAGAAGAAGAGTCCCTGGAGTCCCATTTTATTAATCTTTCCCTTGAACTGTGGCTTTATGTTCTAACTTATATTTTAATTGGTTAAAATATTTTTTCAATTAATGTCAAATATTGATTATAATGTGTATATACACAGACGAAAATAAGTTTGGGCGGAATATACCTTAAATATTCTATCCCATATACTGAATATATCATATGCTGAATTTTTGAAGAATGTTTAAGTCTGTTTGTCAATTGCTTATAATCCAATTGGTTTATATATTGCATTTTTGGAATTTTTTCACACTGGATTCTTATAAAATCAGTCGGTGCGTCTCTCATAGCTAATTTTCTCAGATGCCGTTTGACATAGAAACTGGAGATTCAGTACAGTAATATGACATATAAACCCGCATATAGCAACGTTAACAATATATATGTGATAATTTTGAGGGAACCAATTAACAGCCAAAAAAAACTTTAAACTTCGAGTATATGCAGTAGAAGGATATTGTTAGAAAGAAATGATTAAAATAGTCTCAAAAATGTGTTTGCATAACTTTAGGTAGTATATCTTCAGAGATATACTAAAGAATTAAAAAAACACATGTCTTCCTTCCGCACAGAAATAACTGAAACCAAAATTATAAAAATATAAGGTTTTTAAAAATCGGGGCAACACGATGATCCTGAATGACGTAGTTTTCGAGATTTCCACCAAAATATAGATGTTTCCCCTACTTAATTACATTGAATTGGATATTTATTGCGTTAGAGAGGCTTCTTAATGAATGTTTGTAAATAAAATAATTTCATTTCAAAATAGGTGTGGAACCATCTATTCGCGAGCCAGATACGCACTTAGCCGTTTTGTTGACATTCCATAACATTGCGTTAACAATATGATTTATAAATATAATTATTCCAATATTCGTAAAAATATTTTATATTTTAATTTGACATTATAATTAATTATATTATACATATTTAGAAATAATCCCATTAAATATTGTTGAGAAGTTCAAATTTTGGAGCGAATATTTCAGTAAAATTATACTACTATATCGAAAAAATCCGGTAGAAAAATTTGCCATCTAACTGGATTTATAACGGCTACAAAATTGACCGGTTACATCAGACTACTTTGTATGTGAGAGCATAAGTTATTATAGAGGTTGGCAATATACACTGCAAAGTCTACATATCTTTTTCAACCTTGGTTTGATTACTTAATACTAGTTTTATAGTGATGTGTTATTATTTTCTATATATCTATTACCTCTGCACTTAATATAAGTAGTGATTTTTAATATAGTAAGAAATTATTTAATACTGTACCTGCCCCGTGGTTTCACCCGCATGTTTTCTTAATTATGCTGGTATTACCGCCACGCTCACTAAAAGTAACCTCTTTCTTTGCTAAAACAACATAAACCATCGGCCAATAAGTCGGCCTCTCTCCACCTAACATCCTTTAAAGAGTATTCCCCGAAATTGAGGTATTTTGTTGTTATGGGTTTATGCGTGCAGCGAGAGTGCTTAGAAGCAGCAAAAGCTTTAGTTTGAGCAGCCAGCAAATTTTGAAAATGCTCGTACGAGTACGTTTGGCTGACGATACAATGACTAACATCATTTACCTGAGGTTGCCTGCTAATATTTTGATCGGTTAGTAGACCCAGGTCTTTAAGAGTATACGTAGACAGAATTGGACATTTAATGTTAAATGTGACAGATCTGATAGACTAGTTTTAGAAAATAGTATTTTTAAAAAGTGTCAGTTGTGGTAGCTTGGGTCTTAATTGGATTAATTTACAGGCCCGCATTAAGAGCCCACTAACCAATTGAAGTGAGTTCCTCGTTAGGGTATTGATGATGGTTGTTATAGAGTTTCATCAGTAAAGCCGTATATTTGTGAGTATTAGTGTAAAGAAAAGTCTAAGTTTAATTGGCAAAATATGTCAAAAGGTATATATATATACAGCACATTTTATTGAAATTTCATAGGATAAGAGTATATTTGTAGATAATTGACAAAAGAGGATAATAGTAATAGTATTACCACATACATATAAATTTATGACTGCATTTTTAATAGCCAACAAAGTACTTGTAAGATTTAAAACGAAAAACGTAAGGCATGTGCAATAAATAATAATAAGGAATGCAGAGAGTAACTAAGTTATTAAGGAAATTTATACAGCAGGTCATATCGTTTGTGGTGTAATAAAATTGTTAGTGAATTAGTTGAACTTGCGCTTAAAGTGAATATTGACAAACAAACAAAGAAAAAAGAAAGAAAAAAAAACAAGGACGCAAACTGATAAGAACATGTTAAAAAGATCTCTGACTTCATAAATATAACAATATTGGTACTGCCAACACCGTATATTAGTGTTTTTAATAACTTTGTGCTCATAGATATAACACAATATGGTACCGCCAAATCCATCTATCAGAGTTTCTAGTAAACTGTGCTCATAGAATTTTGAGAGAAAAAGCAAATAAACACAAAGAAATTCTTAATAACTTTTCTAATACCGAAGTCCAGGTGAACAAAGTCGCGCCGGTACACCTAATGTGTAATAAAACTTTCAATGTATATGATTCAATTTTTTTTTTCTTTCATGCTTTACATTTTATATAAAGCAGGAAAAAAAGAAAATATACGTACCTATACTATATGCACCTAGCAAAGATAAATTTTAAAAATTGTTATATTTCAATTCATGTCGTTAAATGTAAAAAGATGTCAGTAAAATAGGATGAAATATCATAATGATATATATTTTTTCACATTAATTCAGTCTGAAAATTTAATTTCAAATATGGTTATCTTTATCTTGAAAGAAAAATTTTTTCATATCAAATTACAATTTTACCATTTTTCTTCTCACATTTCACAAAGTTTCTGACAAAATTGTTATTTGCTTTACTTCTATGCATCTATTTATATAAACGAATCTAGCTAGACGATTTTCACCCATTTTTAACTATTGTATTCATTTAAACTGCAAATTTATTCAATTCTGATGGTAATACCATGTCGTGCTACTAACATCCGTTTTTAATTTACCGTCCAGTCTTAAATTTCCTTTGTTGTGAAAATTGGCTGTAATTTATAGGAGGGTCTCAACTTTCAGTATTTATCTATACATTTTGATATTTCAGTGATTAATTTTAATTTATTTTAGAATAATATTTCTAGTTACATTCACATTTAAATTTTTATTATTTTATTATAAAAATATTTACATTTTCTCAAAAATATTAAATAGAGTTTCAAAAGTAAGATTTGTTTAGAAAGTAAGATTGTTTGGTTCAAAGTAATAACTTTACGTAAATTAGTTTTAAATTTCCATTGGAAGAAATATACCAAATCGTTTAAAAAGGAAAATTTTCGTCTATTGTCCATTTGTTTATTTTATTGAGCTCTTGGGATTTATTGGTGATCCGGTGATATGTAAGCTATTAAGGCGAAATATGAAATCGATGAAGTTTATTTGGTTTTTCGCAGCTAATGGTCGGCAACTCCCCATACGTCTATTAACTGTTTCGTTTATATTTATAAACAAAATATTGATTTACTACAAATTCGTACCTAATTTATATAGATTCTGTCCCTTGTCTCTCTCGCTTGTTTTTTAATCGTAAATTTTACAAACCAGTTACTGTCAAAATTGTTGATCATTATAATTATTGATAAATTCTCCATTCTATTTACTGTTTATTTATTTATGTACTCTTATGTATACAGTTGACAAATATGGCGGATTTATTGCTACAAGAGCAATCGTTAACAGCCAATCAGAATACCAGTCCAGTCCCGCTCGACGAACAGCCGGGAATCGAACCAGGATCCCCACGGTGTGCCATACGTCAAATAACGTATGCCTTATAATCAATATAATACACTGCGACGACAACATACTTAAATTCTTATTTTTTCGCAATTTATTATCGGTCTCCGACTTATTTAAATAAATATTTCATATTATTACCGCGCAGTATTTTAAATTGCTACTGCTTCGTAGTCTAAAATATCTAAGTAGGCTGGTAAAAATTAGCTCAGCATTACGGAAATAAGACATAATATTTAGAAAACCTGGTCTCATTTAAAATAAATAAAAAAACAATAATTCATTTGTAATCATAATACAAAAAGCACACACGCAATTAATAGGTTAGTCGACAGCATATTTTTTTTAAATTGCGAATTTTTGCCACAATTTTTGTCTACAAAAGACAAGGTAACTTCTGTTTTTAAAAATGTTAGAAATAAACTGTTATGACTAAAACGTAATATTTTAATCTATTTCTGTATTATTTAGCTTACAATATTTTTATTACAAAATTTAAACCAAAAAAATTATAAAATAAAGTTGTAGAATGCTCATTCTGTGTAATACTTCTTTAAAAATTGTTTTAAAAGATGCACGAATATCAAGATATAATATAAAAAACTGTTTGCAACCCTATTTAAAAAAGACGGTCAAATAGGGCGGTCGCTGGTCCCAAAAACTCAATTCATACCCAAAGTTTAAAATCATCTCCTTTCCCCGCACCAGAAACAATATTGCTCTATCCCAAATGCTTCCTTAGCTTAAAAAATGTAACAATTAAATGATCGAATATCACTGCTGATTTATCCATAGAACCAAAATTTTAGGCGTTATGAAGACAGAACCTTTTGATGACTGATTATTATTACAGAAGTTTGCGCGTTAGAGGAATGACTGAAACTGCAGCTTTTTAATATAAGTTTAAATATAATTCGATAGTTATTTTTGCAACAAATTAAGTTGAATTTCTTTATCGGTATTAATATTTTACAAATAAATTCGTGAAAATTAGTTGACTCTATTTTAAATACGCATAATACTTGAGTTTTCTTCAGATTCTCTGAAATTTCGTTTTATATTATTACTAACGTCATTAAATTTTTAAATGTGAACTGATCGATTTTTTATTCAATTTATCTGTAAATAAATGCAATGAACTAATTTTAAATGTAGTTGATTTATAACGCCACTCTACACTGCTAAATTAAAACCGATAAATTTTATTATTGCAATTTTCATCGCCTTTTAAAAATTGAACTAAAATATTATAAACTTAAATTAGTCGGGGCAATTTTACATAAATTTTATATATCTTACAATCCTGAAAAGCTCCAAAAACTCCATGAAAAGCTGTAAATCCCCATCCCCTTTTTATTTTTAATACCACTTCTTGATCGCAAAGACGGAAATGAACCGTAATAAGAAAGAATTTTACGAAGAGCTATTACTTCAAATTTCATTTCTTTTCGGAGACGGAAAGTTCTACTGAATATAGCAAGCTTTTCTCTTTGTAGTTATAAATTGTAAATGGCTTTTTATCCTTAGGAAAATTTGTTACATTTTGCAATAATATTCCGTTTTTAGTATTTTATAATGGTTTAAAGTTTCAGGAATGTTAACAAAGATTCTTATTCTGAAAATGTTTTATGGATAAAAAGGATGCATTTTAAGATCCTGAGCTGCAAATACTCTAGTAAAGAGACAAAAGCGATCATTAAAATAAACATTTTTTGGCAAAATATTCCATAAATATTTGATTGAAAATTATATTAAAGAATACTGTGCTAATCTTGCCAACAACTTTTGAACAATTTTTGCATGATGCTTGTACAAGGGATAGGCTAGAATATCCAAAAGTTTGGATATTCTAGCCTATTCCTTGTATAGAATGACTCGTAGTGCAAAAGTCCATTAGAACACAAAAGATTACGTGGACGATCCATGACAAGATTGTTAGATACCATAAAACAGTGACTCAGTGTTCTATAGACGAGTGCTCAAGCATCCCAACTTATTAAGTGAAATCGTGTAATTAAAATAGTTAAATTAATTCTGGCTATCAAAATCCTTAATCTATTAAAATTCATGACCACTGTAATTTTAATTTTGTTATACCACTGTGATAACTTCGACTATAGTCATAAAACAAGTTTGGATGTCACCGATATAATAGACTTTTTCTAAACCTCGTATCGTATCAAAAATTTCTAAAGATATTTTTGATAGGGCAAATGTATAAATAAAATATATCCAATTTTCCAAGAACTGAACAGTACGTGGAAATCAGTAATTAGTAATTATGGCCCTAAAGCCATAAATAAATATGATAAAATTTTTATGGTAATCATTATTTATTAAAAAAATTGTAAATAGTATAAAGAAAATGGAAGGACAAAACTTATACAAAAATATTTATAAGTACCATCTGCTCATGAATTAAATTCTGCTCACAGGTAATTTTTATATTGTTTTATTTATCTTTTTTTTTAAAGGATAAAACCAATGTATAAACAATTATTAACAAAATAAAAAAATATATTACAATAATTTTTATTTTTATATATCCATTTTTATTTTGAAAGATTTTCACACATTTTATAAAAATGGAGAAAAACGATATAGCAGTTTATATATGTCGTCCATTTAGCAAAAAACGGTTTGTTTAAGAAATAACTATTCGGTCATATAAGTAATGAAATATTAATGGTTATGGACGCCTAGATCGATAAATGTTTACTGCCTAAATATTCGTGCTATTCATATTTATTAATATTATTTCATAATATTTTAATTAAACTTGTCAGTGTGTTAAAAGTAGTTGGATCGGTCTAAGTATATATTTATTTAGTCCCGATCTAGGTTTATTCTGAGTGTGTCGATTGCTTGAAGCCGCATATGAAACCAATTTGTTCACTATCTAGAGAGTACTTTTCGTTATATATTATTTTCTGAGAGGCAAGTCGTCGAGTAGTTTCGTAGTGCGTTCACATTCTTGAAGTGGTAATATGGGAGATAGAATAGGATAAGATTGAGTTACTCTGCAAACATTTATTGCAAATTATTTATCAAGCAGCTTTGAGTCGCAACTCTGCTAGCTTGGAAAAGGAGAAAAATGGTGGTGCAATGGAAATTACTTTTAAAATCAAGACGATTATTTTTGAAATTGAAATGATGTTATCGACTCATTATGTAAATATGTTTTATTCAACAAGAAATCTAACAAAGTATTTTTAATCGCTAAAATAATCAATTCCAGGATTAAAAGTAACCTGTGTTCATTATTATCACACAGGCTATACAAGGGCAATATCACAAAGATTGGTTGAGTAGTTATGAAGTGAAAACGAGGTGAATAAAAAATCAAAATAATTTTGGCATTTATAATGTTAGTTATGATTAGAATTACATAAAATTTTGATATTAGTTGGGTATTACACATTGTAAAATTCAACTATTTATTATATCGCGCTAGCCTCGTTTGCATCCGTCGGTCTGTACGAATGTATCTTGCTAGATATGTAAATACGCTACAGGTTGTGATTCTTGACCGATTGTGGCGATTTTTTTAGGTTAGAATAAAAACCTTTGTTATTTTCGCAGTGATTTGTCAAATAGTTTTAACTTTTAATAACAATTTCCTGCAAAATTTCCCTTTTGTGCGGCTTGGTTCTTTTACCGGCTCCTATTTATTGTGGATTTTATGATCATTTTCTCTGCTCTCCCCTGTTTAACTTTTGCTTTTAAATCTTTTATAGAATCATTGTTTCCATTAAATAGCCAAAAACACGGTGTAGGTATTTTTGATTTAATCAATCGTCTTATAATTTGGGATTTTTATGAAGTAACTGAATATATAGGTTACATAACATATTTATATTATTTGAAAGAAGCGATGAGAATAAATATTGAACGAGTCAAAAAATGGTGAACGTCGATTAAAATTAGCTTGAAATGTTTAACTTTCAATAATGCATGAAGCTAGCGTAACATCCATTACTTTCTTTTTAACTACTTATTGTTTCCAAAAATACCTAAAAAAGGTTAAAAGTAAAAAAAGATAGAAATATATTTGGCATTAATTTTCTAGAAATTCATTATTTACAATTAAATAAAACTAAGTCATGTAGTATTATTTCTACTTCCTTTAATTTCTTTAGCACGAGCTAGGTTTCGTTGTATTACAACATCTTTAAGTGGTCTATTAGCTAATTAATTCTTTGCTAATAACCCACATGAAGATATTGTAACACAACAAAACCTAGGTCGTCATAAGGAACTTAAAAGAGTAGAAATAATACTATATCACGTAGTTTCATTTAATTGTGTAAAAAAGATGTTAAAAAGTTGTATAGAACTAATATTTTGAACCCTCATATACTTTTATAGGTACATACTCTCACATACTATTGAAATTATAGTTTCTGCGATGGAATATATAGAATTATAATAGATGAGATCTCATGATAGGTGTGGATTCTTGGGTGAAACTATATGTCGATGAAGTTAGTTATCAAATGATGAAGATGAAGTCCACCTGAGAGCTGATTAATTTCACTTCTTAATAGACAGATGAAGTAAACATGTTTAATAATTTCAGAACGATCTTTGAATTTAACTTGAATCTATTTATATTTGAATAGTATTTTTATTAAGTGGCGCATCAAGTAATGGTTGGTGTTGATAAATGACAGCTGCTTGCCGGGACAAATGGAAATCAAACAAATCGTGATTCAGTATACAGCATGGATTAGGACATTCAAAATTCCGATTTTGACTGTAATTTAATAAGGAAAATTACAAATTTTGGTGATAATTTCACTTCCTATTTAAAATACATGTGTCGGATAATGTACTATATTGTTGGATTAGGATAGCTTCTATGGATAATGTAATATTTTATAAACTACAAGCTAGTTCGCCATGGTGTTTCGTTATCGTGTGTCTGTATAAAGAGTTATTTTATTTTATGGACACGTTAAAATATAAATAGTTTTATATATGTCTGGAAAAATAGAAATTAAAATGCAATACAGCAATTGATGGAAGCAATTAAAGTAGTAACGAATAAATATTTATTTTGGCATGTTCCCAACGGGAAGTTTACAGTGAAATAAAAATAAGTAAACTGGATCCATTTTTAAGTTTTCACATTTTTTAAATATGTTTCTTTTTGTTTACATATTAATGCATTAGTGAAATATCGTTTTAATTATTAAATGCGCTATAAAGACCTTCAATTTATAGAAATCAAGTAGGTGAGGCTTTCCAATAAATCGATTTAGAGTAGAGGATAACAATTTCAATAACCGTCTCTCAAAGGTATCGTTTCTTATTAATTAACTAGGGACATGTGAGTACCTACTCTACTTAAATTTTTAAACTTCATATTTCTACACAGGATAATGAAATCAGTCCCAAATTTGACGTAACTAGACCCTTAAAAGCACAATATTAACTAAACTAGACAATAAAATGTGTGACATCAAAATGTGAGAAAATATTGTTTTCACAGAGCAAACGAATTTTTTACTATGGAATATTAAATTTACTTGTATAAAATCTCATACCTAATCGTAGGTAATAGTGGCTAGATTTTATTAATTTTACAAGATATGTTTTATTGTAATACTTTTCCTCTCATCGCAATAAGTTTTATATTTTATACATAAATGTTTACCAATATATATGTGGTCCGCCTGTTTAAAAGATTGTATTTTTATATTTATGTAAATTTCTAAGCGATTTTGAAAGCAATAATTTTATTTTTCGAATTGAAATAAATGTATCCTAACATGAATAAAATATCACAAGTATTTTAGAAATTGCATTAGAAGCACGCAGATTATATTACAAGATTGCAACATAATAAGAAAAACTGGTTTTCATCTTATTTATTTTAACGAGACTTCAGTTTAATTTCGTATAAAGGCACTAAATAATTTTTTCTGTATTTATTTTGTATAAATTCCAATATAATATTAAATGAAAATAATAAAAAAAAACATTTCGTAAAAATATCTGTAAAACGGGAGACCAAACATTTGTTTTTGTTTTTACAAGACTATACAAAATTCCTTGGATTAGAGAATTATTACAGAATAAAAAGAGAACTTTTTTAACATTGTTGCAAATAATTTTTTTTTGCTTGTCGATATGACCCAATTTTTACAATTATATTTGTTTAGAATTTTTCCAAGTAAATAACCAAAAAGTCAGTTAAGAAGTTTTCGTGAGAGGGACAAGATGATTAATAAATGAGTATGACGCTGGCATTGCTATGACATAAAATATGCTTTGATCATAAAAAATCTATTAAATACAAGTCCCATATAAATTTTATTAAAAAAATTAACAATATGTTTGACTATGCAAATATCATTAAATTGCCTAGCATATATTTCACAAAAGATATATTTTAAGATACATATTTCACAAATGAAAAAAGTACATTGGCCTCCCTAATTATTAAAGCAAGTTAAATAAAAACTATTTTCCTTCGTAGTAGTTACTAAATATTCTCATGGCTTTTTTAGATTTTTCCCTTGCCTGTGTGTAATTTAAAGAGGTCAAGTGGGCGAGACCTTCTTTCGGGTCTTTTTAGACATTAAGGAGGTTCATATCTGGCAAAAACTATTTCTCTAGAGCTTTTCTATTCCATGGGTTCTGTGGAAAAATATTTTTCAGCCCCAGCAGAGATTTAAAAAAAGTGAAAATTTATTTTTATAGATTGGCAAAATTAATTTACGTGTTTCTGTTAAATTTTATCACCGTCGCACTTAATTTATATGACGAAATTATAATAGTAACTGTTTTTGCCACTTGGCCACGGAATCTTAATAATTGTTATAAGCCATTCAAAATTAAAAACGAGGACCATAATTATCTTGCGAAGAGATTTGGTTATAAATTCCAATATTAAATTTGGTTAATTTTAGTATAAAAATATAATGGTAAAATACTCTTGTTATATCTCTGTTCTGTTGATAAACAGCATTTATTGAATGTCTAAGATCAGTATTTTTGTTATATTATGCGATAACTGAAAAAAAAACATTCGTAATTTAAACGACAATATGTTATGATCTATTAATTTGACATTATAAAACATTGTTTGTTTTTATATAAAATTAGCACTAACATAGACAAGAACAAGGATTCACGTATGAACATTTAGGCTATTTCTTTTAATAAAACACATAATGTCATTTAATATTACTATAAATGCAAATCACTTGTTTTCTCATTAGGACCGATGGAAGAATATTTTTTATCTTATTGCCTAAGACTTAGAGACAAATTTAAAGCCTTGTTTCAATTCATCTGAATGCCTCTATTATATCTATGACTGAATAAATTCAGCAAAATTATATAAGTTAAGGCCCTAAGCAAGTAGCTTATGAATCTCAAATTAATCACTAAAATACATACTGTATACATATTACACATTAAACCTATTTAACAAGAAGTTTGGAGTAAAAACGCTCATGCAAATCCATTGCTTGCAAGGGAACATTGTGTTTTGTTACCGTAAATACTGTGTGTCCTAAGATTAAGCTAGCCTTCGAAACAAATTACGTCATTGGAAGAAAGTTTCAACCCTAGTTACTACATTGGGTTTTTATTAAGTATTTACATAGTTTAAATGAATTCAATAGAAATATATAAACCGAAGAAAAAATATCCTCATGCAAACGTTAGAAATGGATACATTTTGTGTCACCTTAGATCCCAGAAGAATAATACAACGGTGAAATATCACTGAGACCCTGAATAATAAAATTTGGTTGTCAAAGCAAGACACTCATAAAACTAAGTCCATAAATTTTCGTGGAAAATGCAATAGAGGACTATGCTATCAAGGGCAAGCCCGCATATCAAACTCAATTTCGGCAGCATGATAAAACACTTTCCCGATAAAGCCAAAAAAAAACTTCAGATTTTCAACCTTTCCTGGATTTCTAGTAAGCTTACAACAATTTGGAAAACCTCCATTATTATTCCAATTCACAATTCAAAAAAAATACTTTTAATTGCAATATTTACAGTCCCATATCTCTTAACAGCCCACTTTGTAAGCTACTGGAACTTCAGACAAGAAAATTCAATTCTATCAAACACCCTATTGAACTTGTCATAGCAATGTTGATCAGCCCTTTTACCTTTCCTAGTCAGTTACCTATGGTTTATAGAAAAACAGCATGAAAAACAGTTGCTCTTTTTCTCAATTTGTCTGCTGCTTTTGACCGAGTTTGGCAACAGATACTTGTCCATATTGCCCATGAAGTTGGTATTGAAGAGAATATTGATTTAAAATTCTCTAAGAGATGAGTGCTTCTCAGTGAAATTCCATGGAATATTTTTCAGGACCCACAGAACTTGGACTGGTATACCACAGGACTCTGTCCTGAGGCTACTGGTTTTTCTTCTATATATGATCCTTATATGCATAAAAATACCAAGATCGCCTCCTGCATAGATGATATTGTCATTCGGAATACAAGCCAAGATATCAAAAAATCTGATAAATCTCTTTATCTTAACTTGAAGGATATTGCAACGTGGGCTGCCGATCTCAATGTCACTATAAATCCTAGCAAGTCTAACTACTATATTTTTTCAATTGAGGGAAAATATCGTTTGATTTTCCGTCCGGTCAAAACTCCACTAATTAACGTAACAACGATCCTTAATAGACCCAGAACTTCATTTCAGAAAACACATTGAAAACACAGCAAATAAAGCCCTAAAGAAATGAAATATTTTTCGCAAGTTATGTGGCATAAACAGAGGCTTAAGATTATCAACGTTAAAAATACTTACTCCACCATCATCAGGCTAGTACTAGCATATTTTTCTCCTATATGTGCACATGCATCAGAAACAGTTAAAGGCAAAATAGATTCACTTCAATATAGGACATCAAAAATTATTATCGGTGCTGTGTCATCTGTTAATAACATCAAAGTTTAGCTTGAAAGCTGTCTTATTTCTATAAAGAATGGGCAAAGATATGCCATGGTTAAATTCACTAACAAACATAAAAGCCAAAATAAGGATCTTATCTCTTACATAGCTTTCAATGCCTAGACACAATAAGGCTTCACAGACTTTCAATGCCTATGCACAACAAGGCTTCACAGATCATGAATACTTCACTTTGATGGAGAGATAAAAAAAAGATCCTCCTTGACCACTCTTGTCTAGACATTTTTTTAAATTTCACTTTTCCCTACCAAGCTACATGCTAAAACTAAAATTAACGTTAACATAATAGAAACATGTTCAAAGGAAGAACCAACTCAAGTTTTATTACAGAAAAGTGATGGCATAATCCGTTCACTTGCTAAAGAAAACATTATAAATAACAATAGTCAACACAGATGGTTCCTTTGATAATATTTTTAACAGAGGAGGTGCAAGTGATGGACATTATAAATAATGTATACTTCAATGGATCCCAGCTAATATTGATATTGAAGGGAATGTATGCAAATGTCCTTGCTAAGGTAGCCTGGAACCGGAATCAATCTCCCAGAGTCACTACTACAGATGCAAACGCTGTTGCTAAGCGTGAAATCAGTAACCAGCGATTTGGTAAAGCAAGAATCCCAGATCTTGACTGCACAACCAAACTTATCGTCTGCAATAGCTAGACTATGTACAGGACATTTTGAGCGCATAAAAATGTCTTCAGAGAATAGCTCAAGATCCTACCCCACCTAGAGGAACTGTCTCCAAACTCCACTAACACCGGCCCACATCTTTAACTGCCAAGATATTATTGCTTCCTTTTTCCAACTTGGTTCACCACCGGATGAAAAACTCCCTAGCCATAAAGCTCCGAAACTTACGACTCTTGTCATCAAGACCTTTGGAGTTATTTAGCACAGAGGCATATACATGAGAAAAACGGCAACAACAAATGAATTCTATTCTAATTTAAAAACATAGTGTTGTAAAATCATACTGAGATTAAATTTTAGAAGCTGCCAAAATTGTAACCAATGTTATAATAAAAAAACTCTTACAAACGAATTACAAGTTCAAAAAACGGAGTGTCTCTATTTGACTTGTCTCTTAAAGTGATAAAAAAGTCCATAAAATATAAATCTTTTTATTAATATTACAAATGCATTAATTTTTATATACTCAAATAAAATTTTTTGCTAAAAATAAAGGTTGTTTTAAATTAATGTAACGGTTATTTTTAACGAAAGAAATAGCTTAAATATTTTGAGATGAAATTCGGTATTTTAATTAATGACAAAAAAATTATTGTAAAATTCTACTAGATGGCCCAATGTGTATATCAAATACGATGGTTATATGTCTCGAAATGACATTCTATTTGAACTATAAATGTGAATGTTTAATTGTCGTTTCCTCAATCATATGTAAATGGCAGGACAATTTTTCATGAAACTTAGTGTTTAATTCGAATTTGAAAATTTTGTTGTAAAATACATGAGTTTTTCTACTTATTGAACAAGTAGTATTAAAATACGACACCCTACATATATTTTAAAGCTATTGCTATAGTATCTTACAGAACAAGAGAAAACGTTCACTATTGTGCTTTATATAAGGCTATTGCAATATATAATAGCCTGCAAAAATCTCGTTACCTTAAACAGATAAACCACGTGGATGATATTGCTGGCTAATGGTAGTAAATGTAAAAACGTTGTGAAATTATAAAACATACTAATATGGGAAAAGGAGAAAAAAATTCTTCATCTTATAAATTAACAGCCTCCCATAAGCTCTAAATTGTATGGCGATTTGCGATGCTATAGAGTTTATAATTTACAGGAAACTATTAAATAATAAGACGAATAATTATTTTTGAGATACATATTTTGCCAGAAGACAAAAATCGAACCTCTTTTCTTAAATGAACAGAAATTTTAAGCGAAGATTTAATTTCAGAGTAATAAAGTCCTCGATATATCAAAGGAGATATCCGTATTTTTGAGTTATAATTTTGTATTTTAGTTTTAAGCTATTGCATAGCTTTTATCTCGGGCTTTGAGCGCGGGGACCGAATCAAGAAATTCCGTAAGGAAAGTAAACCTAACACCCTCCACTCCGACCGGCACAGCGGTGCGGCGTTGAAAGCCGTGCATCGTCTAACGTCGTTTCAGTTCCGCAGACTTCGGCACGGTGTTTGTGTGCGTGCGACTAGACGTATGCGTGTAGACTGTACGAAGTTCGCACGGATCGACACGAGCTGCTCCGAAATGGGACGAATACGTAAGCAGCTGTTTGTGAGAAAGTATATAGGTATCTATCATCTATGTACAACAGTGAATAGCTGTACGCGTAAAATTTGTGTATAAAGTGTTTTAAATATGAATAAACAAAGTGCATTTATTAATGAAGAAAGTGATGAAAAAATAGTGAAAGAAAATGAGTGAGTACTCTATATACATACATTTTATTATTATTACTGCTATAAAAATAACCTAAATTTTTGATATTAAAATGAGCGATCTTAAAAGTAGCCCTCTCTTATACACACAAACACACACACATTGAGTTTTAATTCTCAATTTAGATTCTCAATATGTATGTATGTATATATATATATTCATTCTTCATTATGTATATAATAGAAACCATTAAACCAAGCACGTGTACTATTTAGTACCTTTGTTTTTTGTGTATAGGTTATACACATTAATGCCGCACAGAGAAAGTATATATGATACTATATCTATATAAATGTTCATCACGCGAAATTCGATGATCAAACTCTTGATATCGTTCTTTTTGTTCAAATTTTTTGAATGAATAATTGATTTGGTGTGCAATTACACTATTTATACCTAATTAATTATACCTATTATTTATACCTAGCTATTTTCGTTTTATAGAGAAGAAGAACTTAAAGAACTAAAAAGAAAAAGAAATTGTGAACGTCAAAGGGCATATTATCAGCGTCAGAAAGATTTGAAGAAAAATGAAAAAAAAAATTAAAAAAGAAACAATACCAAAATCAAATGCTGAACGTCAAAAGAAATTTCGTCAACGTAATGCAGAAAAATCTTACGTGAATATGTAATTTGATTTAATAATAATATTTCAAAACAAATTGTAATATATGTATATGTAAAATATTGAGGATATTATTTAACTTTACGATTTCCTCATTTTTTTCACAGAAAATGCAAAAATAGGACAGTAATGAAGAGAATGTCGTGTAACGTAGGGCTGTTGAAAATATAGAAAATGTAACGCTACAAGAAAATCAATTTCACAACCAACAACTTCAAATTTATGAAGAGCGTAATGAATGCATTACTCCCGAAGCTATTAAAGATTCATCGATTTTAATGTCATGATAAATATAAAGAGGCGTAATTGCATAAGTTGATAAAAAATGCTATGCAATAGCTTTACCGCGGCAGTCCCCGAGTGCCACACATATTTTTTGTTTTTATATGTACAAATCTACCATAAACCAATTTTGTGTATTCCTGAATAGCTTGCGTGGATAATCGTATATTAAGAGAATTATTTAATTCAAAAACCTTCATTTCAGAAAAATTCTATCTGAAGTAGAATCATTTAAATAAAAAAAAATCAGTTGAATAAAATTCTGGTTTACAAATATTCCAGGTATAATATTATCGCATCAAAAATAATAACTATAAGAAGGCAAGTTCTCTTTAAATTATCATGTAAGCCATTTTAGTCAGTTGGTATAAAAATTATGGTTAAATTTCAAATAATTTCTTCTAGTGTTATTCAAACAAAATTAAGAAAAACGTAATAACGCGACTATTATTTGACATCAGATGAAATTTAAACTGAAACGAAAACTTGCCAAAATCAAATACAAAAGTCATGTAAAATATTTAAATTAGACATGAAAAATATTTTAAATTCAACGGTAATTTTAATTCTTCTTCCATGATGATCTAACTTGCCTATTTTTCACATTTACCTTAATAGAGGGATTTTGCTAATCTTCAATGAGAATTACTGAAACGTATACTCCTAATTCTTTGTTATTTCAACTTAAGACTTTCAACATTTGTTTCCTCTTATGACCCCTAGGTTTGACCCAACTGTACTATATGTCACTTCTCCATATTATTTTACCGTAGTCCTTAGTTATTTTTCCATTATTATTTTTTTAAAATAACCGAACGGTCGCTAGAAGCATTTGAAACATATTTTCTTTTAATCATTATTCTTGTCTTAAAACATAATTTACACAATCGAGTCTGCTTATGTTACTCAAACCTTCTTTTCCTTCTCTATTCGTCTTGGAAGTGTTTTTAATAAATTCTCAACATACTTGGTGGGGCCTTTCCCTTTTTTTTTTAATTCACTTATTCAATAATGAATTAAATCATAATAATACCACATGTTTTTTGAACTATACAGTACACAAGGTTAAAAAAGAATATAATTATGCTACCAGAATTGCAATTCAAAATAAAGTAACTGCCATATATATATATATATATATATATATATATATATATATATATATATATATATATATATATATATATTTATATACATAAATATGTACATTACGTTACAATTTGATAAATATTATAGGCTATGTTACCTTAATTAATATCAAAACGTACTAACTTCCGGTAAATAGATCTCTTTCAAACTCTAAAAATTAAACCAAATCAATTATAATTTTACGGCAATAAGCTAAAGTGGTCGTAATTTTTTATTATTCAATATCAAAATATCACTAAACCACAAAATGACGCGTGGTGATGTACTTAAACTTAAACAGTCTTTAAGAGAAAAAATATTAGTGTACTATTGACATCATATATTCAATAAGATTAGAGATAACTTGAAAGGATTAATATTAGAGTATTATTTTCAATAAAATATTGTATATTTAATAAAATATTGTATATTATATTGTGTAATAAGTATTGAGATTTAACTTCAATTACCAGTGAAATAAATTTATTTCCTGGGAACTTCACATTGTTTGCAAGGAACACCGCTTCATTGCCCAAGAGAGATCAATATCGGTTAGTTATAATAAATAACTAGCGTGACCCGTGCGAAGGCTTCGCATTATAAATTATTCAACTCAATTTAATAAATAAAAATTGATTGCAGGTATTCAATTCATTTCTAATTTTGCACACTGCTTATTACGTTTTTATTCCATTATGAAGCTCGGATGACAGATCAAACAAATATTTTACTAAAATTGACATATAGAGGCGCAAGTATCAAAAGCATTGAGCTAAAGCGCCACTTTATTTATACGTGAGTGGATTTAAAATTAAACAAAAATTTTACCGACCGTCAATCATATTGACGTTGAGCCGTTAGATGGCAGCATTGCTGTTTTGTGTATATAATTTTAATAATTAATTAATTTGCAAAAACAATAGCAATAATAAATGTTTTAGTTGTGGATGCCGGTAGAGCAAGCAATTATCTATAAAATGATATATAATTTATGTGGATTAGTTGTGAGGTTTTTTCTAAAAAGGGAGAGTAACATCTTAACCTTAGCGTATTAATATATATGATGATGATGTCTACTTGTAAGCCCAAATTAAAATGTTTAAAATTTGTTATTTGATCAAGGAAATTTCCTAAAAAATACTCTATACTTAAGAGTAGTAGAAAATTTTATCTTTTCCCTTCATGTTTAATTAAAACACCAATTTTATGCCAATTTGCAATTTTCCGTGTCGATTGTAAGTAGACAAAAGATTTTGTTGATAAGCAAGTAAGCCAGTGCTAAAAATAATCGTTTTTGAGGGTCTATTTATCAAGAAATAATCGTGAAGTTTGAAATGCAAGTTCGTGTTTGCCACCTTAAGTATACAAAGTTTTAATAGGTCTCGAGATAAAGAAGCGTGAAAAGTAGCTCAATATGTATCCTGTAAATATAACAGCTATTGAGGACTAGCCTGTACCTGGCCTATGCTTAGTCATTTATTTTCACATGAAATCAATTTTCTTTGGTGAAGGATTTTCTTTTCGTTACATTATGTGTAATAAAACAGGTTCAGGAATAATTAACGGAGTTATGTCTATTAATGAATTGCATGTTCCTATTTAATTATATAAATTGCTCATAAAGGTGAAAAAATAATACTACAGAATTATGAAAATTGGCTTTCTTTAATATTTGCCATAACTTCTTGTTTAAAACAACAAAAGGTTGTGAAAATTAAAAATTCGTTAGGTACATATTGAGAAAAGATAAAATTTTACATTCTCATTCGCTTGTTTAAAAAGCACAAAATAACTTCTCAAGCCCTTTGGCTATCGACAAATTGAAAGACATGCAATCTTTGTCTGCGAGGAACTCAGTTTCTTTTTCCCTTCCTTCTTTGGATGGGGAATTGTATAAAAGATAAAACGTCGACTTTCTAAGTTGGAGGCGTCTTTGAAAATTTAATTTCGCTTGTTGAAAAATTTAGCGCAACATCTGTATTGGGATCGATGGTTTATATATTTTTGACGCGTTTATTAATTTTATATATTTTATGTTTAAAGATATTTTGAAGAATATGCGAAATACTCACTTATTATTGAAATACTCAACCAAAAATCATGAAAAAATATGGGTTTTTAGAAATCTACATAAAGGTTGTAACCATTATTGATGTGATTATTTTACATTTCACCATTTATGAAATATTCCTTCCTGGTTTTACGCTTACAAAAGATATAGTTGGCAATACATTTATATTTTTACGTTTTTAAAGCCGATTTTTTCAGAGACCAAGGAAAGTAGAAACTTGAAATTTGACATATTAATATATAGTGACATTGATCTACATATTTTATACTGCCTACTTTTTGAAAATTTTTGCGTATCAATTAAAGAGGGGATAAAATAAGGTTTTGAGAAAAAAATTGTCACTTTTTAATATCATGTGGAAAAGACTTGTTATGAGGAATACAAAAATATTTTATTGCAATTTAAAATCGCTTATTTAAAAAAGTAATTTAAAAATACAGCATATCGCCCCCTTAATTACGAACCTTTAATTCTTTCACCTCTGTAATGAAAGTTAAAATCAAGGAGTTTTGTTTACTTTTTCTGTTACTTTTTGCTCGTCCAATAACTAAGAATAATTTTGAACTACAAACCTCAGACAAAAGAAGACTCAAAACCTCAGGAGCAAAAGTTAACCCTACGGAATCTTCACTAGAATTTTTGCTTTCCATTAAGGGCTAAAGTAGCTGAATATTGTATATAAGCAGTTGCAAGTCAATGTATGTCTGCTAGTTATATATTAGCGGGACCGTATAGTTTTTTTAGTAAAAAAGAAAAATAAAAGTTCATTATATTGATATTAAAAAGTTTATTATTTTTACAACAGTTTATTATTTATAAAATACCATATTAATTAGTAGTATTGAACCTTTCATATTTAAATCGAAAGCCGCGCTATCTTTTGTTAAATCAAAATGTAAAATTTTTGTTTCTTTCCACAAGTGAAATTTAATTTCCAGTATTCTTAAACACAATTAAATGAAACTGCGTGATGTAGTATTATTTCTATTTTCTTTAATTTCTTTAACACGACCTAGGTTTCGTGTATTACAACATCTTCAGGTGGGCTATTAGCAAAGATCTGAATTAGCAAAGATTTGAATCTTTGCTAATAGACCACCTGAAGGTTTTGTATTACAACGAAACCTAGGTCGTGGTAAAGAACTTAAAGAAAGTAGAAATAATACTACGTCACGTAGTTTCATTTAATTGTGAATAATGAATTTCTACAAAATTAACGCCAAATATATTCAATAATACTTTTGACTTAAAAATATGAATTGCAGTTCGAAATTAATTAAAAATAAACAAATCTATATGTTTTACTTACTCAGAGTAATATTAAAACCGTGAAGAGGAAATTCGAAAAAAATACAAACATATCCAACAGCATACAATATATTGCCGGAAATAATTTTAAAATCACTATTGGTGTTTGTTTTTTATATTTAAAATTCTTTTAACTTCGTCGCATCTATGCGTGTGTGTCCGTTTGTAATAGCTATGTAATTTCTATAGTTTTACACTATGCGCAAGAGTTTTTACAAGTATAAATTTTAAATAAAATATTCTAATATATAGGAAAAAATCCTATTTTTAGGACATCTCCCTGGTTAAGATTTGTGGTTTAAAGAAATTTAACATAACCCAATATATCAGGTATCGTATTGATGTCTTGTTTCATTTATTACTATAAAGTTATGAAGTTTAAGTTCCATTTATTTCTTCATATTTTAACCTCGTTTACAAAACATTAAACTTAAAAATTGTTTGTAAATGTGTTCCCCCCCCAAACTAAAGATAAAAATTCAAGTTTTTTAATTTTCAACTGCTATAAATTACGAGTTAAAATGAAATAAGTCCAATTTCGCTGTACTCAATTTATTTTCTTATATAAATGTAGAAGCTACTTAATTAAACTGCACTTGGTGCTCTCAGACTCTCTTATATCGCCGTTGCTCATTATTAGTGATGAAATGGCCGAAGTGACTCAAACTGACTGACCGATCTGTTAGTAATTTAATTAGAAACATGCATTATTTTTAGTCTTTTCGTTTGTAAATATTTTTTTATATTTGGTTCACTTATAAAAAAAGTAATTTTTCATTCGCTTTTTTAATGAAATTTAAATAATGTAAATATAGAAAAAGTTATTTGGTCCAGTGAAATACATTTTCCCTTCGAAAATGATTTTTTAATGAAACAGATATTTATTAAAATCCGTTAATACACTGAAATCTGATAATTTCGCATTTCGAAATCGGTGTTTGAATAATTTTTTTTCATATTTATAAACTAAAATAGTGGGTAGACTTTTTAAAATTACGATAAAATTCATGCACAATACGTCCATTAGAGTAAGAATCACGAGAATATTTGAGAATTTTTTGTAATAGTCAAGAAATTTTTTTGTAAATTGTTACTTACTTGTAATCGCAAACACTGGGAGAAAGGTTCCGGAAATAGCGAGTCAACTGACAGGAGATGGTGAATAGATACCTGCCACAGTAAACAAAGAAGCAAAATAAAGGCGTATTATGACATGAATAAATGTTATAATCGATTAAATAACTATTTAGATAACTTTTTCTGTTAACATGATATATGTAAATGACAAATAGTGGCCAAAATTGACCTGTTTAGTCATTTACTATCTTCAGCGCTCAATTTTGCCATTTTCCATCTTTTTTTCTTACTTACTGGTCTAAAAATGATTACCGTATGCGCTATTAACTACGTAATAAACTAATTATGAATACAGAATAAATAAATTATTATGTACACCTTTAGTGTCTTCCAAATCTCGTTTCACATCACTTTGCATATAAAGTAATTCATGGATCGAAATCGCATCGTCCTTGTATTCCTCGTTCTTCTTTTACTTATTTTCATGTTTATTTGATAAGCTCCTTTGGTTTTTATCTGTGTATAATTATATTTATTTTTTAATTATTTATAAGTTATATCTCTTCCACCGCCATTGCTCATATTACAATATCATTTCCAAACTTAAATCTATATTAAAAATATATTTACGTTAAAATATGTTGTATTGTAAAAGTTCCAGCAAAGTGCACGGATTTTCATTCATTCATGCTTTGCGTGCGCTTCATTTCATAATTTTATCCTTATTCGGTGTTTATTTGAAGCTAGTTCAATTCTTTGTAAAAAAATTTTATTTTCCATATGCCAATAATATGTTATATTTTTGAAAATGTTATGAACTTACGATATTTTCAATACCAATAATACTTCATTTACTTAAATCGGGACAGACATTTTGTAGTATTTAATGAACCTAAGTTTATTCATATATATCTACATTAATGTAAGTCTATATAAACTTACACCTACGTACATACATGTACAAAGATACTTAAATAACATTCCCTCTCTATTGTTCACCATATCCAGTACTTCAAACCTGTATCTACCTATGTATACATACTACCTATCTGCCTACTATTTATCTCGTTACTTCATGCCATTTATGTATATCTACCTATAAGTACTAAACTTCCAATTAGTAGTTTACTTCTGTAGTTACTATACGCTTTGTATATATTTACTTATTTATCTACTGGTGTTTAATGACGTCATGCATTTGTTTACCTCTACTTACTTATTTACCTACCTATTAATATCTTAATTGCTTCATAACCATACGGGGATCTGTATATACTTACCCGCCTATTTAATTTATTACATTTTAGCTTTCACCAGGATAAGTGAAAAAGTTCATATTCGATGAGTCCTAGTCAGTAATGAGTTCCTGTTACCAACTTCCGGTTCCATCATGGTACCCTGATTTTGCTTAAACGAAAACTCGGTAATGGCACCTGTTTATTGTTGAGGAATTTTATTCTGTACCTTTCATACCTTCAACTTCCGTAGTCAATTTGTAACCAAATTATCATGAGACTTCTCTGGGGGTGTGCCTAATGTTGGAAACATGAGTTAATATGCAAACAAATGTAATTTTAGGGCTTTACATGCACCCGAATATTTTTACCTATCTACTTACTTTGTTACTCCTTGCTTACGTTAAATCCAAACTTGATAAATTTAAAATTCATTAGTGAAGACTTCCTGTCACCACATTTCGGCTTTAATATTGTATCCTGATTTTGCTAAGAAGCAAATTTATAGCATCTTGAATCATATGAAAAAAATTGAGACTTTATTATTTAATTGTTATTAGACCAATATCATCCAAACACGATCACGGTACCAGTTTTATTCTATGTTGCGGAATCCTGTGAATGTACATTCAATTTCCATGGCTAAATCCTAACCAATTTTTTATTAGATTTCACTAAGTAACCCTTTCAAAGAAAAATAATAATCGTCCAGATCAGTTTGTAAATGCAGGTGATATTAAGTAGTATACAGAAATAATATTCAGTCAAATTTTAAAATCTCTGCTTTTTGAATTTCTTTCAAAAATACTCATTGTAATTATATTCATATAAATTTTCTATATGAAGTAAGAATAAAAACTTAATACATTCACAACGATCTTCTGATTTTAATTTTTTACTTTCATTTCCGTTTTTGTAATCGAAAGGAAATGCGTTGAAGATCAGAAAAAAATTATATTTTGCAGCCTTTAACTGAATTGTCGATGTCTTTGTACTCAAGAAAATCAAAATTTAATGCAAACTGACTTTATGCATTAATATGAATACGTTCAAACATTTAAATAACTCGGACTGAATGAAAAAAGATTGTTTTATCTTCACTTTTGTAACAAACCAAAATTAAATTTTTTCAAAAGCATCATATGCGCGTATTAAAATTATTCTTTCGTTGCGCTGCAATTTATCATCTTTATTATATCAGTATTATTCGTCTTATTGTACGTAGTGTGCATATAAAATTTAATATGTTTTTGTTTGCCTCAGGAAGTCGATTTTTTTAGTAATTATCTACCCGTGCCAATTATGTCTCTGTACCAAGCAATATTAACGTTTCTTTTCAGCTCCTCACTTCTCTGACATGGAGTTGCATTTTTTTATTATACAAATTATAAAATAAGCATTTGAATGCGCTGTCAAATTTCGCCGCGGCAAGATTTTTCTTTACATTATCAGTTTCCATTTTTCGTGAACAAGTAAAATTTATTTTCTTAACAATAATATATAGCTAGGAAATGTGAAAAATTTAAGAACGCGTGAAGGTATAAAAACTTAAAATATATGACGGTTAATATCGAATTTAATATATTAAAAATAAATTTAGCTCCTGTGACTTAGAAATGAAGAATATTTTTTTAAAGAAGGTAATAGAGCAATCGCTCGCTTAACATCACGCCTTATACTTGAACATAAGATTAGCTCAGTTTATTGCGATTGACTGCCGTCTATCGAATTTTAAAAGAAAGTGTAATAATTTTCTTCTTTATATTATTATTGGTTACTTGTGCAATTTTTAGAAAAACATGTAATGTTTAAAACACTTGTTTCCTAAAAATTTAAATTTTATGCTTAAATTTTGAGAAAACATTAATAAAAACTTGACACTCTTGGACAATAGATATACCAGAGCGTACTAAAGTAGAATACATGGAATTCTAGTGGAAAAAAAATTGATGTCCTTAAAGTCACGCTGTAGAAATTAAAACTTGGACAATCATTGTAATCGTACTGTGTACGTTGACAATTTTCAATACGAAAATTAGAATACGCCATAGTAGGCCTGTGCTACGTACACATTCATAGAGACAGGTGAACAAACGAAAATATTGCAATTCATGTTCAAGGGATTATATATTATTCATTTTGATACTAAATAATATAATAAACGGGATATATTAACGCATATCAAAATTCTTAGAAAATTTATGAAACCTGCTATTGGCGGTTTTACTGAAGTTTCCAGAAAATTTAACCATGATTATGATAATGTCTTGGTTTCTATGTGATTGGTTATATGAAAGTAATATCTTAATTTTTTAGTAAATTGTTATATTTTTATATCTTTGAAAGCTATACTACAACATTTGCATGTACTTTAATGGAGATACTATGTGTAGATATATGTGTATATATATATATATATATATATATATATATATATATATATATATATATATGTATGTATATATATATATATATATATATATAAAAGCGTGCACAGAACCCACGTAGTGCAAGTTCTATCGGCACTTAATGGATAATTGTTTTTTCCTTGGATACTGCACGATATCTCGCGATATATATTTCCAAAAGAAATCCAGAAAAATTATTTGAAGCAAATATAAAGATAATAAGTGCAAAAAATATGGATAACTTATTATTTATTGTGCATAAAATATGAATCATGAATCATAAATGTATGTACATTTATTATTCATATAAAATCCTCTCTACTACTGTCAAGGAACCTGATTTAAATTACAGTAAACACTTATTGAAATCTTGTTAGTATTTGTAAAAGAGGTATTTTTTTACAAATACTAATAATTCGAAAAAATCTTTCTGTCTAAATTTGTGGTATTATTAAAAACAACATTTTCAGCAGAGAAATTTTTATAAATTCGGTGTAAAAGTCCACCAAATTTTCAAATTTAAATACTGCTAACCTAAATATATTATCACATAGAATTTTTGCTCTGAATTAAAAATACTCTTTACTGAAACAACTAAAGTTATAATAAATTATTATAGTGTTTATTGTCATACGTCATGAAAGATATTTTTATATTTTTTTTATTATTTTCAAATGGGACAATTTTGAAACATATTGTTGTACACGCGTTACGCTTTTAAAAAACGTTGCAAGCCTGATCTGATCCTCCAGCCTGAATTCACTTGGTCACCTTTTCTCACTATTCTGTACAAAAAAAAAGAAGAAGAAATTGGGCTTGGCTGTTGATAACGTCTCTCCGGATTTCCTTGTTATGCGTCCCAGCGCGTCTCAGTTCACTGTCACGCATCATGTGATTACAGTAAGTGACTAGTAGAAATGAGGACAAGTGAAATAAATACTAAACGATAAAATATAGGATGTGTGTTGTTATGTTATGTGAGTCCAAAGTGAATTTCAGGTATTCATCTTGATCGAAGCATATTTCATATAATTGTATAAATAGGGCTATATTTTTTACGCCAGCACATATTATTTATTTACTTGTCTGTATATTACTATACACAACATCATTATTTTTCGGTATCTTAGTGTTGTAAAAATTTGTCAAAATTCGTTAAAATTGTGTAAATCTGTGATTTTAATTACACACATCTTAAGTATTGCCATAACTATTAACTTTTAAATCTTAAAAATAACTAGCACAGTATATATTGCACAAACTTGCGAACAAAAACTTTTGGCTCAAACCGGACTACATAGAAAGCGTATTGCCCCTTACTTTTCGAATCCACACGCCATTGTACATTCACATTTGTTTCATCTTTACTTCAATAGAACTCTCTCTCTTTCTGTAATATATTTAACTTCAATTACAAAACACGATCTAAAAATAAAACACGATCCAAACACTATTTTAGTTCAGTAACTTATTTAGTAGAATCACATTTTTCAAGTCTGCCTTGTAGATTTACGCTCATTGCTACTAATAAAGATTATTTCGATATTAAAATGCCCTGCCCTAGGAGCCAAATATGGCTGTAAACACTTATTGTGAAAAACCTTTTTACAAAAAATATTTATTTAGTTGACAAGAAGACGCATGGAAGACGTTATAAAATACGCGGAAATCACTGTATTTCAAAAAGTTCTAGAGCAGTAATTTTTTTTTTCAGAAAAAAATTAAAGTTGTTTTCATGATTCGATTCGGATAAAGATTGCGTATTACTTCAATAGTTGTAGCACATTTGATTAAGAGCGTAGACGTATCGCTTTCTTTTGGAATCATATCGAAATAAAAGATTTGAATACTCGTAATATGACTTTGTCTCCCAATTCCTTCAGATCCTATTATTTGGCAAAACTTCATTGTATCTTTTCCGATTTTGAATTAAACATTTCTAGGATTCTGTACCTTAAAATGTATATAGTTTGTAAATTTCATCTATAAAAAGAGCAAAAATAACCGTTATTTGCATACATTCACTTTGAGAGCTATTAATTCATAATATATACAGAAAATATTAATGTTTTTTGCACTTTAATTTCAAAACAAGCAGGTTTTATTTACTATTTCTTGACAAGTTTTAAACAAAACACCAGAAATTTTATACTTTTGCCAGAATTGTATGCCTATTGTTGTGTCTTCCGATTTCTGAATATTAAATCACTAAGTAGTAAAAATATTTAAATATCCTTTAGCTTTAATTCAAAGACATTTTAAGAAATTTATATTTAAAGTAATAAAGAGAATATTATACAAAATATTTTTAAATTATGTTCAATCAGACTTCGTAGTTTGTTGGAAGACACGCAAATTGTAATTAGTTGTTTTTGGTATATTTGCTTTTTTTAAAAACATAGTATAAAATAAAAATTCTATATCTAGCTCGATGTGATAATGGATAGGAAAATGTTATTGGCTTCGAATTAACTTTAAAAATAAAACAAAAATCTAATATAAAAGCAGTGCTCCTTCCTTGTACGCCTTCTATATTACATCCGGAAATTAAGTGTGAGGATAATGTCGTACAACAGATTTAACTAAAATAACATTAAGTTACGATGTATTTTTTTGCCACTTTGAAAATGGATATTTGGATAATTTGAATGAGAAATATTTCTTCTTAATAAACAGTTTCTCAGTATATGGTATGATAACTCGATAAAATTCATATATCCAATTAGCGCCTGCTAATTGGATTTATAGTATTATGTGCATTAACGAAAGTTTCTATGAAAAGTGACACACATTTCAATGTTCCGAGTGGAATAAAAAATTCGAGGAAATTAAAAGTTTATTGTACACTGAATTCCCAAGTGAGGCAAAGGTTCATACAAAGAAATAGTATTATTCATTGTAAAAGAACCAACGTGGAGAGATTCAAAACCACATGCTTTGAATATAAACGCCGAAAGTTCAGATGTTTTTAGCGTAAAATAGGGCATAATTAATGTTTCTGAGTGTCATTCCCAAACATATGTCACTATATTCTATGCATTTCTCAAAATTTGTGACATTTCTTATTAAAGTAAATAAAATTATCCACACTTGTTAAATATGCACATACTAATGGACGTTATAATTTTGTTAGTGCGACATAACCCATAATTTACATTCACAATGATTGTTTCATAATGATTATAAAAATTAAACATAGACACAACTGTTTCTTATGACAAAGAAGCAAACCGTATTTTTAAATGTTTTTAATTTATATTTCATGGATTAGTATATAAATTATTTACTTTTATTCTTAATATACTCATATCTCGAAACATAATCTTATGGTTAAATGATAAATGTAACCAAAAATATAAAATGTTTTCACTTTAACACATTTTTTTACCTATACTTAATTTTAATCGACATATATGTATAAATAAATTACACAATACTAAAAAAGGTTAAAGTCATTTAATCCTATTACAAACATTAACCTTACCTATAAATTCCGTTTAGTCCTAAAATAAAGTCGATCGATTTGATCTCTCGAATTAATAAGAAAAAAATTAAAATCCATTTCCTAACATTAAAAATAAAAAGATCGTTTGAAAAAAAAACTAAATATTCTTCAAACATTTCGAGTTACATGAATTCAATTTCTAAGTGAAATGAAACGAAAGTCGATTTCTTTATTATCAGCAAAATTTCCATTTCGTAGAATGATTGAAGGAAAAAACCTATTCACAAAACAAATATAGCATGTTTTTCCATTTATTAAATTTGGTTTCGTATCTGTATAATAATGAAAGGAAACAAGATGCTATCCATTAGGGCTTTTGATTTCCTTTCTTCATTTTAATTTCCGTCATTTTAATCAAGCCAAAGCTATGGCAAATACTACGGGATTTTATTTCTTTAGGTCTAATGATACAAGACTTTACATATATTTTTTTTACTTTAGTGTCCTGTTGTTTATTTTTTTTCTCATCTTTATCTAACTAGTGATACAATTCTTTTGGACATGTATTCAATATCGTCTGAGGTAAAATCTATTATGTACCGTGCTATTTTTGTTGCATTTACAGTATATATGTTAACGCACATATTTATTCTTCCGTTTAATCATGAATAGAGAGATGAATGCCTATACCTTGTATCGGTTATTGTTATATAGTATATCATCAAATACATGTCGACAATATAGTTTTATCTAATACAACTATCCCCACATTATCCTCGGTGTCCGGGAATGGGAGTCGGACAAAGAAGGACTTTATACATTGACTGAAAAATAGTTGATTGTCGTTGAAATAAAAGGTACAAGATATCTTTCTCTTTTATAAACTTGAAATTAATATTCAATATTATTTGTCATATTTTTCGCACACACGATACTTGCGCACATTGTTCAGCGCCGCTCAAGGAAATAACCCGCGAACAGTTGCAAAGACATCTGGCTGCCGCGCGAGACATTGTACATTATATGAAAATTATGCATAGCGAGTACTTCGTTTGATTGATTGGTTAAATAATATGAAGTATAACTATTAAAAACTGAATATATAATATTATCGATGTATTCCTCCATGTTCCAGTTATGCGGAAACCACTCAATTCATTACATTTTTCGTGAAGTATTACAAAGAAAAGTGATTATAGTAACAATTATTTCACAAAAAAATTTATTCATTTAATGTTCATAAAAAAATATTTTACTAATTTGTTTAAGAAGTCTTAAACGAGATGTTCAAAATGGGTTCCCTCTTGTTCTGAATACTATGGTACTTTCCATCAAACTGAAATTTAATGTTATCCATCATTTGATCATTTTCTTTAAGTGCCGCTCAATTAATGTATCCAGACTAAGATATCTCCACAAATTACTCAAAATTCACAGAGATTACAACACAGTACTGCTGATAAAAAAAACTTGATACATTGATAGATTGAACAGGAAATAATTTCTAATTCTTTGGTATATCGTAAAAGACAAATTACGTTAGCCAATCTACTAGTAGTAAAATATAGTCCACGTGGAGCATTAATCAATAAAAATTAAAGATTGGCTAGCTCTGTTAGCATGCCCCGTCCCTTTCTATTATGCTATACTTTTTAAGGTGACCTTCTCTCAGGTAGTAAGAATCGGTCACTGCCGAAAACACATGTAAGCATTTAATAGGAACGAATGCATTTTTATTTATCGTTTGTCGTATCGCGTAGTTTAATCCTGGTAAAAAGAAAATCATTTTATGTTTTTGAAGTTGTGAAACGTAACAAAATTAATTAAAATACAATATTCAAAAACGTACCATTTTATGAATTCAGCAAAATAATAAGCAATTTGACCATTTGTTGCAATACAATTAAAATAAATCTAGGCGACGCAGCTTTATATTAATTTAAAAAAGGTTAATTTTAATCGCTGTCATTTGCAAATACCTAATTTGTGTTAATACTTAAGTTTGTTTCAATTTGTTTAAAGAAACCTGAACATTTTTTCTCAAAGTATGAAAACCTTTTAACTAGTAAAATAACCTGCACAACTAAAATGGAGTAATTTGCATATCTTCGTTTGTTATACTATTTCAATAAATTTAAATTATTATTTTATCAATGTTATAGTTTAACATATATGGGCGAACAGTTAATTAGAGATAAATATTTTTGCTCGTTTTATAATCTAGACTTTAATTTTATTGTACATATCGATCAACCTACAAAGACATTTTATGCGAAATGATTAGTCAAATTTTGAATAAAATTGAGAGAAATACTCAAATGATTGATAACTTTTTATAAACAAAGAACACGGCAATATCTGATAATTTATTGTACTTTAATATCTAACATAACCGTAACTTATTTCATCTTCGCCATACTGGGCTAGGATATCTTTAGTATTGTGTTTGCTGCGACATGAATATTTTCAAAGTAAATCTAATGTTTAATGGTAAAAAAAAATGGACTCGTGGTTTCTCTTGTCAATATCGAGTAAGTAAATCCACTGGTTTAACATAGAAAAGGGAGACAAAAACAAATGTATTAGAAATAAGATCATTTTGAAATATATTTGAGTAGAGTTTGAAACATATTAATGGAACAAAAATTAATAAATTAAACTATAAAAAAGATTGAAAACCTAAATTTTATACTTATATCAAATTAATGAAAATATTGGGTTAATACCCAAGAGGGAATCAATGAGAGTAATATAATGAGAGTGATTTAATATTCTAATGAATAATTCCTAATTACTTGTACATGCAATCTTAATTAATTACTAGTATTCAGCAAAACGTACATAATTATGAGGTTTTTGTGGTGGTATTTCCTCCGTTCCTTCCTTGAGTTATTCCGTCAAAAAAATTACAGTTGTATCCTAGAAAAATTGAAGAAAAACTAATTGGATCGGACCTATACAAATTGCGGGCTATTAGTATTTATTAATAGATACTACCTATTGCATTTAATTATGTCAGAAAAAATATATCAGGAGGTAGACGCAAAAAACTAAGCTTTTTTAATATACTAAGAAGTTACTGGCAAGCCCGCATATGTGTAATAAGGAAATATGACTACATCATTAAGACGTTGTTATGGTTACATTATTTGACATCGTCATATTCTAGAGATTATTCTTTTTCTATTGCAACAGATAAGTTTGGTACTATTTTCTTAGTAATAGCAATTACTAATTCTGACAGTTCATCCCGTCCCTAAGTAAAGTACTATTCATATCATAAATTTGCTATCATTCGACAGTTTAATATTTAAACAAAAGCAGTAATGTAACATTTGGGTGCTTGTGCAAAAAATAAAATCAAATAGAATTTATTTATCTGATATGTTCATCATCACGTTAAATAAACTAAACAGTCCGATACTCGCACTGTTTAGTTAGCTTTTCCCAAAATTGAAACTTTAGATCGCTCTGCTGTAAAAAATGCAAAATTTCGCTTGAACATGTTTCCGCTCAATGGACGACATGGATTGAAAAAAAAAATTGGATGTTTCTCTTAACTTGATATTTCATGCAAATACTTTAAAAATAGTAAATTAAATATTTACCTTAAAGTTTTATAGAAATCAACCGTTAAGGAGATGAAACGGGGTTTAATTATTTATAACCGCGTTAAATATATAAATGTTTCTAATAATTTAGCGCGAGCGTTCTTTACATGAAATAAGAACTGACTGAGGAGGATGTTTTTCAAAATTAAACTCTAAATAGGTGAAACAGCGTTTCATAGTTTACACAAAGAAAAAATAATTAATATTTCTCTTAACAATAGCCCTCATAAAAGCATTCTAAAATGAAGTAATTAAACACGCCCTTTCATTTTATTTGTAAATTAGCCACAAAAGGGGTAAAATGGGGTTTCAATATTTATAATGGAAAAAAATTCTGAAACGAATCTAATAATCGGAAAAGATTGGTTCTTGTATAAAGAAGATATTGTGCGATATTATGCCTCGCGGGTTACACACACACACATACACACACACACACACGCACATATATATATATATATATATATATATATATATATATATAAATGTATATATAGCAAATTTATCCAATGTCCAAGTTTAATGTCTAAGATTTGACGATCTAAATACTCATGAGAAGAAGTAGCATATGATAGGATGGCACGTGATATGAAAATGACATGGATTAAGGTATTGCTGATTTTGAAATCTGGTTTATTTGACAATATGGTAAGACAGTAAAGGAATATTTGGCAAGAGACTACTAAAGTACTGCGATTGAGATATGGTACCTGGAATATCAGGAAGTTCATCATTCAATATCTTTGAATTAAAGTTAATTACGTAATATTTTATTTGCAGTTAAGGATGTAAGCCTCACCATTTCAGAAACCTCAGTTAATTGAAGAAACGCGCTTGCGCGAGACTGCAGAAGACTGTGAATATAAAAATGAAAAATATTTAAAAATTTGCAATTTAGGTTATCGACTTTCGATCTTTTCTAATTTTTAACAAAATTTCCCAAAATCTTTTAACGTAACGATATTTAAACAGCAAATTTTTAGAGGAAACCTATATCAATATTATGGAAAATGACTAGATTATTGGTTGTTTTGAAAATGTGGCTTCATAATACGGCATCAATTGACAAGAACCAACCGTTTAGTTGGATGTTGCTAAATCACTGAAGCTTTCTATAATTTTTACTCCTTTTTACGGAAACGAGTTGAAATTTTACTTGTCTCGATTGTTTGAACGATTTTTGGTCGGATGACCTTTTTGCTGTAATAATAATTGGCTGCTACACAATGACTTTTCAAAATGACTCAGTTCCAATTTAGAAGAACCGATTTTCGTACTTTACGATGAAACTACAATATATAAGCTGCTTATCGTCCATTTTGCTACACCATTTTTTCCGCTACCTTCGTCGTAATGAATGTTTGAGTTCCCTTCTAATGAAGCATTTTTTTTTTAATTAGGCTGTATTTAGTTCTATTACAACACTCCGTGTTTATATAGAAAAAACAAACTTTTCTCGCAAGTAGTGAGTTTGCATCTGAATTTTGACCTGAACCTTTTTGTCAATTTTTAAAATACGACGACAATTTATAATAAACTTTAGTCAGCTTGTGTTTTACCATTTTCGTTAATTTAAATGAGTGAATATATTAAATCAGTCTCATGCCTCTAGTTTTTCAGTTTCTGGTAATTTAATGATCTGAGCGCAATAAATGATTTTAATGTACTGTTAATTTTTCTTTTATAACTTAAATTAGTATTTTTTTTTTGGTTGTTTATTACTCCGCAGTGTAATTCTATAATTTTCCAATAAATTGAACTTAAATCAGGAATCTATTTATTTTGTACACAAATGATTGATTTTTGCACAAAAAAATTTGTAAATGTGTTTGAAAATAAATTTATTTATTATTATTTGAAGCGATGCGTATCTAGATACTATTTCGAATAGTCACATAAATATTAGATTTAAGAAAAAAATGTGAATTCCAGTTCCAAATTTATTAAAAATAAGTAATAGCAAAGCCATGAAGAGAAAATTGGAAAAAAAACAAACATATCCAACAGCATACAATATATTGCCGGAAATACTTTTAAAAAAACTATGGGTTTTTGTGGTTTTATATTTAAAATTATTTTAACTTTGACGCATCTATGCGTGTGTATCCGTTTGTCACAGCTATGTAATTTCTACAGTTTTAGACTATGCGCAAAAGTTTTTACAAGCATAAATTTCAAATAAAATTATGAGATGTCTTATAAAATAAAGTTTAAGTTCAATTTATTACTTCATATTTTAACCTGGTTCACAAGACATTAAGCTTATAAATTGTTTATGAATGTGTTCCCCCCCAAAATAAGGATAAAAATGGAAGTATTTTAATTTTAACTGCTATAAATTACGAGTTAAAATAAAATAAGTCCAACTTCGCTGTACTCAATTTATTTGCTTATATAAATATAGAAGCTACTTAATTAAACTGCACTTTGTGCTCTAGGACTCTCTTATATGGCCGTTGCTTATTATTAGTGATGAAATGGCCGAAGTGACTCAAACTGACTGACCGATCAGTTAGTAATTTTAATTAGAAACATTCATTATTTTTAGCCTTTTCGTTTGTATCTATATTTTTCTAATTTTTGGTTCACTTATAACAAAAAGTAAGTTTTCATTCGCTTTGTTTTAATTCAATTTAAATACTGTAACTATGGAAAAAGTTATTTTGTTAAGTGAAATATATTTTCCTTTCGAGAATGTTTTTGTTAATGAAACAGATATTTATTAAAATCAGTTAATACACTGAAATCTGATAATTTCCCATTTCGAAATCGGTGTTTGAATAATTTTTTTTCATAACTAAGAGTGGGTAGAAATTTTAAAATTACGATAAAATTCATGCACGATACATCCATTAGAGTAAGCATTACCAGCATATTTGCTCTCTACATCAGTTATTGATTGTGGTTCGCAAACTTGGGTCACAATCATCAAGCTGATAATTGCCTTTTTCCAGTAAATTTTGTTAGTAAACATCAGTACCAACTGAATAGCTCGCCTATATGTATATATATATATATATATACATATACTGTAAAATTATAAATATAATTAATATATATATATATATACTGTAAAATTTGGCACGGATACTCTGCTTACCTCACTTATCTTAGTGTTTTTGGAAAATCGTTGCAAGTGAAACATTTCTAACATTGAGAAAAACAACATATATACAAATAAAACCCTTCAATAATAATTATTAATTGTTTGTTAGATGACTGTGTAGAGCAAGGTGGTTTTAGACTATGCGCAAGGTTAAATATATATTATATTATCGCTTGCGAGCTACCCATCCCAGATTTACCCGGAAAAATATGGACCAGGTCGTATTTTTTTGTGCAACTTTAATAGGCTACAAAAACCGTTTTATTTATCTTGCTTGTTGTCCGATTATTATTAAAAATATGGTAATCGATATTTCTCTCATTTTTCGATATACTAAAGATATGAAACTTGGCACGCATATATATTTCCGATAACAAAACATGATTATGTTGATGGAGTCGAGATCTGGTTATGACAATGAAAGGTGGAAAAAGGACGCTTGCCTTCATAAGTTTTTTGTATTTCTTAATTTTTGTTACTTTTAAAATAAAAAATTTTTATTACAAAAATTCCTTTATAACATTTATACGATGAACGTGGTTCACTAATTTATATCTATCCTAAAATTCTAATGTTATAAGAGCTTGTAAATTATTAAAAAATATATACACAAAATATGTAAAAAAATTGTTGAAAAATTATGAACAAAAACCTCGTGGAAACTTTTTGGAAAATATGTATAAGCTTAAATAAAAACAAAAAAAAATTTGATCTAAACATTTTATTCCAGAAATTACAGACTATGTACAATTTTATCCTTTTATAAATTAATTTTTACATTTACATTAATATGCGTAAAACGTTTAATTACAATTTTAGGAATAAGTAAAGCATAGTTTTCGTCAGTTTATGCTTAAAAATGAAGAATATTTAATATCCTGACAGTAAGTTTTATTGCGATTAATACGATGTATTAATATTAAGGAATAGGATTAAGTTATTCGTTTTAATAATGTAGAATAATGAATTAAAAAGAGAGATGACAAAATAAATCTTTTTATTCACAAATCCACTTGGAATGTGAACACAAACTTCTATATTTTCCTTATCAATTATTTTTAGGATTTCGTGTCTCAAAGGAAAGAACCTAACAGTTACAAGGATATCTGCCATAGCCACCTTTCTCAGAAACCACTTGATATAGTTAAAGAAATAAACCACTTTAAAAAAATGTATGAAGTCATGAGTATAGTGTGGGGAATTACTTGAAACTTATTAGGGTTACAAAAACATTTTTTTCACATTTTTAAGTAGTACCTTTTCTGAGATATATTGAAAAATATGTACTTTTTTACTATTAATTTCTGAAACTAAAATTATAAAAAAACAGAATTTTTAGTAGTCAACGCATACTTTAGAGAACAACTGTGACGACGATTCTTATTGTCATAATTTTTGAGGTATTAACGATGGTATTTGTTTTCCCTTCGATAAATTAAATTATAAATAATTTAATATTGATTGCATTAGAAAGTTCATATTAGGGATGACTTATGACAAAAAAAACTAATTTCTATTCAAACGAGGTACACCTCCCCCGATGCATAAACCAGACGCACAATGATCTCTTTTGGTGAAATAAACCTACTGAATCTTAAAATTTAGCCTTGAACTCTTATAATATGAATATAAGTATTATATAGATGTAGATAGAGGTAAAAAAAGTAAATTTATGAATTATATATGGATAGAAGTTTCCATTAAATTAAATTACATTCACATTTCAAATGTCTAAAATATCTAACCAATAATAAGTTCTACTATATTTTCTTCAACATAACCTCATATTATGTTTTCTTCAACCCAACCTCATATTTTCTTCAACCTAATATTACATATTCTTCCTGCTCTAAGTTCTGTATTACATTTAATCGAGATTTCTTCCTGTGTATTATACATAGCACACCACTTACTTCACTAAAATTTAAGTGATAAAATCTATGAGAAAATGTTGGTATTATGTAATGAAATACAATGTATTTAAACGAAACTTCAAGAGAATTTTAACTCCATATATTTATGAACAGATTATTTTGTTAAAAAAATCTCAATACATTTTTAAGATATTCTAGTTCAGTATAATATAAAATAAATTTATATAAATTTAAACTAAAATAAAAGATCAACTAACCTTTTCAGGTATATATAATATTGATTATTTAAATCTCGTAGTTTCACTGAAAATTCGTGAGTAACTAAGACGTGTGCCACGTCAAAGAGTTGATGATAAATTCCCCAAGCGTGGCCCGCGCCGAAATATGACGCTTGTACATCTCAAGCGCCTAGGGGAACGAAGGCTTACACGTAACGTTAAAATATCTGCTTAAACAAGATGTGTATAAATAAATCTGATACAGAGTAGTATGAATGGTCTACATACATATAATTACATATAACGTGCCAAATATTGCATAATCGTATACCAAAGCAATACACGCAAAGGATTTATTTCGATAATTATAATTCTCGGTGATGTTTTTTTCTATATTTGTTTGACGGCTAATAATTAGTGTTTTGAAAAATTCCTCACTTTTTTCTATTGCATTTTTTTTTATCTAGCACAGTTTTATCGTCTTTATTTTCCTTACTTATTCGTCATTCGTATAAGTTTTTCTCCCATTCTCCATATTTCCTAACTTCCTTATATTGATCACCTATTTTCTTCATTCAGCAAAGAGACATTATTCTGTCTGCAGAAATATTTTCGTCTACACTGATTAGTTCTTTTACTTTTACTACATTAGATATTTTGCACGATTATTATATCAATGAATTAAATATTGTTATATCAAAATTCTGCTTAAGGTATATTTACAGGCTACATATCTTACGTACTTTACATAGTTATAGTTTATGTGTTTCATCCATACTATTTAATTTTGCATGTGAAAGTACTTATGAATATGTAATAATTTTCTTTTTTATCTTCTTTGAAAAAAAAGTTTTCAAAATCAATATTGTAGAAAAGAATTATGCATTCTATTAATACAAATAATTTCGTTAAATGTATCTTATACTCATTTTATTACATGCAATCTAATAACAGAATGATTCTTGCAGTAACGAAAATAAAAATTTAATATTTCCAATTTAAATAACGAAATGCGTTAAGTTCGAGGTTATTAGGTGTTTTCCAAGGATCGGTCGTTTAGCCGCTTGTTTTTGTTAAAATTCACATAATTTTACTTTATTGTATATTTTCGTAGGATATACTCGTATTAATGAGGTATCGTGCGTTCCATATCGGTTTTTAACGGATTGTCGCTTAAATGTAACTTTTGCATAGGGTAGGAGATAGCACATCTTTCAGTACACACATTTGTCACTAGTTCACTGAAAATATTTCCGTAAAATGAGATCTAATTAAATTTACGTATTGACTGAAATAAAATACACACGTGATTGCACAGTTTATTATTAAAATGATACAAAATGATATCTGCAATATTTTATGATTAACAGAATTGTTCATTCCATTCGTAAATTACTTATATTTTTTGTAAGTAAATTTTTCACGCAATTTTTTTCATGAAAATTTTATACAAATATGTAGTGTGCTGAACAAACAATTCCGAATAAACATAACATACATTTGGAGCCAGAAGGATATACAATTTTCCATCAAGGAAATAGTCAATTCCATAGGCATAATATTTTGAAAATCGTTGCTAAAAGGCAATTAAAGGTTTCAGTGAACAAATATTTTAGGCATTTGATGCACAGGCAAGTTTCAAACATTTTTGGGCCTATAATATTTACATTTAAAAATTTGTACCCCTTTTGACACTGTTTTTTTTGTTTTTGTGTTACCGCTCTTAACTAAAAACTATTAAAATTTTACAATAACATTTTATTTATGCCTGGGAATGATAAAACTGCATTTTCAACTTTATAAATATTTCCTAACTTTATAGATTTTACGTGACTAACTTTGTCATTGACTTACGCACTCATCAAAATCTCTCGTCTATTTCCGAGTCGACATAGAAACTAAAATTTAGCACAAAAATAGAGAATATTTCATATTAAAATTTGCTTGGCAGACAACTTATTTCTAATAATTTTTATTTCGGCTTGTAGGTTGATATTATATTCACTGTACGTTGCATAATTTTGTTTAATAAATGATAATTTCTCTTTTAGTGTGCTTTTGCAAAAAATCATTTATTGCAAATAAATACATTTAGTTTCACTGGTAATTGAAATAATATCTCACTACAAGCGGTATGTTTTTTGCAAAAATACCCTTCTCCTCGTCTTTTTCAGTCGTCGCTAAGTTTATTGAATACATTCGGTATTTTTACATCAAATTACTAATTGTTCTCTTAAAATTATTTAAATTTAAGCATATGATCGCCTGTCATTCAGTGTTTTTACGACATTCTGATATTAGATGATAAACAACTCACAGGATATTGTATCATTGTAGTACAAGGTTTAATCTTGTGAATTTTGGAAGACGTTCATTTACCAGAACGAAGTCAGTTTTCATATTAATTAGGATATATTTATTATTTTTCTACTAAAATATAAAATTAAAAAATTTAACAATATCTCTTTACATTGTCATGATAGCTAAAAGAAAGGCGTCAAGTAAAAATGGCCGCCAAGTCTCAAGTAGCTTCAAATCATTGCAGAGTTGTAAAGTGCTTAAAAATATTTCTTGGTACCTCTTAAACCTAAACTTTGTTTAACTCCACCTAAAGAAATTAATTGAAACATGACGATTAATTTAATTTCAACCTAATTATTAGATAACAAGAACCTAAAAAAAGTCGCTCCATTTTTATTGCTTTTATTTTTAGTAGTATAATATAATATCTGTGATCTTAAGGAAAGAGGGAATGTATCATTTACTTCGAAATACCCTAAAATCCACACAACAGAAAATAGAGAATATAAGAAAATTAAGACTAAACTTTAAGGAAAAAGCTGTAAATTAATTAATTTATTATTTTTTCTAAAAATTTAAAGACTTATTGGCTTTAGACAACAGCTTTGCGAGGCTGAGAAAAATACCGTGTCTTCCTACTGGCATTTAAATATTTTTCAAATTAAAAAATTTTCCTCATATTAATTGAAATTATAAATAAATTCTCAATCTAGTTTCGGAATAAGTAGTAGCGTGATATAGTAACGGCATCCAATTTTTTGCATTTATAATATAAATGGGATTTTCTCTCGAGATATGTAAGCAATGGATATAATGTTCATATTTAATGTTATTCCTGAGTAAAAGTATCGAGTTCATCAATTATGATTATTTTGAAGGAATTTTTCTATAACAAGTCCATCTATCGACTCAGCCCCAATCCATAATATTTTTTTTTTAATTAGATATACTTAATCTATTGAAAATATAAAAGATTTTCATTAATAACATTTTATTGTTACGAGTATTGAAGATATCCTCCAATGAAAGATTTTACTCAAATCAAGTTGGACTTTATATTATAGAGTACGAGTAGTGTATCGATGTAGACAAAACACAATCTTTCTTTGCAAACAATGAGTTTGCATGGGTATTTGTGCTCCAACCTTTTTATCAGGCAACCTTTTAGAGTATATGATAGTAATCAACTTGAGTTCATAATTCACTTGCTTAAAGCCTTAACTTTCACAATTTCACTCAATTCAAACGTAGAAAATGATTTTTGTAATTATCTTTCTACATACACGTTTCTTCAATTACAGCAAGCTCAAGTTCTCAATTTTGATTATTAATGGAATAAAAATGAAGTAAGGATGTTTTAGGCAATATAGGAAAGAATCTCAGTTTAAATGTTGTTTTTGCTCTACGAGTTTGAATTTTTTAATATCATGTCTGTTTTTCTCATTAAGCATATATTTTACCTATTTGTCTGTTTGTGTGTTTATTTGTATACACACTACGTAAAAGCGACTGATCCAATTCAGGTGCAGTTTTAGAAAATTATTTTATGCCAATCGGCAGTAACATTTAGTTTCTTTTCCATTCAATAGGTTTACTCAGTCAAAATTTTCAGGAATTTATATTTTCAAAAAATTTGTATTGCGTTGGTACAACAAAAATTAAAAAATCCGTTTACCTACTTGACTTCGACATATAGTAATATGGTAGTAATAATTCGATTTGACGGCAAAGCATTGTTAGTTTAATATATATGCATTAATAATTTTGTCTTTTTTACAAAAACGTTTTAGCCTTGATTTTCTTTATTTATATAATCGTAAAAATAGGATCGTATCGATGATCACAAAAACATTTTGTAGAAAAATACGAAATAAAAAAAGGATTTCACGTAGTAATTTTTCGATGAAAGAAACCTTTGTATATATCGTTGTAAAAATATTTTTTTGGCTCTCAGTTTAAGAGTTAAATGTTACAAAATGTCCTTTTCTGAACAATATTTTTAAACTTTACAAAGCAACCAATAAATCGAATTATATATAGGTACACATACTATACGAAAAGCATCCCAATATATTGTGCCTTTTAAAAATAATAAAATCTCACTGCTCTCTAGATACTGGACTTAGATATTGGATTGGTGGATATCCACGGATTTTTTCTTCATTTTAAAAATCTTCTCTATAATGAGTTTTCCAACATCTTAGTTGTTAACATTTAAATATTCCAGTTTAGTGAATACCATGCTCATAACAGTCCAGCCACCACAAATTTTGGTACGTAGCATTGTCCAAATCGCTTTGAAAAATGGTATTACGGCGATGTTGTCATTTGGCTTAACTTGGGAAGAGTAGGTACTCCCATCACGATCTCTTTAAAATGTAATAACAAAAACAATGTAAAAAAGTTTAATGTTATGAATGAAAAACGTTACTTAGTCTTTAATTCCATTAGTTACTTGAAGCAGGCGTTTTATATATAATATTTAAATGTATTGTTCTGAAACATACGCAAAAATATTTGTATTCAAATGTATCTATAATATAAAATGATCTCTCATGTATATACCTATAAACAATGACAAAATGTCGTGGCTAAGTTATCCAACTCCCACAATATAATACGGTCGTCGCCGCTGTGGTGTGTTGGGTTGATCAGACGGTCTTTAACGGTGCGGCGCACCGTGGCGACACGGTTTCAATTCCTGGCCGCTCGTCGAACGGGGACTGTACTGGTGTTCTTGGTTGACTTTAAGAGACTGCTCTCGTAGCAATAAGTTCGCCATATATGTCAATTAGATACATTAAATTAGATAAATAAATAATACGTTTTCAAACACACTTCTTTAAACTTATTTTATATACGTGTGTTTTGGAAAATGCATTATTTATTTATTTATCTACTTTCAAAATTTGTTATTCATTTATGTACTACTAAATATGTAATTAATTGACATATATTGATGCATTATTTTCATTATCTGATAATGGATTTATCCATCTATTTAAAGATTTAACCACAATTATCTCTGACATGAATGGAGCAATAATTTGTTTGATTTCTAAAATGTTATTTATTGAATATATGAGGGTCTTTAAATATTAATTAGGTATAATTTGCTAATACTTATTTTTCATTTTTAACTGTTTGGCTTCTATATTAATTAGTTAATAAATTAAAATTACATTTACTTCATGCATTTTCAGAGATTTCCCCATTTAAATCTGTTAGTTGACACCCGGCATTTTTTTTGATCTTTTAATATTTTCATTGTCTTTTGTTCAAACTATGAATACATATTACGTAGCCAGTATATTTTAGTCACATCAGTAAAAATCACATGTATAAAATTGCTACTACCTTAGGCTTATATTGGAAAGTAATAAACAAATTAATATTATAACATATGATCCTAAATAATATTCTATATTTATGTAATTCCAATAATAGCTAATATTATAAATGTAAAAATGAGTTTGTTTTTTGTCGCACCTCAACTATTTCAGCGATTTTCGTAAAACTGTATTTACAGAATCTATGACGGAAACGAATATAGGATACTTTATCTTCGAATAGAATTATTTTAGTAATTGAAAAAAATATCGTTTTTGTACTAAAAGAAAAAATAAAATATATTTACGTAATATGTGAATAATATCATTTTCATCGAACAAATAATTGCCTAGATTTTAAAAATATTTGTGCTTATCCTGTCATATTTCTCCTTTTCCAAGCTACCACAATCGCAGCTCTTAGCCAGTGTAAGTTATAAACAACTTGCAATAAATCTTGGCACAGTATCTCGTCTATATTTTATTCTATATCCTATATTGCCACTTCAGGAATATGAACGCGCGCTACGAAGCTACTTACCGACTTGCCTCTCGGAAAATAATATCTTGCGATAAGTATTCTCTGGAAACAGAATAAATCCTCTCAAACAATCGACACACTAAGTATGAACCCAGGTCCAATACATATATATGTATTGGGGTTCAATACATATGTACTTACATATCTGCAACTATTTTTAAAAAAGATAGTTAATTAAAAGATTATAAAAAAAATATTAATAAATATTAACGATACAACATATTTGCGCAGTAAACATCTATCTATCGGAGCGTCCATAATCACTACTATTTTATTACTCGTATAAACGAATAGTCATTTTTCGAATAAACCGTTTTTGCTGACTGGACGATACATATAAACTGCCACATCTATTTATTCTATTTTAATGAAATATATGATAATACATCACAAATAAAAATCCGGCCTCATCTCAATAGACTTAATACTAGTTTATTTTATTATTTTTATTATATTAATTTTATCCTTCAAGTAATGAAGATAAATAAAAAAATTACCTACATATGGAAAGAATCGTATTCATGGGCAGATGGTATTATATATTTATGTACAAATTTTAGTCTTTCCGTTTTCTTTACTTTGTATACAATTTTCTTCATAATATTTTGGAAATTTTATTAAAGAAAGAAAATCATGAAATTATATCAGGTATATTTATAGCCCTTAAGTTGCTAGTCTCGATGTACTGCTTAGTTTCTTGAAAAATGGAGTATATTCAATTTGTATGTTTTCCTCTCATCAAAAATTATGGATAAATTTTCATTTCTGGAATTTGAGAAGATTAAGAAAATTTTCCAAAAAATCATTGACGTACAAGTATATTATGTGACTATAGTCGAAGTGTTCACAGTCGTATAATGTAATTAAAGTGACTATGATCATGAATTTTGGTGGACCTATTAATGCAGGTATTTTCGATGGCACGATCCCACTTGGCTCAGTGAATCAGAGTCAGGGTCATTATCAGTGAACATTAACTCAGTGCTGTATTAGGATCTAACCGTCTTGCCAGGGAGTGTCCATCCTTTTTTTTCTAACCAGCCTTGAGCTTCGAACTATTTTATGGAGTTCTCTTTATATATAGTCGACGAAAAAAAATCGAAACTTTTGGAAATTTTTGTTTGACCGTTTATAAGAGTACCACAGAAAACTATGAAAAATTTAGCGGTCTTTGAATTTAATTGAATTTTAAATAAATTGCTTACATTTATTGTCAAATGTTCATTTCAGTGATCGTTTTTGTTAGTTGATTATATTATTGACAAATCAATATACTTCAAACTGCATCCGAAATGCATGTTATACTTTCTGAATTTAAATTTATAAATAATGAGATTAATAATCTCTTTATTAACCCTGACAAATCAAATTATTGTGAAATGCGAAAAAATCAAACATTATCGAAAAATGTAATATATTTCCCTATGAATTATAACCCAATTTTCAATACAAAGTCTATGAAGAGGACAGCTTTTTCTAATAAGTGGAACTTTCAGTCTGCGATAGAAAAGAAATTTCAATTCAATTTGAAACAACAGCTCTTATTACGATCGTTCTATTTCCTTCCTCATTTTTTGTAATCAAGAAGAAGCTGTATTAAAAACCAGATGAGATTTTACAGCCTTTGTCGGAATTGAGAACGACTTTGGGAGTAGTAAAATATAAAATTTTTGCAAGGTTTAGTTGCTAGGCGTATTTATGTGGATACAATTTAAATTTAATTATTACAAAGCGATGAAAGTTACCATAAAAAAATTTTACGTTCTGACGTTTACATGTTAGAACGTTTAGACGTTTTCAGCAGAATTATCAATTCATTATAACCAAAACGGATTTATTTTGTATGTGTTATATTCAATGAAAATATACTTTTCGCAAAAGATATATTATATTTATATGCATAAAATAATTGATAATTTCATAATTAAAAATTTTATGTTTTCAGTACATTTTTAATTGTAAAATTAAAAAACTCAGTCTAATGAGATATGGAATTCCGAATAATTTGAAAAAAAGACTCAAGTTTTTGCACATTTCAATTCTGTTTAATTTTTATGAATTTATTCCAAAAACATTTATCCAGCACTAGAAATCCGAACTTACAATCAGAAAAAACTATAAGGAACTTTTTCACTATTATACATATTATCGTGCAAACCACCACAAAAGAATAGGGAAAGTGGCTGCAAATTCAAACGTATTTATGTTCAGCACAAACTTTTTTAATAATATCAGTCATTAAATGTTTCTGTCCCATAATGGCAAAATTTTTCGTTTTATGGATTTCGACAAATTAATCATTGAAATGTTACAATTTTTTAAACTAGGACAATATTTCACATAGGGCAAGGTTTTTTTTATTGCGTCTTCTCTTAAGTTATACATGAGCGAATTGAGGGTTTATGAGTCGGCGGCCGTTTTATTTTGCCTCCATCTCAATAGTAAAGCCGCAATCAGTTTATGATATTAAATCTTCATATCCCTGTGTCTTAAAAAAATGTTGGAAGCATTGTTTATAACTTTTTTTTAATTTTAAATAGAACATTATATGTTTTATGTAGATGGTTTAATAACCAGTAACTTTCACTTTTTTTTTACATTTCATTATTTTTAAATTTCGTGATTTTATATCGTTGCGAATAGATTAAAGTGGGAGTATAAATAAAAATTATTATATTATTATTACGACTTATGATTTGTGATTACTGATTTACGTGACTTATGAATTTTATTATTAGCAAATTGCTTCTAACAATATGGCTGGAAAATTTTTCAGAAATTACACTTTCAATAACTTTTAAAATTGCCAGAAAACCGATATTTGTTTTGTAATGTTGCGAAAGAATGTCCTCTAAAATGATGGAAACCCATATTTTAAAATCTTTCCTCCAGACTAATTTTTTTCTTATTACATTATAAGTTTGTAGACATGATTCTGTAAGTAAATGAAGGTGATGATAGTATTATCATCCACTTACCTCATACCCTTCAAATATATAATAGAATAACGATGGAATAAAAAAATAATAATAAAGACACAGGTTTATGTTCAAAAAGATTTTGAAATATGTAAATTTTATTGCAAAATAAGTCCATTAGAAATTAAAATTAAAAGCCCAGTGATAAAAATCTTGAAACGGTTTTGTCTACATGTCATGTATTAAACCAAATGTTTCGACAAATTAGGTTATATGTATTTCAATACCTATAGATGAATTGATAAAATACAGCCATAAGTGATTTTGTGTTTTCCATAAATAAAACTTTACTCGTACAACAAAACTAATATTCTATTAGTATTATATAAGTGTTTGGAACCTTATAATATTTAAATGACTTTATAAATAGTTTCATATGTTGAATATATTTGGCGTTAATTTTGTAGAAATCCATTATTCACAAATAAATGAAACTACGTGATGTAGTATTATTTCTATTTTCTATAATTTCTTTACCACGTATATCTTTGCTAATATCCCATTTGAAGATGTTGTAATACTACGAAACCTAGGTCGTGGTAAAGAAATTAAAGGAAGTAGAAATGATACTACATCACGTAGTTTCATTTATTTGTGGAAATAGTTTCATATAAATTGGATTGAATTAAAGGAAATTATTTAAGAGACTCTTCTCATTTTCCAAAGATAAACAAAATTTTAATAAAATTACTATATCAAGATGGTTTTCTCTAAAATGATCAACAACAAACTTTCAATAACAAACTAATGGCTATCTAAGCTTCAATAGTCTTCCCAAAAATTCTTTACATTACTTTTAAAATAATCTACTTATAATCATTCCCAATGAAGTACAAGGTTATTACCTTTAACGTAATTGTGATAAAAAGGTTCAGATAACCCTTGATAACACTTAATAAGTAATTTTACTACAATCTAGTTTTAGTACACTTGCAAGGCGTATTGGTATAAATGCAAACCATCCTTCAGATCTAAATAGTTCGACGCGCTTGACTTAAGCAACAAGATACAATTTTATGGAGGTAAACTTTATTCTGTGACTTTATCGATTACAAATTAGTCAGGGAAAAGAAAAAAATGCATCGGCCCAAAACTACGTATATTGAGATGTTTTAATCGGAAAAATGTAGATAATATTTATAAGTTCTGACTAGACTAAATGATAAAATCAGTTCACTTTCAAACAGTTGACTTATTGGAATAATCAAAATTAGTTAGGAAAAAAAAGAATTTAGTGTCTTTGGAAATTTTTGTGGAAAATATTTGCGATATATTCTATATATTCTTCCTTGCTCGTTGTAGTTCCACACTTAGTTTCAAACATTCAACTAAATTATTTTTTAGGGTCATGGGGGTAATGAATCCGAACGTTAAAATAATGTACCCTAAATGAAATGTATCTTCGCTAATTATCTCTCATACATATATATATATATATATATATATATATATATATATATATACGTATACATATATATATATATATATATGTACATATATATGTAACTGGATAATTTCATCAAGGAAAATCATTTCTTTATTATTTAAATTATTTTTTTTATTCCTTTATTTTAGTATATTACAATAAGCTAACGCATAATTTTCAGTTCGTGTGTACTTAGGATTTGCAACTGAGTTCTAAACCAAAATTTCATTTGTAATTATGTCCGTCAGATTACAGATAGCGCCAGGGTTATATATTGTGAAAGTCCAATTAAAGTATAACTTGTAATCTAGCAATGGGTAAGCTTGCAATAAATTTATTTAATATTGTATAAACACTATTAAGATACGATGGACATAATTGGTGTCCTATAGTCATATAATTAGAAAAACTTAGTTTTAAGTTTAAAAAAGTTTGCGGGACGTTATGAATGATTAAATAATGATATTACTGCATTTCCAGTTTATATAAAAACTTGAAAGTCATAATTTTGTTAGTACATGAGTTGTAAATATTTAAAAAAATATGACACTTCAAGTTTTGTCTATACTGAGACTAAGGTAAATAAAAAATTCTAGAGTCAAAATTCTGATATTACACGTAACTAATTAAAAGAAGATTTTTCATGTTTAGCGTACTGCCTCCTTCAATAAAATCCCCATAATATATATTTCCCGTTTCCCGCAAAACACTTTTCCGCGACATAAATGATGCAATTTTCAGAATCCATTTACTGTGAAAAGATTGTGCACCAATTCATGTTTAATATTAATTAAGTAAATATCCGTGTGATGACAAAACATATTAAAAAATTTGAATCCTGTCCTGCGCACCATAATGTAGAATAAGTAAAAAAGAATGAAAAATTTTTAGTAGTTCGATAAGTTGTAAATTGCAGTTTTATTAGGTGGGTACTATTTATAATTTATTTTTCTTTTAACGTAACAAATATTTGCACAAATTTAAACGGAAAAAAGTAATTTCAGTAAAGTTTCCTTGAATAAAAATAACAACGTTTAATGACCAAAAAAAAAATTTAAAAGTCAAATTAGATAGCTTTCTGAACATTTATAAGAAGTAAGTTTCTGTCTAAGTCTTTAAACGAATATTGATACACATTTTCCAATGACTCAAATTTAATTTTGATTCCACTGTAACCGTTTGAAATATTAATAAATTACTCAATTTTACCAAATTTATTATAATGCATAATCTTTTCATATTCAATTTATTATGAATCCAAAGACCTCGAAGGGATGTTACAAAATTTTCCGTAAATTGGATAGAAGTAATAAACACGGGTCATGCACTATTAAATCACTTAATTTATTTTAAATAAAGGGAAGCTTTGTCAAAGTATTACAGTGTTTTGGACATGTCTTTGGAAGCTGTGAGGTATAACTTTAAAATAATAATTTTTCTTCTTCAGAATAATGATTTCTATTTTATAATATTTGATACTACAAGTACACCTAAAACATAAAAGAAATTTGTAACAACGAAATAATCCGATAAAGGACCTATTTTTCCTTTTAAGGTACGGAATCCTAAAATTGACACTTTCATAAATGCAGAATCTAAAAAACCATACCTTTAAAGGTAGTATTTAATCGTCCATTAAACAAATGAGGAATCTTCTATAATTTATTGATAAGTGAGGGTTTAGGGAATGGGAAAGTATTTTTCATAATTGTTCGTAAATTTTAATTCTATGGAATTTTGTGAACAAGCATAATAAAATATCGTTTGAATTATGTCGTATCACAGAATAAGAACAAATACTAATACATAGAGGATTATCTTCCTTATTTTCTTTAAAGATATTGTTAGAAATACACCTACGGAACGATGCGATACTCACGTGGAAGCAAATATCCTTGTAGGTCTAACGGACTTGGACCATGCTCGTTTTGCGTCGATATTATAAGGCGTAGAGTTGACAATAATATTGTGTTAAGTGGTTTGGATTGATACCCAATCGATTGGAATGTATTTTAATTTTCTACATATTTAAATTAAATTTGCTGATTGATATCAATTATAAAAATAAGAGAAAATACATTTAATTAATACTTTTTAAATAAACAGTGTTGCAAATAAAGTGAGGCTATAAATATTTAGCAGCAAGTTGACAAAAAAAATATCAGCAAAAAAATTAAACAATTGCGTATTTCAAAGATATTGCTACCCCTTCACGACGTCGTCTATAAGATCATTTTGGAATTTAATTTAGTCATTGTGTCCCCATTCTCTGTTTAGTTTTAATTTATTTTCTCAACTTGGTTTTTAATAAGGAGCATTTAGTTTTTTAAGTAATTCTTCTGCTAAAACAATTCACAATTAATTAATTTTATATAACTATATTCATTGTTAATCAAAAACAAATAAATCAATAAATAAATTTGTTATTTATTAACAATATTTCGTCAATACTTTTAATTTTGAAATTAAGTTTTATTTTAAAAGGAATAAAAAATGTTTTCTAATAAAATATAAACATTTTTTAATGAGAGCTTCTTACGGTACTATTGCGATACTTTCAACAACTTCTAATGTTAGTTTTACGTGCGAGACTTTAGATTTACCTTTTAGTCACAACAGCTCTTCCATTTTTTTTTATAGCTTAATTACATTATTTATGAGCCAAGCGCTTTTTAACCTTAAATTAAATTATGTTAATGGGTGTATATAACAACTGGAGTAGACTCGGAATACATATAGGCATATATGTGTCGTGTTTTAGAAAACCATGCTTTTAGTATTTTTTCCGAGTCAGAGAGTAATATAATTTCTTAAGGTTCCGTACCTGCCCAAAACGAAAAAAATGGATCCCCATATGCGATAACTCAGATTATCTTTCGACTATCCGTCAGTTACAGCTAATATTCTATATATGTCCATTTATATCTATACTATATATATCCATTTATATCTGTTCCGTTTTGTATTTATAAATACTAAGCTGTAGTAGTTTCAAATTCAAAATTGTTCTGCATCAAACTAAAATATTTATTTAAATATGGTAATAAGAAAGGCAAATTAAACGTTGGAGATTTAGATATTAATTGAAGACATTATGTGCTTAAAACCATAAAGAATAAAACTGATTGCATAATCTGCATAAAATAGTTACTTGAAATAAATAAATTTTTGTTTACAAAAATAAAACGGTTAATGGATGTGTCTTTAGTAACCAATCAGGTTTACCGAAATTGAAGCCAAGAAGAAATGAATCAATTTCGGTACCGCGTGTGAAATTAAAATTATTTGTATGTAATTTTAGCGCAATAGACGTTTAAAAATACCTAATATAAATAAGTTGGAGGAATGTATATATATCATTACGAAAATCTCAAAAACTGTGACATATAGAATAGTTTTCATATCACTTTTACATAGACTTCCAAAAACTTTATTTGAGTTTCAAAATTCAAAGTATGAAATTTTCGAAATTTTAAGCAATATTTTAGTTTATCTATAAAGATTTACTACCCAAAAATATGAAAAAAATATTTCTAAGTCTCTTATAACTAACTCTTTCCAACTCTGTCCCGCACATGCATGGTCTAAAATATCTTTCAAATCATAATTTGGTTTCCATAAAATTGCAATATAAATATTTTTTAATGTTAGCTATTGATACAGGTATGGATTATTATACTATTTATAATTTTAAAGTTATTACGTCAAGTCATCTCTGAAAAAAAACGACGGTAACAGAAGAACATATGAGTTATTTTATGAGTTCCGTTTTTCCTTTTACTGTACGGAACTCTAAACATTTAGAAGTTCTTAAAAATGCATGATGTTCATTATTTAATTACTTTAAAATACTCTCACATGTTTTTAGACTTTATAAAATTTAGACATGCAAAATATCATAATATTTGGGTCCATCCTAGAGAAGTTTTCATAATGTGTTATTAAAATTGAGAAAATTCATTTTTCGTAAGAAAGTTTTGAATCGAAGCGTGAAATTTCAAAAAATATATATGAAATGAATTTTACTATATGTGGAACTTCCCTACAAATTGATAAAACTTTGTCTGTTTCTTTGTATGTTTGACTTTCTTTTAAGTTTAAACAACTCAACACAATTTAATATAATTTTAACATAAATAACACACATCCAATATTAAAAGATGGGTTACAGATAATTGTGCTGTCTTATAGAGGAGAAAAGCAGTAAACATAAAGATTAAAAAAATTATAACCATACACGAAAAACAGTTTGAAACTTGCAAAAGAAAAAGTTTGCAGATAATCACAAAAAATATGTTTAAATATTTCGGATAAAAAAGACAGGTTTGATATGTACTTAAAATTCATAGGTAGCCTAGCTAATAAAATGTTAATTACGGGAACAATATATCCTTTTTGTACTCCTGTAAAAAGACAGCAGTTGTAAAAATATCAGCGATGATCCGAGCCACAAGATCTACAATTGGCTTAAGAGTTTTACATCTTAAGCCATCAATTTCCATGAATTTAGATTTAATCTCAAGAAGCGTAAAATGGTGTTCAATAGACCAAGATCACTTTGAGATATTTTTTATAGTTGCAAGCTTAGCAACTGGGTCAATACTAAGTATGGTTCAAAAAAATGTGAATTTAATTGATCAAAATTCAATTGTAAGTTCTTCGGATAACCAATCTTCCTAGTTCAACCTAGAATCAGAATCAGGACTTTAAATCAGAATCTTCCAATACTAAAGTCGTAATATTTTTAATGGAGTAATATAGCAAAGGAGCTCTGTGCTTAATTTTCATTGACTTTGGAGAAGCATATTTATCGATCAGTTTAGTGAGATAGCTGTTGAAGGTCACAAATATTTTATTATAAGAATCAACAGAGCCAATAATCGCAAATGTGTTCCTGTCAATGAATTCGGCGTCCTCAAGAAAAATGACAGGTCGATACCGTTGAATTCACGGATGAAAATGATTGGTGACAGGTTTTTTAGGATTACTTAGCTTGAAGGAAATATGAATCATTATGGAAAAGACTGGTGTTGGAAGTTGCCGCAGAAGAATAAGAATTTATGGCAATTTAATGAAGCCAGATGGAGATGGGAATGACAAGATTGTTAGCGTTGACGATATTCCGCATTTTTTGCTTCTAATGTCGTGCTTGTATACGCAATTATTGACATACCCGCATGGGCATGAAGGCAAGTAGTAGTCAAAGATACGTTGTAAGACAAAAATTAGTAACTGGATTCGAAAAATAATTGTTCCCACAAATGAATATTCTATTACTGACCTGCAGCCAATGGAAGACTTAGCTTAAGTAAGCCCGAAAATATATGGCAACACCACCGCCACGTGTAGAAGTACAATCATGTAACCTTGCATACAAGTTCGATGGAAATGAAGACTTGAGCCAGGTTTCACTAACAAGACACGAATAAAAGTCTAAATTTTTGAAGTGTTTTTAATTTTTGAATATTCTCTACATTGGCGTAACTATTGTGCATTAACATGACTCTATACATTAACTTGATAATTGTGATTACTAAATTTTGATCGTTGTGATTATTAAATTTTTGGGATTTTTCTTAATGTTATTCATTGTCACCAATGCTTAATAGTTTAGCAATGAATTTATCTTGTTTATAACGTTTGGCCTATGACTTTCTTTCAAAATTACCATTGTCAAACCAAACCTATTTACAAATATTGATGAAATATGTTATACTATGTTGATAACAATATTTAATTAGATTTAAAATCCGCTCGTAATTAAAAAAAATCTTAAAATTGCTCAATTTAGGTGTAATTTTATTTTAACCTATACGAATATAACGTTATGTTTTTATAAATACTAAACATATCTGGATTAAAAAAACGACAACAAACCATATTGTAATATACGAATAATGTTACTTTGATATTATTATCCACGATATAATGTAAGTTAAGATTCATTAGCAAAAACTTAATAAGTGTATATTAAGTGCAATAATTGAAGGATTCTTTAAGATCCATGATTTCAATAAAGTAGTATAATTACTCTAACTTGTATATTATATTTACTAGAGCAAAAATACCTCTAACTACGGATTTACGATTGGCACACGTGGAAACATATAATTTTAATATAAGAACATTTTATTTCTATAATTATTCACGTTTTTTTATATGGCCAGGGTAATTAAATGATGGTAGAAATTATTAGAGAGTACGATGAATTTGGAAAATAGAAACGTGTGAAACAAATTGGTTATTTTCTATAAACTTTCTTTACTTCCAAGGTAGGTTAACTCACGACATATGAAGTTAATGGAAATATGAAATTCACAGTATATTCTAAATTTTATAAAAGTCAAAGATAAGTGTGGGACATAAATTGTGATGTCAGAGAGGATTATGTTCTTCTACAATCATTTGATTTCCATTGGAAATAAAACGAATATTCTATACACTTATTCTTCAAAGTAGCTGGTAACCGACCCCAGGTGTTTTCTAATTGATAATGTCAAAGTAATAAAAATATAAGTCCCAAAAAGCGGTACGTGATAGTACTTTTTGATTCTTTGAACTGATTGTTGGATCGTTTGAAGGATAATCGCAAAATTATATAAAACTTTTTAACTTCGTAAGAATATAATTTTTTTCTAAACTTTCTGTCTCAAATAGCTCTTATGGTATTTATTTTAATGTGCTTATGTTTACAAAAAAATAACATTTAACGTACTAGCGGATATATATTATAGTATTCTCATATAGTATTCCTTTATTTAAGATACAAAATGGTATTGCGCATTTAGTCATAAACGACATATGTAATCACAAAGTAATGAACTATTTTATTCACAATGATATTATCATATAGGCCGTCTGCATCCTAACTGGTAATAGGGCCTTAGTATGCATATCTTTCTTGTTGTAACTATTCTATGAATATAATTTTTTGTCAAAACTACAAATCTTCATTTTCGAGCATGATCTCGAAGTATAAAATGTATTACTTTATTGATGTTCCAAGTTTTTTGAACAGATCTACCCTTCCAAATAGTCTGTTCAATTTAATTCTGGTTGCCATAACGCTGAATTGATCGATGAAACAAATTAAGACGTTAATGAAAAATTTAACTTTGTTCTACGAAAAATATATATTTTTATATGCGTATTCATCTCGCAGAGTACCTACAAAATTATATAGTGTCAGTTAGTTATCAGGTGAGATACATACATATACAGAGTATTAGCTTATTGGTGTAGTAAGTAATGTGAGACGAAAATAATGTGCAACATTTTTAGATTTGGGTCTTTATTATGGAAATATTATTTAATATGAAATAAAAAAAAATAATTTCTAGTCTTTTGTAAATCCCAAATATATTTAAACTTTATTATCAAAGCAAAAACTCCATCAAAAAAAAACTCAAGAAAAAACCAAATTACCGATATAATTGATTTTTATTTCTACAAATAAATACTCGTATCGCTCATTTTTACCGTTATAAGACCTAATAAAGTTCTAGGTGCGTCACCTCGCATACAATGCAAGACCCTTTAATAATGTGGTACCGTTGGTACACTATGCCTCTCAAGAACGGAATAAAGTATGAAAAAAAATGTTGACCATAATCATATAAGTTTATATTCACCAAAAGATTGAAGCCATATCGTTAAATAATTTTAAGAACAGTCAGCATATTAAAATAAAAAAAATCAGTTTATAGCAATTTATAATCAATGTTAAATTGCATTGAGTCTATTTTCTAGGTCAATATTAACTTCAGTCTTTCTCTCTTCCTCTATCTCTTCTTTTTCTTTATCCTCTCTCTCCCTCTCTCTCATACTCACTCCTTTTTTTCCAAAATTTATCTCGCATGTCAACCAGTGGTAACATAAAATGTTACAAAAAGTTGATTGAAGGAGTGGTGCACTATAAACGATGAATCGAGCCTCGTACTCTCAGTAATTTACAAATATTAAGCCACTTACTATTTCATATCCTAGTCTGATTTAAATATTTTCACTCTGTCATACTTTGAAACAAATATTTTAATATAAAATAGGACATCCATCGATTTGAATATACGAATTTGAATTTGATCTTCATAAGATGAAAAAGTTTATAATCGCTACGCCAAAATGTCACATTAGATTTTTTTTAATCCTCTAATGTCTAAATGACACATAACCATACTTATGTACTAATAACTCAAGGTTTAAATTACTAATATCTAAAAGCTTCATATACACAATTGGCGCGTTCAGTTGATAAATTATATTCTGTGCTTCCCTGTTCCAATGATTCTAATTAAACATGATTTTGGACAACTAATGGTTCTTGTTTTCTGATGCTGTCTGAACAATTCAAGTCCGGTTTGATTATATCACTCACTTAAATTTCGATAATAAAATATTCAAGGTTCTATATCAAATTTAGATATTACGAATATGTTATATATTCCACCTCTGGTGCAGAAAAAGAATTTATTCCATACTAGGTGCTTTAGGGTAGTTTTAATGTTACGGATATTTAGTACAATTGTTATAGTTACTACTATAGGTAACATATTCTATTATAGTTAACATATTCGATTATAGCAATACTAATTCTACTTGATTGTTTGAAATGGAGAATGGGATATTAATTTATTTCGTGTCTTCCTGAGGCTTATTTGGACAGTTCGTTTAATTAAAAAATAAAAAAAATAAACCTAATATTAAAAACTTCATATAGCCTCAGTTATACACATTTTCGGAATCCCATTAACTTACATGAAAATAAAAAATTACAATAATAAATTTCGAAAGAACTTCATAGATTTCATCAAATTCTGGACACAATTTTTATCATAAGAATTTATTTAATTTCATGTTATGGATGTGATATTTCACTTAATATTTTTGCTGTATTTGCAAACTGCGGAAAGTCCTTATCTTCAGTACAGAAATATATATAACTGTAGCTTCAAGAAAATTCAACAAAAAAAAACAACTTTTATATTGTGTTGTTCGCTGTGATTGTACCGACCAATAGTTTTTATGTCGCTAAAACAAAAAACTTCTAGTCTCATTAGCGTATTATCGGAAAGTGGTTATTAGATAATAAAATATTGTATATATTTTATAAAATATCGGATCTTCTGTGTCCCTTCAAGTTACTTTTACTATGCTTTATGATACAAAGGTTTGTTGGTTAAAAGTTAAGATATATTCAAGGAAGAATTTAATAGATAAGTTGTTTCACGTTCTAAAATTTGGTGAAGTTAAATTTACGGATAAATTAATTTAAATTGACACGACACATGTTAACGCTTCGTACTCAATTCACGGAGGAGGTAGGTCGTATGGTGAAATTATTAACGTGGTAAAAATGAATATTACTAATGACACTGATAATTATTTATGCAAATAACTTCACCTCTGGTGTTTTAAGAACATACTTATGTTAAAATTTACAATGGGGATTTATTGTTAGTTTCCCTATCTTATGTATAAATATTTATTACGGTCGAAGCATTGCTTTGAACAATATACCCGCGGAAGCACAGTTTTAAACTTTGTTTAGTAGTAATTCAACATTTTTTCAAATATATAGAACAAAAAATAAAATGTTAATTGTAGTTGAATATGGTATTTAAGATTGGAGGTTTACACCAATTATCATCAATCGCAAACAAAATGATATCCTAAAGAAAGTATATTCTAGATTTGACGAAATGCATGTATGTGAATTAATTACTCTGATATTATAGGATCGTTATCTCGGTGCATAATTGCTAGGATTGTAGAGAAAATATGTCGTAGAAAATTAAGATTTGGCGTTGATATAAGAAATGGTTTTCCAGTAGTTTTCTACAAAGAAAAAAGTTTGGATTTGCAGGAACTGTGATCGGGGAAGACGGAGGAGGCGTGGCAAAGGTGAATTTAATTTGTTTTATTTTTAATTATGGAATATTAAATGAAAGCATGTTAAATCACAAGTGCAACTAATAATTCAAATTAAGGCAAATAATAATACAGTGGTACATATCAAACATATCTTTCAAAATCGAAGTAAACAAATAAACAAATAAATAAATATATAAATATATATATATATATATATATATATATATATATATATATGTATATATATATATATATACATATATATTTGTATATATATATATACATATATATTTATATATATATAGATATATGTATATATATATATACATATATAGATATATATATATATATATATATATATATATATATATATGTATGTATATTAATATATACTTCATAACTATTTCTTTAATATTGCACAAAATATTATGATAATCATTCTGATAATTCGCAAAAACATCCCCACATATAGTTTATAAATAATAATGTAAACAAATAACGGTATGAAACATTCGAAATAATTACATATTTTGAAACCATTCGTCGAGCAAACTTATTCTTAAATTTATTCCATACGAATAAATCATAAAACAGGTCAAATGAAACGACGGAGGTTGCTCTGTGGGAAATCAGGTAACAAGATTTGCCAACGAAGTAAGTTTATAATGTCTACAAATCACAAAATATAATTCACAAAGGGGATTCGTGCTATAAAATCGACATATTTTACAAAGATATACGTAAATCTTTTCTATCCGAATTGTTATGTGTAGAATTCTCAAGTAAGGTATATTCTATATTCTTGAATGTTATTTATTTTCTTATCTTTATGAAATTTGCGTAATAACATAATACATCTGTCCCAAAATTTTTTAATTTTTACACACGCATAGTCAAGCACTTTCTATTTATATTTAAGTAGTTGTTTATTATTAAGACAATTGTTGATTGTATCCAAGAATCACTTTTTTATATATATTTCGTCTGTGAATAGAAATAATGTTAGGAATATTAATGTCATAAAAATTAAAAAGGGAAATAAGTAAATTACTAATATGTCAAAATCGATCCAGTGATGTCATTAAGCGTTATTTATAGGTATAAATAACCCTTAATGACATCACTGGATCGATTTCGACATATTAGTAATTTATTTATTTCCATTTTTAATTTTTATGACATTAATATTCCTAACATTAATTCTATAGAACAATATTGAAATGTTCAAAAGTCGTTGTGTAATTTGTGAATAATAATAGTGTAAAAATTGAACCAACAAGCTGAGAACCCTATTAGATAATATGCACGACGCAATTAAAGTACATTTTGCTTAGATTGTTTCAATGGTATATTATCATTGAAAGTAAAAAACGTTATACTTTTCAATGTTTTAACAGTGTAGTCGAAACTACACTGTTAACTGTTACTAATAAGTCGAAACTTATTCTGATGCTGTTTCTTTAAAACCATTCTCTTCATCATCATTGCTTATCGACAAAAAAACCCAGAATAACATAAAATAAAAAACTCTGCACATGGCAATTTTTTAAGAGCAGCAATAGGGATATTACACAAACTTATTCACACATGACGTGAACTTTTCCGTATTGCCCAATAAATACCAAACTTTCACTGATTCGCACAATATATTGTACAACAGTGATTTTTTGCATAATGCTATTGACCATCTATGAGTCGGTTAAAATTAATAGTATTTTCACGCTGTCGATTTTTCATGTAAGCTAAATGAAAATTAATGTAAACATATCATGATGAAGAAAGATATTATTAAAAATGTTATATTGAAAACAGTCTCCGACTTGCATTTGTATTGCTAGCGCCACCTATTATGTTTTCTTTGATTGTCTATTCAAATCGACGTGTTTAAATTTTGATTCATAAAAGGTTTTTATTAGATCCATCCGATTATTTACATACTTTGTAAGCACAAAATCGACTACTAAATTAAAGTGTTTAAAGAGTCGCTTAACCTCCTTAGGCGCGTTGGTTAAAGCGTCTAAGGAGTCGCAAACCTTATAAATGGCACTGAAATAAAAATAGACTTATTTTTAGTATAGTATTGAACAGAAATCGATCGTTTGATTTTCTTCAAAGTTTAAACTAAAGGATTTTCTGTATTACGAAGTATAAAAGTCAAGCCAAAAATAGAACATATTATGTCCGAGTTCAGAGTTCTAATCCTTTACTGCTGTGCCAATAACTCATTTATAGAAGCGACTACATAAATATATACTTCCTATGTACTTTCTTTACTAGTTCTAATTTTGGCTCTAATTACATATAATAAACCTTGTAAGTATAGTAAAACTCAATACTTACTACACCCATAAAAAGAGATAAATATACGTTCGTATTATGAATACCAGTAAACTAAACTGAATATTTCATTTACGACTATAAAATTTTCCTATAAATATTTTTAGTGTAAAGTACTAAGATAAATATGGGTTAGTATACTTTATTAGCATACTAACCCACATAGTAATTGGTAATTTACAAATACTGCTTAAGTCATTGAAAGAATGTGATGTTAATAAATAAATGGTCGGACTTGAAATGAATTGCCAGAATAGTAGTTAATGTTATTGATCATTCGATTATGAAGATCATTCACAGACTAACTTCATAATTGTTGGTCTTGCAACCTTAGTAAGGTATTATTTGACTGTGGAAATCATTTTTAATCTTCTACTACTAAAATAAATATTTATGGTCTCTTTATATTCTCTCAATTGAGTTAATTATAAATATTACAGTAATATTTTTATAATGTTGCCAAATAATTTTTAATGACGTTAGAAAAACATTTGTTTTTTTTAGATATTTTAAACAACAGTTCTAGAATTATGCAATGTAAGATTCTAAAAAAAATACTTTTGTTTTTTGTTTTTAAATTTGCCCGTTACATTAATTTATCACATAATATTTTCAAATGTATAAGTTACCATTATTTAATATCATGTTCAATTATGAATGTACACCGACAATAGTTACTGAAAGATATATTGAGTATATATTTTAGTAACATCTTTAAAGTATTAAATAATACATTTTAAAAATTAAACTGAGAAGTCCTCTTAAGTCGCTTTTGTTTTCGAAAAAATGTCCATAACGCGTTATGGTCTCTTTAAAACATCCAAACCTGATTGGAAGTGGAGAGTGGCTAAATATCTAATATTTGATGAAATGTTCTTGCTCAAATCGCAATTAAAATTAGACACTCTAGAATAAAGTGAAGGAAAGTAAATTAAAGTAAATTTCTATTTAAAACGTTTTGTTGTCACACTTGCATTCAACTTAGTCTAAAAGTGACTTAAATGTATTAAGTCATCACTAAAATAGTGATGCAAATGATAGTATTTACGCTACTTAGTTAAACATGGTCTCTTAGTTCTAGTGCACACCTCACTGAGTTCCTTGTCATAATTTATACTAAACGAGATAATATCATCACAAATACATCTAAGCTTTGCTCATGGTTTATATTTAGACTATGCATTATAAACACGTTTCTCTCTACGAGACGATGGATATCAATGTGCACTGAGCCCACCCCAGTAGCTGTTATTCCCATATGAGTAAACTAGCTCGAGATTAAGGGACGGCCGGGCTTAGAGATTAGGTAACTAAATTATGAGACGTAAGTTGATTACTAAGCTGGTGTAGCCGAAAGGTTAATCCGAAGTCTTGCATGCAAACTGGTCGTTTGGAAGGAGAGAACGTCTTTTCCTGTTAAATAGAATGCTATAATGGGCCTTTATTACACTGCCTGTGTTCTCTCTTATTTGATAAGAGTCGATTTGCAACATTGGATGCTGTTTATAAATTGAAGTTAGACAAATATTGTTTAGAGAAAAAAATCTTGTACCTACGAAACAAGAAGCGCTGATCCTGCAGACTAAGTAAGTAGCTTGTAAATTATGGATGGAATAAAATAGTTTTTATGTAGAAACATTTACCAAAAGCGATATAAGAAAATTTACAGTTTAAGGAAACAATTGTTTACCTAAAAGCTATAATTATTCTAATAAGAATCTAACAACGTTTAGCAAAATTTGTAAAAAGATTTTAATTATTATCAGATTTATTTGCAACATTGGATGTTGTTTATAAATTGAAGTTAGACAAATATTGTTTACAGAAGAAGCGCTGATCCTGCAGACTAAGTAAGTGGCTTGTAAATTATGGATGGAATAAAATAGTTTTTATGTAGAAACATTTACCAAAAGCGATATAAGAAAATTTACAGTTTAAGGAAACAATTGTTTACCTAAAAGCTATAATTATTCTAATAAGAATCTAACAACGTTTAGCAAAATTTGTAAAAAGATTTTAATTATTATCAGATTTATTTGCAACATTGGATGTTGTTTATAAATTGAAGTTAGACAAATATTGTTTACAGAAGAAGCGCTGATCCTGCAGACTAAGTAAGTGGCTTGTAAATTATGGATGGAATAAAATAGTTTTGATACCAAAAGTGATATAAGAAAATTTACAGTTTAAGGAAACAATTTTTTACCTAAAAGCTATAATTATCCTAATAATAATCTAACAACGTTTAGCAAAATTTGTAAAAAATGTTATTTATTACCAGATTAACGTTCATATGAATTATCACATACACGTCTTTAACACACCCTGGCACCAATTGAATTCGTTGAATATAATGCTACATTCGTCATTTTTTCAGCATAAATTTGGTCGCCATTTGGGAAACCGTCATCACTCAGTTGCGTTTACGAAAATAACAACTTAAAGTTTATCCTTGAGGATTGGATATAAATCTTGAAATACGGTCAAAGACGCGGCATGCCTTATAATTGTGCGTTAGAGATATTTTTTTGATTACTTGGTCGAATATCGTTGAATTTATATATAATTCTTTAACGCAAAAGTACTACTGAAATTAATGGATAATTGATCCTTACCTTGCAAAACAATACGATCTTTAAAAGAAACGGATACTTGGATTCGGGAATTTCATTATTGCCCGTAAATATTTGGAAGATATTGTAAATACCTTCTTACCTGATTGGCCTTTAATTTCGAGTTCATAATAGTATATCACTTTCTGTCATCTGTTATAATTTCAATAGGAATGTGAAAAGCATTAGGTTGCATCAGCCTGCATAATGGTATATTTGGCATCATTAAGCGCATTGTTTTATGGAAAGATATTCGATGGTGTTTTCATATATAACTCATATTAGTACTTAATGTACTCTTTATTTGCTTTTAGATAATTATTTTTTCTGCTTTTGACATGAGTTACAGAGTAATAAATATTATATTCCATCACTGCTGATTGAAAGTTTTTCATGACTGCCACAATTTAATTTAGTGAGGCGCGAATTCATTAAATCGGTTACCAGATTTTTTGATTCATCGCTTTAATATGGGATTTCATAATAGAAAGATTTTCTCAAATAACGATCAACTGGAAAAAAATTGGATTAATGAAAATATATAAAACTTGTCAAGCACGAGTAGCACTCGCATTGGGAGGGTTCCGTATACATGAAGCATGTATAAACATTTAATGTTACATAACATTCTTAGTAAGCTATTTACAAAATTAACATTTTTAAGAACAAAAATATATTTCCTACACAAATTAAAACTTTTCGGATTTTTTTTCCTTTACTTGTGTCATAAGATCTTGCTTCTTGCCAAATTCCATGAAACTCGATCAACAGGAAATACTCTGGGTTTTAATTTAACCGCGAGTGTCTAAATACCCGGCGAAAATGGCCGCATTTTAGGGTCTTTTTTGATTGCGTTGACTTTGAATATTCATTTTTTTACAGCTTCAAGTGACTGTAGACCAAAGCATTTGATATTAATTTTAACTTGATACCTCCACGCGTTCCTGAGAAAAAAGAATCTCGACATACCGATAGACGGACAACGCAGTGATTATAAAGGTATGGAACCCCCAAATTTGCTTTAAAAATAGATTATATTAATATTGAAATAAAATATTTCAGTTTCGCTACTCAGATTATAATAAGGTATTTTAGTAAATCACGTGTAAAAAAAATTAGATACCCACAAGCATTTATAAATTTAGTACGCTTTGGTAGCAAAATATATTATAGCGAGTATAATTAATGAAAGCATAAAGTTTGCTTTCAAAAGAAAATCTCATTTTGGGTAACTGAGCAAAGGGATAATAGTATAGTTTTAAGGTTTAAGGTTTAAAATAATAAATAATATAACTTTTATCACACAATTATTGTTTAAATCTAAAATGCCAGTAAATTTTAAATTTTATTGGTGTTCAAAACAAGTTATAATTATGTATTCATTGCATATTTAGCATAAAAAGAGGATCACATTCGTTACCTTAAATATCTGCATGAGAATTCTATTTAAAACTACGCAAAGTAGTAAAAGATAGAAAAAAATTAGTCGTAGATATACTGAAATAATTTTAATTCTAAATTTCATTCTCAATGTCGTATTTAGTATTAAAACTTAAAACTTAGAAAATGAAAACATTGGCACTTTTTAAATGTTACGTGATCCATGTATATACGAGTACTACTCGTATTTGTGGATGCCCTTTGTATCCTTGATCACTCCTTGATACCTCATAAATAAACTGTTAAAATATTAAAAGAGCATTTGTTATGGAAATTATTTTTAAATTTTTTAAGGTAGTAATTAGTCGGCAAAGTTAAGCATTCACATTCAAAAAAAAAGTCGGCAAAGTTAAGCATTCACATTCAAAATTTTTGTCGGACAGAAAATTCGCTTTTACCGCGTATAAGTTGTAAAGTTTCAATTATATCACATTATTAGTCGGCAAAGTTAAGCATTCACATTCAAAATTTTTGTCGGACAGAAAATTCGCTTTTACCGCGTATAAGTTGTAAAGTTTCAATTATATCACATTATTAGTCGGCAAAGTTAAGCATTCACATTCAAAATTTTTGTCGGACAGAAAATTCGCTTTTACCGCGTATAAGTTGTAAAGTTTCAATTATATCACATATAATGGTGACAGAGAACACTGTAGAGCTTACATTGTATGATAGCTTTATTATAATCAAAATATAATAGCAAAACTCAAAACTCATAATAATGTTTTGGTACAATCACAAAGGTGAATAAATTTCAAGCATTTACTAGAAGCATTTACAAATTTTACTGACAAATTAAATTTTTTCTACCGACAAATATTTTTGCTGCTGTTTCGTAAAACACTTCTAAAACCAATGAATAAATTACATAAAAAATGTAAATTTACAATTCAAAATAATGCAATGATATTGATTTTCTCAAGTATTCGAGCAGCAAAAATTATAATTTTTATTTTGAAAATAAAAATCTAAATATTTGACGCCATATCTGGCCGCGAATGTCCTATGGCCTCATCGTTGAACTTCTTGATAATGGGTGTCGTCATCTCTTACCGAGTATCGAAGGTCATCAAAAATAATAAAAGGCCCATTATAAAGAATTAATTTTCACGAGAATGTTGACAGAAAATCAATCATTGAATCTACTTGATTAAATTATTCAAAGAAAATGAAGAAAAAAATTGTTTTCAAAATAATGTAAATTATTTCATGATTATAGTTGCTAACCAACGCAAAAAGAATAATTTTTTATTCCGATTGCGTTTTAAGTTGTGCAGATACAAACACTGTTGTTAATGAAAAATCTCGTTAAGAGAATATTAAAAGTATAAAATTTTGGTAGAAATTTGATCTAACCTATTATTATTATTATTATATTAAAAAGACTTAAAAGTCTAACAGGAAAGGCATAGACGAATACTAGGTTCAGTAGGAATGAGCTGAGGAAGATATGGAGGAATTTCAATATTAAAGAAAGGACGAAAATCAGACTCTTTCAAGCATTAGTGTTCTCTATTTTCCTCTATGCTGCAGGTACGCGGAGAAAGAGATGGTAATAGAAAAAAGATACAGACACCCTGCAATGTGGTTTGTCGGAGAAGAATGATGGAAATATCATATTAACTACTAATACATCCATACATTGTGAACTGTTGTACCAGGCAGATTCCGAGTATCGTAAAAATTCACATCATTAATTTCTTTGAAAATATTTCGCAGCCTAGCGAAGATAACGAAGATGAACGGCTGGTGAAATAGGGAAAAGTAAAAGACTCCAAACCATGTAGAAGAATACCGATAAAACACATAGATCAGGTTAATGGGGTCATTAACATTGCTTCACAGAGTGCACCAGAAGAGCCATTTCACACGATGACCACGACGACTTTACCAATTGTGTAACAATTCAGAAAACATATACAAATGGCTTCTAAAATTTTGAAATATCAAATAAGTTTTCATACGTATACAGATGTAAACCTAAGTAAATAAAGAAATGTACATAAAATTGAGTTACAGAAAGATGTAGGGAGACGAAAACACACGAACAGACCAATATTATGTTATATCTTGTGTTGAGATATAAACAATTATTATATTTTAATATCCCATAACTTAATAGTAAAAATAGAGCCCTCGGAATTTAGCATAATATTGGCAAATTTGCAAATGCTCGTAATAAAACTCATGTTTCTCAAATTAGGAACACAATATTAAAGCTAGTGGTCGCATTTAATATTGTGTTCCTAATTTTACTTTTCAGAGAAATAGTGAAAAATATAACAAAATTTTTAGAAACCTTCACACAAGTTGTAAGAAAACTAATGCAAAATGTTTATTGATAGATGTCATAGTTAATGTATATATATATATATATATATATATATATATATATATATATATATATATATAAAATAGAATATTTTACCGGGTACAGCTAAGTGTAATTACCTGAGTATGAAAATTATGTCTATCTATTACCCTGAACGAATAATTCATATAAAACACATGAGCTTCGACGAGAAACTAATGCACAGAAATAGTTTGTAACAGATATTCTCATAGAGTCCTAATTAAATTATGGAAAATCTCAAATCACTGAAGGAGTTCCTGTCCATGTTGAAAATGAAAATAAAACATAAGTTTCGTGTTTGGCAAGTTAAGAGAATTCAAAAAAGATATTTTTGCTGCCAATAAAAGGAAGCTGGTGGGCCAGCAAACATTTTTTAATGAGACCCGCGCAGAAGCTCCGAGTATGTGTCTGCATTAAACATTTCGGGGTACATTCCGTGCGAAACGTTTTAATGCGTCGTTATATAATGCATAAAGTTGGTTCAGTATACGCGGGGTAAAATATTAAGGCTGCTGTTTCTTATTTTATTATAGATGAAAATGTGGTGAATGTGAAACATTTCCGCATAATGAAATTGCCGACTCGACAATAATTGTGTTTACCATGTAAATTTTTAGTGTTCTGCTGGTCATTGCAAAATATTTTCAGAAACAGATCCCAGGTTAAATTCACGTTATCTGGTAGAATTACTTCCATGTTCCAACATTGCCATAAAAAAACAACTTCGTGCTTTAGGGAAGGAGCGAAAATATTATCTTTGGTTACCACATGAGGTAATACTGATGCACTTAGATGATGGGCTTATTAGTTGCCAACTTGATAATTTATTATATGTTTGCATGTATTTGCCTTTCCACATTTTGTTTTATTTTTATCTATGTACTGTATTTGTATAGTCACGTAGATAGCGACACACAAAGAGTTGAAATATATTTAAAATTTATTTCCATAAATCTTCTACTTCACTTATTTCGTCGTCAATTTTTAAAGTGTTCTTTTTTCAGTTCTATTATATATGAGAGTATTCACCGTAGCCGAGTATATTACTGACGCTGAAAGGAGAGTCGCAACGGTAAATATTTTCTAATGAGACGTACGCCCACATCAATAGTATGCATTTGCATTAAGCATGATTAGATTACGTGCGAAGCGTTTTAATTCGTCGGCATATCATAACGAACCCGGTCGAATATACGCGGACTACAACGTTTAGACTACTGTATCTTATTTCATTTTACAGGAAAATTGTATGAAAAAGAAACAGCTTCTCCTTAACATACTTATGAAACTATTTCCTGATTATTGTAGAAAAGAACTTGTTACATTTTGAATACGAAATTTGGCTATTTTCCTGCTAACATTCGTTAAATTCGCATTAGTGTACACTGCAGACAATCAAATTTTTGTTGTCTATTTATCACTTTAGTAATTTAATAATTTTTTATTATTGCTTATTTACTATCAAAGTAATTAAAAATATTTGTAGTAAAAATAATTAAAAATATTACCTATTTATTTTACAGCTTCAAAACAATTTTTGAAAATATTCTTTTTGAGATAATGCCTATGCATATTTAAATACTCTAACTCATTTCTAAAGTTCATAGCGTCCACTAGTAAATTATGTATGTGGTTAAACTACTTTTTAATATACTGTAAGTTCAAATGGGTTGACGTATATGCAAAGACGTATAGAATGTTAATCATATAGTATTTGTGTAGCTGGGACAACAGAACTTCCACAAATATATAAAGGAATCATAGGCTGTAGTTAAAGTAACACGTCGTGCACCTTCACACATTACAATAATTTTAAATATTAGGATAATTGTTTGGAAATTATTGAACAAAAAATAAATGTATTCCTAAATACGCAATCGATATGAAATATTTCAAGACAATTTCTTACATAATAAAAAGTATTACTTTTGCTAAAACGTATCGCAATAAACTGAATCCAAAAATAGTATGTTGTTATTTGTATTTTTTATTTTTTTTGATAAAAAAACTTATAACCAAAGAAGATATAATAAATAAATATTATTGAATCATCCTTGAATATGACCGTTGGTTAGCAGCAAATAAGCATAGATGGATAGCAAAATGTTACCCAGTTTTTCGTAATGAAAGAAAAAAAACATGCTTCTTGGGCATTTTTATGATAAAATATTTTTTTTTAAACTAAACTTCTCACATTTATTTTGCGGAGCTTTTTGACTACGAAACAGAAAAACGTAGTATATTCGCTAATTAGAGAAATACATTTAAAAGACGCCACGAGAACATTACAGTAGAAAATTATCATCTAGGATACAATGTTATAATTAAATTACTAACGTCATAAGATGTTAATGTGTAGAATTTGAAATTTCACAAATCTAGTCATAATGAAATATAAACCAAAGATGTTAACAAATTATCCATTATGACATTGATTTACTGAAAAGATTACCTCGAATTACTATTTCACGTGTGCGTGCATATGTTGATGTAAAAGCTCAAATATTGGTAAATTCTAATATTTTTTAGTAAATTGTACGGTTCAAGAAGTAAGGATAAAGGTTTTTCAAAAAAGAAGATAACCATTCTAAATGAAACGCGGCGTGATTTTTTAAAATCAACTAACTTTTTATTTAGTACCTTAACCAGTACACAGTTGCCAGCGGATGGCGATATTTGTCATCCAAGTATCCATAGTTGTCAGTAGATGGCACGATTTGTTACCTTTGTTTTAATATATTAACCTACTCCCTTCTTAAAATAATGTAAGTTATTGACTACTTTTGTAATTCGTAACTCGTTTACAAAGTTCAAATGTTTACATGGACTCGAACTTTTAGTCAAAATATCTGTAAGCATATCTGCTATCTTTAAATATTTAATTTCTATGAAACCTGTACTTAAGTTGGCTTCACATAATGATATTTAACATCTACGTGCTTATTTCTTTTATGAAATAAACAATTTTCACTTAGTTTCTTAGTACTTTGGTCAATATTATAAAGTAATAGATTTCTACATTTTAGTTCACATAAAATATTTCTTAAATAGTTAGCTTCTTTTCTAGCCTTACATATAGCTATGTACTCAGCTTCAGTACTTAGCAAGGCAATAGTTTGCATCGTTTTACCTTTACGTGATATTATACTGCCTGACATTTTAAAAATATATCTAGTATAGAATTTAATGTCAAAAGAATCTGAAGTCCTGTCAGAGTCTCCATGACCAGTTAAACCCAAATTATCCTTTACATATTTCAAACTAAAACTTTTTATGACTTGCAATAATTTCAAGACATGTTTTGCGTGCATCCAGTGATTTTCTTTATAAATATTATTAAACTGACTCAAGTAACAAACTGCAGAGGATATATCTAGTGTAGTTAAAATTGGCATATATAGCAAACTATCAATTATCTGTTGATAAAGATATTGAGTACAAATATTACTATCTTTTTCTAATCTTAAGTAAACTTTCATTGGTACTCATTTCTTTACAATTTTCCATATTGATTTTTTTTTAATTGATATTTGATTTTTTTTTACTGTTCAACAATAAGTACATTATTTTCCTTTCTGACTCGCACACCTAAACATTTCTTTATATTTCCTAAATCTTTATATTCTGTTTCTTTTGTTCACTTTGAAAACAAAAAAAATCGTCGACAAATAAGACAAAAAATGTTTTAACATTTTCATTTTGATGTATGAACAAGGTTTATATGTAGAATTTAATTATATATCCTATTTTTTGTAAAAAAGGAGGTTACGTTATCTCCTACCTAGGTACTGTCAGTATCAGTGTCAGTGTCAGGTGTTTTGTAGATTCATCAGAATTTGTAGTTTCACTGTCATAATTGTCATACTCGACTACAGTATCTAATATTGGCGTTAGTACTTTTTCCATACTGACCTGAAACCTATCAGACTCATTATTTGGCCCCATAGTAGTAACATCTCTGCTAGTAATGACTTTCTTTGTAACATGACTGTGTAATCTTTAACCCTTTACATTTTCAGTATATCCAACTAAGTAATGCTTTACTGTCTTTTTATGCCATTTAAATCTCTTTCCTTTCGATAGACTGGTCACGGGCTCTTTCAAAAACTGTTCGATTTCGACGTTAACGTCATTTTATTTCGACATATATGAATTTGTAAATTGGTATAAAATACCGGATTGCTTCAATTAGTGATTTCATTTGAACCAAATTCTTTCATATTTTCAGATCTTATAATTTTAATACTGACATTCATCTGTTTTCTACAATCAACTTAAACTTTGTATATACTTCAATTTTATTTTTCAAGATACTCTCTCGTTGCTATTTCTGCTATATGGAAAGGGTAATCTTGTTTATTTATCTCCGCGGTACACTGTACCTTTTCACGCAATCACTTCTATTATAACATTTCTCATTATATTTAGATCTCCACTGTTTATATGGCCTAGCTGTCTATACCATACCATAGCGTAAGTTGTTGTTGAACCTGCGAACAACCATGCAGACTTTATATCTAGTCTTTATACCCCGTTTTTAAGCTTGGCTGTATCAATTAGCGTATTCTGAGTGTTTCTAATGTAACAAACTTGTTTCTAGAAATTTACTTTGTTATTATTTTCTATTATCTTACTAACAGACAACAAGTTTGTAGTGAGGTTAGGAATCTACAAAACATTTCTAACAATAATATCGTATTCCGAGTCATGCACAACCCTAATAATCTGTGTGTCTTCCAAACACAATATTTGTCAGTATTGTGTTATTGATATGCACTTATTAAGACTATTGTTCTAGTTGTTTATTATGTGATTATTCCCCTGAATCAAAATATCATTATATTCAATAAAATTACGATAATAATATAATACTGAATGCATTAACTGATTATTCTCGCGATGATGGATATTTATTTCTGTTATGACCGATTTGTTTACATCGATAACATTTTACAGTATTGTCGTTGACGGATGGACATAACAATTCTGCGGTTTACTAACTTTGCCGCCGTTTATGGCGCTGACGACTCTTTGCCAGAAACACACTTTCTGATTCATTACTGCCAATATCTGGGTTTGAACTCATGTCGAGGAGCTTTGTCTTTATGACGTCAACAAAAGTTACGTTCCTCAAATGTTCAATGGACATTATCATGGGAAAAAATTTATCTGATATTTCTGCTAAAAGCAAAGACCCAATCCATTCATCACTTATTTCTAAATCAGTTCTTTTTGATTTCTGTGCTGCATCGACTATTTGACTAACATTCATCGTTATTGATTCACTGTTTTCCAGACGAACTGAATCGACTTGAATGACGACCGATCAAATTCCTCAATAAAGAGAGAAATCGATGGTTATAACAAGCTTTGCTGTTACTGTTCGAATACCAATTTTTGCATTGATGTTAGGTTTTAGTCTTAGTCTTCGGACTTCGTGATGTCCACACCTTCCAAAATCATAAAATTTTCGGCCACGGACGCTAAGTCATCGTAATTTTTGCGCCCCTTCAACTTCAGCACATTCACAATATAATTACCAGCCATATCACAACGAGATACTAATATTTAAAAGTAAAATACGGATAATGAAATGCGTTGTGATTTTTCCGATTCGACTGACTTTTTAATTTATTACCTCCACAAGCTAGACACAATTGCCAGCAGATGGCGCTGTTTGTTATTCGAGTATTCATAGTTGCCGGTAGATGGCGCCACTTAATATGTTTATTTTAATACAGTAAAATTCTTAATTATCATTATGCACATATAATCTGTCTTCAGGCAGAGAATTTTCTGTTTTTTGACATTAATATTTCAAATAACTTAAAAATGCTAATAAATTACTGGCTTATTATGTTCATTCAGTTATAGATATTATAAAAAAAGTTCATAAATGGGCTAGCATTAATATTGAGGGTAATAATTTTAAGCATTGTATAACACAATATAGAAGTCAAGTAATTATTTGATATTTGCTTATTAAAATCTCAAACGTTTTTTGGTCAAAATTATAGATAAAATTATAGTTAAAGCCAATATTACGTAGTTAGAGCCATATATACATATGAAGGGTAAGTTCTTTAGTTTAACATAAAAGTTTAAAGAAAGCAGATATATCTTGCAATAATCTTTGAACTTGTGTGTTTTTTGAAAATAGCTGATGTTAAGTTTTGCGCACCACATTTTGGCACTTGTGGGGCTGCAGCCCTACTAGCTTTGTTTCAGCCTCTTCCGTAAGCCACTTGTTTTGATATTCAAATTGCACATTTAAATAATCTAATTCTTGTGCTTTTGTTTTTGAATGAATATGATGATATCCCGGGAAATGGTAAGCATCCAAATAGTTTTAATTTATATAGCTTTGTAAGATGAACCTAGCAACGCGATTTTATTTTTATGTCAAAACAATGCCAATTTTCAAAGTTTTCCCTTTTTCCTGAAAGGCATCAAATAAATTCAGGTATATCTTAATTGACTCGATTATAAGTTACTTACACTTGATATTAAATTATTTTCGTTCTTCCATCCCAGTAAATCGGAAGATTTCAAATGTAAAAAAATATTAAATTAGTTTATGTAATAAATATAATAATGAATTCCTATATTCTCATTTTGATAGATGCAATGAGTTTTTACTTTCACATACTTTGTAAGTTCGTAATGCATTGTCCATTTTTTTCATTCTCAGCATTTTTCACTTCCCATAGAGGTTAGTACGTAAAGTTAATTTTTTTTTTTACTGATCACCAACTCGTTCGTTTAATTATAAAATTTATTTTTGACACTTTTACGGTTACGTATACAAGGGAAAAATAAAAAAGTCAAGAATTTAATCCTTTGAAAATTGTAATAATAAACATTCTATTAGTTATCATACATATTATATTTTAATTGCTTCATGCCTTTCTGTGTGCCTTTATATAATTATCTATTTAGTTTGTGTTTTAAAAATTCTTTGATGTGTTTTCAATTTCCATGGTCAAATTTTAACTAATTTTTTTCCGAACTGCACAGGGAACATCACACAACACTAACAGAAAGGATCATTTAGATTTGTTGATATATACCGGAAATATGAGTTTACCTGCACAATAAAGTTACCTCCTGCTTTTGTATATATCTGAACATAATTACCTACCCATTTACTTTGTTTCTTTCTTGTTTGCCTCAAGACAAGTGAAACGTGTGGAAACTCGATGGCTGTACTCCTCATAACTGAAGAAATCCTATTATTATCTTTTCTAAGAAAGTTTTATGTAGCCCTTGGTCGAATTACAACTTTCAGACATCATTATTAGATTATTATTAGACCTATATCATCTTAATTCGATCACGGTACCTGTGCACAGGTTCACTGAGTAAAACGATGCATATTCACTGAGGAATTCTATTTTGTAAATACAATTTCCGTTGTATAAATATGAATATAATTTTTTTATGGTGCCAAACTGGGATATAACTTCTCAAAATAAAAAAAAATTATCCAAATTTTTAGTCGAATACAGTAGATTTAAGTAAAATGCAAAAACAAACCAAAAAATACAGTTGAACAAGGGACTTCTTCCTTTTCTAAAGTCAGGTAAAATTATATCAAGTAAGATTTCGTCGTGGCTCCATTATATCTTACTTTTATAATTCTACAAGGATAATATCAAAATGTATGAATATTTTATAGGTAAATAATTGTGTACTTTTACCAGAGGAATTAAATAACATTGATTAAAACCCCACGTAACCTATTTTCTTAAGTCATAAAAATACTTGTCAAAAATTTAATTAATATCGATGCATATGTTTTAATAACTAGTACATGTTCGAAAAAATTATTACTTCATATTAAAAAAAATTCTTTCATTTTAAAACTACTAACTAAAAAAAACGTATAGCTCGTTTTTTTAAGAAGATATAAAAAAATGTATTATATATCAACCGTACTAACCTCAAATTTAAAAAATTCTTTTAGTGATTTTTGAAAAATAAATTGGTAATTATTAACGTGAATTTAAAAAGGAAATTTCTTGCATTTAATTGAAAAACTTCTACGTTTTTTAGTTAAACAAGTGAAGACGTATATATATATATATATATATATATATATATAATTTTTATAGTATGCTAATATACATTCATTGGAGATTGTACATTTTTGTTATAATAACCGTCAAATCCTATGGAATTACATTTCTAATGAAAATAATCTATATAAACTTCTGTATTCGTCATAAAATGTAAATACTATTGTTTTAAAAAAATAAAAAAAGTTTTGCAAGTATAATATTTATTCTTGGTTACATCCCATGTGTTTTCCAGATTTTTTTCAAATAATGCAAGTTTGTAAAATGCAAATCATTGAGGAAAAAATTTGTCACCTATGACATAATGAAGGCAACATTAATTTTGGTATAGGTTTCCAGAGGGTAGGCGCTGCGGTGTCAATGTTTACTCCGGCCCCGTATTAATAGTGATCTTAAAATTAAAATAAGTGCATTTAATTAGTGAAAAAGACAAAAGTGAATAAATAAACAAGTGATCTACATCATACATTGTGGATAACATCTAACAATCGGCTAAAACTATGTAATCAGTGTAAATGACTCGACTGTGAACATTAATAGTCAATGTATTTTATACGGATATATCCCCATACTTTATGCATCTGAAGTGCAAAAACAAACTAAAACTGATGAAATTGTGAACTTTCATAATCCCAACAATTGTTTTTAAACATAAAAGTGTAATAAAATAATATTTTTCCAATAACAAGAAGTGACTTGCAAAAATTAGCGAGTTACACATAGCGCCATCTGTGGAGAGTTACCCGTATCACTAGTATAAATCCGAACCATCTTCGATCTGTCCGTCAAAGTCAAAGAGCTATCTGTCATCTTAGAAAGTCGGAATAGGTATGCAAGAGGGCGCTAGTAGTATCAAAACAATTAATCTTATATTGAATTACGACTTTAAAGCGGCCTAGAAAGTCCAACAAATGGAGGAAATTATACACGAGCTTCGGAAAATTCGAAGAGATTTATACGAACAGAAAACTGCTATTGATAGAAGTGGGAAAAAAGTGACGGAGAAAGTTACACAAAATATAAACTGCATTTTAGAAGACAAACTTCAACTATTTAATGAAAAATACGAATATCTAAGGGAAAAATGTGAAAATCAAGAAAAACAACTGTATTTTCTAGAAAAACAGGCAAGGAAAAATAACATAGTTTTTTCGGACTAAAAGAAAAGGAAACATCATACTCAAACCTAGAAAATATAATAGTGAACTTTATCAAAGAACATTTCTCTCAAGAACTGGATCGCTGGAACATCCTAGAAGTTAGAAGAATAGGCAAGAAGGGGAAAGACCTAGACCAATAATTGTCACCTTTAGTACACTGGGCACAAGTTACTTGGAATGGTACAATTAACTTGTTTAAAAATAGAATTGCATTGAAAAATACCGGTTTCTACATAACGGAAGATTTCCCACAAAATATTTTAGAGAAGAGGAGAGAACTTCAGGAACAAGCTAGAGTTGAAAAGGAAAAGAGTAACCTTGTAAAAATAAAATACGACAAGCTTGTCATAATTGAAAAAAACAAAACGGCTGTTAATAACAAAAGAATGCTCTCAATTTCGCCTGAAAACAGTATCACAAAGGGAGCCGGAACAAAAACAAATACACAGGCTAGCAAGAAAAATAAATCACAAACACAATTAAGAAGAACTTCAAGCCTATCGGAAGGTGTTTTAAAACCAGGCATGCTGAATTATTTGATTAACAAGAATACGAATAACCCATCAGATCTACAACAAAATAACAACATAAATAAATAGCAATTACCAACCCCTCTCGCAACGCCAACATACAACAACCACTATAAAAAAACCAAATACATCCTCCAAGCCGGCTGGTCACTGGTGGAGGATCATGACCATAACCCTCCAAATAACAAACTGGATGCAAACAGCGCAATCAAGGGAAAACTGGCTCAATTTGGAGGAGGCCTTGACGGATTCCCGAGGGGTTCTCTCAGAATTATTTCGTACCTATAATACTTTAATATCATTTTTCTAATATATTTATATTTAAACTGTAATTATAATTACTAACTACTATATAATAAACTACAGATTATCTTTTTTTTCAATAAGTACTAACAAAACAAATTAACTTTGTAAACTAACAATTTTGAAAGAAATAAAAGGCTTTTTTATTTTATTTTTATTATAGGTTTCCAGAACGTGTTGATACAAATAAAAATTGAAATATTAAAATTTCATGTTTCTTTTAAAACGTCCAGCATTTTTCATAGGCATCAAACCAGTCGCGGCATAATAGTTTCGGTTTGTTTTTTGAGGAAATTCTGTGAAGAAACGTGACTGAAAAATTGTTTACATCATTAGTAAATTTCAATTTATTTCGTTAAATGTAACAATATGTAACAAAATACATTTTTATCGTAAAGAACTTCTATTATCGTAAAAAATAGCCCTAAAATTTAATTATATTACGTTCTTTCTGGTTTTTTAGGAATTTTTACCAGACTTATCGCTTTTACTTGCATCTAACTATATGAAAATTTATCGAACCACTTCTAAACTCTCTACTTTATAAATTTGAATTTTGCAAGCTTATGCAGTTCTGATGACTTCACCAATGTATGGTAACGTACATACCATCGAGCTTATATATTGATGGGAGAAGGAAGTAGTCAAAGGAACTTCTTTATGACTAAAAGTAAATCAGACGAGTTTCGGTTCATTAGTATTCTCTCAAGAGTCTTTTGGTTACGTATTATAACAGGAAAGGTCTGATGATGAAGTGGGGAGGTGGAATATCTCCAATATCTGAGAGCAAACACATCAAGTTGAGCACGTTTGACTTGTCTCAATGAAATTTTGCTTACGTAATATAATAACTAAAGTTTAGTGATTTAGGACGGATATGGTCATGGGAGGTTTTCAATGACTACCAATAAATTTTTCGAGGTTAATTTCATTTATCCCGATAAGTAAAACGCCTTTTATCGTTTTTTTTTACTCTAAATTTGTATTATTCTGTTTAATTATTTTACTTTCTATATATCAAATGTGAAATCAACTTTAGCATTCTGCTTCTCCAAATCAAGTTTCTGATTTACTGTGGTTTATTTACATTTCATAATTTCAATTATCAAGATATATTACTTCAAAACATTTTGAGAGCTACACATATTTTATAATACCCGAAGCGGTTATTATTCCTTTCCTTTTAGAGATTTTCCATTAAATTTTCTGGGTATCCAAATTAAATATATTCATATATTAAGTTCTCTGGCTATGTAAATGTTGCTGTTAAATGATTTGAATTTTTCATATATCACCCCTTTTATGATTAACACTTTAATCATTTAATTGTGTGTACACGCGTACAATTGTATGCGTAATAGACTATAATTTTATTCATTTAATTTTTTTTAAGGTTTTTTTTAATTAATTACTTCAATTTTAATTCTACATGGTATTTTAGTTAAATGAAGTGCGATTCTGACTTGCATATCCAGGATTTCGTACTTCGTTTGAAGTGACAATATTTTATTTATCAAAAGTTATTACTGCTAGGAACTTCTCAGTGTGAAATATATTAAATATTATCTTTTAAAATATAACTAGATAGCACACACATATTATGGTAAATATCTCTTAAACTATGACATTTAGAATAATTATTATATTTTTTCCATCCGTTCGATATGCTAGTAAAACGCTTTTTTTTTTAAAATAGCTACAATGGTTTTAGATATAAGAGACAGATTATATTTTTACATGTCTTTCGGTATATTTCTGAATTTTTACTACATAAAATTATAAAAAAAAATGTTGACTTATAATTAGTCCGTTCAAACGATACCCTAGCCTATATTGTATATTAAATGATATTAAACTTTTTTTTAAATATTTTCTTTGCCCACCTAAAACTTCCAAGTTAACATTTTTGAGTGTCGTTGATTTGAGTGTTGAAATTTCAAAGTTCTACATTGGTTTCGGAGCGAAACGGCACTGACAGATGGACAGAGATGGGAGTGATCTTAACATGGTTCTGTTTTTTCTTTTAAATCCAAAAATGTATTAAAAAATAATCCTTGTGATTTGAGTTACATCCAAAATGATAGTACTTACACAAGAACTAACCAAAAATTGGAGTTAGGAGAACGTTATATCACAATACAATACCGAGGAATTATCTTTGTAATCTTCATATATCAGTAATAAAGAAGCTTCATTTAAAAAATAAAACCATTTTATACATAACCTGATACATAATCAACAATTTATTTATATTCTAGAATGATAATTAATACCAATATGAGGTTATCAAAACCTCAATGCGCCAAAAATATTATGTGTGCAATTTCTTAAACTGTCTTGTTATCTACGTTAGCAGTTTAGTTCATTAATCAGCGCAGGAATACTACCAGATCACAAGACAATTTGTGTAGTGTTTGTCCACGACACGACCACATTGAGGGGATTATCTTCACTTTCACAGACAATTTTGAAGGTTAATGCCGAGCTAATTCAGGGTTGGATGAAAAGACCTCTTGTAATACTGTTAAAGGCATTCATTCGCCTTTTATTTAATTTTTAAGGTTATATACAAGATAAATCATTACTTAATAATACTAAGAATTTCTGAAATAAATAGTGTTTTGAGTTAAATACGAAAATTTGTCGAATATGTTTGTTTAATAAGTTTTGGCAAAAAAATCAATGATTAAATTTGTACTTTTATGCTAAAGCGTTCGTCAAATTATTGAAGTGTTTTTAAATAAACGATAATAGATAAATGAAGGAGAAATAAAAATCGGTCAAATTGAAATCGAACTTGCTGGATTAGTATTCCATAGCATTGTGTAGGACATACGAGTGTCGAAATATACACTACGTGCCTAGCAACCGTGTATGATCGTTACAGCACGTTTTTAGATATTTTGGTATTCATTTTTCTCTAATCTATATTACAGAAAAATAAATTAAATATTGAAATTTTTCTAAGGAAAAAAAATATTTCAGTTAAAGTGCTGCTCATAAATTTTAATCAAAAATTGAAAAGGTTAGTTTGGAATTAATTTACGAATTTGAAATTTCTTTGACATTTTTAGAAAATTATCTTATTAACGTATCATTGCATCCGTATATTATTCAGTATGATGACCCTGAATAAATAGTTTGCCTACTCTCTTGAATATCAAAACTCTCTTAAAATAGAAAATCGATTATTTTATTAAATATATAAATCAAACTAACTATGTATACATTTTATTTTTCACGAAACACGAAAAATTAGAGTGAGAGAGGAACAAGTCAAAATTAAATTTTATTTATTTTTAATGAGGAAAAGTACCCATATATTCTCATGCCTTATTTTTATTTCAGTAACAGAATGTCTCACCTTTTTAAAATGGTTATTTTATGTTATTTAATTTCATTTTAATGAAAATTTAATTAGATATTACCCTAAACATAATTTAAAAAATATTTTTTTTATATGTGTATCAAGATATGTATATAAAAAATTTTTTTTTTTTTTTTGTATATTAAAATGGCTTTAATAATATAATAATTCAGTTACGAAATAGTACTTTCGTAATAATTTCTCCTTAAATGTGTAAATATTATGTGGTACCTGAAATTTTTTAAAAATGGGTTTAAAAATCTTTGTTTCAATATTTCGTTTATTTCAATGAACAAATAAAACCTAGTTATAAATTCCGGTGTCCGTGAGGAACTAAGTAGTGAAACTCATTATCCCTCGTGAGGCAGTTTTCTTTTGATTCAATCGCATAACACATTGAATAGTTTTAAATCCACCTGACTCTATTTTCATTTTCAATTATAAATCGTGACTTATTTCTTCATTTTGAGACTTGAAATTATTTTTTCTCTTAATTATTACACCTAGAAATAAAAAATTATAACTGGTTGAAGAGTTAGTAAAACAAGATATAATATTTTTACTATCATTACTCGAATAGTTTTTTTTTCAGTGACACTGTTTATTTGGACGATTAATATAACAATTCAACCCAATTGCATGAATTAATTTATTACTAGTGCCATCTATTAGAAATAGACGTAATATTAAGTAATTTTTTCACCTACCTTGTCAAAAGTTATCTGTTGTACAAACAAAAGAAAATGCAAAAATGATTGATGATGTAGTTTAATTTAAATATGTGGACTTTTATTTTTTCATACTTTAAAATAAAATTGCGAATAAAAAATTGAGCTCATAGTAAAATTAACTACAAACTATATAGTTTAAAATTATTATAAATATAATCAAAGTTATAAATAAAATTAAAGCGTTATAAATATAATCAACTCTAAATATGGACAAAATGTTTTTTTTTTATGTAATAAATGCATTTTATTTTTCCCATCTACTGCACACTAGAAAGATTTCTTATTAAAAAGCCAAAATTAAAAGGATACATGTACTTAAGAAGGTAAAAATTTTAACATTGTTTCCTAAAAGAAAGTTTTTTACCGTCAGTGAGTTCAGAATTCAATGTTAAATACATTTACAATTGAAATATTAAATAAATTTCCCTACCACTCCTGTTGGTTTCTAAGAAGTAAATTTTCGTCTGAAATAACAGGAGTGGAAATAAACAAAAAAACTTTTTCAGACACTTTGATGTATAGAAACCGAAGAAAAATGCGATGTAACTTACAGTTTTAGTCATAGGCAACGTTGGTACAATATATTTTTTACAATATTCCATTTGAGTTATATTGATAACCTACTACAAAATGTAATTTGAAATGAATGAGATGTTATTACCGAGACATTATCCTTTAGATATGGTTGATTGGAAGATATTGCTCATGTAGCAATAAGACCGCCACATATACTATACATAAAAGTTAATGAATAAAGAAATAAATAGATATTACTCTGATTAGTTCTTGCCAACAGTATAGTTGAACAGCAGTTCTTTCATATATTTGGAACCTTTATATGCACTTATAATAACAAAAAACCACTAAACTGAAATTTTACGAGTATTCAAAGAAATGCATCTTTTGTGATCGAAATTTGACGAAATTAATTTAATTCGACCTATCTGAAAAATATTACCACCTTAAAAGAAGGAACCTTTTCTGTACGTAATCATTAAATTATTCACTTTCAGTATCAAAACCTGTTACCTTATATTCAACAAAACTTTACAAGGTGTCTTATGAATTTAATACTTAGAATTCTTTAATTATGTAAACGACCGTTCAGAGTTATGAATAAATAATAATCAGGTAACTCACACTCTTGTGAATAAGGTGAAAGTATAAGCAGAAAGACTTATGTACTAGCAGTACTCACAGATAACGCGATGCTGATAATTGACTACATTAGAATGTAGACCTCATTGTCAATATGTTTTATTTATTTTCACATGTTTTTGGTAATTATGACAGGTTCCGTAATTTTATCTAGGTTATAACAATTAAAAAAATATTTAAAATACAATTAAATATAATAACTCTAATTTTAATAGGCTATTATCTGATTGACATAATGATGACTTGAAAACTATTGTTTATTTGAATTGTTTTAAATTTGACGCGAAATGTTTCAATAAAAGGAAATATGTTTTTGTACATAGAATAGAGTCTGAATCGACCTATAATACATTCTTTTGAAAAGCAGCCAACATTTCGTTATGTAACGAAACTATAAATATCATTACTAAAATATATTATACTCGAATCAATCTCGTACTTTGTCGATAAACTTATACAATATCTGTACGCAATAAGCTGAATCTGTGCGGAAATATCGCCTAAATCACGAATTAATGGGCTGTGATAAATAAATGTTTTCGTATTCCCTTATTAATAGGCGGTCGTTAGCTGGACCATTGGTCGTGGTTTTATCTTATATATTGTGTTATACTTATGTCTCGTGATGGAAAATTATCTGTGAACAGATTTGAGATATGACTGCGTAGGTTGGCTCGTCATTAATAATGGAAGGTTTTGATTGTGACAAAAAGTTAGGTGCAAGATAAAATATTTTCGTTTGGTTTTACAAATATTTATGGGAATGGTAATTACACAGAAGAAAATGTTTTTATCTATGGCACTTATATATAAAGCGGCAATAATATTGGCTAATTCATTCATTTTTATCAAAATGACGGTATATTAAATCTAGTTTTGTTTACATCTACGAATTACGTATTTCTACATATATAGTAATTTGTCGTATATAGTTTCCACAATTTTTAACCTTAAGGCACTGGCCGTATTTATAAGTAAATTTTTAAGGTATTACATAGAATTTATTACAACAAAGTTTATTTTGAGTGCTACGTACCAAAGTTGGACAACATGAAAACTTAAGCAATAATTTTATTGTCACTATCAAACTTGGAATTATATTAGTATAGTTTGAAGAAATGGTGCTTCACTTATAGACCCTACTAAAAAAGTAGAATTTCCATTTAGAAAGACCGTTTTGAAAGAAGAAAAAGGAGGCAAGAAGAAATTTGAGGACATTATATCGTGTTTTAAATAACAGCCTAATAAAATACGATATATATATATAGAAATTATTTTTTACAATTTTTTAATGAAATTCCGGTAAAACTAAATAGATGAGAGCACTGCCAATACAAAAGTAGTTCTGCTAGTGTATTTACCTTATTCAATCGATAGTAGGCCACCCAGTTATTACTTATTCAGAGATCTGAACAATCAAATAAATAATTAAAATTTTGACCGTGTGATTTTTAAAAATATCTTGTAAATTTTTTTTAATCTGAGTCATAAAATTAATACACTTAAGGTAAATTGACACTGTTCAGTAGATGATGGTAATTTAAAGAGAGGGGATACAATATTAAGTATATTGGTGAAATTTTGTTTGTAAAATAGTTTGTTATTAGTGACAAAGACAAAATTTTCTTTAAACTATTTCTTAATATAGCACAATCAAATTATTTAATTCCAAATTATCAAAAGTGTTTTTATTGTTATGCTACAGTAATGATAATGCGTAGAAGCTCGAGGGTATATTTTGCTTATTTACAAAAAGCGTCATAATATCTAAACTATTCTTGAATAAACTAATGTAAACGCTGATTTGTGTAAGTTGAGGCAAATTGATATAAAATTTAATTTTATAATACGTAATACATTTTTTTTGTAATATTTTCTAAGATTTAAATTGAAAAATTATGTTTATGTTTAACAGTGAAATATCTATTAAGTAATTTATGTAATGTATTCTCTGTAAAATATATGTATACATATGTTGTCGCAGACTTTATTATATAATATTTTACGAAGAATAATATTGTCATGCATTGTTTATATACATGTCTAACGAATTAAACAACACAAATCAAGGTACCTCTGCGACGAACTATTTTTTTTTAATTTATCAACATTCATCGTCACAGGACAGATAAATTTCACAATATTTTGGTTGATTTTATACTCTTACCTTTCACGAAAGTACAAAAGTACGAAATTTTATCATCTTTATTACCTACGATTTAAGAAAAGATCTAAGAATCTATTAATGGAGGGTTAAACTTAAGAGATGATAAAACCATAAAAATAGTATATACCATAAAAATAACATAAAAACAATATTGTATTGATAGACATTTTAAAGAACCTAACGCATAAACCGATGAAATCATAAACATTACAAAGCTAACTTACTACCTTAGCTAGCGTCCGGCAATGTGTATGTGTAAAGATGCAGATGAACAGTGAAATAATGTTTCTAATATCTAGATTTGAAAATTTATAAACGGGCATATTTATTTTCAGGGTTTTTTACATGAGAAGGAAAAATAAATGTAACCTTTATAAGATCAGTCACCTGTCCATCCGTCTTTGATCGTCTTTCGCCCGACTTTGATCATTCAGGTGTTCTCCGTCTTTTACAGCCGCTTTATCACTTGGCCAAATTTCAAGTTTCTACCTCAATTGGAAACAGAAAGTTTAAATTTAGCATATTAATAAAGTATATATATATATATATATATATATATATATATATATATATATATACTCTTTTGTATAAAAACCGGGCGGTTTTGATTTTGTCATATTAATATTAAAATATTATTTATTAAGAGGTTGTATTAATTATAATTGTTACAAGCAGGTATAGTGGTATAGTTCTTTTTTTATTTTAACAAATAAATTTTAATTAAATTTCTGCTGTTTGCTTCATTAGTTCTGTGTGCTGTTCTCAGTAGGGTTGCAAAAACGGTAAGAGCTAGTAAAATTATTGCACTGCTTGAAGAAGGCTGTAGCCAATATTACGTGTCTCAGCAGTACAATGTGAGCCATTCCACCGTCCAAAATACCTGACAACAATACCAAGAAACGGGCTCCGTTAGTAGAAGGCCCGGTTCTAGAACCTATATATATATATATATACATACACACATATATATATATATATATATACATATATATATATATATACATATACATATATATATATATACATACGTATATATATATATATATATATATATATATATATATATATATATATATATATATGTGTAATTCAATAATTAACACTCAAAAATATTCACGCGCAAATTTTACGAATGCAACTAAAGTTTTGGAAATATTTTATTTTCTGTATCGTGTCATTTGAAAGAGGGATGTTATGGATTATAAATAATTTTCAGTGATGCTTTAGTTAACTTAAGAATAGTTGTATAGGTTTACGACAACATGTTTATGCAAGGAAATATATCTCTCTTTTCGGTAATTGGTGCGACTATTGCCTTCTTATGCTCATACTATCAGTATATGTTGTCTTTTCCTGCGTAATTTGAACACAAAAATCTTTAAGAGATTTACTTACATTCCATTGAAAATAACCATTGATTCTAAGTTATGAGTGAATAAACCGAGAAACGTGTACCACTACTTCATTAAGGGTATCGTATATTGTCTGGACTCTATGGTGACCTTGGCTGTGTAGATAAACAGCATCGAAGATGAATGATCCATGGCCATTAAATAAATATAGTATTACAAAAGCCTTTGCAAATAATTTTTATTTCATCTACCATTATATTCCCCTCTATTTATTAAATGCAATGTTTGACTCACTGGTATTTAAACCATTTACTCCTTTCTTTTGACACAATTTTCACTGTAAATTAAGTTGTTTATTAAAAAAAATTAATGTGTTTATAACAACGTTATATATTGATACATATTTATATAGAGGAACATTTTTGGTACAAATAATTAATGGAAATTTTTTTAATTAAAAATTCCATATCGGAAAAAAAACTTTCCCTTATAAGATCACAAGTTATCCGTTGGCCATAGGTCTCAGTCATTTTTCTTAGAAATTATTTGAGGTAGAATCTTGAAATTAAGCCTAGAAATAAAGCAGATTAAATTACACTTACAAGCAAACCTAAAAATAACGAAATTTTTGAGGTTATTTTTTGAAGCCAATGACATACTTGAAAAATTATTTTAGAACTTGATGGCGTTTTGAAATACTCACTATGATGTGTATGTCCTCTCCTCCATTAAATATGTTAGAAATTATTAAATATTTATTCCAGCTCTTAAAGAGTATTAAAAAAAATTGTGCTGGCACAAACGTTGATTTAACCTCCTGTAATTTGATAGCAAATTTAGGAAATATAAAGAGATTTTTACGAATACTTTTAAACTATCAAGTACACATGTAAGTTCTCAAAGAGTTCTATTTTATAAAATTTTTTTAAGATATTTGTAACAAATTTACAAGCTGCAACAAAGCCGGCGTGCGATGAGCTCAATTTCAGGTAATTTTAATTTTAATTAATTAAATAAAAATAATTTATGATAACACCAACATAAAATTATAACGCTAACCTTGTAACATTCGAAAAATTATTGAAAATTCATAATTGCAACAATGGGGGGGTGATATATTTTAATATTGACTATTTTACTGATTGCGTGCATTAAATAAAATGTAGGCAAGACCTATACTATCAATAAAAAACAAAAATGATCTATAAACCTTTATGAAAATCAGTTCAAATATTTTGGTATTTTCCAGAAACGAATGACATTTTCTTTTTAACATCGATATTTTAAAATAACATATGGTTTTTTAGTAGTAAATTCTTTTTATTATAATAAAAAAGTCACATTCTAAAAATACATCGAATGTTTTCCTCTTTTAAATGTTTGTCATTTGCATAAGTGTTATAATATAAGCTATCTACGTAACCACTGTACAAATATACTTCTCTTCAGGTGGAAGAGTACTAAACAAGCAAAAGTAAATAATAAGTTTTTATATAAATTCGACGAGTGACTAACCTATATACTCTCGTGTTTGCTTTGTCGTCCACTTACATTTGTCCCTAACATTGTTGTTTTCGATGAGAAATTATATAAAAAGAAGAAGAAAATTACAAGTATATGAGAATGAATTTTCTCACAAGATGTGCATTCGAAAATTTCTACGTTAATCGAATGCCATGGCTAATTCAAATATATTATATTTGAATGATGGTATTTAAAACGACAAAATTAAAATTCATGGGGATGTTGAATATATAAAGGGGTGCCGAATCTATTTTACGTTTTATTTTTTCTAAAAAATAATGTTTTGGTTGACCAACAAAGTCACTATTTTAGACCCATTCTATTGCAAACTTTGTCTCCAAATTAATAAGTAATAAAATATAATTTTGCTTTAATATTTGTCGAATCCTATATGTATATAACGCTAAAATGAAGAAAAACTTATGAGTAATATAACCAACATATGTTTTATACCTATAACACACGTGCTGTGTAATGCGTATTATCCTTGTGATATTCCCGCACCAAGAGTGCTCGTTCGACCTACCTTCTCCGGGCTCTAAGTACATGCTCGGACATGTACCGAACGTCTTTAAAATCGAAGTTCCACTTTTGTTAACTTTTATATACCTTTCAATTTTTTATAATCTACCTATCCTTATTACATAAAATAAAATTTAGCTCCTCAAACGTTTAAAGAGTTAAGTTTTATTTCACTTTTTTTGGAAAACATTGAATATTTCGTTTAATACTTCATCCTTATTTCCCCTCACTTCTATAGTTTAAAACTAGGTAGTGTGACTTATCCATAAAATATAGGTAAATACCGTGTCTGATATTATTCAGACCTTTTAAAGACCATCAATTTTCCCATACAAAAATATTACTTTTGATGTCTCATAGTGTATTTCGAAAATTGTAAAAGATACAGTCACAGTCTATACAAATTATACAGTACAGTCTATACAAATTATGATAATCTCAAAATTATAAGGTATTATTAAAAATATCGGCAAGTTCACATTGATTTCACCATACGGACTATATTTTGCAATCACTATATCTTCTAATAAAATTTGTCTATGGTGAGAAGAAGGATCCATAAACAGCAAAAGCTCTTTTCTTATGGAGATTGAGTCGAAGTCTCTGGCAACCTCAGGGCACTTGAATGACATCGTATCATTAGCAGGGGCCATGATCTCAACGACAACTTCGTCTAATGTTGTTATGCTTGTATCGCCAACACTTCTCACGGCTTTAATAGGATTCACTTCTTAGATGAGCATGTCTGACGAATAGTGGCACTGAATGTGCTAATAAGCTTGAAGAAGAAACAAAAAAAATGTTTTAACATGAAATCAAATCTTTTTTGCCATCTCAATTTTTTATGAGTGAGAATTGCAATAAATTTATTCGAAGATTGAAGTAAAGAGAATTTGAAAATTGTTTTTCCCTTAAACCATACTTTGATTGTATAAGCTGAACGCCGAAAAAATTAATATTTAAAAAATCTTAAACACTGACCGAATTATAAATATTAAAGATTAATGCGTAGAAAAGGACTGCAATACTGAATTGTGTTCTTCTTTAGTAACGTTTATATTTTCTATGGAAGCGATTGAAACGGGGGTATATCCTCACTCTATTATTATCATAATAAATAGTTCGACAGGCAAGGGTTGGTCAAGGCTTTCCTTTGAAGCGAGTTCCATGCAACCCTCTGTGTGGCAACCGTTCCCCAGTTACGGATCTTTAGCATCCCAAATCCTTCCCCAACGCATCTTTCTTCTTAGATCTTCCATTATACAGTTTAGCCAAAAAGATCTTTTTGAGAGGGTGTGAATCTTCCATTCGAACAATATGAGCAGCCAAATTTAATATATTAATATTAATAAATATTATAATATCTTCATGAAATGTATATATTTCTGAGTTGTATCTTCTTCTCGTCGTCTCACATTGGAGAAATAAAATTAGAATACCCAAATGGGCCTCATCTGATTTTGTAAATATTCATGTTTCAGAGCCATAAATCAAAACTGGTCTAGTAAGAGCTTTGTATAACAGGAATGTTGTTTTCCCAAAAATAAATTGTGACCTGAGAAGTTTTTCAGTTCATAGAAAGCTCCATTAGTAGCAACAACTCTGTTTTTAATTTCTACCAATACTTTATTTTGAAAATTAATTTCAGATCCCAAGTATTTAGGATCCGGTAATGAATCAAAAGTGTATATTCCCAAAGTAATATTGAGTGAAATTTGGCGAGATTTTTTTTGCGGAAAACATGTATTTTATTCTCCTGGTTTATGTTTGGATTCATAATCGTTACAGTAACAAAAATTTAAAAAACCTGTACCCTTAAAGAAGTCTTTAACTTCACTCCATCCTGACTGCTTATAAGTAACTAATTTTTTTATAATTTCTTTTACTATTGGTTTTTAATTAACCTGTATTTCCATTATGTTTCATATATATATATATATATATATATATATTAACTACTCTTCTGTTTGCCATTTTTAGCAAATGGAAGAGTAGTTATATTAATAGCATTAAATTTATAATTAATAATTTTTGGCAAAGAATTAAATTCGATGTTAAATATGTACACCTGTCATAAATATAGGCGCAATATGAAATATAAATCAGAGGCAAAAAATTGTACTTAAAGAACAGTTAATTTTTCACCATTTCCTATTTTTTTATTCGAAGAAAATTGTAATCAATGGTGTAAAAGAAATAAAATACTAAATCTTGATTTATCTATATTCAATTTATTATTTTAAAATGAAATTAAAATTCTATGAATTATGATATGTTACTTCTTCTAAAGACGAAATAACATTTTATAATGTAAATGAAACTATGCAATTTTCTTATAGCCGAACAGTGCTAAACACAAAGATTGTATAAAACTGATGCGCTGGCAATGTCCTCTGTGTAGAGTTGTTCCCAGAGGAACCATCGCCTCGAGACGTAACCAAAGCGGACATCGTCTCCGCTCGGAGCAAACTTATTACTTATCGCTGCACCGAAAAGCTGTTTTCTAAAGAGAAAACTGTCAGAGAAAACTGTCACTGGACATTTAATGATTAAATTTGATAAACAAAATCCTGTTCTTTTATAATTTGACACTAATTATCCGAAATTTTAATGGAATGCACGTTTTAATACAATAGTCGTTTATGCCAAAGATATTACTAATATTTACAAAATATCAGATGGATTATTAAAATGAAAAAATACTTCTTTAATATTGTCAGCAAAAGTGTAAATATGGAAAAATATTCTATGTTATTGGATATATATACTTAATACTACATGTGTTAAAAACAGTTTGGGGTACCGAATTTCGCATATGGAAAGAGTAAAAGAGACATTTGAGATCATAACTAAAAGTATATAACTGTATATCTATTACCAGAACTGAGACTAAAATATGTACGTATATCGCTGAGTGTTTTAATATTAGGGGTTAAGGCATGTTTATAATTCTTCTACCTAAACAAATATACTGCTTCCTTCAAGTTCATAGTAGTCCATCGAAAACTGACACTGTATATCGCTGTCGGTACTGAAATTATTAATCACGCGCCAATATAATTTCACTAATATCGTGTGAGGCAATTCGAAGATTCCTTTAAAGTGCAAGGACTTTACAGCTAGCGACGAATTTAATGTACGAAGGGATCGCTGCGATGTTGCATGTTTCAGTTGCTCGGTTGTAGAATATTTATGTTATACATACGTTTAATATACATTGTTGAAATAAGTTTAGGGCATTGTTATCAACTTATGTTTAGCAGAAGGAAACTAATCATAAAGTTAGCATATGCCTTGTCATAAAATGATTGTATTCCCATTTGACTTTTTACGCCAACGTACAAATCCTTTTACTTGTTTATCTTTTCTTTTTTCTAGACTGTATAATTTCGTTAATTATTCTAAACAAATCATAAGTATGGATTTATTTTCATACTTATATTATACTTATGTTTTTTTCTGGTCATTCTATACTTAGACTTTTTATATTAATATATTCTTAACTATTTTTCAGCCACATTCATTTTGCACTTATTACCTTTCTTTGCTCCTTTTTTCTTGTTCTTGCTTTTTCCGTTCTCTATACGTCCTATTCATTTCTTGATGATTGATCACATTTTTATATGTATTTATACGTTCATATCATACATGTGATATATCGATTTTAATCTTTCAATAAATATCAACGAAATAAAATGAAGTAAATGTAATGAAAAAAATTACAGTTTCAAATGAAGATTAAATAAAAATTGAAATTAATAAATATAACTTATTTTATGACTTATTTTTAATACTAATAAAAAAACTAGGTAATTTTATTACATATATATATATATATATATATATATATATATATATATATAGGAGGGTAGGCGCTGCAGTGCCAATATTTACTCCGGCTCCGTATTAATAGTGATCTAAAAATTAAAATAAGTGCATTTAATTAGTGAAAAAGACAAAAGTGAATAAATAAACAAGTGATCTACATCATACATTGTGGATAACATCTAACAATCGGCTAAAACTATGTAATCAGTGTAAATGACTCGACTGTGAACATTAATAGTGAATGTATTTTATACGGATATATCCCTATGCTTTATGCATCTGAAGTGAAAAACAAACTAAAACTGATGAAATTGTGAACTTTCATAATCCCAGCAATTGTTTTTAAATATAAAAGTGTAATAAAATAATATTTTTCCAACAACAAGAAGTGACTTCCAAAAATTAGCGAGTTACACATAGCGCCATCTGTGGAGAGTTACCCGTATCACTAGTATAAATCCGAACCATCTTCGATCTGTCCGTCAAAGTCAAAGAGCTAGCTGTCATCGTAGCAAGTCGGAATAGGTACGGAAGAGGGCGCTAGTAGTATTAAAACAATCAATCTTATATTGAAAAACAAGTTTAAAGCGGCTTAGAAAGTCCAACAAATGGAGGAAATTATATACGAGCTTCGGAAAATTCGAAGAGATTTAGACGAACAGAAAACTGCTATTGAGAGAAGTGGGAAAAAAGTGACGGAGAAAGTTACACAAAATATAAACTGCATTTTAGAAGACAAACTTCAACTATTTAATGAAAAATACGTACATCTAAGGAAAAATGTGAAAACCAAGAAAAACGACTGTATTTTCTAGAAAAACAGGCAAGGAAAAATAACATAGTCTTTTTCGGAATAAAAGAAACGGAAACATCATACTCAAACCTAGAAAATATAATAGTGAACTTTATCAAAGAACATTTCTCCCAAGAACTGGATCGCTGGAACATCCAAGAAGTTAGAAGAATAGGCAAGAAAGGTGAAAGACCTAGACCAATAATTGTCACCTTTAGTACACTAGGCACAAAAATTAATTTGTTTAAAAATAGAATTGCACTGAAAAATACCGGTTTCTACATAACGGAAGATTTCCCACAAAATATTTTAGAGAAGAGGAGAGAACTTCAGGAACAAGCTAGAGTTGAAAAGGAAAAGGGTAACCTTGTAAAAATAAAATATGACACGCTTGTCATAATTGAAAAAAACAAAACGGCTGTCAATAACAAAAGAATGCTCTCAACTTCGCCTGAAAACAGTACCACAAAGGGAGCCGGAACAAAAACAAATACACAGGCTAGCAAGAAAAATAAATCACAAACACAATTAAGAAGAACTTCAAGCCTATCGGAAGGTGTTTTAAAACCAGGCATGCTGAATTATTTGATTAATAAGAATACGAACAACCCATCAGATCTACAACAAAATAACAACATAAATAAATAACAATTACCACCCCCTCTCGCAACGCCAACATACAACAACCACTATCAAAAAACCAAATACATCCTCCAAGCCGGCTGGTCACCATGGAGGATCATGACCAAAACCCTCCAAATAACAAACTGGATGCAAACAGCGCAATGAAGGGAAAACTGGCTCAATTTGGAGGAGGCCTTTACCTGTAGAGGGGTTCTTTCAGAATAATTTCGTACCTATAATACTTTAATATAATTTTTCTAACATATTTATATTTAAACTGTAATTGTAATTACTAACTACTATATAATAAACTACAGATTATTTTTTTTTCAATGAGTACTAACAAAACAAATTAACTTTGTAAACTAACAATTTTGGAAGAAATATAATTTATTTATTTATAAGTAATTTTATTAAATGCTGGTATGATATCGTATTTTTTTTTAATTTCTTTTCATACCTCTTAGTTCTTAATGACGTAAATTAATCTTTATATGAAATCACTACAAAATATTTACATGAAATTATATTGGCTTCCTCAACTTTTTTTATTTATGTTTGAATTGCATAATAATGTTCTTTACCTCTAGTGAAATATCATAGCAGAAATTATGGTAAACATTTTTCTTAGATAAACATTACTGTCCGACAGAAGCCTTTTTTTCACATTAGATTCGTACTTTTGTCACTCCATAAATATTCTACAGTTGCTAAATTTAAAAAAATAATTAAAATTACACTGTACTAATGATTACATAGATGAAACGTCACTTTTGAGACATCTAGAATGATTCTATATAGATGAGATCCTAGATAAAGGGATTCTAGAGAGGGAGATATTCTAGGTTATTTTAGATAAGATCTAAAATTGTTGTACCAACTTTTTAATTTATTACTTTTCAGTATCTGTCTTCATGGAACTGCCCTTATTATTCATATTGTTTTTTACTTTGTGATGGAAGTTATAATAAAATAAAATATTCCCCATCGAATCGAAAGAATACAGACACAGCTCTTCTTTTATAGAAATATGCCTCAAAAAATACTTTCTACTTCTTAGTTGTTGACCAAAATAACTAAAAAACAGAAAGCTAGATATGTTTATTCATTTTTTTACAAAAAATAGCCGTATCAGAATTATAATTAATCTCCTTAAGTTTTTTTAAAATTTTTTAACAATTTTCCGCTTGACCACTTGTCTGAAAATAATATAAATTAATTAAAAATATCCTGACCTGAGCCTGAATAAAAGAGACCAATTTTAGGAAAGTAAAACAGAACACCGTCACTTTGATATTTGGTGAGCAAAAGTAATCGGTTTTTAATTAAGGATGTTATTTGGAGATATATTTTATAATTATTTTTAACTTGAACAAATATTGAATATTAATCTGTAGTATACCAAAGAAACTAGGCTTGATAAAGACGTCCGGAAATTCAACACACTTGCTTCTATGAAACTATCTTTCCTAACATTGTTATAATTACAAGTCAGGTTTCAGATTTCGTTCAGGTGCTTTCCCTTTATTTCACACTTTTTTTACCGTTTTTATCTGACAAACTTATGATATCTTTTTATATATAAATGGATATTTATTTTGTTTATATATTTCAGTTAATAGAAATGATAGTTGTGAAATAATATAGAAATACAACCAGCGTATGTTACGTGCTATATTCAATTAACAATAAAATATTAAATAAATGACAGCCATAATTTAATTATTGAATTGTCATATTCAAACAGTGTCCTGAATGAGAATGACTATGAATTGTATTTATCCTCTACTTTCTGATATTTATTCGTTATTTTTTTGTTAATTTTACCCTAACTTTAATTGAATTATTTTTTCATGTACAATATATAGTTATAAATGACAATTTTCAATAGAATCCTTTTATATGTTTCCATAAATTTTACCTTGTAGTTTCAATAAATAACAGAGACATATATGTGTGGACAAGAGATTTATTCATACTACACTAATGAGCAATTTTGTCAACCTGTAGCTTTTTTTCTGTTATTTTTCTGAAAAAATTAACACCGAGTTTTTCAAATACATTTTTGACGTCTCCAATAATGACAATATTTACTTCTTCGAAAGTTCGTACTGTTCATTAGCAACAGACATCTTAATCTTCAATCTAAACAATAGTGCGCTTTTCAATATTATTTTGCATTTAAATTTTAATCGATCCGATATATTGTAAAATAGAAACAATATCGAACGATTAAAATACGACCACCATAATAAACACCACAATATGTAATAATTATTAATTTAATGTAAAAAAAAATTATTTAAAAATTCATTGCAATACAGTCACCCTAAAGTTCTCTTAATGAAGTAAATCGCATTTGTTTGTTTCGGCATTGAGCTATGAATAAGAGTTTATTGACTCCGTCAGGAGAAATACGTGTGATGTGTGATAATAAAATAACTGCAGCTTTAGGTGATTCATGGCAATAAAATTGAAACCATTTGCTTATTAATGAGGTTTTGATAAAATTAATACAATCTGCAAACTAAAAAAAAATATATTTTTAAAATGTAAATTTATTCTATTTCACCGAAAAATAACTAACTTATAATTCAATAAAAAAATTGTAATGAAATACTAAATATCATTATAATTTTATTATTTATTTATTTCAAACACTCAGAGTTTTTATGAGAAAGACTTGGAAAAACCATTAAAATATTAGGATTTTTGTTGAACAAAATTTTGTTCAAGAGAAAATTTTGCTCCAAGGTCATTACTGCCAACAAAACTTTTATATTTAATTTAAATAAATATTTATTCGGTTATTTTTCATATATATTCTATGTATTTACTGGTAGTTTAATTCCTACTGGTAGGGCCTAACTAATAACCAACAAAAACACTCAATTTATAAGTTTTAATTCCTAGGGTTGGAAATATTTATAAACTTTTATTCTAGAAACATTAAAACTGATGACGTTTTTTTAAATGGATGACTACATTAAATTTATTTTGAACCTGATTGTTCTTTCTTACAGCGCTAGACGAGTTAAAATCACTTTGCCAATAGTACGTGGGACTTGTTTTATATAACTGGAATAAAAAATCGGATAGGTAATCTAATTCTAACTGCTTCAATGTACCGTTTCAATTTCTACTACAATTTTATTTGTATCGATACGCGTGTGTATGTGTGTGTATGTGTGTGTGTATATAAATATAATGATAGACATAAAATTGAAGTCCTGTCAATAAGAGACATGCGAAATTTCGAATTTTTTAATGAAAAGTAATGTTTTCATAATTTTTGTAAATGCAATTTGTGTAGAATTTTTTGATCCAGCAAGATGAAATAAATTATTTTGACAATCAAAAAGAATATAACTGTACGTTTACAGTTTATTTTGAATTTCTTTCGACATCATACATATTAAAAAATCTGTTACAAGTTAGTCCTGCAAAAAATACATATTAAAAAATCGCGTTAGTAATTTTTTCATCAAATAGTGAAGTGACCGATTACACATAGAAAAGTATAAAGTTTAAGGTATGCTTTTATGCATTTAAATGACAGTAAAATTTTGTCTCTTCCTTGAAAAAAATTCAGAGTCTTAATGTTTTAAGGGGGTTATGCGTATAAGTTTATCAGGGATACTTACCTATCATTTTTGAGATAGAAATACTCAATAAAAATTTGTTTACTTAATGCTTATCTCTCATTATTTTAGATGCCAACAGAATACAAAAGAAAGTGTACGGATGCAGGAAGAGCTCTGGGATTAGGCGAAACACTAGATTGGTCTAATTGATCTGTTAAAATGGAAACATGAATTTAAATATGGTGAGTAAATTATATTGTGTAGCATATAGAACTTTGCACCGAATATTCACGAACGATGACATAAAAAAGAAAGACTTAGGTCCCGCGTCTTTTTCTGGGTTTCACAATGAAAACGTTTGAGCATATACAGTTAGGCATATGCAGTTGGCATATACAGTTGCTCCAAAGTAGATGATTAGTTCCAATCATTTCATACCTTTACTCACTCGCCTGCAGCTTTGCCTGATAAACTGAAATCACTGGAAAAATCACTAGACAAAGTGAAGGAGCTTCAAAGCGGAAGAGATGAGCCGCAAAGTAGTGGGTATGTTTTTAGACCTTTTAATGTTGTCATAGCTATGAAAGGAGATCGGTGAAAATCGACCTGGAGATACGTAAATAGAATAATTTTTTAAAAATTATATTGAATATATTTTAAAAACTGATATTTTTAATGTCAAAGAGTCTCAGCAGCTTATAAGGAAAGAGGAAAAATTAAAATGTAGTTTGCAACCATAATACAAAAATCGATCAACTGCAAGCTACATTTTGCGATAAGAATTCTCTGCTTTCAAGCTCCATTTAAATATTAATGGTAATATACTTCGACTTTGCGCTTAAAAGAGGCATTCGTACCGCGTTATCTGCTGTCAACAACCGCATCACATCGGATATGCGCAGACTCAAAAAGGCAGCATTTCGACTGAGACAAATTGAAAATTTTGAAAAACACGTAAAAGGGAATGTTGTTCCTTATGTTGTGAAAAACTTTTTTAAAAGATTAATTTTTCTCTAATACTATTTTTTTATAATCGGTATTTTGAAAGGCTTTTCTTCATTTTCCCAATTTATCCCCTTAAATAATAATATAAATTTTCTTCATTTTCCCTTAAATCATATTTATATACACACACACATACACACACATACACACGCGTATCGATACAAATAAAATTGTAGTAGAAATTGAAACGGTACATTGAAGCAGTTAGAATTAGATTACCTATCCGATTTTTTATTCCAGTTATATAAAAAAAGTCCCACGTACTATTGGCAAAGTGATTTTAACTCGTCTAGCGCTGTAAGAAAGAACAATCAGGTTCAAAATAAATTTAATGTAGTCATCCATTTAAAAAAACGTCATCAGTTTTAATGTTTCTAGAATAAAAGTTTATAAATATTTCCAACCCTAGGAATTAAAACTTATAAATTGAGTGTTTTTGTTGGTTATTAGTTAGGCCCTACCAGTAGGAATTAAACTACCAGTAAATACATAGAATATATATGAAAAATAACCGAATAAATATTTATTTAAATTAAATATAAAAGTTTTGTTGGCAGTAATGACCTTGGAGCAAAATTTTCTCTTGAACAAAATTTTGTTCAACAAAAATCCTAATATTTTAATGGTTTTTCCAAGTCTTTCTCATAAAAACTCTGAGTGTTTGAAATAAATAAATAATAAAATTATAATGATATTTAGTATTTCATTACAATTTTTTTATTGAATTATAAGTATTGAATTATAAATTTACATTTTAAAAATATATTTTTTTTTAGTTTGCAGATTGTATTAATTTTATCAAAACCTCATTAATAAGCAAGTGGTTTCAATTTTAATGCCATAAATCACCTAAAGCTGCCGTTATTTTATTATAACTCACATCTGAGTGTAACCATCACATAGTGAATAATGAATTTCTACAAAATTAATGCCAAACATATTCAATGTAGAAAACAATAAACTTACTTTCCATATATTTACAAATAAATACATTTACATTATTTTTTATTATATATTAATATATATTAATTACAAATAACAACAGTTTATAAATAAATACATTCATAACATAATTCACGCATACAATAAAATGTTGAAGGCAAAAAAGTCTGTGCATTAAATATTTCCTTTGGGTAAAATTACTTTAAGGGCTGTAAATAAGGCTGTATATAATCTAGGTAATAAGGATTACTTAGATTACATACAGCCAAGTTTTGGGGCCTACCTTTGGCCATGATGTGTGGTCAGATCATGTAAGGAAATTTTATAAACTATTTTGAATAAAGTTCAACAGTTGCATTTGTCATGAAACTGTATCAATGGAAGTGTTACGAATAGGTTCTCAAGTTTTCCTAACATTTTGCCCCATCAATTAACGTAATGACATTTTTGAGCCTCGATGAAATCGTGTGGCATCCACCCAGCACGAAGCTTCCTGACGTCTAAATATCGATATAGAATTTCCCGTATCTAATTGCGGTAAAGGAAATGACATATTGCCTAAATCTATTTAAAGCCAAAAGATGCTGATAGTTACTCTCTTGCCGTTTTTATCATAAAACGTACAACATTGTTATTATCCTGAGTTGTTATTGCTGGAAATGTCATTACTGAGGTTTGTATGACCGACCTTGAACCCGTTAAACCAGGCTAAGGCTTCGTCATAAAATGCCAATAAAAATCGATTATAACTTTGCTCTCGATTGAAACCAACAAAACCCATAATAATCATCGATTGAAAATTTCGTCTTGTTAAATCCATTTTGACGTGAATCACACAATTTTCAATTATTGCGAATTTTTAAATATTAATCACAAAATTCAAGCTAACGATGAATATTTTGAATGGATCGTAGGTTTTTTCTTTTTTCCAAATTTTAAATATTTTGTTACCATTGGTAAAAATTACCAGAATTTTAAATACCGCGGTATAAAATTAATAGTTCATTTCGTTGTCATATCGTGAATTTATTATATATTTTAAAGAGATAATTAAGATGTAATTGAAAGAGTCACATATATTTATATGACTTTTTTAATGAAGCAGAATTTTGCTTATAGGTTTTTAAGATATTAAAATGCATGACTTTTCTGTTGGTAATAATATTTCTATAAGAAAAGCCTATTGCAATGTGTTTTTGACAAATAATTTTTTCCAATACTTTGTTTTTTGAAATCGGTCTGCCTTGAGCAATTCCACACAATCCAAGCACAGAGCACATTATGTGTTTCAATATAGATATATTGCGGAGTGAAGTGGAAATACTGTGTAAAAAGTGTTAAAGTGGCGGAGAATAAGAGTTAATAAAATAAAAATAAGGGTTAGTAGAGTAATGTGTTCATTCCGTATGAGGACATTAACGTATTGAAAACTGTCACGGGAGGCACTACATGACACATAGAAAATATTTAAAAACATTATTAGTAATATTTATATTCCAAAAAAAACAGCATATTTAGTTTTATATGACCTTACAAAGTAAAAAGAATTATATTTCGAAACCATAGTGATCAACAATTCCTAGAGATGCGTGACGTTTATTTTGTCTTCACACTTAAAAGAAATTGCAGAATTATATTTCAAAATTAATAATCATGAAATGTTATTTACAGACATCAACTGTAAATGCACTGTTCATTCAACAGAAAAGGTTACTAAATATTAGATCTTATTGCTAAAAATTAGGGTAAAGATATATACACAGAAATATTTCAAAGTGGCGAAGTGGAAGTGTCCATTTATTTTATTGTATGAACATTGTTATCAACATATAATATCAATATGAACATTATTATTCTAAAAGCAGATTAAAGTAAAACACCAAGAGACAATGAGACGTCATAAATTATAAAATGGAGTATAATAGAATTACAGTCAATATAAAAATATTCCATGGGTCTTATATAAGCACATAATCTACAAATGCACCGTTCATCAAAGATTTACCACAGATTCATCAATTAAATACATCTCCATGTTTTAGAGAGTATACGTAGTGTGGAACAATTTTTTTCTTTACGTAATCATATCAGGTAATATTAGTCATATCATATCAGACAATCATAAGTATTTGTTGATGCACAAACCATCATAAGTTGTAGAATTAACGTGTCTGTATATTGAAATTATTTATGAAAAAATTATTTAATAATACAATAGTGTTTGGAATCTTTGTCTCTTTGTTTTGAATATTCAAACACATACATCACGTAAAAACGACTTGACCAATTAAATTGAGTTTTTTGTATAATATAGTGTACTAACCTGAAGTAAGATTAATTTTTATTTCATTTGAATCGGTTTGCTCAATCAGGATATATGCGTATTATAAATTTTCTAAAATTCATTTGTTTTGTATTAGTACAAATGTCTATTTACTATATGTGTTTTAAACACATAAACATCAAGAGTAAACCCAACTCCACCCAACCCAACCAAACATAATCCAACCAAACTGAACATAATTTAATCCAACGTAACCAAACGAAAACTCAAACCAACCCTATTCAATCCAAATCCAAACCCAACCTGTTCAAACTCAATCCAATCCATAGCAAACCAAAAGCAATGCGATGCAAGGCAACCCATCTCAACCCAAACTAAACCTAATGAAACTCAAAATACATTAAAAATCCAAACAGGGTGGATTCAACTAAACCCAATTCGACTAATCCCAACCCACCCCAAAACAAATCCGACCCAACCCGATTCAAAAGAAACAAACAAACCCAAAAGCAAACTCAACCCAATCAAGTCCAACCCGAAGTAAACGCAAGTCAATCCCAATCAATATAAACTCAACTCAATATAATCCAGCTAATCAACACCAACAAAATCAAAATAAAACTCAACCTAACACAAAACAACATAACCAAATCCCAATCCCAATCCAAATACACCCAACCAAATCTAAACTAACGCAACCCAAGGGAAGAAATCGAATCCGACCCAATAATTACATTTCGTCTAGAGATTACATTATGTCGTTAAACACACGGATATTTTGAATACGATGTGGACAAGTCTCCCGAATAGTTCCTGAGTCGAGTAGGATTCTGCGGTTGACCTTTTTCTCAAAAATTTTTTCCCTAATTTGACAGTTTGTCCTAGGTTGAGAATGGATTTTTTGAGTCATTTAGAGCGTTCGCTAAATGCGTTTTGATCAGCAACTTTGAGAGTAGCTTTCCAATATATAACGGTATAACCACTACGTGGACGTTAGACGTGATCTTTGTTTTACCCATTTTCTTTTTTGCTGGGAAACTCTGCTTAAGTCCATAGCATCAAGCATTGCACCAAGTTCGTCCAGTGACTCTGTCATAACCACTACTCATTTAACAATTCGAATCCAAACCGTGATGTATTCACCATTGTTATTGATGCCAAATAGGTTATTTTTGTTTTTATTTTCTCATTGTTCTATTGAAATGAGTATCATCATCATTCTGAGTAACATTTCATCCATTAATTTTTAATTTTAGTCAGATCGCTAGTATTTTTGGGAAATAAGTAATAAGTTTACAACTTATTTACCTTAAACCATTATTAGTTGTCACGGATAAAGAGTATTGTTAGTGAAACAAAAGTGAATACTCTATTATTGTAAAAGCGACCAATATAAAAATAAAATATTTACTTTCAGAACAAAAATATATATTAGCCCGAGCAACAAATTGAAGAAGCCAAAAATATCACAATTATAGCATAAATTCAATCAAGTAAGTAAAACTTTAACCTCAATGAGAGGGTATGTCAATGAGAGGGTAGGTCTTGACGATAAATTAGTTGAATAGGGTAACTAAATACGAGCACAAATCGATTATAAAGCTTGTTATATAAAAAGGTTAACCCCAACTTCCGCATACAAACTCATCGTTTAATAGGAAAAACTAACGTTTTATGAAATATTAATCAAAAGTCTCAATTCATAATATGAGTAAATATGCGAGGAGGGAAAGGATGTCATATAAGTTATCATTTTCCTTTTTCACTCCAACTCTATCGTATTTGGTGCTGAATATCAGTAAAAAACCTTACCCTAAACTATTATTTCTATATTATAAAACACTCTAGTACATAATTGTCAACTAAAATATATGAAAAGTGATTCCATCCCATTAACTCTAAAAACTATTACTACAAAAACACAAAAAAAAATTTTAGTCTATATTGCAATGGTACTAATAAGATTTAAAATGTTATTTTTCAAGCTTTTATATTTTTATTTCGATAATATAAATAAAATGCACCATTAAAAATTATATTTATTATTTTTGAAATTTTTTTCTGTGAGTACATATTGATTATAAACTTTATTTACATTTTACTAGAGAATATTATTATACTTATAATAGACACAAAAATAAGTGCGAGCTATTTCAACTCGGTCAGTTAATTATAAATTGCTATTTTAGCATAAGTTTTGGAGCAATATTTAAACAATTAATATTTTGGGAAGTGGTTTCACGAAAATAAATCTAGTTAACATTAAAAGCAAACAGTTCAGCAATCTTAGTTTTTCAATTCAATAAACGTTTAAAACTGAAATACAAAAATATAATTTAAATCCTGCAGAAAGTATGATCATGGAAAATTGGCCAAATTTAGTATAAAAAACGAATGGATTTATCGGTTTCGCTGAAAAAAGAATTAATATGTACATTGGTACTAAATCACATTAAAATTTCTTCAAAAACAACTACAGAAATATAATACATTTAAATTTTTTTCGAATATTACCACCACAGGAGATATTTCATTTATCATAAGATGGATTTTCCACTCATCTTATGATAAATTAAATATCTCCTGTGGTGGTAATAATAAGACCTACACATCTGTTGGACCAATGGCTACAGTAGTCTGTTTTAGAAAAAGTTGTCTTACCCTGGGTCATTTAAATGCTAAGTCTTTGTGGACGGGTCACGATGAGTTATACGCAGCGATAATAGAGCATGATCTAGACATACTGGCTATAAATGAAACGTGGATTACACGCGGTTCGAACACGTGCACCCTCGCCGTGCCTGGCTACTCGTTTGCGCACCGCGATCGCACTGTCGGCCGCGGAGGAAGTGTAGCTTTTTATGTACGCCAAGGCATACGGTACCGCGAGATAACCATCCCGAACACAGAGCTTGAGCAACTTTGGATTCGCTCGGAGATGGGTCGCGTAAGCGTGATTGTGGGTACTGCATACCGACCGCCAACTATGTCTCTAGATTTAGCGCTCGATTGCCTGAGCCAGGCGATGACCAGCCTTAACTGCACCGCTGAATACTTTTTCTTCACCGGTGACCTTAATACAGATTTACTGAAACAGGCCGATTCAAGCACCGCCAAGACCATTAACTGGCTGGAGATGTTTGGTTTCAAACAACTCGTATCTGAGGCGACCAGGATAACTGAATACTCAGAAACGTTAATTGATTTATTTTGTTGCAGTCCGTGTGATATTAATTTTAATATACTAATTCATCACAATCAAGATTTAAGTGACCACTCTCTCTTGGTCGGTAGACTCAATATCATAAAACCTCCAATACCTGATCGTAAATTCCGTTCCCGTTGTCTTAATAAAATGGATATGGAGTTGTTCGTTTCAGCGGTATCAAAATTTCGGTGGAACAATGTGGCAGTCGGCGACGATATCGACAAAATTGTTAATAATTTTAATACTAGCGTGTTGTCGATTTTCGACGCCTATGCACCAGTAAGGGAGCGAACAACGCGCATCCATTCATCCAAACCGTGGATAACGGACACGATCCGTCTCATGATGCGTCTGCGTGATCGAGCCCGCTCTAAAGCTATTAAATCAAAGAAAGATACACATTTAGATTATTATAAATCGCTGAGAAATCTAGTCATCACAGCTTTGAGACGGGAGAGAAAAGCATATTTTACTTTTTATGTAAACGCACATCGTGGAGATAGCAAACAGCTGTGGAAAGGCTTGCAAACAATATATCCCATCGGTAAAAGTAGAGAAAATATCCTGCCACGCCATCTCTGCGATCCAGATCAGATTATCGATCACTTTGCAACGTTACCTTGCGCCAAAAGTGCGGACGCTGATCTTATTTCTTTTTATGATACCCATTGTTTTGCTGAGACAAAAATGCGTTTTCAGAAGGTGAGTGAAGATATTGTGGCGAAGATTGTGTATTCTTTAAAGTCCGAAGCTATCGGTGTGGATGGTATCTCTGCACGGATGCTGAAACTGACACTACCGTACACCCTTACCGTAATTACCAAAATTGTGAATCTGTCGCTCACTTCTTCTACCTATCCGGAGATATGGAAAAAAGCTGTTGTTATCCCAATAGGCAAGAAAAGTAGCGTTCAATCATTAAGCGATCTTCGCCCCATAAGTATTCTACCAGCAATGTCTAAAATCATAGAAAAAATTGTCTGCAATCAGCTTAAAAGATTTTTAGAATCAATCAAAGCGCTCCCCCTTACTCAATCAGGTTTCCGTGGTCAACACAGTACATTCACAGCACTTCTATCCATTACTAATGATATCCTATCCTCAGCTGATAAAGGGGAGGCTACTGCTGTCGTTCTTTTGGATTATTCACGTGCTTTTCATTGCCTAAGTTTGCCAATTTTAATGGCTAAATTACAATATTACGGCTTATCGGAATGCGCTTGTGAATGGTTTAAAAACTATTTTAAGCGACGGTGTCAGTATGTCAAAGTATTCGATGGTAGTAAAACTCTTACCTCGAAAGTTCATGCCATTTCTAGAGGTGTACCGCAGGGGTCAATCCTAGGGCCGCTACTTTTCACTTTGTACACATCAGATATTTCGAGCAATTTAAAGCATGTAAAAACTCATTTTTACGCTGATGATACACAGGTGTACAAATCTTTTCGTGTGGGAGATGAAGACAGAGTGTGTGAAAAAGTTAATGAAGATCTTATGAAAATCTGGAATTGGTCGTGTAAACATGCCTTATTGTTAAACCCTTCCAAATCCTGTTTTCTAATTACGGGAAGTAGGGCTCAGGTATCAAGATCAGGAAGACTGAAGCTCGCCATAAACGGGCAGTCCATTCCTATGTTGGAACACGCCAAAAATCTAGGCATTATAATGGACTCACAGCTGAGATTTCATAAACACATAACCACAAAAATTAAATGTTGCTTTATGCGTCTCAAAACGCTATACAGATACCGTCCTTATCTCTCTGTTCCCATTAGAAAAATTCTAGTTGAAAGCCTCATTCTTCCTGTACTCGATTATGGTGATATCGTATACGGCCCACGTTTACTTTGAAAAACAGCCAAGTCAATCCAAAGAATACAAAATGCACGGGCGCGTTTTTGTTTCGGCATCCCGCGGCGATCCCGTGTATCACCGTATTTAAATGAGCATGGAATGCTCCGAATGCACAATAGTCGCAGTTATCACACTCTTTGTTTTTTGCATAGACTTTTCACAGCAAAAGAGCCGAAATATCTCTACGACATATTAAACTGGTCCGGCAGTGCTCATAGCCACATGACGCGCTCCAGAGATCGACTTCTCTTAGTCCCGGAACATCGCACAACCGGTTATCGGAGTAGTTTCAAATTTGCCGCAACTAAAATTTGGAATGACCTCCCTCCGCCCCTGAAAACTGCTCTATCCATGACTATTTTTAAAAGGTCAATCCGTAAGTGGCTTTTGACCCAGCAAATGCAAACGGAATAAACGGAAAATATCGGCTTCTCTCTTCGAAATAATTTCATCTAAATTATATGTTCTTGTGCTATATTTTCTCTTTGGGTAATAATGTGTATGTAGTTATATGTCTGTATATAATACCTGTATTAAAAATAATTAATAATATTATTATATATTGTGTATCTGTGCGTGTAAACTGTATATGTATATGTGTGTATATGTATATATGAGTATTTGTTTGTATATGTATGTATATCAACAGGTGCTAGCTGTAAACCGGCCGTGTCGGTTTTGCTTATAGCATAACTGCACAAGCCGAGGTAGTAACCTTTTTGTGGATAAAATATTGAATAAAATTTAGGTTAAGGCGTGTAACTTAATTTTTAACTCTAATATTGTCATTAGCCCTAAGAAAATTTCTTTACATGTCTATTACTTTACCTGTTGTATTTTATATCCACAAATAAACTATATTATTACTATTATTATTATTATTATTATAATATCCAAGTTTTATGGTATATATTCACAATACCTTTAGAATTATATTTTATAAAATTAAGAAAAAAAAATTAATTTTAATCCCCATAAGGGGCCTCTAAAATTGATACAACACGCGATCGTAAAAAAAATAAAGCCATATTTGCCTAGTAATCAGACAAATATTCTTAAGTTTATGCTATTAGACAACATGTACAAGTATTAGCTTATCAATTATGCCGAATTAGGAATTCCAAGATCAATTAGTTTTTGAATAAAATGACTGTGACTAGGGTAACAATCTGGTTGTTAAAATTTTAGTCTCAAAATTTAAGGAATTGTAAATATCGGTCCTGATCTTAGTATCCAAATTGTCAAAGGGAATACGTAGTTTTATTTAGAAAAATATTATTTATCAATTTTATATTATTTATTGTATCAAATAAAGTTGCCCTCACTACGGTAAACGACTAACGGTAAAAATAAATTAATGAAAAAAAAAACAATGAAATTAAAAATCATACTTAAGCTTCCAATTATTTAACACAAATATGTAGTTAAACAAATATTATCTATTTGTATACATCGGAAATCTACTGGCATTTTACTAATCTACAAGCATTTAAACATTTTCATGTATGGTTTACAGTTCGTATTTGCCAAATTCGATTCCGGTGCGAGTCTTGAAGACACAAAAATGTAATCTCAATCCCGAAATTAAACAACACATTATGCATAGTGATTATGTGTTTTGGGTAGAACGCGATGGTTATTGAGCAACCAAATCAGGTCTTTCTAAAAATAAACCTCTGTAAAAGCAATTGAACGGTGAATGCATGTATAAGGCATAACGAGCAGCGCGCGGTGCATTCTGTCTAACGTCATTATGTGTCTGAGAACGCATGTACAAGACTTAACGAGCACTACAGGGTGCATTCGTTTCAACTATAATTTTACGGTTAGAGCATTAAACTATTCAGTGTTATGTTCGAACGTTTTCTAGCGTCATTTGAATACTCTTTTATAAGATAGATACAATTAAGTCAGGGTCTTTCACATCCTTTTGGTTAAGTACTAATTTAAAGGGCTACGCAAAAATATTATCCGAATGTTTAATGTGAATGTTTTATGTCAATCTAAGATATAAATTAGAAACAAATACCTGGATACTGGACCTGAACATAATTGGATGGGCATTAAATAAATTTTCATGTCAAGGTACATGTCCTTTTATATAACAAAGTGCTTAGAAAGTTCTTTAAATTTAGACCGCTTAAAAGCGTATTTATTTATCTTTATTTCTCAATTGTATTTACACATATACTGAAACATCATCTCTAATAATATAATATGTTAAAAAAATAAAGCTCACATATAACAGTGCACATAAATAAAATAGCCTTCCTCCAAGAAAATGCATTCTAAAAATGCACCTACGAAATGCACTCGACTGCATCCCAGATTGAAGTCTCAGCACAGCGCTTCGGATCACTGCCAGTATTATTACTTGGCGAGAGTGAAAAAAATCGTCGCCATCCCGTTGCAATTACTCGCCGGTTACGTACACGAGCAACGCCATTTCACTCTTCATTTCGTTCTCCGCTCACTTGCCAGGCTCGAGATTTTCGAAGCCGTTGTAAGCTCGATCGCGAAATGATTTGCCGAAGGCAATTTTTTAAAAATGTACTAGTTACAACTTATTAAGACAAGATACGTAACGTAGAACAACTTATTAAACGTAGAACAACTTATTACACGAAGTTATTTTAGTATACAAAGTGTAAATAAAATTTAAGAGATTTGGCAATTTTAAGGCTAAAAATGGTAATAAACTAAAAATATATAATAATTTCCCCTCCGTTGTTTTGGGAACGAAGTAGTCCATAAAAAACAAGTTTAAGCATTTTCACACATTTCCGTAATCCACAAGAAATTTGGATCTGTATAGAACTATAAAGAAACTTTGCCTATATCCCATCTACAATCCAGAATTGACATAAATCAGTTAAGTCTCATGAGTACCACATACAATTCCATGAAGAAAATTTACGATATGAGTGATGTGTCGTCGACGAAATATGTAATATTCGACGTCTTTACTATAATTAAATGATTTTTTTTATCCGATTCTGTACTTAATGCAGATGAAAAAATTACACATTTTTGTTAATATTGGTTCAATGGATATTTATCTGCTTGGGACCAGTTAGAAAGTACATCCTCAATATCAATTCACTGTTAAAAAGTTCAGAAATGGATAGATATCCACACATTTTAAGATGATATTTCATAAGCGGCAAATTTTCCACTGCTGAACAAAGGTGAACCATAGACTCCTAAAAAGATCAAGTCCATGCCCCATATATTCACTGATTTCCTAGGACCATGTGTTTCACCTAACGGTTAGTCATCCGATTCCACGTCTTCCGACAAGTGATCGCTATTTGAGAACGTTTCTTCCTCAACAGTAATGTGTTATGCACAATTCATATACTCCGCATTACTGCTTCATCTGCCTATCTAACGGTCGGTGACATTATTTCCCCTAGAGCTTTGAGAATACAGACCTTTGATCAATAACTTTGATAGTAGAATTTCCAACCTGTCCGGGCATAGGTGCAATATGAACTTTAAACATCACCTTTGTTTCGTTGATATTCATTTTAAGACGTATACGTTGGAAAACTCTGCATTGACCCCTGGGTATTGCCCATTATCGTCCACTGACTTTTCCATAATTACTATGTCGTCAGCCAATCGAAGATCCGTGATTGATATTAGAAATTTATATTAATACTAAATCCGTTTCAATTCAAAAGCTTGAATGCAATTTCCAACGTTGTCATGAACAGTGTCGGAGAGATGACTTTTCTTTGGTTCACATTTCTCTGCAACTAGGTTTATTTCGTACGCTGGTCCTATAGATACGTATATTATAATTCGTATATCCTTCTTCACCCTTTGATTAATCTGACTTATAAAACAACCCCTGATTTTGATGTTAGTCTTCGATTCAATGTGCCAAAATTAACTGAAATATTTATTCAAATGAGTAGGAAGCTGAAACGCTTAAATTGGGTACAATATTTATTTATTATGTCAGTTTTTAATAAAATGTCAGTTTTTGTATTTTTTTACTTAACTGTAAATATAATATAACTACAAAAGATATTGAACCTCCCCAATTCCTAAAATTATGTACTATAGCACTGTTTAAGTAGTGGCAATAATCTATGATGCTTATTATTAATAAACAGTATTGAAAATAAATGTTGATAATATCGTGTAGTAGCCGTATTCCCAATTATAATTTTTAAGCATTGTGTCTATTTATCTATGTTATCTCATACTTAAACTCGATTAGTAGTGATAATGAGACACCTATAAGAACACATTCATATAGATGTAACTCGTCCACTCAATTCGTACACATAATATGTAATTTCTGCTTTTGTAATTCCTAAACCATGATATTTTCCATAGTCCTCATATTTTGTTTCACAATATAATTTTCTCAATATAATGAATAATTTTTATCTCAAGAGAAACTAAAGAGAAGACGTCAAACTTTGAATAAATACCTCATTACATTATGAATAAACTTACATTGATCCGTACTTTTTATTGCAATCATTTTCATGTTTTATATTTATACAGGTAAAAATTTAAAGAAAATATTTTCGCTGTTTCAAATTTTGTCGATAAGTGTACAGCTAAGAGAGTACAGCCCACAATCAACATCGCTGGCAGCAAGTCGACGTGAGCTGGTGAACAAATCGATGCATTTATCCTGATTTGATTCGACGTAGTCGACTCTGTAGAGAAATAATGAACGTATTTATAAAGACAGTAATAAATAATGACCATCAGATTCTAATTATCAAGATAACCTCCTTCCGATTTAACAACCTAAGAATTAAGGGGTGCAACCTTTATCCAAAAATTTACAAATCAGAAAGTTTCCGTGCTCGTATTGTATTCTTCTCTAAACATGTTCTAAATTACAGCAAATAATTTAAGTAGGATTTTTAAATGGTTTTGGAATATGTTTAAAATAAATATAAAAATAACCTATAATGTTTTATGAATTAAAATATCGGATAGCCTGTATCAGGGACGCAACCGCAGTGGAATACGTGAAACGTCTTGGGCGTACTAATGGGTTTGCACCATGTTGTTTATATCAGCTGGAATATTAATTACTTGTCCCACAACGCCGTATTGTCCTGCAAATCGTAACCGTCGTATCTGCATCTGCAGCAACCTTGGGGAAAGTAGCCTTTCTCGATCAGCGCAATCATAGTCTGCTCTAACTGTGGCCTTGTACTGTTACTGTCAAGTGTAGCCTGGATCCTTTTTTTGGATGTTGATGAGATAGTCTCATCTCTGGTTCTATGCCACCATTGCAGTCACATTTACATCATATGTTGGTGCTCAAGACTCAAATCAAGACTGCTTGAACCCGCCGCACTCGTAGACGGTTGGCTCAATCTATTACATTCCCTATGGAGACGAACATGTTCCGCCGAGGTAAAAGCAGATCGTTTAGAACCGAAATCTCCCTCTTTTACAACCTAGTTTTGTACGTTACATACCGCACACGTTGGCACTATAGCAGTCATAAAGTCATAGCTTCGTCATATTTATACGAATTTTTTTTTTTAATTCAACACTTCTATCTCATCATATTTCTCATTGCGAAATTGTTACTATTACGAAATATTATGAATATAATACATGTACCCAAATACGCACGAATATATCTACAAGACACTTGTATGCTGTAAATGTGACCCTTGTGTGTTAATTATGAGTCATAACGTATATATATAAAAATTTAATCTGAACAATTAAGTTTATAGTTATTTTCGTTTTACTTCAGTGTTAGAACTTTTTGCATTTTTTGAGTTCCTAAAAGTTAGAGAGTTCTTAAAAGGGAAAATTGAACCTTTATAAAATCACTCACGTCTCTGTCCGTATGTGTGTTACAGACGTTTGTCTTGGAAACTGGTGGACGTAAAAAACTTTAATTTGGCTCACTAATAAATTATATAACTAAAATTCGGATATATTCAATTGGCAATGTTAGGAAGGGCAAATTAAATACTGGATTTTTTTTATTCCTTATAAAACCAGAGGTCATTTGAAAGTATAAGTCTAAGTGTTTCAAAAATCTATTCTCTATTTTAGGTATTATATTTTTAAAAATTTACTGAAAAATATGCAAAAAATATGTTCCCCATTCCTTATTTCAAAACCATTTGACTTAAAAATTAAAAAATACGGTTTTTTTAAGGATATTTATAGGTTGTGAAAACTGTAGTAATGATTTTAGATGTCTTAATTTTTTAAATATTCCCCATGTTTTTATGCCTACGAAAGATATGAGGCAATACATTCACCATTTTCTATATTCAAAGTCGATTTTTTCATAAATTACATAGACGTTTAAACTTTAAATTTAACGTAGTAATACATTATATTTACCCATATATTATATGATAAATATATATATATATATATATATATATATATATATATATATGTGTGTGTGTGTGTGTGTGTGTGTATATATTTATTTTAAACCATCGACTTATTTTCAAATATTCCTTTAACAATTAAAGAGGAGGAATATAAAATTCTCATTTTGTACATAATTTATGAACTATTTGAAAAGCTTTGTTATAAAGGAGACTAAAATATTGTGTTACAATTTGAAACTACATATTCAAAAAGATATAGAGATTATAAAGCGTAAGAAATAATGCTTAGTTTCAAATCGGTTGAAAAAAAAATTTATAAAGAAAAGTTGATAAAATTTGGCTAGTGTGTTTGAGAAATTTTTATTTTAAATTGAGTTTCATAACGACTATCATATTGTTTATGTACTGTACTATTCAATCTTATTTATGTTCTGTACTATGGTTCATGAGTGACAGTGATATAGGCAGAAGTCCACAATTGGAGGGATCAAAAAATTCTTACACTTCTCAGCAATATTTTGAACAATCCTACTTGTCCAACATACCATAGAATCAGATTTAGTTACTAGTCTGCACACGATAAAGTGCTGTGCTGTAAAAACCAGCTCGGACTCCTTTTTGTCTAAAGATACAACCACCTTTTATGAACATTCCTTCGATGTCCAAGGCATAAGACTTTGAAATCGACTTAATCCCTACACCAGGAACTCGCCCTCTATGTATGTCTTCCAATTATTTTTCTATTTAGTATGGTTAATGCATTTTAAAGTGTTCTACATTACAAAATGTTTATATTTTAACAATGCAGTTGACTGGAAAAGTTTGCTTATGTAGCACTAAGTTCGCCAAATGTGTGTATTATGTGCACTTTAAAGTTTGAAATAAAATAAATAAATGTAAAAAAATGGAGTTTCGGTTTTGTCTATTAATCTAAGGGAGTGATAACTTCTTGGCGTGATATCGGTTACCAAATAAACGTCAGCTGCTGTCTTGACTTGACAGTAGAATATAGAAGCTCTTTTCCAACAAGCAATTTTTTAATTAGAGAAATATTATTGTGAAATTATCCTACTATATTATTCACATTTATTAAAGAAATTATTATATTATTATAGCAACACACATTAACAAAACTATATTCTCACTTCTTTCTTTGCGTTAGCAAATTGAGCAACAAGTCATTAGTTCTCTGTAAAATAAAATAAGATAAACAAATCAAAGTATGCTAGCACGAGGCAGGTACACACACAAACAAACATAACAACGAGCAGCCTAAATAAACTGAGCACATTATTTGTTTGCAACCCAAGATTCCTAGGTGCCGGCTAAAGACCGCAGGCGAAAACCCACAACAACATTAGAGTCAGTGTATTTGAACGAGTGGAAGTTGAACATAATCATAATTATAATCGTCCCAGTATAGACTCGCCGCCCCTAGACCCTGCGCCTTTATACATATTTGCGTAAAACGACAAAACAACAAAATGGGTAAAATTTAAATGACCACTCGCATTTTGAGAGCAAATTAAACGCAAACACTTACGCGTTTCATGTTAGTTACGAGATTTTATTTCCCTTCACCTGTGAATGACTAAAGAGGGCTACGTAGCTAAAATTTCCCGGCGGGTTAGATTATAAGCTGCAAGAATAAACTATACGAACTTGTTAATACATAGATGCGCAAAATTTTACTAGTTTTTATGCATAAGGAAGACACGTTCCACGAAGAGGACGAAAAATTACGTTAAAAAGAGCGAAAGGAAAGGAGCTTCGAAGAGTAAGCTCTAACTTGTGTCATGAATATTAGGTAAGTCCCAAACGCAAAGTTCATTTTCCTATTTTAAATGAATTATTTACGTTCTTAGCATTTAGTTACATTTTTTAAAACGCTGTACTTTAAGAGACTAAAAACTAGTAATTCGGGTATATACTATATATTCCATACCTACGTGAATTAGAATTTGCAATGGACATAAAGTTCTTTTAATTTATTGAATATATTTGGCGTTAATTTTGTAGAAATTCATTATTCACAATTAAATGAAACTACGTGATGTAGTATTATTTCTACTTTCTTTAATTTCTTTACCACGACCTAGGTTTCGTTGTATTACAACATCTTCAGGTGGGATATTAGCAAAGATTAACTCTTAGGAACAACCAACAGCATTTATATGTTTCCAACACAATAGCGGAAGACTGCTTTGTGGGGATTTTTCCATTGTTTATGTTAGTAAGTTTATTGCAGGGGCTCAGACTAGGTTTTATTATATTACAGAGAGTTATACAATATACCAGTATTTTAGTGAGGGTAATAAATTCAATTGTTGTTATTATGTGAGTTTATACAATCCAAATGATACGGTGTATATAATAAAATTAAATGGAAGTTATTATCGGTAATACATTTGTACAAAGGCAAGGGTATTTGAAAGTAAGGCCAAGGTAATACACTAATTCTACATATCTTATTATCGGTAATATATTTATACAAAAGCAAGGATATTTGAAAGTAAGGACAAGGTAATACTGTAAATCTACATATCTCCGGTTTTATGTATTCACATATTTATTTATTTATTTCTTTTTTTTTTCTTTGCTTATATCCCACCTGAAGATGTTGTAATACAACGAAACCTAGGTCGTCGTAAAGAAATTAAAGAAAGTAGAAATAATACTACATCATGTAGTTTCATTTCTTTTAATTTAAAAAAAGTGGTTGTAGCACTTACTTTATAAAAATTACACTGCGAGACGGTGAAAAAAAATGTTTATTCTTATTACCGGTAAATCATGAAATTAAATCAAATGTTATAATCACTCGTTTGGATAGAGAATATTTGCAATACTTCCCATTTCAAGGAGCCCAAGTATTGACAATACATTTTTATGGTGATAATGTTAATACTTAGGCACAAATACTTTGTAAATAATCTGTATTCAGTGTGCTATGTTGTAAATAATCTGTATCCAAAATTCGGGATACAAAATGTTAATATATATTTTGATGGGCCATCAAATCGTCATTTTCTATCCAAATATATTTCATAAACAAATATGCAATATTGTCAAAGAACTCTTCTCTATGATATGTCAAAAATCAAAGTTGGAAAACATTTCTGACCACCTCTACTACTAAAACACACACACACACACATATATATATATATATATATATATATATATATATATATGTATATACAAAGTATAAGTATATCAATAAAGTCACAATACATTCGTTGCAATGAAAAAAAATTAATATCCTGTGAAAATACTTAGTAGCTCTTAGACTTTCTGGCAGGTTTCAATGATGTGAAGGTGAAACGTGAGATGATTAAATACATTTCCGCCGAGATCTCGCACGAATAAAAAACTTCGAATATACTTTCACCCAACTCATAACTTTGTACAAAGGGAAAACATAAGAGTGAGTACGGTATCATTACACGTTTTCCCAGCTTAAAATGTAGGTAATTGTTCAGACTCCGTTGCAACACTATGTCATTACCACCTTGGGTCAACTTACTTTCATATTGGTTTTTGAGACTTAAGAATTTTATGTCATCGGTAAACAGAAAGCAACAAACTGCCAATTAAGAGCGGGTCATTTATTATAAGGTTTCTGACTTTCATCCAAATATCGCATCCCGTACAAGTAATCCATAAAATTGGTGAAATTATTGGCAGTGGAACATTTTGGATAGAAAATTGGATTAGAAAATTGATTTCGAATACTTTAGCAATGAAGATTATACTTCTGCAGGTATATAATTTGTTACATCGGACCTAGAACCAGATATGAAAACCTGAGTCACCTAGGAAATTTGAAAAGACAGATGGTAATTTGTTATTACTAAGAATATTCTAAAGCAAACGACCGCATTCTAGATATATGGAAAGTTTAGTATTATTATCCACCCGCAAGAAAATTAACAACTTTTTTTTAAATCAGATAAACTAAAAACTGTATACTGCTATTTCTGTTGATGGAGTATGGTAAGAGTTTCAGATAATAACCATCGTACAATATAGTGTACACTTTTAAAAACACAGTTACATTATCGAATTTTATAAATTCGATAAATATAACTATCTATAATTCACGTTGGTAATTAATAAATTCTTTTCTGGTCAATGATACAATAACTATTTCAATAGAAAATAAAATGAATCAGTTCTTAATGTAGGAAGAGAAACATATTCAATTACTCGATTCAATTGTACTGTAATTAAAGATGAGCAAGCGTTTCCTGCAAATTTTATGCGATAATATAAAAAAGAATCCCATAAACAAAAGAAAAAAAATTGTTCAGTTACTTTATGTAAAACACAATGTCTTTTTAGTCAAGGTCGACAAATTTTTTTTAAGAACAATATATTTTCTAAGTTGATTACCTGCCATAAAATATCTTCATAAATAATGATATTAAGCTTTCGGCCTCAATTGACTGGTGTCATATATACTTGTCCGAACGTTTGTAAACTGATAGCATTGAGAATATTACTAGTAAATTAACCTTATATCGATCTGGAGGCCCATAAAATGTTTCGGAGTAAAACTATCCTCATCATATATTAACTTTGACTTCAAGAAATTGTAAGCATTTACTTTGAAAAGTCTGTACCACTTACCCATCAATCATTCAGCACTCTTTTTTCAACTAACTTCATTCTACTATTAAATTTACTTTCATCCAGTTTCCAAAAACGGATAACGGCGCTTCAGTTAATTATCACTCGATTAATTGAAGTGCTTAATATCATTGATGGTAGTATTTATGACAGTAACTTGAATGTAACTTGGGTAGTAATTTGGAACTTGCCTTTATGTTAATTTTTGGTGACATTTTATTCGAATTAGGGCTCTCCAAGTGTTCCTTTTTTTGCAGCCAACTTAAACTTTTCAGTGATATTTACTCAATAACTGGAATCAAGGAGAGGAGTTATTTTTGGTATTTTTTTCTCTTAGATACTTTACTCTCCACTTCACAAATTTTGGCCTCTAACATCTCCGAGCATATTGCTTAGAATCTCGATGTCTTGACAACTTTATGAGTAATGGTATGCTCATATCATATGACGATGTTAACTTTGAGATATAAAAATGGAATAGTATGCAATTTAGGCGGGTAAAGGTATTTTGGAGTATTCTCTTTTCAAACCTTTGAGGGACGAGTTCGAAAAATGTGAAAATCCATGTATAAATATATTATAAATAAATAAATATATTGACATATTATATAAGGTGCTATTATAAACGTCCTAGGATCAAAGCGTTCAGACACGTAGTACTTCACTTGGGATTTTCTTATTTTTTCCAGTAAATATCTATGTGTGTAAATCTATATGTAGTCGACATATTCAAAGTATAACATGGAAATTAAGACGGGAAGGGAAAATAAAATAGTTATTTACTATTTATTCTTCATTTTTTTTTACCTTCATTACCGGTTAATTAGTACGAATAATGATATATTCAACATTTTATACTAAGATGTTTAATTTCACTTTGTGATTTACGAACTACCTGTTTTGAGGAAAAAAAATGTTTTCTTACTTGATATGTCTCCTCCAAAATAACCATATAAATATTTAAAGTATTAACTAAATATGCGGGTTAATATGATTTATGACCATGCCAAATTTTATGTTTCTACTTCAACCAGTTTCTGAGAAAATTGGTTGTGATTGAAAGATAGCCAGATAGACAAATGATATACACACGAATGATTTTACAAGAGTTCTATTTTCTTTTTGAGGTACGCATTCTAAAAATTGAGACGAATGCAAATACGCTTTATAACAGTACGATTTCAGTTGTTTAGTTTAATTGAATAGGAAAAGCCAGATATTTCCCGAAAAATTAAAATTAGGTTTTTAATAAGCATAGCCGTTTTTCTTTTCTACATAAAACTTTTATGTAAAAAGTATGAATATAAATATATATTTATAAATTTTGTATCTCATATCAGAAAAAGATAATATATACTCGCATACCGTCAGATGTATTTTGTACGATCTCGTTTACGTAAGTACGGACTCATGAAACATTTATTTCTCGTTATAAATTTATTTTTCAGAGAGAAATTTAACATATTTTTTTCAGTTTGCGAGTAAAATTTTGCTGATCTGATTAAAAAATAAACAATGAAATGTAAACAAAATCGGACTCTGAATGCTAGATTTCTTCCTACCTGTCGCATGACACATATTATTTGTGGTAGTCTTTGCATCGTAACCCAGACAAATTTCGTAAAATAATAGAATCTGTATTTGATATCGATTGAAATCTTTGATGATTAGCTATGATCTCACGACATGCGCACGGATGCTGAATGCGATAAGTGAAATTCTTGCGTCGCTCACATAATCGTCCATTGATTGGTAGGAATTTTCCCGGCGGGCAGTTGGTAGCCCCCTAGAATCTTGGAGGGCAGTTGGTGAGACAATGGTTCAAGGGAATTTTCTGGGGACTTCATTAAAAAATACGACTTACTCTTGTTATGAATGATTGTAATTTTGAATATGGGTTTCTTCTGAAGGACATTAAAACTAGTAAGTACTGATACGTATATAATCGACCTAACCCGGACTTAAATCATTACTAATATTGACTCCCTGGAACAATACATTTTCAATAACGCTAATCACTTAAGTATTTCATAATAACTATTATCGTGAGTATCTAAAAAATATGGTTCCTGGATTCATTGTTATATTTCTAGTTTCATGCAGTATTTACGTAAGTTTCTTGAAACCCTATTTTCGTAACATATTATTTGCTTATTTTTTAGTATGTTTCAGAAGACATCACCTAAAATAATGAAAACATATTTTCAAAATTTTGTAATTGCATAGAAGTAAAAAACATTCAAGTCCATAATTTTATAAAGCCAAAATTTCCACATAAATATTTTTTAATATTACCTGGATAGAAATTTGTGCAGATTAATATGCTTTATTACTGTACTAAATTTCAAATTTAAATGTCAAGCGGTTTCTGAGAGAAATGCTTATAACAGACGGACAGGTGAACATATCAGTGGTATTAGCAGGTTTCCGTTTTTCCTCTTGAGGACGAAGTTGTAAAAATTTTATTAAAATAAAATGTAGTCGTAGTCCTTTTTGTATAGGCAAAACTGAAATGAGCAGTTAGCTATCGTATTGTAAAAATTTCAAAAAATGTGAAAAATTTCATTTATAATAATACATAGCGTATTATTATAAATGAAAATATATTTCGATATATTATTGTCCAGCACAAATTTAGTCCAAATTTTAATTCATGCATAAAAATGAGATAAAGACTAATTTCTTTTTTATTTATTAATTATTTATCATCTATAAGGGGTTCTCCGCTTCTATCGCACCATAATTTGCTCGCCTCTCTTTATTAACTCGCCCGCGGCCTAAATCGTCCATCAAGGATCCAAGCCTTAAACTTGTGACAAGTTATCACAATAGTAATTAATACATATCTTGTTAACATCGCATTTACCAGTAACAATTAACATTATCATGTTTAAATATATTGATAATTATCTAAAATTATAAAATATTTACATTTATGACAAAAGTTATAACTGATAACACGACGACAGGTATAAGATAAAATAAAACTCAATAAATGTTGACAGAACCTTGATATTTTTAGTTATGAATATTTCTACGCAATGTGCCTGCATATTGCTTAAAAAGATTAATAATTAAAAATTGGCTTAATACATTACCTCCAGTCGTACTTGAATCTTTATACCCATAACAGGGTATATAAAAAAAAGACATTAAAAGGTCGAAAGCAGGATGAATGGATATCCAGGGTACGCTCTGTTATTTTAGGATACCCGGAATAGCTAATCATTCAGACTAACCAATTAGCATGCTGGTTTGAATAAACGAGAAAGACAGCAAAATTAATCAATATAAAAAAAATAACATTTACTATGTTTACTCACTAACGCCTTTTCCAAACTCGGCAATTTACACACATTTGTAGAAAGCCACATGAACTTATTAACTACTTAGCAGAGATAAGATGTGTTGTTCAAAAAACATGAAATTAAAAAAAAAATTGCGTGTCCGTATCGACGCGGGACTGGAGTTTACTCCTTAAGTAAAATTGTCTTGCAATGTGTAAAATAGGTAACGCTGTATATATAAATATTATTGTCATTAAATGAAAATGGAAAATTTTTTATTAAAAAATGTTGAAAATATAATTATTTTCAAGCAAAACACAAATGGATAAGATCAAATAATCAATTAAAAACATTTGGTAACGTTAGATTAAGAAGTTAAAATTAAAAGTGACTTTTCTATTTTGTAGGATAGAAGACACCAAATATTCACACATAATGATATTTAATGATTGCATCTTGATATAAGCTAACGATAATAAAATATGTGTGTCATACTCCTTCGTTATGATAATGCCATAAGAAAAAGCCAATATATGTATCACACTCGGTCATTGCGATTACGCTATAAGAAAATGCCAAATAAACATATTGATATCTCTCTCACCAAAGATGCACAGAAATGTTGCGCGGAAAGCCCACCTAACAGTTATAATTTTTTAACGCTCTAAACTTTGTACGATCGGAACCTAATGGTTACACTTTTTTAACGATCTGAACTTCTTACGCTCTGAATTTCTGATTTTACTTCTCATAAAACTTCATACGCTATATATGAAAACCTATTTTTTTAAGGTGTAAACTTCAAAAAAATAAGTTTCCTAAGGAGTAAACTTCAAAAATTCATTGTTTTTGTTGGTATAATTTTGTTTGATACTTAAAAGAGAATAATTGAAAAAAAAATTGAAGCACCTAATCATAAAACAGTATTTTAGGACGAACAAATGAAGCGAATCCAATAGCAAATGTGCACAAATTTCGACGTTAAACTTATTATGCAAAGATAGTAAAGACGTATTTTAGACTATACAGTTTTTGTTGAACATATTGCGTATAATATCAAATAGACGACACTAGTTTCTGACGAATCACTTTGTTCTTTATATAGAAAATAAAGCTTGAGAGTTGCTTTACTAAAAAGGTACAATGTGTAAAAGTTTAATTGTTGAATTATAAATTTAACTCTGTCATCATTATAGTTAAGTATTTTTTATTTTTCTTTAAAATAATGGTTCTGAAAAACATTTGATTTAAAAAAAATTAGTTCTGTTCCTCTCTAACTCCTTGCGGGCACGTACTATAGACGAACATAGTAACAAAATATTTTAGTCATGCGTAATGGTTTAATTCGCTTTACGTTTAAGAAAAAACATAATGAAACTGCAGAATGCAGTTACCGTGTTGATTTATTTGTAATAATCTTTTCGTATATATTTCAATTAAAGGTACATAAATGGATTCCTGTTACAAAGTATAAAATAAATTATGAAACCTTCGCTTTTAAATAGTCATAAGTGTTTATACTCTATCCACAATTTTGTGTTTGTTGAAAATAATAAGTTTTAGATAACATTTGACTTTATGAAAAAAAAACAAATAAATGCAAAAGATATATGGGATCATGTTTAAAAAATACCCAAGAGTATAAAATCATTTAGGTGTGGCAAACATTTATTCTTGCGTAAAATAATTAACTTCAATGTCATGGGAACTTTTAAAATTTTGGATCTAAAATTTAAATTAAGATTAATAAACGCACTATAGCCGGCAAAAAAAATTGTACCATCACCTTAAATGAATTAAATAATCAATTCCAAGAATGATTACCAAATATATTAAAAAAGTATTGTATGAAATTTTATAGGATTTGAAGAAATTTCTATTAAATTAGTCAATAAACCAATATACATTTGCAGACGCCACTTACTAATTTGCTTTAATAAATTAATATAATATATATTAATATTTATAATAAATTTTCAAAACCAAATTGGTCATAAACCATGGGAAAAGCTCAGCTTAGTTCCAGAAGGCTCAACTAGTTAGGACAACAGGCAATACTAAGGTTTACAAAAAATAGTTAACTTTATATAAATTGACCGCTCTATATACCGAAGTGACTCGGTCTCTATATATTATTATTTTTAGGAATAAATTCGGTCTATTGTAGAATAAATCAACACTGGCAACCAAATTGAACATATTCCTTAATGTCTAATTTCGAACTTATTTTTACTACGCTGTTTAATCATTAATTATAGTAATTATAAAAGTAAATTTAGATGAGAGGTGGCCTGTAAATAAACGTTTTTTTCTTCCCATCCTTAAATTCCAAATTATACTTAAAATACGTCGGCTATATTATGTATATGCTTGACACATCTGAAACGTTCCTCGCAACACTGCATTTTATGACCACTTTGTTTATTTGCATAAACTTCAATTGAATTATCGAACTTCAAGTTAATTTCCAGAAGCAATTTCTTCCAGTAAACTATGACGAATAAGTGGAAATATCGTAGACATAACTAGATCGACAAAAATAATACAAGAAATATAATTAAAATGTTAAAAAGTAATTAATGACGTTCACACTGAACAATGAAAATATTTATAAGATATTAAATTAGTCAATGAAATAATAGGAGAACAAAAGAATGAAGGAATAAGAAAGAGGGTCTTTTTCTATTGACTTTTCACGACATTTACACGAGAAAACTCCTGTTATCATTCAGTCGATTCCTAGTTTTATTTTGCGGGTGTTTCTTTACATATCTATACAATACAATGAGCTAATAATTTTAAGGAGTTTCCAGTAAAAAAGGATGAAAATTTTGTAAAATAGTTTTTGTTAATTTCTGTTACATAATCACCACTCGTGGCTAGTTTTAAGGATCCAAAAAAGGCCTTTTCATTGATTTTCCTTTTTTCTTCAACGATATCTAGTATAGACCAGGAAGAAAATAAAAAGATTTATGTCGAATATTATATTATTATATTCACTATGAAATGTGTTAACAAAAACTTAAGGCAATATCAGTAATATTAATGACAATACAAATAAATAAATGTAACGAAAAGAACACGCACGACTTCCGTACCTACTTATGTACATATACAAGTTTAAACATTTAAGGGTATAAAGCGTTATATTGAACTATTTTAAATGTTGGAATTGTTTTTCACTGTACTCATTCATTGCCCAGTTTATCTTTTATAGGCTGAAAAATATAAAAAGATTTTAAAATCATGAGACCCAGGATCTTAGAAGACATGCAGAAAGAAATGCTGTTGTAGAATGAAGAATAAAACATCATTGCTGTCAGTCATGGAGCAATGATGTTTTATTCTTCATACTACAACGGCATTTCTTTCTAAAATATACCCAAAATTCTGTAAAACCTGGACTAAAGCAATTCGTAATACACAAGACTGAATAGTGCGACGAAGCAACGTCGATGCATTTTGTCCCAAAAAAGGAATGTAGAATATAAAAAAATAATACCTAAATTATTTTTCTGCAGACTTCTGGTCAGTTTCTATCAACCCAATTATTTTTCATAACTTAGGTTTCAGTAGTTTGAAAAAAGGGGTATGCATTTTTTCTTCATTTCAATTTATAAAGCTTAACATATGTCAATTAAATATTAAAATAGATACGAGTTTTTTCTAACTTTCCTTTGAATATATTAAATTGAGGAATAATGTCTTGTATAAAATTTCCATAAAAACTTTTTAAATATTAGCTGTGGCCAATACGTTTTTTTTCCTTTATCGAATTCTAGGTTAAAGGATTTCTGAGAAAATTGACTCTGACGGAGAGACCCGTGAGTGATCTTATATGGTTATCCTTTTTTTTATGGTATGGAACCAAAGAATAAGAAAAAGGTGTGTTTCATGAGGCCCGATTTATTTAATTTAGTTTAACTGAAAAAAATCTTAAAACGGAAATTTACTTAAAAATAATGCACAAAAATGTATGTAAAAGTATCTTTATATTGAACTAGAGAAATACAATAAATACTGGAATATTGACAGATACAGATAAGTTAATAAAGTACATTTACGTGAGTAAAATTCAAAAAAATATACCTTATAAGTAATAATTCCACTCTCAAGCAGAAAATTTAATATTTTAGGGGTAAAAATCTATTAATTTCTTACACAATTATAAACAGAATTCTACCATGGGTGCAAAATTTAGCTACGAAGGAAAAAGCTGCGAGATTAACAAGGAAAAAACGACAACCAGAGCAATTCCACGACATGCGCACAGATACTGGATGCAATCAGAAGTGGAATGCTTGTGCCGCTTACATAGTCTTCCAGTGATTGCTAGGAATTTTGCCCGCAAGTAGTTGGCAGCACGCGACCGCAATCTAGGAGTTTAGGCAGCAAGAAAATAATTCAAGGTTTAAGAGTTTTCCGCTCATAGAGGCAATTTATTTAAAAGGTAGGATTTTTTCCTTATGAACACTGATATTTTCAATTATAAATTTTCACAATAGATATTGATGACTAGTGGGTATTGGGTTGACTTATATTAAAGCCATTTCAGCTGATGATAAACAAAAGCAATCGGTGCATAGGAAGTTGGTTATGATAAGAAGAAATTAGAATTTTGCGTATTGTATTTTTCAGTTATTTTTTATACTATTTTAGCCACGTTGAAATAAGGCACGAAGACGTTTTTTTCAATATCAAAATTTACAATAATTTTGTTAATAAGTTTTACTGATTACTACATATACATATATATATATATATATATATATATATATATATATACATATATGGCATTTTCTGTTAACAGATCGGATTACTCAAATATTTTCGTGTAAAACAAACTAAACAATTTCAGCAAAATCAAAGTAATGTTAAAAAAATTGTGCATATTAATGAAATCAATAAAAATATTTAAAAACCTATGTGGACAATTATAATATATGTATTGTTTGAAATATTTTCACCTATGTCACAACATTGGGCTGTAAAGTTCTGCATACGATCAAAGTACAGAATAAATAACTAAATCGTCGGAATTAACGTTAAAATTTAATCGAAAATGAAAAATATTTGGACAAAATGTATAAAAAGTAGATATGAGTCATCATATACATTATTTTGGAACTTCCAAGTGCAATAACAATTTAAAAATAATTTGTTTAACCAGGACAGACAATATGTTATGATATCTAGAATCATCGTTACAGTTTTTCCACAAAACTTGCATAAGCTTCTAAAAATCCTGGTTTCATAATTTTAGGTTCAATCATTTTGAATATATTTGTTGGATAAATATATAGTTTTATATCTATGATTATATACTACATTAAATTAAGTCAAATACTTTTTGGCAATAAAACAACAAACCGATAGACGGCGAATTAATGGTCATAGAATGTTTCTATTTTTTTCTTTTGAAAATGGCAACTTAAAAGCGCCATTAAAACTAAATGCTGGTCCTTTCTTTACCCGGGTATAGTCGAAACGGGCAGGCGGCGTAGATATTATATATTATAAATGAAAAAATTTAATTATGACAATATTTTACACGTATGCTATAAACAAATTACCATTCAGGCGAAGTTAAAGGTAATTTTAATTATTAAATAAAAGTTTAATTATTAAAGAAAAGACGAATGTTTCGTCTACTTTCTCAATTCGCTATATGTCGGTCTGTAAGTGGCTCTTCCCTTTATCTTCACGCGAATTCGATTTCCTTTTCTTATTACCTCGTTTTCGTTCAAAATCGTCCATCGGTCTAATTTTTTAAGATTGCTCGTTCCACACGGAGGACAGTTTTACGTCTTCACCTTACTCCTTAGGTACTATACGCAGTTACTTTACTATACGCAATCACTTTTGTAACTACTGAATAATTACTTTTATAACTACTGACAAGTATATAATGTTAAAGGAACATTGGTTGGTGAGTATGTATACTTAGAAGCAGAGAAATTTATTTAAAACGGATTAATATGCTTTCACAATAAAAAGAATATGCAAGTGATATTCAGCATTGATGCTGTTATTAATCATTGAAAAACTTTTTGTGTTTTATCGATTGACGTTAGGTGTATGTAATTTTTCCTGAAATTTTCTTGACAAATTCAATTCGACATACGCGGATATATTTTTAAACATTTATGTTTAATACTGCGCTTCTGTTTATATGATAGCTCAATGACAAGTTGCTTGTCTTTTAGTCCAGAATGTATGTTATCTATGTGCAAAATTTTATAGAAATCCATTTATTTAATCAAGCCTGAAAAAGAAACAAGCAAATAAACGGATTTATTTTTGTTTGCTTGCCTTTTATACTTTAAAATGTTTCGCCTATCTTGCAATCCATAATCACGTGCCTCAGAACATGCGAGCAGTAAATTCAATGTATACGTAGCCTCATCCGTTGACATATTGTAATATGAAACCCTTATTTTTAATTGGAGGCAATATAGCAAAATGTTTAATGTTATAATTTATGAAGAGGTGTCGCAATAGTAATAGTAAAGCGATGAATTTCGGTGTTTCATCACTTCATAGTTTCCCAGTGTGATTTATCTGTAGGATAAATCACGCCGGTGAAACAAATTAATAAAGCTAATACGTATGGAAATTTTGAGAAATTTTAAATAATTTTAAGGAATACCTAAGGACAATGTAATTTCTTATCTTATTCTTTAATAAACTTCCATTCAAAAGAGGTTGACTGTGAAGAAAAAAACGGAAACAAAGTCATTATATTTCGAGTCATTTTATTAGAAAAATCAAGTCGATTAATTAAAGGTGACATTCACATTTTAAACTGATAATTTCTTCTTAAATTTCTTTGCTATTACATTCACTACTTTCTACAATGTAACCGAATAAATAATTTTTGTATTTTCGTTTATCGTGTGTTAAACGGAATAATATAATACAGAAAAATTTATTATAGAAAAGTGTTATCAATTTCCTTAGAATTTGAAAAGGAAATGGGCAAGTTTTCTTTAGATAGTTAAATTAGTTGGTAAGGTTTTCAAAATTAAGTAATGATTAGATCTTAATTTTCTTCCTGTAAATATTACAGGAACAAAATCATGACGAATACAAATATAAAATGTATGTTTTATACTTAGAAACCTTCACGCATACTGAGAATTTTTCTTTAATTTACGCTTAGCAAATCGTTAGTCAAAATGGACGGGTAATATAATTTGTATGATTTACGATTGATTCAAGAAATAGACAATATTAAGAATCAACAATAGGCCATCAGACGAGTGAAATTATATAAATGTCGTCAGAACCCTTTCCATAATCTGGTAGACTAAAAAAATCCGGAAAAATATAGATATTCCAGAGCTACTGACATTTATATAGTAGATTTAATAAAAAAAATGATTCAGTTTATGATGCATGGGGCGGCACAAAACTACCATATCCCCAAGTGTTACTGCTGAACATGGGCTCGTGGACCGGTGAATATTTTATTTCTATTATACGTAAGTATTATTGTACTTTTAAACGTTTTTTCTTAAATGAGCTTTATATGCTAATGCCAATTATGTTATTTTTACACAGATAAGATTAGGCGTGAGCCAGCCACAACTTTCCATCATATGTAAGCAAGTGGCTTTAGTTCTAACAGCAAAGAATGTCGAATTTATTAAAATGCCACCAAATGACGAAGAAAACAAAATTACGGCAAATTTGGTTACGATTTGTGGATTTAGACAAATTATTGGTGCAATAAGTTGCATTTATATTCGAATCAGAAAAATAAGTAATGATATTGGTCAACAATATATAAACAGAAAAGGATTATAGTTCAATAAATGTTCAAGGAAGTTGTGTAAAAATATTTAATGATGACATGTGAGTAGTTTTATTCTAACTATATAAGTAAGTGATAGCAATTATTTATTACTTACTACTGCCCTTTCAGGTCACCGAAAGATGCTTACGTTATCTTTCTTTTCTATATTTTGTATCCTGAAAAAAAATAAATTGTGTAATTAACATATTATGCAGAACAAAATTATTGATTAATACTAAGTAATAAGATGGTAAGTAATCAAATAACAAATGCTATAAAAGTGCCATCTAAATCGTACTATCTCGCGAGGATGCAGTAAGATTGCCATTTTCAAATCCAAATGGGATGGACTAGGTTATTTTGGGTCACTTCCTGTTTTGAACACCTCAATTCTATGACGCAACATTTATTCTTGTCTTCACTTTCATCATCTTCTACTGTATTTGTAACCAAATTCCGATTTGGGCCAAATTCCGAGGAAGGCAATTCAATTCATTAACTCTATAAAAATATAAAAATTAAGGATGTCGTTATTCCATTTCTTCTAATTGTATTTATTTTACCTCTTTAAATTTTAAAAGTACTCTTTCAAATAAATTACTTTTTGTGCACTTTTTCTCATGCCTTAATTTTTGCCTTATCCGTATGTTTTTAAACTTTTTTTCAATCATATGACAGCTATCTTTTAAGACTTCTGTCAATATTTTCTATAACAATGATTAATCATTTAGTAGGAAACTAAATAAACAAACAAATTCAACTAAATAAACATTATAAAACTCATCTCATGTTTTATAATAGGTATCAAGGAATTTGTTTATAATTTCGAACGTTCGATGAATGAAAAATTCAAATAAATGGAGGAGAAAAGCGCAAGCGTATTCATAATGAGACATAAAAATTTGCAATAAAAAGTCGTTATCCTAGGCAATTTGGAATAGAAATTTGTAGAAGTATTGACCAATGAGAATAAAAAACATACATAGCTTCCAAGAACATTTTATTCTTTTCGGGGGCTTTTTCTTCGATGGTTATTTAAAGTCGGTTAAATTTTATTATATATATATATATATATATATATATATATATATATATATATATAACTGTATATACATACTTATCTCCTCACAAACATTCTACTCGCTGTATATCTTGGGATATACCTATATATACTACTTTCCTATGTTTTTGTTATTTCCTTACACACGTTAAGAAAAGAGATGCAAGTCTAAAGTCGATTAGCTTATCCCTCCTTAATGAACAGTCCCTGTCACCATCTTCCTGCTCCATAATTCAACCATGATTTTATTAAAGGGCATATTTAAAGTGTAAAAATTATAAAGACTATATTTTCATTACACATAATACTAAAATAACACATATTTTAATTGGACATATATCAATAGACTATATTTTAATTAGACATACAACACCACATTCGATAACGGCACTTTTGCTGTTCACTGCTGGAGAATTCTATGGCGTACCTTCAATTTTCATGGTTAGAACTCTATATCTTCATGATTCTACGCTGGAGCTATTGAATTTAAAAAATCATCAAAGTTTGCAAAGCTGATTAACGCCAGAGATATGGGTTAATATATACAAAACTAGATGTACCAATTTAGCATCAGGCTAAGAAAATGGAAAACGCAGTTCAATGTCGGATCTTTGTTTGAGGCACAGAATACTAATTTTAAGAAAAGAGGATTCACAAGGGTCATAATTTAGGCAGGTAGTACTTCGCAATGTCAAGTTTGAGAAGATGGAATCTAGAATTTAAAGATAGAGTCTTTATTTGAAATCCAAAATTACTAATTAAAAAAAACAGGTTACGGTGAGGGCAAATGTTCTAATCACACAGTTTGAACCAAAGAATTTATTATTAAAGGATGGAATTAGTGTAATGTCATATTAAAATGGGGACTGAAAACGCGTAGTAGAAAACAGTAACATAGTAGATATTAACGAGTAACATAGAAAATAGTTACATATAAATGAAAAACCGATCGTGAAATTGGGATCAACAACAATGTATGAAACTTGAAGCTACTTAAAAGCGTTTAAAAGTGTGATTTCTTGTTTTTTATGTGCCCGTGTAATACTTACCTATCTATTTACTTAATTACTTTCTTGTTCCGTCAAGACAAGTGAACCGAGTCTAGGCTACGGGTTATTTCTCATCACTGAAGAGGTCATATCACCCTCTTCTGGTTCTATTATCGTATCCTGATTTGTTAGAGAACAAACTTAAGCCGCCCTTAGTCGTGTGTTATGATATTTTCATTAGGTTTATATCACCCCAACTAGAACCCGGCACTGTTTTGTGTTGAGGAATTCTATGGTGTATCTTTAATTTCTGTGATCAGATTCTAATCAAAGGACGTGGGTGACGTTGCTGTGGGTGTCATTTACAAACAAAATAACAACATTTGTATCGGGAAACGCCTCCTTTTTTGAAGTCGGAGAGTTGTTTGAAGTGAAAAAAGATCAATAAAACGTAAAATATAAATAAAGCTCTCTGTTCAGTAAGATTTGTTGTGACGTGAAAGGACTACAATGTAGAGTTTTTTTTCAGGAACGTACCGTAAGTAGTATGATTTCTTATTAATTATCGCTTAAATGCAATATATTTATTTAACAGGAATTGCGGAATTCTCAAAAATACTGAGCACTAGAATTATTAGCAGTTTTTAATTACAATTTTACAATGAAAAATAAGTGAGTCAATTAGTGTAAATATTAAAAATTATCGAAAGCAAGTGTATCAGAAATTATAAAAGTTGGATTTACGAAATTCAAAAAATGATATTTAATACCCCCTTACTTCGAAAACTACGCATAGCACTTAGTTATATAATTTAGTCATTTAGGTTGATCAATTTCACAAAAAATCTAGTTATGCGAAGAAACGTGATTCGATTACGTGTCAAAAAAGATCTACTAAAAATTTTTGATGTCCTTTTTGAAGCGAATAAGTGAAGAAAATCAGGAAAAAAAAAGGACTCTGTAAGATTAAATATGACGTAGTCAAAATAAATTGGCGAATTTTTTACAATACTAATAGGAAAAATGCATAAAGTAACACCACTACCTGACGTTTATAATAATAACACCCGTTATGTCAATGTCATAAATAGTTCTAAAACAAAATAGGTTTTTTTCAGACTGGGAATGGATAAAACTGAGTGACTTTAAAATCCAGTACATAAAATCTTGGAAAAATGAAGCATATAAATTCTTGCCTTTACCTGTGTGTAAATCCATATCAAGCAAGTGTGCAAATCAAGTGTTTTAACTTTGTTTTGTCACCCGTTATGGCAGTGTCATAAAGATTTCTAAAACAAAATATGTTTTTTTAGGCTGAAAATGGATAAAACTGAGTGACTTTGAAATCCAGTACATAAAATCTTGGAGAAATGAAGCGTATAAATTCTTGCCTTTACCTATGTGTGAATCCACATCAAGCAAGTGTGCAAATCAAGTGTTTTAACTTTATTTGCTAATACAACATTGAAAAGCAGTTCAAAGTTCTTATAATAATTATATCAAAAAAAAAATAATGATTTGCTATTGGGAAAAGCATTTCTATTTAAGTTAATAAAAATTAAATATGAGTGTAAGTTAGTCGAAATTCATTCCCTTTTTTTTACATTAAATCAACGAAAATTTAGAATATTTTATATAATTATAAATACTACTCAAAATTTTATATTGTTATTAACCTATTTTACTGCCGACCGTCATGTCAATTTTCAAACATAATTTTACAAGTTTTCTGACAAAACTTGGAAATTTGTAAGGTTAACGTACCTTGAAATCAATTTTTCACATGTTTTATCGTGAGCGGTGCTAATAATTAATTAAAGTATGATTTATTGTAAGTTTCCTTCCAAATAAAACGTAAATAAAAAATCGATTGTGATTGAAACGCATTGGTCGCAAAGAACTTTTTTATGTATTTTCGCAATAATGGATACTCTGTTACAATGATTATCATGTTATTATAAGACGATATATGTTATTTTAGTAATTTACATGTTATTTACGCATACCGGAATTATTCTGTGATAAAATTTTTACAGTCAAAAATTCCATAATAGTCATCATAAGATTCATTATCATTTCAACATTAATACTTGATAAATTTCTAGAGTAAGTTTTTATAGAACTTAAAATTGATTTTAGAATGAATTGCAGATAATAAAATGTGTCAGGTGAGTGCTAAAAATATAATTGATTTTACATAGTTTATTTAGAATAAAACTATGTTTTGAAAATCATTATTTTTTAAAGGAAACTTTATTATTATTAATAATATGGAATTACAGATTTCTTACATAATTAATTATAACTTTTATTACAAGGAATCAAATATAAGTAGAGAAGGGCATCAATGAGAAATATCGAAATAAAAGTTTCATTTCTTTTTTGCATATCTCGGTTTGTTCTTTTAGTTTTCCAGACATCATATGTTAAACTAAAACATAGAAACCCTACTTATAAAAGTATTACTAATCTTAAATGTAAGTCTGTATGATTATTTAGTATATTGGGCGTTAATTTTGTAGAAATTAATTATTCACAATTAAATGAAACTACGTGATATATTATTATTTCTACTTTCTTTAATTTCTTTACCACGACCTGGGTTTCGTTGTATTACAACATCTTTGCTAATATCCCACCTGAAGATGTTGTAATACAATGAAACCTAGCTCGTGGTAAAGAAATTAAAGAAAGTAGGAATAATACATATCACGTAGTTTCATTTCATTCTGTATTAATACTAAACAAGCTCCGGATTTTGCTGACCATCGAGTGTTCATTATTAAATCTTTGACATGGCAAAAGACTCGGTTACTTACAAGTTTTCGATGTAATAATTTACGAATGTACGTATGTAATAATTTTTGCGTAATCAATTAGATTATGAAAATAATCTTGCACCAATAATGGTTATTTAACGGCATGTTTTTGTAAAAATATAAATAATTTTACTTTATATATTGATATATGATACAGAAAAAACTTATTATATGTACATTTTCGGCTTTATACTTATTACAGTTTGAATACAGCTTTTACATAGTATGAGAGACACGTATTTACATTATCAGTTTCAAATAACCTGCCAGTGCTACATTGAAATCAATACTTTGAAAGGATATTATACTCGCAAATATTACCCCCGTGCGATGATAGAAGTTAGATATCAATTGACATGAAATTTCGTAGCTAGTTATATATTGACATAGAAGAAAGCAAAAATATATTATGTGTACCATATCAGCTTTAAATGGATTAAAGCCTTCATATAGGTTAGAAGAAAAAACGTCTTTACAAAATTCAAGGGACTCGCCAATATTAAACTGTAAGCAATAATGTGAAATGGGAGGACTGTCAATTTGGTGAAGGTCAGTACGTAATCGCGCAACTTCTCATTTGTAATAATTGGTGTCTAAGTAATTACCTGTATTTAATATGAACAAATGCTCAATTTTGATCTATTCTACCCCATATTCTAATACCAGCACCTTGTTGTACAATTTGAAGCTCAGTAGAATGCCGCTCGAAAGGATATCCTCCGTATAGAATATCGGTGTGATAATGGGGGCTAAATAATATTTTAAAATCATGTCATCGAAACTTGTCAGAAAGGTTTGTTTTTCTATGATATGTTATGCGATATTCCAAAGATTTCGATAAAAATGTATATACTGTGAAGTTATTTATCTCTATGCCGTAGTATCTTTGAATGAATACCGTCATACGATGCACTGAATGAAATTACTTATGTAATCATGTTGGACAAAATATTCATAGTTTAAATATTAACAGTTTAATATATTTTTGTATGAAAAAAAATGTAGTAACCGTACATATTTCAACCTCATTTGTTTCCTTCAAATTGCATAGTAGGCATGGTCGGATGAAATTATATTCAACTTCAGAAAATTGTATGCCCGTTTTTGATTATCCGCTGATTTCTAAATAAGACTGACAAAAGGTAGTTCAAAACAGACGCGCTATTTTTTCTAATTATGGATCATATAGCTATAATTTTACAATAAACTTTTTTTTTTAAATAAGAATTGCGGATATTGATTTATTTCACAGTTTGTAAATTTGGTACTTTGTTTGAGGTGTTATACCGGAATATGGGGAAATGCATTGTCCAGTATTTTTGAATTTATTTTAATTACCACCTATCTTATACGTAATACTAGATGCTAGTCACAATCATCTCAGAGAGCTTTGCTAATTAATTGCCGTATCGAGATGAAAAAAAATGTGCTTGGGTAAGACTGCAAAAGTTTTAAACTTTGTTTTATTTTTTTTCTTTTTTTAAGTTTTAAAAATTGCAACTATGTATTTCATTTTTATTTCATCAACTTTATTATAAAATCGATAATTATCTTTATGGTTTTTCATAAAAGACAGTTGGAATATACAATTAAAAACAATTTTTGAATTGGATACTGAAATTACAATAAATGAACTGCTATCACCCATTTCGCTTCCAAATTTTTGTGCTACGTCCGTCGTGACAAATATTTGAGATCTCTTCCTATGAACCAATTTTCCTCGAAGTAGACTAAATTCAGTCTCATTGCGGCATTCTATATTCACGTAGAAAGAACAAAACCTTTCCTAGCAAAACAATGATTTGCATGCGACTTTTTGCTTCAACCTTTTTGTCAGGCGAGCCTAATATATGACGTCCTTTTAGTGTAAACCCTGGTAATCAATTAGTGTTTCGTAATTTATTTAACAAACATTTAGGTTTTTACAGTTACTGGTCAATTTATCCATGTGAGTTTAAAAATAATTGAATGCGCTCTATTATGTCACGTTCTTATGTAACTTAAATTAGTAATGGTTTAACTGCCTTTATTTTCGTGAAGTAATTCTATATAGGTTTACTCGATCGTGTTTATATTAAAAGTACATAGTAGCTTTTCACAAACGATTGATTAATAAACTAGAAATATTTGTACGTGTTTTCAAAAATAAATATATTTACCAAAATTTGCAACAATGAACCTCGGTATAATATTTGTATTCAGAATAATAGTCGTATGCATATCAAAAAGAAACAAAAGAAGGATGTTCAAAATTGAGTGAAACTGGTTGGATTGAAAGTTTTATCTACTCGGGAGAAATACGAAACCAAGAAGAGGAGATTCCAAAAAAACAGGTATGCCGCACAACATGCCATATATTGCCGGATATACTTTTATTGAAATAAGTGCAGGGTTTTCACATATACTTTTCAATCATAGCTTAAGTTTTAAAATATCTTATAATTCTTAAAATTGTTACGTTATGATACACACGAAGTAACTGATGGACAGTTATGGAGATTGAGTTTAAACAATTTTTTTGTAGAATCTTCTGTTCTCTGTATACATTTCAAAATTGAATTTGTAATACAATTAGCCAAAAGAATAAAGAACTGAGTGAAGAAAAACTAAGATTTCATACAATTCTTCCTATAATATTCAAATTATGCCAACACACGGAATAAAAAAAGGAAATATTTTAAACTTGGGCTGCTATTAATATAAACAAATAACAACTAATCATTAAGTAATTGAAATATTGATTTTCTTTACCTGTATTATTATTGGAGTTACTTTATTAAATTGCTCCCGGTCCACTACGACTCCATTCATTTAAATCGCTATTTCTCGTTACTATTGATTAAAACAACCGAAGCAACTTAAAAAGACGGACGGATGTTTTCAATAATATTAGTCATATTATACAAAGAAAATACAATTTTCTACACCGTTTTACTTGACAAAACATAGAAAAAGCAATTAAATGGAAATAAAAGTTTACTTTAACAAGTTCCAATAAAGAAGAAAAAAATATTATCTGAACCACTTTATATTTGTTTCACATTTACAAATTCAGAGTATCAGTCGCAATACGTGGAATTTTTTAAATTGCAAAAATATGTCCGTTCGGGTAAGCACCACGTAAATATATAACAAAAAACTTGTTTGTGAATTGTGGCTTACTTATGGTTGCAGCTGCCGTTAGAGTAGTTTCCAAGAGTAACGCTTCAACGGAGAGGAGATGATGGACAGATAATAGTCATAGTAAATAAACAGACACAAACGAATAAAGTCATTAAATAGATAGAACATCACAATCGATTAAATAATTATTTAGGCGACTTTTTACACTAACGTAATGTGTTGATACACATTACTGAAAATAACCAAACCGACCTATCGTTTTTCTTTATTTACTATCTTTTTATATAACGTGAATATCCCATTTTCTTTTAGACACTATAAATAACATGACCCTAAAAGTGTTATGTGAATAATTCATATCCTTAAAGGTCAAAGCAATTAAACTTTGCTGTTTATGAATTCAATTTTAATAAAGACGAAAAAAATTATTACAATATAATTTGTTGCACAGAGGTATTGAACAAAAATACAATTTACACTTATAAACACCTAATAGCATAATTAGTCATTGCCACTATCTGGAATTAGATTTTTCTCATAGTGATGTGTGCCTGATGAATTTTTTGATTTTCATTATATTTATTCTGTCTATAGAAATATAGTATTAGTTGCCATTTACCTATCACTTTCTTTATAACCTACATTCCATACATTTAATATTGCTTATTTCAAGAGTGCTACTCACATTAGGAATCCACTCAACACCGTACCTCTCAAAGGAAAATATCTAGGGATGATGACTCTCTAGACAGTAAAGAAATCGGCTTTACGTGCGGCCTCAATTCGGGAAAAGCCCTGATCAACACTGGGAAAATATATTGCGAAATATTAAGCTTTAATTTAGGATGCCTTTGACTTTTCAAACGTGGATTTGAAAAATATTAATATAGGTTTAACTCTAAATTTTCGGTATAAGAATTTCATTAGACTTTTAATTTTAAAAAATTTACACGTGACAAAATATGATAAATTCACGACTTACGACTTTATTTAAATGTCTATACATTTATGAATAATATACTGGGTGTGTTTTGACGTGCACTCGGTCGTTTTTCATGCATCGATACTATATGTGGTTTAATGAGTCCTGATGGCAAATACTAATGGATCTGTAATAAATAAACTACAGGACTATTACCAAAATTTCCCTTACCACTTTCTTTGTAGTAACTCGACTCCCAAATTGAGCTAGTTACTATCTTCCAAGGCGCCAATATTTTGTAACACATTTTTATGCCCATTCCAGATGGTTGTAGAAAGTATTGTCTAGTGACAAATTAATTCATATTCTTCTTTCCTGGTATTAAATTAGAGTAATAATTTAATATAATAAACTTGCTTAGAGTATTAAAGCCAAATCAGAAAAATTGAACTTTAATAGTTTAGTCATTTCCCTTCGTCTCTCTGTCATAATTGTACGGTTTCTATAGCTTCAGATTTATGTAAATGGAATTTTTTTAATATATTATTAATAAAATTTATTTAAATAGATATAAGTTTGTTTTCTGAACGCTCAAAATATACTAGACTCTTTTAATCGGGTGATAACATTTCAACTGCGATGTTTAATGTGGTTGACGATGTGCCACTTACCATGAACAATGATAGCCAGATTTTAATAAATTTTGTTATTGCAAAGAAATTGACCACTGTAAAATAATCAATTCTCGGAAAATTCGAAGTATTTGCCTTAAAAAAACTACTTTTCACCATGGGAAAACTTCTTCAAATCGTTTTCATAGGGAGTAGTAAACAAACAACGTCACATTTGACAGCAATGATGTTTGAGAAGAAGTAACATCATGCACTCTGATTTGCGTTTGTTCTCCCTTGACTTAAGAGTGATTTAATTTCATTTTGAATATTAAATAAAAATTAAATTCCTTAAAATGAAACTTATTTCCTATAACATTACTTCATAACGTTTTATTGTTTAGGGTTTTCTTTAAGAAAATTCAGCATTACGTTCTATACTTTTTTTAGTTTTACCCATATCACACAAATACTCTGTGACGAAAATGAATATGATAAGAATTTTTGTTAGCTATGTATAGTCAATACTCAGCAGTTTTTAAGATAAATATCGCACTGTGAAAAAAGCTTAAAAAAGCTTAAAAAAAGTGCGAGTCAGACTTGCGCACGAAGGCTTCCATAGTAACAAACAATATTAAATTTACACACTTATTAGAAATGCATATATCATCAAATATTAATTTGAGTAAAAGAGTTATTTTAGTACCTCCTATCATTTTTAATACCTATCTAATCATACCTCACATGCATAGCTGAGCTTGAATTTCTTTTTCACCCCGCAGTTACGTATATTGAGTAAAAATATATATTTTCAATATTATTCATCCCTTAATAATATTTTATTTATACAATTTCATTTAACATATTTACCGTCAAAATTTCAGCTATATAGTGCCAATAACCCCCAAGTAAAATGGATCGCCATTAAAGTTCAAAAGTTTAAAAAATGTTTAATTTTTTATTAAAATTCACATCCAATAATTGTAAATTTTGATCGTATATTGAATATTTATAAAACATTTGTTTTTAAATAATACTCTCATAAAAATAAAGCTGTAAAAATAATCGGAACACTTTTCTCTTAAATTAAATATCGCTAATAAAGTCAATGATTTTATAGGATCAGATGTCATTCGCCAGATTATTCCTTACAGGAAAAAAATTATAAAATTTTTAAATTTTATCTCCCTTTTTGTTCTTCAATATAAACTAAGAATATTGTTTTAAATCACCTCTACCTCAAGAGATGTCGTAAGGAAAAGTGTTATATATTTTTATTAATAAATATAATTACAACTAAATGAGTAGCAAACCAAAAACCAAATAAAGCGTACATAAGATTCTGTAAATACTTAGTAAGTCTCTTTTATTCGGTTATTATTAGATTTTGTCTTATAGTAAACAACATCACGAGATACATTAAAGAAAAGAAAAAAAAAGGTAGAATGTATTAACCATATAATAGGATATTATAAACTATAATAGGACATTGAAAAACTAGGGCGTAATTTGTATGCCATGCGGGTGTGCTCTATTACTGATAAGCACGCCAGTCCCAAGTCCTGACAATTTTTTGTAGCTTTTTGGAATGAGGAGTTCTTAATCTAAAATAAATTTAATTTTTAACCTACTTAGTATAATATTAATTTTCCTTTGAACAAAAGTATCTCAGTACGTGCGTTTAACCACACGCTACAGAACGCAATCCTTGACCGATTTTGGTGATTATTTCTTCTATTGATTAACTATCATTATAGAAATACATTGATTTTCCCAGTGATTTGTCAACAGTTTCATTTTAGAAAAAAATTTCTGTTAAAACCATCTTTCTTCACATTCTGTTCTCGATCTCTGGTTCGAGCAGATCTTTTGCGCCTGTCCTTTTTTGCTCCTGGTCGTTTTAATTTTTTTTTTATTTTTAGTATAATCTTACACCTATCTTTCAAATAAAAAATGAAATATTTTTGTTTTCATAACAAATTAACAAAGGAACAAATGAACAACTAAAAATCTACGCCATTTTCTAGGAGTTTATAATGCAAATTTTAGCAAAGACACTTCCTGAGAATGGTGGTAAATTTGTTAATTCCGCTACTCCCTTGTTCACTCGCAATTGAGCCATAAACTTGAATTTGTCGTCAACATCTGGGAGGTATTGCCGTACTTAACAAGTAAGTATCCTCGACTATTACTGTTAAACATGAGATACAAAGTGACAACCAGGTAAGTGTGAGTGACTTGTTTTACTTTAGGTGTAGGTAAGTTAATATAGCAAACATTTTCTTTAGACACTTTAACAACATTTTAAAAATGTGTTAAAATATTAGTTAGTTATAAATTACAATGGAACAGTTTACTTTATAATGTGCTTTACTTTTTGGCCCATTATTTTATAAGATATAAATTGGACTATGACAGCATAAAGTCTCTAAGGTGTAATTTAGTTACAGTGGCTTATGAGTCAATAAGGTTTAAATGTTACGTATAAAATATATTTTGGGAGGAAAATTTGTAATATAAACATAGCAGATGAAAAAATAAATATTCCATATATTTAAAGGAAAGGTTATTAAATATTTTGTAGATAAGAAAAGTGATTTTTCGTTGTGCCCATAAAGTTTACAGCTTCATTAATAATATGAAGCAAACCAAACCGAGGAAAATAATTACATATTAGTTTCGAAACAAAAAAAAGTTTATGATTTTGTATAAATATTTAATTTTTTTAAACTTTTACCATTGTTACGATGGAAAAAAGTAAAAAATTTGTCTACTAAAGATAAAGGTTTTTTCACTCATATTTGAAAATAGGTTATGATGAAAATAGCAATATAATTTTCTTGATGATCTTGCTTAAAATTTAATTTCAGTCAACAAGTTCGGAAGGATGTCAACTTTACTGCAGAACTTATATTTTTCAAAGCCATTAGAAACATCTTGTTTTAAAGTTTGTAATTTGATCCGGAAAAATACGGTGTAATATTGCTGGTTCTCTTTAGAATATCACGTTAGCTGTGAAGAGGAGTTGAAATAAAAATAATCATCAAGTTCCACATAGTATCTTTATATGGAATTAGACTAACATTTAAGATATACGCATTTTATAATATGTAGTATAAGTTTTATATTTAAAATCGACAAGTTCATAAAATCAATTAAAACCTTTTAGAGCAACGACAGCGCTGTCGGACGTACTTAGGCATTTTATCTTTAATTATATTTTTAGGAGTGCAAACTATATATAAAGTACTGACATAACTGGCGATATGAAATATAAATGATGGTACCTATGTTCAATAGATGATTATTAGTGGAATATTAAGGTTAAATTATTGAATGATTAGTGGAATATTAAGGTTAAATTATTGAATGATTAGTGGAATATTAAGGTTAAATTATTTACTTGCAATCAAAATTATTCATAATAAAGTATTTTTTCACGAATTTATTGTAAGTAGTGTGATTTTTAATAGAATTTAAATAAAAATTCCTCTCTACCGAGCTCGGGGTGTACTCAATATATAAAGCCCATATTTAAACTGAATATATACACTTTCTCCTTACAGAAATTTATTAATTTTGTGTGTATTGTATTTTGTAAGTAATTGTGTAACTTTAATGCGAAATAATATACCTAATATATTAAAATATAATTTAATCAATTTTATTTTTCCAGTGAAAGGCAATGAATTGACTTGGAAGAAGTGATGAATTTTTTTGCTGATATATATAGCACAAGAATGGTTAGAATTTTTTATGTATTTCTTCTTTTCCTAACTTTTCCCGTATTAAGATTATGCCAAAGAGTAAAAACCAAAAACTGTGGAAAACTATAGTATCTAAAACACGCGCTTCAACGCATTGGAATTGCTATTCAGGCTTAAATAGTAATAACTTAAATGATATTTTATATCAAAAGTATTGTCCCAATACTGAAATTTTAGAATTGCGATCTTCAACACTTACAGCTAACTCTCGGAGAAAACTCAAATAACAAATTGTTTACTTCCCAAAACGTATCATCGCACATTTTTTAATCCCACTTTGATTGGATCTTATCATATTGCGTAAAAAGTAGCGTTTACAAGATGACAGCTCGCGTAACATTTACCATCGTGGCAGCATCACTGCAGTCAACTGTCACCGTGTGTACGTAGGCAAACCTCCACTTTATCATGTCAGGATATTGCCATGATGGTAATTGTCGCGTGAAATGACATCGTATATACGTAGTTTAATGATATTTACTAATAGGAATTATATAAGTCATGAGTTCGTCCATCGGATTCACAATTAGAAGAATAAACACGCGAATCAGTGCTTTTATGCTTCATATCACACAGCATTTTATTATAAACATTTACATTAAAACTTTGGTCGTCGTAAATTATTTAATAGCTTGGAGAGATTTAAATATAACGTTTAGATTAAGGTTACAAATTGACTCTCCGCACGTTATGATTGAACGCCAATAACATTGAAATGATTTTTCAGAAAGTTTAATTCATGTGAATTATGATCTATTACATTTTGATGTTCAATAGCAGATTTTTAACATGTTTGAAATGAAAACTTCTTTTCAGTCATTTGATTGAGAAAAGATTCGCCATTTCACGTCATCACGTTTCCGCTTCGAATATACTTGTCGGTGGGCCGATTAAGGCCAAACGGTTTAACTTCGGGTTTAATCGGTGCTAGGCCGAATATGGCTTAATAATAAGCGGCCGAGTTAATAAGTAAATTTTTATTTTATCACTTTGCTCATTGAGTCGTAATCCCAGCGATAAGGCATTGGGTTACATGAGAAACGCAGTGCAGGTCTGAGTTCCCTTCTCAAAGCTTGCTTTTTTTTCTTCTTAGATTATAATTTCAAAAGTAATATTTCTCATAAAATTCAAATCAAAAATATTTTTATTTTACATTTGTTAAAAGCACTTTTGTTATTTTTTTTTTTTTAAATGTTTTAACAGAATTTAAATAAAAGTTCCTCTCTTCCGAGCTCGGGGTATACTCAATATATAAAGTCCACATTTATACTAAATACATATATGAAAGTATCTTTAGAGAAATTTATTAATTTTGTGTGTATTGTATTTTGTAAGTAATTGCGTAACTTTAATGCGAAATAATATATCTAATATATTAAAATATAATTTAATTAATTTTATTTTTCTTTGAATGTTTTTATTAACAATTTCACATATATATGTACGATTATATTGGTTGCCAAAGTTTTCCTTCTGTCGTGTGTTTCTGCCTAGTGCCGTGTGTTTTCACTCTCAATTTTCTTTCCCTAGGTTAAAGAATATTTTTCAAGTCACGTTACATGATGTTTATTTCTCTCAGCGTTTTGAAAATATCTTGCAATAATATCTTAAAATCGTCACAAGGATATAAAATTAGGAATACTTAGGTTTATATTTAATTAGATATCTATAACAGTAATTATTAAAATATATTTATTAGCAATTAAAAGCGATATATTTTTATGTACACTGGCTGTTGAATCCTCATAGTAAGAAAATACTCTTAAACGCATTGATAAATATAAATTGTCGATGGCTACCCTACATTTTTCAACAACCAAAATTCAATTTAAAAACGAAATCTTTTATGCCGAAAAGTCAACCTTTCATCTTCTCCAGAGTATTCCATTTAGGAAGGAGGGAAAAAGTAACTTTGTCTTTTTCGCAACAAAAGATCGCACGTCTTTCAATTTGTCGATAGCCAAAGGGCTTGAGAAGTTCTTTATGTTTCTTTTTAAAAATGTAAGAGAATATGATATCTTATCTTCGCTCAGTGCGCACGTAACGAGCCTTCAATTTTTGTATGTCTTTGTTGTTTTAATCAGGAAGTTATAGCGAATATTAAAGCCAGCCATATTTCATGATTATAAAGTCTTCTTATTTCAGTTTTGTGTCTATTAGTATTGTTGGTTACCAAGTGTAAATTGTGGTCGCATTTAGAAGTATTCCTTCTTACTTCAATTGTATTTTTTTCCCTAGGTTTATAAAAAAGCGTGAAGTATTTTCTTTTGTCTGTAGTTTTTCTTATGTCTTCAGAATAGACCATTTTAAAAAAGATGTTTATATTGAAATTCGTAGTATTATGTACTAGTTATACATTCCAGTTCATTTGTATTTTGGGAATAATTATTTATTTTAGTTACTTCGTTTGCACAATTATGCAAACAGACTATATCATCACCACAGGATCTACATAGGAGAGGTAAATTGGAACACTCAAGAGAAGAACTTATTATGAGAGATTCCAAAGCTCATTTATGAGTACGGAGGTATCTCCTCAATGTTCTAACAAGTTGTTATTAATTAACTTCTCAACCCAGACTATTCAGAAAATATCTTCAAGTCAGCGATGGATGAAGGAGCGAAGTCGTTTTGTGAGATTTTTTATTATGTTCTCATAAAGAAGCGTGGTTTTGACGTTGGGTAGAAATATGTTGAGGTTCACACGTAAAATTGAGTGAAGATCGCTGTAGTCTTCTTTATCTGTGTTACATGAAATATAACTTGTACAATTTAACGCAGAGAATGTATGATCATCTATGGTCTCATAGAATTGTCAAATTTAAATTTCCATTAACAGATTTTTACGAGGGGCCCCGCCTTTTTATTTTATCGAAATTAAATTTAAAGAGTTAAAATTTAACAAAATATTTTAAGAATTGCATAATATTGTCAAAAGAAAAAACAAAAAGGAATAAATGCTTCCACAAAAATTTTGGTCTCGGATTAGTAATGATAAAAATAAGATATTAGTTCCATTTTTAGGGTTCAGTAGACAAACTGGGAATCTTCATAGTTTCACTATGTCCGTCCGTATCCGTATCCGTCTATCTGTCTTTTCATATATCACAGCTGGTTTACTTTCAGACTATTAGTTGTGAGAACTTGAATTTGTTACATATTTATACTGCTTAGAAAGTTATGAAATGAAACTTTTGGAAAAAAAAATTATGGGTGTCCCCAGTACCTATCATATAAAGAATATTGTTGAAAAGGTCTCTCAAAAATATTGGGGGTATATCATGAACACTTTTTCGTTACCGGGATACTTTTACAAAATATTAAGTTTTATAAAGCCATTTTTGTTTGACTTACGTGTTCCCATTCCCTTTCTCCACAGTAATTCCACTTCTAAGAGGTATAGAATCCTCGATACATAAGCCAAATTATTACTTGGGCGGTTTTATTGGGAATTTCATACAGAGGTAAAATATACACATAATAAATAGAGTAACTAATTAAGTTACTAAACTCTACAGAACCTGTGAAAAATAAAATGGATTTTAATTACTGCATATGTAATTGGTCAAGTATGGTCCATATTCTATTTTTAATTACGTTTAATGAAATAAAACATTACAAGAAGTTTATCTGCCATAAAGCCTATATCACATACAATTTCTTGAGATTAAATTCATCCTTTTTAGATGCACTTTTGATGGTTAGTATCTAGCATAATTACGAAAATACGTTAAAAATTATTAAGTTTCACAGGTTTTATTTAAAAAAAAAATATTGTCAGGAGATGCAAGGATTAGAATGAATCAAGTTAATTAATGCATTTAGCTTGGCGAAATTTTTGTCAAGTTTGCGTTTGATCAAATGGAAATTAAATTAGGAAAATATGAAATAGAATTAATAATATTGGCACAGTATTTTAAAATAAATGTATAAATAATATTATTTTCATTGTTTGAAATGCTATCAATGTTTTGCTTATGTGAATCATAATATAGTTTTAAATACTTAATAATTTAATAAATTGAATAACGTAATTTTTTACATTATATATAATTTTTTACATTATAATTAATATATAATTCACATTAATGGATTACAGTTCATAGTTACACAAAAATAAATCAAAAACATAATCATAACCTGTAATAAAAATGCAAATAAGCAACCAAATTTTATGTGCGAACTAAGTAAGTTTCATCTTTCCTTTCCATGTTGAACTTTCCTTTAAAATGAGTTATTTATAAGATGACAAAACATTGTATTTAAGGGCATTAACAGTTTGCATCATAGTCTAAAAAATGTCATTAGTTATTGGAATATGTCACCAAATATTCAAACGTTTAACCTTGAGAAAATATATTGTGCAAAATATTATACACACATATATACAAATGTAGCATTGAGTTAATTATCTATGTTTAATTGAAAGCCTATTACGTTTCTCTTCTTAAACTTAAAACGATTTTTCCTTCTATATAAATAACTTCTTCAAAAAATGCGGAAGTATTATTTTAAATTATAATTTTCTGGAAAAAAATGTAAACTTATATTAGCTGTTCTTGAGTTCGATTTGCAATATTTGAAGTCATTACGAATACATGATTATTCAAAGGTTTTCACAGTGTATATCAAAAAAATACGATGTTCAGCAAGTATCTTTTATTTATCATTGAAACTCTTGATATGTCTTACACGTAGATAATAAGTATGTAATGTTCCATTTGGAAATTAACGCGCCAACTTTATTGATGTTCATATTGAAATGAATTTCAGGATTATATCTTATTATTCAAATTCATTACGACCATTAAACATACTTGCAGTGATTTGCATATTTTTTATAAACGTGTAGCGTTGCGACGATGTCATATATAAATGTAAGCTATATATCTGAAAGACTTTTTGTTACAGCATATAATTAGGAGTGTTAAACGAGTGATTTACGAGTGAATCAAGAGGCCCACTATGGAAAGATTCCATAGAATCACATTATTTTAATGCCTTCGCTGGTGATAATATTATAGTTATAATATTAACTAGCTCGCTAACTTCGGGTTTAAAGGATAGTAGCAATTAAAACTCGTACAATTTTTTATGAAATCAATCTTTAATGGTAACTTAAACAAGAAAAAATTATAACATTTATAGGAAAAGATTTCCTTTCTCTGGAGAATTATATTAACAGTTGATTACATGTAAAGTAATAATGTAAATATTTGTTATAATCCAAATTTGCTTTTGAAAATGACATGCATTTCCATCCGTTGGTCCGTACTTATATACTTATGTTTTATTAAAAAAAAAGCAGTGTGCTACAGATAGCAATTATGAACGATTTTAGTGATTATTTTCTATGATTAATATTCAGATTAGAAGTATATAGATTTGAAAGGTGATTTGTGGAATACTTAAATTTTTCAAAATAAATTTAAAAAGAAACTCCCTTGTTTCGTGTTCCGTGAGTACTCTCGGTCTCAGTTTTGAGAAAATTCTTTTCTCTATTCTCTGCTTCGTGCCATTTTTAATTAAAGTATTGTTTAAACATATTTTTCTCTGATAAATTATTTAAGCTCACAATCTAAATAAATAATTCTTTTTAAAGAATACTTCCTGGATATTACACATTTTTTTCAAATATTTATGTTTAGAAAAACATATAAAGTGTGAGTCAGTCTCATGATTGCGTTTCTCGTTTGAAATAAATTATTTTATAAGTTATATTTTACATCTTAAGTCCTTACTAATGTGAACTCCCTACTGCAACATATATTCAATAAAACTTAATTTAAATAAGTAGAGGGAACATCATGAATGCATCAAAAACTATACATCTGGAACCATCGTTTTAATTTTCCTTCGACATTTGCATAAGTTTCTAAAAACTTTGTTTCGACTATTTTGGAATGCATCTATGAAATTATGGAACCCAAAATTATGGAAAGGTTTGTGACCTTTATAAATTATCCTTTTAAACAATATATCATGTTATACAAGGAATTAAACAGCAAATATTATTGCTTAATTTTCTCCCCCAAAATTTTTGAGAGTTAGGTTAGTTTAAACTGAAATTTGAGATATATGCAGGTCAATATGATTATTATGAGAATGAGTACGTCCTTCAGGACTTCATTTTGATATCGCCACTCTACTTTCAAACACAGTGATCAAGATTGAATGCTAGTACAAAAAAATATTTCTTTTTTAGCCACTAGATTTCTAGGTATTTTTTTACAGCGATCAGTTCCATTTATGAAAATATTGAACATATATACCAATAAACAAGGCATGAATGTACCGTCCTTTAAATAATAAGTTGGATTGAAATGGGAAAATTATAAAAAGTCGTTTTATTTTTTAAAACTACAGACGCGAGGCAAAACAAAGAGAGCTGCAACATAATATGGTTAACTTCGTTAATCTTCTTTGTTTTTATCGTAATCATGTCATGAACGCAGTTTTTATACCACTTTTGGAGGAAAAGATTCACATTGTGTGAAATGGAATACGTGCCATAATTTACTCTCAAACCTGAGTCACAAAATAAAAAGTGAGTGAGTAAATGTATACATGCCGTTTATGCAATAAATATTTCGGATTTATTTCAGAAGGGATTGAATTTCTTAAGTGTTTTATAAGTACTAGAAATGTTTAAACAATTTTTTAAGTTTATTATTATGTGTTAAAACATTGTAGATATTATTAGTAATATAAGGGTAATGAAAGTATAATTTTAAAATTTTTATTAAATGCCATTACAAAACACCAAATTATTTGTTTTAAAAAAGAAGGGTTTTAGTTCATCGTTTCCATATCGAAAATAAGAATTTTTTGGTCTAGATAAAGTAAATTTTAGCGGTTTAACCTAAACCCCAAAAGTTCAACCAGTTTTTTGAACAAATTTAAATTACCTACTAAATTACTTCCATCACTTTGTGTAAATAAGTGTGGTTCTATAGACATAGTTGATTCAGAAGTTCTTTAGAAATAGTCGATTCATAAGTTGGGTCGATCTCTGCACATACTTTATAGTATTTACTAGGAACGGATTCCCGACTTCCTAATGGATTTCGAAGACTTTGGCATAGGCAATTCGTTACTATATGCAATTGGTCTAGTAGCTGATGACAAGTCTGGATATTTAAAAGTTTGTTTGTACTTGGTCATGATGACTTTTATATGAGTCAAACAAAAAGAATTATTAGTTACATTATCTGAGATTCTGTTTTAATAATTACTATAACAAATATGTGTTTAGCTTCTTTAGCCTGGTTTAATATGAGTCGAACATATGGTACACAAAAGATATATGGAACCCACGATTTGTTTTGATAGGAAAACCAAAACAATCTAAATAACATTTTCTTATTAATGATGTGAATTTTCGACGCTGTAATTTAAAAGTTAATTTTCCAAACATGTAAGAAAAATTGATCGGTTTATTAAAACAAAATCGTGGTATATTTACAGCCGTAATGATATCAAAAAATTAACTTTAGTCCATAAATTTAATTTAACCTATGCCAATAAATTTAATTCCAATATTGAATATATTAAGCTTTAGTTTTGTAGAAATTCATTATTCCCAATAAAATGAAACTACTTGATATAGTATTATTTCTACTTTCTTTAAGTTCTTTACCACGACCTAGGTTTCGTTGTATTATAACATCTTCAGGTGAACTATTAGCAAAGATAATACACCGAAACCTAGGTCGTGGTAAAGAACTTAAAGAAAAGAGAAATAATACTACATCACGTAGTTTCATTTAATTGGGAAATTTAATTCAGTCGAATTGGATAGTTATTTATTGCGGAAATGAAGGTTTTGAAACAAAATCACGTACATGAGGTAAAAATTAATATGTAACCATAACAAATAAACTTAGGGTGAATAGAACAAAATAAATTTTTTTTGTTGTGATGGTATATAAATGCAAACAAAAATCATCACAAAGTTCGTGGGACGAAAACAGTATTTACACGTGTAATATGTTATTATTAGTTTAAATAATGACAATTGAAATATATACTATTTTTTATTGTTTCATACCTCAAAAGACAAATTAAAGTCTTATAAGATCACTCGCGGGTCTCTGTATCATACCAGATTTTCTAAGAAACATACAATTTGGCATAGTAATTGGTCATGTTATCCTACATATTTTATAACATATTTATGTAACGTTTCAAAATATTTGGATAATAACTCCTGAATTGATATATCTATTTAGTTCTGTAAATCGTGTTGAATATTACTTGAAAATACTAGTCATAGATGTGCATAAAAAATTGCAAAGAAATATATTCCCCCCTTATTTTCCGTACTATAGTAGCACAAATAAAAAAAAAACCCGGTGGATAAGATCTAACTGGGAGATTTTAAGAAACCTATAACAATTGTCCCAGGTCTTGAATTCTTTTTGGAAAATTTACATTATTTTAACATCTTGTAAAGATGAATTAAGCAATATATTTGTATGATTAAAAATATCATAAATATTTATACATAGTTTTATAGTAACAAGTCGTACTTTTACATGTTTAATCGTTAATGTGAACCTAAGTGTTGCTGGGATCCTGCTGCGAGGATTCCTTGGATACTTAAGCGCATATATAATATTAAATATTTAAGGGGACAAAATATATTTTTGTTACACTCTTTATTGATGTCGATGTTATTCTTTGTTGTCGTACAATGCTAGGGATTTTTCTATTATACAAAATTGTCAATATTATTGCGAATTCATCGCTCTCGTAAAATCAGAAATGTTTTCTCATAGCATGTGATATCTTATAAGTGTTGGCCTAAAAAAACTTTGTCCTTGTTCATATAAGCGGCCATCAGCTTCTATTCGTATACATCGGAGTATTTTCATTCAGAATGCAGTCTCACATCAAAAACAGCAACATGATGTACCCAGTATGCGTATTACGTTCATATTGAATATTATGACGTCATGGCGGGAGGGCCACATATGAAATATATCTATTATCCATGTGTTATTTCTACTATTGCATTCGAAATTAAACGATAATTTTTTTAAATTTTATTTCTATATGATTATTAGTTTGTAGCTCAATTCTTTAGTGCACGTGACAGTAGGTGAGCAGGTAACAGAATCGAAAGTGGGTGTTAGTTTCTAAATGTTTGTTCAGGATGAATGTAAAAGGACTATATTGAATATAATATTTAGAAATGAAGTGCGAGACACATGCGCACACATATACACAAACACACACACCACATACACACACACACACACATGTATACATATACATATACATATATATATATATATATATATATATATATATACATATATACTAGCTGAACAGACAGGTTTTTTTTAATGTATTTATTTCTTTACAAATAAAATTGTTAAGGCATTATGAATATTGAATAACCGTTGATTAGATTATGTGGTAACGAAACAGGCCCATTCTTGAAATGTAATCAAAATTGTTTCCTCAATAACCTTTCCCATAACTTGTGTGACCACAATTTTTTTCCATCACAAGGTCTTGATGCATTTTGCAATTGTAAATTTTACAGTACAGGAGACCTGGTAAATTAAAGGTACTTCAAAAATTCAATTAGAAAATTGACCACTTTTGTTTTCATCTACCACTGTTTCAATATATTTAAATGAAACTGATTCGCTTTGTAACATAGTTTTGTAGCATTTTTAAATATCAATAAGGTTGTTTTGCAAGTTCACTTGTCTATTGATGAGAAGGGAAATTTAGGAAACGCTCTACGCTTTTGCTTTTGAGAATGTTTAGGAAACGCTCTCATTTCATGCATCCTTTGTCTAATATTGTGTAATATTTAAACGCTGCTGGAACTTTTTAAGAGTTAATCTTTGCTAATTGCCGAACTAAAGATGTTGTAATATAACAAAATCTAAGTCGTGGTAAAGAATTTAAAAATAATTCTATGTCACATAGTTTCATTTAATTGCAAATAATAAATTTCTACAAAACTAAGAACAAATATATTCATTATTAATATTTTTGCTATACTGTATATATCTAGAACTGAATGTTGTAGAAATTCATCACTTTCCCAGGGTATACAGTTGCTCAAAAACCTGACCGCCGCTCATTCGCCCTGACTTTAACGTGTTTGTGAGGAGTGAGAATAAATATTTTGGAGTGAGACATATTAATGAATCTATATAATTGCCCAGTTTTAATATAGAAACACAAAGATATAAAGCTATAATATTTGTGTAACAATATAATTAAAAAAAAAAATCAATTTAAATAATATTTTCACAATCAACAAAACTTCCTAAATCTATTCCCTTTATTATTTATTGTTTTTTTGAATGACGCATCTCCTCCCGATTAAAATAAATAAATAAAAGTTAATACTAAAATCGAAAGCTCATTACGTCGCTATTGAGGGAGATTATTTTTTCCCCTCATTACTTTTTTATAACAGCCTCGACCTCTCTGATTTCTAAGAAACCAGAGTATTTCGTGATCACTTGTCCGAACCTAGTAATTTTTCGTTCGATGAAAAGCATTCATATAAAAGGTTTCTACGTATTTTACTTAAAAATTAATTTGGGTACGAGGAAGCCTTTAGAAATACTTTCTTTTTCATGACGAATTTATATTTATGTAAATTTTTCTTCCACATTTCTTAGCACTGAATTAAACCTGTTCTCTTCAAAATGATGTGTTCAATTTTATCATAATGTAAAAAATGAAAATTTCTATTTCATAATTAATTTTCTTTAATTTTTCTATTAAAAGTACGCTAGTTTTAGAAGAAATGAAAGGAAACTAGTTGAACAGGGGATATTTATATGCGGTTTATCTCATATTATGGAAATGACAAATTTTATACAAACAATAACTTATAAGCACTAACTTACTGTATAATTTTCTTTTAGACGTTTTCGTTTTCTGTGTTCATTTAGTAATTTTAATTGTTTCGATATCATCCACCCATCGCTATTTTGGTTGTAATCTGATTTTAGTAGCCATGGGATATTCAAAATTGAAAGAAAGTTGATGAATTTTTGAATAATTTAAAAATAACAATCGAGCTATTATTTCGTAAACTAAAAAATTTACCTTATCGGTTTAAATTCACACGCTTGCATGTATGCACGCATGTGATATGATGCACGTTATAGATGAACGCATGTTATGCATTTATATAAAAATCTAGATAATTTTACTCCTAGATTAAAACAAAATTTGAAAATTGTTTTCTCAAAGTGATATTTTATATTTCATTCCTCATATTTTGAGTGTCTGTATTTACTTAATGTCTGTATTTACTTAATGTGAACTTGTTGTTGTTTGTTTGTGTATTTACACTGTGTGTATTTACTTAATGTTACTAAACGAGTCGTAGATGAAGAAATAAAAAGATCCCCGTTGAAATAATTTTTCAGTGTTACTGTGTAGAGTTAGATGGTATTTGTAAGTATTAGAATCTCACTGAGTTAAAATTAATATATAGAAAATGTAAAATAATTCCAAATGTTTATACCTTTTGTAACTTAATTGCCACAATCTAGAGCTAGGAATGAATGTAAGATTATATTTACCCGATCTGGATATAACGATTTCTTTCAGTAATGCATTTTTAATAAAATGTACTCAAATATCGTCAGCAGGTTAACAATATGTTGGTGGTTTTTTATATAGATGTAATATTAAATTTCTTGTATTTATCCAGCAAAGCCCTGTGAGAACTATTTTGATTTTATGTTAATATTTTTATAGTTAACTTTAAAAAAAACTTTGTTTCTTCGATAGTAATTATTTTTTATTTTTTCAAAATTAGATGATTGCCATATTTTCGATTGAACTAAATTTTTATATATATTTTATCTCTCGTTAACTGTTTTTCTATATTTTTTCTTCTTCTCTCGCTCATTAGGATATTAAAAGTTAAAAAATTTGGTCGTATCATAGATACAAAGTAATTAAGGTTTAGAGAAAATTTTTGATATGTTCGCCACAAATGTAAACCTAAAATCTGTCAAATTACTTATTTTATGCTGCATAAAGTATGATTTTACTCTCGAGGCGTACTCAATTTCTCACACAAAATAATAAGTAGCATGAAATGGCATGAAATAAACACAACTGAGTACTACCAAGGTCTAAAAATTTGGTTTAGTCTTCTATAAAATATTCCAAAGTAGATAGATATTTTCATATTACACGCACCTATTTTTCTGGTACAAATAATGAATCAATTGTTTTCTCAAAAATACATTTTCATTAAAAAGACCGGGTTTTTACTTACGGGTACTTCAGACAAAATAATATAACATTATACAAAAATTACTTATATAATTACAACCGCTTTTCAATTCCAGATTTCGTTTTTAAAATCAAATTGTTTCCCTCTTTGTAAAACATCGAAAGTAACAAAACTGATATATGCAAAAAACAAAACTGACCTATGAGTAGTTATTAGCGTGGTTAAGAATAGTCGAATCATCGCTGCTATTACAGTACATATATATATATATATATATATATATATATATATATATATATATATATATATATTGCCGCAGAAATTTTGTAAATATATGCGTAATTTGGTAGGCGTGATGGAGAAAAAAATACCTTTGTTTCTAGCCAAAAATTTAACAATTCCCAATTTTTTATTTTTCAGGTTCTATATAATTTTTGAAGTCCTAGCTCTTGTAGAAATGACTTCTTAGCTCTTTTAGAGGGTTTTGATGCTGTTTCATTGACTGAAAGAATAGTGTTTACGCAATGAAAAGGATTATTTTGAAGTCGAATATTTTGAAAAGTAATGTAAATGCAGATTTCAAATTAATTATATATATATTAAAATAAAGTATTTTTGTTACGACCATTTTTCAGGTTTTCCTAAAAGTGATCTATGGGATTGTCAAAATAGCAGCGAATCGTTACTGGTAATCGGTGTAAAGACTAATAGTGGGCACTGAACCCGGTAACGCACATAGAGTATTGTTAAAATTACACACATCTTTTTAATAACAATAACTTGTAAAACATGAAAAATATATAATGTAAATTTGGCTTGTGGGCATCTAAAAATTTAACACTTTTTACTCTCCGTAATTATGAACATAGTTCATGAACATGGTTGGAGTTATGAACATGGTTTTGAAGCCTCCATTCAGTCTATTGTGCATGAAATGGGAGTCTTTGTGATAATAGCCGTCAATTATATAGTAATTACTGTATTAGATGATGTTTATTATGTATGTTGCAGTGGTACAAATAGTGGTTTTGTGGAATATTTATTATTTTTGTGTTCGTTATTCGATAAATACATTCATGAAATTAACTTCACTAGTTATACTCGTTGCTAAATTTCATATCTGCTGTTGGACGAAACTATATCCACGTCAATATAACTTAAGAAAATATTACTTTTAAAGAAACATTAAGATAACAAAAAAGGTGATAGTACGTGACTACTTAAAGAATAAACAGATATATTTGTTTTCAAACAAAACGTGTATTCATAAAGCAAAAAGGATAATGGTGGTCTTATTGGTATTAAAAGTGTTATTGCGGTGTTTAAGTTATATAGATCGTAATACTTTTATTATAAAGATTAATAAAAAAATCTAATGAATAGATTATTAAAAAAATTACTTATCGCTCAAATATATTTTGTGGCAATCAGCATATTAAATTAACTAATACGTAATATAACTAGTAACAATAAATAAAATTGTAATATTATATTAAAAATAGATTTCAACTAAAAAGACTTCACTAGTCCTTCTATCGAACATAAAATTGATAGTGGAACAATCTTGAGAATAATTCAGTTCCCGTTGAAAGTTGCGAAATATCCTGTCTTCGTTTTATATTAGACATGGGTTTATTTTAACGAAAATGACATAAACGAAAATTATAGGAATACAGAAAAGGGAGGAACATTTGTATTTGCTCCTTAATATTTACTTTCAATAATTTTAAAATAACATATTTAAGCCGTTAATTAGCTAATAGATTAAAAATATACGTAATTTATCTCAGCGAGATTGTTTTATTTTTTTTTCTCCTTAAAAATTACAAAATATACACAGTAGAAAACAGTTTTCGCATGATTTCGTTTAAAAAGGATGCTTTAATCTAATTAATGTAAAAATAATTTATTTTTTATTAAAAGTTCATGAGTAGACGAAACTACGAGATAATAAAATATAAAGAAAATATTATCATGGTCCCTTCTAAACGTACATGTTTAATTTCGTATCTTAGCATTCCTTACATTAATTACTCTCATCCATGCTAATAGTTATAATTTATATATCATGACGTGTCGAACAACAGTGAAAAGTATTTATCTAGCGTCAACAACATTGGATAATTCTATTATAATATTTTTTTATCCTCGACAATTACACTAGAAATATTCTCCTGTTTTAACGTATTTTCTGAAAACAATGAAACATAAACTAAGTTTCTTTATAGCACAATTATTTATAATATTTTACTAGGTTTTATATTAGCGTGGGTATTCTTTTTTGAGGTCTATAGCTAAACTAGGAACGCGTGTAATTTCTGTATGTTCGTTTGTCTATACGTCTAATTATGACAGCCGTTTTAAAGCGGTAAGACTCGAGCCCATAAAATTTTCTGATTAGCGTAGTATTCGAATTTCCATTGAATTTTCATATCTCCTACTTTACACAACGCTATGTTAAAATCTGATCGACGGTAACATTTATCAGTAAATAAATTTAATATTTAAAAAAAAATATAAACATGCCATTTTTTGATTGTACAATACGTAGATACATAAACCTATACTCTAATACATTTACTACTAAAAACATCTTTTTAATCCCGTCTACAAAATGATAGAATAATAACATATTTTACAAATATTTTAAAATCCGATTATTTTAGTACGTACATAAAGTTTATAAACGAGTGAAAATTGCTCTTCTACGAACTTTATTGATTGATAAACTTACCACAAAGCCATTTCGAAAGAAATTAATAAACGAGGGAGACTAAGAGAGACTAAATTTACTCCCGATCGGTAAAAAGTCTCTGTACAATTAAGTAAAGAGGAACTACAATAGATTTTTCGAAATAAGTTTCTGCTATAATTCATACCTTAAATGTTTTTTTATATATTGCTGTCGGATAGTAATTTCGCTAAACTTTTCTAATTAAAATAGACAAACTCTGGAAGAGTTCAAAACTACAGATGAGTTTGCTTTTATTCGAATGGTGTAACAGAGAAGTATAAAATAATTCTTTATTCTTTCTTTACACACACACTTATATATATATATATATATATATATATATATACACATATATATATATATAGCAAGATGATCAAGCTAGAAATTTATTATTTCCGGATTTCCTAATTTTTGATAAATTTCTAAAATGACTCCTGCTGTTTATGGTAAGTTAAAAGTAAATGTTAAAAAATGCCCTTATGAAAAACATAGATTATTTGATGAAACTGGTTTTGTTAGTGTATATACAAGATACTACGTCCTTCCTTGTCATATCGGGTTTCTTGCAAATAATAACATCAGTTTGTAATAATTAAATAAAAAATAGTTCATCGAACATGATTAATTTACAAGGAAGAAACAATAGAAAAAAGAGCCTTAATGTAATATTCACAACACAAAAAAATTCACACTAAAACTGCACAAAATACAATGCCAGTCTAGCAACAACAATATCGTGACGTACGACGACCCTCATTCCATTGCTTGTATGAATTATATTATTCTACCAAAGCCAAACCTACCTTTCACTTTAAGATAACAGACATTTTAAGTGCCTATTATAATGACAATGGAATAACTGGATAAGTAAGTGCTCTTAAGTGTGGCCTATTATAATGTTAATGGAAATCTGAAATTTGCAGTTTATAATTGAACCATGCAAAAGCAAAAATATAAATATTTAAAAATATGACCAAAAAAGGAAAGGTTTTTAGATATATTTACTTATTTATCGTCATTTACTGAGAGCTATCAAAAAATAAGTTTACAATACAATGATTGCTATAAGTGGCCTTATTGCAATAATTGTATTGTGCATTTGTTTATTAAATATTTTAAACTGCATCCTGCGACCCGAATGACCGAACTGTATGATGTATAGAGCCAAACTCTAGATTTTGTTGTAGTTCATAATGAAAGAAACATAGTTTTTTTATATTACCGTTTTTGCATCGAAAGTTTGGGTGTTTCTGTTTTTGACCCTATACGACTCAATGAAAGATGTGTTTAGATAAAAATTTCGTGACGCGTATCCCGTGTAAAAATATTTATTTTGTGAATCAAAATATTGTTCGATATGCTAAATAAAAACAATGTGTGGTATTAAAATGATTTCGAATTAGAAATCATTTATTTAAATTTTAAAATACTGAAAAATTCGTTATTTCGTGCTTTAGTATTCTCGATATAAATGAAAGATTTAATGATCTCAACTACAGAGGCGTAAATGTGCCAGTAATTGCTTATTTATGTAAATTTATTCGATGCAATGGCGTCCAATTCTAGGCAATGGCGTCCAACACTGAATATAATTCCAAAAATGCATGATCAGATACTAAGTTTCACAATTATTTTTTCTGAAAAGAAAATTTGTCGGTATTCAGTTCTAGGAAATTTTTTTGCGATTTGCTTGACCTACGAGCTGACAGAAAAAAATTCTGCAAATTTCAGCATAACATTTTTATAAAAAATAAAAATAAATCACAAATACGTTTGAATATTTTAGAAAACAATTCTCTACTTACTTTTCGATAATTAATAGCATAACCCCATAACCAGTTATGTAGTAGCTCGGTTAATAATGAAATGATAAAATTAAATTATTTGGTTATAAATCATGCAGTTCTCAAAATTAAAAAAAGTAACCTAAGATTGCTATTGTATTTTATTTTTAAGCATGATAGGGTTATTTCCCTAAAAACAAAGATACAAAGAGGTGTAACTTATTTCATGAGAATAATGTCAGGCCTATCCTTATCCTTACTTTTAGAAAATTAAATAAATAAGTGATTTGGGAAAATTAACTCAACAAATAAAAACTAATTTCATTTCCTTTAAAAAATTAGTAATTAATAAAGTATTGATTACGGAGCATAAGATATTAGCAAGAATTCATATGATATTGGGCCCATTTATTTCAAATATAAATAAATTATTTTACATAGAGAAAATGGAAAAAAGGAGTCTCCTAAAAGTTTTATTAAACCGTCTGTCAGATAAATGACAGACTTTGTATATTTTATAAAAAGTCAAGTTATTTTTAATATTAGTTTGTAAATTCTATTTCAAGGAAAATTTTTGGACGAGTGTGACGAAGCGAAGTGCAGATTGTGTCTATTATATCCTTCGTATAAAATAGTAACAAAAAACTACGTAAAATTTATAAAGAGCGAATGATACATCCCTTTTGAAAAAAGATTGAATGTTAATTTAACAGTTTGTTCTATTGTTATTAACCAATGGGCCGCGAATTTAAAAAACTAACTACATAGATTATTTTTGTCATCTTTATTAACAATTATTTAAATAACTTTTATTAACAATTTTCCATTAATTAAAAAGAGAATATACCCGCATTTTTATAAAGGCTCTTTTGTTTTAAATTATGATCCGGAACTGTATTTTATTTTTTGCCTATTTCTTGCTTTAATTTCTTTTACAATAAAAATTTATTGTTTTAAATATTTGAGATTAATAACCTTCATTACATCTGTGTTATAAAGGTGATGATTCACCCTAAAGGCGAGTTAATCATTACGTGATATAAAATACAACTAGCCGTGAACAAATTATATCATAGTTACAATATAATAAAAGAATTTGATAAATATGGTTATCGTCACCGTAAGGTTAGGTTGATCAAAGGGCACTTTGACGTCGCGGCACATCGCAAAGATCTGTAAATTTTTTAATTATTTTTTTTTAAATAATTTTTAAGATTTGTACGTCATAAAGAAAAAAGGAAACCTTATAAGATTACTTCGCAGTCCGTCTGTCTCTTAAGAACATTTTTCTCAGAAACGCGTGGAGGTATTAATTTGAAATTATTATCAAGAATGGTTTTGGTCTTCGATCCCTTGAAGCATAAAAATTAATCTTCTAAGCCACCTCAATAAAAAATACGGCCATTTATGCCCCTTTTTTCAAATTCGTAAATAAATCAAAACCTCGCAAAAAATCTTAAAGCACAAGTAAGGGAAAAAACCGAAAACTGTTAATTTATAGTTACATCACATAACAATATTTTTTTAAATGTGCGCCTGTGAAAGATATAGTACCTAAGAAAATTAAAATTTTTCAAATAATTTAATAGAAATATCATGTGCCATTAAATGTTGATTAATGCGTAAACGTGCACGGAATACTCGTCTTGTGAGTTATACTCGTGCTTGCCAAGTTTTTTTTACATGTTGAACTCAGTATATTAATCTTTAGAGGTATGTTGGTAGCAATACTGTGGTACTGTTCCCTTTTAGGGCTCAAACGGTTTGCCGTAATAAATCATTAAAGAAAAATTGTCGAACTTATTTTAAGAGCAAAATTCAATTACTTCTCTGCGCACGGTTCAGACCCAGGCTAAGAACTTGCTCCACCTTCTTTTAACCCAACACACAACTACATTCTTTCAAAATTCCTTCTGAGCCCTAGCCCAAACACTTTGGAATCATCTTAATAGATACCAGGACTTTGTTTTCTGTGAAAAAACTTTCAAGAACCGTCAGAAAAATCCTAACCCTCGTATCTTTTATTTTCACCGCTCCTAAATTTCTTTTCATACTCACTCCTACGTGGGCATATTATATTTTCATTCCCTTTCTCAGTTTCGTATTAAACTCTGCTTGCCACTGCTTTTATTACTTTGTAAAAGGCTCTTTATAACTTCATTGCTGTACTTTGCAACTCACGAGCCCTACACCTTGATCTCCGTATTGAGATTAATTGCATAATTAATATCTCCTAATTCAAATTAATTACGATCTTCGAGCCTACTTTAAGCTATTTGCACATTGCACCTTTTTATGCAGGCGCCAATGTGTCATGTCTTCTTTAAATTAGATGTAGATATAGTAGGTATTCTATTTCAAACACAAGAGGAGTACATTTCAAATGGCAGTACAAATGCATATAAAGTTTATTTCTGCGAAGACCTGCTAATATTTTGGACGATATAGTAATGTGCGCTCTTATATATTTTATTTATTTATTTAGTTATTAAAAATATGGAAAAACCCTTTTGGTGTAAAGTACCCGTAAAACTCGCATTAGGTTGTTTCCGTACACATTGAGGCACTTTTAAATATTTGAGATTTCTTATTATTTCTGTTAAATTATTTACATATAATAATTTTTCACAACTTAGATATATTATCTACTCTACCTTCTTAAAACTATAACATAGTGTATATTTGAAATATTCTAAAATCTAGGACAACCGCTATAGTTTTCTGGAAATCTACCAGTCACATTTCAGCAACGCTATTTCACTCAAAATTTTTGAGTAAGAGTAATATAGCGTCATCCATCTCCTTCGAATGATGCTGTATTTTTGCATATTTTTTTGACCATGTTTTTAAATATGCTATTTAAATTGAAAAAAAATACTCGTTTACTTCTTATAATGAGTCCAATGAAATTATATACGACGTGGTACAGAAATTAAAAAGGAAAATGTTTTGCGACCTTTATTTTGCTCCCTCTTTAATTCGTTCGAGTATATGGATACTTTTACAATGTTAACAAAAATTTGCAGTTTGGTATCATTATATAGCTTGAAAGCCCATAGCTATTTTAGGGACTATCATTAATTTGTATTTTTTAATATTATTGTGTGCATAATTTACGGCTAATATTTATAACAAATTAAAATTTTTCACATTTGACGGAAAAATTAGCGCTATTCCTGTCAACTTAGCAATTTGAGTAAGACCACTAGAAAAATGCAGCGAAAACAAACTTCTTTCTTCAATATTGGTTAATACCCGGCGATTCAATTACCAAAACGTCTTGCTTACTTGCGCAATGTAAAATTGTGATCCGTGACAAATGGCAGCTCAGCATCGAACTGTTTACCCTCGAATCTGGTTCATTCTTCAAAGTTATTATGTTATTATTGTTGTTTTGAGGAAAGATTAAATGGAAATATAAAGGGAAAATAAATAATACTCTATGTCGAAACTTGAAATTGAATACGGTTAATCATTGATTTTATGGCGATATTGTGGTCTCGTCGAAATTGTTACGACAAATGAAATTGCGATAATCACTTGGGATCGTAGCTGCGCATTATTATTATTTGTGCCTCATATTGCCTATACATAGGGGGAAGTCCCCTAGCGCCGAACGGCAGGTAGTACCAATCGAAAACTGTACCTAAAATAACTAAGAAAATAAGAACGATCTTTTGTTGTACAATAGAAAGAGAGATAGCTAGTTAGACAGCGGTTGGTGCAGGAGCAGGCAGTCGTGCTCACAACTTGAGTGAAAATATACGCAGTTATTTTACATGTGACAACGGCTTCAACTGTTATTGCTAAACGAGATAATTGTTGTTATATATAAGTGCAAATAAGATTCGTACCCCAACGATCCCATCGTTGGGCTACAAATATTATTTGTTATCGGTAAGTATTTTCTTATTTTTAAGTGTATGAAAATAAAATTAAATAAGTATTTTTTATTACACATATTTTTCATTTTCTTAATCGAATCCCCAGTACCGAACAGTAATTATTCCACTAAGATTGATATTTTTCTATGATTATCTTGTTATTTTGAATGCTGAACGTTGCACTTTGTTATTACAGGAAGAAATAAATAATATACAATGAAAAAAATTCAGAGAGATTATTGGCAATCAGAAAACTCAAAAATGTAATTGAAAAAGTAACTATGAAAAAAATTTATAAGAGAAGCTGCAAGAACCCAAGAGATTCAAGGTATGGCATTCATGCTACTACTTTATACGATAAATAAAAAGCCAAGGAAAAAAATTGAGATAAAACCGATTCTGGGCAGGTTTACGAAAATCTTTTCATCCTAATATGAGAATATCTTAGAAAGTCATATCAGAGTCTTAGCTTCTAGATAGCATTCCATTGACAAGAAAGGGATTTTTAAAACTAGTTTTCGATTTAGCTGTGCATCTCAGACTAAATCATCGTTTTAATGTTATTTTATACCTAACTTCTTCGTTTTTCCCCATCAGAGAATGCATGAAAGTCTGATGATTAATTCGTCTCCTGACAGTGAAGGTTTTTCTAAAACGGTTGGACGGTTAAAACGGTTGTATAATGTGCATTACTGGGATTTATTAAAATATTTTATTTAATATATGAAAAGCCCGAGCTTTTTACGATAAACAAATGTATCAAGAATTTGACGAGGATTCTGTGTTTGCACTTAATTTATATGTTAAATTAGTGTAATTTGATCCACATTATCTTTAAAAGCAGTTGACATTAAAAGTGGGGCATTTACACACGGGAACTGATGACGAACTTTCTTGTCGCATAATGTTTCGATCCTTAAGTCTATAATGAATCATGAGAATAATTCACATATTTTGACTTAATTTATTGTTAACTTGCTGTTATTTTAGTGCTAGACTGTCGTATACTGAAGATCACATAAGCATTGGTTTCTCTAAATTGACAACTATACAGTATGTAAATAAACTAAAGCCCGCCACTTCAACCACTCGACCAATTAATCATGTGTAATCCCGCTAAATGTATTTTTTTAATTAATCGTCTACTTTATATAATAATTAGAGTTTAAATTTTATATAAAATCATAATTCTGTGTAAATTACCAATCTGTGAAAAATAGTGCGAGATATCCATTTACAAACAACTAATGTTAATAATGTTGTAAACTATCAAGTTTCAAAATGTGTATTAATTTATCAGTTTGAAAAAAAAACTAAAAAATAAAAGGTACCTTTCGTTTTTAATAAACTTAACATTACGATTTTCACGATAATACATATTACTTCTACTAAATACTTTTAGACACTTTGAAGTGTTGACTGCGCTAAGAATTCCGTATTAATTATAACTAAGATATGAATTTCACTTAAAGCCGGACACGGAACCCAACAAACGAAATCCAATGTGGAACAGACTCACGCCAGTTGAATTTTGAAAGCATTAATTAAAATATATAACAACAAAAGTCAGCGAAGCTCTACTTTACTTAATGCCTTACGTACACAATGGAAGTCGTACGCAAGCAAGAGCGATAGATTTGCGTATTCAAATGTAGATTCCATTGAAAAGCTTTATCTCATTTATTCCTTTCCTTTTTTCATTAAGGTATCCTTTTATTATAACACCAGTCCCAGCATTGTCGAACAATGCGTTTGAAGGACAAAACAGAGTCAGGGTAAAAAGCTCGCCACAAGGGTATTATTTGTGGCGGATTACTATTCGGAATTGCGTAAGCAAGCACGTTATTGTAGTGATTTGTTCGATGAATATTTGTCATGGTAGTTGAAAAAATGTGTTTGCACGATTTTGGTATTTTGTGTTTATTGAAATGTTGTAGTAATTAATGTTTGCCATTTAATAATTTTTGTAAGAATACATTTTTCAACTTACACTTTGTCGGCAAAAACTTTATGAAGAAATATACAACTTTACGAAGAAAGAAACAAATTTATGGAGGAATAATAAGTATAAATACTACAGAGAATTAAAAAATGAAAAGTCATTCATAGAAATAATATTATAAAAATATTATAAAAAAAACTGTTAGGTTTTAAGACTGGACTCTAAAATACTTTAAGCAATATTCAGAATAAGAGAAATGAACGCGTAATTTACATTGCAAATGGAAAAAAATACGAATGCAATTTTTAATTGTATATTATTTTCGCGCTTAGACCAAAATATACACTCAGGTGAATATGCTGCTAAATTGTTACAAGTTCCAGTTACTTTCGTTTTAAATCCTCGTTACACGAAATTAACATGAAAAATTATTTCAATTATGATAAAATAATCACTTTGATGTATATTTGCGCAAAGCAAATTTTTAATTTTTAATATACCATATTAATTTTTCCTTAGTTACTCAAACCGTTATTAAAAAACTAACTTGTGAGATATCTTTTTAATGCTTTTTATTTCAATAAAAAAATCATGTTTCCTAATTTTAAATCAAAGAATTAAATCAAAAATTATTCCATTATTTTAAATGAAATGCTAATTAGAATAGAAGTTTGCAAAAACGCAGATATAATGATAATTAGTTAATATTTGCCATGACCTTTTTCCGATATTATGACTAGGAGTTATTGATTTCGTTCTTTATGGTTCAGCCTGCCTGAATTGCATACCGATGGTCATCTACTAAAAGAATATATATTTTTTTAATTCAATTACTCGCTTCGTTTAAAAAAACTTCTCAATCCGAGTAGAGCTCACATAATATGGGTTCTACGTACATTTGGATAATTATAAACACTTTAAACTAGAAAGTACTTAATATTTCTATTAAAACTATTTACAAAAATGGATTTTTCACAATGTTAACTTTTCGCTTATTATATTTTTCACAGGCGTTAAAACATGATACATATTAAGCCAAATTGTCCCTTACCGTATATATAATCAGTTATATTGACCAGCATACCTTTCAAGGACAACAAAGTTTATTCATATACCTTCTAAATGCAAACTTGTTCTTGTGGTTTATTTAAGTTACTTGTATTTACTTTCTGTGAACTTTTTACAGATCGAACTATATGTCATAAGTTGGCCGACTATTAATCGTAAATTAGTAGAGGCTATTTAGCTCTAATAATTTTTCTTCTAATTTTGTCGTATATACCGCTATTGTAAATAATTTTCTGGTGTTCAAAAATAGCGCTTTAGCTAATACGGATCGAAGGAACTTAGCTCAAAGAAAATTCACCATTTCGAAGCTCAATACATCATGAATTGATTCCTGAATCGAAGAAGTTTTATGACGCACTCACATATTTTTGAAAAGACCTGTTAAACGATATTCTATACAATGGGGTGTGTGAAAAGAAATCAACCCCACTTTATAAGTAGCGGTGGTATCCTAAGAAACTTTTAAGAACATTTTATTTCATAAATTTGTAGACCTTAACAATGTTTATAACTATTCTAAATTTTAGCGCTATAACACTAATTGTCTTTGTATAAAGCAACTGTGATATATAGACGGACAGACAGACAAACAGACCGATAAGACAAAATTATATAGTTTATCAAAAATACTAATAAATAATTATACTACGAAACCCTAATGAAATCCATTATTTATTCTTGAATGAAATAAAATAGATTTAACCCAAGCGGCCCAATGAAGTTTTTAAATAATATATTGAAGTAGACATTTAAAATTATATTAAAAATTACCAAGTAACAAGTTCATCCGAACCTTAGGGTCAATTCCTATTTTTGCACGAATATTTCACTTTTTACACGTCTACCGACAACTAGCTAATGCAACCAATTACAGTAATGAAATATGTTTTGTTACAAATATAAAAAGATATGTGTAAAGTTAATTTTTTTTAAAATAAATAAGACAAGATGACATAAACTCGAATAAATACATCAATATTGTCAAATAGAAAATATTTTGTGTACCTGCTTCAAATTTGTCAAACAGCATGCGTACAATGCACATTTTATTTTGAAAACGATACATATTCTAACTAATTGAGTACACTTTAAAATACTAATAATTATTTACTACATACTTGGCTGCTAAAGTAATACTTTTCATTACTGCGTAATAAATCGCTACATTATCGACATATATGTATCGAACGGTAAGATAAATTAAGATAATAAATACTTGTAAATATTAGGTTACCATGTTATATAACTAAGTTTTAAGTTTCACTGATCAACTTTTCCATTCAGGGAGTTAATGAAATGAGCAAAATACAAATAGAATGTAGATAACTAAAATATTATTTTAATGGAAATACTATTAATAATTAATAATCATACGAAAATAATAAAGCATTGAGGGTATCATCTCGGTCTTGTTTCGTGTAAGTACACGGATTAATAAAAGCCTGTTATTCCTCCGGGCCTCTATATTTATTTTTTCTCTCAAACTTTAATATACATATTAATTTGCATACACCCACACTTATAGGACATATTGTTACTTGAGCAATCTTGCTCTATCAACCACAATAATTCCAGACCGTAAAACCTGTTCATAAATCTATTACAATATTAACAATTTAAAAGTTATATCTTTTAAACAAAATCAAAGAAGATGTCATAAAAAAATAAATAAGTGAAAAACAAGACTAAATAGAAAAAAATATTAATTACAAATCTCCTTTGATATAAATACATCGAAAAAAATACTAATTACAAGTCATTATATGGCATGGTAAAGGAAAGTGGAATGGAAATAAGGAGGAAAAGGGTTAAGGAATTTGAATTCAAAGACTTTTTCAAATGGCGTTTGAAATAATATATATAGGATGAGTTCCTGGTGTCAGAATTCAGTTGATTATAACGTTTTGCAGCTTGTGCACTAAATATTTTTCTGATGGATAAATTTGATTTTTTTTTAAACGATCGGCCAGGTCATTAAAATCTATACATACGGGAGATGAAAATTTTAAAATTTTATTTGAAAAATCTCGACTAATCAAACATATCAATAGCAGAAAAGAAACTGTCACAGATTAGTCAGATATCAGATTTATGACCCATTTACACATACATATCAATGTCAGAAAAAAAATCGTCATAGATTAATAATATATATAATTTATGACCCATTTATTCTGAAATCTTTTCATATAATTTTTTTATTAAATAACGAATTCTATTATTAAATTCTACTTTACCAACTTGCCAACGTAAGAAAGATAAGACCAGATAAACCGAACACAGACACTTAGATTGCAAGCAATTACGAATACTGTGTCAGCACTTCTCGAATTAAAGCGAGGAGAGGGTCTTTTGTGCTCGCGCTATTTGCAGTAGAAAATTTACTCAGTTAAACGAATTTTTATTACGTATATTCTGAAATCAAATTAGGTTGCTTTTTATTTAATTGTAGTCAGACTTGAGTAGACGTTTGTTTCAAAAGTGTCATTGAGTCATAATTAAGAGTAGGCTATATTACAGTAGTTGGTTTTTAGGGTTCGATAGTTAAATCGTAACACTCATAATTTGGTCTCGCCCGTGAGCGTCTTTCCGTTTGTTACACCTTCGCGGGTTCTATACTTTTAGACCTAGATGGATACAATGCTAAGGTTCAAAATTATTTGCAATACTTCCCTTCACTCATTTTCAAACCAAAAAAAAAAAGTCTGGAAAAACCCCGAAAATAGATTTGGATGAATACATTCAAGAGAAATTGTTTTTAGTAAACCAATTTCAATAGTTTTTAAAAATAATGCAGTTGGAAATTATTGCACGACTGAGCTTGCTAGTGTGCTTAAATTAAATTAATATGAATTATCTAATTAAGTTTTGGTATATTTAATTTAAAAAAAAAGAAGGTGGATCGTAATAGCAGGTTTAATTTTCATGTGTTAGAAACCTTAATCGACAATGATATTAAAATTATATATATATATATATATATATATATATATATATATATATATATATATGTATTGTAATGCCTGCGGAACCGGTTTTTCTTTTAACCTTTTTTTATTATATTGATAAGAATAGATGTTATCAACGAATTGTAAATTAGTGTAAATGTATAATAAAACTTTTTTTCAGAAAAATCAAGCGGCTAAAATAATAATTGAATAAAAAACGTATTTAAAAGCATAAGTTAATAAAAATGCAAGTATTAAATGGCAAATTTGCCATAAAATATTTTTATGAATATTATTGAATTTGCGATACGTTATTACTACAAGAGATTTTTGATTAACAAAAATAGGAATGCCTAGGTGTAAATTTGCGTTAAAATATTGTTCCCAGGCATGAACAATTTTATAAAATATTGCTACTGTTAGAGATTTTTGAATTCCCAAAAACTCATGGAGGGAAGTGAAATTTGCCCAAATATGATGAATCCACTACTCCCATTAAATAGTTTCTGTCATTCCCATCCGTCCCTATCATCAGACTTTGGATAGCATTTGTGATCAAGAACTTGTCAAGACAAGTCAAACAAACCTAAAATAGATGAAACTACTCCTCACAATTGAAGAATGCTGTCACCAACTTTCAGTCCAATCAGCAAAATCTGGCTGCTATTTATGGCCAAAGAACTCATCCAGAAAAGTCGAACGAACCCAAAAATGATGAATGTACTCCTTGTTAGTGAGGAATTCTTGTCACCATATTTCGGCCCCACCTTCAGAAATATTTATGACCCATGGACTGGCAAAAAAGTTACTCGATGAATCTATATCTTCTTAATCTATCTTTATATTCTATTATTCTTAATATATCTTCTTAAGCATCGCTTACTAAAGTATTTGTAAATAAATGAGATTAAAGTCGATATCCATTTTCTCAAACGGGCCTTGCACTCCCATATGTTGAAGAGTTCCTAAGGACAACTCCAGAGTCCATAATCTGACGGGATGTTTCTGCCATAGTTTTTTTAAACAAAATAATAATCGGTTAACGCGTGTCCGAGTTATAGTCGTGTATACATGAATGACAACAAAAAAATTATTATGTATCAAATAAAGAACCTCCTTCTTTTTGAAGTTGTTTAATGATATAGAAACTATATATATATATATATATATATATATATATATATATATATATATATATATATATATATATTTGTCCAAAAAATTAAAACTTTTGTATTGAAAATAGTTGAAGGTAGAGTTCATTCAGCAGTGGATATTTTTTTAGCTACAGTTTATTTTTACTACATTTTATGTTTAATATATCGTATTGCATAATACTTGCATATTTACGTGTTTGTTATATAGACCCAGTTGGATAATAAATATAAAAACATGACATTATAGACATTAGGGCAAAAAGCAGTCAAAAAGATGTAAGTATATCTCATTCATTCTCATAAAATACAATGAGCACTTCTAAAAATGACGACACAATTCAGTATTTCCGTTCTCTTTGTTAAATAAAAACTGAACTTTGAGTGATTCATCAGCGAAAGAGTAAATAGTCATAATGAAGTTTCTCATCGTGTGTACACATTGATATGGCAATATTACCTCCTAAGGATCTAACGTTTGTGGTACGAGACAGAAGTCTAGTTTCAATTTAACCACTATATGTAGATTTTAATATATATTGAAATGTTAATGGAAAATTATATATTTTCATACGTTTATCTGAAGAATATTCAAGATTTTTGTTACTAAAATTATTGCAATAATATCTTTATTGAATGAAGTCCGAAACTCAATAATTAAGTTAACACAACTGTTAACGTTTAGTTAACCGTTCAGTATACGAATAGAATCTGTGGTGTGAGGTCTCATAAATATTTACGTACATGTAAATATTTTCGTCGATGTTTTCCACTCGATATTTAAAACTATTACTAACTATGGACTGAGATGCTCTATTTTTGCTATTTTTTTAATAATTTTTTATAATATCCTGTTGAAATTTCTAGAATGATTTTTGAATTCCTCCTTTAAAACCTCATGTGCTACATAAAATTAAGAAAAGCGAAGAAGTTTTTCACACTACCCCCCAATATTTCATTCTGACATATTTATTTTTAAAAGCTAGTGCAAAATGTGTGGGTGAATAATATGTATTATAACGCCAAATTTCAAGCATGTATCTGTATTGTATGGTCTCTGCGAAAGTCGACTGCGTATAAGGAAACATATCTTACCAGATTAATAAAAATATTTTGAACATATAAAAAAAATTGATATTTAGAGTCATCCCTGTATTATTCCTAAAATTTTTGCTCCCCACCCTTAAAATTTTGCAACGAGTAGCATACAGTTTTAGATGTTGATGTTTGTCTGGGTTAATATATATTTTATTACTATGCCAACTTTCGAGTTTCGACGTCAAGCGGACGGAAGACACGATCACGGCCAATAATAAATCTAAATTTATTAATATATACATTCCCACATACTTGCTTGCATACACACACTAATACACATTCCCTCTTTTATATTCAGCGTAAATATTTTATTTTACCTGTATTTATATTTAAATTCTACCTACCTACTAATATTCCATTTGCCTTATGTTATTTAGTTATAATTTTTAATATTGATTTACCTACTCGCCGACCTACTAATATTTTCATTACTTCATGTATTTTTTCACAACCGTACCTACTTATCTACCTCTCTACTAATATCTTTGTTGCTTCATTCCTTTTTATGCACGCTTGTATATTTGTACACTTATTTATTTCGGTACTCACTTTCTTAACCCAGAATTCCTGTCATTATATTCTGGTTCCAACATTGTGCCCAGATTTTGCCTTAACGCAGAATTATGTCGCTTTTAGTTTTATCATACCTTTAAATACTTCATTACTAGATTATCATTAGACTTATATCATTTCAGATTGGTCACGACACCCGTGCTGTTTTGTGTTGAGGAATTATACGGTATATCTTAAATTTTTGAAAGTCTAGATATCCAAATTTTCATGTCACCACAAGGGCGGTATACCCTTCCAACTAAAGCAGAATCATCCAAAATGTTAATGCATATTTTGTTGTTATGGTTTCTTGAGTAATTCGTTAGTAAAATTTGGATGAAAAAATTTCCATATATAAGTCAAAGTAATAACGAATTTAGTATAGGTGAACTTCTTTTGCCCATTTTAAAGAGGGCATCCTGTCAAAGAATCGGCATCCTTTATCTGGGTGGTCAGGTAATATTTTAGTCTTTCAACACAATCCGGATAAAGTGATAAATCTGGGCGTATGTTAAAATGTTATTTTCTTAAATACTGGTTAAAATGCCGTCAAAATATATTTGAAAGAACAAAACAAAACAGTGGTGAAACATTTCGTCTTAATGTTCTTATATATATGACATATCATGGAATTGCAACAAATAAGTTAGTTAAAGTTGACGACGTTTTTATATTATACCGTATTTTTTTTTCATAAGAATAAATCTGCTTACACGTTGATAAAGTTCTTTTAAAAATAACATACCTTTGTCAGTATCAGAGTCATAATTTTTGACCTAGTGGTCACCACGACTAAATATTTATTGTTCGTGGATGGTGTAAGGCATTTATATTTAAAAAGAGAATTTACTTGCGTACTTACTTTTGATATTGACATCTGCTTAAAATGTCACAATTTTTTAACATTTCCAAGACCTTCAAGCGTTTCGGCGAATTTACTAAAAATACTCTGATGCCCAATCTAAATAATTACTGAGGTATGTATAAAGTGGAACTTAAACTAGTTATGTCCATTCATTTGTTTTTTTGTTGAAACTAGACTACATTCTTCCATTCTTTAAGAAATTCCTGTAATTTATATATTCACGGAAAATTTTTAAGCTATCTTTACGCAAAAATTTGTGCTTTATTGTACATTTCTGGGTCTTTATATTTTATAGCACTCGGGTGCATCGAGGAGAGTACTTGCAGGGAGAGAGAGTCTGGTAGCGACGATATTATAGTAACTAATATTTAAATTAAAACATTTGTTACAATTAAAATAAATACACCTATTAGATATTTCTAAAAGTATACATTCATTACTGCGGCCTATAAAATAAAGAGATATTTCTGTCAATATATTAAATAGTTTTGGATTTTAGCAATTATCGGATGGAAAATTTGTATTTTTTACATATTTTCATATCTTCATGTTTTATACTTCTCGTATGCACCGAGTTAATTGGAGGGAGAAGGAATCTGAAAGTTTAGTATTATAATTACTAATATATCAACCAAACATATTCATTAGAAATACGTTAAATACCGCCAACTGTTGGAATTTTGTGTAAATATAAATTTGCGATGAATATTTATAACATGAAAACATGTCACTATAAATTAAGTATTAGCAGAGCTTAACAATAATCACTAGTGCAGGTGGAAAAAAATATTTCTATTGCGGATGTTGACCAAAGCCTCAAAGTGTAAAACTGCAAAGTTTAAGTAATATTCATCCATGGATTAATGCATAAAATGAGCATATACTTATCCATAAAGACATTTGTTATTATTTTATTGTTTGTGTAAATTTAAAAATATACCGTTTTTAATTTAATTTAATGATTTTCCCAAAAATATGCAAAAGACTGATTTTTTTATTATCTTATATGAATAGAAATTTAGGAAGTTTTTATGTCAGTGAGATAGGCTGACAATTAATTCATTTAAAGTCAGAACAAGAGAAACAAAAATATAATTTTCTAAACACGTATTTCAAAGTCCATTTAACTCTAAATTTAAATTGATGAACATAAACCCCATTTGCTTTGAGAATTCCGTTTAGCTGATACGATTATCTGTTGTAAAAGCCACGAGTGCAAACCATTTCTCTCTTCTGGAATTAATTCGGAAAGTACTAACATAGTAGTCGTAATTGAGTACAATTTATTGTTTATATCCCGCCTCTTTGATTTAATATTAATTAAAGAAATGGGTTTTTAGAAAGGACAATTTGAAAAAGTGAAAGAAAATAAATCGACAAATTTAAATTACAAGTTATCCACAATTCTTAATGCAAACAAATTAGATAATTTGGTTATTCATTATGATTTTATTTGAGTAGGTATTAATATGTCTTCTGATATCTCCATATGCATATTTTATGTAAATATATTTTTGTTACATTAAAATTAATTTATTTTAAGAAAACAATGAAATATTTTAATTGGTTATAAATATTAGAATTCATAACAATTCTTTAATAGTAACTGCAAGTTAAAACCATTGAATATAAGGTATTTGGAAACCGATCGGTTGAGAAGTTGTTTATCATTAACATCTAAAATTCATACCTAATTAATACTGTTTAGAGAAATTATGGACTTCTTATAAATGAAATAACGAATCTTATTCAAATTGTTTCACCAGCAAAAATTTGTTGATTTCACAAGGGACATTAAATAGAAGATTTAATTGGATGAAATTTAGTTTCTAAGCAAGCTTTCTCATCTTAAGAATTTTTGTGTATCTTGAAATTACAAAAGTTCATCAATCAGAATATTTACAATATCTACACCTAATAAAAATATATATTTTTAACTTATTTTATAATGAATTTTCGTTGCATTTAATAGTAATTAATATTTTAAATATAACAAATAATATTACTGTTATATAAATATACATATATATATATATATATATAAATTTAAATATATATGTATATATATATATATATATATATATATATATATATATATATATATATAAATAATTGATATGACAAGTTTTTTTCAATTTCGCCCGAAAATATAAGACAGAAATAATTTATTTTTAAAAAAACATATTTTTTTTAAAACTTTCTCAATGTTAGTATTCTGTGTCTCATTTTGTATAATTTTCGTTTTGCTGTACGGCACCCGGTGTGCTCTCGCAACAGAGGGTTAACCCCTATATTAATATTGAAGGTAAAATAAAAATAAATTACAAGACACAGTAGCACCAGCTTTTGTTCATACGAACAAAGCAATGTTGAATTATTAATTACGCATCTCACATGGTTTCAAAATACATTATTTTGATTTGTTTTATTTCTTGGGATTTAGTAAAAAAATACGTCATATTATTTGGTTAAAGTTGCACTTTTTAATACTTTTACGTAATTTTTTGGTCTATAGGCTGAAAATGCTTAAAAGTTGGCTGCTCATACTCACAAGCCTTGTAGTCATTTTGTAAAATCAGATGTAATTTTTTTTCATTCACGCACACAGTAACGTTCTAACGATTAAAATGTTTAACTTTCATACTTGTACACGAATAATGTTGAACCAAGTTCCTTCTATTCTTTTGATTAAGGAGAATTAAATGTCAAAGTGAGCACAACTTGATGTATAATAATTCAGCAGCTTTTAAGACGACATTCTATTATAGTTACAACTATGTTCTTCAGTTTAATACAGATGGACACATAAATAATTTTAAATTGACCGCATACATTGACGACTTTTTATTCTATAATATATTGAACAGTCTGACAAACCAGTTGTCAATTTTCTGTGGTCATTTTCTTTTATCCATTATCAATGTTAAAGTCTTCATTTCTCAATTTGTCGAAAAGGTATAGTATGGACAAATAATTCATATAAGTATCTGTAAGAAAATTATGGCAAACAACCCTGAATATAGCATTCCACGAAATTCACAATAACATTACATATAAATATTATTCATTTTCCTATATTAACAAAATCACCGCAAGGTTGTGTCTTCTTATGCAATACAAACTCATGATTCGCCAGAAATAATAGCCTTGCGACGAGATTTTTAACAGTTACTCTGTTTTGTCCTCCATATACATTGTTCGACGACGTTGTGATTGTTGTTTTAACAAAAGAAGAATATTTGAATAAAAGAAAAGGAAAAAAATAAATGAGATAAATCTTTTCAGTTAAATCTGTATTTGAATACTCAGGCATATCGATTTTATTCAAGTGCGACTTCCATTATGTACAGAGGACGTTAAGTTAAGTACTACGTAAAGCTAAAATTTTTTTATCAGCTTTGATAATATGATGACCATTGTAAAGTATGATCATTTATTGATATCAGTGTATTTATTAAAATTATTTGGAACTTTATAGATAACAACGTAAATACTGGGGTACAATTACTATTGCTCGACCTAGGAGCTGGCGCCCACAACTCCCGACATGAATTCAGTTGAGTGGATTATGATGAAGTTTTTTTAGTATTATAAAAGCGCACGTAACTTTTATTTAATGTCTGCCTTTATAAATATACAGTCTTGTTTCGAAGTGACATTGAAAAAGCTTAGCGAACTGTTATTCTTTTAATGTATGACCGCCTAGAAAACAACGCGTTGTTTTCTCGGTGGTCGTACATTGTTTATCCAGGTTTAAGTTATCTAGACATTAGGAGCTTTCCAGTTCTGTTAAATTTTTTCATTAGTAAATATATCATAATTAAATTTTGTCTGTAAAAAAATGTGTGCAGTTGGATTATAAATAATAACTAATAATTTGTAAAGAAATAACATTTTTGGAGAATTAAAAAAAATCCTTTTCGCAATTACTGAAGTTTACGTTATTTTTTTCGGCGACTGTGTCGAGTTTCATAGATTAATATGATACATCTATAGATGGAGGATACAACGAGACAAAATTTGCATCTTGTTTCGTCTCGCTAGCTCAAAGAATTCCGTGGAAATGAGATTTGCAAATTATTATGAGAAATAACCTACCTTTTTATAACATTATTAACAATAATTTAAATTTGATGATACATTGTAAGGACAAAAAATCTCCTCTAGAGATGATAGTACGTCATTCTAAATTGAAAACCTGGTATAAGGATTGTATTTTATTATTTTAGTACGGATCATCTAAAAGGGTCGCAATTATAGCCAACTTCCTATAAAAGGAACTGAAGGGTCAACATCAGTTTATACTTAGAAAAAGTTGACAGTTAGCAGTAAGTGTAGGATAAGAACAGAAATCCTAATATAAAATGGCAATAAATATTTTTTAACCGTTTTTCACAAATAAAGGTTTTTAATATTTTTCTCGTAAAGCGAATGACGGCAACCGTTTCAAAAATACTACATATAAGAATATCAAACAAAAATATTACACATAAGTACGGTACATAAAGTAAAGTATGTACCATATCCGTACGCGTTTCATTTTTGTAAAAGGAATCACAATAAAGCTGCTTATTCCCATGTATATGTGTAGCCCTTCAAGATTATTGATATATGTAATATAAAGATATATACAATAAATTTTAGCTTACTCGTGAATAAAGTGAATGGAAAACAATTCGAATAATCATTGGGTGCACATTTTGTCCCTATAGAAATGATATATCATTTTATAATTATATTGTTTTTTTTTAAACCAGGCAATAAAGTCTCAATAGAAAAGAAAAAAGATGGTTGAAAAACACAACGTTTTTCTCACATCTTCCAAAAAGAAACTGTGATGAATATAACAACCCAACTTTTCTTGTGACAAATCAACTTGTTCGACAATTGAATTATAATTCTTGAAAAGTTTATAAAGATATATATTTTGCTGGAAAGAGTTTATCTTTTCGTTACTTTCAGAACTAATTTCAGCATATTAAAATTGATGAATATTTTAAGATTTAATATGAATTAAATTCGTTGACAAATTTAAATTTTAATTTTTTGGGCCTTTCTGTTTTATAAACTAACTATCGTCACAAATGAAGGAAACATTTTCTCGTAACAATCATTGTATGAAGATATTTTGTAGCGATTCGAAAAATGTTGTGTATTATGTTGTAAATAAATTGCATTCGAAAAATGTCTACCAAATTTATGCTTCATAACAAGCGAGAAGGTTTAGAGGAAGATATTATATTTATAGTTTTAGTTTTGATAATATGATCTGGTTCAGTTCAGGTAGCGTTCGTGGTTAATTTATTTATGTTACGCAAGCATATGGCTCTGAAAAATGTATAATTGATATTGTTATATGGCATCTTAATATTATAAATGAGATGAATAAAAATATTTTCATGGCATACAACTGACATGAATATTAAAAACTAGTCATGATTTTTAGTATATCATCCCAAAAGTAGTAGAAAACCCTCGTGGTATTTTCAGTCGAACCGACATAATTTGCTTTTCTGCCACATCCTTCTAAAATCCAAAACATATCATTTTCTTAGATATTTCTTATAAATAAAATTACGGTTCAAATATATACGTTAGCAAAAGAATAACTAATATTTATTCTGTCACATAACAATTTTAAAATAATTGGTTTTTTTCTTAAGTTAATTACTTCTCATTTTAACACAATGGTAAAATAACATTGTCTATTTGAACGTTGCCGACCAATAACTGTACGCATGTCACATGCTGCCGGTATGCAATTAACTTGTGAATACATAAATGTGCGTTTAAAAGTTGAATAACTGTCAGTTGCGGTAATATTAAATATGCATATTTGCTAACTTGTAAAACACTAATTGTGCGAGGTTCCACTATTTTTATTCGACATGTCAGACGTTATCAACTTTTAAAATGATGCTTTGTTCATTAACCACATTCCCACTTGCATGAAAATTGTGACGTTGGTTAATAATTATAGAATGACTTGCACTTCTGCGATCCAGCGCCGCCATCCAAAGTGTTTTCTGCAAGCTCATGCTCTAGAAAACTTCTCATTAATATTAACATATCTATGTAATACCGACACCTTTTCCAGTATTTTCTACACAAACATCTATGAGAATAAAAACAGTTTTTTATAGCGAATGTTGTCTCAAAATGTATACAGTAAAGTTAAATTTATGCGCGAAAATGTGATGAAATAGGAAGAACATGCGAAAAATTGTCAATCCTAGTTATTTTATACAAATATAAAAAAAAATATTTGTATATATGTGTATATATACATATATATATATATATATATATATATATATATATATATATATATATATGTATATATATATACATATTAATATATATATATATAAATATATATATATATATATATATATATATATATATATATGTATATATATATCCCTTTACTCCCATAAGCAACAATATATATATATATATATATATATATATATATATATATATATATATATATATATATATATATATGTATATATATATACATATTAATATATATATATATAAATATATATATATATATATATATATATATATATATATATATATATATATATATGTATATATATATCCCTTTACTCCCATAAGCAACCTTAAAATTAATTACGAATTATACATTTTTGAACCCGCATTTCATGCGATAACCTATCTCGTTACTCTAAAATAAACACGCATACAAACAGACGTAAAAATAACATATATATTCATGCAGGTGTTTTTAAGTATCCGTGACTATGAAATATTAACGACCAATATAAAAATAAATTCTTTTTTGCAAAAATTATTGCAAAGTTGATTCCAATGAAAACTTCTTTTTCTAAAAATATGTTTCAACTATTATATGAATGAGTGACAGGTACGTCTTTGTTCCATCTGTGTATAGATATTAATAATATCAATATATGTAAATATTTCTACTAGTACGCTATTGCAAACTGAAAATACGTCCTACAAAAAAAAAGCTATCTGAAACTGCTGTAATATCCAAAATGATTATTCTCATAGCTATAAAATTCCTTCAATAAGCAAACAATTAACTTCAAAATTAGATTAGAAAAAAAATAAGATTTTGTTAATTCTGTGTTTTTAATTGTTGTAATCTGATACAGTTTTCCGGTCCCAAATATACGTAACATAACTACTTTGTAACCAGGTAATTTGATGGCATTTTTATAGCTTTACTCTACTTACAGTGAAGATATTTAATTTCAACCAAATGCCGTTAAACTTAAAATAAATGTGATGAGGTAATTTCATCTATTGGCAATTGATCACGGGAGACAACAATATTGAAGGAAATTTCACTTGAGCCTCTTCAACCATTTATATTTGGTGTAGTTATTTGTTATGTGAGTAAGTTTATAAGACTTACGCGACAACCATGTGTATATGTATATATATATATATATATATATATATATATATATATATATATATATATATATACATATATATATATATATATATTGTATATTGTTCAGATACAATATTAACCCCTTGGGAACATTTTATCTGCAAGTTTGATTGTATATTACTTAATATTTCTGCAGTGAATTGTTCACAAATTTAGTGTAACGAAATAATACATAGGCTACAGATGTTGTCCGGATTCGTAAACATGGAATATGAATATCATGAAAATAATATTTAGCAGTTGCTATTATATGAAAATAATATTTAGTAGTTGTTATGTCTAAACACCAAGATAGATTTTCGTAAAATTCGGCATGGGTCATGGTTCTAGACTTAAATTATATATTGGTTGAGAAATATTATCATTCCAGTAGGATAAAACTTAGTGCATAAAATGTTTACTGTTACGATGAGTTAAACTTTTAATACCTAAAAATATTTAATATTATTCACAGATAGATGATTTGTCGGTGTTATTGAGTAAGAGATAAATCCCATAGTCCTAATCAAAAATACATCCAAAAGACGTCGTGAGCAAAAAGGTTGTGAAATATATTATTAGGCTTCATCACATCCGGGAGCCTCTAAATATAAAAGTATAAAAAAGATAATTTTTCATTATTAAATAAGCCTGTCAGATGTCTGGTGTCGAATATTATATCACAAGAATCAAGACAAATTGTTTTCCATTTTACCTAATTTATGTTTACATAATGACCTTTTTCCGCAGGTCCATTCTTATAACACACTCTTATAAACTACTTCAAATCTCTTTATGTATCCAAATATGTAACCTACGGAGAACAATTTCAAATCATCTTGTCTTGATCACAATATGCAAATTGATCTAAGTAGACATAACGGTCGTAAGGAAATTGAATACGATGATATAAATTATGCAACTGATGTTATTACGATGATCGAGATACGTATCGGTCGGGTAGGATGTTGTGACGATTCGTTTGATGCAAATTGCGCGTATATAAAGCGTAGTGCGAAATACAGTAATATAGAATGAAGATCCGCTTTACCCATGAGTTACTCGATTTGAAAAAGCCTGGTAAGAATAAGTGCACTCAATACATCAAAATTTTCCTTCACAATAAAATCTTATTTATAATAAGCGTCATTTGTGTTGCCAGTATATTAATATAATATTGTTCCATGTAAAAGTTTGTCACATATGATTTTACTTTATTACATGAAAAAAATGTTACAGCACAGATTGAAAAACATTTTTTTTCGTTTGAAACGTTCAAACTTAAATATTTGCAATTTTTTCAGTTCAGGTATATTTTATAGCTTTTATTTATTTTCCAAAAATTTTACCGACTTCCAATCAATTCCCGGGTATTCATTGATTGAATTATTATTAATGGAATATAAATCAACTATTACTATTAGTTTTGAATTTTTTTTTAATTTGGAGCTGCTTTTAATTTTGAAGTTAATTGTTTGTTTATTGCCGGAATTTTATAGCTATGAAAATAATCATTTTGGAAATTACAGCAGTTTTAGGTAGCTTTTTATTTTGTGGGGCGTATTTTCAGTTTGCAATTACGTACTAGTAGGAATATTTACAAACATTGATATTATTAACATCTGTACACATGTGGAACAAAAACGTACCTGTCACTCATTCGTATAATATTTGAAGCGTATTTTTTCTGAAAGAAGAAGTTTTCATTGGAATCGACTTTGCAATAATTTTTGCAAAGAGGAATTTTTTTTACATGTTTCGTTAATATTTCATAGTCACGGATACATAAAAACACCTGCATGAATATACATGTTATTGTTACACCTGTTTGTGTGCGTGAATATACACACACACACACACACACATATATATATATATATATATATATATATATATATATATATGTATATATATATATATATATCTATATATATATTTTATATATATTTTTTTTATTTATTTTTTTTATATTTATATAGAGTTCTTTGGATTGAGTATTTTTATGTAGTATTTACTTAATTTGAATCGATTATTAGGCACGTTCTTTTTCTTTCAATTACATTTTCGCTCATAAATTTTACTGGATTCATTTTGACACTATATTTGCCATCAAATACTGTGTTTATTCTCATAGTAGTTTGTGTAGAAAATACTGGGAAAGGTCTCGGGATTACGTAGCTATGTTAATATTAATGAGACGTTTTGTAGAGCATGAGCTTGCAGAAAACACTATGGATGGCGTTGCTGGATCGCAGAAGTGCAAGTCATTCTGTCATTAATGACCAACGTCACAATTTTCATGCAAGTGGGAATGTAGTTAACGAACAAAGCATCGGTTTGTAAAGTTGTTAACGTCAGACATGTCGAATAAAATTAGTGGAACCTTGCACAATTAGTGTGTCTTACAAGTTAGCAAATATGCATATATAACCCTTAACTGGTATCGTAAATTTGACAAACGTAACTATTATAATGGGGGCCGCGCGGCCCCCGTAAGATTTTTGCTTCTAGCAAACAAATTTTAACTATATACTTGATTAAATGCTCATAAATGACCAATAATATTCATTTATGAAATAAATTACTTTTTATTTTTATAAATCTTCTTACTTAATTATTACAAGAGATCACAAAATAGTAAAAACTTTTTGGTAATATTTTTTTACGTTAATAATATATATGAAACTTATAACCAAAAATAATATCATTATACTTAATCTAGAATATGTAAACTTAAATAAAAAATAACGCTTTATAGTCTCTTATTAACATTTCACAAAAATCTACTTGAATCTTCACTTAAGACTTATGAATACAATAACAAAACTTGGTTCAGTCTTGACAATTATCACATAGTTTTTTTGTGCTACTATGTACTTTGCAAATGAATTTTGAACAATTATTGCACTTCGTAGCAAATTTTCCATGTTTTTTTCTATCACATAAGTGACAGCGTCCTCTTTTCAAGAGACGTTTTGGCTTGAAGTAGCAACATTAGATGTCGAGGGTAATAACGCCACGTTAGCTGCTAAGAAATTATCTATTATATCACGCAAATTTCTGGGGTACTTCAAATACTCAGCTTTTTTGTTTGTGATGTGTTCTTTAATGAGTTCTACACCGACGTATTTTATGTAGTTCTTTCGCTTCATTCTTTTCTCAGTGTTTGAACCTTTCCACAAGACATAGCCGTTCATGCAAGTAATGTTTAGAATACCAGCAAATACTACATTTGGCCAACATCGTGTGTAATTGGCGCATTGTGATTTACGCATATGTGAGTAATTGGCGCATTTTTGATCTAAGGCATCCACTCCACATTTTGTGGAGTTGTAAAACTCAATAATCTCCGGTTTCTTTGTACGTTCAATAACAGCGTTGTAATGATTTCCTCAATGCATCATGCATTGAAGAAATCATTACAACGCTTTGATTTTTTTTGGCACAAAAGAAAATAGTGTTATTTTAGCTGTAAATCCAATAACACAAGATCCTGGTCCTCTATGCTTATGTGGTTTTAATGCAGTGGGGATTTCACGTTTGTTTTTTCGTAAAGTCCCAACGTACGTCAAATTTTTTTCAAGTAATGCATCAACCAACTCCACGAAAGAAAACCAGTTATCTGCTGTTATGTTCCTGTTTGATCCAAAAATCGGGAAAGCCAACTATAGTACGGATTGTGTAGGAATAGATGGTTGCCCTCTTATACGTTCCTGCTGTTTACATATATATATGAAAGCGTTATATAAATAGTGAGTCTTAGCATCACACATACATAATATTTTGATGCCGTATTTAGCAGGCTTTGATTTCATGTACACTCTGAAAAGGCATCGGCCTCGGAATGGACATAACATTTCGTCAATAGTGATATATTCTGAACAACAGTAATTTTTTGGCAGTTTTCCATAAACTTATCAAATTCACAGCGTACCGGTAGCACGTGATATGCATGCAGTTATTAGTTGGCAACGTTTGAATAGACAATGTTATGTTATCATTATAATAAAATGAGAAGTACTTAACTTAAAAAAAAATATTATTTTAAAATTGTTATGTGATAGAATAAATATCAATTATCCTTTTGTTAACGTATATATTTTTGAACTGTAATTTTATTAAAGGTATTTATAAGGAATATATAAAAACAGTTATAAAAAGTTTATTAGCTGTCCTTCAACATTGCCAATAGTTACTTCCTAATTTACATGCTTTACACTTTGGAAGGATATAGCAGAAAAGCGAATTATGTCGGTTTGACTGAAAATACCACGAGGGTTTTCTACTACTTTTGAGATGATACACTAAAAATCATGACTAGTTTTTACTATTCCTAGTATTACTACTAGTTTTTATTGTAAGTTGTATGCTATGAAAATGTTTTTATTCATCCATTTCTAATATTAAGATGCCATATAACTATACCAATTATACATTTTTTAGAGCCATAAGCTTGCATAACATAAGTAAACTAGCCACAAACGCTACCTTAACTGAACCAGATCATATTAGAAAAACTAAAAATATAAATACAATATCTTCCTCTAAACCTTCTCGCTTGTTATGAAGCATAAATTTGATAGAAATATTACCATTGCAATTTATTTACAACATAATGCAGGGTGTTTTCGAATCACTATGAAATATCTTCAAATAATGATTGTGACGAGAATATGTTTCCTCCATTTATGACGATAGTTAGTCTATAAAACGGAAAGGCTCAAAAAATTAAAGTTTAAATTTGTCAACGAATTTACTTCATATTAAATCCTAAAATATTCATAAACTTTAATATGTTGAAGCTAATTCTGAAAATATTAAAAAAATGAGCTCTTCCCAGCAAAATAGATATCTTCATAAACTTTTCAAGAATTATAATTCAATTGTCAAACAAGTTGTTTTGTTAAAAAGTTGTGTTGTTATATTCGTCAATGTTTCTTTTTGGAAGAAGGGGGAAAAGCTTTGTGTTTCCAAAGAAGAAACATCGTCCTTTTTCTATTAGGACTTCATTGCCTGGTTAAAAAAAATTAATTTACTTATAAAATGATATATCATTTCAGTAGAGAAAATGATATATCATTTCAATAAATGTCCAACCAATTATTATTCGAATTTTTTCCATTCACTTTATTCACGAGGAAGCTAAAATTTATGGTATATATCGTTGTATTATATATGATAACAATATGATTATAGGGCTACATAAGTACATCGGAATAAGCAGCTTTAATGTGATTTATTTTACAATAATGAAACGCGTACGGATATGGCATACACTTTGCCTTACGCACTGTAGTTATGTATCATATTTTTGTTTGATATTCTTATCCGTAGTATTTTTGAAACGGTTGCCATCATTTCATTTACAAGAAGAACATTAAAAACCTTTATTTGTGAAAAACGGTTAAAAAATATTTATAGCCTTTTTATATAAGGATTCCTGTTCTTATCCGACACTTACTGTTAATTGTCAACTGTTTTAAGTATAAACTGATGTAATTCTCTTCGATTCCTTTTAAGGGATTTTATTGCCTTTATTTGCGACCCTGTTAGATGTTTCGTACTAAAAATAATAAAATAAAATCCTTATACCAGGTTTCAAACTTAATTCTTTTGAAAACGGCTCATGCATAAAAATTAAAAAAATATGTTAGTAATACCAAATACTGAAATAGTTTATCGGTTATAATACATGTTTCCATACGAAATAAAACCAAATATATTTTTTACAAAACGAAATAAGCTGCTACACAGGCAACAATTATCAAATTACGGTGTGACTAAATTTGTATATCTAACAATAAAGGCTAGGTGCTTAACAAAATTTTATGGTGGATAAAAATCAATATTCAATAAGTGTCATATTTTGTTGATGTAAATAAGCGATCATAGGGTAACAAATTGATCTGTGATATAAAACTACTTTACTATAAAATTGTCTACTTGCTTTTAATTCCTTAATTAAATTTAGGATATGTCATTTAACTAAAATGGAACTCAAACAAAAATTTCGCAAAAAATAATTTTAAATAATATCAATGAAAAACTAATAATATTAAATTAACAATATTAACATTTTAAATTTAAGTCACTAAATGACATAAAGTATTGATCGTCAGCATATTGATTTCCCCGGTCTAAGAGCAACTTGAATATTTTAACTGAGAAATGCAGTTATATTTTAAACGAGGTTTATCATATTAGGCAGTCAATATTTTAGGTTTGGTAGCTTTTAATACTAAAATAACTACGTTATCAAAATGAAACGCCCTTCAAATTAATTTGTAGCCAAACATTATTTTCTAATACTTAACATATAAAATACTTCACATTAACTCTGTCATCGCTATATTATTAGCTTCGATATCTTTCTTTCACTTCTATAACGAAAGAACTTATTGATGAATAACATTCTCAGCCACCAATGTCCGGTTAAACGGCCAAATCCAGATTGTATGCGTGTTGTATATATATATATTTAAATATATGTATATATGTATATATATATATATATATATATACATATGTATATACATATATATATATATATATATATGTATACATATGCGCATAAATATCTTGAATGTCTCAAAAATTATAAAATTTAACATTTTTGCTGTAGTTATCCGAAAAAAATATGGTAAACTTCCAGTATTCTAATTTTTTTCACAAATTTAGCTAGCTGTCTCAGAAATAAGAGAGAAGGGACAAATTTTTCTGGACTTCTTCTACATTAACTCTAGAATTATCTCGCACAGAATTCTATAAAATTTCCATAAAAACATGTATACATGCAAACATGTTTATTCTACTTCTTTTCTAAGAATATGCAGTGAAATTAAGATTTTAAATACTTGCAATTTACTGCCTTTATGGTTATTTGTAATCGTGAAATGAATATTGATTTGAAAGTACAGGGTGTCCAGTGGCAGATTTCAAAGTTTGAACAAACATAGTTTCTGAACGCAACACATAAGAGGGGAATGGGGGCGTCGTTAGAAGCGCAAGCGGTGCGGATGTTTTAGTAGCCATTGAACAGTGGAGTGGAGAACACTGCGCTTTTGCCGTCTAGGCGTACATTTCGAGTGGATTTTCGCTGTCTGTAGCACGCCGTCGATTTAATAATTGTTACAGTATTCGTCGATTACGTGATGGACCATCGATCAACCTCATTCAGTCATGGGTAGCAAGCTTCAGAGCTATAGGATTAACATTAAATAGGCCCAGGCCAGGACCTACACCATTGGTAGCCACGGATGAAAATGTCGAGCGTGTTATGGTTTCTGTCGTTGAAAATCCCCGTTTATCACTGCATACACGTTCATCGATATTGGAAATTCCGAAATCAACTTTACAGGTAATCATGCAAAAAACGCTCAAGTTCCATCCATATAAAATTCAAATGGTTCAAGATTTACACGATTCTGACTTTGAATTAAGATAAACTTACGCGGAGGTGATGTTGTTGAGATTTCGTACTGCTACCCGCATGGGCAACATATTCTTTAGTGACGAAGCTCAATTTCACATTGGAGGATATGTGAGTAAACAGAACTTTCGTTACTGGGATGTCCACAACCCAAGACAAATGCATCAAGAGCCTTTACATAAGCCTAAAGTAAAAGTCTGGTGTGCCATGTCTGCATCTGTAATCATAGGGCCTTATTTCTTTGAAAATTAACATGTCCAAACTGTAACTGTGAATTCGAAGAGATATGCCCAGATATTAAATGACTTTTTCAGAGTAGAACTACAGAATAGTCCATCCTTCAACCAAAACACATGGTTCCAGCAGGACGGGGCTCACACTGCTAATGTGTCCATGAATGAAGTGCGGCAGTTATTTTCAGAAAAAAACACATCCCGAAATGGTACCGTACCGTGGCCACCTAGGCCACCCGATTTAAGCCCATGTGACTTTTTCTTATGGGGATACTTAAAATCCGTTGTTTACAAAACAAGTCCGAGCACTGTGACATAACTTAAAGAAAATATTCGAGCCGAAGTCAGTAGGATATCCCAGTTGCTCTGCAAATGCGTTTTTGAAAACATGCGTGCTAGACTCGAAGAGTGTGTCAGAACTTGGTTATTAAAAAATGAAATCCGCATTTGTTGTTATAAAGTTAAAATAAACCTATTTTGTATTAGAGGTGTAGTTTTTTTTACAATTTTTCAAACAGTGAAATCTGCCACTGGACACCTGTATTAACACCGTTTGTAACCAAGTATGTATACATTTAAAAAATAATATTCTGCATGAAGTTAAAACAAAAATGTTGTATAAATTAGTAACACAATATAGACCTATTAGAATATTTCAATTAGGAGCAGACAATAGGTTGCAAACTAAACAAATCTACGATCAAGTTGCTGCGAACTAAATAAAAAATCCATAATCTTAACCTTTTTTGCTTTTATATTGAAGTGTAGAAACCCTCAAGTGAGACGTGTGCATACACATGTATAGAGATTTAATTCAAAATCTATTTTATATATATGTCAATACTCGAAAAACCAATGTGTCCCTTGCAGCCTTAGGGGTAACATAAATCACGACGCTCACCCTACGAAATAGATCGATAGTTGAAAAAATTGGGCAGTATTAGAATAATTTAATGATTTTTTATGCAACTTAACTGCAAGGAATATACGAATTTTGTACGAAATATACAATATATAGTTTCTTTGTACATACAAATTTTGTATGAAACGTATAAAATATAGATTCTTTGTACATATATACTAGAAATAGCAGAAAATACTTTTCGTTGAATATTAAGGTTTGCACATATCTATTAAACCATAATAGACATTTTTCGGAAAAATGCATTCGTAAGTCACTTTTAATTTTTTTTTCTTCCATTCTTTGCAATGTAAGCGCAATGTTTTAATGCTTTTATTTTATGCTCTTGTAATAGACACGAATAATAAGTTTATTTGAATAATTCCCGGTCCGATTTGCCCTCCCTCCCTCCTACTAATTTGCTCCCGCGTGTTCTTGAAGCCGGTCTCTGAGCGGATAATAATTAGCAAACAATATTAACTCCCTGTTTAAAATTAATGTCAATGACTGCAGTAGTTATAGAGTTAAAATTCTTCGTGGAAATATTTTTATTTACATAAGACACACTTTAGTTTTTGAAATGCAAACGAAAAAAATAGTTAATAGTTGAAGTAAAAAAATCATAAACAGTTCAATTTTATTCATTTGTATAATAATTACAGGCCAAAAATGGATACAGGAACATAGAAAATTAACTTAAAAGTTTACCATTAAAAAAGTATAAAGTATATTTTACAATCTATAAAAGTATAATTTCTATGATTAATTAAAATGTTAATGCCAATTTTAGATAAGCTTTCAATTACAACAAAACCTATTTGTTTCGAAACAAGGCAGTGCGCAGCCCGTGAGGTTGATTTCTGCTTAAGAAACTATATGAAGATTTTAATTAATGGCTTCAAATAATAAAATCTAATCACAATCACAGAGATACAGTTAAGAAATAAATAATCAAGTTGTACAGAATACGCGTGCCAACCGTAAGCCTTCAGCGCAAAATATAAGTTTAGGTTTTTAATGAAAATATAAATATTATTTCGCATTACCTACCACTTAAAATTATATCAAATTCTACTGCTGTGTCTTATTTGACTCAACATAAAATTTCACAAATCAAATTTTTGCAACACAAATATTATACCAGAAAAAAATTGTAGCGCAAAAAAGCATGAATGGCTATCGCTTCGGTCAACATCGCAAATGCTTATATTATAAGTGGCTTTGTATTGAAATTTATAGGCGGCACTCATCAAAGTCGTTGTTTTTGCTGACATATTATAAATTCTATTCCTGCCATTGTTCAACCATCGTCAAAGGCAGTCGGTTTTAAAACTTCTAACTAATTTTTATTTGGCCACTCGATCGTAACAAAAGAAATTAAATATTTTTGATTTTTCGTAATTATGATGGAAAGCCGAGATACACGCTTGTCGACATAGATTTCCGGTTCCTCAAACGAATTCATAAGTAAATGTATAGGATTAATTTTTGTTAAAGTTCAAGCTTGAAAGCAAAAAAATAATATTAGTAACAAAAAAATATGAATTGAAAAAAATCTATATTTTGATAGTTTATTAATCCGTATAGAAAAAAAACAGGTTTCCCCATTATTGTTCCTGGGTTTTTGTCTGTCCACCTCTTTGTCTGTTTGTGAGATTGTTTGAACACTCATCGGTAATAATTATTGATTTAATTAATATAGTGTTTTCGAATAACAAAAGTTTTGACTTAAAATCATATTTAGTTTTTATTTAATTGAAACCGGTTCAACACCCGACTAAATGCACAAAAATATACAATAAAGGATTGCCTACCAACTTAACGCCTAATAATTACACAAATTTATAATTTATCTATATACGTCAACAGAGGGTGCTATAAGTATTTTAAATAAGGTAACGAAATTTTCCATCTCGATATAAATTGGCGAATTAGGCAAGGCCAAAAATGTTCATGGTTGTGGTGCGGGGGACGGAGGGAGGGTAGATGCTGTCGTTGTTTTTGGTCATCTTCCGTGTATAAAATGTTTCTATATTTTATGTATTGGATAGTCATTTATTTTGTTTCCTCAATTCATTTAAGATTTGAATCTGTGGCCAATATTTGCAATTTAATTACTTTGTAGGTTTAGTATTGAGATGTATAAATTTGATTGTTGTTTACTTTATTGTATACATATGTAATGAAACAATATAGTTACCCTGTTGGTATGTTAAAAGTACTTACAAAATAAGTATTTAAGTGAATATAAGGAAAGTGTCTTTGAAAGTTTGCTTTTGAGTGTGTTTATTTATTCGAGCCTCACGCAAGAGCAGCTAAAAAAATTCAATGTAATTTTTACTACGTCAGCAAAATAATGACCAAAGTACGTAAACGCCAAAACATCGGATTTAATACTACTATTAGAACTATAAAATTCATACAAACCTATAACTAAAGCAATCGAAAGCTCCCGTATGAAAATAACACGGATTGAGTTAAGGCAAAGTTCAATAGTTCATTAACGGATAACGATATAAAGTGTTTGCCACAAATATAAATTACAAAGGGAAAAATTTAAAAATTATTTTCAGAAGGGACTCTTTGCTTTAGAATTGTAATAGATTTGGTCCATTAATGATAAGAGCAGAAGGTAGATCTGATCAAAAAGAAAGAGAAAATAAAAGATAATAAGAGAAATAAAAAAGGGAAGTTCGAATCATGAGAATAAAAATTAAGCAATGGCTTTCATAGCCTCGACAAACAATATCAAGGTATAAAAACTCGAGTACATTTGTGCTTATATCAATCTATAATTATATTTTCCATAGAAAGGGATACAGCATTTCTGCGGCAAGAATGGGGTCCGATATCAAGAAAATAAAAAAAAACTAGCTGATATCAAACCATTTCCGGTAAAGGGCTCCGGTTAAGTGAATCTCGACGTCTACTATGATAAAGTTCAGTGCAATGAAATTCTACTTAGAAATGAGCTTTATGTAGGCAGTCTAGCAACGACTTTATTGACTGCAAGGTAAAAAATGTTGGCCAAATGAAGTAAGAAAATAAAAGTTGCTTTTTAAAAAAAGAAATAATAAAATTTTACCTAATGTGAGCTCAACCAACAATATGTACTATTTATACAAATGTATATATATATATATATATATATATATACATACATATATATATATATATATATATATATATATATATATATATATATATATATATATATATATATATATATATATCTATAAACACTAGTCGAAAAATCAAAATGTTTGACGCTGATCTACAAAAATAATATTGAGTTAAAGCATAGCATACAGCTTTTTATCTTGCCAAAAGTGCTCTCAAACGGGCAATATAATACTCCACAAGAATTGTGGTCAGGATAGAAACCAAATATCGATCATTTCAGAATATTTAGGCGCAAACTCTGATTTATCTTCCAAAAAGAAAAGGTGAGGAAAAATAATTATTATCAAGCAAAATAGCAAGAAAAAATAATTATTATCAGATATTATGAAAACACAAAAGGGAACAGATTTATAAAATCAAACTAGAAAAAATTTATAAAAAGCGGAGACGCGGTTTTCCTGGAGTCTACCGCCAAAATGAATTATATCTTTGTAAGTCTCACGAAATCAAAGTGCAAGCCAGGTACATCTTGCGCTTCTGGAGGTTCTTGAAGAAAACACATCAGATTCACCAGACGTAATCATAGACCATAAGTTCGGAATGGAAGACGCACTTCAAAATACACTTGGAAAATACAAAGTACCTATCCACCAAACATGAGAACGGAAAAATCGACTCTTTTTAATATAAAGCAGAAAGAATAAACCGATACGTTCTCATATTATCACAGAAAAAAGCAATCTATATTAAAATGAACGTTTATTTGATTTCACACCACTGAAATAAATTTAGAAATAGACTCTGTAGGCGTAAATTTGAATTAGTACATCTATGTAAACTTATCAGATATGAAAAATATGCATCTAGGGTACTAATTAGAAAAGATTGTCGGAGTGTTGAAATATTAGACTATGGTAATGTTGCCCTTTTCTGTTTAATCCTAATAGGCTATTTTTTATCTTATTTTTTCTGTTCTGAAACGTCAAGGTTTCCGCTGGCTGTTTGTTCGAAATTTTGTCAAAAATTATTTCAAGAATGGATATTTCCACCAATTTAAATAATAGTATATCATAAACTTTTCGCCATATTATTGATTTCTTGCCATATTTCAAAAAGAGATTGCACTTGTATAGATAAATGTTCACGTAATTAGAGCAAATTTTAAATTTTTTAGTGAATACCATTAATTTTTTTATATTAAAGCTGTCCTATATTACAGAAAAACCTTTTTCATGTACGTTTACTTCGTCTTTCATTTCATTTAGTCATTGTTCCTATCACGGTCAACGTTCAAATACTCGTACATCAAATAGAAATAATTTTTAAAGAGGTAATGTAATGAAAATGGTCGATTCAAATAGATAAGGTATTTACATTTTAAAATAACAGTAATTGTATCAAAACAATTAATGACATTCTCCACTATGTATAGAGACTACGCTGAAAATAATACAAGACTATGTTTATAATATATACATGCCAGACTCAGCCATGATACAAAATACAACTGGTACCATTGCATAAACAACTGATAACCTTTTCCTGGCTTTACGTTACAATAATAAACAGTTGACGACTTTTAATTATATCACTAAACACGAATATTTTATTTCGATTAGCACTGCGCATGTTGCGTTGGGGCAAAATAATGTGAAGGGAATTAAAATGACGGCTGGTGTGGGATAATGGCGCCAATGATCACATGCTTTCAGTATTTAGTAAGCGGCCCTGAAATGTCATTTTTGAGACCCGATTTTATTTTTTAAATTAAATGTAAAATTTGATAATAAAAAATAGACCCAATTATTTGGATTTATAATAAAAATTCTTTTTTTAAAAACATTCAAATTATGCACAATCCTTTTATGTAACTGAGCCATTTTGAATACTATCCTTTCACAATAATATTATGAAGTAAAAAATAAAATCGAACAAAAAATTAAGTAAACTGATATTAATAAATTAAAAAAACATTGTTTTACACGGAAAAAAAGTATTTGCTTACGTTATTTTGAACGGTACCGACGCCGTTGCAGTGAATGTGGTTGACGAGTTAAGCAAGCGGTGATAAACATTTTCGATAACTTATCAACTTATATATATACACATTGCCTGTAACCCCAGTATATGTAAACCTCCGATTAGGTAACTGATGAATAGAGGAAATCAAAAGTAGAGATATTTGTGAAAGCCTTGTCCAACGTAATACATCTAGAACATTGACATTCAGATAATATAGAAGTCTACCATGAAAAGATAGTCGGTGTGTTTATAAAAAGTTTAAACTCAACCTGAAATCGAAAAGCCTCAAAAAGTAGACCTATTGTAATAAAGAAAAAGTATATGAGGAAGACGTTATCTATTATTAAATAAATCAACTTTTAAATAAAGAAGAAAGACAGAGGTATCAAATCCGCAGAAAACTGGAGACAAAAATCTGAAGAAAGAGTTAACAAGCCATAATTTGAAATATATTGATAATAAATTTGGGAATCTAAAGAGAGATAAATATGGGCAAGAAATGAATAAATAGCTTGAGAAGAAAATCTAGAACGAACAAAGTACAAATAACGCTAGAGATAGTAAATAATGCTATAGCCTTATTTCACGTGGAAGTCTAGCTAATAGTATTAGTCTAGTAACCGTTCAAAATTAATTGGTAAAAAAAATCATATTTTCTACGTCTATTAATTAGTCTTGAGTTACGAAGCAATGATTTTGTTTCCATTTAATTTTAAAGCACAGAACGGTTCCCTAATCATGATTAAAACTATAAAGATATATGGCTAAATTTATTTATTAATTGAAGCTATAAATAATTTAAAATCATAAGTTTTGGTACAAAAATGTCGGCACCAGAGCAATGAAATACCAAGTCTAAAATTCGATTACAACATTTGGAAAAGCTGACTACTAGTAGAATTAATTTCTCAAGATCACTAAATTCGTCTGCTGAAACTATACAGAAAACGAAATACACATTTATGTATCCAGAGAATAATGCGAGGGAGTATTTTACGCTTATAAAATACTCGTAATTCCTTCGTCACTTTATTTCAAGTAGCAAACGGTAGAAAGTTGAGTTATAAAATAGGCAAAAGTTTATTTAGCGTATTGCCAGAAATCCACGCAACATATTTAAATTAGTGAAATTCTCTTGCTGTAAATAAATTTACTTTTCATTAGTGAAACAATTTTAATACTAATCTTTCAATAAAGATATTTCGAGACGGATTAATTTACAAATATATAATAAGAATATTTATCATATTGAAAATATTAGCATTTCTTGAAAGAAGAAAACGCAGGAAATTTTTTCATTCTTACTATTTAAAATTTATTTCCTTTTCACTCTAAATTTTTATATCAAAAATAATTTCACAAAGAAACCAACGCATTCAAAAATTTAAAGCGCCTACTTAATAGTAGCTAAAATCTGCTCAAAAATGTATTTGGTAGTTAAGTACTTTGTACTTGTTAATATTGCGTACTAGTCAAAAATATTTTTTTATTCATATATATATATAAATATATATATATATATATATATATATATATATATATATATATATATATATATATCTATATATCTATATATATATATATCTATATCTATATATATATATATATATATATATATATATATATATATATATATAGGTTACTCCATAAAGAAAGTCTTTAGGAAAAGTTATTAACATAAAAAAGTCACCAAAAGGATAAACAAAGTCGCACACCTTCACTACAAGATGGTTTTCGGTTTTTTATATATTTTGACTATTATATTTTGACTTGTGCGTTAAAAAAATTATTTTTTTTATATTTTGTTGCCTCAAAATTATATCCAATTTATTTTGATAAATAATTTTTAATAATATTATTAAAAATCCGTCAAGCACTTATAAATATTTTAATTTGCACAGTATTTCTATTCAAATATATACAATTATTAATTTTTCACAAGATAAATATATTGCCTTTAATATCTTTCATAGATTGAATATATTTGGGGTTAATTTTGTAGAAATTCATTATTCACAATTATGAAATTATGTGATGTAGTATTATTTCTACTTTCTCTAATTTCTTTACTACGACCTAGGTTTTGTTGTATTACATCTTCAGGTGGGCTATTAGCAAAGATTAAATCTTAGGAACATCCAACAGTATTTATTTGTTTCAAACACAATAGTGGAAGCCGGGTTTGTGTGGGTTTTCCCACTGCTTATGTTAGTGAGTTTATTGTAGGGGAGCGGTTTAGGTTTTATTATATTTTCGAGAGTTATACGACATACCAGTATTTTAGCGAGGGTAATAAATTCAATTGTTGTTATTATATGAGGTTGCACAACGCAAATGTTCCGGTATATGTAACAAAATTAAATGGAAATTATTCTCGGTTATATATTTATACAAAGCAAGGGAATCCGAAAATTAGAACAACGTTATACCACTAATTGAACATATCTCCCGTTTTATTTATATATATATACATATATATATATATATATATATATATATATATATATAAATGTGTTTATATATAAATATATAATATTTATTTATTTATCTTTCATTGACACAACAAATATACATTTCAAAATGTAAGGCCATCTTTCCAATTGATTAAGTCGTTTCTACAATCTTTTTATAGACCTAACTATATTTTATAAGTTGGTGAACTAGTAGCAAAACGATTTTTTATAATTTTGCATAAGATAATTCTAGAAATACTGTTAAATTGCAGCAATGGTTCGAAATAGATATTGGTAATAAAATAAATTTAGTGAATTAGGCAATTCATAAAAAATAATTCTGATATTTATAAATAGTGTAATAGAAACACCGTTTACCAATAACTTTTTATTTGTGCGTCACTGAATGAAGAACCTTCGTAGTAAAAATTTCTAATCGTACTCAATATGTGTTTGTCATGTTAGAATATCTTGTTTAATAAATTTGCTTTTAATTAATAATTGATTGTTATGGAATTGGACCTAAGAAATGCGGAAAATTTTTTGATGTTTCTTATTGTCGTCTTCATAAAAGTAGAGTTGGTAAGTGAGATATTGTAAATTTTTTCTGCTATTTATTTTATTCCGTAAATATTACGCAGCGTATCCTGCAAATAATGTTCCTAAGGTTCACAAAAATGATAAAAATATAAATTGAATAAATTGTATTTAGATATTATTACATCGAATGCTAGTTTTTGAATTATATTCTTTATTTTTTTCTCAATTGTTTTTATATTTTGTTAGCTTAAAAAAGTATATATATAGTGAATAACCGATAAATAATATTTATTCGTTCGTAAAATCGTACTCATATTTGTTCAATGTAAAACTTAGTAACTCAAAATTAATAATGAAAAAGATTTAGCTCGAACGATACATATTCATAAAAAGCAAGGAAATTTTACTAGTTGAGAGGTGTTTAAATATTTTAACTAATTTTTTTTTAATAATTAATATTTGAGGAAGAAAATTTTGGAAAGTAACATTTGCACTTAGCATATAACATGCGAGGAAACATATAAATGAGATATAATGTGTCAGCAGCTTGTGAAATCAAAATCTATTTAAGGTTTATTTAGATGATTATATATTTATAAAAAAAAAAATGTATATATATATACATATATACATATTTATATATGTATATATATATATATATATATATATATATATATATATATATATATATATATGTATAAATAATTATATATTAGAGAACACCATTTATCCTTGCGGTAAATGCCTGCAGATGGATATGGTGTATCCATTATGTACTTCCGTTTTATAATGATCGTATATCATTGCTATAGAAATATCCGTAAAAATATGAATTTATCCAGTAACAGTAAAATACCTATGTTTCCTAATTTTTGTTTATAAAATAAAATAATTATTTTAAACACTCGAACAATAAGAGTTCTGTACACATTTAGATTTATATAAACATTCACTGGTAAATATGATTCCTATTAAACTATTTACAAAATTTAAATTTTTTGTAAATTTTGGTGCACATTTTGACACTCGAAAATAAATCACTAACTATAGGGTACTTTCCGTTGCTAGAGTCGTGAAATTTGGCATGAAGTAAGATCTCACAGTACATGTTAAGGAAAAAATCTGAAAATCGGTAACTTGTAGTTATATCACAAAAATATTTTTTTAAATATGTGCCTGAGAAAGAACAAAAAAATATGGTCAAAGCGCGTCAAACACGAAAATTAGAGTTTCGTAGTCATTTTAAAAAAATATATAAATAAATAAATATATATATATATATATATATATATATATATATATGTATATATACTTTATAAATTCCAATGTCCAATCGTGCACATACATATCCATAAATATCTATGGGGGCTGAATGATAAGTCTAAAATCTCGACAGTTGAAAATATTATTTTTATTAATCTTCTATATTATTTAAAATTATATATCGTAAAACATATTTACTTCTAACTTATTTTAAACACACGCTCAGTGGTATTGTAATTTCCATTTGCGTTATTTATGCGTACTTAAGAATTTCTTTAGTAGTAGTTCAAAATTAATGGATTTAAATTATTTTAAATATTTTCGTTTTCAAATACTCATCAAAACCAATTTACCGGATTTTTCCACATTTTACTCATTCTTATTTGGATATGGAAGGGGGCGAGTACGTTGTGAATGATTTGAATGCGCACATTTTTTAATAACTAAATCTCGAAAATGTTTGTTTGGAAATTCTAAAAGGGCCTGTTGATTGCTCGGAATTTGTAAATTTCCGTGTGTACTGTGCGACAACGTTTAAAAGGGCTAGTTATAATATTTTTTCATAATTTTTTGTTATATATCTTCAGACATGCACTAAAAATTAAGTACAAAAATACGTACTCCTTTTCTGAACCTACTCAACTTAAATTATGAAAAAATAATGGGAGTTTGATTTTGCTATACAGTAAGTCATATCTTTGTCCGAAGCATATACTTACAGAATTTATACACGTAGGTATGAATATACAGAAACTACGATGATACCGAACATAGGTGTGACAGACAAACGAAAACACCCACCGATATTACGAAAATATAACAGTAACGTATTTAACTACGGAACCATTAAAATTACTCGAAAACTGTCTGCCAACATACAAATTTCACTTTGCGCAAAGATTCTTTATTAGAATTATTTTATTTATCTGTACTTTATTGGAATAAAGAATAAACGTCCGTAACTGATCATCTCTCCACCGCATCTATCGAAACATTAGACCCACCGCCCCTCACACTCTGGACGCGTGAAACTGTCACTATCGCATGCAAATAAAACCGGTGAATTTCAAACGGGTGCTTAAGAATAAATTTCCCATCTCATAACTTATTTATGAACAAGAACAAAGCTGCAAGCAGCACAAACAGCCTTCGAAGCTCAAACAGTCGTGCGGTCGTCTTTAACATTTGCCGTTCACAGATACGAGTTCGGCGCAAACAGATCCTGCAAATGTACTTTGAAAGCGTAAGAGGATCTCCATACTCTACTTGAAACCATAGTTGTAGACTACTTACAATTTTGACGTGCTGTTAAGAGTTTTTTAAGGTTCCGTAGCCAAATGGAAAAAAATGGAACTGTTTTAATTTCGTCTTATCCGTATGTCACAGCCATTTTATTCAGAGACTATGAACAGTATATACATAGAATTTGTAAGGTTCTATGAACCCCTGTGAAATACTCCTCTATACAATCTTCTATGAATCCCTATACAATGTCATACTGGAATTATTTAAAAAATATTTGAGGTGGCACTCCATACATATAACTGACGAATGACAAAATACACGTAGCATTAGAAAGTTCTTAAAAAATGATATAGAGTTTCAAAAATATCTTCTTTATTTGAGTCCATAGTTCGTGAGGTATATGCTTCCGAAGTTTTTAGAAGTTTTCTCTCATCCCTCTAACTTTTCATAGAACGTGTGTAAAATTTTGAAAAGATAATAATGTAGTAGAATTTAAAACAAACTTCACCGAAAATAGGTTTGAATATGTTGGGTATTTTTGAGTTAGGGTATATTTTCGATACAACCCGCAGCAATAACTTTTTTATGATAAAATATTTACTTCTAAATTATATAATTCACTGTATATATCTTCTAAAATATGTACTTTAAAATTATATAATGTGCTGTATATACACTTCTAAAATATTTCCTTCTAAGATATGTGCTTCTAAATTTTTGATAAGATAAGATATGCACTTCTAAAGTCGTCGTTCTCTAAAAGCTCTAACTGTCAAAACATGCCTATAAAAGTCAAAATATACTTTATTACAGACAACAAAACTTTAATAATTTTTGGTGCTATGGAGCTTTTCGTGCATGAGTCCGACTCGCATTTGCCCAGTTTTTAACATTCTGTGCTTCAGAACAAAAAAAGGAACATTTTTAAGATCATTCATGTGTCCGTCTGTCTGTCTCCCTATCTATCATAGCAAAACGCATATTAACCCTTAAAAAATACTTATTTGGAATTTTTAAGGTGGCAAATTAAGTGCTTGAAAACAACATTTCACACGGAAGATATCGGACAATAAAATAAGGACCAATGTATGTGACCCACATTGTGCCGTCTCCCTGTCTTGCGTTGTAGCTCCGTGCACGAGATGAACTTTAAAACTCGAGATATATACAGAATAGATTATATATATTACATACTAAATTTAAAGGGAACATCTGACTACAGTTTCGTCCTATTTGTAATGATGAGATTAAGAAAGTACACTAAAAAACATCAAATGGCCCTAATAATATATTCAATAAAATATAGGTGTTATTGAATGTCGTTGATTAGTGCAGATTTTCAGCGTCCATCGTCATATATTTTTTATTCTCTGTATGTATCCCCTGGAATTGGAAGTTTAAGATCATGTGTATGACCTAGATTAATGTAAGTATTTGAAAATTGAGGGATAAATCTTCTGTTTCGTTTGTTGTACCAAAAAACAACAACTTTCCGCTCATACTTTCCAAACTTGGAACTGGTAGCCTTAACCTTAAGGACAAGCAGTAATCGGGGTTGCTTGTCTTTAACAAGTACCAGGTCGCTACATGCATATGTGCTCTCTAGCACAGTTGTCAAACAGAGTGGTAGACACAAAGTAAAAGTTCAAATGTTATTCTACATTATTATTTATTTTCTCATTGTAACATGAAAATTACGGCTATAAAAATAAAGATGCGTATAAAAGTAATATTTGTATACGATATGTTTCAATGATAAATGTATAGCTCCTACTTCGATGTCCGAGGTCTTTTGTCCATCGAAGCAAAGGTATTTAGTAACCGCTGATAAGAGAGCAGCATAATTAGTATAATTTCTGCGTGGGGGAAACGGCGGGAGATAGCTAGTTACATCAAAAATTCTGTTTGATTGCCCAAAAAAACCAAAAGTATCGTCCATAACATTAAAACAGATTAATAAAAATTGCAATTATATGTTCAAAATGTGTACATCAATGCATCTTTGAATCGTCTAATATTGGAAGAAATAGCCGTGACTACTTCGAAAAAACCGTGGAATAGTTGTTCCAGGAAGAGAGAGCTCGAATGAAAGGATGCATGAAGTAACGCGAAGACTGTTTTGAAGGGCAATAAATAAATTATAAACTTGCTAGTTAGTTTTATTTTTGATATTGTAAAAATTTTCAGCATTACCTCTCATAATACTCCAAGTGCGGGAAGTTGCGCATCGCAGCTTATACGTACTTTATTTCATTAAGCGAAATATTTGCAGATCAATTTTGTCGTGATTCGTTACTTGTTTGCAGAATTATAAGGGGAAAAAACCAAAAAAGAAATTATAATTTTATCGGTAAGGATAACCAAACTATTTTGTAACTTTAATTAAAAATCAGAGATCCATTAAGAGCTGTAAAGAATGATTTAGCATTTGCTTTTTAATAAAGCGCTGCCTCTTTCTTTGTGGTCTAAATAAATCAAAATTAATGGCAACGAGTTTTTCTTTTAATTCTGTACTTGTGATACGCATATTTTGTGATTTTTAGTGCTAATATATTTCAGCAAAAGAGTTTTGGACTAGGCACCTTTTTCAAAACGAGACTGTTGCCTCTTGTGTAATACCTGCATTTTTTTTATTTAAAAATATTATGCCACTTTTATTCCATGAATTATTGCTCGAATATGTATCCTTAGAAATTGACACGTGGTCTTTAGCTATTGTCTATCGATCACAAATATTCTCCCAGTCATTGTTCATCACGCGATTAGCTTACCCGGGCATTATTTTAAAATACGTGCACATCCTGTTACCTAAATTCTACGAGACAGAAAAAAGGAGGGTTCTTTCTGCGATTTTCGTATGCATTGTCTTTTGGGAGTTAAAAGTAGAGTGAAACACTAACTCGTTTAAAAGGCAAATCCATCAGACACACTCATCATCATATAATTTTTTATACACGAGTATTTATTACATTGAAAGAGAAAAAGAGACAAATATTTTAAAAAGGGTTTTTTTTCCTAAATATTGTTTATGTACTACATACGCCATGGCTTAGTGTATATATATATATATAAAACTTCGTGAGTATTGGCAGTTCACTTGACATAAAAATAGTGGTTATTTTGAATGTAGTTTTCACACGGCACTTTTCAACTACCACAGCTTGAATTTACTTAACGAAACAAGTAGCGTTGACAAATTTAACTAAATATATGTAAGGATGTAAGGAAATCTTGTATCGTGAGTTCTACTTTTACTAAGGAGGTTTTGATTTTGATTAATCTCTCATCGAAAATATTAAAATTTTTCATTAACTTTCTGTTCATTACGTAAAACCTTCTACTCTAATAAGTGGAAAACGTGTTGTTATAACTTTCATGCGTCTGTTCGCGGTGAAAATTATGGCTTTATCGGGCGCAAAAAACATTATGGAAGGCACATCCTACCTTCGTTTTCATAAATTGGAAATAATTTTTAAGCAAGACATATTTTTTTTTGTTAATGAGGCCAAACTGATGCTAAAAGTATGACCACCCAAACTTTATGCTCCACGCAATGACAGAAAATATGATCTGGCATAAAGTTACAATATGAGAAGGCCGTGCGACAGACACTTAATTCGTTACAGGTATTGTAACATTGGAGTTACTGATTTTTGTTTTTGACGTAAAAGTAAGTTTTATTCAAGATCATGTTCAATTTGGCTATGCTACTGCATCAGGTTAATAACAAAAAAAATTATGAATAGTTCATTAATTTTGCATATCGTTATTGAGATTTTGCATATCGTCCATTGAATTATAATGGCCAAGTGTAATAGCCGATGTATTGTTCCATTTTAAAAATTGGTGTACGTTAATGTTTTTGATTGTATGGAATTTTACGTAAATTTTTCTGAATTTTACGTTAATCAAAGAGCTGGTTGTTATTTCTCATAAAACATGGCAGTTTTATAAGATTCAACCAAACCGATGGCAAGTGCTAGTCGGAAAGGCAAATTTTATAATTTTTTTGAAAACCCGTATTGTTTACACTGCGCGCAAAATAAATAATGAGGAACAATGCACCGAGAAGAAAAATGTAATTTTTACTCTTTATTCTTAAAGTAGTGAAGCAATACAGCACCGTCAATTGCTAACTTAATATTTCTTCTGATAGGATTAATTCCGCACAGTAAATTCGCGTATCTAATGTTTTAATAAACGTGTCCAATATTGTACACATAATATTTTAGGGTATACTTTTCTACTGTTGATAATTTGTTAGACTTTTACTATCATAAACTAGAGTTCCTTCAATATTAAATTTTGGGATATAATATTAATTTCAAATTCATTTAACTATTGTGTCAAATGATGAGGTAATTTACAGATCTGAAAAACGACGGTCATAGGACCGTTTTTCTGAAAGGAGTTTCTTCACCATGCAATAACATTATTATATATTTTAGAATATTACAGTTAAAATACTTTGATTCAAATGACTGAAAATTAATACTAACTGGGTGTACTCATAGGGAAGAAATAAAATATTTTGCAATGCCATCAATAGTAGGCGAAAAAAAGCAAAACATTTTGTAACTTTCTGTTAGATTAGCGTGCATATTCGTAAATACACTAAACCCTTCTGAGGATTAAGTAAGAAGTTACAAAGAACAATATGCTTTTAAATTCTTTATAGAAACTACAAACAGCCATATTTGTTGCAATGTTGATTTTTTTTAATCGCAATAATATTCAGTGCCAGTATTCACACCAGCATATGCAAGCTATTGTTATTCTGTCAACAAACAAATTCTATATTCTAATGTCGGATGTACTTATATGTAGAAATGATCATTTAATTTTTCTATTTTCATTCTACCACTTTCAGCTTCATGCTCCATTTGACATGGCGTGTAATGATCGATGATGTCATTAAAGTCGACCAAAATGTACAATAAATCAACAATTTGATTTCGAGAAGTAACTAAATATTAGATTTCAATCGATAAATTTCTAAAATAATGTAATTCGATATAGTATAATAGGACATGCTTTTGCCCGCGGTTTCTCTCACATGGCGATAAGAAAGTAGAAAAAACATTTTTTTAAGATATAAGTACAGACTTAAATTAGATCAGTTATGTGTTTATGAGGTAAATATTATTTGGGACATAATTTAACAGATCTGACTTTTAGCATTTGCTGTGATGCAATAAGATGCGCCGCGCTTTTTATACGATATTAGTCTAGACTAAAAGATTGTGGAAGTAACCCACGAACTTGGCATGTTAAATAGGACATATTCATAATATCGGACATATAGGACATATATATATATATATATATATATACATATATATATATATATATATATATATATATATATATATATATATATAAATTAATAGCAACACTTGCAACAGTATTTATTTTCATTACTGTGTTCTTATAAATGCTATCGTATAATATACAGTCAACTTTTAAATACAGAATGTGTAATATCTACTTGCAAAAGAATATTGAAAATTGTAAGGCTTTTTAGATTTAAGCAAATAACACACAAATAAATAAACAGACAAAGTTCACTTTTATTTTATTAGAAAAATGTATACGGTCCGTAGCGTAGTAGGTAAAGCGCTTTAACCCAACGCAAGGGCCCCGATGTTGATTCTTGGTAAAATTGTGAATGTTTTATGACTTTTTGGTTTAGCCGAGACGCTAAGTTAAGCAGTTAGGAAAATCTTTCTCATGAAAAGTCAGTCGTTATATTTAATATTTCGTTATATCTCTTTATATAGACACGAACTTGTGCCTTTTTTATATAATAATTTACTATATTTTGTCATATATTAGAATAAATTTAGACCTCATACCATGTTATAATTAAATTCTAATGTTGTTTGTAAAACTCACTGTGGTATCGGACCAGTGTTTCCCGTTATTAAATGAATAGAACTTAAACGTAAATGAAAATAGTAACAAACTTAAAATTTTATTTGATTATATGTAGTACTTAACACAAAAACGTTAAAAATATTTTCAAATTATTTACATCACTGTAATGTTCTGACGAATGAATTAATATAATAAACGAGTTTATTTTTTCATAGTCTGATATATCTCTAAATGTATAAAGTAATAATTGAATTTGTAATATCCAATAGTCATTAAACATGCTTGGTTTCTTTTATAAATATTTCCCAGAAGCAGAAAATTAAAGTTAACTTTTTATGGGACAGTTATTTCAAAAAGATATAATATTTCAATACCAATATTGTAAAATAGAAAGACATTACAAAACATACCAAAGAACATTCTATCATATTGTTAAACATAAGTAATCGTAACTTACATGTCACTCTCTGTTCTGACTCTGATATCAACTGATAACTAATGGTTAAAACACTAATATTTGCTATAGCAAAAAGATAATTTCTTGACTCTGGAAAAATTCTAAATAGGGCAACTTCCACTAATTCCATTAGAGTTTGAATTTCGTTAGGTCCTCTATTATCGGTTACCTAACTGCGGTCGGTTTCTTTCTCTACTACCTCGGTAATAGTAAGCTCTGCTACAGGTTTCACCAAGCGTAGCCAGTGCCGATAACAGAATGACATAAAATTTAATGAAGGAATGTCTGAGCAAGCTAAAGGTTTAAATTGCAAAAAAATCACAGCCTAAAGAAATAGTTCTTGAATTCACTTCTTGGTTTATTCTCATTCTATGTTTCATAAGTTGGATGTATCTTACACAGACAATATTTAAAAAGAAAATTGAAAATCGTTCAGTTTGATTTTTATCTTAAAAATAAAGATAAGGAAAAATTTAAAAGGGAGCTGTGAAAACTTATTAAATTATACTTATTACCGTAAAATATAAATAAAAAATCTTTTTTGCTTCTTGGCACAAAATCAATTTTATTATCTTTGTAAATCAAAACATATAAAAATTAAATTTGTGAAAGAAGAATAAATTTAGCTAGAAATAACTAAGAAATATTTATATAGGAATTTGTTACTGTCTTAAAATGTATTCATGTAAACAAGCAATAGTACAAAGACAGTCAGATTTTAAATAATACATGTGTGTCCCCTTCTATTATTTTTGGCGTGGTACCTAAAACTATTGCTCCGTAAAATGTGATCTCAATTTTCAAATTACCATGAATTTAATAAGAATACTATAAATATAAATTAAACTGACTCTTCATTATTTTTATCTGTATATTTATACGGATGGAAAATCTACAGTATATACTGTTGGCAAATCTAAAGTATCATAGATCGTGGAAGACGTTGGTGGTTTGAAAAAAGAAGACGTTTTATCTTCGAGGTCTCTTGAATAATTTTGAAATATCTAGAAACAAAAAAAATATGATTGCTAATGTTGCCCATCATAAAATGCAAATGTTTCAACCAGTCTAGTTACAATTTTTTTGTATCAAGTCTAGAATAACATTTATACATTCGTACTTACATACAATTGACATACGAACAGTCCGTATTCGCTTAAAATATACTGACATTGTCTTCGCTTTTCTATTTGTGTTCTTAATTTACATTTTTACCAAAGAATAGAAATAAAATATTAAAAACACAAATAAAATAAATATTTATTATTTATAATTAACATTTGCATATGACTGTACCCGAGACAAATCTACAAACCTAGTAGTGTTCATTGTTTTCATCAGCTGTTCGATATTTTGGTTGCTGTCCATAAAATATAATTAAAAATTGGGCATCTAGTAAGATTGCATTGTTCAATGTAAGTAAAATAAATTACAAAAGACATATCTAGATAAATGTATTATTAGCTAAACTGAATTGGTTTCGTAATAAATAATTTTGTGTTTCTTTTCATAATTAAGCCAATTCTCAAATTTGTTTGTGGATTCTTTTTGTATTTATTATTAATTTATTAATTTTATTTCATTAATTATGAGATTAAAACATCTAAACTTACTTCTTTTATAAATCCGTATCTAACCTATATAGCTAAACTAACCTAACCTAAGCTAACCTCACCTAAGCTAACCTCACTTAGCCTAACCTCGCCTAAGCTAACCTCACTTAAGCTAACCTCACCTAAGCTAACCTCACCTAATCTCAGCTTTGGGCCTCTTGGACCTTTTGGGCCTTTTCGGTCCTTTAGGACCTTTTGGGCCTTTTGGACCATTTTGGACCTTTCGAGCCCTTTTAATTCCTTTTTGGCTTTTTGGATTCTTTTGGGCCTTTTGGACCCTTTTGGCTCCTTTTGGGTACATTTGTGCCTTTTGGGTCCTTTTGGGCACTTTTGATCCTTTTGGGCGCTTTTAGGCCCTTTTGTGCCATTTTGGGCCCTTTTGGGCCCTATGGTAGGTTAGGTTAGGTCAGGTTTGGCCACTTTGGGCCCATTGGAGTTCTATTGGGCCTTTTGAATCTTTTGAGCCGTTTTGTGCCCGTTTGGACATTTTTGGGCCCTTTTGGGTCTTTTGGGCTGATTTGTTAGGTTAGGTTAGATTAGGTTAGGTTAAGTCAGGTTTGACCTCTTTGGTCCCTTTGAGCCCGTTTGAGCCCTTTTGAGCCTTTTGGGCCTTTTGAGACCCTTTGGGCCCTTTTGGAAACCTTTTGTTAATTTAGGTTAGGTTAGGTTAGATTAGGTTAGATCAGGTTTGGCCCCTTTGGACCGTTTTGAGCCCTTTTCGGCACCTTAGGGGCATTTTGTTAATTTAGGTTAGGTTAGGTTAGGTTATCTTGTGGATACTATTTCATATCGTCGGCATTTATCAACAGATTTAAGTGATTCTTTTATTTATTTTAAAGGATATACCCTAATGAGGTTCTATAAAAAGTATTGTTTAAATACCTAATGAGTTTCCATAAAAATTTATATTAAGGTTTGGCTATGGAATTTTTCCATACCATTTTTCTTTACTAAACAGCACAGTGCCGTTCTCTAGTTTGGATGACATAGATCTAATAAAAATCTAATAAGACGTGACTCAAAGCAATATAACTTTGCTCTTTAGCAAAATCCGGGTACAATAGTGGATCCGGAAGGCAGTGACAGGAACCCTTTAGTTATGAGAAGAAAGGTCGTCAGGTTTCTACTCGTAAGCAAAAATGTATCAAAGTAAAAGAGATAAATCTATACAGGTACATACACTTTTATTAACACCGAATAAGAAGCGCATTAAAAAGTTTAAAATGATGAATATAGGAGTATTTATTTGAAACTTTTGGGATGAAGTGACATTTTGAAACATAAATCAATTTGTAAAATATTGATATCGCAAGAGATTTTTACAGTCAGCGCCACTTGAAATATAATACTCATTTGTGTGTTTAGGGATGCATGTTTATGTGAAGGAGCGTCGAGAGAGCACCGATTGTAATTTTTGCCTTAGACACTTAAATCGACAAATCAGCAAAGATTTTTCTGCTATATAAAAACAGTGATCCGTCACGGGACGCCTGGCAGATGTGAAACATCGTGTTCCTACAAATAATATGCATAAAAGACAAGATTATTACAGGAACTAAATATAGCATAATGAGATAATATAGTATTACGAATTTCTTACAGAAAATTGAGACTTTATTTAATATACAATTATTTACAATTAATACAAAAATAATAAAGCACAGGTTATGTGTACCGTAGTAAACAACAGCGTCGAACTGAGTGAGGAGGGGGTCGCGTAGTCGGTTGCGCATGGCGAAATGTCGCCATACCGTACACTCTACTACATATAGACTATATATATACCTTAGTATAGCGTGGCGACCCGTCGTCACGGCAAGCGTCGCCACGCCAACGATCCGGTTTATACCTGCGCCTATAGATGTTTCACATCAAAAATAAAAGAAGACTAATTTACGAGGCCGGATAGTCCCCGGGAAGTATTTTGCACATGTAGCATCGGCCGGTTTCGTCAACATCATTTAACAGGAGGTTATATTCAAAACAGCGTGCGTCAACATCATTCTGCCCGGCTTTCATACGTGTACGCATTCTTAGTAATTTATAGACGGCATTCAGCAAGGTCACTGCTTTTACACATAATAAACCCCGCATATTGTTAAATGTGCAGTTTTATTTTGCGCTCCGTTGAAATACGCTCAAACCGCTCGTTCAAATATGTTTTAAAATTCATGAACCCCCTCTGCGTTGACTCGGTCGAGAGTAGGCAAAAAATATTGGTGCCGGCTGCTGTATCTTATTCAGCCAGTCTTTAGCAGTGAGTCAAGTTTGATGCAGCCGTGGAATTTTCAGAATCAACATATATAATTAATTTTTTTACTTTAAAATTTAAAATTTATTAATTTTATGGCTCGAATATTTATTTTAATAAAATATACTGTTTTAGTACCCTAATATAAAAAGTATTTTCAATCTTGTGTTGTATTTTATTATTCAAATATATCTTCTAATCTTTTTTATTTTAACATAATTTTTATTCTTTATACGAGCATATATTGTAATATTTGTGACGGTATTCTCTCTCTTTAAAATTTCCTGTTATAAATCATTAGACCTTTTTTGTTGAAGCTAAATTTAATACTGTAATACAAATTGCAACTTGCAATAAATAATAATACTAATACAAATTGTAATAAATACTAAGTGTTTTAAATTAATGAAAAGATTGATAATAAAACGGGCCTTTAGAGTCAAATGACTAAACGTTACCAATGAGGTATACTCATAGGAAAAAATATATATCTTTTCCTACGGGTATGCCTCATTAACTCTACTACAACACTCTAGTAGAGTTATCACTTGTATAAAAAGTCTAGAAAAAATACATAAAACTAAAAAAATAAAATGAGCAAAGAAATTGTTTCATAAGTTGGCAAATGCAAAATGCCTCTTAAAAATAGGCAATTTATGTGATGAGAATTTATCTTAATCAATATCTTTCCTGGCTTTATATTCTTAATTTAGAAACTTTCCTTATCAATTTTACTGTTATTTTTGAATTTATACAATTTTTTAAGAAGTCGTTTTATCTACTTTATTAGTTTCTTCTTCATTGAGAAATGTATTATTTTGGCTTTGTTTGAAAATATTCGTAGATCAAAATTTTATACGAATATAATATGGAAAATAAAAACAAACTCTATTAAAAATTATTATTTGCTAGGACAGCCATCAGACAAGGCAAATGAGAATTTCTGGAATTCTATTTCAATTTTATAGCAAATTCTTTATTTCTTTTCATGCGTTAAAAGTAATGGGACCCCCGGTTGGTGATAAAGTTGAAGGTTAAAACAGAGATGCGGGTTGCTGCAGTTTTTTTACACACGTTTCTTGTTCACGTTATGTATATATTTAAGACGCTGAAATGATTTTTCGGTCGAGTTTTTATTAATATAGTAGTAACCATATTATGTGTTATATATGTATTATTATGTTTTTGTCAAATGACAAATTTTATATATAATTCATATATTTATCAGAAAAAAATTTGAATAGTTTAAAGTAGCAATGGACCGGCAATTTAAATTTATGTTTATCCTGATCGTGATCAATTGACGGAGTTGAATAATTTCATTCATTAAATTTGCTGTCAAAAAGCTTCTACGTTCATTTGTACTATACGTTCATTTGTATATTCCGCGCGTGGAATATACGTTTATTTGTATATTCCACAAAAGTTCATTTGTATATATAAGTTTAAATAATTGACGGAAAAACTTAAATTTAGCTTATCTTAGTAATACGTTTGAATAAGTTTCACATTCGTTGCCATATAACTTCGAGCGAACTATGCCGTCAAAGCGAATTGTTGCCACTATAGCGTCTGAATATTTTGTCTAACTTTCTATTTCGTAGTATGTAACACGAAGTAATCAATTTTATCAGGCGGATTTAACGGTTTTAAGCAGTGTATACGATGAAAATTTTATACCGAAATAGGTACACTCCTTGTTGTTAAATTTAAAGTAGTTTTGTCTTCAAATATTGTTCAAATTTATTCATTATATTTTGACATATATTTTAAAGCATAAATATTTAATTTTCTGTTTAAATCGATGTAAGTTTAAATTATATGGAATATGAATAAACGCGTTCCAGTTAGTAAGAATATAAATAGGTTTCTTCAAGACTTTATTCGGATAGAATATATCAAAAATTGCTTTTACTGCTTAAATTATGCGAGTTCAAGAATTGGTTATGCCCATGGAGGTTCTTACCTCCAGGGTTTTGCGGCTTTTATTATATGGTTTCAAAAAATAGCTTAAGTAAACTTGAAAAAGTTTGTACAAATATTGACCAATCCATGTATGCTATTTTTATATAATGTGGTTCGATTATTGTTATCATAAATTTGTTTTGATTACACCATATAACTAAGCAGATTCAAATAGTAATACTGTGCAACTTTTACAATATTATCATCCATTAAAACAACATTTATTTACCATGTATCAAATAGATTAAAAAATCTATGGATCTAACAAAAATAAAAAAAGGACGTAAGCAAACGATAAGTAAATGTAATGGTAACTATAAGTTGACAAGAAAAAGTGATAAATGTATTAAAATAATGTTAAGTAAAATCATAATCGTATTAATAAAGGAATTAAATTGATAAATGTGTCTAAATACTTGGAGCATTTGAACTATTTTTGGCCATAAAAAATAATAAAATATAATTTGTGGAAAACAAATTTTATTTTTAATTCCACGCTACTACAATTTTACTGAAACACAATTTTTCTGCTTTAAAATGATTCTAAATAAATATTACCTCACGAAATGGACATAGTATTGGAGGATTTTTGTCCTACGCTAACACTAGATTTATATTAAAAAATGTAAAAAATTCTATCAAATTATACAATATCGGACTTTACTTTTTGAAATGTTATAATTGATTGAAAATAATAATTAATGAGATAGTCTATTCTTTATAATTCTCCAATTTCGTATTTTCGCCAACCCTTTCTCAAAGCTTCGTAATTTCTACAATTTGAGAATTTTGTGTATAAAATTTGTATATATACGCCTCAGATAGTGTCTCAACTATTGTGTGGCAAAATATTTAATACAAATTTTCATTATATCTGACTATAATGTAAAATAGATTTGAATTTCTCGTACACGTAGAATGTTATTAAAAAGAACTTTTGAAACAAAATCTAATTCCCATTTGCAATTGTGCTTAACGATATTCAACATTTCCATTCTCCTACTAATATCACAAAAATTTATTTCAAAAACTATTATATCGATGTAATTACCACCCTACTTTATCCTTATTCTGAATGATGACTTTTTTGCGTTCCAAACCACAAAAGGCAAAATGGTATCCTGTCAACCATTTTTCTTAAAACCACTTGACGCAGAACTTTGAGTAATAAAACGTATTCATCCGCACACATCTCAATAGCCAAAACACTAAAAGAAACGTTTTGAAATTTTGGTATGGAAAAATTAAATGCTCAAATTTTTTTCAATTCCATATATAGTGTGGTGTATAGTTTGAAAGGGATAGTTATAAATGTCGCAAAATAATTTTTTTCATAATTTTAGATGTATTATTTTTACAGATACACTGAAAAATAAGTAAATAAATATGTAGTATATGTAATAATTCAATCTGATTCAGTAACACCGACTATTTTAATATAATCTTTAATAAAACTTAATTCGTTACTAAAGATTAAAATCAGTAACTCCTTTCTGCCGGCCTTGCATCCATCGCAAAGCCTTTTTAATGCGTAATCTTGTTTTTAATGGCTTTTTCTGTCATTGCTCGTGGTCTTTCTACAAAAGGCAACAAATCATCGTATTATGGTTATGAAAGTGTTACCATTTATAGAATTCATTAAGAAGTCAAACATTTTTTTTACAGAACCTCGTTGTTAGAAAATATTTTGACATTCCGCTTATTACTGTCCCTTTGCATTCACGGGCTAAATACTTATATCAACATATTGCGTCTCGCAGATGAACTTTTTACATAAATATATGTTACGAGATTACCATTCCAAATAAAATAACTTTTTAAGAAAAGAAAACCGACTCTATTAAATACGGAAGAGAAAAATTATACTCTTTGATATTGAAAACTTCCCCTGTGATTGATTAATTATAATAAAGTACAAATTGGATTGTATTAACCTACTTATTTAAAAACGCCCACTTAACGAGGGTACCAATGACAGGCTAATTTGAAGCAAACTTAGTTATCGCATTTGTTTAGTGTAGGTGTGGATAGTGTATATTATGTTTTTTTCTTAAATAATATGCAATAAGTTTCATATGGATGACAGTGATCTCAATTTGTTTTTTTTTTAAATTTACTTTATTTTATGACTTTCAGTGCATTTTTTATACAATGCTTATTTGAAATTGGTTACATTTTTTCATGTGTTTTATTTTTCCACTGTTAGAACTTACAGTACCCGGTATTACTATAAATGTTACGAAATCAAAAATAATACAATAACTTATTTATTAACATCCTGTTAGTAATATTGCCATAATTTGGCTACAGTGTAGTCGGCGCTTCCTGCATTTTAAATGCCTTCATATCTCAGTATGTAAAAATATATCCGTTAGATATTTGACAATTTTATTACATCCTTGCTTCTGTAACTAGTTGAAAGAGATTAAATTATATAAGTTTACTCCTGTTACTATTTTTTACCTCCATTATTAGATTCTGGCCAAAATTTAGATCCAAAGAATGCTACTTTAGTGTACTCATCACTTTCCGGTTCCATCATCAGAATCTGACTATTATCATTAACCAAAGTACTTAAAAAGACAAAACATGAGTAGAAGCACGGTTTCAATAGTGTCCAAAGGAAATGTGTTCACTCACCCTGAGAAGAAATCCTCTGGATGTCTCCGGAGTTCATAATTAATACTTGACCATATTATACGGAACAATCTGAAAAGAACATTCATTTTCATTTAAAAAAAAGTCTCAAAATTTGTCTACTCAACATAGACATAAGAGTCTGAGTAACATAAAAAAAAGGAAATAAAAATTATTCAGGTCGAGTAGAGAACGTGCTCCTTTGTTTGAAATCAGTTAAAAACGTGAGTAACCCTGCATTTATTAAAAAAATATTACTAACTATTAAAAATAAGGAGTGACATACCACACTCCTTATTTCCGTAAATTATTACGCCCAATAAAGCAATATTCCTTGTAACTCTAAAATTAATAAATTTTGATTGAGACTAAAACTTTATCAAATCACACCATTATTTGTAGCGAAGGCAGACGATAAAAAAAGTCTCCTCGTAGTAACGAAAATGCTCATAACTTAATAAGAAAATAAAAATACTGCAAAGTAAAATTCTTTCGATGGAATATTAAATGAAGTAAAAACCAATACATTACAAGCAGAGCTCATATTACAAACGTTCCGTATATACTTGTGTATATGTAGAACTGTAGATATTTAAGTCACATAGAATATTATTTAAACTACTACTATTATCCTTTACCATGTTAATAAATTAAGTAATATAATAAAGTTCAAAGATTAAACAAAAAACTTTTGCCTGTTTATAATTATTTAATTTTATAATACGAACTGATCACAGAGGAATACCAATTAGGAGTTTGGGTATTTCTCAATTGTCATTCATGAAATAAATACTTATAAAAATATTATCATTTGGATAAAAATATTATCATCTTATCCCAAATGAGGTGGATGAAACTTCTTGGCGGTAAATAATGGCAAAAAATTATCGTGTGTAATTTCCTGTTCCCAAAAATTACAATTTATGACTCAACGTGGAACGTTTTTGTAATTTAAATGAGCTGAATTTACTATAGGTTGACTGTTAACATACAGTCATTATATCTCATCCTAATAAATGCCAAAGATTACGTTTGTGTTTAATACTAGCTCTGCCCGCGACTTCATTCGAGTGGACTTTTATAAAATATTATTGTACAATTTTAAAAGTAAACTTTTTGTAAGTGCCCTTCATATTAAAACCTCCAATTTACGTATATTTTTTAGTTGGTTGATTGCCATGAAATAGCCAATATATTGTTCTCAACCAACCATAATTCAATGGTAATAATATTATCAAAACCCCCGTAGCTTTTATTGCGCGAAGCGCGAAAAAACAAACGAACAGACTAAAATTCCATGAACAAAATTTTTGTGTTGTATTATTTTTGTTACATCGATAATTTTTTCTTAAATATTTTTTATGTAGAGGTAGGCCAGTTGTTCATTTTTATTATATATTTCAACATTTATAGACAATAAATTATATAAGAAGCAAATTAAATGGCCTGCTACTAAACCTACCAAATGCCCACCAAATTATAAATATCGACAACAGATTCAAATCTTTGAAAAATTTAGGGAATAGATTAATTTTGTAACGTATAAATATAATAAGGAAATATTTTATATGCCAGAGGCGGTATCTAGACTCTTACTGCTTACTGAAGCACTTATCACTTCAGCATCACTTCACATTTCCTCCATAGTCACGCCCATTTTGTTAATGTGTATTCGGGTAAAAAAATTCATTGCAAGCTTTAAAGTCCATAGTAATTTTTTATAACTACTAGTCTTCAAGTGGAGTTGCAACGTTTTGTTCATATCATTCCAATACAATGATTTTTTTAAAATATTAAAGCGTGTTGTGAGATTGAATGAAAAGACAAATATTCCTACAACAAATGTTCTTTTATTTTTATATTGGCTCCCTAAATAATATTTTTTCAATAACTTTTATGCAAATATAGACCAGTTCTATAGTTTTATTATAAGTTTAGCTCACCCCAAAATATATCAAAATCCAGGAGCAAATTTAAATGAAAATATTAACTAGACTTATTGCAAATGTTTGACTAATATTCAGGGCAAAACGTTTTATAAATAGGTGATTTTATTTAAATTAAGAAGAAACGATGATTTTGTTCGAAGAAATTACGTTACCTTTTAAATCAGCAAAATATTTAAGCGGCATAAAAATACTATTTTCCATATAAAAAACATAATATCTTGCACTGTGTGTTACCGATTTCATCTTAATCAGATACTAAAATCGAAAAATCAACAAATATTTCTATTGTCCGCAAAAATTTCATGGAAAAATATTTTACAAGGCAGAATTCATCACTCCAGGCATCTAGAAGTTAAGTTTAAAAGTGCATGCATTAACATCATGCTGTGAAGCCTTTATATGTCTATACGTTCTTATTATTTTATAAAAGGTACTCAGCAAAGTCGCAACTCCTGCCGACTTATCATAAAAACGCGTTGTATTACTATTATTCCACGCTCCACTCAAATATGTTTCATCTTAAATTTTATGAACGTCCTCTGCGACAACTCGGTCGAGACTAGACAAAAAATATTGGTACCTGATATAATAACTTATCAGTTGGCCTTTACCAAGAAATTAATTTGGATGACCAGTAAGGATCTGTGGAAGCTAATCATCAATAATATTATATGTGTTACTACTACCAATTTTCAAAATTTTCAGATTTTATGTTCTCGAATTATAAATATAACAAAGTTCCTTAAATACGTTTTATTTATTTATTACATGACTTATCTAATATTTATAATTATTTAAAAACGTGTATTGCATTATATTTTCTAAATACATATCTTAAGTTTGAATTAGAAATAATTATTTAAAAAGAAAGTAGGCAAAGAAATTTGGTTTGCAAATGGCAAAGTACGTCTGATGAATAAGCATTCTTGGTAATACGATTTTTTCTAAAGAAGACTTTCAATGACTGTGTATTTTTAATTTAGAAACTGCTTTTAATATTTAGTCCTCAGTTTCTGAATTTATATAAATTTAGTAATAAGTTAGAAGTTGCTTACTATTAATTTAATAAATTATTAAATTAATAGTAAGCAACCTTTATCCAACGCCTGGATGTATTTCAAAAATAAATTATGTTGAACTGTTATACGGTTTTAACCGTACTAACCTCGTTTTACTAACCTCGTATTACTTTGGCAGTCGTATCAAAATAATAAAATGTCACTTTGTTCACTGTGCAGTATGAAATTAAACCCTGTCATAAATAATTCTTGACAATGAAAATCATCGAACAATGTATTCCTATTTAATCACAAAATATTTTTTCAGTGTGTTCATCAAAAATATTAGACTACCAGCTAGTATTAAAGTTGGAGATTAAAAGGTAGTTGCATCCTGCCCCAGTTTTTTGAGTTCATATGATGTAAATATTTAAGACAGTAAGGTGATTCGATCGTCGAGTATTTATTAATATAGGAGTAGGAATTGAATGTGTACTAATCCATTGTTCCGACGTGCTTAAAGAAGTAAAATTTATATATATAGTAATGGGCATATTTCATTGAAAAAACTTGCTTTATTCTCGTTGTGTTCTAAGAACGCGGTATACTAGATATTCTTATAATATCACTGAGTAGTATTACTATGAAACATTGGTAAATTATAAATCATTGAGAGTATATTTTATTTCAGTAAAAAATTAACATTTGTCATTTGTATATTTAGAAATATATATATATATATATATATATATATATATATATATATATATATATATATATATAAATCACGGGAAAGATTAATATTATTTACATATTACATCATTACAAGCTTCCATAGCTATAAAAACTTTCACTAAAACACAAATTCTATTAAATTTGTAATGAATCTCTAGCAAATAATTAAACCCATTGGAGTAATTATTGAAATAAATATTATTCCAAAGCTATAAAATGACACTTTTAACGTCATAACTGATACATATTAATACCGATAATGGTTTGAAGAAGTTAATGAAAATGTGGTCGAAACCTATGTCATTAGGGTTATATCATCACTAGAGGTACTCAAGGAAACTCCTGAATGGATAAGAGTACTACACTCTTTTCAGCAACGTAACAAAATTGTAATGTATTTGACATGTCTTTTTAAGTAATTTATATAGTCTGATGATAGATCTGGAGGATAGTAACAAAGCTTCTCAATGATGAAGAGTCGAGCATGGTATATAACACGGGTTATATTTTTCCTTGTGAAAGCCCTACCTAACCTTAATTAATAAAAACATCTGTATTAAATGCATATCCACTTTTGCATGCACATAAATAACTAATGAGTTTATCGAGTTTAACGTAAATTTCAATTCTAATTTTTCTTTATACTGTAAGTTCAGCCTTGAAAATATAAATTGTCTTCAGATATTTGCAACTGACGTAAACTTAGAGAATACTCAAATAATTAGCACTTTAAAAATGTATATGCAATGTCATTAGAAGTTACATAAAATATGTTTTTATTGTCCATAGACGAGCTTTCGAATTTAGGTCGTAGTCAAAATAAAAAAATGCAATATTCCTCTTAATTCTAATATTAATGCGTAATTATTTTTACAATGTAAGGAATTTTAATTTTGAACGGTTGACAAAAATAATTAAAAACAATCCTCTTGATTTAACACATTAATGATTAAGAGAATAAATGTGCTATTAACTTAAATGAAAATTGTTTTCTAATAGGTACACTTCGTTCATTTAAAATACGATTATTAGAGCAAAGCAAGTTTAGGTTATAGACGGGAAAATTTTAATTTAACATGTCTCGGCAATACGTTTAAATAATGTTCACCTAGCTAAACTAAGTATAAACATATAAACTTTGAAGAAACTGTGGCCTTAATACGAAATGTTGCCACTGTACTGCTTGAATATTTTGTTAAACTTTTGTATTTCGACACGTGTAATAGAAATCGTTTCTTATCGGATTTAAAGTTCACAAAGGAAGTTTTATGCAAAAATACGTGTGCTGCGTGATATTCAAGTTTAGAGTAGTTTTACCTTTGAATATTGCTCATATTCATTTACAATTACTTTTGATGTTACCGTACAATGATAAGCACGCAATTTTTAATATAAAGAAGTGTAACATTGAATAATATGAATTTTTATTATATTCTAGTTACAATAAACAAGTCTGCCAGAAAATTTTTGTATTATTTGAGAACCTTTCTTTCTCAACCATCGTCAATTTAATGGCCTGTTTATTTTCACTATGTTTGTAATCTCGTGCATGTAACCTTAATTCGTCTACAGATCTCATCACGGTTCACACTTCGTAAATAAATCTCGAGTTTAGTCTTTTTCAAGTTTCACTGGATGACGTAATTTTTTAGGAGGCCAATGGTTAAGAGTCGCATCTCATATTGATAACAAACTCTGATTGGGAAAGTTTGTCTTCAAATGGTTCAATATTGTAGATGAGAAAGTCCAGTGAAATATGCTGAACGCTACCCAGCCGAGGTAGTTTTGCCAAATTACATCTTTCTCAAATTTTAGCTTACGATAATACAAGGCAGATTATCATTAGTAGCAAAATCAATTTTATAACAATATGTAATACCAAACAATTGTATTTTAAAAAATTAGTATTTGCAATGTAAAAATATGTATATATTTTAAAAAATTAGTATTTGCAATGCAATGTATAAAGTTACTTAGCATTAGAGGCAGTATGTACGTATTATATTTTTACATTTTGGTACATTTAGTCACTTTCTCAAAGTATTCGTTACTTTGAGAAATATTTGTAATAATATCATCAAATGTTAGGGTAACATCATCAGATGGAACTTTTAAAGTAAACTTGTGTTTTACTTTTTATATAATACCATCAGTGTGTTCCTTCCCACACTAAATTTACTTTTAGGTAATTAATTTTTAGGTTTGATAAACGTTTAAAAATTTCTAGGATCGTTTGATTAAAACCGTAGTTTATGCGTGTTTCGATGTTATCACAGACGCTTTGATCAAATTTAATTTTATTTTCACGGTAAATGTATACCTATACCTAAGTAAATGTTCATTCCATTAAAAGGGTTACCATCATTTTACAATTAGCGTATGTAAGCCATTATTTAATTATTAAAATTCTCAATCTCTTTTTATTTAAATCTCTGCCTACAGCATGATAATGTCTTTTAGAAATTTTGGAAATTCTGGACGAATTGTAAAAAATATATAAATAAAAGTTCGAAAAAGAAACCGTCAACCATTGAAAATATTTTTAATTTTTTTAGTAAAAACTATTACAACTATTACTATAAACTACAAACTATTACTATAAACTACAAACTATTACTATAAACTATTCATGTACAAACTGTTTTTATTATATAAATAATTATTATACGCAAGTTTTAATGGCAACGCTAGATTATGTCGCATCACATATTGTATTGTAGAGAAAATGTCAGTTTTGTGAAATATATTAAAATAATAACATTTTATTAATGTCAATTTATATCTGCTGGAACTTGCGGTTTATAAAAATTAAAATGCAAGTATTCGTTTTAGTCATAGTCGAGCGTTAAAACTCAAAGTCACGGTATAAAATTTACTAAATAATTGTTTACATCCGCTAATTGTAAAACGATGGTAACCCTTTTAATGGAATGAACATATACTCAGGTATAAGTATATCATATTACATTTACCGTGAAAATTAAATTAAATTTGATCAAAGCTTCTGTGATAACATCGGAACACGTATAAAGTACTGTTTTAATTATATTAAATTCATTCTGTATGGCCCACTTTTCTTCAAATAAATTCAATAGACGATTGTTACAATTTAAATAATATATTATTCTAATTAATTGTAGTACCTACACACAAAATTACCGTTGTAATAAAGCCTGCCTAATTATAATACTTTTTTTAAAAACGTGACCATTTTTCAAAATATTACCTAGTTACGATAGCAGTAATAAAGATATCTCATACACCGTTGTCACGGTAAACGCATACAGACACATTCACATTTATATATTATGCATTGGTCATCCCATGTAGGTACATTTGAACTCATAAATATTATGACATACGTAGAGATACTTAATTAACACTTTTCATAACACCATATATTTTAAAATTAAAGAACATTGACATAAAATTCAACTACGAAAAATTAGTACTTGTCAGTTACAAAGAAGTAACGTAATTTTTTAAACCGATTACGAGGTATGTTTGTAACATTCCAAAATTCAATATTAAAAAAAATGTTTTATTATGAAAAAAATATCATAGACATAAAAACTCGTCCAGCAATATAGACTTTTGAGTATTGTTAAAAGTCGTAAGACCTTTCCGATTAATTTTGTTTACAGTCTAGTAAATTAAATATATGTACTGAATATTTAGATCTAGCTGTTGCTAGTAGTATGCAAACAGAAGAATATGATGAAAAAACTAAAACACAAATGCAATTGAAACCGAATTTAATAAAAGATTCTTTCTAACATATTGAAATGAAAAAGAAAAAATAAGTAAAATATATTTTATTTCTACACATTAATCGTTAAAAATTATCATAGTCAGTCTTGAGCGGAAAGAGCTATGATGATTTAACGTACTAATGAACAGAGCGTGAAAAATTGCAAGAGAATAGAAATAAAAAACGTTGAATAGAAAACGTTGCGACTAATATGATAAAATAGCCAAAAATTAACCTTTACTATTCCATATCTATTCATTACATGCTACTAGGTTGAGAAAAGACTAATGATCAAAAACTGAGAAATATAAAAATAATATTCCAATGATTATTTAGATAATTTTAGTTAATAAACCTAAGGTAAAAAACTAAATTAATAATTATAAAATAAAATTATAATGAAACACCGGAGCATAGTGAACGCTGGATTATCTTATTCCAAAAGAATGTAACTTGACTACTTGTGGCATTTATTTTAATATTAGCAAAATAAATTTTCATAATTTATTTTGCTAATAACACCGAATTCAAATATTTCGTATTCGCCACACGACCTAAATCTGCCAGAAATTATTTTATATAACACTTTATACATAAAGGTCTAGTTACTCTTCTGTGTATCCTTGACATCAAGCTATATTTTGCAGGTAAACAGAATAAATTAGGTGCCAATTTTTATGAGGAACCAATCTAACCTATCTTATGGATTTTTTAGGCAATTTTTTTCATATTCTGAAGCCATTACTTTTTTACAGGTAAATATCGTAATATTTTTAAACTTTTGCAAAATTTCTTTTGTTCTATTATGACATAGACTGATTATATGGATCTAAACCAATTCGAAATTACATGTATAAGTTATAACTTTACAATTGTACTCTAGTGGTAAAAACTTTAACTTTTACAAAACAATTTTCCGAATGTCATTGCCAGGCCAAAATTGTATTATATTTTCTGTCTATCTCTTACTTTATCTACAGCATCGCTTTTAAAGGTAGAAGTCTCTTACATTTCCATTTGTTTTTCATTTTGTGCTAAACAGCAATCATATGTGATTAACGCCTTATGTTCAAATTTTATTCACAACAAAATAATACAATTTTTATGTTGCTAAATACTTTCAGTATGGCTGCATCCTAAAGCTCGTATTTTACACGATTTTATCAATTTTTAGACAAGTGGGCTTTTTGATAATTCGTTAACTTTTTACAGTTATGCTCTACCTCTTTTACATTAAAATTTGTTAAAACATATTTTTAATCTGTTTTTAATCTTGTCATCCCACCGTGCGAGTAATTATTGTCAAATGTATACTGAAGATTATTTTGGCTTTTAAATTTCAATGTATATTTTTTAAAAAATCATCTCGGCTTGATTTTGGTCATTATATACGGAGTTTTGCATGTAACATTTTTATTAACAGTTGTCGCTTGTTTAGGCCAGTTTTAAGGAACGGCTTTAATATTTTGAAGATAAAGTAAATTTTATACAATGTGGGTTAATTGAGGATCAATTTTGAGGTTATCTTATATCCTGGTAATGTATGAAACGTTTAATTATATATCGGTTATCAAGTCAAGTCTTAAAAATTGTGCGCGTTCTTAGTTATTTATAGCTGGCACACAGCAAAGTCGCCATTTCCGCCTATCCGTCATAAAACCGTGTAGTGTTATTCCACGCTGTACGTCAACTTGGTAAATAGTTGACCAAAATGTTGGTTCTGGCGGTAGTAAGTTCTTCAATTGGCCTCTAAGAGGAAACAAAGTTAGATAATGAATTAGAATTTATGGAAGATACTTGTCGATATTTTTCATTTTTTCCCGGAACAAAAATTATTTTTAAAGTGAATCAATCTGTAAGATCGCTTTATTTCATATCCTCGCCTTATCAATTCAACAAAGTTTTTTAAATCTGCTTTCACTTATTATGATTTTTGCTGTTCTTTTTATGTAAATATATACATATATAGTAGGATGATTTTCTGTCGAGTATGTGTATAGTAGTAGAAAACAAATGTATCTTATTTAATTGTTCTACAGTGCTTATGGTACGATGGATACATTTACAACAGGCACACATGATTGAAAAAAAAACTCTGAATACACTTGGCTCACAATGCAACAGCAATATAATTTTCAGTTAGATTTATTCTTATTGTAGTTCAATGGGAAGGCGTAACTTTAATTCTTATAATTTCATTTAATTTTATTAGTACCCGTAAATTATTAACTATTCAAAAGACACTTTATTTCAGTTAAAAGAAAATTTTGTGATATCTCCTCGACATATACGGATTAATGTAACTATAGCACATCTAAAAAGAACTCTCACTATAAACTCAAGTTTAATTTTGTAACATTTCATTAGCGAATAAGTAAATTCTACGGAAAAAATTTTGGAATAAATAATATTCTATAAATAGATGAAAGGCTGTTAGATTTATCTAAATTTAACATCATAATCGATACATGTTATATGCAGCTAAACTCACGACTTAAAACAGCTCCTAGTTTATCAGGAAGCCTAACCCAACAATTAGAAGCGCTACTGGTTTGTAAAACACATATTTATTTGCAATCGATTTCCATAAGAGGGAATGAGAAATTGAAAAAGGTTCTCCATTCGATGCATTTTTATTTCTTAAAAATACATTCTTAGTCTGGATTCAATGACAGACTTCGCAAATATTCTTTAACCACAGATGATGTGTCTGATGGTCTGAAGATGTAACTGGAAAAAGTAGTGATAAAATTTTTCAATGACGAAGAAGAGAGTTCGCTGATCACCAATGGTAATAAAGGTCTTATTATGAAGCCGGAAAGTAGTCATATTGACTCCTCAATGATGACGAGTCAATTCTCATTTAATATTTATTGAGTATTTTATTCACAATTTATGGCCACTGTCGATGATGGAGCCGGAAGGTAGTGACCGAAACTTCATAATAGTGAACAGTAGATTTACCGAGTTCAGGCTCTTTGAACTTGCTTTAACTTGGTATTTAGACAGTGATAAGGTTATTATAATGGAGATAGGAGGCGATAACAAGAACTCACCCACAGTGAGGATTACGTTTTTTTATAAAAAGTTTGATATTATATTATACTACCGTGATTGCAGCACTAGTCGTAGAATTTATTACGTTATCAACTATATTTTTTCTTATTCAAGAAAAAAGACTAATTGTTTTTTGATACATGCAATTGCGGCCCTTTATTATCACATAATTTGTAAATTCAACTCACATTCTAAAAATTGAATTGATATAAGGGGTTAACTATAACAATTTTTTTGTGAATGGCCCACATTTCTTCAAATTACTTCAATAGATGATTGTTACGATTTCAAAAATATATTATTTCAATTAATGGTAATACCTACACACAAAATGACCGTTTCAATAAAGCCTGTCTAATTATAATACTCTTTTAATTTAGGTCAAATTAAACTGATTAATCTCGTTAATGTGACCATTTTTCAAAATGATACATAGTTATGAAAGCGGTAATTAAGATATCACATACACAGTTGTCACGGTAAACGCATAAAGACAAATTCACATTTATAAATTATGCATTGGTCATCCCATGCAGGCACATTTCAACTGATAAACATTATGATATACGTAGAGGTAATTAATTAACACTGTTTTTAAATTTTAAAATGAATCCACAATTAAATGCAACTACGTGATGTAGTATTATTTCTACTTTCTTTAATTTCTTTACCACGACCTAGGTTTCGTTGTATTACAACATCTTCAGGTGGGATATTAGCAAAGATTAACTCTTAGGAACAACCAACAGCATTTATATGTTTCAAACATAATAGCGGAAGCTTGGTTTGTGCGAATTTTTCCATTGCTAATGTTAATAAGTTTATTGCAGGTGCGCAGTGTAGGTTTTATCATATTACCGAGAATTATACAATATACCAGTATTTTAGTGAGGGTAATAAATTCAATTGTTGTTATTATGTGAGGTTATACAATGCAAACTTTACGGTGCATGTAATAATATATATATATATATTACCGATAATAACTTCCATTTAAATTTATTACATGCACCGTAAAGTTTGCATTGTATAACCTCACATAATAACAGCAATTGAATTTATAATGAGTTTCTCTAAAATTAAAGGCAAATATATTCAATATTTTAAAACGAATGCTACATTTTAAAATTAAAGAACATACACAAAATATTTAGCTACGAAAAATTGTATGACTTGTCAGTAACACACAAGTAACACAGTTTTTTTAAACCGATTATGAGGTATGTTTGTAAACAAAATTTTTGCATAATACTGGAAATTTGTAATGGTGCGTAAATTTTTGTGGTTACTTTTTATTGTTATTATATTATATGAGTTGCACTTCTTTCACAATAAAAATATCCCTATTTACTATGATCTGTTCGTTTTCTCTTCATTTAACGCATCGATGGTTAATTGAACAGAATTGCTGTAAATTTAGTATTAAAAGATCTTCTTCCGTGTAAATACATTTATTTCTAGCAAAATAGCTTTAAATAATTGACTTTAAAACTTTAAGTCAATAATTTTCAATACATTTCACGTTTGTTGCTAAGCAGGTAACTTCAAAGGAGTTGTGTTGTCAAAGAGAAATGTTGCGGCTGTTTTGTCTGAATATTTAGTATAATTATTCTCATTCTCCACGTGTAATGATATTCGATTCTACCAGGTGGATTCAATGTTATTTAACTGTTTATATGACAGAAATTCTACGAACAAGTTCGAGTTCAAAGTAGTTTCAGCTTTAAATATTTTTCATATATATGTATTGATATTTTGCAGTTACTATAAAATCATGCACATTTAGTTTTAAGGTATAAAGTGATGTAAATTAGAAAAATGATTTCAAGTCAAGAAACTCATTCTGAAAACATTTTATTAGCAGCGAACCCGTCGGTCAGAATTTACGCAACACTTTCGAGGAATAAAAACATGATTTGAAAAAATCAGTAATCACTAATTATTTGATTTGGGGAAAAAAGAAGTGAAGTTGTCTTTAAATTAGTATACGTGTTGCAAATATTAATTTTGCTAGGTGCTAAGGTGCTTAAGAATTTTGGTTTTTTAAAGTAAGAAAAATTTGTATAGTAACACCGCGCGAAGAATTTATATAATACCGTTATAAAAATTATATACCGTTAGCTGGAAGACATGCACTGCTGGACGTGGGCTTTTTCTATAAGTTTTTGCAAAAATCGATCCAATGCCGATAAAATCCAATGATTTCCAGCGGTCTTTACTCAGTCATCTCTCCACATATTGGATAGCTTCCCACTCTGTTCCTTTATATATGTGATCTCCATTTAAGAACTTTTCTTCCTCGATGGGCGCCGGTTCGACTTGTTTTAAAGTATTCACGACTAATGTTATTGAAAATCATTGAAAAGTTTTATCACTACCTTTTGCAGCTCCATCTTCAAACCATAGACATGATATCTATTATTTAAAGATGGCACCGGAATGGATGGAGCTATGCTTAAAATTATGGTAAATATATGTCAAATATGAATAAAAGTGATATGACATTGCCCAAAAGTGAATTGTACTCTCATCTTTTGAGGAGGTTTTTAAAATATCTGCGTAGTCCGTTATTGGATCTTGACCACATTTAGTTAAAATTTATTAAAAACCATTTTCTTCCAAAAAAAACGCATCTCCAAGTTATAGCTGAATATACTTTAAAAAAATAGAAATGAGTAAAATTGATAACGTCTTTCAGTTTCTCACTTCCTCCTTTTTTTGAAATTTATTAAATTACTTGATTATTATTATATATGATTGTCTCAGCGCGTAACGTAGCTTGGTGGCAATAATAGAAGACAACAGAACTTATGATATTTAATACTTCCACGTAAATATCTCACTTACTTAGAATTTAAAAATAGGCGGGATTCTAGCCGACTGTCGTTGACCGGAACGTTATGCATTAAAATGTTAAAGAGGAAAAAAGTAAAGAACATAAAATTAAATACGTGGGGTAACAGAAATGACAAACCTTCACACAGAAGTGCATGCATCTTGACATATACGGTAACTTGACGGATAGGCGACCATCGATCTTATTTGACCAAAAATGGTATTTTTTGGCCGCCGGCTCATGCAACAAACATGGAATGGTTGCTTATTTCGAAAAACGATTAAAGTACAATATTTAATATTTTTATTAATGAAACACGTTTGGAAGACCATCAATTTGTAATTTTAAGATGATCGTTTTACATTAAAAAAAAGAGATTTTACTAATTGAAGAATTGAAAATAGCGCAAACGAATATATCACACAAAATCATATTTTAGTATAATGTATAGAAAGCTCGTCTTATGCCTGGTTGTTTACATTTTAGTAAATTATGTTATAGGCTAATCGTTGGTGCAATGTGTTGTCCCATAAATTACTTAACAGTTTTTGGTCTTATCGTAGAAAGACTCTAAGTTGCACATCGAAGTACGGAAAGGCTGAACTCGTAGTTGATCTACAACATAAGATCGTTAATGACTAAATCCTTAGGAGGACCAAGGTTACCGAAATAGTTCTTAGGTTCGGTGGACTGACAATGGATAGGTCATGTAGTATGGCGAACATATGTTTCTATTCATTTTCCGAGTGATGAAAACATTGAGCATAAATTGAGTCACTATAATTTAACATTTAATGTCCCTGAGACATAAATAAGTTAATGATGCCGGATACCCACCAATTTAACTAAAATTTTATAAAATTTACTTCGCTTTCAAAATATCTGTTTATTCAAGTTACTAATTCTTATAAAAAGGTTATAAAAAACCCTTTAAATTATGACTGAAAATAAACCGAAATTCACTATATAAAGACAAAATATTAATTTTAAAAAAGAAAGTTCCCCACAGAATAAAATTGATATGGATAACTCGCACGGTGAGAAGCCGTGTTTGAGGATAGATTAAAAATAAATTTAAATACATTATTCCATAAAAGGGGGAATGGTATATAAGCAGCTACGAAAAAAATTATTAATTCTTTAAGGATTTTTTTAAGATACAAAAAAGATAAAAATTTACAACAAACACTAAGAATATCAGGATCAGATTGATATAAATAACTTTTTCTGATGAAATAAATAAAAAATTAATTTCAAACTATATTTATTTTATCTTCAATTAAGGAATTACAACAGGGCACTAGTGACAAGTGATTTATTCGAAAGCAGAGGGGTCCTGTTAAAATATCGAAAGTAGGATTGAAATCTCACAGTTTGCTAATGTGATTTTAATCCTTTTGTGTCCAGGTGTGTTTCGCCACAGTTTCCACAGAGGCTGTAAAGTTTTGCATGACGGTATAGTTATATGGACAGAGTAACGAAACCTTTACTAATGTGCTATTTTTCAAAAATATATAAAGAATTTGGCCTATTTGTCGAACATGAAAACGCTTTAGTGACGACTATTTTTACCAAAATAAATTAATAGCTATCAATTTACACAGAATATGTATATTATATATTCGGGCAGCAGAGCATACACTGTGCACTGACATTTCCTCTTGATTTCATTTTAAAATTGTTCATTTTGCTTTAATATTAGCCCAGGTTTGTTACTTAAGCATATTTAAATAATTATGTGAACGTTATTTGTGAACATTTTCTGTGTTTTTCATTATTTGACTGTTACTAGGTCAGTGGCATATACAATCACTTAGGATTCTATAGCCAAACGATAAAAATAACCTACATCATTTCTTTACATTGGTTTGCCTATATTTTTTTACTATATATTAATCTCAATATGCTATGGAATTTTTCCGTTATCTGGCCCCCTTTCCCCTTTTTAAGGAATATCTAAAAAATCGCAATACAGTTATTTATTAAGTAAATTAATGAAAATGTTATTAATTCGCATTAGTACATCCATTAGTAAACCCCAATTGATGTTTATTTTATGATATTGGGTATATTTGTACGAGTCGTAATCCAATATACACCGTTTACGAATTTTTCCTTCTTAATTTTTCCGATATCGTTACCTGTATATTTCGGTTTGTAATTAAATTGTGTCTCACAAGTGCTTTGATATTTTATATTGTTTTATATGGATCTAAATACCAAGAGAGTCCACCAGTCACTGGTTCACATTTGTTGTTGCTGTTGCCGTGTCCACATGAGATGAAGGATCTCATATGGAGAAATGTTTGCCAAATCCTCGAAAGGTTGGACTTCTCCAGTCCCGCTTGATAAGCGGCTGGGAATCGAACCCGGGCCCCGCAATGCGCCGCACACTCAACGGCCGTATGTCTTGCAATCAATCCAATACACCACGGTGACAACAAAGTTTCTCTTGAAAAAGTAAGTTTTAGGAAGCACTGAGCAAATATATTGATTATTTTACCTCTGTCATATTGCTATATGATTTCTGCTTTCTTCCTAGCTATTTTCTATCTTATAGGTGAAGGCCTCCTTTATTCTATATTACTTCTTTCAATTTTGTGCTCTTTCTACTTATTTTTCTCCAGCTCTTTATTTGATTTATCGTACTAACGAAAATTTGGCTTTCCTTGTGGGCTCTTTTCGCCCCACGGTCATCATTTCAAGAGTACTTCGCACCATAAGCCCTCCTCTCTGGCAGCCTGGCCACGCCATTACCATTTATGTTTCGCAATACGCTTTATGATGTACGTGACCTGGTTTCTCTCTCTGAGCTAATTGTTCCTCTTTTGATACTTTAACGTAATCCCGACCAGTTTCCTTTCCATTCCTCTCTGAACCACTATGAACTCGGTGAGAATTTGTTTTGTAAGCACACAGGTTTGAGCTCTTTAGGTAAGTATGGTAGGATAAACTCGCCATGATGCGGGGCTTATGTAGACTGCCTACGCCAATCTTATGCTATATAACAGGACATACAAATCTACTAGAATTAAGTTTTTGCCTGATTCAAGTTTGAAAAGCGATAAATTACAGAAATTATATCCTCTGCGACAAAAAATACATTATTCTTGATAACTTTGAGAAGTTTTTTGATCGGTTAACCAAGACGACCTTACCGGGTACCACATATAAATTATAAAGCAAACACGTATTTGTGAAAGCTTTGAGTGACAATGTGGCCTTTGCCTTTTTTATATGATGTAAACTCCCGAAATAGAATGAAATTAAAGCTGTGCAAACTGCTTGAAACGCTGAATTGAAACTTATACTATCGGTGTTATATAAATACATATACGTGTTTTGAACTTTAACCCTTAAATACATGTGTTTTCTAAATAAAAAAACTATTTCGTAGGTATTTAACGACAGATATAGGGAAAAATAGCAAAATAATCCTGTGATAGAAAAATGTGGTTTATTAAAAAAATCAGTACATTGCCATGCGGCAACTTTAAGCCTTAAATGGTAAAACTAGTACTTACCTACAAATGGAAAACAATTTCTTTTGTGTGGCAAAGAGCAGTTATTTTATGCACTCAGTGCCTGAAAATCCTTTGTATCCAGGCAGATTAATTTTATTGCATTTACTTTTTTTGTCACAGCTTTTCTCGTTTTGGTCGACACCGTCAGCCTATTACTAGCTTCATGGATCTTTGCTTTTAGTTCTTTTTCAGTGTTGCTATTAGATGGCCATCCTCTTTTGTTTTCGATACTTTTTTTATAATTACATAAAACCCCTGCTAACTCAACTCTGTAGTCACCTAAGGTCATCTTTTTATTTTGACTATTACTGTTAGCTTGTTTATACAGAACCCATGAATGTGATTACCGCCATATCCATCAGAAAATACGATTGTAACATTTTCCACTCTTTATTCTTAAACTGTATCTTCCCAAAAAACTATCCATGAGATTTTGTCTTCGCATATGGGCGTGGTAATTTTTAATAACTTTTGGGCTGTGTATAGTTTTTAAGTTTCTTGTCACACCTAACGACTGTCTCAGCTGGTTCCGCACCAACTTAATAATAACGTAGATGCTATTCTAATCACTTTGTTGCCTTTGCATGTACTAACAGTTGTGAATACAACTTTATAGTCTACAACTTGTTACTCGTATCATTGCCGAGCCACTGAATATTTCCTGAATTCCTTCTATGTCGACAGTTTACAAATTATACCAAGCCGTTTCCTTTGGATAGTACCCAGAGGGTAAATACCCTGACTTATTAAGTAGTACAGCAAAGGAATTGAGGCATAAAAATTGTTAAAATAAATGATATGGTTTACCCTTCCTGGAATTAAATGGCAAAATCTAATCACATTATTTCTCATCACTCCAAGATCTGACTGACCAGGGGTCTGGGCAAGATATTGCTTTCTTTAGTGTATTTCGAAATTATATGCATACCCGGACAGAGAACACAAATTAAATTAATTGAAGGCCAACTTATGTGGCTTATTTTGGGAGATATTGTTTCATGAAATGAACAAATTTCGAAGCACAAATCTGTTCATCCAAGTATAACATCTGCTGAAATGACGCAACACTTATTAACAATGAGGTTATGATCCACTGAAGGTCTCATTTTGGGTAGACGATTATGTGTTGATAACCAACAGGTTTGTGTTCTGTATTGTCAATAAAATAAATTACCGACCTGGTTTTATCAAATCTGTTCTCCGTGTTTGTTTGCATTATATGAATAAAACCAAACTTTGGCCAGTATGATCTAACACTAGGATAGTAATATACTGACATTAATATAATGACGCTTAAAATTTTACGAATTTTCATTAGTCTCTTTTTTCTTATACCGCAATTTTAGTAAAAATGTGTTCATTTAAAAATTTGGAGAAAAATTTAAATGGAATATCTGGCTTTGCTATAGCAGGGGATAACTCTAAATTTTCGAAGAAACCAATGCGATCTTTATTCAATAGTGAACCACGTTTTTTCCATATTAGTTCTCGGCTATCTTACCTCCAAACTGCAACACCGAGAATAATTTCTGCTGGTTGTCTAGACAAAAATCCTGGCGTCGCTTCCACGGACGAAGCTCCAGTTGATAAATGCTACTCTTCAGCTATAAGTAGAAGGTCTTCATCTTTCTCATCACTTTCAGAAGATTCATTATCTAACTCGTTCAAAATATCTTAAAGTTTATCCAAAATTATGATCGATATCATTTTCGTCGCCTATATCTTCATCGTCTCTTCAGAAACATAACATCAGGCCATTTTTTAAAGCTGTGATTATCTCTTCGATATTTCTGTCATGTAACCTGTGAATCTTGCAAAAGAGCCAAATAAGATAAGCTACAAATCGCAACCAGGAAATTATTTTTAAATCATTTTTTATTCTGAAAGCTCATCATGTAGCCATTTGGCAATATACCAAAATGTTTAGAATAGCAAATAATTTATTGAATAAAAATATAAAATATCAACAACTTACCTTACTACGAACGAGATAACTATTTTTTATATAAAATAAAAATCAAAGTACTTATTATTAAATCGCATCAACTTTTTCACTTAATTATTCGTAATGTCGTATAACAGAAAAAAATTTATTTTTTTTAAATTCTTCTGTAATTTGATATTAGTGCAATATAGAAAACTTTGATGAGAAGCGCCGGGAGTAGTAATGTTGTTAAAAAAGGATTGGGTCTATTTTCCACGTAATAAATCTAATAGTGTGAATTTGATAAAACAATTCTAATTAATACTAATTTCCTCACTCAGCTCAGTTTCGATGATTTTTTTTTCAATAAGGTGGGGATTATTAGGTACGCTATGAAACTATTGCAATAACTCACGCAAAGAAGTATCAAATATTTTCTAATTTAACTTGATTTAACTGACAGGTTTAATCAGGACTTTTTTAATGCAGATGAATAAATATCAAGCTTTGTCCCACTAAACTTATACTATTTCTCTAGTAAAGAAAGAATTTAGTAAAGAAGCAGTTTATATATTAAACCGTACCTTGGACTTCGTGTAAATCAAGTTTCTACAACTGCCGTTGACTGCGTTGAGTACAACAAAAAGTTGTCTCGGTAATTTTACATTTCTCCTGCAAAAACAATGCAAAAAAAGGGTACGAACTAACTTGTAACTGCTTTGACTTTCTCATCAAATTAACAGAAGGATTAATTTAACATAAGATTGCCCTCGCTTGCCGATTTAAGACACACGCGGAATGAACTTGGAACACCTTCTATTTCATGTAATGCATACCATAAGGAGATATTTATTGCAAATAAGATCAGTACTTAATTAATTAATTTTTTTTAGTCGTTAGCATAGTAGTGACTACAATTAAGATGAGAGAACTAAAATATACTTATTAAAAATACAAAGACGGCATGCGAATATCGTCGTTTTTGCTGAAATTATTCATAAGTAATGAAGAGGACTGTGAAGTTTGGTTTCAGTCTGGGACCTTCATAGTGAATGGAGTGAGTATAAATAAAACTCTCATATATATAGACAGAGGATTAACAATAAAACAATATATATGGGAACACATCGTGATTAGACATTTTTATTTTGTATTACTTTGTTTCCAAAAACTGTCAATAAGTTAAGTTTGGATGATGATAGTTTTATTCTGTAATCAAAATATTTTTAAAATAAATAGATATAATCGAAATCCTAGAAAGTTGGTAGATATTTCAAAAGAATGTTTTATAATAATTTACTTAAAAAAGTCGTTACAAAGATTCACAAAATAATATTCACGATATGAGAGAGCAATGCGATTTGACTTAATCCTTTTTCTTATACTAAGAAAATTATATCCTAAAAAACATATACAAAAAGCTTAAGGTTCTCATAAGGACTTTATCGACATTTGAAATTGAAACATATTTAGGGTAATCATTAGTCTCTATTTCCAAAAATCCTAGAAGACATATCGAGAGTAGGGTAATATGACACACACACACACACTCACACACACGCAAACACACGCACACGCACAAGCACATGCTTACTCACACGCACACCCACACACTCGCGCACACACATACATACACACACACATATATATATCTGTATGTGTATATATACACACACACATATATATATATATATATATATATATATATATATATATATATATATATATATTATATATATATATATATATATATATATATATATATATATATATATATATATATATATATATAGACTGATTAGCAATGATCTTTGCTAATAGCCCACCTGAAGATGTTGTAATGCAACGAAACCTAGGTCGTGGTAAAAACTTAAAGAAAGTAGAAATAATACTACATCACGTAGTTTCATTTAATTGTGAATAATGAATTTCTACAAAATTAACGCCAAATATATTCAAAAGACGTACAAAATGGAAAAAATTAGGGGGCAGAAGATAGCTGACAACAATTTCTCTCCTCGTTCTTCTGCCCACATTCGGGTCACTAATTAAAGCATTTACAGTTCACCTCTGATATCGCTTATTTAGTCAATTTATATTTGAGGTAGAAACCGTCATTGAAGGATTAAATATAAACGTGGAGTCATTTATTAATGTACATATTTACACTAAATGTTCTTATAATAAGCCATCGTAAACGAATTCTTAAGAATATTTAATATATATGTATGTCTTCTGATAAACGGGAATTAAAATTACGTAGATATTAAACTTGATTTCTAACTATATCTGTATATCTATTTTTCAACGGCAAATAATTTGTTTACCACAACTTCCACACCGCTTATTTCTACAGTATCTACAGGTCTACAGAATCAAACACATGAAGCTTAGTGATATATGAACAGGATATTTTTAATTTATTTTTTCCTATCAAGCAATTGACGAGAAAACATGAACTAAGTTATTTTGTCATACATCATTAGGCTTCAGGCGTTTTAAGAATTAAATTCTATGCTTTCTTCACTAAAACAGCTATAAAGAAACTAGCGGATAAAACGTTGCTGCTGAATTTTTTGAATATTTTCACAAATGTCTATTTCGTTCCGGATTACAATCAGTTTGAGCAACAAATAGGAATCCATATGATCTCAGGATTTTCTGTTAAAAACATCTAGTTATAACCTTTAATATTACACAGCTCCAGGCATAATTCGCTAAGTATATATTAACCGATTCTTCCTACCTTTTTAATGGAGGGATATAAAAAATCAGGCTTTATCAGTTGTAAATTATATCTATGACTATATTTAATTAAAATATAACTATATTAATTTAGCCTCAAAAGAGTTTACATATCATAGTTTCATATAAGATTTTGAATATTAAGTTTTCGTTTAAGAGGAAGTGAAATTTTCAATAACATACACATTCAATTAACTCATTCCTTGATTTCTGAGCTATAGTATAGCAGTCCGTCAAACAAAATTGTGACACTCTAAATCGTGTAATTAAATGGTTTGGTAAATTATTTTCAAAAACTGTTGCTTTATTGGGTGTGCTATATTAAACAAAACTGATTGCCTTATATCCCAGACGCCTTATGCGTATAATAGCATAAAATATAATTAGTATTTTGTCTACATATTCGCATTAAATTAGCCTAAGATAAATTTGTCTAGCAAAAAAATTTGGAAGAAAAACTATAGGTAAACTGCAAGTGTCTTATTCTCTTTCCTACGAAAAACGTTAGAAACAACCTGACTTCTTTAAAAAAAATTCGTCTCTTCAAAAGGAAAATATCGAAAAAACCTCGACCATGAAACTATTTGAAATACCATAGTGATTGATTTATATTTTGCTTAAAAGGAAAGGTAATTTAAATATTACTAAATAATGGTTATATCATCTGGATGCTATCTTTAAAATAAAATTGCCTTCTGTAGTAAGTGACGAAAAACTTCGTCATGGAAACATGCGTCCACGGTAAAAAATACCCTTCGGAGAGTTTTTATAGTCCTTTCTAAGTAATGTTAAAATTAAGCAAAACTATGCCTTAATCTAATTGCAAAAATCCAAAGAGGCAATATTTTTTTCGATTCGGAGATTTTTAGTACTTGCAATAATGAGAAATCTTATCAAAATTTGTGATGTTAATTTGAAGTTAACAAACAAGGCACGAAATTCTTATAGCGTCACGTAAGCTTGATACTAAAAGAATAAATTTACTAATCATGATTAAGCACTTTATCGCTGGAGGTAACCAAATATTAATTTGTCAAAAATTTATAAAAATGTTTCCAAAAATTTGCAATCTCAGTAAATAATTTGGTTCATTTCTAGATGCATAGACTGTGTTCAAAAATATCAATATCTGTAGATTTTACTTAATATCTACGCAAAAATATTTTTAAACTGCTGAGTGTAACAAAATTTATAATAACTTTGTTGGCGTATTGTAAAATCTAATTTAAACGTTATTGAATTATTGAATTTACAAAAAACCCTAGAATATAAAAATAAAATGCAGCTCTAATTTTTTTTTAAAAATTAATTTTTAAAAAGAAATTTAAAATAATTTAATTTTCATAAATAAAATATTGCCATCTTCTAAAAGTAACTCCATGATAGGTTAATTTTGTCGTTTCACGTTATCCAGTTTAGATGAAGTGTCTATGTCAGTCGAGAAAAATTATTTTTCGTTGATTAGTGGGCAAGATATGTGTTAACGAGTGTACAATACTATATAGGAAGAAACATAATTTCTAAGAGAGATATTTTTAAAAATAAATTTATAGAAGTACCGTAGGTATCACAAGTCTGAAGTTTTGAATAAAGTGTAAATTTAGTTTCTGTTTTCCAAATAGTGAAGAATTGAGACATTTAGACAAAAGTTGAAATATTTTAATTCCTCACTTAAGTTTTTTTAATAATGTAGTATATGTTTGCTTTAATTGTTGGATTAATTTTTGGCAAATCTTTTACACTAGAATCGCTGCCACAGGAAAATCTGCGGTCTTAAAATTTAACTTAGGCTAATTTAATGCAAATATGTAGACAAAAGACTAATTATTTTTTATGCCATTATACGCATAAGGCGTCTGGGATATAAGGCAACTATCAGCAATAACTTATTTTTTTTACCCAATAAGGCAACGGTTTTTCAAAATAATTTTCCAAATAATTTAATTTCAAAACTTAGAGTGTCACAAATTTTTCTCACAGACTGCTATACTATAGCTCAGAAACCAAGGAATAAATTAATTGAATCTGTATGTTATTGAAAATTTCACTTCCTCTTAAACGAAAACTTAATATTCAAAATCTTATATTGAACTATGATATGTAAACTCTTTTGAGGCTGAATTGATATAGTTAGCGTTTAATTAAATATAGTCATAGATATAATTTACAACTGATAAAGACTGATTTTTAATATCCATGCATTAAAAAGGTAGGAAGAATCTGATAATATAAACTTTGCGAATTATGCCTGGAGCTGTGTAATATTAAAGGTTGTAACTACATGTTTTTAACATAAAATCCTGAGATCATATGGATTCCTACTTGTTGCTCAAAGAAATCGTAATCCGGAACGAAATAGAAATTTGTCAAAATATTCAAAAAATTCAGCATCATCATTTCATCCGCTAGTTACTTTATAGTTGTTTTTAGTGAAGAAAGCCTAAAATTTAATTCTTAAAACACCTGAAGCCTAATAATGTATGATAAAATATTTTAGTTCATGTTTTCTCGTCAATCGCTTGATGAAAAAAAATAAATTTAAAATGTCCTGTTTATATATCACTAAGCTTCATATGTTTGCTTCTGTAGACCTGTAGATACTGTAGAAATAAGCGGTGTGAAAGTTATGGTAAAAAATTGTTTGCTGTTGAAATTTTTACCTTTTTTTTAATTCTCTTTTAATGTCTTTGTGCACGGATCACATAACAACTACTGGACCCATTTGATTGGCATTTTTAATGAAATATATAGTTAGAAATCAAGTTCAATATCTACGTAATTGTAATTCCCCTTTATTAGAAGACATACATATTTAATATTCTTAAGAATCCGTTTACGATGGCTTATTATAAGAACATTTAGTGAAAATATGTACATTAATAGATGACTCCATGTTTATTTAGGATCCTTCAATGACGCTTTCTACCTCAAATGTACATTGACTAAATGAGCGTCATCAGAGGTGAACTGTAAGTACTTGAATAAGCGACCCGTATGCAGGCAGAAGAATGAGCAGAGAAATTGTTGTCAGCTATCTTCCGCTCCTAATTTTTTCCATGTTGTATGTCTTTGTTATGAGGTTACTTTGTTTCCTCACTTTAATTAAATATAAAGGAAATTATAGAACTGGTATGTCTGTATTCTGAAGATATTTGCAAAGAAAAAATTAAGGATCATTAGAGTAACATAACACAAAAAAACGAGTGTGCTTTAGACTACACGACTGAAGTAAAACTTCAAGTTCATAAAATATGAACTTTAAAATGAATTTACAATTTTATTTACTTTAAATGTAGAATATTTAATGTAATTAACTAAATAATAATCTATAAAATTGTTCAAAAACGAAATAAAACAAAATAAAATTGTTCAAAAAGTGCATGCGCACTGCTGTCTCTTGCTCCTACAGTGTGATACAGACAATAGGCTTGTACTGTGTCTTAGATATACGAAACATAACTGGCTATGAGAGAAAGAAAATGTGTGCTCGCACCTCTCTCTCTTGTCCCTACAGTAATATACGAAACATAACTTTCTTTCTGTCTTCACTCATTTATATCTCCCTCTCAACTTCCGTTCGCCTTGCCCGATCACACTTTTCGTAACGCTCTCGTCACGCATTCACCAGCTTATTCCCCAAGTCAAGCATGCGTAAAGAAGTTTGACTTCGAAAAATATTGTTTTTGGGGTATTTATTTATTTATTTGGAAGACTGTTTATTTGTTCGCTTATAATTAAAGAGTAGGTAAAAGGTTTTGATGACATTTTTACTAGTGAATCCTTTTGGATCTGGAGTAATATATGTTTTATTGTGATCAACCCAATGAAATAAAAAAATGCCAGTTTGACATTTTATTACAATCTCATATAATTTTAAAATAAGTTTTTACAACTAATATAATATATGGCTTTACGTAATGCAACGAAATTAATATAAAAATAATAATTATGTTTCAACATTTTTATTTCGCTTTAAATTTTTTTATAAATATATTTTAAGTTCTAACAAATAAAATACATCACTTTATTAGATTTTCTTACTCATCCCCCCTTAAAATTATTACGTTAAATAATTTCTAGGAAACATATATTTGTAGGTCTATATAAAGGTGATATTCCGGTTTATTATTACAAGGAGATGAAAAATTTACAAAATAGGGTGAAATTGAATAAAATTGAATTTATATAATGAAAATAAAATTTAGGTCGAACGGATTGTAATAACTTCAACTTTTTGAATATATTTCATTTAACATTAACAAGAGAACGCGTAGCTAAATACATATATGTACATATAACATCACTTATCGTTCTCCATAAGAACACGAGATTTAATATTTAAATTATTTCTACATTAAGAGCAAAGTAAATGTACGACGTGTCTAACAAAGCCTAAATTCGACAGTTCCAGACGTTGTTCAATGCATATTTAACAAAATGAGCAAATACGTAGTGCTAAGAAAATTGTGAGGTGGAACACACACGTAAAGTGTACTTAAAACAAAATTAGACGAAGGCTTGCCTTGGACAAACCTAAAAATTTTCGTGAAAAATCGATAGAATTAATAATATATTTAGATAGAATAAATAAATTTTATAGAATCTAACTACATCGTAGATATTAACTGTAAAAAATTCAATCAAAATTCAGTACTTATTAGATAACGACTTTGCTAAATAGTAGAAATAACATAAAATATAATAAACAGAATATGGTTTATTATGGGAAATCTCTAGCTTGCGTGTGGAGTAATCTAGTACTGGAGAAAAAAATGTCGATTCATATTTATCATTACAATGATCATTCTTCGACTTTGTTCCAACCAGGAACACACAATTATCATTATTAACCAATATACATGTATATATATATATATATATATATATATATATATATATATATATTCATATATATATATATATATATATATATATATATATATACATATATATATATATATATATGAATAAGTTACTAAACCCTATGTCAGTTTTTTTTGGCCCACCCCAATTGACTTCAGTGTATATATTCATGAATTTTAAAACACAGGATATTTGAGTTGAGCGTGAAATAAAACTGCAAGATCAACAATGAACGGAAGGGGAGATATAGGTGGTCCACAGAAGCGATGACTTTGCGGAGTGTTGCGCATGAATTGCTTAATGTGCTTATGCATACAAAGCCTTGAAACTATGATATGGATTCATACATTATTAAATAAGAACGTATGCTGACTGTTCTTATAGATGCATGCGGGAAAGTGCATCTGGGTTACAAATCCCGTATAGTTAGTGTACATATATAAACCTTAATGCGTAACGCAGACAAAAATATTCAATTAAAATGAATTGTAACATATAAATATTTTACTGCCTACGTTCCAGTTAAATCGATCCTGCGAAAAGTTGGAGCAACTTTGGCCGGGTATTAGGGGTTAAACTTATTAATGGAGAAAGGAATAGAGCCACGAGTGAAAACACACTAATAGAGACCGAAAAGCATAGCGTGCATCTCTTTACATATGTTCTGAGTCCTTGGAAAGTCAATGAATAACATTCTTCAAGAAAAGTCGACAATTGCCAGTTGCCGGTGAGTCGGCAACTGGACGTAAAATTCGATCGTCTGCGTTGCGCGTGAAAAAAAAGAGTTTCGTTCATTTAAATACTGTAATTTTTATTATTGAATATATTTGGCGTTAATTTTGTAGAAATGCATTATTCACAATTAAATGAAACTACGTGATGTAGTATTATTTCTACTTTCTATAATTTCTTTACCACGACCTAGGTTTCATTGTATTACATCTTCAGGTGGTATATTAGCAAAGAATCTTTGCTAATATCCCACCTGAAGATGTTGTAATACAACGAAACCTAGGTCGTGGTATACAACATACAATTAAGAATCTTTGCTAATATCCCACCTGAAGATTGTGTAATACAACGAAACCTAGGTCATGGTAAAGAAATTATAGAAACTAGAAATAATACCACATCACGTAGTTTCATTTAATTGTGTAATTTTTATGTAAAGGACGACAAAAGATAGAAATTTACATTGTCTGCCAAGAAATGTATTTGGTCTCAATAAAATATTTTCATAGCACAATGATGTAGCCAATGATATAACCTTAAACATAATCCATCAGACATTAAGGACGGTGTCAATATTGTAAAATGATGGAATGTAAAAATTATGTACTCCAAGTATAAGGTTAAGGCAATCACAAAATCTACTTCTTAGATTTTTCCCTTCACTATCATAATCGAAGAGAAAGATCTAAGAAGTAGATTTTGTGAAAAATAATACGAATAACCAAATAATTATATATACAGTATGTACCATCACTAAATAGATCAATTTCATAAAAACTTTTTTCTGAAACGTAATAATTGCCAAAAACATTAACATAGAAATGCATAAACTTGTATATTTTATTTCGATTTACGTAAGAAATGTAGCAATATTGCATAAATGTTCTTCTTAATGATCAAGGGGGAATTTAACTTATTTATCCATCCATTTCATTTGCATAGTTTCACAAAATTTATTAAAAAAGAACAAAATTACAAGTCAAATTAATTTCCAGGTTAAGTTTGTTTATAATTTGGAAATAAAATTTTTTGCCATTTATATATAACCTAAAATTATTTAAAATACATAACCTAAGATTATTTAAAATATTTAACCTAAGAATATTTAAAATTCTCTCATCGATTTTTAAAATAAATTTGTCCGCCTATTAATACGATCTTTTTACATATGGCGTTCAGATGAAGTATTATTTGCCTTTTAATGTTATATTTGTCAAATTTTAAATATGATTTCAAAATCAGTCTGCATGGTTTATTTATTTTTTTAATATGGCGACACTTAACAAAAGTCTGTAACCAGAACATTTACATCAGTTTGAAGAATTGGTTATTTTGTCGAAACTACAAGTTTATTTGTATCGAACGCGCGTCACTGGTTTTTGTTAAACATTTGTAATGTTTGTAATATCGAAGGAGTGGAATTAATGAATATATCGTCTGTAATACGAGCGAATATTTGGACTTGATTTTAGTGCATGCCGAATGCAATAATAACACTGACGAAGACGAACTTTAAGTTACGTTGTACTCGAATCGACCTTAGTTAATACGTCAACATATTTTAAAATAAAATAATTTTAATTTCACTTCTTATGTACGAATAAATGTGAGTATAAATTGTAAAAGCCATCACTTAAATTTTACAACATGTATGTAGTTATGTAGTTATGGTAAACAATAACTTATACTATATACTCCTATTCGAGGCCGAAATTCATGGCGGCAGTCCCAGCTCAGTATAGAATCACCCCATCTCTTACCGTGAGTAAGGTGTATTGAGTTATTAATTTATTATATCAGAGAACGGGTAGCAGTGTCTTTCTGTTCACCTATAATATATTAATACAAACACTATTCCGCTCACTAAGCTCGATAATTAAGGCAAATCCCCTCTAACGTTAGGCACAAATACACGACGACCATCAGTCTCCGCAGCTTCATTAATACGATCCGCAGTAACGGGCATGGTAACGGCAGAACAGAGAATGCTAAGAATGTTCTACCAAAACCCCCTTACCTACAGCGACAATTAGACTTGTTGACATGTAACATTCAAACTGAGAACTGGCGGAAAGATCACGGTGCTGGAAGAGGAACCGAACAAATTACGATGGAATATTATAAAATTATCAGAATCGAACACAAGGATGAGATGAGGTAATCGTCAGGTCCAGTAATTTACTCTGTTGCCTATAATGTGACTGATCCCAAGGTAGTATGGCGTCATCGTCCAGAAGTGTTACGTAAGCAATAATAGTGAAGTTTGAAAGTATCTCAACGATAGTGATTGATGATGAACGATAGTGACCTTATACTCATAATCACAAAACGCATGTGAATTGAATTAAAAAAATAAAAACGACGACAATGGAAAATACAACACGGTTATTTAAACGAATCCATCGTCACATTGCATAGTAAAGATTGGAATTTGCCACCCATCAAGAGTTTGAATTGTGTAAATTAATTAAATTTTGTATAGTAACTCCATCAAAATGAAATATTTAGGGAGAATAAATGTAGATTATGTAATACAAAGGTGACAGTTTTTTGGTGATATCTAATTATGACATACTAAAAGTTCCAAGAAATACAACTAGCCACTTTCTTAAGGAATTGAATTTTTCATTTTTTAATTAAAAAAACTGCTTTTTAATTAAAAAAAAAAGTGAACCAAAATTGGATATAAAAAATTTAAAATCTATAAACATTCTCAACGAAAATATTTTGAATCTCTTTTATTTTTATAACAATTGTTTAGATAATCAAGTAGAAGAAAACCTAAACCACAAAAAAATCAGCTGAAAATGTTCAGTGGAAATTTTTCAAAAATATTATTATTATTCTCATCATCTTTCTATTATCTCTGGATGACTGTGCAACTTACATTTGTAGTTCGTGAATTGCATTTTTCCGAAGAATTTCTGTTACAATATTTAATTTGTGTTTCTTAAGTTCCATGAACTGAAGTGTTTACATGTTGTGATGACTCGATATATAATTTAAAAATAAGATTTTTTAAATGCATTCAGCCTAAAAATTAGGGATACGAAAAAATTTTAACAAAACCCCTGAAATTACAATAAAAACATCTTCGTTTTTTTAACAAAACCCCTGAAATTACAATAAAAACATCTTCGTTTTACAATATGTTTTCAAAACCTTCTGTTAAACTTTATATAAATAATTTCGAGGACATAAAATAATGAGAGTACACATAAACCCCCTTGTACCCTACAGTGGCAATCATATATAAATTAAAATAATTTTAAAACTGTTTACCTGCAAAATAAGTTACACAATTAACAAATTATTTTCAAACATATTTCAATTAGTATTAATGTATAAATATTTTAAGGGTTAATAATATCATTTAATAATAAAGAATGCGAGTTGTCTCTTAAACTAGTGAGATGAAATAAAATGTGGATTGTCTCTCGTTGGATCCTGCATACACAAATGTAACAAACTAATCAATGAAACTCTTAGACCAGGATTTTAGTAAAAAATCATATAAAGCCCAAAAAGGGCAAAAAGTACATTAATTTTGACATGTCAGAACAAATATCAATATTACTTACAATTTACTTTAAATTAATCAGTGGCTTAATTTATAATAAATTGTAAGTAATACAATAACCAATAATTATGTGTATACAGAAAGAAAAAAGCGATGGATATTAATTTCATTTTGTAATCGTTTCTAAAAAGTTATTACATACTTCTTTAGATACTTATTTTAATTTTTATATGATATAGTGATAACATAAGAATTGAAATAAATATCTAAAGAAGTATATAATAACTTTTTTAGAAACGATTACAAAATGAAATGAATAATAGCTTTTAATAATTAAAAATTAAATATAAGCCATTTACGAGAACAGATTTTTGTTACGTGCTGCAATAATCAATTTTATTTCATTTTTTGCTCTTTCCCTATTGTGAAGAGTTTGGTTTTTGTTAGGATTCCGTAGCCAAACTATATTACAGTTTCGACATAACGTTACAGTTTCGACATAACCGTCTGTCTACCTTTCCGCCTGTATTTTACAGTCGTTTTACTCACAGATTACTAATGCCATAAGACTGTAATTTGGCATGGTTATAAAATCTAAAAAAAATGTTTTTCGGATAACTCCCCTCCAGAAGCGGGGTTGAATTTTTTTTGCATATTGTGTAACTTGTTTGAATGGATCTCTCAAATATGATGAATATAATTACCACTTTTTCGACACAGGAATCCGTTTACGATACGTTTACTTTATTTTTTTACGTTTACTTTACTTTTTTACGTTTACTTTACTTTTGTTATAATTACGTATAATTTTACGAGTAATACTCGACCTACTCATGACATGTATTTTGGTCCGTAAAAAGTTTATAGAAACTTTTTACACGTGACTTCAATCTACTGCGGAAATAAGTTCGTATTTCAAAACGTATATTTATTCCACCAATGAAAGACATACTATGAAACACGCATACACACCCATGTACATACAGGTACACACACGCACACGTGTAACCACATATATATACACACACATACACACACACACATATACATATTTACACGGTGAGAAATACTATTGTTTAAGTATGCACCATGTGTTTACGCCCGTGAAATTTGTAAGCAGTTATTAAAAATACTATGCACTATAATACAAATGTTTCATTTATTCCCGTAGTTATATTCTTAAGTTAAAGAGAGTTTTGAAAAAATTTAATAGATTTTTGTGTTACAAATATATGGTCACTATTCGTAATCATTGTCTTCAGAATTTCCAATGAAGTGCTTGGATATAATAACTTTGACAGTAGTTGCTTGAGAAAATACATTTTTCCATGTTAAATCATTACTTTGATAATCCCACGATATTGAGTTTCACGACTCTTTACCTTAATCACTGTGACTCGTATGTAAGAAGATACCTGCCTCGAGTTTCTTCACAATGATTTCACCTGTCTTTAGTGCGCACACATTGATCAGCGCTCTATTGAAAAATGCACCAGTCTGAATATTTTTCCGCTCGGTTTATTGCTTCAGGACTATGAATATGGAATAGATTAATAGAGTATGATTGGTCACTAGTTTGACAATTTAAATTAGTATGTTTTTTCATGTTTTGTTTTTATTATATGTTATACATATTTATAATATGTGCACATATCTAACGCCTTAGTTAAATCTGTAAGTAAGGCATTGGTTTAGGAATGAATAATATCATTAACTTAGAATGAACTATTCTGAGTAAGACTGTGTTTTTTATCTGAACACTATTTTATTATGTTCTACGTTCTTTGTATTCTGTTATATAGTTTTTAACTCAGTTTGGTATAATTTTGTCTTTAATGCAATTAATGGTCTCAAAAAGCTTCATAAATTTAATAGAAAATTAGTCGTTCATAATTTTGGGGACTTACAGCCTCATAAATTTAGTCGCAGTAAAGGAAAGTCCACAAATTATACGGAAGCCGACACGAATACAGTCTAACATTTTAGTATACCGGCAAAGCTCCAGAATTTACATATAACCCTTATATATCATTTAATAATACGGTATTTATCATTCTTCAGTCGGAAATATTAAGCTAGTCTGTGACTTGGAATGACCTAAAAGACTTAAATAACACTTGTACTGCATAATTTCGAATAAATCTCTTTACGCTCTTGACGACCACCGAAGAAAAGCGGAACAGATCTTCGACTAGGGGATCCTCTAATTCGTATATTCGTAAATGGGGGTCGCGTAGAAGGTGGATTGTCCCTTAAAACAAAATTTGTTGAATTGTTACTTTAAAACACAATATGAGCACGTCACACTGATGGTAGCAGAGTGTTAGGTGCGGACTCTGTTGCAAAGTTGCTCATTAGATTTAAGCTTGATTTCTGTATACATACATACACACACACGCACTTACACATACACACACATATACATATATATATATATATATATATATATATATATACACATATATATATATATATATATTTATATTTATATATATATATATTATATATATATATATATATATATATATATATATATATATATATATATATATATATATTTATATATATCTGTTTGGCACGTTTAAGCACGATTACCAATTCGATCCACGATTTGGTGATCTGGATAAATCCAAATTTATTCTCGACCAAATTTAAATTATTACTCGAAATAGTAATTTGACCTTTACTTTATTCTAATCAGTTATATTTATTTTCTTGTATCTATACACATGAAAACTTGTCTTATTTTGCCCGTCACTTTAATATTGAAAAGCAAGAAGCGGAAATAAATACAGTGTATACTAGCGCCCGATACCTCACTGTGAATGAGGTATCGGTCTATATAAATTTTTAAAGTGACTGGCTCTTCTAAAATATTATAGGTTTCGTTACATTATAATAAATAAGTGTATCAAAAGTATATTAAAAAAAAATTATGATACTGAAATAGCTGGCGCAACTAAATTCTTATGATATTCCACATTACGAGAGTATCCAAATACCGATTTCTGTTTAAAAGTTTTGAACAGTTTTTGTTTTCTTGCAGTATGTCTTTTTTAAAAAGGTCTCTGATGAATTACTCAACGCTTAATTTTTTTCTTAAACAATATATTTAAGATGTTATTTCAGTTTATATTATTTAACGTAGCCTTTTCATGATCTTGCCTCCAATTTTATAACATTTGAAAATGAATGACGTTTACCTAGCATATTTACGTATGCCTAGCATACTTAAATCAGATAAAATACACAGTTAGTAAGGTTTCGTCTCATAATTTAATTCATGTATCTTGTTGAAAGAAAATTCGATTATTAATTCAAACATAATTCGATTTTTTTAAGCAAATCCGTGATAGAGCCCATGATTTAAATATTAACATTAATTCTTAGTAGTCAGGTATTTGAAAACAAGTGTACTTGACTGATTTTGGTGATTATTATTTCTGTCAATTAGGTCACTCTCGCGATTAGAGCTAATTAATTTTCATAAAGATTTAGTGAATAGTTTTATACAAAATCTCCTCTTTTTCGCGCTTGGCGATTACTCTTTTTCTCTATTTTGTGCAACTCTTCATGTTCCTTCAATCTATTCTCTGTTGTTTTTAACTTTCAGATTTTTGAAAGATGTAGGTTGTTGGCTGTGATTTTCATTGAATTTAGTCTAATTATTAATTATAATAAAGTACAATAAACATTTCGTACTACTTAGACACATAAATAAAATAAATATTATCATTAAAAAAACAGGATTGCACGTTTGGTTTTACAAACGATTGTTTTCAACGATGCTTTTATCACACATGTCTGGATCTTCCAGGCTAAGAACATTTAATCATGTTACAATTTTTAAATATAAAAGTATTTAGAAATAGAGAATTTATAAAAATAAAAAAAAAATAATAACAGAAAAAATTACAAAAGTAAACATAGAAATAGCTCACATTAAAAACTTACCGGTAATCTTGATATGAAAAGAAATGACAATAAAATTATATGTTTACTTAAAACACAATTACGATTACTACACGGGATATTACATATCTGTACTGTATTAGAAGGAATAACTTTCCATTTTACCTCTTTATACAAAGGCCGATTGCAGATTGATCAATTTGAGAGCTGATATTGTGAAAAATAAGTTTGAATGCAGAACTTTGACAAAGAAAGGCAACCGTTTTAATTTATTCTATATTTCTTATCATAAGGTAGTATTACGAATCAACTCGAAGGAATAAAGCTGTTTGTCATTAAAAAACTGGGATATATCACAACAACGTTTAGAAAATGTAACTTTTAGTAATTTCCACATTAAAAATCAGTTTTCCTAAATTTAAATATTGCAAAGACTTTTAAGCAATGAGTTTTTACATGTAGGTGCGACTATTTATCGTTGGAAGCTATAAATATCCTTCCACTTAAAAAGGGTTTATATTGTGTAGAGGCTGATTTCTACCATTCTTAAATTTACCGTTCTTAATTTATTTTGTCTTAACATTTTAGGTAAAAGTATATAAATAATTTAAAGCGTTTTGAAATTGAAGATTATGTTCTTTTCAGCCTAATTCAGTTTTAGACATAAATTTATTACTAATATGAATTTCCCAGTACAATGAATATTTATTAATAAATAGCCAACAAAACACTAATAGAGCGATAAATAATATTGCACTGATTGCAATTGATTGTTAATGAAAACTAAAAATAAAAAAAAACTTAATTAAAATAAATATTTAATGGTTTAGTAAAAATTATAAAATCTAGAACAATCATTATATCGTTTCTACAAATTTTATGTAAATTAACAAAAACTTGTTTTTTCACAATTTTAGGTTTACTTCTTTCAGAAATAAGGGTGGGGGTGGGCATATTATTTTGCTTATTTTTGGGTACTCAAATTGCACTCCGCCACCTTTCTTTAAAATTTCCATAACAATATTTATTATACTCAGATATACATGGATTAACCAAAATATCTTTCAACAGATGGTTTATTACAGTGACAAATTTCAAGGCTCCACGTTAAAACTAACGGATACGTAAACGGATTCCTAAAAGAAAATATAAATAAATAAAGATATTTTAGTAAATTCAATATTCCAGAAAAACCGGATTAAATTCTGTAGGACGGCAACAGCGTTTTTATAACCATTTGAGCATATAATAAATAATATATTTTTGAATTCTCGACTAAAAACTGTTTTCTCGTTAACCCTCACGCGCCATATTGGAAAATTTTGAAAATTTTAAGAGTTTTTCATTCGAACACATAGATATTATTTACAATGAAGGTTAATAATAATTAATCAGCGAAGAGATTTTAGTAAATAAATTGGAAATATATTATTTAATATATATACGTTCCAGTCATAAAAAAATATTGCTATTGGCATAAGTTTCACATAATATGCTTATTTTACCGATTCGGTTAAATAAATATAATAAGTGTATTTAGTATATAGTTTTTTACGTTGTTCTGTTTATTAAATCAGCACAATCTTAACCCCACTTTATACAATTTTTATTTGTCTATTAACTTGGCAACATGAGTTGAGGTAAGGGCGTTGTAACGTCGGCACAAGTAGGTATTTTGTTATCATACTACGTAACCTAGATATGCACATAATATACATGAATATATTAGCTAAATTTATAATAAATTAATAACGAACATTTCAAATTTTTTTTTTCAACGAATAAAATATATATTACAAATTTTTTTTACCAGGTATTAGTTGGATTACTTCTAAAATAAACCCAACAAAATTCTAATGTAATTTTAGTGATTTCGTTTCTATAACTGGTAGTTTATCTAAATATTCAAATATAGTCATTATTTAATAAGTAGAAGTAGAAATAACACAACATCAAGTAGGTATATTTCATTGTGAATATGTATGTCATTAAGCAGAATACATAGACCAATTTTAATAATATTAGGACAAAATTTTTTGAATGAAGTGTTCTAATTATTAAATGCCCTACTCTATTTTCAACTATTCACTTTTTATTTCCTAAATAAAATAGTATCAAAAAGTTGTGTTAAAGTTTGTAATAGCAGTGTAATTTGATATTGAAAGTAAACTAGCACCTTTATCTTGTTACATTCGTTATTGTGGTTATTTTAATTTAATTAATTTTCAATAACTTTGACTATATATTTAAGAGAGAATATTTGTAATATCTTAATACAATATATTTTAAAAATAATAACTAAAATTTATTTAATACATATTTCATTTTTCTTATTGATATTTTAAACAAATGTTTAATGGAAATACTTGGGGACATATACTATCACCGTACACGCGGGCTTACTAGAGACGCCTCCGATAATAATTTATACGAGTAGAGAAGAGTGTAAAATGGTTTCTTTTTCTCTTGATTTAGAAATATCGCAATTATTTGTTTTTCATTTAGCGAAGGGATAAAAAAGTGATAATTCCACTACCCGCTCTAAAATCTGCTTTGATTTTTCCTTTAGGTGTCTTCGTAGCGTCAAATCAAAACCTAATTATTTGTACTGAAATATACTCATTAATAACTGACAATTTTGTTATAGATATTTTTCAAAGTGTAATTTAGAATGAAGGTGAGGACGATAACATTAGTACGAACTGATAATTTATCCAATTAGTCAGTTTTAGCAAAAGAGTAGCCACGTACCTTAATCTAATATCAGCAGAATTCATCTCAAATAAATTCACCGAAATATTACGAACTGCTATAATATTGAACACTATTTATTCACCAAGTTAAATTAGAAAAATTTAATAAGACCAAATGTCTGATCATTACGTCAATTCTGCAGCTATGTATATTCTAAGCCATGTGAGAATTTTAACCTCTTCATGCCATTAGATATTCTCAAGTACCAATGTAAACAATTTACGACTGCGAATAAAACCATTATGAAAAAACCTATAATTTAGAACTAAAAGTAAGCAGAGATTAACCCAATGAAAAATAAAGGTAATAAATTGTTAAATTGAAAGTTATCTACAGCATAAATTTTACAATATACGGTCAAATGGTTGATGACGAAGTTAATTCGGATTAAAATTACATATTACAAATTTCCATGTAAAAGAGGGAAAATATAAATGAAACATAAACGCCCATGAAAAGTTAACGAATTTGTGGAAAGTTCGCTTGTCTAAACATTGATAAACCAGTATGAATTACGAGCCTTAAGGCATAGCTATACTGAGAGAAATTAAGAGCAATTAAATATTTAAATTAAAATTGTACATTTCATCTATTTCGAATTTTATTAGAATTTAAAGTAGATTTAGTAGAATATGTTCTAATTTTTAAATCCGTAAGTGATACATCAAAGCAAAGAAAAATTTATTTTATTCGAATTTGAAGGATGGTGGCGTAGAGCTAAACAAGGAAAGGTCAACGGTGGCACGCAGGTTTGTGAGATTCGGACTATGGCTTTGGCGTTAGATGGCAATTGGCCGAAAAACTATAGCCCACCAATTAAAGATCTTATTAAATTAAATTGAAAGTACAATACATAGAAAGATATATAGAGGCAAGATCGTACCCAATAAGCGACGGTCAGAGGCGAATACATGCAAACAAAAATGCTAGGGCATCCCTTAAAAGTGACTATACTAGACGCAGCGCTAACAATATGCGTATAGCTTTGTGGAACATCGGATTACTGATCGGACGCAGCCAAGAATTGGCCGAGACTTTACACAGGTGGAACATTTATAGTTGCTGCCTGCAGGAATTTAAATGAAAAGGTGCAAAGTCCAGAGACATTGTCAGAGAATATCAACTCATTTATATAGGGACAATATTAAGAAACGTAGTCGGTATACTCTTTGAACAAAATCTCACTAAAGTAGAAAGGATAATGATGAATAATTAAGATAGAGAGGAGAAGCGACTGAATTATGTGTGTAAAGATAACCCTGGACAATCATCCCCCTAAAATATTATATCCGTCTGCGCTTCACAAGTGGATTGCTCGCGGGAAGAGAGTCTTTCTGAGAGTATCTCCATGCTATCATATAGTCTATATATGTAAAAGAAAAGATAATTATCGCTGAAGACCTGATTATATAAGAGCCTATGGTAACCTTAGATTTGGCTAATTGCCCGAGGGAGAACTATCATCAAAACGGCCACTCAATTTGATTTATATATCGTAAATAGTTTCTTCGAAAAGTTATGCAAGAATCTTATAACATATAAAAGTAGCAGCTCAGTCTCGCAAATAGGTTATTTTCTGGACGACAGAGCAATACTTAAATGTTTTAGAGTTTGTAAGGTCATACCCTGGGATGCTCTAATCACACAGCACATACTACTAGTAGCTTGCTTAAGACCCCCGTCTTGGTTTTTAAAATCGGAGCTTGGCTCAAAATAACAATCACGCATAAAATGGTATAACATAAACAAATCTGAAGGTGATACCTTTATCAAAGGAACGAAGAAGTTCCTAGAAAACTCAATGTCAAGTTCTGAAAGGCCTGACGTTAAGACCCAATGGAAAAAGCTGCATTTTTTTATATTTAAACAGCTATGTTTAGGCATATATAATAGAAGATTGAAAATCAACAAAGATCCCAAATGGTGGGATGAGGTAGTAAAAGTGACATTGAGGAATAAAAAGGATACATTTAAAATATGGCATACTACAACAACTGATGTTCAGGATCGGACGTCGATAAAAACGAATTTAAAAAAGAGCAAATAAAGTAGCAAAGTCCTGTATAGCAGCCGAAAGAGCAAAAATCAGACTCTCCTTCTGTGAGAACTTAGAAGGGATGCAATCAGAAAATGAGATATTTAAACTTACAAAAAGACGTCAAAATCAGATATAAAATATAAAACGCAGCAAGTATATAAAATATATGTCTGGCAAACTGCTAACCAGAAACGAGGATATAAATAAAAGGTGGCAAGAAACTACCAAGAACCCGTCAGGCCTAATTTCCTGATAAATATCAGGCCCAATTTTCTGGTATCTATTAGTGGAGATGTGGAAAGGGGTTAGGACCAGCGGCGAGGTCTGGCTCACAAACCTTTTCAATATAATTTTGACTAACCAAAAGGTCCCGAACATGTGATGCGTCAGCAGCATAATCCCTTTCTATAAAAACAAAGGTGATGTGGAAAATTGTAGCAACTGTGTATTAAACAGACGTTCCATAAACTAAAATTTTGAGAAATTATCCTAGCGAACTGACTAAACAAAATTGTCAAAGTTACCCCTAACTAATGCGGATTTACCAGCTGAATAGGAACGACAGATGCATTACAAAACGTGAAGAGTTTAATAGGCAAATATAGATCGTGGAAGATAGACCTACATCTTGTATTTATCGACCTAGAAAAGCTTTTGATGGCGTACCTAGGGATCTGCTTTGGCAAGCTTTGAGACCACAATTAGTTTCGGAGCATTAGATATTCTTTATTAAAGATCTATATTAAGGAAAAACCAAAAATGTTAAGTTAGGTTTGATTCATTCAGCCTGGCCAGACTGATAAATTTGAAGTTAAGATCCATAATTAGCCCGTTATTGTTTGACCTAGTTATGAACTAAATCAAGGAACATGTGCGAAAACCTGCACCTTGGGCCGAAATTCAAATATTAGGACGAGAACAACTGAACTAGAGAGGGGATGTATTAGAGTCAATAGAGACAAGACTGGACGCATGCGGTGTAATATATTTGGAAATAACGCTAACGACAATCCATGAGTGCCGATCGAAGGAACATCTCTAAAGAAGGTAAATCAGTTTAAGTATCTCGGTTTAGTCGTAGCTCCAAAAGAAAGCACTGTAAAGGTTATCCAGCACCGAATAACAACTAACCTGGCTAAAATGGAGATCACTAACCAGAGCCTTATGTAACGCTAAAATACTCATTAAACTCAAAGGTCAAGTCTACAAGCAAGCAGTATGGCCAGCGTTGATGTCTGGGTCAGAATGCTTGTCAACGAGAAAGGCGAATGAACAAAAGATGCACGTCACAGAAATAAAAATGCTGCTTTGGGCCGGGAGAGTTACAAGACTGGACAAAATGAAAAATGGGTGCCTTAAAGGATATTTAAAGCGCAAAAATTGAGGAAAAGTTGAGGAAAAATCGCTCAGGCTCAGGATCTATCGGTACGGGCATATTATAAGGTGCAACGAAGATCATATGACCAAAGCTGTATTAAAAATAGAAGAAGGAAAGAGAAGGCTGAGTACGACCCACTGCCACCTGGAAGAGCAATACAGATAAATATCTTAAAATTATAAATTCGAACTCAATGACAATACACAATAGACTGTCGTGGCGAAAATTTACGAGGAGAGCTAACCCCAAATAAGATATGGGAAAAGAAAGTCAGGAGAAAGAAGAAGAACCGAAAGAATTTGATTTTTTTATTCTTAATGTGCGAGTCTCAGTTTAAAATACGGGTGTGAAATTTTAACTTTGCAGCTTATTTAGTTTAAAGTATATTTAAATATATTGAATGAACTGCTGAAAGACGTTGAAGTAGTAGTTTTTGCAAAATTTAATAAATGTTTATATCATGTAAACTAAATTGGATGAAATTTAAAATGTTAAAATATTTTTGATCTGTATCAAAATTTATAAAACAAATTAACTAAAACAATTATCCCCGTTTATTTAAAATATCATTACATACCCGTATTCAAATGAAACATATATACTACTTATATTTCACCAGGGTTTCTTTTTTAACATATATTTCCGTTTTACCTTTTTTATTCCAAGTAAACTGATTAAGGGCGCAATAATAGGAATTTGTAAATGAAATGTTTTAATTCTTTATATTCATCCCTTTTTTTCTGTTTCCCTTTCCTTTTCTTCAAGGTTCCTTAACTGAGGTTAAGTGAATAATTATTCAAATAAATACGTGATATATAATGACTCTTTTGTTTTTCCTCTTTTGTTCAACATTTTCGTACAATGGCCTTTTGAAATACCAGTAACATATATTTATTTCTGTATCCCTTATCTCTTCATTATTTTAAAAATATAACATACAATAAAACTTAAGCAATTACAATTATTAATTTAAATCATGACAATTATTTAATTATTATTAATTAATTGTCATGATTACTATGAAAACTAATTAACTGTTTATCTAAAAAAGGTTTTTGGCAAACATTATATGTTAACTTACTCCATAATTTTTTTTCTTATACTCCCTTACATTGCGAAATGTACGAAGCATTGATAACAATATTTTGAATTTTTATTTGATTTAGTTTATAAAATAAATAAATAGTGAGAAAGTATGAAATACTAATATGATATTAAAGAAGTTGTTACGCATGTTTTGTGTAGAAGAAATGAACTTATACGTAAATGTAAATTGCCTTATCAGCTGTGTGGCATAATAAGCTTGATATAGCCGAGAATATCTCTATATAATCATTGGATTAAAAATTGTTATTGTGTCAACTCGTTGGGAATATCTATATAGTATATTCCCAACGAGTTGACACAATAACAATTTTGAATTTCCTATGTATTTTAATCCAGTTCCATTTTTATGTAACATCCTATAAAATTATACCAAGAAAAGATTAATGAAAAAGGTCTGCATAAAAAGAAACCTGACTAAATTCAAAGAATATTTATAGCTTACAATGATAAATAACCGCATCTATATTTGGAAACCCGTCGCATAAAACCTCTTTCACACATTTCTCATTCACGGTAAGTGGTTTTGAATTGGATACTGCCGAAAGTACGTTTTCCTAATGCTTTTAAAATACGTCTCGATCTCGGAGGAACATTCCAAACCATTTTGCTTCGTCGTCTTAAATTAATTTGTTTCAAGTTACTTTACAAGTTTAATTCTTAAACGCCTACCCGGTATGTCATATCTTTGCTCTTATTTCTAAAGTCTCGTAACGGAAATTGGAATTACTTAGTAGAAGTTGGAACAGGATATCCATGTCTTTTATTCCATTATATTTGGAATCAAAATAGGGGTATCATAGTCAAATAACAATGTTATTGCAGAAGATGTTACAGAATAAAGGCAATATTTCTGGTGTAGTTATAATATATAATGTTCCTTTGTAAAAGTTACAGCATTCTGTATTAGAAAGTTTCATAACTTTATTAACATTATTTTAGTTCTCAGAGTTACTTTTCAATTTATAAATTCAATCCAGATATCATTGCTATAATATTATCTAAATAATTCCATATGAGTATTATTTGGATAATATTAAACATAGCGTTTTCAATGATGCTTTGTTAAAAAAAGTCGAGTACTAAAGTTAGCAACAATTTGTAGAGTGTGCCTATTAAAAGATAAAGAAACACCGAAAGAGTGGATGTTGGGGTTAAGCGTTCCGTTACTAATACGGAGTTAGTGATTGAAATTTATTTTTAAGCGAAGAAATATGGTAAATTTATCTCAATTCTACAAAAAGAATTACATTTTGAATAAAAACGTTGCCCCTTTTAAATATTGATATAAAATCTAGAAAGAAAAAAAGAAAAATTGGGAAATTTCTAATGAATTAATATATATTTTAAATAAAAAAATATTTTAGGTGAGAAATCTGTGTCACTTATATTCTATGGAACTTTCTATGAAAAAATCTCTACATCCTCGTTGATTTATATTTGTACAAAATATTTAGAACTTGAATAAAAATCATATTAGCATTGAAATCCGTTGAACAAAAAGAGAAGAAAATACAGGCGATTCAACTTTCTCATATTATTTAGAAATAAATTAATAAAACAATTTTCAAAGAAAAAAACCAAAATATTTAAATATAGGACCCATAATTTTGCAATGCACACTAAATAAGAATATTAAAGAAATTTGACACAATAATAAATATTACACAAAAATTTACGTGCACCAAAAAGCGACGAAAAAATGAAAATGTACACTATATATAACACTGTGTACACTATTGACATAATTACATATATGTGTATTTATATGTAATTATGTCAAGTAAATCACGTAATTATAGCAAATAGTGTACACACATATATATATATATATATATATATATATATATATATATATATATATATATATATATGTATATGTATATATACACATATGTATGTGTGTGTGTTTGTGTGCATGTGTGTGTGTGCGTGCGTGTGTGTGCGTGTGTGTATGTGTGTGTACCTAGTTGTGGCCATATAATTGGGAACGGCTTATGTCGGAGGCACTTTAAGATATACAAGTATTAACTTTCTGATACTAGGTTTAATGACATTAAAGTTTTGGTAATTTAGTGTATTTTTACACTTCATCCAAGGTAATGCAAAAAAAAATATCTACCGAAGTCGCATGCCGAAGTTTTTGGGCATTGGACAAATAATCAGGAAGGCATAAAAACTTTAAATTTCGGAGACAGTTCACAGGGAATTTCATTCCTGTGTATTCGTTTACAATTGTGTTTGTAGAAAATGTTTTGATTCCTAGTTATTTGAAAAATATGAGCAACAATACGAATTGTGACCCATCTACTGGAAAATTTACCATGACACTTTATGAACGTTATTGGTTGTAAAACAGGATAAATAAAATATTAAGCACCACTTATAACGTTATTCGGAAGCTTAAAACCAGAAACAACATCTCATAAGAACTCTTGATCATCACCTTAGCGAAGGCTGGTTCGTTCAAGGAATCTAAAAACACACGAAGAAAACTTTTTGGGAACAACGTTGTATCTGCACTTATAGTACGGAGACGACTTGGGGATATAAAACTATATGGAAGAATTGCTAGAAGAGCTACGGCGAACCGGAAATATCCCTTCGAATTTGAACGTGATCCTCATAAATTATTTAACTATAGTATATTATCAATCATCGAATACAAAAATTGAGATAGTCCGCGGCCAAAAATAGTGCAAATAACATTAACACTTTTTTTATTCGGCTCCGGTTACATAAAATCGAACGACGGCGGCTGAAGAAGGACGAAACATTTTTCTTAATCCAGTTTTCCCTCATTCATAATTTCGCTAACAAGGGTTGCAAGGAAAATAAGTTGCCTCTTGAATCAAAAGCTTTACTAGATATTTATTTCATACTTTTATACGAATGGGTCATATCTATGGACTACCTTATTGAATTATACCTGGAAATAATTTCTTGTTTGATTCATCTCAATAAAAATTTAATATAAATATTATATAATTATATACAAATACACGTAAGTGTATACAGGCACACGCAAACATATATATATATATATATATATATATATATATTTATATACATATATATATATGTATATAAATATAAATATATATATATATATATATATATATATATATATATATATAAGAAGTATATTGAGTGTAGTGCCAGTACGAGCAAGATAAGAAGTATATTGCGACAAAAAAACTTTTCCAACTAACTTTTCAATAGCAGCGAAATCAATGACTACTTTTGAATTATTCTCGGTATATAAAATAGACACGACCAGTTTGTGTAAGTAATCGATTAGTAAGTACTATTGAAAAATTAATTAGTGGTCCGTCATTATATTGTTGCATTCCCGCTAGGATGCGGACTCTCTTATTTATCTGTATTTTAAAATTAACTAACTTTCATCTTGGTGGGGAAAATATACAGTTGTGGTTATATAATTAAGAACGACTGACACCTAAACCACTATTCGGTAAACACAAATTTTTCTAATTTTTAATAAATACTACTGGATAATGCAAAATATAAAACCTCCATTGATTATTTAATTTATTTTTCATGGGAATTGTATTTCATACGTAATATCGTTGGACAAACAATTAAGAACGGGTAATTAAGAACATTTGTAGTATGCTACAATTTATAGTATGCTAAAATAATGCTATTATTTACAATGAAAACAAATTAAAAATAAGTCTATCTCGCTTAAAACAGTGTCAATTAATATTTCGTTGGATGACTCTTGATTGCAACAAGTTGCAGCAAGATTCAGTAGTTATAGCGTTATAATATTCGGCAAAGGCATCACGGAGTGCATTCAGTTCGCTTGTTCTTTTATAGGTTGTACTCTTCTTAACTTTGCTCCAAAGATTTTTCATAGAAGAAAACACGACTCGTTATGTAGCTAAAAATTCCATACAACTGACAACGTTTCTTCAGGAAAAGATTTAATAGGCCGTCAATTTTTTTTACTGATCCAACATCATGCCATGAGAAAGATCCTCATACTTCAATGTTTCTATCTCCATGTTAAACTCCTTTTTTTTTATAACTACAATTCAGCGTTTGTTTATCAGGTCGATGGACATATTATTTTTCATCTAAACTTATCGCTTTATTTTCGTTTTGTTCGAATATAACATGTTTTGCCACTGCTGTTCTGTTCAATTACCATACTTTCTCGAAAAACCAAAGCAAGTTTTCCTGTGTTCCTTCGTTAAAATAAATGGTCACAATAACTCGCACAGTGGGACAGTTTAAAACATATATTAACAAAATGATTGAGTAATAATAGAGAAAAAATTCGACCAAGGGATATTAGGTAAATATTGATAAAATTGTATAAAATATGAGCGTTAAGTCATCATTACACTAAAAGACTTTAAGTAAGCAATAAAGTTATCCATTATTAAATAGCTTATGTAATTCTCAATAACAATAATCAACTAATCTGAATACCATCATCTATTATCTCAATTTAAGTTATAATTTTACAAACTTCTTAAAGTCTATTTTATTATAGTTAATATTTATATATATATATATATATATATATATATATATATATATATATATATATCAGTAGATATGTAATGCTTAAAACAGTATTGACTGTTTGCTAAAAAGGCACCCTCTTAGGTGAGAACCTCTTCCAAATATTGCCATTACTCACGGTCTTGACCTACATGTTTCCATTGTAGTATTTACTTGATGTCATCTTCCGAGCGTGCCTCTATGACGCTTGCCCAGTGGACCTTTCCACATTGTGATCACCTGTGATCTTGAGTTTTACTATATGTCCGATCCATTTCCACTTTAATTTTTTTGCATGGATAAGAGCACCAATTGTTTTTGTTTTTGATCTTATGTTTTGGTGTCTCTTATTTTTTGTATCTCTTTATATTTAACATACTTCTCTTCATTCCCCCTGATATGTGGTTATTTTATTTGTTTTGTGAACTTCTGTACTTGGCACGCATGAGTTAAACATGTGGTCAGACACAAGTCCATAACTTTTTTTTTTACCTTGATGGGCATATAACTTTTAAATATTTTTTTCCGTGATTTTTGCATGTCAATGTATTTTCTTTGGAACGTTGTGGTCGTTTCTTTTTCGGTGACCCTGGTTGCTCCATTTTTTTCACTAGGAAATTGAGTATACTCGGATTGACCACCCCTTCTGATAAGCTAGAAAATGTTTACGGTGTTGTTCGCATTAGTACGGATTTATTTTTCTTAGCAACTTAAGTACTGCAAGGGATATTATGCTCAGTGTTTGCACTGTACTGTGGTGAGATAGAGGGATTTATTTTCCTGCTGTGTGTTAATACGTTTTCTGTGTTATTATTTAATATTATCAATTTGTCGTATTTATAATTGCATGTTCCCTATCTCGTTCTCTGTTTTAATCGGTTCCTGAAGCATTTTTCCTTTTTCCAATAAGTGATGAAGATAATCTTCCTTTACATTGTAGGTAGTGCATTTAGAGTTCCTTTTTGTTTCATAATGTTGATTTTATTACCGAGATTGGTGAGTGTTACTGTGATTGGTCTGAATTTATCAAATTTTTTGCCTATTTTTCTGGTTTCTTGTAAGTCGCCACAATTTAAATTTAATGAAAAATGTTAATATAAGCTATTAGTTTGTTCTGTAGGTAAGAGTTAGAACTTTCATCATTTTCAATACCAAAAAATACAATATTTCTCTGCCTTGCGTGTTTTTCCAAAATGTTTAATCTTGGTTCCTTATTTTCAATTTTTTTTTGAGCTTTTCTTGGTTTTCTTTTCAAGTTCTATCTTTTATATCAAATATTTCTTCTTATTTTCTGTTATTTTGTCGGTTACATTTTTGCACTCTTGACTATAACCGTTTTTGTTAATCTAAGTCCTTTTGAATCATGTGAAGTGCATCCATAATTGCATCTAAATTTAAGAGAGGAAAAGTTACTTAATAGTTTTCTGATCGTTCAGGCCGTCTCTTGATGCCGGATGGCGTTAATGTGTAGTTATGGTAATATCAGACCTAAATAATGATTCGTTTAGCCCTCTAGTGGTGAGAAGTGGAACTACATATATATATATATATATATATATATATATATATATATATATATAGATATATATATATATATATATATATATATATATATATATATATAGATATATATATATATATATATATATATACATATACATATATATATATACATATATATATATATATATATATATATATTGCAATCTTTGTTACATGGTGGTTGCGATAGTATATTTATCACCATGCAGTTTTTAACTCATATATATTTTGTAAGTTATGTGATGAATTTATATTTTACCTTTACTTATCTTGCATTGTTAAAATTATATTTAAGTTCGTTACATGCCGTTAAAATATTCCTTTGGATCCGATCAAATATTTCGTTTTACGAAAGGTTTCGTGGCTACGCTGAACAGTCACTGTTAATTGCCCGTTGCACTTTTTGTTATATTGTGGCGGCAGTTTCTCGTTATTTACGAAAACTTCACTTCCACGTAATATTTACCGTAGAAGATTGCTTCCTAAACTGATAATTTTTAGAGACTTCTATTATTTATATTTTAATATGCAGATTTACATGGACAACAATATTGACAGCGGCTCAGCAGCTTGCTTCTCTCCTCATAATTAATGAGATTTCATTAAATTTATTAATTTTAATTTGTTAATATAAGTTATTAATTAATTGATTTAAAAAAAAACAACAGGTTTTTTTTAAATCAATTAATTTAATCAAGATTAACATTTTGCCTTATTTATTGACTAAATTGTATAAATGGAAGGAAAAACTTAAAAAGAAATTGTCCCACAAAATTTGCCGCAGCAGTATTATAAAAATAATTCTTCACATGTCATTGCAATGATATGTCACTGAAGATTTTCGCTTGTTCTGTAACTAAATAGCGATTTTTTGCTGAAGAAATTTCATGCACTGTAATATTGCTAACAAGAATTCAAGATTACAACAGTAATAAATGTCTACATTTCTGTATAAATATTTCGAATAACCAAAACACGTTTGTCGTGGGATTACATGCATAGTTTTAAATTACTATGTAACAATGAATTGAGAAAAAAAATATTCAGATGAGCAAACCCCGAGCGAAGCTCGTCGGTTATAAGAATTTTATCCTCCAATATATTCTTGCACGTGAATATATTTTAGATATTACGAGACATTACATATATTTGCATATTTTGAATAAATCCTCCCAACAAGATATCAAGACTTCATGACTAATTAAAATGCATCAAGCCGTTGTAAAGAACTTTTAATTAATAGGTACTTTAAAGTATTTGTAATTGTAAATTTTCCAATTTATTACTTCTAATTTAGAGTATGTTATATCGATGATAGCAGTTCGGTAACTAGTAGATAATCATTATTTATTTATTTTAAAAATATATTGAAAATAAGCTAAGTCGAAAAGTCTTTTAAATATTTTGACGTGATATATTCCATCTGTACATTTATATATAAGACCTTAAAAATAGTACAAAATTTAAAGGCGAAAGAGGAGTCATAAGACTGGATTCGACATAAACAAACCTAAGGTCATGGATATTTATTGCTGACAATGATAAATAGTCGCACCCAGATTTAGACACTTGTAGCCGAAAGACACTTTTAGGTATTTCATGTTCATAGTAACTAACTTCGAGTGTGGACACAGGTAGAAATTAAACGTTCTTTACGATTTTAAGTTATAACTTCAATCTTTTAGTATTATCGATACACCTTTCTTAATCGTATAAGACTATTTTTTTCATATAATTTTTTTAATGCAAATTCATAAGCGCCTAATACGAAACCTGTTTTTGTTTATCTTTCAAAGTATCATGCACACGGTATTGACAAAATCGCTTGTAACTCAATTAGTCACTGTCATATTTTTTGCTTTCTTTTCGGTATAAGGTTTCTTTAGTTAAACACGTGGAACTGGTATAAATTCGTCATGTTCATGTTTGTGTCCATTCATCTCTCTGACACTTCAATTTTCTACATTTTTAGAACTAATTACATGCAATTTTGGATATACGTGCGAAATGTAAATTAGGTATAATTACTTTTTTCCTCTTCTTAAGGTAACTTGCATTATTAAGAAGTGAAAACCATTTTAGACCACCTCATTTCGTGGTACATCATTAGGGAGATCTTTTAAAATAAAGTATAAGCTTCATTTACCACTTTTAATCTTACAGCAGCGTTTACAAAATATGGGGCTTTAAAAACCGTTTGCAATGTGTATCTCCTTCACATTTTCAAATAAGGCTACAATTAAGACGTTTATATATAACTATTGCGAATAATCCAATTTTTTCAGTTTAAAAAAATGCAATTAAATGCTCTCCGTAGATAAAAATAAATATATATTTTATTTGAAAGAACTGTTACAATACCAAGTAGGTATATCCTACTTAAAAGGCTTTAACTGAATAACGTGTATTGACTCGCAGGCCTTTTATATTTGTTCTTATCTCCTAAATTATCTCATGCAGTTCCGATGCGTGGTGTCCTTATCAGGGTCATCCCGGAGTTGACCTCTTCTTTATCTGCGTCGTTCGCAGACCTGTTCCTTTTACTCACCCTACACAGTTTGAAGTTCATCTTGAATTTTTCATAGATGAGCTTATAGATGGTTATTATTATTGTCAAGCATATCATTATTCCTTATATCCAACTTAATATTCCTTGTTTAGAAGCTCGCTCGTTATGCTCGCTCGATTTTTAGTAGTATTAGTTGACTTTCCATTGAGTTATCCTGAGTATTCATTATTATAGGATTATTATTTTCTACTCGTTTTTCTTCATACTGGAACACTTCTATGTTAATGTTACTTTCATTGTATGTGCAATCTTGCGTGTTGTGTAGGAGAGATCCTTAACCGCGGATTATTATATATCTTGTGTCTACGTTTCTTTATCTTTATATTGATACCACAAGTGATTTTTTATTTTCTCTTTGAGATGATGTGGACAGATTATTGATCGATAGTTTCTCGCACATGTTCTTTCCTTTTATAACATTTTCTTTTGTACAGATTTGTACAAAGACAAATCTTTGTTAATTGCGTACCTGAAGATGTCCCACAACTAAATCTAGGTCATGGTAAAGAATTTAAATAGTGTAGAAATAATACTACATCGCGTAATTTCATTTAATTTCAAAGTTTTCATTAAAATCGAATACGTATTAGCCAAAATGAACTTTTAAACAATTTGGACAATTGAGTCTGCAAATAGCATCCAGCAACTGTGAATATAATATTTTTGTATCGTATTGTATAATAAGCAAGCAACGAAATAAAGCCTTTACTACAAGAGGCCATATATTTTCCACGCGACCCTCGTTAGCGAAGGTACGAAGGAGAAAATACCTGCCTAGTCCTTCTCCGGTCGTCGCAATGTAGGTGGACTTACCCGAAGACTGAATGAAGTACTTCATTCTAGGTCGCAGACAAATAATACGTTATAATTAATTGATTTATTAGGGTCACGCTAAAACCTTGAGTACAATGCCGCTTCACTGTAGCGCCAAAACGTTACGATGTATTCATTTCGGCTTTCGTTGTAATTTGTGGGCTTTTATTTGATGAGACTAAATTTGCGCAACTTGAATTTCTGTATAATTTATTGTAATTCCTGAATGGAAATTGTATAAACTGAGAGAAAATCGCGCCGGAAATGGTAAATTGACAATAAATATAGTGCACAACTGAAGGAAGTAGGACATAAGAGAATTGGTAGCAAAGGGTAGACTAACACAGAACAGTGATTAGTATAATGAGTTTTGGTTACCAGTTTGCCGATATCGTTGTAGTATTTCTATTTTGGAGACATAAATAAAATAGACTTTTAACCATTGATCAACTAAACAGGAAAATGACAAAGAAAATGTACTAGTTGTCACCCAGTGGACGAAATTCGACAGTAATGTATTTACCTACTTACTTTGTCGAAAACAGTAATATTTAGGCGAGAACAAGTCAATTCAGATTGCTACTACAAAATGTTCCTTGTGCATCAAATGTGTGTAAGCCAGGTGAGGGAATTTTCTTTTTGCAACAGGTATATATTAAACAAACTGTATTTTAATGATATGTAAATGACAAATATCCATTACACAAAATAAAAAAATAAACGCTTTTTGCCTTGACATACACTGCACAGGCTATTGAAAAAGAAACATATAAAATCACAAAAAAATCACAGCTTGAAAATCATTCAGTCAATGGACATTTTAAAATAGTTTGGCCACAATCTCTACTCTGTGCGACCGTTTGATCACAGACTATTTTGTTTGGCATTGACAATGGGAACGTAAACTATGAAGTTTTACTTTATTTGTAATATATAATTTAGTAAATTCATAACTAATTATATGTAAATTTTAGTTTTCTACACTTATTCTCTATATAAAGTTTAACTATGCCAAATGTTACACTCCTGCGTGCGCGCAATTTGCTTAAATGGGAGTAAACATTTTCTTTTCTCGTATTAATATATAGACATTTTATATATAATTTTATCTCCCTGCACTCCTGTCTCAAACCAAATCCTTATAGATTAAGAAAAATGCAAAACAAATAATATTTTTTTACAACTTCCTCACAAAGATTCTACTCTTAAAGAAAACTGAAATATTTATATTGAAAAAATAAAGAGAGAGAGAAAAGAGTCATTGAATAGAATAGATGTCATTGAATACTCGTATAATGAGGTTAGTTTAAGAGTTAACATATTTTTTTTTAAAATCAATTATAAATATGCTATTAAGGAATATACCAGACCGTATAAAGGCATTATAATAAAATTTAATCTAATAGAACATTTTATATTACTGCTCCCAGAACTTTACACGAAAAAATACATTATTACTTGAATGTCATTCATTTACCGCTAGAGGGGTGTGGATAGCACGCGCCCGGTTTTGTGTATACGCGGTGAATTATAGCTTCAAGTTTTGGATTTACAGTGTGACGGGGACATTATATACCTTTCGTTGTTTGCGAGCTTTTGCTGTAAATATGGCGAGTGTGCGAATGTGATAACACTTTTTTGTAAAAAAAATTTTACATATGAGCTGCATGTGTGACGGGAATCATACAAAATCTTAAATTTATAGTCCATATATGGAAAATCATTAAATAGCCAAATGTTTATAAGATTCCAAGTGAGTTAATCATGCGTGCGCGCGCCTTTAGGTGTGTATAAAAATATAATGAAAAATTGATGCGACGCTGGAAGGGAATATTTACATTTATTACTAAAGAACTACTTTGACGGTTTAAATAAAATAAATAGGGTTTTGAATACGAAATTTTTGTATATACTTTAATGCAAATATTTGAACAAGATTATGAAGTAAACTTGATCGTTCTTTCCAAAAATAATAATGATTGTGGACAATTGTGGTATGATAATATTTTTTCTGCAGATAGCAGTTACTTTAATATAATTGAAAGTTACTATAAAATTAAAAGGAAAATAAATATACGTGTTTAGTATGGGTGAAGTTACAATGAATATTTGTTTATTATTTTATCTTACATACAATTTTGAAGTTTAAGGGTCCATAATACTTTTACTTTATATATATATATATATATATATATATATATATATATATATATATATATACATATATATATATATATATATATATTGCTTCAATGTTCACCAAATGCATATGGTATATTATTTAGCAGATA